>CM042693.1:382590085-383993119 GCA_023614405.1 Avena insularis
TCTTGCCGAGCAGCTACTCGGTGGCGCGACCCGTCACGCTGGCGTGATCTGCCCGGTCGGCACGATCAGCCTCTTCGTCGGCCTCACCGGCGTCGCCGTTCGGAGGACTCGGCTCGCATCCGCGATCGCCGCCACGCGATCGTCTCTCCGAGAGCCAGATCCGCCGATCCATCGCCTTGCCTCCGGTACAATTCGCCCACACGCGTGGCGAAAACTCAGCGCGCGGAAGACGCGGCCCTCAACGACGACGCGACTTCGGCGACCCGGCGTCACTCGCCGGGTCCATCACCGCAGCTTCACCCGGGCTCCATCACCAGGTCTCCAACGTGGGAGACTTGAGACCCTCCATCCTCGGGATCTTGAATTCGACTCGGGTGGAGAACTCCGCCGACCTCCGTGGTGGAACGGCCGCCGCCACGCGACCTACATGGCAACCGGCACCGATCCGCGGAGGATCCATTCTCCACAATCCTCCTAACGCCACGCAGCGGAGGTCGAGAACTCACTTTGCTGGCGGAGGCGGTCGCGAGCAAGCGGCGAAAATTTCGCCTCGAGCAGGTGGCGGCGCTGGCGCTACCACCAACAGCGGATCAGGTCGCTGAACCCCACCGTTCAGGCGCGCCCTGAACTTTGACAGCAATGACCCGGCCAGCGTGGCCGGCGCGTCTGCGAAACGCGCCACCGAGGAAGTGCCCGACCCCGCCAGATCGGCGGCGATGGGCGCCCGCCTCCACCCAACCGCACACCCCGAGGACCAGCGCGGATAGTAGTCTCCTCACGGGAGCGAGACGCAAACGGCCTCCCATCGTTCTCCACCCGATGGACAACCTCGTGGTAGGCGGGCAGCAACCGACGACATCACGGCCACCGCGGCGGCGCCCTGCGGATCCAATACGTCGAGCCCTGCTGCGCAAAGGTCGTCGAGCAGCAAAGAGCGGGCGCCGACTCGCGGTCGAGTATACTGCGTTTCGGGAAGCGAAGCGGCCTCAGCGGCGCCCAAGCGACAAACACCCTCAATGCCCGCCACGAGCCACTACAGCTCCAACACCGACCCTGACGCAGCACTCTCCCTGCGACCCAGGCCAGCGACCAACCGTCGCCGCCAGCGGGCAACCCATCGGCCCGCACCCATATCATCAACAACCAAAGCTGGCGCGCCGCCCGCGACGACTGCAACACACCTAACCAATCGCGCGCGGCGAGCCCATGGTCGCTCGGTCGACTTCGGCCCCAAAGTGCCGGACCAATGATCCGAGGCGAAAGTACCGCCAAACTTCAAGGCACGAAGGAGATAGAAAAATCGACCCTCGTACGACCCCGCCGTTGGCTCGACACATACCTCATGGCAATAGGGATCGCGAGCCACATCGACCGCTAGCCGCCGTTACCTCCCCGATGATGGAAGGGCGTGCAGCGGTGGATCAACACCTCCCGTGACATGCTCGACTCACAGGAAGAGATGCGCGACGCCCGTCGGGCATTTCGAGTGCTCCTACACCGCGCCACCACCATTGAGGACCTGGAGCGTCGTCCGAGGACCCAGCGAATCGACCATAGCCCATCGGGTCCAACGGTGGCAAGAACTCTGGTACAACACGGTCGGCATCCACCCGGACACGCGATCCATTGCTTCAAGACTTCGTGCGCTCTGAGCCACTGGTCGCCAAGCTCAGCGACACTCTCACACTCGACAACATCCCGACCTCCTCGAGATCGCCAAACGGCAGCGGAGGAAGATCCAAACCAGGAAACCGGCGGCGAGTCAGGAGGTCAACGCCGCACGAGCGGCAACGACAGCGGACGACGATCCGACCTGCGCTACAGCAACACTCGCCTCACCGGCAAGCGCCGCAGTGACGGGCGAGTCGACTTCGTCGCCAATGCCGGGCACGCGCAACGCGAGCCCAAAACTTCTGCATGACGGAGGACAACGCCGACGGCGGCAACTACAAGGCCAAGCCAAGGTTCGACCCGCGGCCCTTAACCAACATGTGCGTTTCATAGCAGGAAGGGAAGCCCGCGCGCACACCACCGCCGACCGCCACACCCTCGGGAGATCGAGAAGGCACGGCGAGCACGGAGGACCCCGACAACGACCGCCAAACGGGCGGAAAATTCGCAAAGTGGCCGGCTCGCTCCACACCTTCACGGGCTTCAACACGAAGCGCGAGAAGAAGGTCATCGCCCACGCCGTCGCCGTCAACACGGTGGCCCAGGTGGACGTCCCCCAGTTCCTCAACTGGTCGGAGCAGCCTATCACCTGGAGTCGACAAGACCACTCTCCACGCGCCAGTACCCAGGTCGAGTCGCCACGGTGGTCAAGCCTAAGGTCGGCGACTCTGGCTCCCCAAGACATTGATGGGCGGAAGCTCCATCAACATCCTGTACTGGACACCTTGGTAGCTGCGGCTCCTGCAGTCGATGATCGAGACGACCCACACCACGTTCCACGGCATCGTCCCCGGTCGGAAGGCGTACCCGATCGGCAAGGTCACGCTGCCAGTCACCTTCGGCACACCAGCAAACTTCCGCACCGAGCGGATCGTCTTGGAGCTCGTGCCCTTCGACAGCCCCTACCATTGCGTCCTGGGGCGCCAGGCATTCGCCAAGTTCATGGCAGCGCCCCACTACGCGTACAACGTGATGAAGCTCCCCGGGCCGTCCGGCGTCATCACCATCAACGGCGACCCCGACATGGCCGCCGAGTGCGAGGCCAAAGGTGCCGAGCTCGCTGACGCCGTCATCGCGGCGGAGACCAACCACGTCCGGCATCATCGTCGATGTCGCCTTCGTCACTCCCGGCATCGCCCTTGACGGGAGGCGACTCGCCCGCGTCCTGGACGGACGAGCTCGAGTTCTCGTCGTCCGACGGTGGGATCCATCCTTCCACCACTTGGAATAGCTGCAATGAATACAAGATGAAGTTAGAATTACCGCGACTGCATAAACTGCGACTGCGAGCGAAGTGAAGTGATTACCGTTGGGGCTGGACGCTTTGCGGTGTAGGGGGCGACCCCGGCCTGTGCGTCCAGGTATACCGCTTGGGTGATTTTCTTGATCTTTGGATGTAGTCCTCCGCTTCCACTCGTCGAGGCAGGCCTTCGTCGAGTCTTCCCGGCCCGTGTCTTGGTACATGTAGTGCTCACGCCGAGCTAGCGGGACGAGCCGCCCGAGCCAGCGGTTACAGGTTTATCGTCGAGGCTTCTTCTTCGCACCACGGATGGTCTGGAGCATCGTCGACGACCATCCGCTGGTCGTGGGGAGCTTGCCGACTTGGAGGCAGCGGCTCGGACCGATTGACGGAATCACGGGATCGCCGTCTCGCCTCCGAAGTCGCCTCACGTAAAACCACGATTTCTTCCGATGCTCGCTGCCTTGGCGGGCAGCATCAGGTCGAAGAATGAAGCCTTCGACTTGAGCTGGAAGGTTAGGCCGCCCGCGGCCAGCATTGGGCCACCCGCTTCCTCGCGGTTGATCCGTCCGTGGAACAGATCTTGCCATAGAGGGAAGTAGGGCCGGCAGCCCAAATAGCATTCGCAGAATGCCACAAAGATGGCGAATCGATGCTATGGGGCCCAGATCGAAGGCTGGATCCGTAGTAGTAGCGAAGCGCCGGAAGAACGGGGCGTGGGAACCCTAGCCCCGTTCAAGATGGCTGGTGAAGCAGATGAACTCCCTCTCGCGGATTCGGGGTCTCTCCGGCTGCGGGAATGCGCCGACAAGCTCGCAAGATCCCGGCCTCCTCGAAGGAAGCCACTGCGCCCTCGTGCACTTAGATCTACCCCCGGCTCGGTGGAGAGGGCCATGGCGGAGAGATTTGCTGGGGTCGAGGGATTTCAGGTCGGCTGGATCGCGATCTGAAGGAGACGGCGAAGGTGCCTTGATCGGGAAATGGTGAGGAGGTGGTTCTCTGATCGCCTGCCATTCCTCTTATATAGTGGTTGTTACCCGCCAAATTGGGGAACCGTTACCGCGCGATGATTACGTCAAAGGTTACCGTTGGATTACTCCAACGGCTAGTTTGACCACGTTTAACGGTCCAACTTCCACTTTCGCTCGACCCAACCACTATGACGGTGTTTATGCCTCGACTCGCCAAAGCTGCGAGCAGTGTGATTAGTTTTTCCTTTATACAGGAGCCCGCCGTCGATTCGACTGGATGTCTACTCAGTAGCCGTATGCTCCGATTGCCAGCAGCCACCTACGCCAAATCGACGACGGCCTCGGGGACTACTGATGGGGATATGCCTACCGGGGTATACCGGCAGGGCGTTCCGGCGCCCAAGACTTGGCGAGTGGGCCTAGACAGTGGACTGGATTGAAGCGAGGAACCAAGCGGCCGAAGTTGAAGGCCCGGTAGTAGATAGGCCCAGCGGATTAGGTTAAGCAGTCAAGCTTTAATCGAATCGGTTGAGATATGTAAACCCTAGGAGGTGAGCCTATATAAACCTCCCCGGAGGCGAGTAGAGGCGTTCCATCATACCCAAGCGACTCGCCGCCTAGCCGAGCTCGCCCATTGTACCACCTCCATAATACAATCTAGCAGGAGTAGGTCTTTACCCTCAGGGCGAACCTGGGTAAAACCCTGAGTCTCCGCCCTCATCTCGCACCGCAGATGGCTGGCCGCCCTTGCCCCTCGTTCTACTACTCGCTGCCGATTGCAGCATCTGCCGTGACCATTTCCACGACATCGCGTAGCCTGTCGGACGGTTGCAAAAATATTTAAAAACAATAAAAAAATTATTTTTTTTCAATTTTTTTCTCAATTTTTTTAGTCTTTGAATTGTTTGACTCGTTAATCTCTCGCTTTGAACATTTTTAACACTAATTACACTTAATATTTGATTAAATTATAATCTTGATCAAACTTTCCGGTTGGTCACCCATCCTCACTACTGCAGTTTCAGCACGCTTAACTTCCTCGTTCTTTCATGATCTGTTTCCGCAGAACAATTTACACATTGTTATCAATACTACGATATCAATCCCCTATTAACTCTTATATCATCATGTTACATGTTTGTATTTTTTAAAATTACAAATAATTATTTAGGTAAACAATAATGAATAAGTAAAAATATTATTGAATTCAAATAAAAATATAATGATTTTATTTTTTGTATTTTTCTATTTAATATGGAATAATTAATATCTTTAAATCCGTAAATTGGAATTCGACAAATAATATGTCTAAATTGATCAAAAAATGAGAGGAATCCAAATATGATATCAATATCAACTTATCACAAACTATGCGGTGATTCTAGCCATAATTTCATTTGCCCGTTTAAAATAGAAAATAGCTTTTTGGCAACCTCAAATGAGATAGCTCGGAGCTGAGCCTCGATAAACTTGAAGTGGATCCCTGATGAAATATCATATTGTGAACCTAAAAATTATTTTTGTAAAAAATCATGAGCATCGTATCATGTACCTATAGTTCATATTTGACCCACTTCCTACCGATTCAGTAGGAATTTATGTTTTTCACCGGGGATAGACGAAAAGGTTTGAGATCCCCCTGTTAGGACATTGTCCATGTAAGGTTGTATAGTATTTTGGAAAAATGTGGTGGTAACATTTTGAATAGCTATTTGGTGATTGCTTCACAAAACCGTCCGTTTTTTGCACTCGAAAAATGGAAAATGGCTTTTTGGTGCCACGAACAAGAAAACTTCCTTCTTCAACATTGTTCGTCATCCCATGATGTACATGTATATACAATATAGACACATTATCATAAACTATGCTTTGATTCTAGCCATAACATTGATCATTTGACCCGAAAGCCAAAAAACCTCGACTGAGATAGGTCATTTTGTGAAGTTTTTTTAGACATAATCAATATACCAAGTTTGCTATTTTTCCTTGTAACTATTTCACATAATATGACACCACGCTAAGATTTCGTATTGTTTGGATTGTTTTTGAATTTGTTATGCCCGTTTTAAACTATCGTAAAACTTTGTCGAACTGCGGACATGAATATTTTAGCTCGGGGCTGAGCCTCGATAAACTTGAAGTGAATCTCTGATGAAATAGCATATTGTGAATCTAAAAATGAATTTTGTAAAAAATCATGAGCATGGGATCATGTAACTATAGTTTATATCTAACCCACTTACTACCAATTCGGCAGGAATTTGTCTTTTTCACCAGGGATAGGCGGAAAGGTTTGAGATTCCCCTGTTAGGACATTGTCCATGTAATATGGCATAGTATTTTGTAAAAATGTGATGGTAGCATTTTGAATTAGCCATTTGGTGGTTGCTTCACAAAATCGTCCGTTTTTTGCACTCGGAAAATGAAAAATGGCTTTTTGGTGCGACAAAAAGGAAAACTTCCTCCTTCAACATTGTTCGCCATCCCATGATGCACATGATGGATAATATGAACACATTATCACAAAGTATGCATTTGATTCTAGCCATAACATTGGTCATATTATCCAAAAGTCAAGAAAACCTCGAATGAGATAGGTCATTTTGTGAAGGTTTTTTTAGACATAATCAATATACTAAGTTTGATATTTTTCCTTATAACTATGTCACGTGGTATCGCATTTTTTGGATCATTTTTGAATTTCTTATGGCCGTTTTAAACTATAGTCAAACTTTATCGAACGGCGGGCATAAAGATACTTATGCATGGTTTTTTTTAGCATAGTCTACGCTGCGACGGCTTGAGAGGGCTGGCCTGGTCATGGCCTACACCGAAGGCCCCAACGTTTGGCCGTCGGCGTAGCGCCCGTCCGCCTGTAGTGCGGTCCCATTAACGAAACTGACAACTACAGGATTCGTACAGCACAACAACAACAACAACAACAACAACAACAACAACAACAACAACAACAACAACAACAACAACAACAACAACAACAACAACAACAACGACAATAACAACGACAACAACAATAACCACAACCACAACAACGACAACAACGACAACAACGACAACAACAACACCAACAACACCACCACCAACAACAACAACAACGACAACGACAACAACAACAACGACGACAACAACAGTAGCAGCAACAATAGTAACAACAACAACAACAACAACAACAACAACAACAACAGTAGCAACAACAACAACAACAACAACAGCAGCAGCAACAACAGTAACAGCAGCAACAACAACAACAACAACAACAACAACAACAGTGAAAATGGGCCTAAATCCTTAAAGTAAATTGAAGTTATCGAGGCAACCAAAACTAGCTAACTGAAGAAAAAGGAAAACATCATCTTCAATTCTCTCTCTCTCAGCATCTAGTGCCTCGCCCTCTCTTCTTGCTATTGTGTCCTTCTTTTTCTTTCACTTTTCTTTGTCCATTTTTTGTTGTCATCTTCATCCTGCCAGTCTCGGAACCTAGCATAGCGTAGATTTGCAGTGCCCATCTCACTGGACACCTCCGTAGTTAACTTCTCCAACAGCTTAGCGTAGATTTGCAGCATGTCCTTTGTGACATGATTCACCTGCATTTTGCTCCACTACTAAGCGCAGTAACACACTTGAAAGATTGCCGAGCATGGATCAGTGGGCCACTTGTTATGAAAACAAGCATGATGCAGATGATGCCTGGATTCTGTGACATGGCAACACACATCCCATGGTTGTCATCTACTCCGTACGTTGTTCCAGAAAATGGTGGCATGGGATTCCGTGACATGGCAACAGCGGTGGCATGCATGGGGTTTATGTTGGAATTATGCCCTAGAGGCAATAATAAAGATGTTATTATTATAATTCTTGTTCATGATAATGTTTATATTCCATGCTAGAATTGTATTAAGCAGAAACATTAATACTTGTGTGGTTTGTGAACAACACCGTGTCCCTAGTACGCCTCTATGGACTAGCTCATTGATTAATGATGGTTAAGGTTTCCTAACCATAGACATGATTTGTCGATTAATAATGAGATCACATCATTGGGAGAATGATATGGTGGACAGACCCAAACTAAGCGAAGCAATTAGATCGTGTCATCGTGCTCGTCTTTGCGAAGCTTTTCTTATGTCAAATATTGTATTCCTTAGACCATGAGATAATACAACTCCCTGGTATCGGAAGAAAGCTTTGAGGTCATCAAACGTCATCCTATGAGAGGGTGATCATAAAGGTGTCTCAGGTGATCGGAAAGTATCTGTTGGGTTGTATGTATCGAGATGGGATTTGTCCCTCCCAAGTCGGAGAGATATACTTGGGCCCTTTCGGTGTCGATATCAACACGCTTGCAAGCATGTGGTTAAGGAGTTAATCACAAAGTGATATCGGATTACGGAACGAGTAAAGTACTAACGTGAGCGAGATTGAACTAGGTATGGTACCGGCGATCGAATCTCGGCAAGTAAAATATCGCGAGGCGAAGGGAATATATATATGGGATTGATTGAATCCTGGCATCGTGGTTCATCCGATATGATCATCGATGAATGTGTGGGAGTCAATATGGGTTTCGGACCCGCTGTTGATTATTGATAGAAGATCATATGCGCATATTCTCGAACCCGAGGTCACACATAACGTGTCTCGGCGCTAGGATAGATTGGATGATTGGTTTATGAGTTTTTGTTGGTCTCGGATGGAATCCGGGACATCATGAGGTTCCGGAGTGGTCCGGAGAATAAGATTCATATAAGCGGTGCAGTTTTGGAGTTGAATTGTTCCGGTTAATCGGTATTGTCGAAAGCTTCTAGAACCTTCGGAAGGGACCAACGTGGCCCCACCTTCCGGTAGGGGCATGGGCCTATGGAGTGCCTGGCGCATTGGGCCAGGGCACAAGGCCCCATAGGGCCCAAACCAAGAGGGATAAAACCCTAATTTGGACCTTCTAGAAGGGGGGGTTTCCTTGCCCCCCACTCCTCCTCCTTTGGCCGCCGGCCTTGGCTTGGGGGAGGGGCAAGGGCAGCCGCCCACCCCTCTATATAAAGAGGGCTGGGGGCGCACCACCCCCCCACACCTTCCCCTCCAAAGCTAGCCGCCATGCTGCCCTCCTCTCTCTCTCCCTCCCGACTGCGTGTAGGCGAAGCCCTGCTGCAGAAACTCTCCACCATATACACCACGCCGTCGTGTTGTAGATCCAATCCGTCTCTCCACCATACTTGCTGGTCCGAGGAAGGAGGAGACGTCGAGGTGCTGCACGTGTGCATCTCACGGGGGCACCGCCACTTGTGGTGCTAGATCGGATCGGATCACGAGGAGGAGAAGCGAGTACGACTACATCACCCACGTTAAACGAGCGTTTCCGCCGTCTTGAATCTTCAAGGGTATGAAGATCTAATCCAATCTCTCTCGTTGTTTGCATCTCCTAGATTAGATCTTGGCTTTCCCTCTGTTCGCATTCGTAGAAAATTTTGATTTACTATGCCGCGAAACCCTTCAGTTTATTCAAGACGACGGGCATTGGAGAGCTTGGTATTAGCGGGTGCGAGGGTGGACAAGGTAGAGTTGGTATCTAATGAAAGACTCCACACAGCTAAATGGAGGGGGTATGGCGTAAGCATATAGAGAATCGAAGACTATCTTATCAGAAAAAGTGATTGATATGTTGTTCGGACCGGATCTGAGTGGTTCGAGGGCGTACATGTGTGGTCAAACAAAGTGTGGCCAGGGCAGTGTTGGCGAGTAACATGCTCATTTACGAAGGAGATGGATAGGTGTTGACCATGAAAATCTACAAAAGGAGATGAGACAATATTGCAAATTTGACTCAAGATGCGTAAAGGCAATGGCCAAGTGTCTTTGGCTCCCGAGGTTCAATGTTCCCTTCATTTAAAAAATATCAAAAGATCATATTTATAAGTTTCAAATAGTCTGGAAATAAATTTTGGGAATATACAATATTATATCCTATAAGCACGCAAAAATCGTAACCCGAAATTCTTTATATTATGGGTTACACAAAAATAACAAAATCTAATAAATTTGAAGATGTGAAATTATGCATACTCATATTCTCACTTTTGTCATTTTTGTGTTGTTCATAATACAAATGTTTTTTTTAATTGGTAGTTTGGAACGTTTGTGGGATGCATCACTGGCTACATCCCGATATTTTTTCAGAATTATTTAAAACTCGAAAATATGAAGAAGAAAAAAACTAACCATGATCACCGGTGCCCAAACTTTCAGACATGGGTTCAAGCACTACCTTCAATGCATGTTGCTATATAGAAGATGGGAGAAGTGTAAAATCATGTCAAGAGTGAGTGAGAGAAAGAGAGAGACGGTGGTAGGAAACTGATCGGCTGGTTTTAGTACAAACTTCCTAGGAGAGCGGGCACTGCCGGGAATACTAGTACATTCTGTTCATTAATGCTAGTACTAACTGGTCAGCTCACACTGCTTTGCCCGAGCACCACGAGCTTCTAACTTCTAAGAGATGGAGCCAGCAGGCTCTAAATTTTAACAGGATTACACCGTCTGCAAGACTTCACAACTTTCAACTCGACAGAGGAAGGAACTTTTCCCACAATGTATCTTTGCACGACAAGGACTGCTTTATGGGGTTCCATGATCATATCCCTGCTCATTCGGAGGCATTTAACGTTTTTACAATAGAAACACAAAATTTCACCGTTGTATAAGGTGCGCAGTGTAAGGCACCGAAGCGACTTTGCATTCTCAAGAATATGGCATGTCAGCTCAACCATGCTCTTTGCAGAACAGAAACCCAGTGATCAGGGCCGGTCCTGAGTTTTCAGGGACCCGGGACGAAACTAAAATTTAGGCCCTCCTTGGTATTTTTTATGATATAAATATATAAAACAATGAAAAACAAATACTTAAAGTATACAAATTACAATATTCATATAAAAATAACAATGTTTACATATTACCTTAAACTTTTCTCCGTGATTTTCTAGAAGAAAAAACAGTGACAGTAGAATCAATATCAATTTTGTCCAGTAACTTTTTCTTGAGTTGCTATACCATTTAACCCTTCTTGAGATATTACAAATCTCAAATAGTTTTTCAATATTTCAACTTTTAAAAGTTGATGCCACAGTCATTGACATATATGGGATAAGCGATAGAAATATTGGGATAACAATGCTTCTCTGACAAACTAAAAAATCTCCATAGCAGATATGGGTGTATTTGGCAAAGTCAATTTCATCATACTTAACTCAGAAATAAGACCATTTAACTCAATGTCACATGAACCAGATATTCGATACCAAAATCAGGCGCCATAACCAGTTACTCACACTAAAAATAAGAAGAACAATTACTAATCAAAAATTAAAACTAGAATTTGGGCTTAAATCACGTGCGTACGCACATAGAATAGGGGCTTGCGGACAAATATTTGATACCTTCCATGCAGACCGGACTAAACTGGTCGAGATGGGACGTCTTAACGAGAACGAATTGCAGGGGATGGGTGAGCACGAGCCACGAGGACGACGGCCGAGGGCCAACGGGCGATGGCCTCCAACTTGTGTAATTGAGATGGAACGGGCGAACCGCGAACGGCAGAAGTGCTGAATGCGAGTTGCTAGCGGTAGATGCCATCTGAATGTAACCTCCTACCAACGGGGAAAAAGGGCCCAATATGGCTCATGGGAAACTACTTCCGTAACCTTATGAGTAGTTGGACGGTCTGATCGTAATCTGCTGTCGATAGCCTTTATTTTTTATATGGAATCTAATTATTTAAACTGAGCTAAGTATAAATAACATATCTGGGGAGGGCCCTACTTTTTGGGCCCGGGGCGGCCGCCCCTCCAGTCCCTCCCCAGGACCGGCCCTGCCAGTGATCTACACATCTTTGATGTTCCTATGCAAGTGCCCTTGCATATGCCGATTCTTCCTCCATGGCAACCTGCACTGGATAGATGTCAATTGCAAAACTAAGTTGAAAAGGCAGGACATATGCTTGAACTAATGCATTCTCCACAACAGATATATCACTCTCTTCGGCCAGAGGAAGATGACTTACAAACAACATGAAAGTCCCCAACGAAGGACAAGCGTCAAGAAAAGGAACCAGAGAGAGATAATCATAGTATGTGGAAATAAACCTAGTACACAGTCGCCGGAGTTGGAAATTTGCCAGGTACCATCAGTATATCGCTCTGCGTAAAAACAAAAACACTTCACACCAATTATCCAAGGACTTTGCTACTTTTGCTGCATAATGCTAGTAGTATCTAGCGATCTGAAGTTTAAGAGTATTACCACATATGATGAAAATATGTAAAGAGCTTCAAGATTTGGCACGATGTGCAGGAGATTTTTGCAAGCATAATGAAACATGTCCCAAGATGAATAAAAGAATTTAAAGTTTTGCAATGAATCACCAAGTGAGAGTGTTACAAGGGCACCAGCATATCTTAAACTGCAGAGATTAGGGGCTCTGCTCTCTATAACTTCCAGATTTTTGCAATCTTTGACAACCAGGTGGCTGAGGCCCTGCAGCAGGCTAGGTACCTCCAGGAAAATTAGCTCATTGCAAGATTCCAGTCTCTGTTTCACCAAAGCAACTGAACTGTAAAGAAAGCACCTTAACTCATCACCCATAACACGTACATAACACTAGCTCAGACTAGTCAGGCTTGTTAAGAAGCAGAGTCCAGCCATGGGACGGAAAGCACAATTTCTGAGATGAAGATGCTGAATCGACTTGCCACTCTCATCAAGTAATCGTGAGAATGGGAAGTTTTACACAGCTGCATCACGTGAGTGCAGGCACAGACATAGGTCAAGTTTCTCAATCCCTGCTCTAAGAGCGACACAAAGCCAGGGGTCGACATCAGAGGATGCTGTGAAAATGGGGAAATCCTTTATCTGAAGCTTGAGCGCCTTGATGCCATCGCCGGAGTGGTTTCTTAGAATATGGTTGGTTCTGTTTGCAAGAACAACCGAAACTTTAGCCGATGACATCTCGTTTTCAGCATTTAATTGCAAACTTCTGGTAGGCTTGCTCCTGAATATCTTAATTTTTTCTCACTCCGAGAATTGTCATCTCGTGGGCAGGGTGAGTCCTTCCTTTTAGTTTTAGCAGATGAAGTCACCAATCCATCTGCAGTACATGATGCATTGGTTAGAAGAGCAGAGATACTGATGGAAGAAAACAAGTACAACATAGGCACAAACACGCATACACCCGATTCTTCTCCATTATCCAACTTCGGCCCAAGAACACCAACTCAAAAAGAAACCAAAGTTGTTTTAGTATAAGCAATAAACAATTCAAGTAACCATAAGGTTGCAATTTCGAAGCCTATCAAAATAGTTGTTTTGTATTCACTGTTATTTTGCTCCATTGACACAACACGCGCACACACATAGAGATCAATCGCAGAGTTCTGTTCATAAGACCCTCGAACAGGTTACAGGTTCATCGCAAAATAAAAATAAAAATAAAAGTGTTATAGATCGATGGTAAAAGGCACAAGTTGTAGATGTCTGGACATGCAGACACAAGATAGCAGAGATGAATAAACTGAGCAGCCGAGGGAGCTAAGAGGTGGTGGCTTACCAGGGCCTTGAATTGGCCGGCGACGCCGATCCCGCCGTATCGACATTTTCACTACTTTCCCATGTAAAAAAAAAGTTAAGCGGTCATTTACAAGCCTGCACCCATCTATCATACGATGGCTTCCTCCTGACCACACGTCATTGCTTTGATGGCTTTCACCACTAGCTTTCCCAAACGATGCTGCCGGCTTGCCGGTTTCTCTCCCCTTGCAGGTTCTTTTCTTCGTTTTACCTTTGACTGGCTCCCAGTGCCTATAGGTAGAGCTTGCTCCCAGTAGTCTTGTGCCATTGATGTTTGCCTTCTGGCTTCTTCCGGTCATTGTTTATCCCAGCCGTCGTATGAGAGTTCACCGTGCTATGCATGCTCCTGCAGCATATGTATTTTCATCACACGATGCATGTCACTAAAACATATACATGACGTTCTGAGGATTAAGTAACAGAAAACCTAAAAAGGTTTCTAGGTTCCAAATTTGGGCTATGATGATTTTTTTTCGTAAGTTTCATATGCCATATTTCAAGAACGAATTAGCATATGCCATTTTTTAACCACCAATTTCAAATATGGATACTTAAACCACAACCAACACTTATGAAACCTTATAAAAATAAACACATCCTTAAAATTGTATCCCATCAAAGCATATATACAATTGAGATTTTCAAGCTCCAAACTTTCAACTACAATAAATGATATTTTTGTTGTATGCTTCGAAATTCAGATTTATAGATAATAAATGAGCACACCATATTTTCTAACCTTTAAATTTCATTATAGTGACTTAAACCGCCGTTGTGTTTTCAAAGAAATTCTCGAAGATCCGCAGAATATTAATTGCACATGTATGTTTAAACTTTAAACTGAATTCAGAGGAACTGATGACTGTGAAATTTGAATTCACTTTACCATCGGGATTATAAATTTCAATGTTAGGTCAGTTTGTGAGGTATGCACACACATTGAATTCGTTGGAACATGCAACACTTTGAGTTCATTTAAGAATCAAGATTACAAATTCGAATGCAAAGGAACAAGCCTTCTCGAAACAGGCTTTTGTCCCGCTTTATAAAGAAACAAGCCTTCCAAGGAAATATACCTAGGGCATGTACATCACAAGACTGTTAGATAAATGCTTAAATGATTTAAAATAATTCTTAGGAAATAGATAAGCCAGATGAGCCCTCAATCCTCCAACGCCGGACGCTAAGTGAAGTCCGACTTATTTTCTCACGCCTGGATAGCATCTGCTGTTAGGAAAACATGCGAAAACCCTTGAAACCATTTTGAGTTTGTTAGGCAAATATGGTTGTCCGACCACACCAACATCAGTATTTCCTCCTACCATGGGTCCGCCATGTTGTTGCTCTAGCAACAAATTGAACTGCTGAGTTGCCATTAAATTTTGTAAAACACGATATCATGGCCAAAGTAGTAGTGTAGCAACACAATCTCATGGCCAAAGTAGTACGTAGTGTAGCAACAAGAACTAAACACACACATCGCTGTATGGATCACTGATTGAACGACAGTGCTTCTGCGGCTGTACGGCTCGAGCCTCGACGAAGAACATGGGCTGATGCTGCATAACCTCCATGTCGCCTTCAGCACCAGCAACGATCTAGAGAAGGGGATGTGAACCAATGCCGCATCCTAGATCGAGGCTGTAGCTCTACGCGAGGCTTTCCTGGCGGGAGGCATCGAGACCAGATTGAGAGAATGGGCGGCCGCTAGAGCCACCGCAGCACCGCCGACCCAAGATGCACATGCTACGTCAACCGCAGGGCCAAAAAAGATGAGCCGCCTATGGGGAATTATCGAATGTGGGTTGGTAGAGTAGATTTGTGATGTCGTATCCTAGAGGAGTAGCGGTGGTCGTATGCGATTTTTGCTTTCTGTTTACGCGAGAGGGAAAGGGGATCTAGGGTTCGTGACGACGGTGACACGCTATCTGAAGTGTGACAGTGGGGGCTTCACCAGCAAGGGCCTAGTTTGATCTCCGGCGGTGGAGATAGTTCCCTTCCGCGTGGTATCGTACCGCTGCCCTCCCTCGGAGTTTCTTCTTGTCGATCATAACAGCCTCACTTCGTGGGTCATGCACTACTAAGAAAAGGCTTACCGCCAGCGCATCTAATTTAGGCTACGCCGGCGCATGGGCTCACGTCGCAATGCTCACGCCGGCAGTAACGGCTTAGCGCCGGCGCGCAACCCACGCACCGGCGGTAGAGCAAAGTAGCACCAGCGCACTACACCTAGGTATGCCAGCGGTACCCATAAGATACCCCCGGCGGCCGGCGCATAGGCCAAGCACGCTGGCGGTATGTTTTTTCAGATTTAAAAAAAAAAAAGAACACCTGTACTCTCCTCCCGTTTTCTACTACTAATGCACATCACCTAAAAATGGCACAGGCATTGTTGAGCAAAACCAAATAGAAAAAAATGCTATTTTATCCATCTACCACATACGATTACAGAAAATTAGTGAATAACAAAAATATTTAGACCACACACTTGTCTTTTTATCTATTCTCTCACAGGCATTTACAAACAAAGTCACACCAAAGCTAATCATACACAAGTACATGACTACCAAATCGCAGCCAGAGTACAGGGAGGAGAGTTAGCTCACTGTGGCACAGGCATTGTTGCTACTAATTACTTGGAGCAAAACCAAATAGAAAAATATGTTATTTTATCCATCTACCACATACTCCCTCTGTTTCAAATTACTCCGCCGGCGCGCTTATGTAGGTGAGCTAGTACTCCCTCATTTTTCATTCAAAAAAATTCTGGGATTTTTGAAATAGATAATATAAAATGTGTACTACGTATACCAAAAATCGTAGGAATTTTTCGATGAAAAATAAGAGAATACTAGGCCACCTAGGTAAGCGTGCACGCGGAGTAATTTGAAACAGAGGGAGTACGTTACAGAAAATTAGTGAATAACAAAAATATATAGACCGCACACTTGTCTTTTTATCTATTTTCTCACAGGCCTTTACAAACAAAGTCACACCAAAGCTAATCATACACAAGTACATGACTACCAAATCGCAGCCAGAGTACAGGGAGGAGAGTTAGCTCACTGTGGGCGCTGTGCACCCGAGGCGGAGACGTCAGAGTCGTCGCAGCCAAGAAGCGGCATCACATGATAAGCTTGTTGTGTACCCTCGTACCTTGCTGTACACCCTCCATGATAGCTCCGGCGGGTCAACAAGTAGAGCTTCCTGGCTTGCCGCTGGGCTCATCAAGCCGGAGAGAAGGCCCAGGACGAGCGCGACGAGGCGGCCACCAAGGCTGAGAAGACAGCACCTGAAGAACAATACACTCCAACAATATAAATTGACAGCAATATACTCTAGCAACATAAGTTGACAGCAAATATACTGTAGCAATATAAGTTGACTGCAATATATGCATGCCAGCATGAGCAAATGGAAAGATGCTATGAGAAAATTCATTTGTATCTTCTAGTTCCAAATGAACATGCTACAATACCAACACAATAAAAATTGAAAGCAGAGAAAGAACAGGCTCTATCCATGAAATAGCAAAAAAACTAAGGACTTCGTCTTGTGCATATTTTATTTTTAGATCATCAAAATCCTTTGAACAAAGGTAAACACATCAATACTGTCTTGTGTCTCTATAAATTCAGTTTATGAGAGACACGAGACAGTATAAAATATGAACAACATTTAGCAACGCAATATACAAGCTAAGATTAATAGATATCACATTGGAATGCTTCTCAAATCTAAGGCTTCTCTTGTGGCTGAAACAGTGGAGTATAATGGAGAAAATTTAAGATAGAGGCCATGTCTTTTTTAATGATCAGGTACTTGAGAAATTGAAATATGAACTTACCTGAAAACCTGCGGCCTTCTCAAACATGGCTATTTTGTGAAGAAATCCAAAATAGGATAAAACCTAAAATACAACCGAGGGATACCAATCTACTGTAAACAAATGACCATATAAACAATTGCAGGATACGCTCAATTATTAGATGTTGAATTCCATGATTTATAATGCATGAACCAAAAGGCAGAAGTCAAAACAAAGGTAATTAACTCTTATGCATTTTTTATTTGGAGATCATCAAAAAGACTTACAATCTTCTGCTACCATAATATCAATCATTTGAACAGCTAAATGGCGAAAAATGCTGGCACAATCCAGTTTGTACTACTACACAACAATTACTATACTCATCAAGTACCTTTTCAACTTGGTTAAAATCACACCAGATACCACAGTAGATTATCATCACCTAATAAACGGTTGCTGAAAATTCCAAAGAATGTTCATTTTATTTCACAAAGTAGAGTTGTCCTCATTCCCCTCTCGTTGGCCAAGATGGCCTTGAGATAAAAAAAACGTATGTATGTACACGTGAAAAGAAATCAACGCAACAGGAACAAAACAAAAGCAAGTGTAAGCTTCTTCCATGAATTCCCACAAGCATCTGCGCACCACGTATCAATAACAAGCTAAAGATCAATTAGGGCTACATGGACTTGCTAAGGAGTATCCCACTTGTACACATGTCCGAAAGGAATGCGGCTGCAGCAGAATATAGATTCATGTGGCGTGACAATTCAACTAAAGATTCACTCTAAAACTACTACAGCTGAAATTGAGAAAAAATATGCAGTTGTAACTAATTTATTGGTTCTGATGTTGCAGATAGCATATAACCTAGTGAATACCTGCCAGATTGAATGGCTGCCGTTGGAAATGCGCTTGGTAGGGCGGCGGGCAAGCGGAGGCAGACATGGCGGCACAGCGCCTACCTTGGCATCGAGCGGCCCCGCGGTGGTCGGAGGCGAGGTTGGCCACAGCCTGACGGAGGCGTGCAGGGCCGTGGGAGGGGAGGATCGCCGGGGAAACGGCGAGCTCAAGGAAGGGGGCCCCGCGTGCTGCAGGGAGGAGCTCTAGGATGCGGCAATCACAGAGGGGGGGCGGTGCTTGCAGGAGGCCGCGGGATCGAGCCGTTCATGGCGGCAGAGTCCATAGAGAGTAGGGGTCGGTGGCGAGGAGAGAGCGTCGAGGGGGGTAGGGCTCCTGGCAACGGAGCTTGACCGGGTCATGGCAGGGACGGAGGCCGAGGTCCCCGGCGGCGGGTCCAAGGGAGGAGGCACGGCGAGGCGAGAGGGCGATGGTGGGTTGGGTGTTGGGATGAGTCGGGACTTCGGGAGGGTTTCTTTTGTCGGGAGGGGGTTGGTGGAGAGGAGAGGCCGCGGATTTAATTTTTCTAGCGACCAGACATCGAACCGGCCGAACCGTGTGCTCGGTTTAGTGCGTGAACCAGCGGTTGGACCGTGGTTTTGTCTGGTTTTCGGATCGCATGCGCAGCCGGTCCACTGCGCTTAAAAAACTGGCCTAGCCTCTGGTTCTGGTTTTTCGTGGTTAAACCCGGGTCCTGTCCGATTTTTATAACTATGGTCGGGAGGGTTTTTTTTGTCCGGAGGGGTTGGTGGAGAGGAGAGGCCGCGGATCGGGGACTTGGGGTGGGGCGTGTTGGGAAACTGGGCCGGTGTGGCCTCTACCAGGCTAGGTTGGCCCATGTGGGTATCGTATCCCCTTAGTCTATAAATAGAGAAACAATCATTGTACGTTGAGCTTACCGAGAGAAAGTTTAATAAAGTTCCCCTTTTTTCCCTGTGTCATCTACTTGTGTGCCTTCTACTAACTTCTTCTCGGGTGTGGAGCAGCCTCGGGACTGGCCAGCCGGCAGGGGGTGTTCCAACACGTTATCAGCACGTGTCTCTCCGTCGAGCCTCCGTCAAGCCACCGTCGAGCCTGCATCGCGCAGGCTATCGTTGAAGGTAACCCCAATCTGACCGCAAAAATGGATCCGTCTCGCGATTTCTTTTCTAGATTTGCGTTCAGATCTTAGATCAGATCCCATCTAAGGTGCGGATTTTTCTTAGAGTCGGTGACTGCGTCGCCGACCAATGTCGATCTAATCACTTCGAATTAGAATTTTGTTGACTGCACCGTCGATGCGCACTGCTATGCCGATCTGGATTTTTTCTTAGCGGTCGGTGATCTCGACCCTTTTTAGATCAAATCGATCTATTTTTTATGAACTTTACGTACTCGTGGCCATGGCTGCTCGCGTGCAGAGCAGCGCCTGTACACTCATTGGCGAGGCAGCGCTTCGGCCCGCTACCATACTGCGCCTGCGCCGCCGCATACGCCACGCCGCCCGCCTCGTACGCGCGCCCTTCGGCCCCATTGCCATACTGTCGCATTGCTGCGCCAGCCGCGCCATAGCCGCTTCGCGCCTAGCGCGCCGCCGCTCCGCGCCGCCTGGCCAGCCACTCGCCGCTGGCAGCGGGCAGCGTCTGCGCCTCCTGACTCACTTGAAACTTCGCCCGCGCAGCCGTCGCCGCCGTCGCCCGCACTGCGCCCGGCCGCTCAACGCCGCGCCGTCTTGGCCGTCACCGCATACCGGCCGAATCGGCTGCGCTCTGTATTTGCGCCCATGCCCGTCTTAGCGCCGCTTGTATGGCCATGTGCTTCAGCGCTACTTGTCCAGCGCATGCCGCCCAGCGCTCCGCCGTGGCCCGCGCCGCCCGTACGCGCCCGCCCGCTGTAACATCGCCCCCGCCCCCATTCTCGGCGGGGCGTGTGTGGTGGCGGGGCGAGAAAGCGTTTTGGGCCTTTTTGGCCCATAGAAAAACATTGGGGCATGGGAGCACGCGTTTGCGGGGCTGTTGGACCGTTTTTGGGTTTGTTTTCGGTCCGATTTTACACAAGCTTTTGAACTATGTTTTACTATAGTTATTAATTAGCACATGTTTTTAATACTTTGTATCTCATAGATAGCTTGTACCGTTTTTACATTAAATTTTGGAACGCCATCATATTTGAATTATTGTATCGATTATCGCATTTATGCAACCGATTACCTGCTGTAATCTTATACACTTTGCATAAATTGCAGATGACCGGAATCGTCAGCCGCGAGTTCCCGAAGTTGACTCAGGATGGGCTTAACTACCTGACTTGGGCCTCGAACGTTGAGATCGTCCTCGAGGGCCGATGCATCAAGGATGCGTTGATTGAGGGGATCCCGACGGTCCCCGGCAAAACCATCCTGGCGGATAACGCCAAAGCCCTGCACTTCCTCCGCCATCACATGTGTGAGACTCTCAAGAACGAGTACATGGCAGAACGGAGTGCTTCTGCCCTCTGGACCGCCCTCAACAAGCGGTTCTCTAGGCTGAAGTACACCATTCAGCCACAGTGAGGCGATTGAATTACTGAGGTTTAGGACTTCAAGGCGGTAGGAAAGTACAACTCCAGTTGCGATTTGTACCATTCTTGTTGTGTGGGACCAGTACCGATCAGCGGAAGATAGACAAAACCCTCTCCACATTCCATCCGGACAACATCCATCCTCGCGAAACTTTCGCGGGAAGGATTCTGAATATCTGGGCTTATTGATGCTCTCCGGTGGCCGAGGCGCAGGATAATGTTACGAAAAGAACTTCTCCGCAACCCTTCATGAGGCCCAAGTCATGGGGCTAATGCGGTGCCTACAAGGTCAAGCCCATCCACAAGAAGAGAGGCAAGAAGGGCAAGAAAGGCCCAACTCCTCCAACCCGGCCAAGCAACGCATAGGCGGGCAAGGAGGGAAAGGCCCAGGATCGCCCATTGTGGCTCCAAGACTCACTTCTCCAGGCGGTGTTTGGCCCCTAAACACGTCGTGGGCGCGTTCAAGGCCAACAAGAAGGCGTAGGCGCCTTGTCCAGTTGAGGCACCACTAAGCGCGGGCGGCGCTTGTGCAACGTCGCGCCCGTAGTGGCGCGGGGCGTAACAAGTGGCGACACCCTCGGCGGTTCCACGCCCGCCCGCCCATGGAGGTTGAGCACGTTGTGCCCCCCCCCCCCCCGCCTCAGCTAGACATCTTCGCTGCCTCGATGATGATAGCCAACGAAGAGAAGCTCACTGACCTTGAGATATAGGCTGAGCTTGATGGTTTCTTTGCAGAATCCACCTGAGCTCCTTTTTGCTGTGATGATTTCTTTTCCGCAAATAATCAGATACAATTTTTCGATATGGTTGTAAGCTCTATGAGAGCATAACATTTATTTGTTTTCGGCGATTGGATGACATTTATTTCATTCATTTATTCCATTATTTGGCTATGTGATGTTCTGAAATGTTTATGTGTTTTACTTACTTGATGTAGCATCTTCCTCGCTCCGTTATATTAATTATGCACTATATTTTAGAACGCGGGTGGCGCCCAAATGGAGGAAACGTGCCTTGCTTATAGCGGCACCACAAATACCATCTTGAGAGAAACAAAGTATTTTGAGTCCATTACCAAAAACCCTGGTAACATAATGACGATCGCCGGCTGCGGTCCGAATGTAGTTGGCTCCGGAAGAGCAACTATCATACTCCTAAATGGAACAACTCTGATCATTGAAGAGGCATTGTTGTATCCGGATTCGACTCGTACTCTCTTAAGTTTTAGAGACATCCGCGCAAATGGTTCCATGTCGAAACCGATGATGATGAGAATGGAAAGGAGTTCCTACTCATTACCAAGCACGACGAAAATGGTAAACATGTTGTCGAAAGAATCCCTTCATTAGCTATTGGGCTGTACTACACTAATATAGTAGCACCACCTATTTACACTATCCTTAAGACTGTCTTTAGAAGCTCCGAACTATTCTGCCTTTGGCATGATAGGTTAGGTCACCCCGGTCTTAGGATGATGAGAAATATAATTAACAACTCGAATGGTCATAATGTTAATGTGAAAAATTTCCCGAATCCCGATGATTTCGTGTGTTCCGTATGCGCTACGGGGAAATTGATCATTAGACCGTCCCCCCTAAAGGTGAAGGATGAACTCCCCGCGTTCTTGGAACGTATTCAAGGGGATATATGTGGTCCAATTCAGCCCCTCTTAGGGCCGTTTCGATACTTCATGGTGCTCATCAATGCTTCCTCTAAATGGTCCAATGTTTGCCTGCTGTCAACAAGGAACCATGCTTTTGCAAAGTTGATATCCCAGATCATACAAATAAGGAATAAATTCCCTGATTATCGTTTAAAGTCTATTCGAATGGACAATGCCGGAGAATTTACTTCAAAGGCATTCGATTATTATTGCATGGCAACTGGAATCAAACTTGAGCACTCCGTACCGCATGTCCACACTCAAAATGGACTTGCGAAGGCATTGATTAAAAGAATTAAATTCATTGTCAGACCACTCCTTTAGGGTTGTAATTTACCAACTACATGTTGGGAACACGCAGTGTTACACGCCGCTAATCTCATCAACTTTCGACCATCAGCATACAACATCCACTCTCCCATCCAACTTGCGCAAGGGTCGGCACCGAAAATTTCCCACCTACGTAGGTTCGGCTGCCAGGTATATGTACCTATACCACCACCCCAGCGATCAGCAATGGGACCGCTCCATAAGTCGGGGATATATGTTGGTTATGAGACTGTGTCCATAATCAGGTTCTTGGACCCCTTGATAGGTGACTGTCACACGACCCGTTTTGCTGACTGCATTTTTGGCGAGGATCTTTTTCCGACTTCGGGGGGAGGTAATCAACCCCTGGATGAAAAAAGTCGAGAAATCACGTGGAAAGCCACGGGGATCCACGCTCATGACCCGCGCACTGTTGAGACTAATAGAGAAGTGCAAAAGATACTAGATTTGCACTCCCTAGCGAATACTGCCCGGTCATTTTAGTGATTTAAAGACTGTGACAAAGTCGCATGTGCATGCACGCAATGCACCGGAAAGGGTTGAAATGCCAAAGAAAAATGATGGTATACCCGCTCCTGCTCCAAGGCCTAAGATGACGCGGATTCCGGTTTCTCAAATCCCAAGTACCCGGGGACGCCCGAAGAAAAAGGACAAGAGAGATTTATTACAGTCTGCCCCTATTGAGGGGAGCCAGTTGAGACCTGGCACAAGTATGGATATTTCAGTGCACGAAATTCCGGACTTGAACTTTCCTATATCGGAAATACCCAGCGAAGTTGTGTGCACACACATCGGAGCGGGAAAGCTAAAGGACCTAGCTCCTGGATTGGGAAATCCGGTGGAGCAAGAGGATGTGCCTGATGCACTCCATGACGAAATGGCCATTAACTATGTTAATTCGGGCGAGTCATACAACCGAGCCATGGCAAATGTCGACGTTAATTTTGCCAAGAAAATTGCCTCAATCATAGATCTTGACCCTGAGCCTAACACGCTCGCTGATTGCAAGAAAAGGTCGGATTGGAAAGATTGACAGAAGGCAATTACTGCTGAATTATTATCGTTAAACAAAAGAGAGGTATTTGGACCAGTTTGTCTAACTCCTCCCCATTAGCCCGTTACCATAAGTGGGTTTTGTTGAAAGAAAGCGAGAATAATGAAGTAGTAAGGTACAAAGCAAGGCTCGTTGCTCAAGGTTTCACTCGGCGACCGTGTGTCGACTTTGAGAAACTTACTCCCCGATCATGGATGAAATTACCTTTAGATACTTGATCTCAATGGCGGTAAACATGGACTTAAAATGAAACTAATGGATGTTGTCACCGCTTAACTATATGGTAACTTGGATTCGGACATATACATGAAAGTACCGGAAGGTATCCTGTCGAACAGGATAGAGCAAACAGGAGCTTATACTGTTCAACTTAAGAAGTCATTGTATGGACTAAAACAATCGGGTAGGATGTGGTATAATCGTTTAAGCGATTTCCTTCATCGAAGAAGCTACGAGCAATGAAGATTGCCCATGTGTTTTATACGGAGATCCGGGATGGTTTACGTATTATCTCGGTGTCGTGGGACGATTTGAATATAATCGGTGCTGGCGATATTGAGGCGAGTTCCTACCGATGTCGAATTGAAATGAAAGACTTAGGCAAAACCAAGTTACGCCTCGATGCGCAACTTGAGCATTCCCCTCTGGATTCTAGTTCACCGGTCGGCTACACCCGAAGGTGTTGGAATGATTTGGGTTTGAAAAGGCATATCCTTCTAAGACCCGATGGTGGAAGATCTTTCGACAAGACAAGGACCCGTTCAGGCCTAAAGAAGAGGGGAGGAAATGCAGGACGGAATTCCCCTACTTAAGTGCGATTAGCACTTATGTACCTAAATAAATTGTACACGGCCGGATATTGCATTCGCCGTCAATTTTCTTGCAAGGTACAGTTCTGAGCCTACCAAGAGGCATTGGAAAGGCATTAAGAACATCTTTAGGTACATACAAGGGACAAAGGACCTTGGCTTGTTTTACCAAAAGAACCAAGACCTATCTGTTGTAGGCTATGCAGGTGCTGGGTACCTTTCGGACCCACATACATCCAAGTCGCAGACTGGATATGTTTTCCTTTGTGGTGGAACAACAATTTCCTGGAAATCGTCTAAGCAAACTCTTGTGTCAACTTCGACGAACCACTCGGAAATCATAGCATTATATGAAGCATCACGAGAATGTGTATGGATTCGACGAGTAGTCAGCCACATCCAGATGTCATGTGGACTGAACATCGTACAAACCCCAACAATTATCTATGAAGATAATGTCGCTTGTGTTGCACAAGTCCAGACGGGTTATGTGAAGAACAATCTCACAAAACATATAAACCCCAAGTTCTTCTATGCACATGAACTGCAAAAGATGAACGAAGTGAAAGTCTTGCATACTAAGTCGTGTGAAAATCTCGCTGATTTGTTCACTAAATCATTGCCAGCATCTTCTTTCGAGAGATGTGTCCATGGGATCGGCATGATGAGACTTAGGGAGATGCAAGGTTCAGGGGGAGAATCTTCACAAACTCGTCGCTGAAATCTTGATCCCAATGATTGAGTGCTTAACTTTATAGTTAAGTGAATTGTACTCTTTTTCCCTTAGTGAGTTTTTATGAAGTTTCTCACATGAGGTTTTTAATGAGGCAATTCGTGCAACATAGCAAGAAGTATACCATGTGCATTTCTCCATATTTTTCTCACTGGGTTTTTCGGAGTTTTAAGCCATGGTTATACAGATAAGATACCCAGGGGGAGTGTTGGGAAACTGGGCCGGTAGAGGCCCACTCGGTGTGGCCTCTACCAGGCTAGGGTTGGCCCATGTGGGTATCGTATCCCCCCTTAGTCTATAAATAGAGGAACAATCATTGTACGTGAGCTTACCGAGAGAAAGTTTAATAAAGTTCCCCTTTGTTTCCTGTGTCATCTACTTGTGTACTCTGTGTGCCTTCTACTAGTCTTCTTCTCGGGTGTGGAGCAGCCTCGAGACCGGCCAGCCGGCAGGGGGTGTTCCAACAGGGCGCTGCGGGTTGGGAACGTACGTGCGTGGATGCGTGCGTGTGTGGAGCGGCAGGGCCGGGTGAGTGGGTGGTCGGTGAGGGTTAGCGCCTACGCACGTTCTTTGTCATGCGCTTGTGGTATGAGGGTTAGCGCCTACTGCATGCTGGTATATAATCATGTGCATGCTTTGTTTTAAACCGTGTAAACCGTCGAACCAACTCAGTCAAAACCGCCTGGCCGGTTTCGACGGGTTCCGGTTTCTACACGGGTTCAAACTGCCGAAACTGTTTTCAAACTTCTTCATATCCATGATGTCCGCGACCACGGCGGCAGCCCCAACGCCGGGAGAGGCACTTCCCTATAGCTCTCCTCGCGGTTGCATGCAGGCACCACCTCCTCGAGGGCGCCTACCCGACGCACGCAAGCAACAACAAACAGCAACCTGTGCAGATGATAGGGCCTGGTCTAGCAACTCAGGGTCACAGCATTCTTCCTACTCAGCTGCGTTGGCGTCTGCGTGGTAGTCGTCAAGGTCGTGCGACGGCCGCGGTAACAACGAGGACAAACCCCAAAGCCTAGGTGGGCCTGCGACAAGATCACCTCGCAGCCGCTCTTCAGCCATGGCAGAAACAACCGCGGCAACGTCTTGGCTCGCGCCGTCGCTGCACCATCTTCGTCGCCGTCAGGAGCAGCTCAAGCTCCATCTCACTGAGGCTGTTGTGGCTTGGCTACGGTGGTACTACTCACGGATGCTACACCGTACGTGATGGCCTCTCATTGACCACGATCGCCGCGGCGGCGAGGCGCGCTGTGCACGACAATGCCGGGAACGCCACGACGGACAGTATACCAGGAGCACGGTCTAGAGGCCCTAGAACTAGCCAAGCACCATGCGCGCGGCCAGGCCATGATGAAGTGGGCGGCGATTGGCAGAGCCGGTCATGGCTCGTCCGCTAGGAGCAAGGGCAGGACGGCAGGAGGTGGCGCAGGGCGGTGAAACACATGCAGATGAGCTTCCTGTCCTAGGCTGTTCTCAAGAAACTGTCCAACACCGTATAACCCGTCTAAACCAAACATGGCCAAACCGCTGATTTTTTGTTGGGTTGGAGAAATCGTTCGAACCCAGCTAAACCGGGTATGCCCAGGCTTACTGGTATATATGGTGGCAGAGAAGGCAAATAGCATATGAGGAACCGGTCTTTTCTTCAGGGAGATCGGCGCTAGCTATCCTGGCTATCACTGCTAATTATGAGAGAGCGTGCAAGAAAAATGTTGGTATTAAACGAGATGGCTAGGAGAAGCCGAAGGAAGGATACACAAAACTAAATGTTGACGCATCTTTTTATGTGGAAACTTGTACGGATGCAACAGGTGTTGTTATTCGCGATGACAGAGGTACATTTATTGCTGGTATGTCTTGCTTGATCCCTGAAGTTTTCTGATGCACCGATGGCGAAGGCAATGGCGCTTCGAGACGGTCTTTTGTTGGCAGGACAGGTGGGATGCTCTAAACTAATCATGAACTCGGACTGTTGGGAAGTCATCGCTACAATGCAAGAAGGTGGTAATTCTCTAGGCGCAACGGCGGCGGTCTATGAAGAATGCTCTTTTCTAGCTAAGGTCTTTGCCCACGTTATTTTTACTCATAGCGCTAGAGGGAGTAATAGTGTAGCGGATATGCTTGCTTGTAAGGCGGAGGGACCCCAGACTATTTGGCTGGAGGATCCGTCGGATTATATCATAGGGCTTCTCACAAACGATGTAACCATACTGTGATTGCAGCAGCAAGTTCCATACGCACTTTTTTCCTTACCAGGGTACCTAGGGGAGTGAAAGGTTTTTAATGAGGCGGCTTGCTTGCTTAATATAAATATTGTTTTACTCAAAAAAATGTGTGTTAGCGTCGGCGTGCAAACCGAGGGCGTTGCGGGTAAGTGCCGCAGGAGGGGCTGGGGTGGTCAAGTATTAGCGTCGGCGCACCGAGTACGTGCTCCGCCGGCGATAGATGCTTATCACCGGCATGTGGCTATGGTGTGACGCCGGCGGTAATTAGCGCCGACGAACAACTTATTCGGTGGTACAGTTTTTTCTATAAGCTTTCTTTCTAGTAGTAACGGTTAGACGACGGGGGTGATTGCAAAACCGTGGAGGCGTATGCTAGTGGGGCAATTCGAAGCGTCCACGAGTGTGGTTTTTTAAGGGGTCATGAGCTTGTCATCTTGCAATCGACGTGGTGATGTCTGCGGGTGTCGCCGTCCTTCCTGAAGGGCGTCGGGTGTATCTCTTTACCATCTCTCATAGCATATCAGGGGAAACCCTAGAACCAGTTCGGACAGCAGCATCATTGTTGTTGCTTTCTTTCTTGAAGGTGCTGCTTCATATGTGACGCTTTAGAGCGCTAGGAGCGTGGTAGAAATTCTCCGGGGGACGCAGCGGTTGCGGATCATTCTTATTTTTGTTTTCCGTCGAGCTACTGGTGTCGGCTTTGTTTTTTTTCTTTTCCTTTTTCTTTTTTATTTCTTTTAGATGTTATGTTGTCTGGTGTAGCAGCGCATTGAATCATGGTTACTATATTAATATAGGTGAACGCGAGGAAGTTGCTAAATAGAAGGAGAGAGGGAGGGGGACACGCCCGCACGGGTCAGCATTAGCGGTATTTTTTTTGATAGAAATAACCTTTTGGAATAACTTCACTCTCTTGTTGCTGCCGAATCTCACTAGTCACTACATGGAAGCTTGCAGTATGTTCGGTGCCGTTGCGCCAGTCGACACACACGCCCACAACTTGCCATGCAAAGCTAGCTTCGATTGATTCCAGCACCTACTCCCTCCGTCCGACAAACAAGTGACTTCTAGTTATCCTACCATAACGTTTAGTAAAGTTTGATTAACTTTATAAAAAGATATAGTAATATTTATGACACTAAATTGGTATAAGTAGATATGTTTTTAAATTTAATTTCATAATGTGCCAATTTGATATACTTTCTTCGTTTTAAAATAGATGTCGTGTCTAGATTTATTCAAATTTTGATAAATCTGCGACATTCTTCATTTTAAGATGGAGGAAAAAATATATTTTAACATATTTATTTATAATAAAGTTGGCTAAATTTAATAAAGTTTGACTGACGCAAAAGCTAGAAATACATTACTTTCCATTTCTCTTTTTATCACGCTACCTAGAAATACACGTGAACTCGTGAACCACGCTAGCTAGCTAAGTTTTTTCTCCTTTTTATTTCCATTTCCAGACCGCAACGTGCCACCATCGATTGACCAAAGAGGGACTGCCGCGTGGAGAGGAGCCCGGAGGAGCCGCCGTCCACGGCCACGTCATCATCGTCTCCGACCAACCTCGCCTCCTCGGAGGTGAGCCTACCCTCCCCCCCTCTCATCTCCAGATGCGAGTGATGCCTGTCCCTCCTCCAAATGCGCCGCCGCCAGAGAACAATGCGGCGCCCCCATGCCGTCAATTTCAGCAGAGGAGGGGAGGGGGTTCATGTGTGCTCTGTTCTAGAGCAGAGAGGGACTGCCGCGTGGAGAGGAGCCCGGAGGAGCCGCCGTCCACGGCCACGTTTGGGCTGCAACTTTTGAAAAGCAGATGTAGAAAATTAGCTGTGGGAAGCAGCTGTTGGAATCAGAGATTTGGTGTTTGGCAAGAATGCTTTCGATGGCTGCCGTGGCTGGTTTTGAAACTAAAATGTTCAAAATAACCCTGAGTGCAGAAGATGATACATAAGTGTTGTTTTGAAATGAAATAGCTATTTCTGACATTTTTTTACTTAAATACTATGTTCAAGGGTTATTCAAAATGATAATGCAAGGTTATCGCGACAATTAAATTCCAAAGCTTGTCGATAAACATAAAGCATCATACGAGGTTATCCTAATCACACCAAAATATAATACAATGTTGTGACATAATTAAGTTATAAGGTTGTCCATATGAACTCAAAAGAAGTACGAATTTGAGTACGAGGTTCATACAAGGTTATCCTGGTCACACCAAAATATAATACGAGGTTGTGACATAATTAAGTTATAAGGTTGTCCATATGAACTCAAAAGAAGTACGAGGTTTCATGCCTCTAAGACACTTCCTCTTGCAACGAACAAAGCATTGGCTATGTTATCACGCAAGTTGTTCATGCTAACATGGTCCTCCCCCAAATCATTGCCCATATTGCCTGCCGTTGTGGAAACAGCATGCCCTGGAGGCATATAGTTCTCATCATGATCACATCGGTAGAAGTGGAGATCAAACAACTGACTATCCCTGATGAAGTTATGGAGAGCCATGCACGTGATGATAATGTCGGTTTGCTTCTCTAATGGGTAACTTGGCACGCCGTGCAAGATGCGCCATTTCTGCTTCAACACCCCAAATGTTCTCCCAATAGCATTCCGCGGAGATGAATGTGCATGGTTGAATATTTCTTTCTTCCCAGTAGGTGCTCTAGCAAGTCTAAACTCAAGTAGATGATACTGGTACCTGTATATGGAGAAAGATAGTCATCCTGATTGGGATAACCCGGATCAACTAGATAGTATCTTCCTAAATGAAACACAAGTGAGTTATGGTATATATGACAACAGTATCACAGAATGAAGAGTGCACAAGTTTAACATATACCTGAAGGAGGATGCCCAAACTTTTGTTCAAACTTAAGCAATGTACCTTTGAATATCCTCGTGTCATGCACAGAACCCGGCCATCCTGCAACTATGGAGGTGAATCGTAATTCAAAATCACACACAACCATAACATTCTATGTGGAATATCCAAGGCGGCCAACATGGTTGACCATAGCAGCAGCTGGCATAATAACCGGTATGTGTGTCCCATCAATAGAACCAATTGCACCATGACCTCATTGATGGTGTTGGGAGGCACTTCGTCGGGAAACCCAAAGAGCAAGGTGTGAAGAAGCACAACAGCAAGTTTTTCCTCAGTAAGAAACCAAGGTTGTCGAACCAGTAGGAGGAAGGAAACGTCTCAAAGGTATTGCAAGCAACGTGGAAACCTGCACAACACAAACTCAAGACTTTACCCTAACGAATCAGTGAGGTTGTCAAGCTCACCGGTTTGCTGTAACAAAGGATTAACTGTATGGTGTGAAAGGTAATAGTTTGTAGCAAGTAAACAGGTAACAATGGAGGATGTATCAATGGTAAAGTTTAGACCGGGGTCCATAGTTCACTAGAGGTGCTCTTCTTAGATAAACAACATGGCATGAAGGGTAAACAAATTACAGCAGGGCAATGATACGTTGGAAACGTATCTATAATTTTTGATGCTCCATGCTTGTTTAGTATCTATTTTTGCTTTACTTGTATACACTTTGAGGTGCTTTTTACATGTTTTCTGGTACTAACCTATTAACAAGTTGCAACAGTGTCAGATGCCTGTTTTCTACTGTTTTTGGTTTAAGAAATGTTAGTAAATAAATATTCTCGGAATTGGACAGGATGAACGCCAAAGTCAATAAATTTCCGTGGGGAACAAGAAGTCCGGAGGAGAGACGAGGTGGCCGGTCAGGGGGGCCAGACCCACCCTAGGTGCGGGTGGGCCCTACCCCGCGCCTGGGTAGGGTTTGCCCACCCTGGCAGTCGCCTCGGTCTCCCCCTTCGCCTATAAGAATCCCCCGATACAAAAAACTCTCGATACCTGATAAGAAATCCACGAAACCATCTATAGCCGCCACCACCATCGTCCCTAGATTGGGGGATCTGAAGCTCTTCCCGGCACCCTGTCGGAGGGGAGATCATCCCGGAGGCCTTCTCTCCAATATGATTTGTGAGTAGTTCCACCTTAGACTATGGGTCCATGTAGTAGCTAGATGGTTGTATCTCCTCCTTTGTGCTTTCATGTATAGATCTTGTGAGCTTCGTTCATGATCAAGATCTAATCTATTTGTAATCATGCATGTTGTGTTTGCAGGGATCCGATGGATATTGAGATTATTATGTTGGTTTGATTAATGGTTCTATCTTTATGATTCTATCGTGTCTGTGTTGTTTGTGATCTTGCATGCTCTCCGTTGCTAGTGGTTATCTTGGCCAAGTAGTTGCTAGTGACTCCAAGAGGGAGTATTTATGCTCGATAGTGGGTTCATGCCTCTAGTTTCCAAGGGAAGTGACAGAAATATCTTCGGTTGTAGATGTGTTGTTGCTACTAGGGAGAAAACAACGGTCTCTTGTTCATGGAACATGTGGACTGTTTACCTTACACACTTTGCTTAAAGCAGTTGTCTATTGCTTGCAACTTAATACTGGAGGGGGTTCGGATGATAACCTGAAGGTGGACTTCTAGTCATAGATGCAGTTGGATTACGGTCTATGTATATTGTTGTATTTCCCAATCAACTTTATAGGATCTTTCTAGCTAGTAATTGCATTGTTATGCCTTGCTCAGTTCCTGTCAATTGCCCCACTGTAATTTGTTTACCCTTCATGCCATGTTGTTTATCTAAGGAGAGCACCTCTAGTGAACTATGGACCCCGGTCCAATCTTTACCATTGATACATCTTCCACTGTTACTTGTTTACTTGCTGCAAACCATTACCTTTCACACCATATGTTTAATCCTTTGTTACAGCAAACCGGTGAGCTTGACAACCTCACTGATTCGTTGGAGCAAAGTCTTGAGTTTGTGTTGTGCAGGTCTCCGCGTTTCTTGCAACACCTGTGTGACGTTTCCTTCCTCCTACTGGTTCGATAACCTCGGTCTCAACTGAGGGAAGACTTGCTGTTGTACTCTTCACACCTTGCTCTTGGGGTTCCCAACAAGACTCCACATCAGCCAACAAGTTTTCTGGCGCCATCAAGGAGTCATCAACAAGTTTTCTGGCGCCGTTGCCGGGGAGGCTAAGGACGTCTTCACTAGGGGAGTCCTTCACTTCCTTTCTCTTTACTTTTTTTTAGTTTTCTTTGTTTCTTTTGCTTGGTTTTGTTTGCCTCTTTTCAAAAAAAAACCAAAAAATTAGTCTAGTTTGGTTTGCTTTCTTTATCCAAAAACACACAAAAAAATAGTTCTTTCTATAGTTGCTACCATGTCGGGGTCTACCTTTATTTCCCCTATGGTAGAAATCTCCACTTTTAAGCAAAAAAGTTAAGAAAGTTTTAAGGAAGCTTGATCTAGAACTCTACTTTCTAGAGGGAAACTAAGCCGGAGGTAAGCCTCAGCTTGGTTATTGATATTTTCTACCGCGGTATTGCTCTTCGTTATAGATATGCTTTGGATGCTATGGCTGAGAAAGATATTTTTCTTTGTACTAAGGATGAAGCCTTTGATGCCATAAAAAAGTTGATTGCAATTTATAATACACCTGGCAAGTCTGATTCCTCTTTCACAAATATTTTTGCCAGGTTGAACACTCTTGAGACTAATATTGCTGCCATGAATATTTGCTAGCACACTCTTAGGGCTTACCATGATTATGTTCCTATAAATTCTGAGTCTTCAAATTGGTTTCCCACAATTAAAGTCTCAATAAATACTACACTTTTTGATGCTCGCTGTGATATCATGTCTGAATTTTGTCTCATGCCTAAAGATATTTTTGATTCCTTGTGTCTTTGGGGGCTTATTGAAGGAGGAGAGGAAATCTCTCTTACCAACAACGCCACTATATTGCCCATTGGAATAGCTGAAGGTGTGTTTACAAAAATCTCAGGGAAAATGGTGTCTACTGATTATCTTGTTATTGAATGTGTAGGCAAAGGACAAATCACACTTGGAAGATCTCTACTGAAACACCTTGGGGCAGTAATAGACGTGGGAGAAGGCATCATGCACTTTACTCCCCCGGTAAGCAATCATATCTTCCCTAAGAAGAAAAATAAAGGTAAGAAAAGAAGGAACAAGAGGGGCAATTCTTCATTTGAAAATACTTGATTCTTCTTGCTTCTTATGCCTAACTTAAAGGCGTTAAAGAAAAGTAGTTGTTGGGAGATAACCCAAGAGTTTCCTTGAGTCTTGGAAGTTATTACTACTGTAATGACCTCTCCTTATCCTTTTTGTTTGCCTTTTGTGTCAAGAATAACCTCTAATGAGAGGGAACTAAGATTTGGGGAGTTGCTGTCCCGAAACAGATTTCTGTCATCCACCAAAAATATTCGTGAGGAGGCTCTGTAACTCGGATTGAGCTCAAAATTTTCGAATAAATCCCCCAGTATGTTGGATAACTTTCGTTATTTCAACACTTTTTTATTTGAGCAACATAATATGTTCGAAAAAAATTGTTTCTACCTGCTGGTCTGTTTTGACATATTTCTGCCATTATTTGCATTTGCTTCTTATTGATTCCTTTTTGAGCTCTATTTAGGTAAATTGAGTTTCTTTGAAGGAGTTACTACAGTAGCTTGTGTTTTTAGTGAAAATCCTTGCTGTTCTAAAGCTTTGCTAAGCGGTCTAATATCTTTCGAATAAGCTAATGTTGCTAATGAAGATTGTGTGAAGTTTTGTATGAAGGAAAAAATTTCAGGTGTAGAGAGAGAATGATGCAATAAGATGAAGAATGGACAAAAGCTCAAGCTTGGGGATGACACCATGGTGTCACCCCAAGAAATATCCAAGACTTACAAGCGTCAAATTTTGGGGATGCCCAAAGCATCCCCTTCTTCATCAATAAAAAGCTCAGGTCTGTCTAGACACTTCACTTTTATTATTTCATGCACAGTTGTGTTGTTCTTGGAGCGTCTTAGTTTTCGTTTGCTTTGCTTAGTTTGCTTAGTTTGCTTTAATAGTTTGGACCCCCGCTCTCGTTGTGTTGTTTTGCAAATAAGTTTGCTTGGTGTTTGGAAAGGAGTAGTAAGTTCTTGCTTGAAGTGCAAGAGGAGCTTGCATTGACTGTGACTAAGACTTTAACATGACATGCTAGGTGTTGTTTTAGCATTATGCTTAGTGATTATTGTTGTAGCATGTCTTGTTCCAAACAATTGTGATTGCTTAGTGTGCCTTGAAGAAATTATGTGTTGTTTTAGCATGCAAAAGCATAGTATTGTGGTATTCTCCTTTGATGTTTTGCTTGGGTTGACTTGGCACATGCTCACACCATGTTATGACTATGACAAGTCACCAATAGCCTCTATGATCATTTAGTCCTTGACTTGTAGTACCACTCTTTGCTTTGATTAGTTTGCTTTATTGCATTGCATAATTATGGCCATTATTGCTCTCTTAGTTGGTTGCTCCCAGTCTTTTGCTAGCCTCCACTTGTATGAGTAAGTTCTACTCATGCTTCCAACTCCCAAGAAACCAAGTTATTCCAAAATGTCTACTATAAACTCCTATGCATGGTGTGTTACACCATTCCAAGTATATTCTTGTTTTCAACTATCTTCCAATTAAAAACTATTTTGTTATGTGAAAACTTACTGATTAAATCCCTCACGAACTTGATGGCACATTTTATTCTTTGCCCCTAATAAACTTGAACCATTGAGGCAACTTTGTTGTATATGCTTGCACTTATAAGTTGGGATTAGCAGAACCGTCGGTCACGAATGCGTTTTCAACATTGCACTTGTATTTTTTTGTACTCCGTTGATATCATGCTCTTTTGTCTATGGATGTTACCGGTGTGAAATGAAGTGGGAACTTGTAAGTCCATGGAGTTTGTATTCTGTGTTAGAGAAACGTCTGGGCCGCTAGCCTAAGACATGCCTAATCATGGTGGAAACTTGCGGCATCACCATAGTGAGCTATCTATGAAGCATCCTCAATAAAAAGCTATGCATATGGTAAATAAAAAGATTGCTGAGATGCTCATTGTCTGCTTGCCTTGTCATTTTGGTTATGGGAAAACTCATGTACCATGTGCAAGGGGTACCCCGTTGGCGGTTCTCAATGATATGCAAATACTTACAGTGACAAGAACTTGCCTGGACCCTAAGTTGAGTATCCATGAGGTGTAGCCCTCATAGTCAAGGGACTTGAGATTGCCAACTTATACTTTGTCAAGCATATACTCCAGCTTTGCCACTTTAACCTTAACCACTTCAAGATGCTTATGATAGGGGCAATGAGGGCTGAAAGCTAATAAGTAACATAATTTTTGGAAGCTTTTTTTGAAACTTGTAACCCCTGCTTCCTTTACAAAAAGGCCTTTCTTCCACCATTATTTGAGTCTCCATCTTCTACCTTTAGGCACCATTAACAGAGCATAATTGTCATTCTGTGTGCAATGTTCCAAAGCTTATTAATTGATGCATACTGTGTTATTACTTGCTCTTGTGCTATTTGTTTCTAGTCACCCTTGTGAACTTTGCAAGTGTCCTATGCATTATATTGCTACTCTATGAGGGACAAGCTGATTGCCACTATGCTATGTTTTCTGCATGTGAAACAAACAAACGTTTTTCAATGCATGTTATTCATGATGTTTGTTTGTAGCTTGCCATGTTGCATGCATAGTTACTATGTCATATTGTTAGAACTCCATCTTTCATGCACATGTTTAGAGTTCTTTGATCCTAGCTTTAAATGTTTACAAATGGTTGGATATTTATTGCGAGGGTGCATGATCACCTCAAAAATTATTCTTTTATCACTTACCTACTCGAGGACGAGCAGGAGTTAAGCTTGGGGATGCTGATACGTTGGAAACATATCTATAATTTTTGATGCTCCATGCTTGTTTAGTATCTACTTTGCTTTACTTGTCTACACTTTGAGGTGCTTTTTACATGTTTTCTGGTACTAACCTATTAACAAGTTGCAACAGTGCCAGATGCATGTTTTCTGCTATTTTTGGTTTTAGAAAAGTTAGTAAAGAAATATTCTCGGAATTGGACGGGACGAACGCCAAAGTCAATAACTTTCCGTGGGGAACAAGTAAGTCCGAAGGAGAGACGAGGAGGCCGGCCAGGGGGGATATACCCACCCTAGGCGTGGGTGGGCCCGAAGGCCTTCTCTCCGGTATGATTTGTGAGTAGTTCCACCTTGGACTATGGGTCCATGTAGTAGCTGGATGGTTGTATCTCCTCCTTTGTGCTTTCATGTATAGATCTTGTGAGCTTCGTTCATGATCAAGATCTAATCTATTTGTAATCATCATGTTATGTTTGCGGGGATCTGATGGATATTGAGATTATTATGTTGGTTTGATTAATGGTTCTATCTTTATGATTCTATCATGTTTGTGTTGTTTGTGATCTTGCATGCTCTCCGTTGCTAGTGGTTATCTTGGCCAAGTAGTTGCTAGTGACTCCAAGAGGGAGTATTTATGCTCGATAGTGGGTTCATGCCTCTAGTTTCTAAGGGAAGTGACAGAAATCTCTTCGTTTGTAGATGTGTTGTTGCTACTAGGGAGAAAACAACGGTCTCTTGTTCATGGAACATGTGGACTGTTTACCTTACACACTTTGCTTAAAGCAGTTGTCTGTTGCTTGCAACTTAATACTGGAGGGGGTTCGGATGATAACCTGAAGGTGGACTTCTAGTCATAGATGCAGTTGGATTACGGTCTATGTATATTGTTGTATTGCCCAATCAACTTCATAGGATCTTTCTAGCTAGTAATTGCATTGTTATGCCTTGCTCGATTCACAATTGCCCGCTGTAATTTGTTTACCCTTCATGCCATGTTGTTTATCTAAGGAGAGCACCTCTAGTGAACTATGGACCCTGGTCCAATATTTACCATTGATACATCTTCCACTGTTACTTTTTTACTTGCTGCAAACCATTACCTTCCACACCATACGTTTAATCCTTTGTTACAGCAAACCGGTGAGCTTGACAACCTCACTGATTTGTTGGGGCAAAGTCTTGAGTTGTGTTGTGCAGGTCTCCGCGTTGCTTGCAACATCTGTGTGACGTTTCCTTCCTCCTACTGGTTTGATAACCTCGGTCTCAACTGAGGGAATACTTGTTTCTATACTCTTCACACCTTGCTCTTGGGGTTCCCAACAAGACTCCACATCAGGCAATTGACAGGAACTGATGTAACGGCCCAAGTTTGTAACATATGTAAATATTATTTAAGCATTGCATGCATCTGTCTAAATCAATAATTTTTTTGCTTGTGATCAAGTGTGTGAATTAAATACAAGTACAAAACCCTAAACCCTAGTCCTTCCCCTCTCTTTGAAACTACATTCAAATGGTGTTTGAACTTTGAAAAAACTACAAAATAATTGAGCCCAAATGGTTTACAAGGGGCCCTGAATATTTTATATACTTTACCAAAGTCTCTAGTATTTTTGAATTATTCAAAACAAAATTCAAATTAAATTACAAAAGAGAAAACTAAAAACATAAAAAGAAAAGGATTCTGGAAGAAAAACCTAATCCTAAACCTAACCCGGCCGGCCCAGTTTCCTCTCTCCTCTCCCTGTCGCTCCTTGCGCAGCGTCCAGCAACCCAGCTTGACCCGACCGGGGCCCAGGAGCCGGCCCCGTACCGCTTCGCGATGCATCGTCTTCGTCGATGACGAATCTTTGCTTCGCTGTCGCCGGCGATGACGTCCGCTGCCGTGCCGTGCGCCAAGATTCTTGCCACCGACGATGTCGGCGCCTACAAGAACCCTGGCTGCCGCAGTGCCGAACCCTAGCCAAGCTTCATCACCATTTATGGCCGCCTCGTGCTCCGTGGTGTGGTCTGGGAGAAGCGTCGTGTCGCCGTCGTCGTTTCTGTCAAGCCACGCAAGCTGGGAGGACGGCGCCTGACCATAATCAAGCTCGGCTTCAACTCCGGACGCTGCAGTCAAATCATCGATTCCCCTCCGTCTGGCTTCCCCTCGCTTCATCGACCTCACTGTCGTGCTCGTGGTGAGCTAGCGGACCTCCTGGACCCCTCTGTTTCCTCCCTCTCGCACTGTGCTGCTGTACCAATGAACACCTGCCGCCACCGCCGCTGTTCGTTGTCGCCGCCGTTTCGATAAATAGGAGTGTCGATCCCAACGAGGAGCAGAAGGTGCTGAACAGTGGTATGGAGCAGGAAATCCCTGTGAATACTTAGCAAACGGATTTTTAGTGGTTTTTTGACAAGGCAACAAAACAAAGAGCAAGTAATAGAAGTAACGAGCAAACGGAGCAAGTGGCCCAATCCTTTCTTAGCAAAGGTCAAGCCGGTGGAAATACTTATAAGGACCAAACGTTCTCGAGGACACATGGGAATTTTGTCAAGTGCTTTCGCTGCAAATAGCTGAGTACTCTTCTTTGGTGTTTGTAAGTGTTGTGTGGGTGAACATGTGCTAACATATTTCCCTTCCTAGGACTAATACATACTTGTGATTAAACCCCCTGCAAACATCTGTAACTACAGGAAATTAATTAAGATATAAATCTAACCACAGCCTTAAACTCTGAGGTCCTACGCTCCCTTGTGCAAAGGTGTCCTAATGGGGGTTCAGGTTTCTGTCACTCCGGCAACCCCACGATTAGTAGCCAAATACACAATGAATTCCCCTAGGCCCATAAATGGTGAAGTATCATGTAGTCGATGTTCACATGACACCAATAGAAGAATAGCACCACAACTTAAATACTAAACCATTGAATAATAACTCATCACGGATTCACTACTAACAAGATGACTTCTCCCATGTCCTCAAGAACTAATCGAACTACTCACATGACATCATATGGATCAAGATCAAAGATGATATGATAATGGATAACAATCTGAACATAAACAATAATACAATGGTTCCACCCAAAAGAATTAATTACAATAGTAATCAACACTAAGAAAGTTTCCCCTAATGAACTAAGCAATATCCAACACAATTGTTACAGCGAGACAGAGTGGTGATGATGGTGCTGGTGGAGATGATGGTGTGGATGATGATGATGATGATGATGATCCCGATGAAGCCTAGCTTGATGATGGTGTTGATGGCGATGGTCTCCCCTCTCCAGGAAGGAATTCCCCCGGCAGAAATCTGTCTGCCGGAGAGATCTTTCTCGGTGTTTTCCGCCTCCTAGAGGCGGCGGAAGTCTATCTGTGGTCACTTCCCTAGTGTTAGGGTTCCGTAGGGAAGATATAGGCGAAGGGGCGGAGTCGGAAACCAAGCAGGTGGGCCAAACCCACCCTAGGCGTGAGGTCAGGTGGGCCCGCGCCTAGGGGGTGTGGGCCCCCTGAGGCCCCCCTTCGCTCCTCCTAGCTTCCTTCGTCTTCTGGTAAAATAATATGTTTCCTTATTTTTTTGGTATTTTTCTGATCTTCACGAAATTGCACCGAAATGCCGTCTTTTCCATCAGAATCCACACTCCGGCAGTCCATTCTCCAGGAATCATCCAACATGCATAAACAGATGAAAAGCCATAAGTAATACCTCATAATAAGACATCAATGAATAGAGGTAAATTATGATATAGAATGGTGATGCAAATTGGGCGTATCAACTCCCCCAAGCTTAGACTTCGCTTGTCCCCTAAGAGAATACTGAGCTCAGTAAACATGTCCACAGGTTTATGGATTGAAGGGTCGATAAAATAATACGAACAAGAAGCATCACACTTACCATTGCACAACTCATAGAAGAAAGCAAATCACCATTATATAACTTAGCTTGCAACCAAGTACAACTTTCACAAATAGAGATGCATAAAGATAAACCATAATTGGAGTTGGCAAACTTGTTCTTGGTCAGAGAACACCTGGTAAACAGTTTCACAAAAGCTTTTTGTAGAAGTTTCAAAACAGGAGCACTCTTTGCTTAAAAGGGTTTTTCACAAGTGAAGGCTTTCAAAGTAATACTCAATAGATAAGAGTTTTGTGCAAACAAGGGAGATAAAGAACATGATTGAATAAATCACCATATGAATGCTTGAAACACAACAACTCAAAAGCTTCCTGGAGATAGAGAGGAAGTAGGTTTACTGACTCAACTGGTAACTGGTAGAAAGGTCCCTTCTTAGAGGGTAGCAGGGATTACAACTCATAAAGAGCTTTCAAAAGATTATGGTACTTACTAGCTTCGACCCCTCATTGCCCCAATCATAAGCATCTTTAGATGATTAAGGTTAAAGTGAACATAGATGGAGTATATGCTTGATGAAATATAAGTTGGCAATATCGTGTCCCTTGAATATGAGGGCCACTCCTCATGCATACTCAACTTTGGGTCCAGGTAAGTTCTTGTCATTGTAAGTATTTGCATATCATTGAGAACCGCCAACGGGGTACCCCTTGCACATGGTACAGGAGCTTTCCCATAACCAAAATGACAAGGCAAACAGACAATGAGCATCTCAGCAATCTTTTTATCTACTATGCATATAACTTTTTATTGAGGATGCTTCATAGATGACTCACTATGGTGATGTTGCAAGTTTCCACCATGATTAAGCATGGCTTAGGCTAGCGGCCCAGGCGTTTCTCTAACACAGAATACAAACTCCATGGACTTACAAGTCCCCTATTTATTTCACACCGTTGACATCCATAGACAAAAGAGCACGATATCAACTATGTACAACAAGGTACAAGTGCAATGTTGAAAACGTTCCCTGTGATAGCATGGTTCTGCTAATCCCAACGTATAGATGCAAGCATATACAACTTTCATGTCCACAATGGTTCAGGTCTATTAGGGGCAAGTAAATAAAGTGTGCCATCAAGTTCGTGAGAGCTTTACTAACTAGTTTTCACATAAAAATACTTTTTAATTCAAAAGGTAGATGAAGCTTGAGAATTTGCTAGGAATAGCTAGGTGTATATGGTGGACACAAGTGGCAAAAGGTTTGGGTTTAAAGGATTTTGGAAACATGAGAAGTATGCCTTCTCAAAACAGGTTTTTGGCTAGCAAGGCTGGGTAGAAAGCAAGAGAGTTGAAAGAAACAAGCAAACATACAAGTAATAAAGCCAAACATGCAATCTTCCTTGAAGACACAAAATAATATTATATAAATAATACTAAGCTTATGAGCCAACACGAAAGAAAACAAATGATACCAAATACGTGTAAGCTTTTTCTTTCTTTCTTTTTCTTTCAAACTAGTGCCACTGACTAGAACTCGGTTTGCCAATACCAATTTAGATCCACTTGATGATCCCAAAGTGGTGCCAATACTGAACAACAAGATCCATCATATAATAGAGATTGCAAACTAAAATAAGAAGTGCAAAAAGTAAAGGTTGAGACTTCCCATTAATATTCCAATAAAGGCACTCACACCAAGGGATACATAGATAATCAACTAAAGGAGAGATACTTCCTCATGCAAACCAAACTATAAGATAATCCCTCTACCACAGATATGAATCCACTAAAAAGGGTAAAAGATAATAGATAGTGGTGGTGATACCGTGGCACTCCCCCAAGCTTGGAACAAGCCAAGGGGATGCCAAACCTGATGATGAATTACTCCTTCGGTGGTGTGGTTCTCTTGATAAGCTTCTCAATAAGTTTCCTCAACTCCTCGAACTCAAAATTAAGAGTACGGATTAGCTCCGAGTTTTGCTCTATCCGGTTCATGATCATGTCACTCTGAGAATCCCAGTTCTTGTTATTCTTTCCCCACTCTTCATCCTTAGCATGATCCTTCTCTGCATTGTTAGAACGACGCATATCCCAAACCGAAGGCAAACTTTCCTTGGGCACATGTTGATATTGATATTCATGTATAAGTGTATGGAAGGGTCTCTTGTTACGTGGAGGAGATGGCTGTGGATTGTAGAAGAGACGTGGAGGTTTTCCTCCTGTAGACATTCGTGTTGTCTTCTTAAGCTTGGTAGGTTGTGCCACCAAACCAATGTTTGTGACGGTAGCGCGGGTGTCCGGTTGCTTGTCCTCCTCCATGTCTCCTTCATAACCTTCCGGGATCTCCTCCTCCTTGGGAACTTGAGGTTCTTGTTCATTGGGATTCATGCCTTCGTCGTTGGCAGAGGCCATGGTGCTCTAAACTTGAGAAGATTTCCTGACAGAAACAGATCGAAATGAAAACAGAACAAGAACACGATGCAAGAACCTCGGGGGATCTGGGGGGTTATATATTACGAAATTTCAATACATAAGGAAGGTTTTGACACGGAAACAAAGCGGAGACGGAGTTCGAGGGTGGAACACCCCCTCTAGGCGCAGCCAGGCTGGGCCCGCGCCTGGGGTGGGTTTGTCCACCCCGGGCTCCGTTTTCTCTTTAGTTACGTCAAGTAACTTCCCTTATGTATTAAAAACATCAAAAATATAAAAAGATTGGAGTTTCCCGAACCTTCTGTTTTCACCACTTTTACCTATTCAAAGACGAACTCTACAGATTCCTTTCCTTCTTCTCCTGAGAATTTCCTTCTTGCAAAACCCTTGCACAAACTCAATGACAACATTAGTATAAGCAAAAGCAGTCAAACCTTTGGTATACACTTCACATGAAAACCCATCAAAATAAAAGCTTCTATAAGAGGCAATTGCAAAAGATGTCAGAAATTTGTCAAAATAGACCAGCAGGTAAAGATTGATTTTTTAGAAGACCTTCTGTTGCTCAAATCAAAAACTGCAGAACTAATGAAAGTTGGGTAACAACTTGGAGAACAAGCTCATAAAAATGCAGCTCCACCCAACATACTGAGATCCCTCACGAATTTTTACAACACAGCACAAAAATCTGTCCCAGGACATCCACTTTTCACAACTCCTCTACTTCACAAAAGTAGTTGAACTTGACACAAAAACCAAAACAAAAAGGATAAGGAGCGGTTATTACAGAGGTAATAACTTCCAAGACTCTGGGTTATCTCCCAACAAGTACTTTTCTTTAATGCCTTTAAGTTAGGCTTGAAACTTCCAAAGATGATCACATAGGATATATATATCTGGAGTGAAAGAGAGCATCAAGAAGCAAATAACCAAAACACTTGAGTCTAACCCACTTCCTATGCATGGGGGTATCATGAGAAAACGAATTGTTGAAACAAAAAGCCACTAGCATAGGAAGACAAAACAGATGCAACTTCAAAGCTTTCAACATAAAACGGGGAAACTTAACATTATTGAGATGCATAAAACCATGTTTCCCTCTCTCATAATAGCTTTCAGTAACACTTTGAATAAAGTTGACAATATAACTGTCACTGGAAACAACTTTATCATCAGAATAAGCATACTTACAATCACCAAAAAGAGGTCCAAGGTCATAGACTGGATCAATTGAAGCAAGTTGTTCCATCCTGAAATCTTTATTAGGTAAGCTATTTTCACAAGGAGCTTTAGCAAATTTGGAAAAGTTAAACTCATAAGAATCTCCATCAAACTTAATTAAAACTTTTCCTTCTTACAATCAATAATAGCTCCACAAGTATTTAAGAAAGGTCTACCAAAAATGATAGGACAAGTTTTGCTAGCTACTGAATTAAGCACTAGAAAATCAGCAGGATACTTAATCTTACCACAGAGAACCTCCACATCTCTTACAATACCAATGGGACAAATGGTCTTCTTGTTAGCAAGGTGAATAACCACATCAATGTCCTCAAGCTCACAAGGACCAATCTCATGATAAATTTCCCTGTAAAGTTCATAAGGAATAGCACTAGAACTAGCACCAATATCACATAAACCATAGTAGCAATGATCACCAATTTTAACAGAAAGCATAGGAACACTAGCTTTTCTAGCCTTACTAGGATGAGAGATAATATTAGAAGCGTCTTCAGGAAAGATAATATACTCATCCTCTATATTTATAGTAACAAGATCTTTCACAATAGCTACCATAGGCTCGATATCAATAAGCTCATCGGAACCTACGGTTTTGTTTGCACTTTTACTAACCACATTAGCCAAAATAGAGTGCTCCCTTACCTTGGAGGGAAAAGGGATCTTCTCAACATAACGTTCAGGCAAAATAGGATCAACAGTACAAACCTCTACACTGGCAGGAATGTGGGTAAGAATGTCTTTATAAGGAGCATGGTACTTGTCCCACTCTTTCTTGGGAATCTCAATATAAGAGGCAAAAGCATTAAAACATTCTGCAAGAACTTGAGGATCAAGTACAAACTTATTGCTAATATCACGGAAGTTATTAGTTCCCATAAAAGATTTAATGCACTCATAATCATAGTTTATACCTGACTTTCTTCCTTTGTCATTCTCCCAAGCCTCGGTATTATCTTGAATACGGTCTGAAAGATCTGATTTAGCTTATTCCTTCATACTTTTGAATGATCTAGCACACGAAGCATCTAATAAACCTTTATCATGAAGAGAAAGCCTAGCATAAAAGTTATTGAGAATAATATTGTTAGGGAGTTCATGAATAGGACATTTAAGCATTAGCAGCTTTAATCTCCCCCAAGCTTGAGCTGTACTTTCTCCATCAAGAGGCCAAAAGTTATATATAAGACTTCTATCCTTTTGGATTTCACTAGGAGGATAAAATTTAGAGTAAAAGAGAGATGCCATCTCCTCCCATTCCATGGATTGTCCATTCTTTAGCAGCTTATACCATGCCTCAGCTCTCCCTTTCAAGGATATGGAGAGTAACTTCTTCTTTACCTGTCTAGTTGTGATACATGCACACTTAAACAACCCGCATAATTCATGGATATAAAGCAAGTGATCACCAGGATGGACAATTCCATCCCCAAAATAATAATTATCCATGACACGATTAACAATACTCGTAGGTATCTTAAAAGGATCTATCTCAACAGGTGGTGGTTCATCTACTACCATAGAAGTGGTAGTAGTTTTCCCAAACATAAAACCAAGTGGGTTATTCATATTGGAAACAAAGTAACAAGCAGTAACAAAAGCAATACTCACAGTGAAAGTTTCCCTTACCAGTTTCACTGTTGGGGGGATAACCCTCGGTAGGGTCATGAGGGGTGAAACGTAGCATAGCTAGGCAGGCTCCGAGTGAAGAAGGAACCAGGTCGAGTAAGAACGGCCGGGAGAGCGAAGCGTGTGCAGCCGACATATGAACTATGTCGGCCCGTATAAGAAAAAGTTGTTATTCTTGCAGGAACCAACGAGCCGAGTCTACCGAGGAAGGGCCGAGTCGAATAGGACGCGTGGTACCTTTCCGAGTAAGGTTCAGGAGGGACCATGGCAAAGCATGGTCAAAAGAGAAGGGCGACGCCGGGTGACACAAAAGGAGTCGGGTGACGCCCAAAGCAAATGCTGATGTACAAAGTTACAGCGTGACGCCAAAAGGAACAGGAGGCAGCGTACCAGAAGACCGTTAGCTGTCAAGCTTTGTGGAGTGGGCCATTGGGCTTAGGAAGGGCCCATGACTCGGCCCACATAATAGGGACCAAGATCCAAACAGTAAACCCTAGAACCCAAAGGGGTATAAGCTAGCTAGTACTGCCTATATAAGAGGGGGCATAGTTGAAGTAGGAGGGGGTTGGACCAAGTAGGGAACTAGTGCATCGAACTCTAGTTCATACAGCTCAAGGAGCACTTGTAATCCTCGGTAGTCATTAAAATCGCTAAGTGTGGAGAGTTCTTCTTGTTCTTCGTGCATGGCTCGACCGTGCACTCCCTCCCCGGTGACCACAAGCACCCATTCGGCCCCCAACTTAAGCCTACCTATGGCATCTGTCGTGCCACCACCATGACAGTTGGCGCCCACCGTGGGGTAGAAGCAGGTGCTTGATGGAGTCTTCATCCGGACGGGCAACATCATCGCCAAGACCGGCGAACGCGTCTACTCCGGACTCATCCAGAGGTTTGGAGCGCTCAACTTCGTCAGCGACAACTCGGGTTGCTTCGGGACCAAGCCATTCCCTAGGGGCGGTTGCTTCATCAAGTTCGGCGAGCACCATGTCTATGTCGCAGTGCGCGTGGAGCGTGCATATTCGGAGCACGTCGTCCTAGCACCGGATCTGCCAGCGATTCCTGTCGCTGAGAAGCTTCACCAACTCATATCCGTGGAGGTAATGATGACAACCCCAAACCCCGCGGCTCCACCGATAGTTCCGATAGTGAATGAGAATGTTGAGGGAGGAAATCATGAGGAAACACCAAGGGTTGCAAGAACAGCAAAGGCACCACTGGAAAAACCAGAAAACATAGCTAGGAGTAAAAGGGCTAAGGAGCTGTAGCAAGCGATAGACAAGTTGGCAGAGCCAGTAGCGCAGGCAACTGACCCAGCACGTGTTCAAGCCGAGTTGGAGGAAGCCAGGATAAAAGTTTTGGAGAAAGCCAAGGAATTAGCGCAATTACAACAAGATGCGGATATCACTATCCGAGAGCTTAACTCGGCAAATCAAGTCAAGTGCGCGAAGACCCGGCTGGATGCGACAAGATTGAGAGGAAGAAATCTCAATGAAGAGCTGGCAGATGCGACGTCAAAAATAACCCCAGAGAATAGCAACGAAACAGCTATGCGGCCAACATATAATACATCGGCGGCTAATCTGCGAGCAGCAGAAGCAGCAATGGCAGAATTACCCCATTTGGAGCGCGAAGCAAAGAAAAGACAACAAGAACGAGTTAATGAACTAGTATGAGCAGCTAGCATGCTGAATGAAGCGTATTATAGAGCAAATCCGGGTATAGCAGGAAGGTCACAACTGGTTCACTCGGCGACTCCTGTTCTGGCAAGATCGGCAGGGCACACGGCATCCTCACCCAGAGCGGTGCCAAGACAGAGAAAGGAAAAAAGTGTGGATTCTGGAAGAAACAAGCAGATGATCACCTATGATCCGACGATGGCTCAAGGAAACCCAGCACATGCGCAGGGGGCAAGAAGGAATAATGCCCAAGGAAATGAAAACCAGGAGAATGCAGGCTGAGAAAGGCAAGCAGGGCAAATAAACGACAACGAAGGGCAAGATTTTGCGCCTCAAGCTAGGCGTGGGACTCACTCGGCAGGAGGAGGAAATCCAGCGCTGAATAATGCACCAGCTTAACCCGAAAGAAGACAACAAAGCGCGGGAAAGGCTGCTCAACAGCCTGTTGACCCGAACGCCAATAAGTACAATGATGGTTACTCGGCTATGGTGAATGACGGATATGAATTGCCGCATCACGCATATCACTCAATGGGAGCTAGACTCGTAGGTAGGAACCTTCAGTCGAATGATGCAAGGCTGAAGCTTGACCGGATAAATATGGCAGAGCTGATCGAATCGCAAGGTCCATAGAGTCAACCATGCTTTGGCCCAAGGATCATGAAGGAGCCACCGGTACCAAATTTCCAGCTGGCCAGAGGGACAAAAATGTATGATGGAAGTACAAAGCCAGAGGACTGGCTCATAGATTATGGAACTGCTGTGAAGATCACACAGGGAAATTTGAGATGGGCAGTACGTTATGTACCACAAATGCTGGAAGGACCAACTCGGGTATGGTTGAACAATTTGCCACCCGGAAGCATTAACAGCTAGATCTATTTTTAAGCTCTTTTGTGAGCAATTTCACGAGCACTTACAAGAGGCCGAATCGCCCACAGCAACTGGAGATGTGCAAGCAAAGACCGAATGAAACAGACAGGGAATTCCTCACAAGGTGGTGTACGATGCGCAACTCCTGTGAAGGGGTAATCAAGTCACATGCAATCGCTTGGTTTGCACAAGGATGCAGACATGGAAGTGTGCTGTGGCAAAGGTTACAGAGATATATGCTGGCAAGTCTGACAGAAACGATAAAAATTGCTGATTCATATGCGTTAGGAGATCCGTCTCAGCCGTTGCTTATGTCGGTAGACGGAATGACTGAGACTCAGATCTATGACGCTGTCGGGTCGCAAAGGCGCCAGGAAAGATCTGAATACAAAAGCAAGAGAAGAGACGAAAGGCCAGACTACAGATATGGTTCGAATCAGATTGCAGCCGTAAGTCAGGATCATCCGGATGCTGGAAGTAGCCAACGACAAAGGACAAGTGGACAACAACAGTGGGTGCCAAAGAATGATGACAAAAATCCATACGAACAAAGGAAGCAATATCAGGACCGACATAAATACACCTATGAGATGATGTTGGACCAGTCGTGTAAGTTTCACACGCCTAGTCCGAGTAAACCGGCCAATCACAGAACAAGGCAATGCACTTGGTTTCAGAAAGGAGATAGAGTGGATTCGCCGATTAAGCAGCTTCCACCTCCTCCCCCTCCACCACTCACAGGAGGAAACGCTCAAACAGTGGGAACAGATAACAGATACGAAAACAGGCAGCCGAGGTATCATAATCAAGAAAGAAGAGAAATTATGCACCAGGTGCACAATCTAAGAGGTGACGACGCTCATGTCGGCCACGGAACTAGAAATGAGTACAGAGAACATCACCAGAGCTATGTTGTCTTTTTCATAGAGCCGAATGACAAAAAGAGCCAGCAGCGATGGATGATGGAGGTGAATGCCACAATGCCGACAATTCCCAAGTACATGCATTGGTCTGAGCAAGAGACAACTTGGAGCATAAAAGATCACCCCAAGATCATGCCAACCCAGGAGGATATGCTCTAGTTTTGGATCCAACATTCATGGGCCCAGATATCAATGTCAAGTTTTCAAAAGTGTTGATCGATGATGGCAGTAGCATCAACATCATGTACAAGGATACTATGCTCAAGTTAGGCATTACCATGAACATACTAGAGCCGACTAAGACCACTTTCCACGGTATTGTGCCGGAACTGTCCTGTGAGCCAATTGGCAAGATCTGGGTCGACGTCTTATTCGGCAACAGAGAGAGCTGTCGCACTGAAGTTATAGAGTTCGAGGTAGTGGATTTGGTCAGCTAATATCACGCCTTACTCGGCAGGCCAGCTATGGCAAGGTTTATGGCTACTCCCCACATTGCTTACTTAAAGATGAAGCTGCCAGGCCCATGTGGGGTGATTACAGTTGAAGGGGACTACAAAAGATCCATTGCTTGTGCCTCAGCCAGATCTTCACTGGCCGAGTCACTCGTCATAGCACAAGAAAAACATCAAATGTTGGAAGTGGCAGCATTGGCCAAAGAAACACAAATGTCCATGCCGGCACTCACCAACCCGCATGGCAATGTGTCATTTCAAGCTACCAAAGAAACCAAGAAGGTACAGGTGGATGAGACTTTTCCACAGCGCATAGTTACCATTGGGGCTGGCCTCATGGACAAATAGGAAAGCGAGCTCACCAGCTTCCTCCATGAGAATCGGGATATCTTTGCATGGTCCACTCAGGATCTACAAGGAGTTCCGAGGGAGCTGGCTGAGCACTCTCTTCATGTAAGACCAGATGCCAAGCCGGTGAAGCAACCCCTCCGCCGCTTCGCCGAAGATAGGAGGAAAGTAATAGCTGCCGAGATTTCCAGACTCTTAGCTGCTAGATTCATCATGGAAGTACTGCACCCGGATTGGTTGTCAAATCAAGTCTTGGTCGAGAAGAAAAAAGATGACCCGAACGTGGTAGTGGTATGGCGCATGTGTATTGATTACACAAACCTCAATAAGGCGTGTCCAGAAGATCCATTTCCCCTGCCACAGATCGATCAAGTCATAGATTCTACTCCTGGATGTGAGTTGTTGTCATTTGTGGATGCGTATTCTGGATTCCATCAGATACCACTGAATCTGGATGATCAAATAAAGACGGCTTTTATCACCCCGTATGGGGCTTATTGCTATCGTACCATGCCATTTGGGTTGAGAAATGCAGGTGCAACATATCAAAGATGCATGCAAAAATGCTTGCAAGATCAATGGGACAAAAAGTTCAAGTATATGTCGATGACGTGGTAATAAAAACCAAGAAAAGTCATACTCTAATTGAGGACTTGCGTCAAACATTCGCAAACTTGAGAAGATTCTGGATGAAGCTTAACCCGGAAAAATGTACATTTGGTGTCCTGGCTGGCAAGTTACTCGGATTCCTTCTATCCAGCCGAGGAATTGAAGCTAACCCGACAAAAATCAGGGCCATCGAAAGAATGGAATTGCCAAAAACCCTCAACGATGTCCAGAAGTTTACTGGATGCCTGGCCTCCTTGAGCAGGTTTGTTAGTCGGCTAGGTGAAAAAGCCCTACCACTATATCAACTAATGAAGAAATCAGACAAATTCACATGGACACAGCAAGCTGATAGCGCTTTCCATGAATTAAAGAAAATGTTGGCAACATCACCAATATTAGCATCACCACTATCCAAAGAGCCAATGTTGCTCTATGTCGCTGCAACCAACAGAGTTGTAAGTGCAGTAATAGCGGTTGAATGTGAAGAAGGGGGTAAATCAGTCCAAAGACCAGTTTATTACCTGAGCGAAGTGCTCTCTGTCTCGAAACAGAATTACCCGCATTATCAGAAGATGACATACGTGGTATATATGGCGGCAAAGAAGCTGAAACATTACTTTCAAGAACACCCAATCCAGGTAATATGCGAGGCACCTATCTCGGATATATTGGGCAGCAAAGATGCCAGCGGCCGAGTCACAAAATGGGCCATAGAACTGGCACCATACACTCCACAATATGACAGGCGAGATGCAATCAAATCTCAAGATGTTGCAGATTTCTTTGTAGAATGGATGGAAATGCAGTATGAACCACCACTGCCAGACCCGAATTACTGGAAAGTGCATTTTGACGGGTCCAAGAAAAAAATGGGTCTAGGCGCCGGGAGAGTGCTCACATCTCCAAAGAGGGATCAACTCAAGTATGTGTTACAGATTCATTTTGCTTCTTCCAACAATGTTGTCGAGTATGAAGCACTTGTCCACGGCATCAAAGTGGCCAAAGAGATTGGCATCAAAAGGATCATGTGTTTTGGCGATTCGGATTTGATGATTCAGCAAGTGTCTGGATATTGGGATGCGCTGGACGCAAACATGGCATTATATCGTTTCCATGTGCAACAAATTTCGGGATACTTTGACAAATGCGAATTCCATCATGTTCCTAGAGCAGAGAATGAAGCAGCAGATGTATTGTCCAAACTAGGGTCATCTCGGCAAGCAATATCACCAGGAGTAGCGCTGGATCACCTTAGGAAACCATCGATCAATCTGTCACCAGAATCCGACTCGATCAGGGTCACCCCAGCGAATCAGGAGTCAGACGTGGTACCAATGGATATCGACTCAAGGGCAGGTTCGACTCACTCGGGAATTGATCCGCTCAATTCAGGGGCTGGCAAATCACACTCGGGGACTCCTCAGGTCATGTCTGCAGAGCATATGTCGGTGGAGCCAATGGAAATTGATGCTGAGGCAGACCCGGAACCACTGATACCAACATGGGCACAACTAATATTCGATTACTTAAAAGATGGGACCTTGCCGAATGATGAAACATTGGCAAGGAAAATAGCAAGAAGAGCAAAAGCGTACACCATAATCAACAAGGAACTATACAAGCGAAGTGTGACAAGTGTACTGCAGTGTTGTATCAGCTCAGAGAAAGGCCAGGAGATCTTGTTGGATATTCATCAAGGAGAATGTGGGCACCATGCGTCATCAAGAGCATTTGTGGCCAAGGCATTTTGACATGGATTTTATTGGCCAAGCGCATTGGCATAGGCGCAAGAGTTAGTCGGAAAATGCAGTGGTTGTCAACACTATGCATCCAAGTCACATCTACCAGCGTCTGAATTAAAAACTATACCAATCACTTGGCCTTTTGCGGTATGGTGCCTAGATATGGTGGGACCATTCAAACCAGCAAGGGGAGGCATGACTCATATTTTGGTGATGATTGATAAGTTCACCAAATGGATAGAAGTGAAACCAATCAAAAAATTGGATGGTAAAACAGCTGTCACATTCTTAATGGATATAATCCTAAGATATGGTTACCCACACAGTGTAATCGCTGATAATGGCACAAACTTTGCTGAAGGAGCTTTTGCTCGTTTTTGTGGGAAGCACCAAATAAGACTCGATGTAGCATCAGTCGCCCATACAGAATCAAATGGACAAGTTGAAAACGGGCTAATGGCTTAGTTCTGTCAGCGATAAAACCCTGCTTAATGGAACCACTCTAGAGGTCATCTGGTTGTTAGATAGAGGAACTGCCCTCAGTGTTATGGAGCCTAAGAACAACTCCGAATCGATCCACGGGCTATACGCCATTTTTCTTCGTGTATGGGGCAGAAGCAGTTTTGCCTGCCGACATAGAGTATGACTCGCCAAGGATAAGGCAATACTTGGAAGCCGAGGTAAAAGAGGCCCAAGAAGATGGAGTAAACTTACTCGAAGAAGCAAGGGAACTAGCATTATCCAGATCCGCTATATATCAACAGAATCTCCGACACTACCACAGCCAGAAAGTTCAACCTCGTGTTTTCCGAGGAGGGGATATGGTGCTAAGGCTGGTGCAGCGCACAACGGGAATGCATAAATTATCACCCCCATGGGAAGATCCATTCATTGTAAGCAAAGCATTGCACAATGATTCATATTATCTCATAGATGCCCGCGAAGCGCAAAAGAACAAGGCGGATAGGTCAGGAGATGAGACCAAACGGCCATGGAATGTGGCGCTACTCCGTCCCTTCTATACTTAGGAGAAGCAATGCATGTATCACTCAAACTCTCATACGTCGGGCGTGTGTGCCGGCTATGTGCTGATAATAAAATGGTATGAGTCGAAAAACTGACTCGAGGACTACCCCTTAAGTTTCCCCTCTCAGTTATTTTATGTCGGCTAGCGTGACACCCAAAACTTATCTCAGAACAAGTAGTGTTTACTCGGAAAAAATCAACTCTTCGACTATGCTGTTGTCCGAAAACACGGCTTCATGGCAAGCAAGAGAAAAAGATGTATGACGGGTAAACACGAATGCCGGATAAGTATAAAGGAGAAAGGCGAGTTGGCTTTATGTCTTTGCTTAACCCACTGCAGGTCATGTTATACTGCATGTTGAATACTCTCGGTCAAGTGATCCAAGTTTCATATCCGCTAACTATATCCTTGGTACTTTGAGACTCTAATGTCGAACACCAAAAAAGGTAGACAGGGGCCAAATTCAAGGAAAGGTGAAACGGCAAAATGAGACTCAGAGACTTGCCCTTGAATGATTCACACTCAGAACATAACAAAAATATATAGAGCCTTATCAAAAGGCGCATAATCAAACTTAAAGTGCAATGTACATTACATCTGTACCCGGCATATCGGGGATCTAATCAAAAGTTCAAGTTCTTGTTAGCCTAAGAAGCAGCAGGACTCGGAGGAGCACCCTTGGAGCTAGGAGCGTCGCTGGGAGCATCTGCCGAGTCAGGGGCGTCAGTGGCCGGGTCATCGGGACCATCTGACTCGGTTGCTTCGCTGTCGGCACCCTCTTCACCAGCAACTTCGACAAGCGGGTCACCGAGGTCGAGGAAGCTGGGCCCGTTGCACCAAGCATGCACCATGGTGTACTCAATCATGGCGTAGGCTCCCTCCTGGCGTTTCTTGATCAGCTCCGGGTCATTCAGCCATTTGCCATCTCCTCTTATGCAAGCAAGAACATCAAGATTGATGTCCTCGTACCATGAAAGCATGAAGGAAAGAGCCTTGTCCGCTGCAGCTCGGCCGGCCGACTCACGCCACTGATCCAGCCGGTCCTCAGTAAGGAGCAATCTCTCAGCAAGTGGCTCGATGAGTTCAGGTGCGTCTTCATCTGGCCAGAGCATGCGAAACGCATGAATAGCCGACTTGAGCAGGTCCACACCGCAAGACTTGAGGGTCTTGACCCGTTCTGACACAGCTTCAAGAAGCTCGTCCATGGTCACCTCGCCATCAGCTGGAGCGCCAGATTTGGCCCTCACTTTCTTCATGGCTCGGATCGCAAACATATTGGCTTTAGGAAAATTCTCTGTGAGTAAAAGAGAAAGTTAGCAAAATAACAAAAGTAGATGGAAGAAGTCCAGAGCGACCTATACAGTGCAAAAAGAGTAAGAACTCACTACCGAGCAAGGAGTTGACAGCGCCGAGCTTGCGCTTCCAAATTTTGGCCTTGGCTTCAAGTGCGTCAAGGTTCAGGTTGGCCGACTCAACCGATGACTCGGCCTCGTCGAGCAGCCTTTTGGTCTTTTTGGCGCTGGCGGCCTGCTGCTCATTCTTCTCGGCAAGCTCTTCCTTCAGCCCCTTCACCTCGGCCAAGTTCTTCTGCTCCATCTCGGCCATCATCTTCTCAACCGAGTCACCTCGTCTTGCTCCTTCTGGAGTTCAGCTTGGTGCTTCTCTGCTTATTCGGAACAAACAACTTGTCAGCACCGAAAGAAATATCTTTAGCTATCAGATTAATGAGGCAACAAACTTACTCTCCGCCTTGCTAATCTGCGAGTGAAGAGCCTCGATGGTGGACCGAGCAGAGGTTGTGAGAAAAGAGCAAGAAGAGATTGAGAAAATGAACCGAAGAAAAATACACCGAATAAAGAAAGGACGAGTAAGAACATTACCTTGGCCTTGGGTGTCAGTCTGCAACTTCTCATACGCATGTTCGAGCTTGCGATGCGCCAGAACGAGAGCTTGGTGCACCTTGGTGCGCTCGTTATGCGTAATCTGCGCAAAGGAAAAGAACAGTGAGAAAATAGAAATCAAGCTCCTAGACAGATAAGGAATGGTTCATATATGTGAGTTTACAGCTGAATAAGTTTCTTATCCGGCAGTAACCTCGAGGGCTAGGGATCGAAGCTCTAACATATGTGTGTAAAAAAAGCTTAAGAGCTTACAGCCGAATAAGTTTCTTATCCGGCAATAACCTCGGGGCCTAGGGATCGAAGCTCTAACATATGAGTTTGGCATAAAGAAATGAAAAGGGCTTAAGAGCTTACAGCCGAATAAGTTCTTCATTCGACAGTAACCTCGAGGGCTAGGGATCGAAGCTCTAGCATACAAGCTTGGCATGAAAATTTAAAGATTAAGTGATTATTGAGAGCTTACGGCCGACTAAGTTCTTCATTCAGCAGTAACCTCGGGGACTAGGTGATATGTATAAAAGAAATACTCAACAATACAAAAGAGTAAGAAATTACTTTACCTCGTTCACTTCGTCGGCACGGGCCATTAGGGAAATGGCCTGCTAGGTCATGTCAGAGACGGCCTTGGGGACCAACACCAATTTCTTGTCGTTCCGGGTACTGACTTCTTGCTCGCCAGCTGCATTCCATGCCAAAGCATAAGGCTCAGCCGAACCAAGGCTTTTCCCGCTGAGCGTCCGAGTGAGAACTTGACCCGTTTTCAAGGTAGTTCCCACGTTGGCACGGTTCGCAGCAGCACTAGTATGAAGGGCAACAGCTTTAGAGCCATCACCTGACCCGGCAGCCGCGGACTCGCCCGCTTTGACCGTTGAAGCAAGCATTGTTGCCAATGTCGGAGGCCAGATCTGAGGAGCAGAACCCGGAGCACAAACCAAGGTTGTCTGCTTGGTGGTGGTTTTGCCGAATGAGGTGCGAGCAGAACCAGCAGCCTTAGGTTGGCTCTGGCTCTTTGACAGAACAGAAGAGTGAGCAGGATTGTTAGGAGGACAAAGAGAAGCCCCCTGACAGGGCTCAGCAATTTTGTCGGCACCAAGATCAGGAAGTTGTTCATTCGCACCAGCAAGAGGGCTGACGCCAGAGGAACTGGTGGTAGAGGTCTTCTCGGCACCAGCATTGCTGGCACCAAGATCAGGAAGCTGTTCCTGGCTAGCACCAGGGGCGCTAGGCCGAGTCGCTTCAGAAAGTGATCCACCGGGCCCGACATCGAGAAGCGTGAGCCTCAACAGTGGGAGCCTCGACTTGGACGGGACTCGGCGCTGTCGAATCAGCTGGAGGAGGCGCAGGCCTTAGCGGTGAGGCGATGCTAGAAGCAGCCTGGTTCGCCGACAAAGGTGCGGCGCTGAAAACAACAAGACATGTATAAGAGAACAACAGTGACAAAAAAGAAAGAATAATGAAAGCAGAGTATAAAAACTTACCTGGTGACGACCGGGTCACGGGTGACTCGGCGTGTGACTCGGCGCCCAGCGGCTTGGCGAGTCTCAGCCAGTGTGGTAGCAGCAGAGACAGCAGGAGCTGCTGGAGTGGGCTTGCTCTTCTTGGCCGGCTGAGTGCTGGAGGAGGCTCCGCGTCGCTTTGGCTTGGCGATGGGGATCTTGCTGACTCCGCCCACAGCGAGAGGAGGAGTGTCATGTACCTGGCCAGCTGCATAAGTAAATAACAGGCTTACTCAGATAATTTGGGAAACTAAGATCACAAGGCATGTACCTCCAAAATTGTACAATCATCATCCTCATCATCGTTAGACCAATCTTGTAAGGGGTTGCGAGATTGACTCTTATCCGAAGCTGAAGCAGCGGCAGCATGCGGGATAGGCATGAAGCACTCCAGGTCAAACTCGACTTCGTCGGAGTCGGAGCGATCCTCGTTATAACCGCAGGGAGGGACAGTATTGTCATCAACTTGATGAACAAGGTTCTGCGAGAGACAAACAGAATGAGTAACAAAAACTAGACTAGGAGTGGCAAAAGAGCTAAAGCCGACTCGGCAAGTAAAAAGACTCAGAAAACTTACCCAGGGGGAAGGCCTGACCCGGCTAAACGGAGGGCAACTTCAAGCCCAATCATCCGCCAAGTTCAGTTTGAAGATTGAGCTTGCTCGGCGAGCGATGGAATCATGGGTGAGCTCCAAAGTGGAGTGCCGAGTTGGGTCGTGGGAGCCACTCATGAAGCACATCTTGTGGCTCCTTGCTTGGATGGGGCTTACTCGGCGTGAGATGAAGGTGCACATGAGGTCAGAGTCGGCAAGATGAAAGTTTTCATCCGGCGACAACAACCTTTCCAGGATCGCATTAGCCTTGTTCACTGCAGCGTCTTGGTCACGCGGGTCAAGCTACCAGAGCTTTTTGTTGGGGACCTCGTACAAGAAAGGGGGAGCCGGATGTTGTCGGTGGACCCACTATTTTTGACATAGAAAAAGGACCTATGCCACTTCTTGCAAGAATCAAGCCCAGTAACCCGAGGAAAGATGGAGTCTCTCCTGGGCGTGATGCTAGTGGCACCACACCGAGTCGGCCTCTTATCGGCTCGAGGAGCACCAGGCTGGGGAACAACTTGAACCCTAAAGCTAAAGTATTTGGCCCACAGAAGAACTGTAGGCCAAATCCCAAGGTAAGCCTCACAAGCAGAAATAAAGTAGTAAAGAGAGCCAATCGCATTGGCATGAAGATGATGGGTTTGCAGGTGGAAAGTGGAGAGAAACGAGGAGAAGAAGGTGCTCACTGGAAGAGCGAAACCGCGCTCAAAGTGAGAAAGGAAAACCACCCGCTCATTAGCATCGGGTTTGGGAGAGATCTCACCGGCGGGAAGACGGTAATCCACTTGCAGCGGAATGCGCCTGGTGGAGCGGAGCCATTCCACCTCCTCGGTGGAGACCTCCGAGCCTTCCCAGCCGCCGCGCTTGCCGACGGGAACCTCCTGCTCCTCTGCGCCATCAGCACCATCGCGAGCATCCATGACCCTCGCAGATTCAGTCTCCTCCGCCGTTGGAAGAGGTTTGGAAGAATGCGGACCCGTGGTGGAATGGAAAGAAAAGTGGAGCAAATGCAGGGCAAGAACAGGAGGAAGAAGAAACTGCAAAGGGGGCGGTTTGATCTCGCAGGCGCAAGGAAGAAGAAGAGGCAAGGGAAAACTGAACGGGCGTGGGAGAAGAGGTAACCCCCTCACCCCTACTTAAGGGCAGTAAAAACCCCGGTCATGGGATCCATCTGCGCCGTGCGGCCAGCGTGTGGCCATGTACCAGTCCGGGTAAGCCAATCAGCGGGCGCCATGTAGCCAGAGATACGCGAGAAATCCCGTGCCACGTCATGAAAGGAAGGACAAGGGGCATAGGCCGGTGGGACTGCCACAGTGACGGGGAATAACTGTGCAGCCATCACTATGCCGCCAGAGCTTGGAGCAAAATTTGAGGCAAGTAATCATGATTACCAGTTGTCAGTGACTGATGCATGCCAAAAATGACCCGGAATTGGCCAAAGTGACTCGGCACGAGGCAAAAACGAGCCAGGAAGTCAAAGAGGGGATCCGAAAACTGTCAGACAGACTCGGCAAGGTGCAAGATTGCGACAAATAAAGACAAAAGTTAAGTTCCAGTCACATAAAAGGAACCTGGAGACGCCTAACAGCTTGAACTGCTAGACCTCACCAGCTTCGGGGACTAATGTCGAGGGGGGGATAACCCCCGGTAGGGTCACGAGGGGTGAAACGTAGCATAGCTAGGCAGGCTCTGAGTGAAGAAGGAACCAGGCCGAGTAAGAACGGCCGGGAGAGCAAAGCGTGTGCAGCCGACATATGAACTATGTCGGCCCGTATAAGACAAAGTTGTTATTCTTGCAGGAACCAACGAGCCGAGTCTACCGAGGAAGGGCCGAGTCGAATAGGACACGTGGCACCTTTCCGAGTAAGGTTCAGGAGGGACCATGGCAAAGCATGGTCAAAAGAGAAGGGTGACACCAGGTGACACAAAAGGAGCCGGGTGACGCCCGAAGCAAACACTGACGTACAAAGTTATGGCGTGACGCCAAAAGGAACAGGAGGCAGCGTACCAGAAGACCGTTAGCTGTCAAACTTTGTGGACTGGGCCATTGGGCTTAGGGCAAGCCCATGACCCGGCCCACATAATAGGGACCAAGATCAAAACAGTAAACCCTAGAACCCAAAGGGGTATAAGCTAACTAGCATTGCCTATATAAGAGGGGGCATAGTTGAAGTAGGAGGGGGTTGGACAAAGTAGGGAACTAGTGCACCGAACTCTAGTTCATACAGCTCAAGGAGCACTTGTAATCCTCGGTAGTCAATAAAATCGCTAAGTGTGGAGATTTCTTCTTGTTCTTCGTGCATGGCTCGACCGTGCACTACCTCCCCGGTGACCACAATCACCCATTCGACCCCCAACTTAAGCCTACCTATGGAATCTGTCGTGCCACCACCACGACATCCACTCTTCAATAGCGCTTCACTCCCCGACAACGACGCTAGAAAATAGTCTTGATGACCCCCAAGTATAGGGGGTGTATCATAGTACTTTCGATAAATAGGAGTGTCGATCCCAACGAGGGAGCGTAAGGTCTTTGAGCAGTGGTATGGAGCAGGAAATCCCTCTGAATACTTAGCAAATGGATTTTTAGTGGTTTTCTGACAAGGCAACAAAACAAAGAGCAAGTAACATAAGTAACGAGCAAACGAAGCAAGTGGCCCAATCCTTCTTAGCAAAGGACAAGCCGGTGGAAATACTTATAAGGACCAAACGTTCTCGAGGACACATGGGAATTCTGTCAAGTGCTTTCGCTGCAAATAGCTGAGTACTCTTCTTTGGTGTTTGTAAGTGTTGTGTGGGTGAACCTGTACTAACATATTGCCCTTCCTAGGACTAATACATACTTGTGATTAAACCCCCTGCAAACATCTGTAACTACAGGAAATTAATTAAGATATAAATCTAACCACAGCCTTAAACTCTGAGATCCTATGCTCCCTTGTGCAAAGGTGTCCTAACGGGGGTTCAGGTTTCTGTCACTCCGGCAACCCCACGATTAGTAGCCAAATACACAATGCATTCCCCTAGGCCCATAAATGGTGAAGTATCATGTAGTCGACGTTCACATGACACCAATAGAAGAATAGCACCACAACTTAAATACTAAATCATTGAATAATAACTCATCACAGATTCACTACTAACAACATGACTTCTCCCATGTCATCAAGAACTAAACGAACTACTCACAAGACATCATATGGATCAAGATCAAATATGATATGATAATGGATAACAATCTGAACATAAACAATAATCCAATGGTTCCACCCACAAGCATCAATTACAATAGTAATCAACATCGGGAAAGTTTCCCCTAATGAACTAAGCAATATCCAACACAATTGTTACAGCGAGATGGAGTGGTGATGATGGTGCTGGTGGAGATGATGGTGTGGATGATGATGATCACGATGAAGCCTAGCTTGATGATGATGTTGATGGCGATGGTATCCCCTCTCCGGGAAGGAATTCCCTCGGCAGAAATCTGTCTGCCGGAGAGATCTTTCTCTCTTGGTGTTTTTCGCCTCCTAGAGGCGGCAGAAGTCTATCTGTGGTCGATCCCTTGGTGTTACGGTTCCGTAGGGAATATATAGGCGAAGGGTCGGAAACCGAGAAGGTGGGCCAAACCCACCCTAGGCACGGGGTCAGATGGCTCCACGCCTAGGGGGGTGTGTGGGCCCCCTGAGGCCCCCCTTCGCTCCTCCTTCTGGCTTCCTTCATCTTCTGGTAAAATAATATGTTTCCATTTTTTTGGCATTTTTCTGATCTTCGAGAAATTGCACCAAAACACCGTATTTTTCATCAGAATCCAGACTCCGGCAGTCTATTCTCCAGGAATCATCCAACATGCATAAACAGATGAAAAGACATAAGTAATACCTCATAATAAGACAAATATCAATGAATAGAGGTAAATTATGATATAGAATGGTGATGCAAATTGGATGTATCAGTGACCATACCGAGGCGGCGCCGCCACTATATTGCTCGCCGCGGCCTCCTCTTTTGAACAAGACCAACCATGCGTCCCCAGACGAAGCCAATCGCCCGCCCCACTCTCGATCTGAGAGATCTACCATTGATGATGTCACAGTGACATCACCATGATGTAGTAAATCTATTATATTTGTTTAACTATTTTCTGGAAATCATTTCTGGAAATAAATAACCCAGGTGGGCCCAGTTGTCAGGTTTTTAATATTTTCCATAAATAATTTTTGAAATTAATAAAAATATGACATGTGGGCCCAATTTGGAAATTAATTTAAATATTCCAAAATGAATTAAAATTGGAGAAATTCATAACTAATTCATTTTAAATTATAAAAATACAAATAATATATCAAAATGTTCAGAAAAATAAGAGCTTTACAATAGCAATATAATCATGCATTGTTAACCAACTTTCATGACAAGTTTAATTAGAAGAACCATTTGATCCCCATAGGTGATTCCGAGGATCCCCCTGTTCTAGGGTTTGGACCTCTCAGACCCCGTTTAAAGTGACCAAGCATGTTCTAGGGTTCATCTCAACACTATCTAACTTGTCATATCATTCATATTGTATGCGCATTGCACATGCCATGTATTGAATGTTGCTTTTCCTTTTTCGGTGTTTGGTTCTTCGCGAATAGGAACCGAACCCGAGGCTGAAGTCAACGACACCAAAGATCCATACATGTCTACTGAAGGACAAGGCAAGCATAGCCTCTCATTCTGAACCTACTTTTACAAAGTATATTACTTTCTCGCTATGGCGCACACGATTCCAATGTGGTCTTTTGTCAGTAGTTAGTGTTACCTATATGCTGCATAGTTTCCCTTTTGTAGCCTTATACTCCTGATCCACTGTTCCTAGCATACCTAGGTCTGGCATTTGAGCGTTGCTAGAGTTTCTGTGACCGACACCTTAGCCATGCATAGTAACAACGTCTGATCTGTCCGAATGATGAATCAGAGATGCCGGAGAATCTAGAAAGGTAGGACATGGTGACATCATCGAAGGAGTTAACTAAACATGCTAAGGCTTGTATGGGAGGCCACGTTGGGTGTGGTTTTTGTAGTCCCATGCTCGCCACCACTAGGAACTGAGTTCTTGCCTTTGGAACCGAGACGAGCGTACAACCACACGGGGCTTGGGAACCCCTCGACTAACTAACTTGCCTAGTAGATTCCATGAGTCACATAGTTCGGGCTTTCCATTTGGCATACGCATTGAAAATGTTTTCAAAAGAGGGGGTGAAGGAGGTGCATCATAACAGGTAGGGAAGCGTGGATCGGGTTGCTTGGGGTGGATGGAGTCCCTAGTAAAGCAACCTCGCCTCACATCTTTAGGGACCGGCTTCAGGACTTGAACCATTACGACGGAACCATCCCTAGGGCGTGACTCATGGTCTCGGCGAAAGCAAGGTAAAGGTCGTGGTCAACCACCCTCTGCCGGCCTTCCAAGGAAGAGGGCTAATAATATTTGGCATTAAGAGTCGGTTGGTACGTGTGGGTAAAGTTGTACACCCCTGCAGGGTTAAATCTTTTTGAAAAGTCGTGTTCACGGTTATGAACGCTTGGTGACCAGATTCTAAGATCATAGATAACTTTAACCACTATAAAACTTGATGATCCACGTGTGCTTAAGGATGCTTCCTCTGGGTCGAGGGGTGATCCTATATAGGAGGTTTTGATGAAGCTGGTGGTTACCAAGATATGATGAACAAGATGAAGAAGTCGTTATCTTGTCCCTTTTAAAAGATTCTGAGTAGACGAGCCTCTTATCTCTCTTGTTTACAAATAAAGATTGCTTTTCACAAAAGTAAATCCAGAGAAAGCCTTTCTAGCCAGAGCATGTAGACACTAGGTTATCTAAGTCTTGCGGAGTACATTCTCGTACTCAGCCTTACGCCATTGTTGTTTATATATATATGATCTAGTTGCAACTGAAGGTGGCTTCTACATTGACATCGATGAGTAGTTGGGGGTCCCAGGTAGCAGCCTGAGGACTATGGGATGGACGTCACTTCTGTTTATGGCATCTTAGGCCTTTTGCTAAGTTTTTGTGTAGAACAACATAATTTGCTTTCGCTGTGTGATGTAATGTTGGGTCTATGACCTATGGTTTGTAATAACTCTAATATCGTACTATGTTAAGAGTTTAAACTTATGCTGTTGAATCCCTAAGTTTTGTAATGTTACCGAATCTTACTGTGATCTTCCGTTCTTGGAGTTCAGCTTATCTTAGATGATGATCTGAGGTGAGCTTAACCCTAATCCCGGGGGGTGCTACAACTGAGCAAGGCATAACAATGCAATACCAGACAAAAAGATCCTATGAGATTCGATTGGGCAATACAACAATATACATAGACCGCCATCCAACTGCATCTATGGCTAGAAGTCCACCTTCAGGTTATCATCTGACCCCCTCCAGTATTAAGTTGCAAGCAACAGACAACTGCTTTAAGCAAAGTGTATAAGGTAAACAATCCACTTGTTCTATGAACAAGAGACCGTTGTTTTCTCCCTAGTGGCAACAACACATCTACAACCGAAGAGATTTCTGTCACTTCCCTTGGAAACTAAAGGCATGAACCCACTATCGAGCACAAATACCCCCTCTTGGAGTCACTAGCAACTACTTGGCCAAGATAGCTACTAACAACGAAGAGCATGCAAGATCACAAACAACACATACATGATAGTATCAAATAGACAAAACCATTAATCAATCTGACATAGTAATCTCAATATCCATCGGATCCCCGCAAACACAACATGCATGATTACAAATAGATTAGATCTTGATCATGAACGAAGCTCACAAGATCTATACATGAAAGCACAAAGGAGTAGATACAACCATCCGGCTACTACATGGACCTGTAGTCCAAGGTGGAACTATTCATGCTTCATACCGGAGGCTGGCATGATGAAGAAGAAGGCCTCTAGGATGATATCCCCTCCGGCAGGGTACCAGGAAGAACTTCAGATCCCCCGATCTAGGGACGATGGTGGCGGCGGCTACAGAAGGTTTTGTGGAGTTTTGATCGGGTGCCTAGGGTTTCTGCATCGGGGGCTTCTTATAGGCGAAGAGGCGAGGCAGGAGGGTCCCCAGGGGGGCCACACCCTACCCATGCGCGTGGTGGGCCCACCCGTGCCTAGGGGCGGTTTGGCTGCCCTGGTTCGCCTCTGTGACTCTCCTCTGGACTTCGTGATGCCCACGGTAAAATATTTACTTTGGCTTTTGTCCCGTCCAATTCCGAGAATATTGATTTTCTGCTTTTCTGGAACCAAAAATAGAAGAAAATAGGCAACTGGCACTATGGCAACTTGTTAATAGGTTAGTTCCAGAAAAGATATAAAAAACACCTCAAAGTGTAGACAAAGCAAAGCAAAGTAGATACTAAACAAGCATGGAGCATCAAAAATTATAGATATGTTTCCGACATATCAAGCATCCCCAAGCTTAACTCCTGCTCGTCCTCGAGTAGGTAAGTGATAAAAGAATAATTTTTTAGGTGACATGCACCGTCAAAACCAAGATCAAACCATTTGCAAGCATTGAAAGCTGGGATCAAAGAACTCTAAACATGTGCATGAAAGATGGAGTTCTAACAATAGGACATAGTAACTATGCATGCAACATGAAAGGCTACAAACAAAGATCATGAATATCATGCATTGAAAAACGTTTGTTTGTTTCACATACAGAAAACATGGCATAGTAGCATTCTGCTTGTCCCTCATAGAGTAGCAAATAGATGCATAGGACACCTTCAAAGTTCATAAGAGTGACTAGATACAGGTAGCACAAGAACAAGTAATATCACAATATGCATCAATCAATAAGTTTTGGGACACTACACAAAGAATGGCAACTATGCTCTCTTAATGGTGCCTAAAGGTAGAAGGTGGAGACTCAAATAATGGTGGAAGAAAGGCCCTTCACAAAGGGAAGTATGGATTTCAAGTTTCAAAAAGAGCTTCCAAAAATTATGGTACTTGTTAGCTTTCAGGCCTCCTTGCCCCTATCAGAAGCATCTTGAAGTGATTAAGGTCAAAGTGAACAAACTATGGAGTATATGCTTGACAAAGTATAAGTTGGCAATATCAAGTCCCTTGAATACGAGGGCCACACCTCATGCTACTCAACTTCAGTCACCTGTAAGTTCTTGTCATAGTAAGTACATGCGTATCATCGAGAACCGCCAATGGGGTACCCCTTGCACATGGTACATGAGCTATCCCATAACCAAAATGACAAGGCAAGCATACAATGAGCATCTCAGCGATATTTTTATTTAATATGTGCATAGCTTTTTATTGAGGATGCTTCATAGATAGCTCATTATGGTGATGCTGCAAGTTTCCACCATGATTAGGCATGGCTTAGGCTAGTGGCCTAGGCGTTTCTCTAACACAAAATACATAACTCCATGGACTTAATAGCTCCCTCTTTATTTCACACCAGTGACATACATAGACAAAATAGCATGATATCAACTGTGTACAAAGTACAAGTGCAATGTTGAAAATGTTCCCCGTGACAACACGGTTCTGCTAATTCCAACGTATAAGTGCAAGCATATACAAATTATATGACACAATGGTTCAAGTTTATTATGGGCAAAGAATATAAAGTGTGCCATCAAGTTCGTGAGAGCTTTAATCACTAAGTTTTCACATAACAAAATACTTTTTAATTGGAAGACAGCTAAAAACAAGAATATACTTGGAATGGCGTAACACACAATGCATAGGATTTTATAGTGGACACTTTGGAATAACTTGGTTTCTTGGGAGTTGGAAGCATGAGTAGAGCTTACTCATACAAGTGGAGGCTAGCAAAAGACTGGGAGCAACCAACTAAGAGAGCAATAATGGCCATAATCATGCAGAGCAACAAAACATTACTAATCAAAGCATAGAGTGGTACTACAAGTCAAGGACTAAATGACCAAAGAGGATATGATGACTTGTTCATAGTCATAACATGGTGTGAGCATGTGCCAAGTCAAACAAACAAAGCATCAAAGGAGAATACCACAATACTATGCTTTTGCATGTAAAACAACGGATGATTTCTTCAAGGCACACTAAGCAATCCCAATTGTTTGGAACAAGACATGCTGCAGAAATAATCACTAAGCATAAGGTTAAAACAACACCTAGCATGTCATGCTAAAGTCTAAGTCACAGTCAATGCAAGCTACTCTTGCACTTTCAAGCAAGAACTTTCTACTCCTTTCCAACACCAAGCAACTTATTTGAAACAACACAGCGAGAACGAGGGTCCAAACTACTTTATTCAAGCAAACTAAAAAACTAAGCAAACCAAACGAAAACTAAGATGCTCCAAGAACAACACAACAGTGCATGAAACAATAAAAACAAAGTGTCTAGATAGACCTGAGCTTTTTATTGATGAAGAAGGGGATGCCTTGGGCATCCCCAAGCTTTGACGCTTGTACCTCTTGGATATTTCTTGGGGTGAAACCAGGGTGGAATCCTCAAGCTTGAGCTTTTGTCCATTCTTCATCTCATTATATCATTCTCTCTCTATAACTGAAATTTTTCCTTCATACAAAACTTCACACAATCTTCATTAGCAACATTAGTGTATTAAAAAGATAATAGACCTTTGGAATAAGCTTTGGAACAGAAAAAAATTTCACTAAAAACACAATCTACTGTAGCAACTCCTTCAAAAATCTCAATTCCCCAAAAGAGAACTCAAAAAAGAATCAATAAGAAGCAAATGCAAATAATGGCAGAAATTTGTCAAAACAGACCAGCAGGTAGAAACCGATTTTTTCGAAAATATTCTGTTGCTCAAATCAAAAATTGTTGAACTAATGGAAGTTATCTAACATACAGGGGGATTTATTCGTAAATTTTCAGATATATCCGACTTAAAGAGACTCCTCATGAATTTTTATGGTGGAGGACAGAAATCTGTTTTGGGACAGCAACTCCCCAAATCTTACTTCCCTCTCATTAGAGGTCACTCTTGGCACAAAAAGCAAACAAAAAGGATAAGGATAGGTCATTACTAAAGTAATAACTTCCAAGACTCAAGGAAACTCTTGGGTTATCTCCCAACAAGTACTTTTGTTTAACGCCTTTAAGTTAGGCACAAGAAGCAAGAAATCAAGTATTTTCAAATGAAGAAACATTAACATCAAACCTTGCTTTCAAAGGAGGAGCAAAAAGCAACTTCTCTCTCCTTATAGGGAAGTATTCAATACCTTTATTGAATGAAAAATGATATTTAATGGTGCCTTCTTTCATATCAATGATGGCACCAATAGTTCTAAGGAAAGGTCTTCCCAAAGTAATAGGACAAGAAGCATTGTATTCAACATCCAAAACATAGAAATCAACAGGGACATAAGCATTGTTAACCATGATGAGAACATCATTAATACTCCCCATTAGTTTCTTATTAGCATTATCATCAAGTGGAACATCCAAATAACAATCTTCCAAAGGTGGCAAATCAAGCATTTCATAAATATTCCTAGGCATAATAGAGACACTAGAACCAAGATCACATGAAGATTTGAGATCAAAGTCATTCACTTGCATATTAATAATGGGTTCCCAACTATCTTTTACTTTCCTAGGAATAGAAGCTTTGTGTTTTAACTTCTCTTCCTTAATCTTAACAAGAGCATCTGTAATGTGTTTAGTGAAAGCAACATGCATATCACTAGCATTAGGACTTCTAGCAAGCTTTTGCAAAAACAGAATCACTTCAGAAATATTGCAACCATCTATATCAAAATCAAACTTAGCATCACTAGTAGTAGACTCATTAGGCTTAGGCATTGTAGGAGGAGGAATAGGGACTTCTTGTGGCTTAGTGGTTATGGTGCACACACTATTGTTTCTATCAATTTCAGCTTCCCTTTCCCACTTAGCATGAAGTTGGGCTAACAGTCTAACATTTTCATCTATAGTAACTTGTATGGCATGAGTGGCAGCAAAGGTACTTTCCATGGTTTCAGGTTTAGCAGCCATTTTATTAATCAAGGAGGATTGTGCTTCAAATAAAGAGGAAATATTTTTCTCAGTACTCAAATTTTTTGACTGTAAACTAGGAATTCCTCTATTTAGATTCTCAAGCTGATGACTAATGTTTTTCAAGGTAACAGATTTTTCTTCCATAGTTTTAGTAAATATATTGTTTTTCTCATATTGCATCTGCATAAAGTTTTTAGTGGACCTTTCAACTTCTAGAACCCTATCTTCACTAGGCATTCCAGATCTACTATGGTAAGCATTTCCATTACTAGGAGGATAAGGCCTATAGTTATTACCAAAAGTATTGTTGCCAAAATTGTTGTTCCTAATGAAGTTCACAAAAACTTGCTCTTCTTGAGCAACCAAAGAGGCTAAGGGAACATTGTTTGGATCTAAAGGAGGTTTCCCATTAACAAGCATAGCCAGAATAACATCAACCTTATCACTCAAAGAGGAGGTTTCTTCAACAGAATTTACCTTCTTACCATTGGATCTCTCTCAATGTGCCATTCAGAGTAATTAACCATCATATTATCAAGGAGTTTTGTTGCAGCACCCAAAGTGATGCCCATAAAGGTACCTCCAGCAGCTGAATCCAATAGGTTTCTTGAAGAGGAGTTCAAACCTGCATAAAAAGTCTGGATAATCATCCAAGCAGTGAGTCCATAAGTGGGACAATTCTTAACCAAAGACTTCATTCTTTCCCAATCTTGAGCAACATGTTCATTATCAAGCTGTTTAAATTTCATAATGTCACTTCTCATAGATATAATCTTAGCAGGAGGATAGTACTTTCCAATAAAAGCATCTTTGCACTTAGTCCAAGAATCAATACTATTTCTAGGCAAGGATAGCAACCATTCTTTAGCTTTTCCTCTCAAGGAGAAAGGAAACAACTTGAGCTTCATAATATCTCCATCTACATCCTTATACTTTTGCATCTCACAAAGTTCAACAAAGTTATTGAGATGGGCAGCAGCATCATCAGAACTAGCACCAAAAAATTGCTCTCTCATCACAAGATTCAACAAAGCAGGCTTAATTTCATAAAAGGTAGCATCAGGAGCAGGTGGAGCAATAGAAGTGCTAAGGAAATCATTGTTGTTTGTGCTAGTGAAGTCACACAACTTGGTGTTATCAGCAGAGTTCATTTTGGTAAAGGTGGGCAAGCCAAAAACAGCAGCAACAGCTAGAGCAGGAACTAATTTTTTTGTGTTTTTGAATAAAGAAAGCAAACCAAACTAAACTAAAATTTTTTGGAGTTTTGAAAAGAGGCAAACAAAACCAAGAAAAATAAACTAAGCAAACTAAAAACAAAGTAAAGAGAAAGGAAGTAGAGGACTCCCCTTGTGAAGACGTCCTTAGCCTCCCCGGCAACGACGCCAAAAAAGCTTGATGGTGCTGGGAGGCACTTCGTCCGGAAACCCCAAGAGCAAGGTGTGAAGCAGCATAGCAGCAAGTTTTCCCTCAGTAAGAAACCAAGGTTATCAAACCAGTAGGAGGAAGGAAACGTCTCAAAGGTGTTGCAAGCAACATGGAAACCTGCACAACACAAAGTCAAGACTTTGCCCCAACGAATCAGTGAGGTCGTCAAGCTCACCGGTTTGCTGTAACAAATGATTAACTGTATGGTGTGGATGGTAATGGTTTGCAGCAAGTAAACATGTAACAATGGAGGATGTATCAATGGTAAAGATTGGACCGGGGTCCATAGTTCACTAGAGGTGCTCTCCTTAGATAAACGACATGGCATGAAGGGTAAACAAATTATAGCAGGGCAATTGACAGGAACTGAGCAAGGCATAACAATGCAATACCAGACAAAAAGATCCTATGAGAATCGATTGGGCAATACAACAATATACATAGACCGCCATCCAACTGCATCTATGGCTAGAAGTCCACCTTCAGGTTATCATCTGAACCCCCTCCAGTATTAAGTTGCAAGCAACAGACAACTGCTTTAAGCAAAGTGTATAAGGTAAACAATCCACTTGTTCTATGAACAAGAGACCGTTGTTTTCTCCCTAGTGGCAACATCACATCTACAACCGAAGATATTTCTGTCACTTACTTTGGGAACTAGAGGCATGAACCCACTATCGAGTATAAATACCCCCTCTTGGAGTCACTAGCAACTACTTGGCCAAGATAGATACTAACAACGGAGAGCATGCAAGATCACAAACAACACATACATGATAGTATCAAATAGACAAAACCATTAATCAATCTGACATAGTAATCTTAATATCCATCGTATCCCCGCAAACACAACATGCATGATTACAAATAGATTATATCTTAATCATGAACGGAGATCACAAGATCTATACATGAAAGCACAAAGGAGGATATACAACCATCTAGCTACTACATGGACCCGCATTCCAAGGTGGAACTACTCACGCTTCATACCGGAGGTTGGCATGATGAAGAAGAAGGCCTCCGGGATGATCTCCCCTTCGGCAGGGTGCCAGGAAGAACTTCAGATCCCCCTATCTAGGGATGATGGTGGCGGCGTCTACAGAAGGTTTGGTGGAGTTTTGTTTGGGTGCCTAGGGTTTCTGCATCGGGGGCTTCTTATAGGCGAAGAGGCGAGGCAGGAGGGCCCCCAGGGGGGCCACACCCTACCCAGGCGTGGGGTGGGCCCACCCGCGCCTAGGGGCAGTTTGGCCGCCCTGGTTCGCCTCTCCTTCTCTCCTCTGGACTTCGTGACGCCCACGGTAAAATATTGACTTTGGCTTTTGTCCCGTCCAATTCCAAGAATATTGCTTTTCTGCCTTTCTGGAACCAAAAACAGAAGAAAATAGGCAACTGGCACGTGGCAACTTGTTAATAGGTTAGTTCCAGAAAAGATATAAAAACACCTCAAAGTGTAGACAAAGCAAACCAAAGTATATACTTAACAAGAATGGAGCATAAAAAATTATAGATACGTTTCCGACGTATCACTCATCATCAGCATCTGGCACAATTATTTAGGTTTAAAAATAATCCTAATGGTAGATGGAGAGGCAGCGTTCCAAAGGCGATCACATCAACTCTTGATCCATTGCCGACATGCATCATGACCTTATCTCTTGCTAGCGGTCGCCTGTTTTGCAGCCCCTGATCCGAGTTACATATATTAGCAAACGATCCAGTATCAAATAGCCAGGTGCTACTGCGAGCACTAGTCAAGTACACATCAATAACATGTATATCATATATACCTTTGTTCATCTTGCTGGTGTTCTTGTCTGCCAAATACTTGGGGCAGTTGCGCTTCTAGTGGCCAGTCCCCTTACAATAGTATCACTCTGTATCAGGCTTAGGGCCATCCCAGGTCTTCTTCTCAGGCGCAACAACAGGTTTGCCGCCCTTCTTGAAGTTACCCTTCTGTTTACCCTTCTTGTCCTTCCTGAAACCAGTGTTCTTATTGATCATCAACACTTGGTGTTCTTTCTTAATCTCCACTTCAGCATCCTTAAGCATAGACAGAAGCTCGGGGAGAGTCTTCTTCATACCCTGCATGTTATAGTTCATCAAGAATCTCTTGTAGCTAAAGGGAATATGCCCGAGAGGCAATAATAAAGTGGTTATTATCGTATTCCTTATTTATGATAAATGTTTATTTTGCATGCTATAATTGTATTAATACGAAAACGTTAATACATGTGTGTTTAATAAACAAAAAGGAAGTTCCTAGTTATGCCTCTCTTATAAACTAGCTCGTTTATTAACAAGATGATCAAAGTTTCCTGATCATGGACATTGTATGTTGTTAATAACGAGGTCACAACATTAGTGTAATGATGTGATGAACATTCATCCAAAGTATAGCATTACGATCAAATTCATTGAGTTTATATTGCTATAACAACTTACGAAGTGATCCTAATCCTTAGACCATGAGATCATGTCAATCACTAACACCGAGAGAGTTTCTCGATGACATCAAACGTCACACCGTAACTGGGTGACTATAAAGATGGCTTTAGAACTACTAAAGTGTTATGTTGAGGTTCATGGATCAAGAGTGGAATTTGTTCATCCCAATGACAGATAGATATGCTCTAGGCCCTCTCGGTGATATCACATTGATTAGCTTGCAAGCAAGTGATTTGATCACTAGAATGTTATATCACGGGAACGAGAAAAGAGTGCATGTTGGTAACGAGATCAAACTAGGTATGGAGATACCGATGATCGAATCTCGGACATGTAATATATCGTGAAACAAAGGGATTAATATACTAGTGTAAAAAGGTTCACACGATCACACAAATCATCGTTGAATGTGTGGGAGTCAGAACGGATCTTCAGGTCCCGCTGCTGATTATTGATCGGAGAGGGGTCTCGATCATGTCTACATTATTCGTGAACCGTAGGGTGACACACTTAAGGGATAAAGACACCATTCGGAGCAAATGATATGTCAGAAAAAGAAAAGGAAAGCGCAGGAATTTATTTCACTAGACACCGGAACTGTTTCGGTTGAAATTGCTAAAACTGGTTCTGCATGTGAAATTGAATACTAGCAAGGGGTTTTATGTGAATGTTTGTTAATTAAAGTGATTAACAAAATTCTGAATAAATAAATAAAACAGTTTTATTTAAATGAGAGATTGCATTAATTTTGGTGGAAAATTAATGCATGTGAGTGGAATTGTGAGTGGAGATGTTTTTATGTGAGTGGAGCTTCCACCACATGAATGAGGGAGAGGTGGGGGCGCCCTCCTTGGCCGGCGGCCATGCCCCCTTGGTCTTCCCTCCCTCCCCTATATAAGGAGCCCCTCTCCTCACTTCTCACTCACACCTCCTCGCGAAGGATCTCTCTCCCCCCTTTAGATTTTCCCCATGGTCTCGGATCAGCGAGATACATGTTCCCGGTGGCTTTTTCTGAAAGGATTTGTTGCTTCCGCTGCTTTGCTGGAGCGAGGGCGTGGAGGTTGTAGGGGTACCCGTATGTGTGTGCAATCACAGATGCACCACTGCTTTGCGGTGCTGACTTGATGGTGCTGGACCGGCTGGACCAGATGGACTTCATCACGATCTTGAGATTGGCAAGCGTTCGTCTACATCATCCACAAGTATAACCTCGTTAACGCTATTCGGTCTTCGAGGGTATGTATTCTATGGATGTATATCCACCCGTTGCTTGTATCTAGTAGATAGATCTTGGTACTTAGATGTCCCCATCGTAGGAAATTTTTTGTTTTCTATGCTGCGAATCCAACAGTGGTATCAGAGCCGGATCTATGCGTAGATGCTTTGCACGGGTAGTACACATATGAGTATGTGGGCGATGATGATCATTTTATTTCTTCTTAGTTGTACTTTGGATATTGGTGGCATAGTGGGATGAAGCGGCCCGGACAAACTTTACATGTCCTCGCACATGAGACCTGTTCCACGCTTGACATGCAACTAGTTTTGCATAAGTGGCTAGTGGGTGTCTGTCTCTCCTACTATAGTCAATATTTAATTTGCAACGAGTTGTCAACAATTTGGTTATCCTCGTTGCGGTTCATGATCGTAGGTAAGAATGGTTCTATCTTCGAAAGCCCTAAGCCACGTAAAACCTGCAATGGATAAATTAGAGGCGTCTAGTTTAGATTGTTGCTGGGCTAGTGTTATGATATGGTGATGTTGTAAGTAGAAGTATGAGATGATACTCTTACAATACACATAACGTGTAGGTTCCATAGACCTTGGCCTTACACACAGAGGTATGATAGAGATCATACCACGGTGCACATGATGGAGATCATATGCGGGAACCATATCATTTCACTTACAAACATGAGATGTTTGATTGCATCTTATATTGCTTGTTTGGCGTTTTATTAGCATAATAAGATGATCCCTCATTTAGATATAAAGATAAAAATGTGTTCTTCCTTAAGTATGCACCGACAATGTTTCGTCGCTTCAAGACATCACGTGATGATCGGGTGTACTTGAATCCACGAGCATATCTCGGGTGTAAGACAGTTACACACGCGAATACTAAGGTTCTTACTTGGCGAGCCTAGTATGTACAAACATGTCCTCGGAACACAGACTAAAAGGTTAAGCATGAGTCATATGTTTTCATATGATGACCATATGGATGCTCTCCTTTGAAGCTATACTGACTCACGTGATGGTCGGACTTGGTGTAGTGGATTTGGTTCATGTAATCACCAAAAAGACACGAGGGATGTCGTTTTTGAGTGGGAGTTCATTTCTAATTTGGATTAGTAGAACTCAATTTATCATAAATTAAATCAAAGTGAATTTTCATAATTTGTTGTAGTCATTGGCATTCGTTCACCACCTTATGCTTAGTTGTAATTGAGATAACAGAACTATAGAATTCTGGATATTTACTTTACGATCTGGTATCGTATTGTGTTGAGTGTTAATCTAAAGTTTAAAGTCCTATTGCAAAATTTCAGCAAACTCTGTTTACTCCGTGAAATTTAATAATTGGTATTAAATCAAGAGTAACAATTCCAATGTTAGTATCTTAAGTATCATGTTTGCCTCCATGATTCTTGATTATTTTAATATCAAGTTTACCTAAGGAGCTGAAAGAATTGTTTTAGAAACCATCATGTGTGATAGATATAACGATATCTGAAACAATGTTTTGGTTGCAATATGATAGAGTATAATGTATGTTCTCATATTGGATGAGAATTTGCGAAGGTTGGAGATTCTAGACATCCTAATCATCCAAAAAGGTTTTGGAAAGTAATGTTATACTCATGATTCTCCTTTATAAGCTACATTAGCTTGATCATGAAAGTCGTCATGATAAGGATGAATAGAAGATGTATGTAAAGTGTTTACTACACTAAAAAGATTACTAAAGAATGGTTTTTGAAAGAATACTGATCATTTGATGATGGTGATCTACTTCAAAGTGCAAGTCCAAAGGTATTATTATTTGAATATACACGCTTTGGACTATGTGTCATGTATATGGCGTTGATAGATTCTTTTAAAAAAAGGAAAAGGAAATGCTGAAAGAGAATCTATAAAATATATTTGGCAGAAAAGAAAAGATTGGAAATATCCAATTTAGGTATATAGATGATATACATGTTATGGTTGTATTCTTTGCTTGTTAAACAATGTGGTTCTTGGGTATTGGATACCGAATTGGTTGGTATGAAATTTCATGCAGAACGACGCAATTCTTGAACTATAATGGCCTAAGTAACTAGCAAGAGAATATGTGATGATGTTCATCGAAAACAAACAAACCGTTGTTTGTATTTCTCGTTGACATCGAAGCTTGACTTGAAGATTTGTTTTAATAATAGTTATTTAAATCAGGTATTATGAGAACAAAGGTTGTTCAAATAATTACCGTATTCCATATAAGATGGATGATTTACAAATCTAGTTGGAGAAATCACATCCAGAAAGCTAATGCTAAAATGTCGCAAGACAAATGATTGGAAGATCGCTTACGAAGTGACATCGCCGTTTAAATTATATTGGAAATAAAACATGAAGAAACACCATTTTTCATGGATTTTTGGAGTCTTTGATTTGATCAAGTGACGCTTGTGAGACTTTCCTCGGGATAATTAAAACTTCGTTCAAAGGCCAAAGAAGAACGGACGACTAAAATATTGGAATTTATACATATCGATGTATGTAGTCCATTATGTGTAGTCATAAGCGATGGGTTTCAACTTCATATACTTTCTCCGGAAATTTGAGTGAATATTCACTTAATGAGAAAGAAGTATGAAATATTTGAAAATGTTCACATACTTTCAAGATGAAGTGGAAAATCATTGTAACATGAAAATAAATGATTTATGATTTTATCATAAAGGGATTTATTTGAGTTACAAGTGTAATAAGAAAATAAATGAATTATGATTTTATCATAAAGGGATTTATTTGAGTTGCAAGTTTAGCAAGACACCTAGATTTACATCTCCTTAAACACCATAGGAATATGGAGTGTTTGAGATTTGTAATGAAACCTTGTTTGACATGGTTGGATCAAAGGTGTTATTTATAAAACTGCCATTATGTTTTAAAAGATTAAAGCTTTAGAGACTACCGCTTTTGCACTGAAAAGAGCTCCATCTTGATCCGTTGAAATGACACCATATGAGTTATGGTTTGGGGTAAAACCCAAGTTGTCATTTCTTAAATTTTGGTATGCTAAACATAAGTAAGATGTTTACAACTGAAGTCGGATGAGCATGTCTTTGTAGGTTATTTCTAATAACAATTGGGTATTCCTCCATAACACCAAGGACAAAAGGGTTTGTCGCTTGAAATGTGAAGTTTCTTGAAAAAGGAATTTTTCGCAAAAGTTAAGTGGGAGGACAATAGAACTTTGATAAGGTTAACAAACCTTAGCTAAATGTGCTGAGTTGCGCAGCGCCAGAAATGGTTCCGGAGGCTGCCATAATGCTCATAGCTTATGTGCCTCAAAGGTTATGGTCACGGAGATCTAAGTTCTTATTGAACCAAGTCGGTTGGATAAACAAATCAAATGCTGAGATTTAATAGTAAATCATTATTGTTTGACAATGATGAACCGACCACATAAGAAGCGATGATGGGCCCTGACTCCGTCAAATGGCTTGAAGCCATAAAATCCGTGATAGTTCCATACACGAGAAATCAAGTTTTGAACTTGGAAAACCCTCCGGAAAGGTGTAAAAACCTGTCGGTCGTATTAGGATCTATAAAGAAACAGACATGGATGTTTCACATCTATGAAATAGTCGACATGTTGTAAAGTATTTTACGACAATGTTCAAGGAGTTGACTATGACAAGATTTGATCTTTCATAGCGATATTTAGTCTGGACGGATTAAAGTAGCAACCACTACATATAATTTGGTATATGGTAGATGAATAAACAAAACAAAGTTCTTCTAATAGAATGGTTACCTAGGACGTGTACATGACACGATCCAAAGGGTTTTATTAATTCAAAGGATGCTAAAAAGGGCATGCAAACTTCAATGGTTGAAGTAAGAATCGCGGAGTTGGAATCTTCACCGTGATGAAAAGAAGTTTTCATCAGGAGACGATGAAGATGCTTGCATTTGCAAGAAATTAAGTGGGAGCGCTGAGACATATTTCTAATACATTATGTGGAGGACATCTTGTTGATTAGAAATGATGTATTTTTTATTGATAAAGGTTAAGAATTTCATTTTGATGAAAGACTTAGGCAAAACCCGAATATTTAGCATGAATGTCTATAGTGGATAGACTGTGACGCTAATATGGTTGTGCCAAACGTACATATATGAGATATTGAAGGAGTTTAATATGGAAACGACAAGAAAAGGTTCTTGTCGCATGGAAAGGAATTGAATCAAGATTCAAGTGTATCGACACTTGATAAGTGAAACAAGATTCAAGTGCTTTGACACTTGATGAGTGAAATCACGAGAATGTTTTGATCAATCATACCATGATATGTACACATCCAGATATGTCCTATGCTCTAAGTGTTATGAGCATATACCAGAATGAATCATAAAATGATCATTGGACGATAGTAAGGATATTCTTATGATCTTTTGGAAGAACTAAGAATATATTTGTGTAGAGGTGACAAATAATTATAAATAGTTCATTGTAAAGCATTACATTGATACTGGTTTTGTCACAAGATACAAATTAAGTTTATCTCAATTTATACTATGGGCGGCACAATGAAATGGAAAGAAAGTTTCCATCATGGATTTGGATGAGTTCCAAAGTTAAGACATTGTGACGGATACTACAACAAAAGGCTAAGTATATGACTGCTATAGTAGCAGCAAAGGAGGGAATTTGTGTCAAGTAGTTTGTTATCAAACTAAGGTGTGGTTAGCAACGGGCTAACACTAATGATATATTGTATGAAAATAGTATCGACATGATTTAACCCCAAGGAACTAAAGGTCTCACCAAAAGACCAAATTTATATAATGCCATCTCATTAGAGAATGAGTGATGTGTGGAGACGCAAAGACATGCAAATACACACGGACCTGAAAGTGTCAGATCTGTAGATTATATTAACCACTTGCAGTTGCGTATATGGAACACCAGAAAGCCATAGGTGTTCAATACGCAAAGTTTTCAAACTAGATTATTGTCTATAGTGCAAGTGGGAGACTGAAGGGAATATGCCCGAGAGGCAATAATAAAGTGGTTATTATTGTATTCCTTATTTATGGTAAATGTTTATTTTGCATGCTATAATTGTATTAATACGGAAACGATAATACATGTGTGTTTAATAAACAAAAAGGAAGTTCCTAGTTACGCCTCTCTTATAAACTAGCTCGTTGATTAACAAGATGATCAAAGTTTCCTGATCATGGACATTGGATGTTGTTAATAACGAGGTCACAACATTAGTGTAATGATGTGATGAACATTCATCCAAAGTATAGCATTATGATCAAAGTCATTGAGTTTATATTGCTATAACAACTTACGAAGTGATCCTAATCCTTAGACCATAAGATCATGTCAATCACTAACACCGGAAGAGTTTCTCGATGACATCAAACGCGTCACCGTGAATCGGGTGACTATAAAGATGGCTTCAACTACTAAAGTGTTATGTTGAGGTTCATGGATCGAGAGTGGAATTTGTTCATCCCGATGGATATAGATATGCTCTGGGCCCTCTCGGTGATATGACATTGATTAGCTTGCAAGCAAGTGATTTGATCACTAGAATGTTATATCACGAACAAGAAAAGAGTGCATGTCGAGAGATCAAACTAGGTATGGAGATACCGATGATCGAATCTCGGACATGTAACATATCATGAAACAAAGGGATTAAGATACTAGCGTAAAAGGTTCACACGATCACGAAGTCATCGTTGAATGTGTGGGAATCACGGATCTCTAGGCCCTGGATTATTGATCGGAATTGATCTAAGGGTCATCATGTATGCATTATTCGAACCATAGGGTGACACACTTAAGGGATACCGACACCATTGCACACGATATGTCGAAAAAGAAAAGAAAAGTGGAATTTATTTACTGAGACACACCAAACTGTTTTTGGTTGAAATTATTTGAAACCGGTTCTCTGCATGTGAAATTGAATACTAGCAAGGGTTTTATGAATGTTTTGTTAATTAAAGTAATTAACAAAATTCTGAATAAATAAATAAAATAATTTTATTTAAATGAGATCTTGCATTTTTGGTGGAAAATAATAATGCATGTGAGTGGGAAATTATGTGAGTGGAGCTTCCACCACATGAATGAAGGAGAGGTGGGGGCACCCTCCTTGGCCGGCGGCCATGCCCCCTTGGGCTGCCCCCCTCCCCTATATAAGGATCCCCTCTCCTTATTTCTCACTCACACCTCCTCGCGAAGGATCTCTCTCCTCCCTTTAGAATTTCCCCATGGTCTCGGATGTTCGGAGATAGGGATTTGTTGCTTTCGCTGCTTTTCTGGAGAGCGAGGCCAGATTGTCAGTGCAAAATGACTTGTGATCACGGATGCACCAATGCTTTGTGGTGCTGGACTTGATGGTGCCGACCTGCTAGACCAGATGGACTTCATCACGATCTTGAGATCGTGGCGTCGTCACATCATCCACGAGTACAACCTCGTTAACGCTATTCGGTCTTTGAGGGTATATATTCTATGGATGTATATCCACATGTTGCTTGTATCTAGTAGATAGATCTTGGTACTTAGATGTTTCCATCGTAGGAAATTTTTTGTTTTCTATGCTACGAACCCAACAGTAGCTTGGTGGCAGAGATTGGATAACATGATGTATGCCTAAGTTAATGAGAATCGTTATTCCCAAGGAAACAAGCTTATCGGCGTACCTAGACATTTTGAGTACGTGCTCACTAACGGAGTTGTTCTCCTCCATCATGCAGCTAAAGAAATTCTCTGAAGCATCATAACTCTCCCCAGCAGCATGGGGATCGAAAATTATTTTCAATTCATCCATGGTATCAAAGGCTTTGCCATTCTCGAAACGCTTTTGGAGTTCCGGCTCTGGATGCTCTTATCTTGTAGCTAGAATTCTCAATTTGATGGATGACCAAAGAATTTTGTAATTACCAAGGTTACTAAGAAGACCTGCACTTACATGAATTTGAGTGGGAGCTAAATATCTTTCCTAAATCTTAATATTTAGATGACATATTTTGAGTGGGAGCTAAGTGAAATCCTCTGATCTCATATATGGATAACATATCTGAGTGGGAGCGTGACAACATTCTTATATATGTGAATGGCGTATTTGGTATTAATGATATTTAAGTTAGTAAATATTCTATGGATAAAGTTGAACAAATTTATTAAACATTGAGATCTATCGAGATAGATCGATACATTTAATAAAAATTAATGTCAAAATGCTTCCTGAATTTGATTCTGAAGATGTTTAGAACATCGTAGATAAGATTCTAAAGAAATTTAGAATGGAACAAGGAAAGAAATAAGTTCTTACTTGTACATCTAGATAAAGAATTGAGTTAATCTTAGTATTACAACTATGGTTAAATAGAAAAGAGATGTGTTGCATCTTCTATGTCTCAGTCATAGGTTCTTCCATATAACCATATTGTATACTAGACATAATGTGACCTAAGTTTTTGGTTATAAGAACAAGTTCTTAGTCATAAGAACATTTCTTTGAAGTGATTACTGAGTTAATCACTAAACCATAGTTAAGTTTATTCTTAAAATTGTAATGAGCAAGGTTAGGCATCAAAGTTGCAATTAATGCACTATCTATTAGGATCTACATAGATATATAAGTATGTGGATACTTCTGAATTGGCTAGTATAGTTGTTTTGGATAATGAAGTTCGACGTCTGCTGAGCGTGTTCTTGAGTTTACATGTCAACATTGGAAGTTCACTTGACTGATCGACCGTCATTTTAAACACTAGGAAACAAAGTCTCACTCTATCGCCAAACGAATACTTCGACACATTATGTGATAATGGTGTAAATGTCAAATTGGGAGACATTAACGTTTTGCAAAAGACATACGGATCAAGGACATGCCATTTCCCATGATAAAGCATGATCAACAAACACATATGTGATATGGTTAATGATCAGTTACAAATGCAAGCTAGATTATTTGTACTCTAGTGCAAGTGGGAGACTGAACGAGATATGCCCAAGAGGCAAATAATAAATGGATTTTATATCATATCTCAATTAGTTTATAGTAGTTCCATACCGTGCTATAATTGTATCAAGTGGGAACATTAATACATATGTGGTATCTAAACAAACCAAGTCCCTAGTATTCTCTGTTTATACTAGTTCGTTGGGCAACCAATGATCAAGTTTTGTGATCATGGAGCATTTGTGCCAATTGACAATGAAGTCATATTTAGTGAATGACGTGATGGACTTTACCCATATAAGTATTGCAACACAATCAAGTCACATAGTTCATTGTTGCAATAGTTATAAATGAAACATCCTTCTCCTTAATTTGACTGTGAGATCATATTAATCACTATCACCCGAGGCTGCTTTGACTGCATCAAACGTCATGACTGTAACTGGATGATCATAAAGATGTATTTTGGGTACTCCAGAGGAATAAGTTGAGGCCTATGCATCAAGATCGGGATTTGTTCACCCTCGTGACGGGAAGGTACACAAGGCCGATTCGGTGAGATTGCATCCATAATGTTGCAACACGTGACTAATATAGTCACTAGGATGGAATATCACGGGAATGAGTAAAACAACACTTGTCGATAACAAGATTGAACAAGTATAGTGATACCGATGCAAAATCCTAGACAAGTCAGTGTCGAAGTAACAAAGGGAATTGGACTCGATGTTTATGGTTTAAACGATATTAAATATCGGGAATGCACATGGGTCATTATGGGCATCCTGGTCCCGCTAATGTTCATTGTTATGAGAGGTGTCTCGATCATGTTTGTGGTGTTCCCGAACTTTTGGGGTAATGCGCTTAAGGGTACGATGATGCTTGGAGATCATTATGTAATCATCGGAATCACATGAAGAAAGAAAAGAGAAAACCAGAAGTGTTCCATGAGAGATCCGAAATTGTTCCTGGAGGATCCGAAGTTGTTCGGAGTCAACTGAAAGATGTTTCAGGTCAAAAGGAGTTTAATAATATGTATTTATATATTAATTATTAGAATTAATATTAAATATATATTTAAAATTAATTTTGAAAGGGTAACTTCCCTAATGGGCCAAGTTCCTAGAGGGAACAAGGCCCAAGAGGGAAGCCACCCAAAGGGAGGCTAGGACAGCCGCCGCCATCATGGGCCTTGGCGCGTGGGGTGGGGCCCACCCCAACCCCGACTGGCCATAGGCTGGCGTGAGAGTGGGGGCCACCTGGCCGCTGTCCACCTCCTCCCTTGCGCCTCCTCCTCGCACCTCCTCCTTTAGTCCCACGCTAGGACTTGACTAGTTGGGGGTGTCCTCCCTTCCCCTATGTAAGAAGGGGCCTAAGGGAGGGATACACACAAGTCTCTTTTTCTCACATGTGCTTCCCAAGATTGGAACCGCATACGGGGATATGGGTCTCTATCTCGTTGCCTTGTGTGATGGTGTGGTTCTTTGAAGAACTGTACAAGAAAGATACAACATCATTGCGGCACGCCGTTGTGCTGCAGGGATTGTAGCTAGAAGATCTACTTATGTACTTCGGACGTTGTCATCGTGCAACGGATGTGTGCGAAACCATGGGGGGGTGCATCCACTTGTGGCACCGGATTGTCGTGCAAGGACCAGGGGTGACTTGCGAGGAGCTTCGCGACCATAAGGTCAGCTATGAGTACGACTACATCATCCATTTTTCCCGCGGAACGTTAACCATTTTCGGTCTATAAGGGTATGTTACTGAAACACTCTCCGTTACACATTAGTCCTAGATAGATCTTGGGCTATTGGTGGTATGTTAGTCGGATTTTTTGTTTTCTCACGAACCCTTCAACTTTCTAGGTTCTTCTTTGTCTCGGCCCCCGCTGTCGGATTCTGCTCGACTACGTCGGACAACGACCGCTTACGCCTACACCCGTCATGGATAGAGGAAGACGGGTGTCAGGACGATGGACAATGCGGTACATCGCCTACCTCTCTGTATGATGGTGTGGCTAACTCAAACCTGCCCGAAATCTCCCAATAGCGACGACTACGGGTGCTAAATGACGAAGACATCGTCAGAACCTTCGACGGATTTAGCCAGAACCTTCATCTTATCCACGCAAGCACGAAGAAGTACCAGAACATGCTGACGATGCTTATCACTGAGATGAAGGATATCAGTAGAATCCTTATGGTGCATGACCCAAGAAGGACACTGACGTCGTTGATTCACGACTACTGTCTGTGACTTAGGATCGTTTAGTTTATTATTATGTTGTCTGTTTTGCGTTACTGCCTTTTGTATATTTTACTATCCATCATAAAGAAAATAAAATAAGATGAGAGTATTGTCCCTCTTTGTTTGTTTGTTTGTTTGTTCAGGATCTATCGCTAAACTTACTGTTTCATCCACAATGACTTAGTGGACATGGCATGCATATGTTTTTTGAGTTGTAACGTTTGTACGATGGTTTAATCGTTACTTTCTACTTTTCGTCTTACATTGAGTTATACTTTTCCTATGGAAGACATGGATAAAACTAAAAACGTGTGCACGATCATCGGATGAGGAGCTTATCTCCCACTCAAACGGGGTCTGCAACTATCGCACACGGAATAGCTACGAAAAAAATCTGTTTATAACTGCCACTTTGGAATGCACAAGAGATAAAACGTCAGTGGTTCTGTGTCCTCGCGCCTATGCATGTAGGCTTGAAATTATCTGGCCAATTATTCGTGAGACTAATTGCCTGCAATGCTTCATGAAACATATTTACTTCATGTCCTGCTATACACATACTCCCTCCCTTTTAAAATATAAGATGTTTTAGATTTATGAAGCAAATGTATCTAGACTATTTTTAGTATGTAGGTTCACTAAAGTTTAGAGTGAATCTAGACACTAAAACAAGTCTAGATACATTTTCTTCACAAATCTAAAACATCTTATATTTTGAAACAGAGGGAGTATATCGTAAGACGATTAAAATATAGATTAGAGTTTACTTTATTTCATAAGTCTGTTAACTCTTTAAATTTTTATGTTTCATTCGTGGGTTTTTGTTTAGCGGCTTATCCTCTTTAACTTTTGGCAGTCAAGCTTCACGGACGTAGTTTTTGATTCTTCTTCTTTTCGGTTGGACATTACAATGGAAGTATGCGCATGATGTTTATGGTGCTAGCAGTTTTAAATCACACTCACCTAGGCCCTCCCTACCAATGTCGATTCTATTTATCTTATATGTTTAATCGTCTAGTGTTCTGTCTAACAGTTGCCCTGGGGGGGGGGGGGGAGGGGGAAAGATAAGTCTAGTTGTATTAATCGGAATCTAAATACATGCGTGTAAATATAAACAAGACGGTATCCCTAGCAAGGCTCTAATGGATTAGTTCGTTATTCAAGTGGTGGTTAAGGTTTCCTAATCATGGACATGAAATTTCACTTGACAACGAGGTCATATCATTAGGATAATAATGTGATGGATATACCTAATATTGAGCATAGCTTTTGATCCTATCACTAAGTTTAACTGCTATATCTTTCGTGAATGTCAAGTACCACTTCCTTAGACCATGAAATATTGTTACTCCCTAGTATCGAAGATTGCTTTATGGAAATCAACCGTCACTTCATAATTGGGTGATCATAAAGGTATCTTTCAGGTATCTTCGATAGTACTTGTTGGGTTGCGTGAATAAGGACTGCGATTTGGCACTCCATGTGACGGAGAGATGTCTCTAGGTCCTCTTGGTAACATAACACCCTAAGTAGCATGCAATCATGTGACTAATGTGTTTAGTCATAAATATATTATATTACACAACGAGTAAAAAGAACTTGACTGCAACAATATTGAACTAGGTAGTGTGATACCGACGATCAAATCCCAGTCAAGTAAAGTATCACTGGACAAAGGGAATTGGATACCGGATTAATTGAATCCTAGACATCGTGGTTGAACCGATGAAAGAAATCCGTGGAATATGTGGGATACAATATGGACACCATGGCCCCATTATTTTTTATTGATTAGAGAGGAGTCTTGATCATGTCCACATGTTCTCAAACCCGTAGGGTCACTTAACGCTTTAATGTCGCTAGGGTTTGATGAGATAATAGACGGTGTCATCTAATATTGATTTGGAGTCTCGGATGAGATACTAGATATCACGAGGAGCTTTGTAATGGTCCATATGAAGGGTTATATGAGGGAAGGTTGATTTTTAGGTTCCAAAAAAGTTTGGGATTTTACCAATATTGTATCAGAAGCTTCCAGAAGGTTCCGTGGGTCTACTGGTGGTCCCACATGTCAGTGGGGAACACATGGGCTCTTGAGGGGGCACTCGGCCTACATGGTCCAAGGCTCCACTGCCCCACTTGTCCCATGCGGCCAAGCTAGGGGAATCCCTAGCCGCCAATAAGGGGCCACCAACTTGGGGGGAGGGGCAAGCTTGCCCCCTTGGTTATCGTCCCTAGATGGGATTGGAGGAGGGTCCAAGCCTCCTCCCCATGCCTATAGAAAGCAGGAGAGGGGCATTGCTGTCCGCCACCCCCTCCCTCTCTCCTCCGTGTAATAGCTTAGGTAAGCTCTGCTAAAATCTTCCACCATATCCACCGCAACACCGTTGTGCTACCAGGATCTCGCCAACCTACCCCTCGCTTGTTGGATCAAGAAGGAGACAACGTAAAGCCATACGTATGAGAATATCGAAGGTGTTGCTCGTGTGGTGCTTCATCGGATTGATCATACGCTCGAATGATTACATCATCCACAATCTCTAGATCGCTAGAAGTTCGTATTCTTTGAGGGTAAGTAGATCAGATCTCCCTCACTACTATCATGACATAGATCAGATCTTTGGATCATCTTTCGCATATCTCCTAGGCAAAATATTGTTTTCCATGCTACCAACCCATCAGAAAGCATGTATATCTAGAAAGCCCATTCCTCCTTGACATTTCGGGATATCATGTTTGTCCCATGTTATCCAATGCATGGATCTTTTATCCAAGTTCCCACTCCACCAAAATTGACCTAACATTGAGGTGATCTTTTTTGCACCATCCTTTGGGTAGAAGGAAACAACTCATGGTATATATGTTGATTTGGCCTAGATTACCGATTTAATTAGAACTTCCTTCACTGGATAAGAAAGGTTGTTCTCGCCCCAACTATTGATACATCCTCTTCAACTTTCTTCCATATACTCAAAAGCCTCATCGTAAGCTAACCATCAGGTGTTGGCAGACCCAAATATTTCTTAAAAACGCTTCTATTTGAATATTCAAGCAATGTTTCACTTCATCTCTATGATCATCGGGTGTACAAGGACTGGAAAATAAACAGCTCTTATCCTCTAAATAAACATTATAGATAGCACCCTTGGATGAGAGATATGAGCTAGAGGGAAGAAAACTTGTATTTTCGAAATTATATGAAGCCCATAAAGAAATAAAAAAATCCATAGGTATTTGCCTATTTAAACCCAAGTACACGGAAAAATCAAAGTTGAGGATAAAGTAACCCAATAAAAAGTCAAGGTAGTTGGCAGGATGAACCTCCTCCTCCTTTCCCAGCAGTGCCGCTGCAACTCTCCCACGAGGTCGTCCCATGGTCTCGCATAGAAATAACGGGTCGTGGACGGCGGCACATGGTGGGGCGGCAGTCGGCCAGACACAGAAACACGAGCGTAGCGGGGATGGTGCTAGTGGGGCGAGAGACATCACCAATCCAGGGGGTGGCAAGTTGGCAGTTGCGCGTGTGAAGGAAGAAGATGACATAGTAAACAAAAGAAAGGTGGGCCATGTATGGTGGATGGATTTATTTTGGAGCAAACGCCAGGAGTTCTGTCTTTTCATATAGAAGAAAAGATATGGCCAGTTTGAAAAGAAAACTGGCCAAAATCTGATATAAACGTTCATACACATGTGTCCGATAAAAAGGAGAATCACACAAAAAAAACCCAAAACATCACGATTTTTAGGAAAAACCAGCGGAAACCGCACGTGACCACACTATCTTGTGCGGGTTTGTTGAAAGTGTCTATTTTAAAAAAAATAATCCACTCCCTCTGTTTAGAAATAATTGAAATTAGTTTCGCCTAGATTTATATATATCTATATACTAAAAAATCGTCTAAATATATGCGAATTTAGACAAAATACAAATCACTTATTGTTTCTAAGACGGGAATAATTTTCATGCAAAAAAAAGACGGGAATAATTTACATTTTAAATTTTAGACATATCCTTCCACACAAGTCAGCGCAGTCCGTGCATCGCAATTCAATTTCCAGATATGTGGTAATAATAAAAAAAATAGAAAAATGGTTAAAATAATGCATAATAAAACAGATAGGGCCCATTGGTCAGAGGCCATTCGTCCCGGGCAACGGCACCGCCTTTCACTTCACGGCCAAGTATAAAGCCGCCGCCGGGAGGCCGTTGTAACCGCCTCCCTGCCCCAGCCCTCCTCCTCCCTCCCGCCCTCCACACCCCTCTGGTCGTCCTCCTCCCTCCCTCCCTCTCCACCGGCCGCGTGCTCTCGTCCTCCTCCTCCTCCTTCCCCACCAGCCGCACCGCCGCGCGCCGCTCATGGAGGGCCGGGATGAGGATGAGATGGTCTACCGCCCGGCCGTAGGCAGCCTGAAGGCCACGCGGGAGTACCTTACCAACTATGGCCACCGGAAGTACGTCGTCCTTCACGTGCTTGGCGCCGACTCTCTGGGCGCGGCGTGGCGGATGCGCAAGATTCTCCACGAGCACGCTGAGGGCAGGAACCCCCCCTGGGAGATCCGCGGCGGGGAGCAGCTGAATGCCGCGGCGAACCTCCTGGGCCCCGTCGAGAGCGCCAGGTACTCTGCTCTCGTGATTTTGGAGAGGTTGGCGGTCGGCTTCTCCTTCGGCCCTGGATTCGAGCTCGCGCACGGGGCCATGCCCCTCCCGCACACCGAGGGACGAGGCCCAGGAGGCATAGGCTACGGCCTCTTCGAGCAGCCGCACCGGTACGCGCTGGGGAACGGCGGCCACGCACACGCACTCGCCCGCGCCTTCGGCTACGGGGGCATCACCGGTTCCATCGGCCGCCTGCTGGCCCGACGTTACGCGGATGGGATGGGGATGACCTTCGCGGACGCGGCAGAGGAGGTGGACGCGGGAGGTGCCCTCGACAGCCTTCGCGAGACGGCGATGGCCCTCCGCCTCACGAACTGCGCCGCCCTCCGTGGCGAGGCTTTGGCCCTCGCCAACGATATGGTTCAGGTACGCCGGCGAGTGCTCATTTTGGAGCAGGACTTCAGTTATGTGCGGTACCTCTCCCTTCGCCGCTCACGCCGCCGGTGCCGTGGAGGATGGATCGCGCACTTCGACGATTGCTTCGTGTCTCTCCAGCGGGACCGGGTGGCCCTGGTGAACCTGCTTCATTCGTTGGGTACCCATACCCAGCGATTCCTCTTGGGCAGGATCGTCTTCCCCCGCCCCCACATCTTATGAGCTGGTTACCTTTTTCAGGGCTTAACGATCGACTCTGCGTTAAATTTCCCTGACTGCATAGTGAACTTTGGAATTGGAACCGTTTCTGGTGCTGGTGTATCAGTGATTCAGTGTTGTCTGTGTTTGTGAAGATTGATGAACAGCAATGCTGCTACCTTTACTAGTATTACCATTGAAAAGAATTTTCTGTGGATTCCGTTTTCCCCTGCAGGCAGTACGTTCAGTTTTCACAATGCTGCTAATTTTGTGAATTCGTGTAAATGTGTTGTTAAACTTGTACTAGTATGTGCTTTAATACCAAATCTGTTCCATCTGCTAATTTTGTGAATTCGTGTAAATTTTGTGAATTCGGTTGTGAATGTTTTGATCTAGGGTTCCAAGAGCTCATAGAATCCTCAATAGAAGTTGTGCCCATGAGTTCATCTTGCAAGGGCTATTGAGTTGGCGCAATTTATTGGATTTTTGTTCCATCAAAGAGAACAGGCGACTCTGTTTTATTTTCAAATTTCAACAATTGCTGACTAACATCTTCTGTGTAACTATAATAAGGACGATACAATTAGAGTCAAATATACCAACCAATGTGCATAATACAAGAACCAAACTATCGACAGTTATGCCAACAGTTACTCTAATTCAATGAAACCAAAAAAAAGGATGCAAAGACCACATCTTCTTGCCTAGATAGTATTAGTACATAAAAATGGCGCAAAGAGAGATAAATACAACTCCAAACGTACTTATGCGAGAATTCAGGGGCCTAATCATACTGGGGGCGCACGTACAGTCTGCCCCTGCTTGCGGTACGGCTGCTGGCGAGGCTTCGTCAACGTGCAGCCTACCACCAGCAGCAGCAGCAGCTCGCTCCGGAGCTGCATATGCATACATGCCTCTGTTGTAGGACATGATGGGGTCGCCCGGTCGGCTACCGGCAGTGGGGGAGCCATGTTCGATCCAAGGAGCTTTCTGCTAGCTTTTCGGTGTCAGCAGGCACGGCGGGGCTATTTGGTTCTGGTTTCAGGAAGAGACTAACCAGAGATCTTCTGGACCTACCTATGTACCATCTGTACAGGACTACTCTCCAGTACTAGTATATTTGTGATACTCCATAAGCAGTGCAGGCTAAATTAAAGGCATCTCACTGGCCAAGGTATCCCGTTTGAGCGCGTCTCAACTCCGTTGCGGGGCGTGCGCAGCGTTCAACGGCCCAACCCATGCACAAACGTCTCTGGCTCGATCTATCAGTGCATCTGAACTGGTTGCGTCAGACCGGACGCGTGTGGACAGCACGGGTGTCCTGTCCGTTAGTGTTTCAGGGCCCATATGTAAGTGAGATATTAGTGCTTAAGATAGCTATTCATTATATTAAGCCCCGCCAGTTGATCATTCGAACAAAATAGGGGATGCTACTACTACGGGCTACAACTACGACTATTGTTGGAGGAGGACGGCACGACGGCTACTCGCCGTCGTTGCCACGGCCACAGTTGTCGCTACCGCCGGCCCCGTCGATCGCCGCCCTAGCGGGCCAGATGGCCCGCTGCTGGACGCGTTCGCGGTGGCGGTCGCGCGCCAAGCCGCGAGCCACCGTCTTGCCCGCCGCCTTCCTCCGGTCCTCCGCTGCCCGGTTCGCCAGGGCCTTATCCATCTCGGCGGCCTAGTGGTCCCTCGCCTCCTGGGCGGCGAGCAACTCCGCCGGAGAGGGAGCCGGAGCTGGAATCGGAGCACCATTGGGGCCGAAGCCCAGCGCCCGCGCTATCTGCACGGGGACGACGATCGACGCCTCCAGCTGGTCCACCTCCTCCCTCTCCTCATCGTCGTCCTCCGCCACCTTGGTGTTGTCGCCATCCTCCTCCGCCGCTGAGTCGGCAACATGCTCGCGCCGCGTCTCTTCCATGTTGATGCGCGCTTTGGCGGCGTGGCGAAGCTCGCGGATGGCGACCTTGGCGGTCTCCTTCGCCACCTTCTCCAGCGTGGTCATGGCCTCCTCGTGGTGGATCTCGCGAAGAGCCGTTGATGCGGCATCCAAGGCCACCGCCTCCTTCGCGGCGGACGTGGTGTATGTCGGTCACCGCCCATTGGACAGCCACCGTTGCCGCCGCCTCCACCACCCGCTCCAACGCCAACACCCACGCCTCGCCCATGCGCCTGGCCAGCAACGTGGCCTCGAGGTGGACCTCGTCGACCTCCACGTCCGGGTAGCGAGTGCGGCACATCTCCCGGATCTTCGTCCAGTTGGCGATCTTGTGGCGAGGCATGGTTGCTGGTTGCTGGAGCTTTTTCGGCTGCTGTTGCTGTTGCTTTGGGGCTTGTTGTCTCCGTCGCGCCAGCGGTCGTCTTTTATAGACCGCGGCAGAGGCGGGAAGTTTTCTCGCCGTAGGAAGCGAGGCGCGCACGAGAAACGATGGTGAGAAACGCGAGAGTGTCAACCGGTGATAGTGGGAGGGAGACAGACATATGAGTCGGACCGTTGGGCGTGGTCTACCGGACAGGCCGGACCACGACTCCAAATCGACCGTGGCCCGACCCAAACTGACAGAAACGGACCGTTTAAGGCGACTGGATGGATCAGCCCGACTGTGCCCTTAAGGAGAACATCAAAAAAAGGGAAGGAACGGTCGCACATAACCTACGGCATCAGCCTAATGCTGCTACTACTATCTCTTCCTCGTAAGTACATCACAAAAATGATCCAGTTACTAAGTAAACAAAATTGATCTGAGTTTCTTAGTATAACTAGCAAGGGGGCCCACGCAAATGCGAGGGCATCATCTTAGCATATTGTACATGTTAATGAAATTAATTTTTGGTTGATAGATGCTTAAAGTATCGCATTCTGAATTATATGGTTTTATGAACACCAAACCTTTTATATTAACTAAAATAATACCTATTCAAAAAAGATTTATAATTTTTATTTTTCACTAACATTAATTGCGATATTTCAAAAAAAACGGCATGTCACCATTTTGTAACATAGAAGAGTGGTGTTTTGATTTAATTCATACCCTTTATCTATAACCTAAGCCACATGCATATGTTGTATGCAATCACATCACTACGCAACTTCGGATTTCTTGTGACATAAAGAATAATTTCTCATGAATTTACTATACTAACATGTCAATCGCAGTCTTCGATCATTAATTCGAATGGATCATTATTATGTGCTTTTATTTTTCTTCATTAGTTCAGGGATGGAACATAATTTGGTAGCATATGCCTTTCTAGAACGGAGTTGGACCAGAATTAATTTGGCTGTACTATTCCACTATTGGTGGCCTGTGTAGGATTTTGGACAAATGTACTCTATAAATATGTACTAATTATATGCGATAGAAACACACTAACTTTCAGGTAGGCTAATTGTACGGAAAAAAATCGGAGAGGAACACACAAACTTTCAGGCTAATTGTATGGTAAAAAGTCCAACACAAATGCATGTGTACCCTTCTAGCTATATGTCTTTGTGAGCGATGTGGCTATGGACATTTGCGCTCAAACATCCTATGGTCATATTTCTAGGTAGGTGTCCTTAGGTGTTCTAAGACTCACAAGGTTAGTCTAAACTTTGAAGATTTGATTTCGTATGTATTCATCACCAGTGAAATAGAAGAATATAGGATTTATTGGAATGATAGCCGATTTCGAAGGGCACGGATCATTAATTTTTAGTGGGGATATCTTTTGTTTGCCTTTGTTTTATTTTTTTTACCTATCAGTAAGCTTCACCCTATTGCCTTTGTGAGAGATGTTGCAATGATCATTGTGCTCTCGAAGATCTTAATGTCTCCTTTTTAGCTTGGTGTTTCTAACTGATTTGAAAACTCACAACATTAGTCTAATCTTTGGAGAATTAATTTTGTGTGTTTTCTTGACTGATGAAATGGAAGGATATAGGATGCTAAGAGAATCGCCGATTTCAAGGAACCATGACAAAACTCTAATTTTTATTAGGAATCTTTTTGTTCGCCGTCATTTCGATTTTTTATCTATCAAATATTTTTAATAGGTTAATAAGTTAGATTATTGTTAACAAAATAAAAGGTGCATGCACATTTGAAGGGAACATTTTAGAAAACACTTGTAATCTACTCCCCCCTTTCCAAAATATAAGATGTTTTAGTTTTTTCTAAAACACAAGCATCTAGACCCATTTTTAGCGTGTAGATTCACTTATTTTGTTCCGGATCTACACACTAAAAGACGTCTAAATATATGTATTTCAAAAAAAATTAAATATCTTATAATTTCAAATGAAGCAAGTAGAAAGTAATATAGTCCATCGTCGACTTATTTCCTATTATCAGCCATATACGTGTATACCAATTTGAGTTTGTAGTATAGCATGTGCTTGCCCTCGTATGTATGTGTGATCGGTTTGAAAATGTCCTAATGTAATACTTTTGGAGAAGTCCAAGTGTATCACAGTGCTAACAAGAACCAATATATGCTCTCCCCTACGTGTTATAATAATTAGAAGACACGTTCGATATCAATGTTAGAGAACCACACAGGGTCCTTTGTTAAAAAAATGCATGTGTTTAGGAAAGGGTGTACGGAAGCAAAACTCTTGTAAATCACGGTCAGACGTATTAAGTCAGTTTTTTAATATAACTACCACAATCCAGCTGGGAAGCTAGCTGATTGCTTGATTCCAGAGTCCAACTACGACTCATGACTCTATGAGACGTGACATTCTGAACATAAATTGTGTTGGACCGGTTACGTAAAAGTTAACTTTTTTTGGGTAAATCTAAGTCGTTAATTTTAGATCTAACTATCGTGATAATTTAGATGATGTGGATCAACCTGGTGCCTCGAAACACAACCTAATATTGCTTTTAGTATATAACTAGCAAGGGGGCCCTCGCAAATGCGAGGGCATCATCTTAGCATATTGTACATGTTAATGAAATTAATTTTTAGTTGAGAGATGCTTAAAGTATCGCATTCTGAATTACATGGTTTTATGAACACCAAACCTTTTATATTAACTAAAATAATACCTATTCGAAAAAGATTTATAATTTTTATTTTTCACTAACATTAATTGCGATATTTCAAAAAAAACGGCATGTCACCATTTTGTAACATAGAAGAGTGGTGTTTTAATTTAATTCATACCCTTTATCTATAACCTAAGCCACATGCATATGTTGGATGCAATCACATCACTACGCAACCTCGGATTTCTCGTGACATGAAGAATAATTTCTCATGAATTTACTATACTAACATGTCAATCGCAGTCTTCGATCATTGATTCGAATGAATCATTATTATGTGCTTTTATTTTTCTTCATTAGTTCAGGGATGGAAAATAATTTGGTAGCATGCCTTTCTAGAACGGAGCTGGACCAGAATTAATTTGGTTGTACTATTCCACTATTGGTGGTCTATGTAGGATTTTGGACAAATATACTCTATAAATATGTACTAATTTTATGCGATATAGACACATTAACTTTCAGGTAGGCTAATTGTATGGAAAACAATCGGAGATGAACACACAAACTTTCAGGCTAATTGTATGGTAAAAACTCCAACACAAATGCATGTGTACCCTTCTAGCTATATGTCTTTGTGAGCGATGTGGCTATGGACATTTGCGCTCAAACATCCTATGGTCATATTTCTAGGTAGGTGTCCCTAGGTGTTCTAAGACTCACAAGGTTAGTCTAAACTTTGAAGATTTGATTTCGTATGTATTCATCACTAGTGAAATGGAAGAATATAGGATTTATTGGAATGATAGCCGATTTCGAAGGGCACGGATCATTAATTTTTAGTGGGCATATCTTTTGTTTCCTGTTGTTTTATTTTTTTACCTATCAGTAAGCTTCACCCTATTGCCTTTGTGAGAGATGTTGCAATGATCATTGTGCTCTCGAAGATCTTAATGTCTCCTTTTTAGGTTGGTGTTTCTAACTGATTTGCAAACTCACAACATTAGTCTAATCTTTGGAGAATTAATTTTGTGTGTTTTCTTGACTGATGAAATGGAAGTATATAGGATGCTAGGAGAATCGCCGATTTCGAGGAACCATGACAAAACTCTAATTTTTATTAGGAATCTTTTCGTTCGCCATCATTTCGATTTTTTATCTATCAAATATTTTTAATAGGTTAATAAGTTAGATTATTGTTAACAAAATAAAAGGTGCATGCACATTTGAAGGGAACATTTTAGGAAACACTTGTAATCTACTCCCCCTTTCCAAAATATAAGATGTTTTAGTTTTTTCTAAAACACAAGCATCTAGACCCATTTTTAGCGTGTAGATTCACTTATTTTGTTACGGATCTACACACTAAAAGATGTCTAAATATATGTGTTTCAAAAAAACTTAAATATCTTATAATTTCAAATGAAACAAGTAGAAAGTAATATAGTCCATCGTCGACTTATTTCCTATTATCAGCCATATACGTGTATACCAATTTGAGTTTGTAGTATAGCATGTTCTTGCCATCGTATGTACGTGTGATCGGTTTGAAAATGTCCTAATGTAATACTTTTGGAGAAGTCCAAGTGTATTACAGTGTTAAAAAGAACTAATATATGCTCTCCCCTACGTGTTATAATAATTAGAAGACACGTTCGATATCAATGTTAGAGGACCACATAGGGTCCTTTGTTAAAAAAAATGCTGTTTAGGAAACGACGTACGAAAGCAAAACTCTTGTAAATCACGATCAGACGTATTAAGTCAGTTTTTTTTATATAACTACCACAATCCAGCCGGGAAGCTAGCTGATTGCTTGATTCCAGAGTCCAACTACGACTCATGACTCTATGAGACGTGACATTCTGAACATAAATTGTGTTGGACCGGTTACATAAAAGTTAACTTTTTTGGGTAAATCTAAGTCGTTTAGTTTAGATCTAACTATCGTGATAATTTAGATAATGTGGATCAACCTGGTGCCTCGAAACACAACCTTATATTGCTTTTAGTATATAACTAGCAAGGGAGCCCTCGCAAATGCGAGGGCATCATCTTAGCATATTATACATGTTAATGAAATTAATTTGTGGTTGAGAGATGCTTAAAGTATCGCATTCTGAATTACATGGTTTATGAACACCAAACCTTTTATATTAACTAAAATAATACCTATTCGAAAAAGATTTATAATTTTTATTTTTCACTAACATTAATTGCGATATTTCAAAAAAAACGGCATGTCACCATTTTGTAACATAGAAGAGTGGTGTTTTGATTTAATTCATACCCTTTATCTATAACCTAAGCCACATGCATATGTTGTATGCAATCACATCACTACGCAATCTCGGATTTCTCGTGACATAAAGAATAATTTCTCATGAATTTACTATACTAACATGTCAATCGCAGTCTTCGATCATTGATTCGAATGGATCATTATTATGTGTTTTTATTTTTCTTCATTAGTTCAGAGATGAAAAATAATTTGGTAGCATGCCTTTCTAGAACGGAGCTGGACCAGAATTAATTTGGCTGTACTATTCCACTATTGGTGGCCTATGTAGGATTTTGGACAAATATACTCTATAAATATGTACTAATTATATGCGATAGGGACACACTAACTTTCAGGTGGGCTAATTGTACGGAAAAAAATCGGAGAGGAACACACAAACTTTCAGGCTAATTGTATGGTAAAAAGTCCAACACAAATGCATGTGTACCCTTCTAGCTATATGTCTTTGTGAGCGATGTGGCTATGGACATTTGCGCTCAAACATCCTATGGTCATATTTCTAGGTAGGTGTCCCTAGGTGTTCTAAGACTCACAAGGTTAGTGTAAACTTTGAAGATTTGATTTCATATGTATTCATCACCAGTGAAATGGAAGAATATAGGATTTATTGGAATGATAGCCGATTTCGAAGGACACAGATCATTAATTTTTAGTGGGGATATCTTTTGTTTGCCGTTGTTTTATTTTTTTACCTATCAGTAAGCTTCACCCTATTGCCTTTGTGAGAGATGTTGCAATAATCATTGTGCTCTCGAAGATCTTAATGTCTCCTTTTTAGGTTGGTGTTTTCTTGAAGGATATAGGATGCTAGGAGAATCGCCGATTTCGAGGAACCATGACAAAACTCTAATTTTTATTAGGAATCTTTTTGTTCGCCATCATTTCAATTTTTTATCTATCAAATATTTTTAATAGGTTAATAAGTTAGATTATTGTTAACAAAATAAAAGGTGCATGCACATTTGAAGGGAACATTTTAGGAAACACTTGTAATCTACTCCCCCCTTTCCAAAATATAAGATGTTTTAGTTTTTTCTAAAACACAAGCATCTAGACCTATTTTTAGCGTGTAGATTCACTTATTTTGTTTCGGATCTACACACTAAAAGATGTCTAAATATATGTGTTTCAAAAAAACTTAAATATCTTATAATTTCAAATGAAGCAAGTAGAAAGTAATATAGTCCATCGTCGACTTATTTTCTATTATCAGCCATATACGTGTATACAAATTTGAGTTTGTAGTATAGCATGTTCTTGCCATCGTATGTATGTGTGATCGGTTTGAAAATGTCCTAATGTAATACTTTTGGAGAAGTCCAAGTGTATCACAGTGCTAAAAAGAACCAATATATGCTCTCCCCTACGTATTATAATAATTAGAAGACACGTTCGATATCAATGTTAGAGGACGACATAGGGTCCTTTGTTAAAAAAATGCATGTGTTTAGGAAAGGGCGTACGAAAGCAAAACTCTTGTAAATCAGACGTATTAAGTCAGTTTTTTTATATAACTACCACAATCCAGCCGGGAAGCTAGCTGATTGCTTGATTCCAGAGTCCAACTACGACTCATGACTCTATGAGACGTGACATTCTGAACATAAATTGTATTAGACCGGTTACGTAAAAGTTAACTTTTTTGGATAAATCTAAGTCGTTTATTTTAGATCTAACTATTGTGATAATTTAGATGACGTGGATCAACCTGGTGCCTCGAAACACAACCTTATATTGCTTTTAGTATATAACTAGCAAGGGTGCCCTCGCGAGGGCATCATCTTAGCATATTGTACATGTTAATGAAATTAATTTTTGGTTGAGAGATGCTTAAAGTATTGCATTCTGAATTACATGGTTTATGAACACCAAACCTTTTATATTAACTAAAATAATACCTATTCGAAAAAGATTTATAATTTTTATTTTTCACTAACATTAATTGCGATATTTCAAAAAAAACGGCATGTCACCATTTTGTAACGTAGAAGAGTGGTGTTTTGATTTAATTCATACCCTTTATCTATAACCTAAGCCACATGCATATGTTGTATGCAATCACATCACTACGCAACCTCGGATTTCTCGTGACATAAAGAATAACTTCTCATGAATTTACTATACTAACATGTCAATACAGTCTTCGATCATTGATTCGAATGGATCATTATTATGTGCTTTTATTTTTCTTCATTCGTTCAGGGATGGAAAATAGTTTGGTAGCATGCCTTTCTAGAACGGAGCTGGACCAGAATTAATTTGGCTGTACTATTCCACTATTGGTGGCCTATGTAGGATTTTGGACAAATATACTCTATAAATATGTACTAATTATATGCGATAGGGACACACTAACTTTCAGGTAGGCTAATTGTACGGAAAAAAAATCGAAGAGGAACACACAATCTTTCAGGCTAATTGTATGGTAAAAAGTCCAACACAAATGCATGTGTACCCTTCTAGCTATATGTCTTTGTGAGCGATGTGGCTATGGACATTTGCGCTCAAACATCCTATGGTCATATTTCTAGGTCGGTGTCCCTAGGTGTTCTAAGACTCACAAGGTTAGTCTAAACTTTGAAGATTTGATTTCGTATGTATTCATCACCAGTGAAATGGAAGAATATAGGATTTATTGGAATGATAGCCGATTTCGAAGGGCACGGATCATTATTTTTTAGTGGGGATATCTTTTGTTTGCCGTTGTTTTATTTTTTTTACCTATCAGTAAGCTTCACCCTATTGCCTTTGTGAGAGATGTTGCAATGATCATTGAGCTCTCGAAGATCTTAATTCTCCTTTTTAGGTTGGTGTTTCTAACTGATTTGGAAACTCACAACATTAGTCTAATCTTTGGAGAATTAATTTTGTGTGTTTTCTTGACTGATGAGATGGAAGAATATAGGATGCTAGGAGAATCGCCGATTTCGAGGAACCATGACAAAACTCTAATTTTTATTAGGAATCTTTTTGTTCGCCATCATTTCGATTTTTTATCTATCAAATATTTTTTATAGGTTAATAAGTTAGATTATTGTTAACAAAATAAAAGGTGCATGCACATTTGAAGGGAACATTTTAGGAAACACTTGTAATCTACTCCCCCCTTTCCAAAATATAAGATGTTTTAGTTTTTTCTAAAACACAAGCATCTAGACCCATTTTTAGCGTGTAGATTCACTTATTTTGTTTCGGATCTACACACTAAAAGATGTCTAAATATATGTGTTTCAAAAAAACTTAAATATCTTATAATTTCAAATGAAGCAAGTAGAAAGTAATATAGTCCATCGTCGAGTTATTTCCTATTATCAGCCATATAAGTGTATACCAATTTGAGTTTGTAGTATAGCATGTTCTTGCCATCGTATGTATGTGTGATCGGTTTGAAAATATCCTAATGTAATACTTTTGGAGAAGTTCAAGTGTATGACAGTGCTAAAAAGAACCAATATATGCTCTCCCCTACGTGTTATAATAATTAAAAGACACGTTCGATATCAATGTTAGAGGACCACATAGGGTCCTTTGTTAAAAAAAATGCATGTCTTTAGGAAAGGGCGTACGAAAGCAAAACTCTTGTAAATCACGGTCAGACGTATTAAGTCAGTTTTTTTATATAACTACCACAATCCAGCCGGGAAGCTAGCTGATTGCTTGATTCCAGAGTCCAACTACGACTCATGACTCTATGAGACGTGACATTCTGAACATAAATTGTGTTGGACCGGTTACGTAAAAGTTAACTTTTTTTTGGGTAAATCTAAGTCGTTTATTTTAGATCTAACTATCGTGATAATTTAGATAATGTGAATCAACCTGGTGCCTCGAAACACAACCTTATATTGCTTTTAGTATATAACTAACAAGGGGGCCCTCGCAAATGCGAGGGCATCATCTTAGCATATTGTACATGTTAATAAAATTAATTTTTGGTTGAGAGATGCTTAAAGTATCGCATTCTGAATTACATGGTTTATAAACACCAAACCTTTTATATTAACTAAAATAATACCTATTCGAAAAAGATTTATAATTTTTATTTTTCACTAACATTAATTGCGATATTTCAAAAAAAACGGCATGTCACCATTTTGTAACATAGAAGAGTGGTGTTTTGATTTAATTCATACCCTTTATCTATAACCTAAGCCACATGCATATGTTGTATGCAATCACATCACTACGCAATCTCGGATTTCTCGTGACATAAAGAATAATTTCTCATGAATTTACTATACTAACATGTCAATCGCAGTCTTCGATCATTGATTCGAATGGATCATTATTATGTGCTTTTATTTTTCTTCATTAGTTCAGAGATGAAAAATAATTTGGTAGCATGCCTTTCTAGAACGGAGCTGGACCAGAATTAATTTGGCTGTACTATTCCACTATTGGTGGCCTATGTAGGATTTTGGACAAATATACTCTATAAATATATACTAATTATATGCGATAGGGACATACTAACTTTCAGGTAGGCGAATTGTACGGAAAAAAAATCGGAGAGGAACACACAAACTTTCAGGCTAATTGTATGGTAAAAAGTCCAACACAAATGCATGTGTACCCTTCTAGCTATATGTCTTTGTGAGCGATGTGGCTATGGACATTTGCGCTCAAACATCCTATGGTCATATTTCTAGGTAGGTGTCCCTAGGTGTTCTAAGACTCACAAGGTTAGTCTAAACTTTGAAGATTTGATTTCATATGTATTCATCACCAGTGAAATGGAAGAATATAGGATTTAGTGGAATGATAGCCGATTTCGAAGGGCACGGATCATTATTTTTTAGTGGGGATATCTTTTGTTTGCCGTTGTTTTATTTTTTTTACCTATCAGTAAGCTTCACCCTATTGCCTTTGTGAGAGATGTTGCAATGATCATTGAGCTCTCGAAGATCTTAATTCTCCTTTTTAGGTTGGTGTTTCTAACTGATTTGGAAACTCACAACATTAGTCTAATCTTTGGAGAATTAATTTTGTGTGTTTTCTTGACTGATGAAATGGAAGGATATAGGATGCTAGGAGAATCGCCGATTTCGAGGAACCATGACAAAACTCTAATTTTTATTAGGAATCTTTTTGTTCGCCATCATTTCGATTTTTTATCTATCAAATATTTTTTATAGGTTAATAAGTTAGATTATTGTTAACAAAATAAAAGGTGCATGCACATTTGAAGGGAACATTTTAGGAAACACTTGTAATCTACTCCCCCCTTTCCAAAATATAAGATGTTTTAGTTTTTTGTAAAACACAAGCATCTAGACCCATTTTTAGCGTGTAGATTCACTTATTTTGTTTCGGATCTACACACTAAAAGATGTCTAAATATATGTGTTTCAAAAAAACTTAAATATCTTATAATTTCAAATGAAGCAAGTAGAAAGTAATATAGTCCATCGCCGAGTTATTTTCTATTATCAGCCATATACGTGTATACCAATTTGAGTTTGTAGTATAGCATGTTTTTGCCATCGTATGTATGTGTGATCGGTTTGAAAATGTCCTAATGTAATACTTTTGGAGAAGTCCAAGTGTATCACAGTGTTAAAAAGAACCAATATATGCTCTCCCCTACGTGTTATAATAATTAAAAGACACGTTCGATATCAATGTTAGAGGACCACATAGGGTCCTTTGTTAAAAAAGGGCGTACGAAAGCAAAACTCTTGTAAATCACGGTCAGACGTATTAAGTCAGTTTTTTTATATAACTACCACAATCCAGCCGGGAAGCTAGCTGATTGCTTGATTCCAGAGTCCAACTACGACTCATGACTCTATGAGACGTGACATTCTGAACATAAATTGTGTTGGACCGGTTACGTAAAATTAACTTTTTTTGGGGTAAATCTAAGTCGTTTATTTTAGATCTAACTATCGTGATAATTTAGATGATGTGAATCAAGCTGGTGCCTCGAAACACAACCTTATATTGTTTTTAGTATATAACTAACAAGGGGGCCCTCGCAAATGCGAGGGCATCATCTTAGCATATTGTACATGTTAATAAAATTAATTTTTGGTTGAGAGATGCTTAAAGTATCGCATTCTGAATTACATGGTTTATAAACACCAAACCTTTTATATTAACTAAAATAATACCTATTCGAAAAAGATTTATAATTTTTATTTTTCACTAACATTATTTGCGATATTTAAAAAAAACGGCATGTCACCATTTTGTAACATAGAAGAGTGGTGTTTTTATTTAATTCATACCCTTTATCTATAACCTAAGCCACATGCATATGTTGTATGCAATCACATCACTACGCAACCTCGGATTTCTCGTGACATAAAGAATAAGTTCTCATGAATTTACTATACTAACATGTCAATCGCAGTCTTCGATCATTGATTCGAACGGATCATTATTATGTGCTTTTATTTTTCTTCATTAGTTCAGGATGAAAAATAATTTGGTAGCATGCCTTTCTAGAACGGAGCTGGACCAGAATTAATTTGGCTGTACTATTCCACTATTGGTGGCCTATGTAGGATTTTGGACAAATATACTCTATAAATATATACTAAATATATGCGATAGGGACATACTAACTTTCAGGTAGGCGAATTGTACGGAAAAAAAATCGGAGAGGAACACACAAACTTTCAGGCTAATTGTATGGTAAAAAGTCCAACACAAATGCATGTGTACCCTTCTAGCTATATGTCTTTGTGAGCGATGTGGCTATGGACATTTGCGCTCAAACATCCTATGGTCATATTTCTAGGTAGGTGTCCCTAGGTGTTCTAAGACTCACAAGGTTAGTCTAAACTTTGAAGATTTGATTTCATATGTATTCATCACCAGTGAAATGGAAGAATATAGGATTTATTGGAATGATAGCCGATTTCGAAGGACACGGATCATTAATTTTTAGTGGGGATATCTTTTGTTTGTCGTTGTTTTATTTTTTTTACCTATCAGTAAGCTTCACCCTATTGCCTTTGTGAGAGATGTTGCAATGATCATTGAGCTGTCGAAGATCTTAATTCTCCTTTTTAGGTTGGTGTTTCTAACTGATTTGGAAACTCACAACATTAGTCTAATCTTTGGAGAATTAATTTTGTGTGTTTTCTTGACTGATGAAATGGAAGGATATAGGATGCTAGGAGAATACGATTTAGGAACCATGACAAAACTCTAATTTTTATTAGGAATCTTTTTGTTCGCCATCATTTCGATTTTTTATCTATCAAATATTTTTTATAGGTTAATAAGTTAGATTATTGTTAACAAAATAAAAGGTGCATGCACATTTGAAGGGAACATTTTAGGAAACACTTGTAATCTACTCCCCCCTTTCCAAAATATAAGATGTTTTAGTTTTTTCTAAAACACAAGCATCTAGACCCATTTTTAGCGTGTAGATTCACTTATTTTGTTTCGGATCTACACACTAAAAGATATCTAAATATATGTGTTTCAAAAAAACTTAAATATCTTATAATTTCAAATGAAGCAAGTAGAAAGTAATATAGTCCATCGTCGAGTTATTTCCTATTATCAGCCATATATGTGTATACCAATTTGAGTTTGTAGTATAGCATGTTCTTGCCATCGTATGTATGTGTGATCGGTTTGAAAATGTCCTAATGTAGTACTTTTGGAGAAGTCCAAGTGTATCACAGTGCTAAAAAGAACCAATATATGCTCTCCCCTACGTGTTATAATAATTAGAAGACACGTTCGATATCAATGTTAGAGGACCACATAGGGTCCTTTGTTAAAAAAAATGCATGTGTTTAGGAAAGGACGTACGAAAGCAAAACTCTTGTAAATCACGGTCAGACATATTAAGTCAGTTTTTTTATATAACTACCACAATCCAGCCGGGAAGCTAGCTGATTGCTTGATTCCAGAGTCCAACTACGACTCATGACTCTATGAGACGTGACATTCTGAACATAAATTGTGTTGGACCGGTTACGTAAAAGTTAACTTTTTTTGGGTAAATCTAAGTCGTTTATTTTAGATCTAACTATCGTGATAATTTAGATGATGTGGATCAACCTGGTGCCTCGAAACACAACCTTATATTGCTTTTAGTATATAACTAACAAGAGGGCCCTCACAAATGCGAGGGCATCATCTTAGCATATTGTACATGTTAATGAAATTAATTTTTGGTTGAGAGATGCTTAAAGTATCGCATTCTGAATTACATGGTTTATAAACACCAAACCTTTTATATTAACTAAAATAATACCTATTCGAAAAAGATTTATAATTTTTATTTTTCACTAATATTAATTGCGATATTTAAAAAAAACGGCATTTCACCATTTTGTAACATAGAAGAGTGGTGTTTTGATTTAATTCATACCCTTTATCTATAACCTAAGCCACATGCATATGTTGTATGCAATCACATCACTACGCAACCTCGGATTTCTCGTGACATAAAGAATAAGTTCTCATGAATTTACTATACTAACATGTCAATCGCAGTCTTCGATCATTGATTCGAATGGATCATTATTATGTGCTTTTATTTTTCTTCATTAGTTCAGGGATGAAAAATAATTTGGTAGCATGCCTTTCTAGAACGGAGCTGGACCAGAATTAATTTGGCTGTACTATTCCACTATTGGTGGCCTATGTAGGATTTTGGACAAATATACTCTATAAATATATACTAATTATATGCGATAGGGACATACTAACTTTCAGGTAGGCGAATTGTACCCAAAAAAAATCGGAGAGGAACACACAAACTTTCAGGCTAATTGTATGGTAAAAAGTCCAACACAAATGCATGTGTACCCTTCTAGCTATATGTCTTTGTGAGCGATGTGGCTATGGACATTTGCGCTCAAACATCCTATGGTCATATTTCTAGGTAGGTGTCCCTAGGTGTTCTAAGACTCACAAGGTTAGTCTAAACTTTGAAGATTTGATTTCATATGTATTCATCACCAGTGAAATGGAAGAATATAGGATTTATTGGAATGATAGCCGATTTCGAAGGACACGGATCATTAAATTTTAGTGGGGATATCTTTTGTTTGTCGTTGTTTTATTTTTTTTACCTATCAGTAAGCTTCACCCTATTGCCTTTGTGAGAGATGTTGCAATGATCATTGAGCTGTCGAAGATCTTAATTCTCCTTTTTAGGTTGGTGTTTCTAACTGATTTGGAAACTCACAACATTAGTCTAATCTTTGGAGAATTAATTTTGTGTGTTTTCTTGACTGATGAAATGGAAGGATATAGGATGCTAGGAGAATCGCCGATTTCGAGGAACCATGACAAAACTCTAATTTTTATTAGGAATCTTTTTGTTCGCCATCATTTCGATTTTTTATCTATCAAATATTTTTTATAGGTTAATAAGTTAGATTATTGTTAACAAAATAAAAGGTGCATGCACATTTGAAGGGAACATTTTAGGAAACACTTGTAATCTACTCCCCCCTTTCCAAAATATAAGATGTTTTAGTTTTTTCTAAAACACAAGCATCTAGACCCATTTTTAGCGTGTAGATTCACTTATTTTGTTTCGGATCTACACACTAAAAGATGTCTAAATATATGTGTTTCAAAAAAACTTAAATATCTTATAATTTCAAATGAAGCAAGTAGAAAGTAATATAGTCCATCGTCGAGTTATTTCCTATTATCAGCCATATACGTGTATACCAATTTGAGTTTGTAGTATAGCATGTTCTTGCCATCGTATGTATGTGTGATCGGTTTGAAAATGTCCTAATGTAATAATTTTGGAGAAGTCCAAGTGTATCACAGTGCTAAAAAGAACCAATATATGCTCTCCCCTACGTGTTATAATAATTAGAAGACACGTTCGATATCAATGTTAGAGGGTCACATAGGGTCCTTTGTTAAAAAAAATGCATGTGTTTAGGAAAGGACGTACGAAAGCAAAACTCTTGTAAATCACGGTCAGACATATTAACTCAGTTTTTTTATATAACTACCACAATCTAGCCGGGAAGCTAGCTGATTGCTTGATTCCAGAGTCCAACTACGACTCATGACTCTAATAGACGTGACATTCTGAACATAAATTGTGTTGGACCGGTTACGTAAAAGTTAATTTTTTTTGGGTAAATCTAAGTCGTTTATTTTATATCTAACTATCGTGAAAATTTAGATGATGTGGATCAACCTGGTGCCTCGAAACACAACCTTATATTGCTTTTAGTATATAACTAACAAGGGGGCCCTCGCAAATGCGAGGGCATCATCTTAGCATATTGTACATGTTAATGAAATTAATTTTTGGTTGAGAGATGCTTAAAGTATCGCATTCTGAATTACATGGTTTATAAACACCAAACCTTTTCTATTAACTAAAATAATACCTATTCGAAAAAGATTTATAATTTTTATTTTTCACTAATATTAATTGCGATATTTAAAAAAAAACGACATGTCACCATTTTGTAACATAGAAGAGTGGTGTTTTGATTTAATTCATACCCTTTATCTATAACCTAAGCCACATGCATATGTTGTATGCAATCACATCACTACGCAAACTCGGATTTCTCGTGACATAAAGAATAAGTTCTCATGAATTTACTATACTAACATGTCAATCGCAGTCTTCGATCATTGATTCGAATGGATCATTATTATGTGCTTTTATTTTTCTTCATTAGTTCAAGGATGAAAAATAATTTGGTAGCATGCCTTTCTAGAACGGAGCTGGACCAGAATTAATTTGGCTGTACTATTCCACTATTGGTGGCCTATGTAGGATTTTGGACAAATATACTCTATAAATATATACTAATTATATGCGATAGGGACATACTAACTTTCAGGTAGACGAATTGTACGGAAAAAAATCGGAGAGGAACACACAAACTTTCAGGCTAATTGTATGGTAAAAAGTCCAACACAAATGCATGTGTACCCTTCTAGCTATATGTCTTTGTGAGCGATGTGGCTATGGACATTTGCGCTCAAACATCCTATGGTCATATTTCTAGGTAGGTGTCCCTAGGTGTTCTAAGACTCACAAGGTTAGTCTAAACTTTGAAGATTTGATTTCATATGTATTCATCACCAGTGAAATGGAAGAATATAGGATTTATTGGAATGATAGCCGATTTCGAAGGACACGGATCATTCATTTTTAGTGGGGATATCTTTTGTTTGCCGTTTTTTTTTACCTATCAGTAAGCTTCACCCTATTGCCTTTGTGAGAGATGTTGCAATGATCATTGAGCTCTCGAAGGTCTTAATTCTCCTTTTTAGGTTGATGTTTCTAACTGATTTGGAAACTCACAACATTAGTCTAATCTTTGGAGAATTAATTTTGTGTGTTTTCTTGACTGATGAAATGGAAGGATATAGGATGCTAGGAGAATCGCCGATTTCGAGGAACCATGACAAAACTCTAATTTTTATTAGGAATCTTTTTGTTCGCCATCATTTCGATTTTTTATCTATCAAATATTTTTAATAGGTTAATAAGTTAGATTATTGTTAACAAAATAAAAGGTGCATGCACATTTGAAGGGAACATTTTAGGAAACACTTGTAATCTACTCCCCCTTTCCAAAATATAAGATGTTTTAGTTTTTTCTAAAACACAAGCATCTAGACCCATTTTTAGCGTGTATATTCACTTATTTTGTTTCGGATCTACACACTAAAAGATGTCTAAATATATGTGTTTCAAAAAAACTTAAATATCTTATAATTTCAAATGAAGCAAGTAGAAAGTAATATAGTCCATCGTCGAGTTATTTCCTATTATCAGCCATATACGTGTATACCAATTTGAGTTTGTAGTATAGCATGTTCTTGCCATCGTATGTATGTGTGATCGGTTTGAAAATGTTCTAATGTAATATTTTTGGAGAAGTCCAAGTGTATCACAGTGCTAAAAAGAACCTATATATGCTCTCCCCTACGTGTTATAATAATTAGAAGACACGTTCGATATCAATGTTAGAGGACCACATAGGGTCCTTTGTTAAAAAAAATGCATGTATTTAGGAAAGGGCGTACGAAAGCAAAACTCTTGTAAATCACGGTCAGACGTATTAAGTCAGTTTTTTTTATATAACTACCACAATCCAGCCGGGAAGCTAGCTGATTGCTTGATTCCAGAGTCCAACTACGACTCATGACTCTATGAGACGTGACATTCTGAACATAAATTGTGTTGGACCGGTTACATAAAAGTTAACTTTTTTGGGTAAATCTAAGTCGTTTATTTTAGATCTAACTATCGTGATAATTTAGATAATGTGGATCAACCTGGTGCCTCGAAACACAACCTTACATTGCTTTTAGTATATAACTAGCAAGGGAGCCCTCGCAAATGCGAGGGCATCATCTTAGCATATTGTACATGTTAATGAAATTAATTTTTGGTTGAGAGATGCTTAAAGTATCGCATTCTGAATTACATGGTTTATGAACACCAAACCTTTTATATTAACTAAAATAATACCTATTTGAAAAAGATTTATAATTTTTATTTTTCACTAACATTAATTGCGATATTTCAAAAAAAACAGCATGTCACCATTTTGTAACATAGAAGAGTGGTGTTTTGATTTAATTCATACCCTTTATCTATAACCTAAGCCACATGCATATGTTGTATGCAATCACATCACTACGTAATCTCGGATTTCTCGTGACATAAAGAATAATTTCTCATGAATTTACTATACTAACATGTCAATCGCAGTCTTCGATCATTGATTCGAATGGATCATTATTATGTGCTTTTATTTTTCTTCATTAGTTCAGAGATGAAAAATAATTTGGTAGCATGCCTTTCTAGAACGGAGCTGGACCAGAATTAATTTGGCTGTACTATTCCACTATTGGTGGCCTATGTAGGATTTTGGACAAATATACTCTATAAATATGTACTAATTATATGCGATAGGGACACACTAACTTTCAGGTAGGCTAATTGTACGGAAAAAAAATCGGAGAGGAACACACAAACTTTCAGGCTAATTGTATGGTAAAAAGTCCAACACAAATGCATGTGTACCCTTCTAGCTATATGTCTTTGTGAGCGATGTGGCTATGGACATTTGCGCTCAAACATCCTATGGTCATATTTCTAGGTAGGTGTCCCTAGGTGTTTTAAGACTCACAAGGTTAGTGTAAACTTTGAAGATATGATTTCGTATGTATTCATCACCAGTGAAATGGAAGAATATAGGATTTATTGGAATGATAGCCGATTTCGAAGGACACGGATCATTAATTTTTAGTGGGGATATCTTTTGTTTGCCGTTGTTTTATTTTTTACCTATCAGTAAGCTTCACCCTATTGCCTTTGTGAGAGATGTTGCAATGATCATTGTGCTCTCGAAGATCTTAATGTCTCCTTTTTAGGTTGGTGTTTTCTTGAAGGATATAGGATGCTAGGAGAATCGCCGATTTCGAGGAACCATGACAAAACTCTAATTTTTATTAGGAATCTTTTTGTTCGCCATCATTTCGATTTTTTATCTATCAAATATTTTTAATAGGTTAATAAGTTAGATTATTCTTAACAAAATAAAAGGTGCATGCACATTTGAAGGGAACATTTTAGGAAACACTTGTAATCTACTCCCCCTTTCCAAAATATAAGATGTTTTAGTTTTTTCTAAAACACAAGCATCTAGACCCATTTTAGCGTGTAGATTCACTTATTTTGTTCCGGATCTACACACTAAAAAACGTCTAAATATATGTGTTTCAAAAAAACTTAAATATCTTATAATTTCAAATGAAGCAAGTAGAAGGTAATATAGTCCATCGTCGACTTATTTCCTATTATCAGCCATATACGTGTATACCAATTTGAGTTTGTAGTATAGCATGTGCTTGCCCTCGTATGTATGTGTGATCGGTTTGAAAATGTCCTAATGTAATACTTTTGGAGAAGTCCAAGTGTATCATAGTGCTAAAAAGAACCAATATATGCTCTCCCCTACATGTTATAATAATTAGAAGACGCGTTCGATATCAATGTTAGAGGACCACACAGGGTCCTTTGTTAAAAAAAATGCATGTGTTTAGGAAAGGGCGTACGGAAGCAAAACTCTTGTAAATCACGGTCAGGCGTATTAAGTCAGTTTTTTTATATAACTACCACAATCCAGCCGGGAAGCTAGCTGATTGCTTGATTCCAGAGTCCAACTACGACTCATGACTCTATGAGACGTGACATTCTGAACATAAATTGTGTTGGACTGGTTACGTAAAAGTTAACTTTTTTGGATAAATCTAAGTCGTTTATTTTAGATATAACTATTGTGATAATTTAGATGATGTGGATCAACCTGGTTCCTCGAAACACAATCTTATATTGTTTTTAGTATATAATAGATAGATAGTAGTAGTAGTAGCAGCAATTGAAATCTAGTAGGCCCGCGAATTCTGTCTCGCATCCCAAATTACAAGTTGGAGATAAAAGATACCCACCATGCATGCTAGCTCTCCAACATTAATGAAGAAACAACATGATTGAACGGAGATCAGATCCGAAAGAAAGAAGGAAGGAAGGAAGTCACGGTGAAGACCTGGCGCGTGACTTCCTTTCTCGGCTACGCAACTGCTCGTGTTAGGGGCCAGCCATTGGTGCTGTACGTACGATGCATCACCCACAACCAAAGACTAGCCCGATTTCCAGAGAATGTCGGGGGAAGCGCACGCACGACGAGCACCAGCCAGCGCGACCTGCCTGCTCACGTCACGGTGCACAGCACGCACGCACCACGTAGGGGGCCGGCGCCGGCGGCAGCCGCGGGCGATCGGCAATCCGATCTGCGTGACTCCCTAGTAGGAATAGTAGGGAGCCAGAAGCTAGAGCCTAGACGTCAGTCCCTGCCATCCATGCAGGTAAAGATGCTCACAGCTAGCTGCTCACGCGGTTGACCATGGAAACTTTTTTGCCTTTCCGATTTTCTGCGTTGATATTACCCTTCGCTTACCTTTTCTATCGCTACCAATCAATCGATCGAACTAACGTGATCTCCTTTAATTTACTCCTACTTGAAACAGCAATATGAACATGACTTCATGGAGATCATCCCTGCATATATAGGCGAGTTACAAAAAAAAATGATGCTCGTTTCTCCAAGCTGCTGAGCGTCGGCGACGTGGCGATGGTGGAGCGGCTCGCAGAGGCCAACCCGCAGCTTGTCGAGGAGGAGGAGCGACGGATCGGGGAATACGCCGCGACGAAGGGGGTGGCGGACACGGCAAAGGTGACGAAGGACGTTGCCTGCGATGCGGGGCAGTCGGCGCCGGCGAGGATGAATGAGGAGGTCATCTACGATGACGCGGGACCGCCGACGGTCATGGACCTCGACAACGACTCCTCTTTCGACTGGGAGGAGGATTAGGTTTGTTTAGTGAAATCGGTCGAATTTAGACCCACTTTTGCTTGTATTGTGTACATAGGTATTGAAATGAACTCGTATCTTTTAAAATTCGGTTGAATTTGAGTGAGTTTCAGTCAAATTTGAGTGATTTTTTCTAGGATCGGGGGTTTACTCCTCTATATGTCCGGAAACGGCGAAGTATTAGGAATCGGTTTTACTCCTCTAACTACCGGAATCGGTTAGAGATGCCCTGACCTCGATTAATTTTCAGAAGAACTAATTTGCATGCGGCAAGCAGAGTTAGGTTAGGTGCTTCTTACAAGCAAATAAATGAGTTAACAAGACAGTTGGGATTAAAACTAGTATAATAACTACTACTATGTTCTTACATACAGTTACTAATACTACAAGAATAATAACCACTAGGAGCAGTAGGAATCGCGCATTTTACTTCCTTTTCCGTAATAATTAAAAAAAAAAAGGAAATCCTAAAGGGAAGCAGGCAGCTGTCTGCAAGCTAAGGCACCATTTGTCCTAGTACTACTTCATCACCCCAACTCCGCCTCCTTGCCAATCCACGCCACCACCGACTCAAAGGCAAAGCCCCGTCTCTCTCTCTCGCGTGCCGCGAGCGCTCTGCATAAAAGCACATCTCCAAGCCCTCGCCGCCGCCGCCGCACGCCCACCCAAATCGGTCCGCCCCGCTCCCTGTCGGTACAAACCCCTTCGATCGTCTCGCACCCTCAGCTCGGAATCAAGCGCGACATGGCGGAGAACAAGCAGCAGCCGTCGACCGCGTTCGGAGGCCAAGCCGGCGACTCGAGCTGTGGGAAGATCGGAGCGGTTCCCAGCGAGCGCACGGCGGCGGAGACCGTGGAGAACGCCTTCGCCCACACTCACCGGGGCTCCCCCACGGCGGCGCCTGGAGAACGCCGCGTCGCCATCCAGGAGAAGAAGGCGGCGGCTGCCGATGAAGAAGGCCAGGGAGGGCACGGCAGCGGGGAGTTGGCTCTCGCGCGCGCGGTCCCCCTCTCCTCCATGGCGCTCGGAGGAGGAGCATTGCGCCCCGTTTCCCTCGGCGAGAAGCAAGCCTCCGCCTCCCGTGAGGAGCGCGCCCTCTCCAACACTCACCGGGGTTCCTCCATGGTGGCGCTGGGAGAACGCCGTCTGCCTATCCGGGACAAGCAGAAGGCCGTCCATGACGACGGCAACGCTAGGCACAGCGGCGCCAGCGCGGAGTTGGCTCGCGCGCGCGCGGATCCCGACTCTTCCAAGGCGCTTGGAGGAAATAAGCCGATGCGCCAAACTTCCCACGGCTCCAGCACGGACATGGCAGAGTTCGACTTGGATGGAGAGGCGACGCGCGAGCGCGACATCGACCTCGGCGACAAGTCCGTCCGCCAGGGCCAGGGCCAGGCCCGCCATCGCAGCGGCGCGCAGATGACTCCACTGGCGCAAGGCGGAGAGGCGGTGCGCGGAGTTTCCCTGGGCAGCTACATCGGTGACGACCGTCATGGCAAGGGCAAGCTCACCATTACGCAACCAGCAGCATCTTCAAGCGTGATTCCTCTCACGAAGAAGGCGGTGCGTGCACAGTGCCGTGATGCTCTGCAGCTGTCCCAAAACGGGCATAGCACATCGGCGGCCACCACCGCCAAGTCACTGGCTCAGGTGTACCCTTAGTATACGTTTACCAACACATTAGCAGGCAGTCTCTACCAAGACTTGGGTTCCCAAATTATGGATGCACTGGTTAATACGAAGATGGAGGATGCCGACGTGATCAAGACACTCAACGAGGCGGTGAAGCACTACGGCCTTGCCCAAGAGTTCTATGACTTAGCAGCAGCACAGGCACCGCTTTGCATCAAAATTGCCATTGCTCGGAGTAAATTGCTGCTGGCCCGAGAAAATCTAAGCTCTGCGACCTTGGAAGCTGCCCAGCGCGCCAGCATCTTCGGCGCTGCCAATTTTGGGCCAGCACAGTCCGAGCTCTTGCGCGCCATCGGTATCACCAACCCTGATGATCCCGCTGACCATTCTGTACACTACGATATGCAAGTAGGAAGATACCATTCTCGTGGCACTAGTCGGCACCTGTCCTCCTCTCCGAAACTGAGAATAGTGCAAGCGCGATCTGAAGCACAAGAAGAACAGAGCAAATTTCGCGACATGATCAGCGTTCACTACATCCCACGAGAGGTGAAGGGGTTCTGGACACGTATTGAGCAACTGAATGACAAGGAGTTTGACACTGGCCGGTTCCTTCGTGTTGCAGTAAATTTCGTCCAATTATACCCGTTCTGCTCAAGAGTCCATTTGTTTCTTGCTCGTGTGGAGCTGAAGCGCTTGAACAACACGGAGGAAACACACAGGGGCCAACTGTTAAGTAAATTGCAGGATATATTGACCGATGCATCCAGGTGTTTCCCCAAGTCCATTGTTCTTACACTTGTTTGTGCCGAAGTTGCATATATGAATGATCAATTTGAGGAAGCTGTGAAGCTGTGCCACTGTGGCCTGGGCATCCACAATGCGACGGACCCTTGGGACGAGGATATACCGGTGAAATCGACACCAGGATCTAATCTGAAAGCCAGAATCATCTCTATCAAGTCTGGGCTTCAAGAGTTGAGTGACGCCTCTACAGCCAAGCATGCAGGTATATATCATATGATGGATGCCCCCTTTATGTATAAATCTTGATCAATTTGACCAATTTTATGGAGAAATATAAGAACATATATTACTTCAAATTGACATATTATAAAACTTGATTTAAAAAAAATCTAATGGTATCAATTTAGTGTCATAAATATTTGTACGTTTTCCTAAAAAGTTAGTCAAATTTAGTAAAGTTTGACTTAGAACAAGGCTAGAAGTATATTTATTTACGAATCGGAGGCAGTATGTGTTTAGTCTTGCATTTCACATAATACTAGATTGGTACCTTACTACTACCTGATCGAGATGATATGTTGTTACTAATTGTGAGTTGACTGACTGCATGGTACAGCCATTCAATCTGCCATCACCACAGAGACAGAGACCAGTTCTGCTGCTGTTCCTACAGAGACTAAGACCCCAAGTCCAAGCGCAAAGAGCAAGAGTACAAATTATGCCTTCCGCTACGGGCATAGCAAAAGAAAGACTAGAGATCCCAGCCAAGCCCCATTGATCTTTGACATACAAGTTCCAATAAGAGAGCCCGCTGTTACCTTCCCTGTCCATGTACACACGCACACTTCTCAGTCGTTCTAGCTAGCTGTTTCTCCTGTACTAAAAGTTACTAATAACATGCTTTGCTTGTTTCTTTCAGCTTGTGTGCGGAGAGTATGTACCGCAAGAGACCGTCAACCTCTTCATAGAGTATTGCATGGCTCTGAAGGACTGCCTCAGCAGTGAGACGTCTTGCAATTTGTGCTGTTTTGAGGGAGTATGGTGCACTGTTATTCCTAAGAATACAGTAAGTAATCTACTTCATTATATTGCTTACAGATTATGTACAATCTCCATCTGTCCATCTCACTCTGCAGTACTAATTAAGAATTATCCTGCTTGCTTGTTTCAAGAGTAACTGACGGCCACTTATTTCACTGCAGGAAAGTGTTCATTACTACAACAAACACCATAAGAAGGAAGAGGGTGAGGCTATAAAATGCAAGGAAAAGGATTGCTATGGGCGATTTCGAACAAAGAAGCATTGGCGCCAGCACATGCATTTTGTGCACGGCCTATCTCAAAATTGGTGGGAGGAGAAGAAGAAGAACAGGAAGGCGGACTAGACTTGCTCCCAGAAGAAAGGTGGAAGAAACTCGCCGTTGGCCTTTTGGTCTTGTTTTGACTGTCGCCTGTACCAAGTTATGTGTTGCTCTGTCTGGACGGACGGTCCGCACCCCGCAGCTGAACAATACCATACTAGCTACTACAGTACGTGGTGCCGTTATTTCGTTTGAACTAAACTTTGTGCTGTGTTGTCGTTATGTTAGATAGCAGAACCTAAATTCCGGTGGCTGTTGTATGGATTTTCGTTTTACGTACAAAAATTTACTGTTAATTGTGTGCTCTTCTAAAACAAAACACCCGTACATCTACGGTATTCCGTTTTCAAATCTCACCTCAGTGTTCCTTGTGCCGATGGGTATCGATCGTTTCCAAGCTCCAGACTTTGCATCGTAAGCACAGTCTAGAGCTTATAACAGTATACTCTGTTTGGGTTTACACCCGTACATATATATGCCTACAACCTATAACATGCATCATCGCAACGTTAAGTTTACACGAGTGGTTAGCAAAAGAAAAAGAACGTGACAGCCCCATGTATATATGAAATAAAAGCATCAGCGTACGTACTGTGTTTGAGTTGCGGTCGTTGCAGTAACTGTGAGCGTATAAAATTTGCCAAAAGTCAAACCACATAAAATTTTAAAAAGAAATTAGAAAAAATATCAATAATTATAATACTTTATAGATATAATATATAAAAACTAGTTTAACGGAGGTTGATAATTTGTCCTAAAATGGTTTGATTTTTGAAAAAAAAAAGTCATGGAACAGAGGTTTGCGGTCACCCAACTTTTTTTTAGCAAATGGAGGATGAGCCCTGATCCCCTCATCAAAATTATGCACACAATCTTCTTTATTTGAATTACATATAAATACAGAGATCAGCCTGAAACCACCTTACTAACAATAGGTATCATAAACCTACAAACTCGACGTAGGTGGCCATGTCAGGGCCATGTGTCCGGACCTCACACCTATGCATATTATCTTAAAACTAGAGGCCACACCAAATCATCCAACGGTGAACCCAGAGTACAAACCGGTCCACAAGACCCTCATAGAGCACCATCAGACACACCAGAAGTCGTCGCCGCCATCTTGCACCGACCCATCTTCATGATAGGGACCAAGGTATTGACCTTGCTAGGCCATCAGATGACGCCTCCTGACAGCTCCACCACCCTGCGCTTGTCCATCATCACACGCCCATCGCCGATACCCACCGCCATTGACGCGGTAGATGAACATCGCTCCGGCAGCGGACCCCTCCAGACAACACGTACTCCAAAAATATTATGCCAATAGGGACTAACACCAAAAGTGCCGTCATCGTCTGATCTAAGAGACCCAGATCTAGGGTTTTCTCCGGAGCATCCCTAGCAATGAAGCAACATCTGCAAAAATGATACCTTTGACACGGGAATGACGCCAAGAGATGTCGCCATCGTCCACTTTGGTTTTCACCAGCAGCCGTGCAAGTCCAAGCCTGACCCTAATTAGACCACGAAGCAGCCGCGCGGACGGACAGGCATGACGAATCAGATGTTCCCATAACCAATCGAAGATCGAGCACAAACACGCCCATCGCCCCCCTTGCCGATGGAGGCGAAACCTCCAGATCATAGTCACTAGATCACCACCAGTCGGTGTCGCTGCCGCTCCAAACATGGCATCACCACCAGACGCCCTGATTGCCGGCCAGCACCATGTCTAGGTCTAGGGGTAGTGTCCCATACCGCCGAACCCGAACCCACACGGGAGGAGACAGTTGCATCCCGCTGCCAGCCTGCCACCGGCGACGACCAAGCTTCGCCTAACCGCACCCTTGGCGGTGATAGAGGAGGAGCAGGGATGGCGATAGGGTCTAGGGTTCCCACGAGGCGACACGAGAGGAACGCGGCTCGGGGTATGGGAACAGAGAAAGAGTGTTGTGAGAGGGGGAGCAGTGCTAGAGAAGGCGGCGGTTAGCCAACTAATTTTTTAGAACAACACCTACACAATAAGCCGGATCAACAAAAAAAATGAGATATTGATGGGTTTCGCAGCATAGTAAATCAAAAAAATTCTACGGATGCAAACGGGAAAGCCAAGATCTAATCTAGGAGATGCAAACAACGAGGGGGAATAGATGAGATCTTCATACCCTTGAAGATTACGCTGGCAAACGTTCAACTAACGTGGTTGATGTAGTCGTACTAGCTTCTCCTCCTCGCGATCCGATCCGATCCAACACTGCAAGTGGCGATGCCTCCGAGAGATGCACACGTACGGCACCTCGACGTCTCCTCCTTCCTCGGTCCAGCAAGTGGGGTGGAGAGATAGATTAGATCTACAACACGACGGCGTGGTGCAAAGGTGAAGAGTTTCTGCGGCAGGGCTTCGTCTACGCACAGTCAGGGGAGAGAGAGAGATCTGGAGGGCAGCAGTATGGCAGCTAGGGTTGAAGGAGTGTGGGAGGAGGGCTGCGCCCCTGCCCTCTATATATAGGGGGCTGGCCGGCCCCCTTGGCCCCTCCTCCAAGCACTAGGGCGGCGGCCCCAAGGGTTGGAGTGGGGGGCAAGTTTTCCCCTCCTTCTAGAAGGTTTCCCTAGGGTTTTGGCCGGCTGGGCCTATGGGGCCTTGTGCCCCTGGCCCAATGCGGCCAGGGCACTCCTCGGGCCACGCCCCCTCCCGACAAGTGGGGCCACGTTGGTCACACTCCGGAAGGTTCTAGAAGCTTAGGAACAATACCAACAATCCAACAATTCAAATCCAAAACTGCTTTCCCTTATATGAATCTTATTCTCCGGACCATTCCGGAACCTCTCGTGACGTCCTGGATCTCATCCGAGACTCCGAACAAAAACTCATAAACAAATTATCCATTCTATCCTAGCGTCGAGACATGTTAAGTGTGTGACCCTACGGGTTCGAGAATATGCAGACATGATCTTCTATCAATAATCAACAGCGGGGTCTGGAAACCCATATTGACTCCCACACATTCATCGATGATCATATATGATGAACCACGATTCCAGGATTCAATCAATCCCATATATATATTCCCTTCGTCACGCGATATTTTACTTGCCCGAGACTCGATCGTTGGTATCGGCATACCTAGTTCAATCTCGTTCACAGCAAGTACTTTACTCGTTCCGTAATCTGATATCACTTTGTGATTAACTCCTTAGCCATGTGCTTGCAAGCGGTGTTGATATCGATTACCGAGTGGGCCCGAAGTATATCTCTCCGACTTGGGAGGGACAAATCTCATCTCGATACATACAACCCAACAAGTACTTTCCGATCACCTGAGAGACACCTTTATGATCACCCTCTCATAGGATGAAGTTTGATGACCTCAAAGCTTTCTTCCGATACCAGGGAGTTGCATTATCTCATGGTCTAAGGAATACAATATTTGACATAAGAAAAAGCTTCGCAAAGATGAACACGATGACACGATCTAATTGCTCTGCTTGATTTGGGTGGTGTCCATCATATCATTCTCCCAATGATATGATCTCATTATTAATCGACAACTCATGTCCATGGTTAGGAAACCTTAACCATCATTAATGAATGAGCTAGTCCATAGAGGCATACTAGGGACACGGTGTTGTTCATAAACCACACAAGTATCAAAGTTTCCGCTTAATACAATTCTAGCATGGAATATAAACTTTATCATGAACAAGAATTATAATAATAACATCTTTATTATTGCCTCTCGGGCATAATTCCAACAGTCTCCCACTTGCACTAGAGTCAATTATCTAGTTTACATCTGGCAACAATCTAACACCCATGGCACTAAGGTGCTGATCATGTTTTGCTCGTGGAAGAGGTTTAGTCAACGGATCTGCGACATTCAGATCTGTATGTACTTTGCTAATCTTCAGATCTCCATCTGTTATATAATCTCGAACTATATGAAACTTGCGGTTGATATGCTTGGTCTTTGGATGATATCTTGGTTCCTTAGCCAGTGCTATGGCGCCAGTGTTGTCACACAATATCTCCAGTGGGTCCAAGGCACTTGGAACCACAACAAGCTCAGTGATGAAGTTTCTGATCCAAACTCCTTCACTTGACGCTTCTGCAGCAGCCATGTATTCCGCTTCTACTGTAGATCCCGCGATCATGCTTTGCTTGCAGCTTCTCTAGCTCACAGCTCCTCCATTCAAAATATAAATGTATCATGTCTGAGATTTAGAATCATCCTTGTCGGTGTCGAAACTAGCATCGACGTAACCTTTTAGGACGAGTTGTTCATCACCTCCATAGACTAAGAACATTTCTTTAGTTCTATTTAAATACTTTAGGATGTTCTTCACGGCTGTCCAGTGTTCCACTCCTGGATCACTTTGGTATCTGCTCGTCAAACTAAGAGCATTGGACACATCCGGTCTAGTACATAGCATGGCATACATGATAGATCCTATGGCCCAGGCATAAGGCACTTTGCACATAGCTTCTCTATGTTTACCGTAGCTGGACACTGAGCCCTGCTCAATATCTTACCTGACAACATAGGCACTGAACCTTTCTTTGCCTTATCCATTTTGAATCTTTTCAGAACTTTGTCTAGGTATGTACTTTGGCTTAAAGCTATCAGGCGTCTTTGTCTATCTCTATAGATTTTGATGCCCAATATATAAGCAGCTTCCCCTAGGTCTTTCATTGAAAAACATTTGTTCAAATAACTCTTCACATCGTTAAGCATGTCAATGTCATTTCCGATAATCAATATGTCATCCACATATAGTACCAAAAATGTCACTGAGCTTCCACTCACTTTCTTGTAGATACAAGCTTCGTAGCAATTTGGAGCAAATCCAAAGCTCTTGATCAAAGGTTCCAACTCCGAGATGCTTGCTTCAGTCCATAAATGGAACGCTGAAGTTTGCACACCTTATCAGCATCCTGAGGATCGACAAAACCTTCGGGTTGCATCATATACAACTCTTCATCAATGTTGCCATTGAGGAACGTAGTCTTGACATCCATCTGCCATATTTCATAATCATGAAACGCAGCAATTGCTAATACAATCCGAATGGACTTAAACATCGCTACGGGAGAAAAAGTCTCATCGTAGTCAACACCTTGAACTTGTCGAAAACCTTTCGCGACAAGCCGTGCTTTATAGACAGTAACATTACCATCCGCGTCCGTTTTATTCTTGAAAATCCATTTGCACTCAACGGCCTTTCGGTCGCTAGGAGGGTCCACCAAAGTTCATACTTGGTTTTCGCTCATGGATCCCAATTTGGATTTCATGGCCTCTAGCCATTTATCAGAGTCTGGGCTCATCATTGCTTCCTCATAGTTCGCAAGTTCACTGTTGTCTACTAACAAGACAGTTAAGACAGGGTTGCCGTACCACTCAGGAGGGGCACGCGACCTTGTCGACCTGCGATGTTCAGTAGTAGCACCGTCCGAAGCTTCATGATTCTTGTCATTAGCTTCCTCTATTGTTGGTGCAGACGGCACTGGAACAATTTCAGGTGTTGTGCTACTCTCCAACTCAAGAGAAGGTTCAATAACCTCGTCTAGCTCTACTTTCCTCCCACTCACTTCTTTCGAGAGAAACTCCTTCTCAAGAAAGGATCCGTTCTTTGCGACAAACACTTTGCCTTCGGATCTATGATAAAAGGTATACCCAATCGTTTCCTTAGGGTATCCTATGAAGACGCATTTCTCCGCTTTGGGTTCGAGCTTGTCCGGCATCAACTTCTTGACGTAAGCCTCGCATCCCCAAACTTTAAGAAACGACAACTTAGGTTTAGCACCAAACCACAGTTCATACGGTGTCATCTCAACGGATTTAGATGGTGCCCTATTTAAAGTGAATGCAGCGGTTTCTAATGCATAACCCCAAAATGATAACGGCAAATCTATAAGAGACATCATCGATCGCACCATATCTAATAAAGTTTGATTCCGGCGTTCAGACAAACCATTGCGCTGTGGTGTTCCGGGTGGCGTGAGTTGCGAAACGATTCTGCTTGCTTTAAGATGCGTGAGAAAATCATAACTCAAATATTCACCTCCACGATCGGATCATAGAAATTTAATTTTTCTGTTACGATGGTTTTCCACTTTGTTCTGAAATTCTTTGAACTTTTCAAATGTTTCAGATTTATGTTTCATTAAATAGATATACCCATATCTAAATAAGTCATCAGTAAAAGTGAGAAAATAGCGATAACCACCGCGCGTCGAAACACTCATTGGTCTGCATACATCGGTATGTATGATTTCCAACAAGTCTGTTGCTCGCTCCATTATTCCGGAGAACGGGGTTCTGATCATCTTGCCCATGAGGCATGGCTCGCACGTGTCAAATGATTCAAAATCAAGAGACTCCAAAAGTCCATCAGAATGGAGTTTCTTCATGCGTTTTACACCAATATGACCTGAGGCGATTACACAAATAAGTCGTATTATCACTATCTACCTTGCATCTCTTAGCCTCAATGTTATGGATATGTGTTTTATTGCTTTCGAGATTCAGAAGAAATAAACCATTCATAGCAGGTGCATGACCATAAAAGATGTTACTCATAGAAATAGAACAACCATTATTCTCCAATTTAAATGAATAACCGTCTTGCAATAAACACGATCCAGATATGATGTTCATGCTCACGCAGGCACATAATAACATTTATTGAGGTTTAAAACTAATCTCAAAGGTAAAACTAAGGAGAGCGTGCCGACGGCCATCACATCAACTCTTGATCCGTTGCCAACGCGCATCGTCACCTCATCCCTCGCTAGCCGCCGTCTATTTCGTAGCTCCTGTTTCGAGTTACAAATATTAGCAACTGAACCAGTATCAAATACCCAGGCACTACAACAAGGGCTAGTAAGGAAAGCATTAATAACATGTATATCAAATATACCTTTGATGGTGCCAGCCTTCTTGTCCGCTAAGTACTTCGGACAGTTGTGCTTCCAGTGATCCTTGTCCTTGCAATAGAAGCACTCAGTGTCCGGCTTAGGTCCAGACTTGAGCTTCTTCTCTGCAGGGGCAACGCGTTTGCCGCTGCCCTTCTTGAAGGGCTTCTTTGCACCCTTACCTTTCTTAAAGCTGGGGGCTTGTTGACCATCAACACATGATTATCTTTCTTGATGTCCGCCTCCGCAGCTTTCAGCTTAGCGAAGAGCTCAGTGATCGTATCAGTGGAACCAATCTGATTATGAGTAACTACAGAACCTTTGTAGCTAGGAGGGCGTGATTGCAGAACTCTGTGAATCTTGAGCTCCTCTGGAATCTTGCAGTCCAGTTGCTCAAGGCGTTGAGTGTAGCCCGACATCTTAATGGCGTGCTCACTAACGGAACTCCTTTCCTCCATCTTGCAGTTAAAGAATTTCTCAGAGATCTCATATCTCTTAGAACGGGCCTGAGTCTGAAACATAGTTTTCAGTTCCTCAAGAATCTCAAAGGGCCCGGGGAACTCCTCAAAACGATTTTGAAGGTCCGATTCCATAGCAAACAACATGGTGCTCTTAATCACACCATAATCATCCTTGCGCGACTAATAAACAAATTTCTCATCAGCCGGCGCATCTACAGCAGGGGCATCACCTAGCGCTTTCTCAAGGACATAGTCCTTTTGTCCGCCAGAGAGAATGATTCTCAGATTGTGAAACCAGTTGGTGAAGTTAGACCCATTGTTCTTAAGCTTTTCTTTCTCAGCAAAAACATTGAAGTTGAAGTTGGACTTAGCCATTTGATCTACAAAATTTGCAAGTACAATTTAGACTATGTTCATGATAACTAGTTCAACTTAATCAAATTACTAGATGAACTCCCACTAAATTCAACATCCCTCAAGTTGTTTAGTGAACATGATCCAAATTCACCACACCTAATCCGATCTTCACGAGAAGAGATGTGGTTTCAATGATGGACAACATAGTGTCGATCATATCATTCATATGACTCATGCTTAACCTTTCGGTTTGTGTGTTTTGAGGCCATGTCTGTACATGCTAGGCTCGTCAAGTCAAACCCAAGTATTTCCGCGTGTGCAAAACTGGCTTGCACCCGTTGTATGTGAACATACAGTTTATAGCACCCGGTCATCACGTGGTGCTTGAACACGACGAACTTTCACAACGGTGCATACATGGGGAGAACACAGTTTTATCTTGATCTTTAAGTGAGGAATCATCTTATAATGCTACCGTTGCGATCTAAGCATAATAAGATACATAAAAGGATAAACATCACATGCATATAATTTTATGTGACATGGTATAGCCAATATCCACGCAATGATCTCCATCTTGTGCGTGCCAGCATGATCTCCATCACTCCACCATGATTGCCTCCACCACGAATAGCAACTACAACTATTGCTAACTACTTAGCGATAAAGTAAAGCTATTACATGGCGTATAAGAAGTTGACACACAAGTCATACACAATTATAAAGACAACCATATGGCTCTGTGTACTCATCGACATGCAAGTCGTGAAATATTACAAAACATGATCATTGCATACAACATACACATCATATCTTGGGCCATACCATATCACAGAAACACTCCCTGCAAAAACAAGTTAGACGCCTCTACTTTGTTGTTGCATGTTTTACGTGGCTTATGGGAGTAACAAGCTCAAAACGATTCTTACCTACGGAAAGCCACAACGGTACTATTATGGTTGCCAACATCCGGTGTAAATCCCATGACAACTATAGTGAGAGAAACTCGCATCCACCAGCCGCATGTGTGGAACAAGCCACACATCAAGTGCGGAGCCGATCTCGCGAACGAGGTCGCGTAAAGTTGGCCTGGACCGCTTCGATCTCACTATCCCGCGTCATAAGAAGTACACAAACAAGAGGCTTGCAACAGAAAACATCAACGCCCGCAACAAGCATGTTGCGTTCTACTCGTGAAACACATCTACGCATAGATCTAGCTCTGATACCACTGATGGGTTTCGCAGCATAGTAAATCAAAAAAATTCTACGGATGCGAACGGGAAAGCCAAGATCTAATATAGGAGATGCAAACAACAAGGGGGAATAGATGAGATCTTCCTACCCTTGAAGATTCGCACAGCGGAACGTTCAACGGAACGTGGTTGATGTAGTCGTACTAGCTTCTCCTCCTCGCGATCCGATCCGATCCAACACCGCAAGTGGCGATGCCTCCGAGAGATGCACACGTACGGAACCTCGACGTCTCCTCCTTACTCGGTCCAGCAAGTGGGGTGGAGAGATAGATTGGATCTACAACACGACGGCGTGGTGCAAAGGTGGAGAGTTTCTGCGGCAGGGCTTCGCCTACGCACAGTCGGGAGAGAGAGAGATCTGGAGGGCAGCAGTATGGCAGCTAGGGTTGAAGGAGTGTGGGAGGAGGGCTGCGCCCCTGCCCTCTATATATAGGGGGCTGGTCGGCCCCCTTGGCCCCTCCTCCAAGCCCTAGGGCGGCAGCCCCAAGGGTTGGAGTGGGGGGCAGTTTTCCCCCTCCTTCTAGAAGGTTTCCCTAGGGTTTTGGCCGGCTGGGCCTATGGGGCCTTGTGCCCCTGGCCCAATGCGTCCATGGCACTCCCTCATAGGCCCACGCCCCCTCCTGACAAGTGGGGCCACGTTGGTCCCACTCCGGAAGGTTCTAGAAGCTTCCGGTACAATACCGAACAATCCGAAACAATTCCGAAATCCAAAAACTGCTTTCCCTTATATGAATCTTATTCTCCGGAACCTCTCGTGACGTCCTGGATCTCATCCGAGACTCCGAACAAAAACTCATAAACAAATTATCCATTCTATCCTAGCGTCGAGACACGTTAAGTGTGTGACCCTACGGGTTCGAGAATATGCAAACATGATCTTCTATCAATAATCAACAGCGGGGTCTAGAAACCCATATTGACTCCCACACATTCATCGATGATCATATAGGATGAACCACGATTCCAGGATTCAATCAATCCCATATATATATTCCCTTCGTCACGCGATATTTTACTTGCTCGAGATTCGATCGTCGGTATCGGCATACCTAGTTCAATCCCGTTCACAGCAAGTACTTTACTCGTTCCGTAATCCGATATCACTTTGTGATTAACTCCTTGGCCACGTGCTTGCAAGCGGTGTTGATATCGATTACCGAGTGGGCCCGAAGTATATCTCTCCGACTTGGGAAGGACAAATCTCATCTCGATACATACAACCCAACAAGTACTTTCCGATCACCTGAGAGACACCTTTATGATCACCCTCTCATAGGATGACGTTTGATAACCTCAAAGCTTTCTTCCGATACCAGGGAGTTGCATTATCTCATGGTCTAAGGAATACAATATTTGACATAAAAAAAAGCTTCGCAAAGATGAACACGATGACACGATCTAATTGCTTTTCTTGATTTGGGTTTGTCCATCATAACATTCTCCCAATGATATGATCTCATTATTAATCGACAACTCATGTCCATGGTTAGGAAACCTTAACCATCATTAATGAATGAGCTAGTCCATAGAGGCATACTAGGGACACGGTGTTGTTCATAAACCACACAAGTATCAAAGTTTCCGCTTAATACAATTCTAGTATGGAATATAAACTTTATCATGAACAAGAATTATAATAATAACATCTTTATTATTGCCTCTCGGGCATAATTCCAACAGATATAAGTTTTCAACTTTGAGTACATTGGTCACATACTCAATATTTGTAGCAAATTGTGGAGATGTGACACGTTGGTCAGACTATCACAGTGGGTGTTAGGTTGTTGACGTGGTCATCTATTTTGCTTTTGCAAAGTACCTCTTAAGATTTTGGTTCTTATAATTACTATTCCTATTTCCAACATTATTTTTGGCAAGAGGATCGTCCTACCCGTCCTATGTCATCAAGCTGCCCAGAGGATCCTCGTTGGAGGAGCCACGCCGGTGACATGCCCACTTACCATCTATCCGCCATTGTTATCCTAATCGATTAATGTGAACAGATAAAAATCTTTCTCCCGGTCTTCTCCCGCGGGTGACATCATGATGAACTCTAACTTTCTTCTTAGCTTTCCTTCCCTTCCCCACTACCATCGGACAAAGCCAGTGCAGTACCGGTGGCGGCAAGCCTGCCGCTACCCACGCGCCAGGAGGGAGGCATGGGGTCTCTCGGTGCTCCCAGGATGTGATCTCTACTCGAGTGGTGGCTTGATGAAGCAGTTGTAGTGTTGGCAGCTCTAGCAATGAGGTAGTGATGTACTAGTCGGCAAGGAGCGGTGCTACAGGCGCTCGGTGCTCCATGGTGGATGAGGCCTATTGTGCTAGATCTGAGCCTTTTAGGCCTAACCTAGGTCAGGCGGGCCACAACCCTAGTTGCAATGCGGCTAGGGCACTAGATCATGGCTAGAAAGGCATAGATCTGACGATCGACCAACAAACTCGCTCTCGGGGTCTATGAAGGGCTACTTGTGGGTGGCATGAATCCATGCTCGTTGCACTTCTGCTAACTGAGCGTGGTCTTTATTTAGGCCTTGTGGGCCTATATTTTGTCTTGGCTCCAGCGTCCATGACATTCGGCTTATTGTTGTGGGGCTTTGTTGCCTCATGGGTTCAAGTTGGTGGCTCTAGAAGGTGGACTAAGCGACTGGATCTTAGGGGAGCAGTGTTGTGGTTGTGGCATCTCTCCTTGGCCATCTGGGTGGAGAGGAGCAGGCAGACGGTGTCCTTGGTGTCGGCGGTGCTTCGGTAGTGGTGGCTCCTAGATCGTGTCCTTGGTGTTTTGTTTGATGACAACTGCGGTGCATGGTAGCATGGTGTCGCGAGGAGATCATTTTGGTAGAAAGCCCAGCGTTTCAGCAGTAGCATCGACAATGCATGTGTGTGTATTTACCCGCCTAGGAGCGTCATTATGGTTACCTTGCCTGCACAAGGGATCTAGGTGAAAACCCTTGACTATTTTGGTTTTAGCGACAATGACGTGTGGGTTGTTACCCTCTTGGGGGCACCATCATGGTTCCTTTGCATTATGTTTGGATGCTATTGGTGGGCATGCTCGGATCCTATCTTGATGTACTTTGGCCCTAGTAGGGGATGGTGTTCTCGGCGTCCCCTATCCTATACACATGATTTACTTTCCCGGCACTCGAGGTCGACTGGTAGGATCGACGCTTTATGGCAACAACTCAGGGTGTACCAACTCGTTGGGACTCCAAGTATAGAGTGTTGTAGCAAGCTTCTTTCCCCATAATGGCGACTTGAGGATATATATCGAACTCTCAGGGAATTATTGGAACTTCATATTTTGTCCTCTTCTAGCAACCTGCAAAGCAAAGTTTTTGCATGAGGGCAAAAACCTGCTCATGCAGGAAATGAGATGTCATAGGTATTCCCTGCAATCGTGCATTGGCTGCAATCATGAAAATTCAGCAACAACCTAATGACTATGTGATCACTGTAAAATATAGGGATTGTCGTTTTTGTCTCAGGGATCAAGCTTTTACCTGAAACAATTTCTAACAGTCTAGCCACAATTTAACTTTGGTTGATCGTAAAAAGGAGAGGTGTTTCAAATTAAAGGAATCTGACACAAACTCACACTAGCAAGGGGTTTAAGATGAAGAGGATTATAACTATGTTTTTGTTCTTTTTAGGTTTATATATGACGATGATAACACTTACACAAAACAACTCACATTTTTACCAAACAAATAAGCAAGGAGAGGAAATAACATAACAAGCTCAATACACATATATAAACTTAGTTCATACAGGAATATTGTCGAACATATTACAGGCACAAGAACAACTCTGATACCAGGGTTTTACAGCTACAAAATCTCAGCAAGGGAGAAGGAGAAGAAATAGTTTAGTGTTGCACGTCTTGTAGATGCCGTCATGGTGCTCTCGATGAAGGTGGTGGTACTCGCCGGTGATGACGTTCAGAAGGAGGTCAAGGAGGAGGAGGAGGAGGAGGAGGAGGAAGAACTAGGCTCTCCTAGTCCAGATCCAGATCCAGATCGCTACTGCTTCTTCTTCATGTCCAAGGAGATGGTGATGATGGCTCTCCTCTCACGCCTCTTATGTTTGGTGGTGGTTGTGATCAGAGGGTGGACGCGATCATATCACCTGCTCACCCGCATCTTGTCCGTGAGTTGTAGATATGCAAGCGCCCCCCTCTCAATTTATACTTCACACGCAAGCAGGTCCCTGGAGGGTCAGAACTTGACATGTTTTTTGTTTGAATTTGAATATGTCTTGGATCATGTGCCCTCCTGAGTATTTGCAGCGTGGAATCCTTCTTTGTACCCCCTCAAGCTTCCATGCGTATGAAATGGTATGTAGAAGATGGTTTTAGGTGCCTATGCAGACCAAATCTGCAAAAGATAGAAAATGTATGTAAAATGTGTATTTGGATGTATATGTGGAATATATAGACTATAATGGATGTATAATGAGCAGAATATGGTGAAAAATGGTATGCAAAATATGATCAAAATAGAGTTGATCACTATGTGCATGACTTCTTCAAAAAAACAACTTAGTAAGCCGACTTCAAGCATACAATTTACCCTGGACCTGATGACTGGACAAAGACAGACACTTCAGATATTGATCCTCCTGACTTTAGAGACAAACCTAGAAGGATACAAACAGTTAGGAGGAAAGGAGCATTTGAGGTTCCAGCACCTAAGGTTTGTTAATTATACTTAGAAATATTATTTAAGATGACATATACAAATATGCATTGATAAAAGCGACACATATTAGTGGCTAGATCGGTTATGTGAAGTAAAACTGTTTAGTATAAAATTAAATTAAATAATTCCATGGTCCAACGGTTTCAACATGCGTTGAACGAATCAAGTGAGTGGGATCTCCGCCGCTAACATACATGTTTAGATAGGATAACTAGCACCAATCTTTAAAACAACTTATCCCATGTGGCAAGCAACATCACGCCTAGAAGGTAGTTGTTTCCCTCGACGAGAATATGAATGCGGATAAAGATAGTGGTTCTATCAGCGTTCGAAACCCGGACGAGATAACCAGCGCAGAATCATCATCCTCGATGCCAGTAAACTAGGACGATGCTAGAAACATCATGCCCCACGTGGCCCTGGTGAAGAAACTGGAGCGAAATGCGACCGTACATGGTGTCAAGCCGCTCTAGGATTCTCTCACAACGGCAACTAGTGATGTTGAGACCGGAGCGAATTGTATGATCCTTCATGGTAGAGGTCACCCTGCTTCTTTCTCTTGGCCTTCAGGGATTTTAAACTCCATGTAATACAAAGATAGAAGCAAAAAAGACTGAGAAAATGGATGGGTCGGTGGATTTGGGCTTTGAATTTCAAGATTTTCTGTATTTGCTGCCACTTTTGAAGATGGATTTGGAAGAAATTTTGGGGAGAAAGAGGATCTAGAGATTCTGCCGAAGAAGATGAACCGAAATATCTAGAGAGTGGGAGTTTCGGTTGAGATATGGTCTCAGATCAATGCGGTCGTGACTCGTGAGATATTTTTTTCTAGACGTGTCTACATTTCAGGCGACTGAGATTTAACTAAATCTCAGTCGCCTGACATCACGGCGAGAATTCCAGCCTAGTTTCATCGCTGCAGCTGCTTTCCAACTTGTCCCTGTGTGCCTTATCTTTTTCTTGAGCTTTTCTTGTTTTTTTGGACTTTTCTGTTGAAACTTTTGTGGTATGTTTTGTTGGACTTTTCTTGGGCTTTTGTCTACCTAGCGCCTAACAATATATATTACAAAAATTGATTAACAAATATCCCAGACTGCATACCTGAAACTGCCTAGCATCAATCTCCGTAGTTATTTATGTTTCTTAATTTTCTACCATGCCATCTGAAGCTGCCTAGCACCAATACCTTTGCGTCTACGCGCTAGTCCTAATAGCAACCCCTTCTCTTTCTTCAGTGTATCTAAAACAAGTGTGTACAGTTTCTCCCATTTCCAAAAAACAGAGCAACTATAAAAAATGGAAAAACAGGTGTGCGACAGGTGTGTGTCCTTTCTTCAGAGATGCATTAACTCAACCCAGTTATATGACAGTGCATGATCCATTTGGAACTACATACAGAATCACTGAATTTCATACCAATTTTCTCTGTACAAAAAAAGCAGAACAGAGAACAAACCAAATGTGCAAGTAGTAAGTCCCTGCCTCATGGAAATCCAACTAATAGAATGGCTGATTCGTGTTTAACCACAACATGCAAATTACATGACCCTATTGAATTGAAATTTGGTGTGTTCGGAAGGTAGTTTGGCCCTCTCGATTTGGAATTTTGAAATATTGTGCTTCGCCAAGCAAACAACAAGGAATAGAATTGGTCCGTATGACGCAGATCAAAATCCTAGAAAATCTAAGACTGAAGAAGGTCGGAACACAGCTACGTTGGAGGGATTTGAGATCAATAATCCTACTGTTGGAATTATGCCCTAGAGGCAATAATAAAGATGTTATTATTATAATTCTTGTTCATGATAAAGTTTATATTCCATGCTAGAATTGTATTAAGCGGAAACTTTGATACTTGTGTGGTTTATGCAACACCGTGTCCCTAGTACGTCTCTATGGACTAGCTCATTGATTAATGATGGTTAAGGTTCCTAACCATAGACATGAGTTGTCGATTAATAATGAGATCATGTCATTGGGAGAATGATATGATGGACAGACCCAAATCAAGCAGAGCAATTAGATCGTGTCATCGTGTTCATCTTTGCGAAGCTTTTTCTATGTCAAATATTGTATTCCTTAGACCATGAGATAATGCAACTCCCTGGTATCGGAAGAAAGCTTTGAGGTCATCAAACATCATCCTATGAGAGGGTGATCATAAAGGTGTCTCTCAGGTGACCGGAAAGTACTTGTTGGGTTGTATGTATCGAGATGGGATTTGTCCCTCCCGAGTCAGAGAGATATACTTCGGGCCCACTCGGTAATCGATATCAACACCGCTTGCAAGCACATGGTTAAGGAGTTAATCACAAAGTGATATCGGATTACGGAACGAGTAAAGTACTTGCTGTGAACGAGATTGAACTAGGTATGCAGATACCAACGACCGAATCTCGGGCAAGTAAAATATCGCGTGACGAAGGGAATATAAATATGGGATTAATTAAATCCTGGCATCGTGGTTCATCCGATATGATCATCGATGAATATGTGGGAGTCAATATGGGTTTCCAGACCCCGCTGTTGATTATTGATAGAAGATCATGTCTGCATATTCTCAAACCCGTAGGGTCACACACTTAACGTGCCTCGACGCTAGGAATGGATAATTGGTTTATGAGTTTTTGTTCGGAGTCTCGGATGAGATCCAGGACATCACGAGAGGTTCTGGAATGGTCCGGAGAATAAGATTCATATAAAGGAAAGCAGTTTTTGGATTTCGGAATTGTTTCGGAATGTTCGGTATTGTACCGGAAGGTTCTAGAAGCTTTCGGAGTGGGACCAACGTGGCCCCACTTGTCGGGAGGGGGGCGTGGGCCTACGAGGGAGTGCCCTGGATGCATTGGGCCAGGGGCACAAGGCCCCATAGGCCCAGCCGACCAAAACCCTAGGGGAAACCCTAGGGGACCTTCTAGAAGGGAGGGGGAAACTTGCCCCCCACTCCAACCCTTGGGGCCGCCGCCCTAGGGCTTGGAGGAGGGGCCAAGGGGGACGGCCAGCCCTCTATAAAAAGAGGGCAGGGTCGCACCCTCCTCCCACCACTCCTTCAACCCTAGCCGCCATACTGCTGCCCTCCCTCTCTCTCTCCCATTGTGCAGCGTGGCGAAGCCTGCGAAACTCTCCACCATAGCACCACGCCGTCGTGTTGTAGATCCAATATATATCTCCACCCCACTTGCTGGACCGAGGAAGGAGGAGACGTCGCGGTGCTGTACGTGTGCATCTCTCGGAGGCGTCGCCACTTGCGGCTTTGGATCAGATCGGATCGCGAGGAGGAGAAGGCTCATCTATCCCTCTCGTTCCACTGTGCGATTTCTTCAAGGGTATGAAGATCTCATCTATCCCTCTCTTTGATTGCATCTCCTAGATCAGATCTTGGCTTTCCCATTCGCATCCGTAGAATTTTTTTGATTTACTATGCTGCGAAACCCTTCAGCGGTATCACAGCTAGATCTATGCGTAGATGTGTTTCACGAGTAGAACGCAACATGCTTGTTGCGGGCGTTGATGTTTTCTGTTGCAAGCCTCTTGTTGTGTACTTCTTATGACGCGGGATAGTGAGATCGAAGCAGTCCAGGCCAACTTTACGCGATCTCGTTCGCGAGACCGGCTCCACACTTGACGTGTGGCTTGTTCCACACATGCGGCTGGTGGATGCCAGTTTCTCTCACTATAGTTGTCATGGGATTTACACCGGATGTTGGCAACCATAATATCACCGTTGTGGCTTTCCGTAGGTAAGAATCGTTCTTAGCTTGTTACTCCCATAAGCCACGTAAAACATGCAACAACAAAGTAGAGGCGTCTAACTTGTTTTTGCGGGAGTGTTTCTGTGATATGGTATGGCCCAAGATATGATGTGTATGTTGTATGCAATGATCATGTTTTGTAATATTTCACGACTTGCATGTAGATGAGTACACAACCGGCAGGAACCATATGGTTGTCTTTATAATTGTGTATGACCTGTGTGTCAACTTCTTATACGCCATGTAATAGCTTTACTTTATCGCTAAGTAGTTGGCAATAGTTGTAGTTGCTATTCGTGGTGGAGGCAATCATGGTGGAGTGATGGAGATCATGCTGGCACGCACAAGATGGAGATCATTGCGCGTAGATTGGCTATACCATATCACATATGAAGATCATATGCATGTGATGTTTATCCTTTTATGTATCTTATTATGCTTAGATCGCGAGGTAGCATTATAAGATGATTCCTCACTTAAAGATCAAGATAAAACTGTGTTCTCCCCATGTATGCACCGTTGTGAAAGTTCGTCGTGTTCAAGCACCACGTAATGATCGGGTGCTATAAACTGTATGTTCACATACAACGGGTGCAAGCCAGTTTTGCACACGCGGAAATACTTGGATTTGACTTGACGAGCCTAGCATGTACAGAAAGGTTAAGCATGAGTCATATGAATGATATGATCGACACTTTGTTGTCCACCATTGAAACCACATCTCTTCTCGTGAAGATCGGATTAGGTGTGGTGAATTTGGATCGTGTTCACTAAACAACTTGAGGGATGTTGAATTTAGTGGGAGTTCATCTAGTAATTTGATTAAGTTGAACTAATTATCATGAACATAGTCTAAATTGTACTTGCAAATTTTGTAGATCAAATGGCTAAGTCCAACTTCAACTTCAACGTTTTTGCTGAGAAAGAAAAGCTTAAGAACAATGGGTCTAACTTCACCAACTGGTTTTGCAATCTGAGAATCATTCTCGCTGGCGGACAAAAGGACTATGTCCTTGAGAAAGCGCTAGGTGACGCCCCTGCTATAGATGCGCCGGCTGATGAAAAAGCTGTTTATCAGTCGCGCAAAGATGATTATGGTGTGATTAAGAGCACCATGTTGTTTGCTATGGAATCGGACCTTCAAAATCGTTTTGAGGAGTTCACCGGGCCCTTTGAGATTCTTGAGGAACTGAAAACCATGTTTCAGACTCAGGCCCGTTCTGAGAGATATGAGATCTCTGAGAAATTCTTTAACTACAAGATGGAGGAAGGGAGTTCCGTTAGTGAGCACGCCATTAAGATGTCAGGCTACACTCAACGTCTTGAGCAACTGGATTGCAAGATTCCAAAAGAGATCAAGATTGACAGAGTTCTGCAATCACTCCTTCCTAGCTACAAAGGTTTTGTAGTTACTTATAATCAGATTGGTTCCACTGATACGATCACCGAGCTCTTCGCTAAGCTGAAAGCTGCGGAGGTGGACATCAAGAAAGATAATCATGTGTTGATGGTCAACAAGCCCCAGCTTTAAAAAAGGTAAGGGTTCAAAGAAGCCCTTCAAGAAAGGCAGCGGCAATCGCGTTGCCCCTGCTGCGAAGAAGCTCAAGTCTGGACCTAAGCTGGACACTGAGTGCTTCTATTGCAAGAACAAGGGTCACTGGAAGCGCAACTGTCCGAAGTACTTAGCGGACAAGAAGGCTAGCACCATTAAAGGTATATTTGATATACATGTTATTGATGTTTACCTTACTAGCGCTCGTTGTAGTGCCTGGGTATTTGATACTGGTTTAGTTGCTAATATTTGTAACTCGAAACAGGAGCTACGGAATAGACGGCGGCTAGCAAGGGATGAGGTGACGATGCGCATTGGCAACGGATCAAGAGTTGATGTGATGGCCGTCGGCACGCTCTCCTTAGTTTTACCTTTGGGATTAGTTTGAAACCTCAATAAATGTTATTACGTGCCTGTGTTGAGCATGAACATCATATCTGGATCGTGTTTATTGCAAGACGATTATTCATTTAAATCGGAGAATAATGGTTGTTCTATTTATATGAGTAACATCTTTTATGGTCATGCACCTGCTATGAATGGTTTATTTCTTCTGAATCTCGAAAGCAATGAAACACACATCCATAACATTGAGGCTAAGAGATGCAAAGTAGATAGTGATAATTCAACTTATTTGTGGCACTGCCGTCTAGGTCATATTGGTGTAAAACGCATGAAGAAACTCCATTCTGATGGACTTTTGGAGTCTTTTGATTTTGAATCATTTGACACGTGCGAACCGTGCCTCATGGGCAAGATGATCAAAACCCCGTTCTCCGGAATAATGGAGCGAGCAACGGACTTGGTGGAAATCATACATACCGATGTATGCGGACCAATGAGTGTTTCGACGCGCGGTGGATATCGCTACTTTCTCACTTTTACTGATGACTTAAGTAGATATGGGTATATCTATTTAATAAAACATAAATCTGAAACGTTTGAAAAGTTTAAAGAATTTCAGAACAAAGTGGAAAACCATCATAACAGGAAAATTAAATTTCTACGATCCGATCATGGAGGTGAATATTTGAGTTATGATTTTCTCACGCATCTTAAAGCAAGCAGAATCGTTTCGCAACTCACACCACCTGGAACACCACAGCGCAATGGTGTGTCTGAACACCGGAATCGAACTTTATTGGATATGGTGCGATCGATGATGTCTCTTACAGATTTGCCGTTATCATTTTGGGGTTACGCATTAGAAACCGCTGCATTCACTTTAAATAGGGCACCATCTAAATCTGTTGAGACGACACCATATGAACTATGGTTTGGTGTTAAACCTAAGTTGTCGTTTCTTAAAGTTTAGGGATGCGAAGCTTACGTCAAGAAGTTGATGTCGGACAAGCTCGAACCCAAAGCGGAGAAATGCGTCTTCATAGGATACCCTAAGGAAACGATTGGGTATACCTTCTATCACAGATCCGAAGGCAAAGTGTTTGTCGCAAAGAACGGATCCTTTCTTGAGAAGGAGTTTCTCTCGAAAGAAGTGAGTGGGAGGAAGGTAGAGCTAGACGAGGTTATTGAACCTTATCTCGAGTTGGAGAGTAGCGCAGCACCTGAAATTGTTCCAGTGCCGTCTGCACCAACAAGAGAGAAAGCTAATGATGAGGATCATGAAACTTCGGACGATGCTACTGCTGAACGTCGCAGGTCGACAAGGGCATGTGCCCCTCCGGAGTGGTACGACAACCCTGTCTTAACTGTCTTGTTAGTAGACAACAGTGAAGCTGCGAACTATGAGGAAGCAATGATGAGCCTAGACTTTGAGAAATGGCTAGAGGCCATGAAATCCGAATTGGGATCCATGAGCGAAAACCAAGTATGGACTTTGGTGGACCCTCCTAGCGACCGTAAGGCCGTTGAGTGCAAATGGATTTTCAAGAAGAAAACAGACGCAGATGGTAATGTTAATGTCTATAAAGCTCGACTTGTCGCGAAAGGTTTTCGACAAGTTCAAGGTGTTGACTACGATGAGACTTTTTCTCCTGTAGCGATGTTTAAGTCCATTCGGATTTTATTAGCAATTGCTGCATTTCATGATTATGAAATATGGTTGATGGATGTCAAGACTGTGTTCCTCAATGGCAACATTGATGAAGAGTTGTATATGATGCAGCCCGAAGGTTTTGTCGATCCTAAGGATGCTGATAAAGTGTGCAAACTTCAGCGTTCCATTTATGGACTGAAGCAAGCATCTCGGAGTTGGAACCTTCGTTTTTATCAAGTGATCAAGAGCTTTGGATTTGCTCCAAATTGCTATGAAGCTTGTATCTACAAGAAAGTGAGTGAGAGCTCAGTGACATTTCTAGTACTATATGTGGATGACATATTGATTATTGGAAATGACATTGGTATGCTTAACGATGTGAAGAGTTATTTGAATAAATGTTTTTCAATGAAAGACCTAGGAGAAGCTGCTTATATATTAGGCATCAAAATCTATAGAGATAGACAAAGACGCCTAATAGCTTTAAGCCAAAGTACATACCTAGACAAAGTTCTGAAAAGGTTCAGGATGGATAAGGCAAAGAAAGGTTCAGTGCCCATGTTGTCAGGTAAGATATTGAGCAAGGCTCAGTGTCCAGCTACGGTAAACGATAGAGAAACCATGAGCAAAGTGCCTTATGCCTCGACCATAGGTTCTATCATGTATGCCATGTTGTGTACTAGACCGGATGTGTCCAATGCTCTTAGTTTGATGAGCAGATACCAAAGTGATCCAGGAGTGGAACACTGTACAGCCGTAAAGAACATCCTAAAGTATTTAAATAGGACTAAAGAAATATCCTTGGTCTATGGAGGTGATGAGCAGCTCGTCGTAACAGGTTACGTCGACGCTAGTTTCGACACCGACCCGGATGATTCTAAATCTCAGACAGGATACGTTTATATTTTGAATGGAGGAGCTGTGAGCTGGAGAAGCTGCAAACAAAGCGTGATCGCGGGATCTACAGTAAAATCGGAATACATGGCTACTGCAGAAGCGTCAAGTGAAGGAGTTTGGATCAGAAACTTCATCACTGACCTTGGTGTGGTTCCAAGTGCCTTGGACCCACTGGAGATATTGTGCGATAACACTGGCGCCATAGCATTGGCTAAGGAACCAAGATATCATCCAAAGACCAAGCACATCAACCGCCGATTTCATATAATTCGAGATTATATAACATATGGAGATCTGAAGATTAGCAAAGTACATACGGATCTGAATGTCGCAGATCCGTTGACTAAACATCTTCCACGAGCAAAACATGATCAGCACCTCAATGCCATGGGTGTTAGATTGTTGCCAGATATAAACTAGATTATTGACTCTAGTGCAAGTGGGAGACTGTTGGAATTATGCCCTAGAGGCAATAATAAAGATGTTATTATTATAATTCTTGTTCATGATAAAGTTTATATTCCATGCTAGAATTGTATTAAGCGGAAACTTTGATACTTGTGTGGTTTATGAACAACACCGTGTCCCTAGTACGCCTCTATGGACTAGCTCATTGATTAATGATGGTTAAGGTTTCCTAACCATAGACATGAGTTGTCGATTAATAATGAGATCATGTCATTGGGAGAATGATATGATGGACATACCCAAATCAAGCAGAGCAATTAGATCGTGTCATCGTGTTCATCTTTGTGAAGCTTTTTCTATGTCAAATATTGTATTCCTTAGACCATGAGATAATGCAACTCCCTGGTATCGGAAGAAAGCTTTGACGTCATCAAACGTCATCCTATGAGAGGGTGATCATAAAGGTGTCTCTCAGGTGATCGGAAAGTACTTGTTGGGTTGTATGTATCGAGATGGGATTTGTTCCTCCCGAGTCAGAGAGATATACTTCGGCCCCACTCGGTAATCGATATCAACATCGCTTGCAAGCACATGGTTAAGGAGTTAATCACAAAGTGATATCGGATTACGGAACGAGTAAAGTACTTGCTATGAACGAGATTGAACTAGGTATGCAGATACCAACGATCGAATCTCGGGCAAGTAAAATATCGCGTGACGAAGGGAATATAAATATGGGATTAATTAAATCCTGGCATCTTGGTTCATCCGATATGATCATCGATGAATATGTGGGAGTCAATATGGGTTTCCGGACCCCACTGTTGATTATTGATAGAAGATCATGTCTGCATATTCTCGAACTCGTAGGGTCAGACACTTAACGTGCCTCGATGCTACGATAGAATGGATAATTGGTTTATGAGTTTTTGTTCGGAGTCTCGGATGAGATCCAGGACATCACGAGAGGTTCCAGAATGGTCCGGAGAATAAGATTCATATAAAGGAAAGCAGTTTTTGGATTTCAGAATTATTTCGGAATGTTCGGTATTGTACCGGAAGGTTCTAGAAGCTTCCAGAGTGGGATCAACGTGGCCCCACTTGTCGGAGGGGGCGGCCTCACGAGTGCCTGGCATTGGGCCAGGGGCACAAGGCCCCATAGGCCCAGCCGGCCAAAACCTAGGGGACCTTCTAGAAGGGAGGGGGAAACTTGCCCCCCACTCCAACCTTGGGGCCGCCGCCCTAGGGCTTGGAGGAGGGGCCAAGGGGGACGGCTAGACCTCTATATAAAGAGGGTAGGGGCGCACCCTCCTCCCACCGCTCCTTCAACCCTAGCCGCCATACTGCTGCCCTCCCCCTCTCTCTCTCCCGACTGCGCGTAGGTGAAGCCCTGCCGCAGAAACTCTCCACCATAGCACCACACCGTCGTGTTGTAGATCCAATCTATCTCTCCACCCCACTTGCTGGACCGAGAAAGGAGGATACGTCGCGGTGTCGTACGTGTGCATCTCTCGGAGACGTCGCCACTTGCGACTTTGGATCGGATCGGATCGCGAGAAGGAGAAGGCTAGTATGACTACATCAACCACGTTCTGTTGAACGTTTCGCTGTGCGATTTCTTTAAGGGTATGAAGATCTCATCTATCCCTCTCGTTGATTGCATCTCCTAGATCAGATCTTGGCTTTCCCGTTCGCATCCGTAGAAATTTTTTGATTTACTATGCTGCGAAACCCTTCACCTACACCTACGGACTATACTTACGGAATTAGCCTACGGACTAAACATGGACTGATTTGCTTGGAAAAGTATGCCGGACGGTTGTTTCTCTAGCAAATCAATGCATAGAGCTGCTCACCATGTCATCCCGTAAGCCCAATCCGTAAACAAACTGTCCGTATGTGTAGCATTGCTCATTTAAGATGGATGGGGGATTTCGACAAGATGCTTACCAGAAGAGTGGGCGGCTCAAGGCGTGGTTCTCAAGTGGTGTCTGCAGCGTCGCTGGCGCGGCTGCTGGGCGCGCCGCCATCGCCTCGCCCCATCCCGCTCTCTTCCTCGCCCTCTTCCTTGTGTTTCCCTCCTCTCTGTATTGTCTCTATTTCCATCTCCCGTCTCTCCTTACACGCATACAACGAGTGTTAGCGCTACAGCTACCTACTTAATTGCTATTGTTGTCCACGTATATAATTGTCTCCCTTGTAATAATGTTTGATAGAAATTCATAAAAAATAAGAATAAAAGGAAGCAAATATAATTTAATCGTGTCATATCACGTGAACAATACATTGTGTCATGCTGAAAATTTAAAATAAATCAAAATGCATTAAACAAGTTCAAAAATATTATGAAATAAATCTAGTGACTCACTAAATTAGTCAAAAAAAACTTCTGAAAATATTATTTGAATTTTTTTTGTAAAAAATGGCCATTTCTCCTTTTGTTTCTTAAACATTTTTCATAAATTTCAAAAAAGACATCTTTCATAAAAATGTTTACAAAACATCAGAATGTCGAATGAATTTCCAGTACCCTCTAGCTGCTCCACACGACAGAATGCTTTCGCCCCCGCTATATTAATATCGGAATTGAAGAAGTGCTGGGGAAATAGAAAACATCATGCCCAAATGAAAATAAACGAAAATAAGGGCGAAGTGACTAAACAATGATGATCCGCGACCGCTGCGTCCTGCAACTATTTCCCGCCACGCTCCAAGGACCCTGAAGCGCCCCGTACGAAGCAGCACCCTCAAAGAGAGAGGCACCGTCAACACAGTGGTACTGTTTGAACCAGCGCGCAGGGCCTAGGGTTTCCCCCGACACATAGGGTAAGAACCTCACCAGCACAGGCAATCGGAAGGATGGTGAGAAAACTCCATAGAAGCCCCCCGGTTGCAATCAAGTTGCGACTGGCCCCTCGGCGGGGTCTGAATTATAAGAAAATTCAAAGTCCACCCCCGATGGGTGCTTAGTTACTTTGCGACCGGATGGGGGTCCCCGGAGCTCAGTTATAATCAAGTTGCAACTGGTACCCGGTGGGAGAACAATTACACGCAAGTTGCAAAATGCCTCCTCTCCTGACGGGTGCTCAGTTACAAGCAAGTTGAAACTAGCCCTCGGAGGCAACTACCCAGCGACGCGGGCACAATGCCCCCTCCTGGCGTATGCTCAGTTACAAGCAAGTTGCAAATGGCGCCCAACGGCGCCCAGTTACAAGCAAGTTGATACTAGGACCCCCGATCGCCAACCATTCACAATCAAGTTGCAACTAGGACCCGACGGAGGCTCAAATTACAAGCAAGTTGCAAATGCCCCTCACCCGGTCACAATCAAGTTGCAACTGGCCCCTCATCGGGGAACCGACGGGAGGTCACATAATCATTGTAATCTGGATACCAAGGGCCCCAAGCATAAGCAAGTTGTAATGCCCCCCGACGGCTCTCGCCAATCAAGTTGTAATCAAGTTTCCCCTGGGACCCGATGGGTGATCAATTACAAGCAAGTTGCAAATGTCCCCCCTACCGATGGGTGCTCAGTTACAAGGAAGTTGTAATTGGCCCCTCGGCAGGGAACCGACGAAGCTCAGTTATAATCAAGTTGCAATTGGGACCCGGCGGGAGCCCAATTACAAGCAAGTTGTAAAATGCCCCCTCTCCCGACAGGGTACTTAGTTACAAGCAAGTTGAAACTGGCCCTCAGGGGCAACTGCCCAGCGACGCGGGCTCAATGCCCCCCCTCCTAACGGGTGCTCAGTCACAAGAAAGTTGCAAATGGACCCCGGCAGAGCTCAGTTACAAGCAAGTTGCAACTAGGACCCCCGGTCGCCCACCCGGTCACAATCAAGTTGCAACTGGGACCCTACGGGGGTTCAAATTACAAGCAAGTTGCAAAATTCCCCTTCCCCCGACGGGTTCTCAGTTGCAATCAAGTTGTAACTGGCCCCTCGGCGGGGAACCGACGGAAGGTCTCCTAACGGGTAGTCAGTCACAAGCAAGTTGCAAATGCCCCCCCCGGCGGAGCTCAGTTACAAGCAAGTTGCAACTGGGACCCCCAATCGCCCACCCAGTCACAATCAAGTTGCAACTAGGACCCTGGCGGAGCTCAAATTACAAGCAAGTTGCAAATGCCCATCCCCTTAGACGGGTTCTCAATTGCAATCAAGTTGCAACTGGCCCCTCGGTAGGGAACCGACGGGAGGTCAGTTACAATCAACTTGCAACTAGGACCCGACGGGGCCCAGTTACAAGCAAGTTGCAAATGCCCGTCCCGCCCCCGACGGGATCTCAGTTTCAATCAAGTTGCAACCGGCCCCTCAGCGGGGAACCGACGGGAGGTCTCCTAACGGTACTCAGTCACAAGCAAGTTGCAAATGGCCCCCATCAAATCTCAGTTACAAGCAAGTTACAACAAGGACCCCCAGTGGCCCACCCGGTCACAATCAAGTTGCAACTGGGACCCTAGCAGGGGCTCAAATTACAAGCAAGTTGCAAATGCATCTCCCCCCGACGGGTTCTCAATTGCAATCAAGTTGCATTTGGCCCCTCGGCAAGGAACCGACGGGAGGTCAGTTTCAATCAAGTTGCAACTGGGACCCGACGGGGGCCCAGTTCCAAGCAAGTTGCAAATGCCCCCCAACGGGTTCTTAGTTGCAATCAAGTTGCAACTGGCCCCTCGGCAAGGAACCGGCGGGAGGTCAGTTACAATCAAGTTGCAACTGGGATCGGGCGGGGGCTGCAACTACAAGCAAGTTGCAAATGCCCCCCTCCCGACAGGTGCTAGGTTTCAATCAAGTTGTAACTGGCCCCTCGACGGGGAACCGACGGGAGGTCAGTTACAATCAAATTGCAACTAGGATCCGGCAGGGGCCCAATTACAAGCAAGTTGCAAATGCCCCCTCCCGACGGGTGCTCAGTTACAAGCAAGTTGAAACTGGCCCTTTTGACGGGGAACCGACAGGAGGTCAGTTACAATCAAGTTGCAAATGCCCCCCTCCCGATGGGTGCTTAGTTACAAACAAGTTGAAACTGGCCCTCGGGGGCAACTACCCAGTGACATGGGTTCAATTATAAGCAAAAAAGTTGCAAATGCCCCCTCCTAACGGGTGCTCAGTTACAAGCAAGTTGCAAATGGCTCCCGGAGGAGCTGGGTTACAAGAAAGTTGCAACTAGGGCCCCCGATCGCCCACCCGGTCACAATCAAGTTGCAACTAGGATCCAACAGGGGTTCAAATTACAAGCAAGTTGCAAAATACCCCTCCCCTGATGGGTTCTCAGTTGCAATCAAGTTGCAAGTGGCCCCTCGGCAGGGAACCGATGGGAGGTCAGTTACAATCAAGTTGCAACCAGGACCCGGCGGGGGCCCAGTTACTAGCAAGATGCAAATGCCCCTCCCCCCGATGGGTTCTCGGTTTCAATCAAGATGCAACTGGCCCCTCGGTGGGGAACCGACGGGAGGTCAGTTACAATCAAATTGCAACTAGGACCCGGTAGGGGTCCAATTATAAGCAAGTTGCAAATGCCCCCCTCCCGACGGGTGCTCAGTTACAAGTTGAAACTGGCCCTTTCGGCGGGGAACCGACGGGAGGTCAGTTACATTCAAGTTGCAATTGGGACCCGACGAGATCCCAATTACAAGCAAATTGCAAATGCCCCCTCCCGATGGGTGCTCAGTTAAAAGCAAGTTGAAACTGACCCTCAGGGGCAACTGCCTAGCGGCGGGGGTTCAGTTACAAGAAAAAAGTTGCAAATGCCCCCCTCCTAACGGGTGCTCAGTCACAAGCAAGTTGCAAATGGCCCCCGGTGGAGCTCAGTTACAAGCAAGTTGTAACTGGGAGCCTCGGTCGCCCACCCGGTCACAATCAAGTTGCAACCGAGACCCGACGGGGGCTCAAATTACAAGCAAGTTGCAAAATACCCCCTCCCCCGATGGGTTCTCGCCAGTAACCGCCCTCATGCGAATCGACAGAGGTCTCCTAACGGTGCTCACCACAAGTAAGTTGCAATGGCCTCGACGGAGCTCGATAAGCAAGTTGCAACTGGGACCCCATCGGTCGCCCACCCGGTCACAATCAAGTTGCAACTGGGACCCCGGCGGGGGATCAAATTACAAGCAAATGCCCCTCCCCCCGACGGATTCTTAGTTGAAATCAAGTTGCAACTGGCCCTTCGGCAGGGAACCGATGGGAGGTCAGTTACAATCAAGTTGCAACTGGGACCTGATAGGGGCCCAGTTACGAGCAAGTTGCAAATGCCCCCCCCCCCCAACGGGTTCTCAGTTTCAATCAAGTTGCAACTGGCCCCTCGGCAGGAAACCGACGAGAGGTCGGTTACAATCAAATTGTAACTGGGACCCGACGGGGCCTAGTTACAAGCAAGTTGCAAATGCCCCCCTCCCGATGAGTGCTCAGTTACAAGCAAGTTGAAACTGGCCCTCGGGGGCATGCCCCACGGCGGGGGATCAATTATAAGCAAACTTGCAAATGCCCCCTCCCGACGGGTGCTCAGTTGCAAATGGCCCTCGGCGGAGGGCCTAGTTGTATCTAGCCCACGTCAGGGGCTCAGTAACAACTCTCTTTCAACAAAAAATATTGCATCTGACTTTAAAAAAATAACAGCCAAGATATAGTTGGTTCGACGAATGGGAAAAAATCCCAATAAAAGTAAACAAAATGCTCACCTACGATGAAAATGGCAATTCGCTTCTAAAAACTGTGTCTAGACCCATTTTAATATATAGATTTACTTCGAATCTACACATTTAAAAAGCTAAAAACAATTTATATTATAAAAGCAGAGGAAGTACATGTTACTAGTACAAGTTAGATCGGTCTAGTAAAAAATTTACAATCTAAATGTTGTCCTAGCAGTAAAACAATGACGACTATACAATCCGAAGAGGAAAAAACAATAAAAAAATAATATACAACCAACAAAGAAAAAATTGAAAAATTAAAACTCAAATGAAACTCGATTGAACAACCAACTTAAAAAAATAAGCTAATCTTAAAATTTCATCGGAAGAAAAGAAAACAAAATAAATGTCGGCAAGAAAAACAACCAAAAAAAAACAAGAAAAAAACAGGAAAAAACAAGGCGGGCGCAGCAGAAAAAAACCCACCGAAAAAACCCACAGAAGACAGCTTGCGCGGGGCAGACACCGACAGAAACACAACGCCGGAGGGCGGCACAGCGATGGAAAAGCAACGCGCGCGCGAGGACACAACACAGAAAATACAACCTGATTTGCACTAATCATAAAGCAAAAAATCCAACGAAAAATTAGGTGACTGAGACTTAACTAATTCTCAGACGCCTGAGAATTAGCAGTTCCGTTTTTTTTCTAGACTACTTCACCTTTTTTTTGTTATGTGTGCTCATGGGCAGCACACACCAACGTAGTGCTGCCACCATAGCCGAGGTCAGAGTTTGTGTGTATTTGTTTTAACGGTACATTAGCACCTAGAATTGAAAATTTTGTTCAGCTTCAGACCGATTCAGTCAAGTATATTTGTATTCACTCCATATTTGTTAGCCACCGATGAGACAATAAGCAAGAACATGAAATGAATTTCATAGTAAACATGCAGTGAGATGGTGCTTGCTTTTTCATTTCCATTTGGGAACGGCACGATCATGGGGTTATGATGCTCTGAGAAATTGTTGTGTCCGACTCAAATGCAATAGTTTTTTTAGAGATTTACATATTTGAAGGTTAATAATGAGGTCGCTGAGTTCGAAATGATTCCTCTAGGGATCTAGAGTGAGAGGTTGCATATGAATAGCTATTTTCAGTACATGCGGCGAGATTGAACTCTCATTTTAGAACTTATTTTATCCTATCTAAAGAAATATATACCGCATACGAGAAAACTTTGTATATTGTGAACCGTCTTCAAGGAACATGCCTAATGCAAAGAGGTATACCACAAACAACTAACACGTGTTCATGAAAAACCTAACCTCTTCTCAAAGATACATCAAAGACTAGCGAGATTTAGCAACTTGTCCAATTTAAACCCAAAGTGATTCTGATTATAAAATAGTGTAACCAAGTCAAAAAAAAATTGTTCTTGCGCTGCGGGCATTGTGCTAGTAGACAAAAAAAAAGCAGCAAAAGAAATGAAAACGAAGAGAGAAGCCTGACGAAACATGTCCCCAGCACCACGGTAAACCTTGTGCGGCATCCAAGCCGCCAGGCGTGGCAGCTGCGGTGCAGCAACTGGACGACAATGTTGGACAGGTTGTTGCTGGTTCAGGCGCGAGAACGGCCAAGCTCCGTCCACGAGCGCCAAACACAATATCCATCAGCATCAGCGCATTACACACCACCAACAGGTCTCTCGCTCTGTTCCCCTGTTTCTCTCCCAGTCTCTCTCTCTCTCTCTCTCTCTCTCTCTCTCTCTCTCTCTCCCTCCCTCCCGTACGAGCACGCAACAGCCATCAGGGCGCGGCCATGGCGACCCCGAGGACGATGAAGGCCGTGCAGTACGACAAGTACGGCGGAGGAGCAGAAGGCCTCAAGGTACCTGCGCTGCGCTTGGTTGAGCCAGAGTCTCGACGACGCAGAGCTGCACTGCACTGAACATCACCTGTTCACTGACGAAACCGACTCTCTGCTCAATTTCTTTCTTTCAGCATGTGGAGGTGCCGGTCCCGTCGCCGAAGAAGGGCGAGGTGCTGCTGAAGCTGGAGGCGGCCAGCATCAACCCCATCGACTGGAAGATCCAGAAGGGCATGCTCCGCCCCTTCCTCCCCGGCAAGTTCCCCTTCACGCCAGGTAACCAAAGCTTCTCACTCGCATACTACATGGCTACCAAATCCAGTTCCGTGATCCAAGTTTGTTGCGGCAACTACGATCGCCCAACAGAAATCTCAAGACGCCGGCCGGCTTGAAACTATTGCGTCCCACAGATATATCATTTTGCTGGCTAGTGATTATGATCCCGCCCTCCTGTCTGTCACAAACGACACGCTCTTCTTTTCTTTCTGCTCAGCTTTTTTGAACTCACTGAAATTTACAGCTGAATCGGAAAAGAAGCTAAAAATCCGTACTAATTCAAGCAACTGTTGCAGATTTCAGACATATGTTAGGAATAAGCACGTCTAAACCGACGCCGGCACGGCGCGGTGCGCTCTGTCGTATACAAGTAGTATACGAGTACGTGTAGGTTTGTGTAGCACGGTTGATGTAGGAATTAGGAGTCCTAATCCTACTAGAATAGCTACACTAGGACTACTATATATACACGCCGATACCCCTGTAATCAACCAGAGCGATTGAGAAAATAAAAAAGCTAAGGCACGATACGTGCCTGTGGTAAATCGTCTCCGCGTGCGTAACTAGTACTTGCAAGATTGATCAAGTGGCTAGCTTAGCTAGCTTGGTACGTGTGTGTTTTGCTTGGCTAAAGGAATCAGCCAGCGACAGATCGATCAGGAGACCTAGCTTCGCAAGTTGAGTGTTGTCGGAAAGTACTCGACAGGCTACAGAGTTGCCGCAGGTCATCTCGTCTGGCGTCCTAAGCGAATCGCTAGGTCTGGGCCAACAATTGGTATCGAGCCAAGGTCGCCGCCTGTGATCTTCTGAAAGTACTAGGAGGTCATGGCGATGGTGAAGTTTGGCGAGCTTCGGCATCGGCACGGTGGCGAGGCGGTTTGTATCCGCGCCTCGATCGCAAGGACTACGGGCTATGGGCACTCAACATGGAGGTGGCCATGGAGGCTCGGAGGTTTGGGAGGCCGTCGATCCAGAGGCAACGAAAGAGCACGCAAGGATCGCTGGACCTAAGGATCGCCAAACGGCGCTCTACTCCGTCGTGCCGAAGGACGTGATGCAGCACCTCGTCGGAAAGAAATCGGCGAAGGATGCATGGGAGACGATCAAGATCTTGCACCAAGGTCATGCCCGCGTGAAGAAAGCGCATCTTCAAACTTTGACAAAAAGCTATGAAGATCTGAAGATGGAGGAGAGCGAGACGGTTGATCAGTTTGCCGCCCGTTTCGTTACCCTTGTCAACGCAATCAAGGGATATGGCGAGAAATTGGATGAGATCAAGAACGTCAGAAGGTTCCTGCGTGCACCGGGCACGGGGCGCTACATGCAGATCGTTACATCGATCGAACAATGTCTCGACCTGAATACATTGACGGTTGAGGATCTCGTCGGAAGATTCAAGGCACACGATGAGAGAATCCGGATCAGCCGGTGATCGAGAACAGGTTGAGCACGATGCTCACAAAGCAGCGATGGATGACTCTTTCAAAAGAAAAGCGAGGCTCCACGGCGGCAAGGAGAAACGCCAATGAAAAAAGTACATTGTGGGGCAGGAGGATGAAGATGGCGCCCGCCCGGAGGAAGTTTGACATAAAGAAAGTAAGGTGTCATAATCTGCGGCGAGCTCGGTCACTTCAAGGCTGATTGCCAAGCACCAAAGGAAAGGAGAGGGCTCTCATCGCCTGTGAAGGAGATGATGGACCGATGATCTGATGCTCAAGTAATCGAAGTTGAAGGATGAGGAGGATCCTCCATCACCGGCTATGGAGATTGTGGCGCAAGTGGATCACGATCTACCTTGTGTGCATCATGAGGAACAAAGTGCCCCGTTCCCATGTGAAGCCACGTTTGAGGCAAGTGAAGCCTCGGAACTTGTTCATGGCGATCTATGCGTTGGAATCTCACCCGCAACTCCGTCGGCAATAAGTTCTTCATGCTTGTGGTGGATGATCATAGTAAATACATGTGGATTGTGTTGCTGAAAAGTAAGGATCAAGCTCAACAAGCATTCGAGAAGATCAAGGAAGTCAAGAGTTCAAGGTGGAGGCAAAGATAAGAGCCCTACGCATTGATGAGGGTGAGCTGCATCAAACCGTGTTGACCATGGCGGAGCATGATGAAGAGTAAAGGCTTGCCAGAAAATTCAGGGTGAAAGTCCAATACGGCCGTGTATTTGCTGAACATGGAATCTCTTGAGTGGAGTTGGTATAACACCGTCGAAGCATGGTACGGATGGAAGCCCTCGGTTGATCATCTTCGTACTTTTGGATGTGGCGCATGTAAAGGCGGAATTGGCGAACAACGTATTCGATGATCATGACTATGAAGGCTCAAAGACATACCGCTTGTGCAATCCTTATACCAATAAGGTGGTTTTCAAGGAGACGTAATCTTTGAGGAAGGCAAGTCATGGAATTGGGGCTACAACGAACCGAATATTCAACTTTTCACGCCACGTGGGATCTTGAGTATGAAGAAAATATGGATCAATCGAGCTTATCCTTGTCGACAAGTTCGGGCCGAAGACATTGAAGGCCTAGGGGCAGCTCAAGCGTGGACACCAGGCCGAAGCACTAGGGATTCTCCCGAAGACAAAGAGTTTGAAGAAAAGGCTGAGTCGTGGCGTAAGATACGGGCTGGAAGGGTGTACAGATTCATGCGCAGCGATACCTGCACTTGTTTGCCCAAAAATTAGAGGAGGAGCTGAAGTGAGCCCAGCAACGCCAGCAAGGCGGAAAGGCGATGGTCCAAGAGTGTGGACTGGTGGCGGATAGATGAAGGAGACCCAACAATAGGGGTGCAGATCCATCAAAAGGCTTTTCACGTGGTATAGAGAAGCTAGAAGAAAACAAATTTGAGTTACCTCCTACTTATTTGTTCTATTGCATCCAAGAGCACCGGCAAGTAGTAGATCAAATATGCGAGGCATCGATGAGAAAGTACTTCATTAAACCAAGTATAATGTCTCAAGGCGCGAATAAAAAGGACAGTCGGCGTGAAGGCATGGAGAAGGGCGCGGACAAAAAGAACTGTCGGCGTGAAGCCATGGAGAAGCCGACAAAAGCAAAGTCGGTGACATGGTTGCTGAAGAAGGAAGCGGCAAAAGCAATGCCGTGGATGGCGCCATGGAGTAGTGGCGTGTTGGGATCCAGTCGAGATGAAGCGCGCGTCGTTAGGGGTGATTGTTAGGAATAAGCACGTCTAAACCGCCAAACGCGCGGTCGCTCTGTCAGATACAAGTAGTATCTGATGCGTGTAGGTTTGTGTAGCACGGTTGATGTAGGAATTAGGAGTCCTAATCCTACTAGAATAGCTACACTAGGACTACTATATATACACGTCGATACCCCTGTAATCAACCAGAGCGATTGAGAAAATAAAAAAGCTAAGGCACGATACGTGCCTGTGGTAAATCGTCTCCGCGTGCGTAACTAGTACTTGCAAGATTGATCAAGTGGCTAGCTTAGCTAGCTTGGTACGTGTGTGTTTTGCTTGGCTAAAGGAATCAGCCAGCGACAGATCGATCAGGAGACCTAGCTTCGCAAGTTGAGTGTTGTCGGAAAGTACTCGACAGGCTACAGAGTTGCCGCAGGTCATCTCGTCACAACGTCCTAGCGAAAGTACTGCTAGGTCTGGGCCAACAACATAACCACTTGAATCTAGATCGATGAATCCTTTTACATGGACTAGTCACCCTCTCTTTTGCCAAGTACTCATACAAGGACTCTGCCATTTGCGAAACATGCAGTCGGCGATCTGGCCGGCGAGGTCGTGGAGCTGGGCGGCGGCGTGACAAGCTTCCAACCAGGAGACAAGGTCATCTCCATCAGCTTTCCCGTAAGGACAACGCACCGCCCCATGCTACCTTTCAGTGTCTCTACCGAACAGTCCAAACCCAGTGTTCTGAATTCAGACACCATCGGTGGCTGCAGATCGGCGGCGGGCTGGCCGAGTACGCGGTGGCGCCAGCGGCGCTCACGGTGGCGAGGCCGCCCGAGGTGTCGGCCGTCGAGGGCGCCTGCCTGCCGGCCGCCGCCAGCAGCGCGCTCCAGCTGCTCAAGGCAACCGGGGTCAGCTTCGACGAGAAGACGTCCGGCGTCACCGGCCCCAAGAATGTGCTGGTCACCGCGGCGTCAGGCGGCGTGGGCCACTACGCGGTGCAGCTGGCCAAGCTCGCGGGTCTGCACGTCACGGCCACCTGCGGCTCCCGCAACGTCGCCTTCGTCCAGGGCCTCGGCGCCGACGAGGTGCTGGACTACAAGACGCCCGAGGGCGCGGCCCTGCGGAGCCCGTCGGGGAGGAAGTACGACGCGGTGGCGAACTGCGCGGCGGGCGTGTCGTGGCCGGCGCTCAGGGCGGCGCTCTCCGACGAGGGCGGCACGGCCGCCGACGTCACGCCGGGGGTCCGCGCCGCGATCACGTCGCTCCTGCAGAAGGCGACGTTCGCCAAGAAGCGGCTGGCGCCGCTGATGATGACGCCGAAGAGGGAGGAGTTGGAGTGGCTGGTGGACCTGGCGAGGCAGGGGAAGCTCCGGACGGTGGTGGACTCGAGGTACCCGCTGGGCAGGGCGCAGGAGGCCTGGGCGAAGAGCGTCGACGGGCACGCCACCGGCAAGATCGTCGTGGAGATCGGAGGCGCGGAGTGAGCATGAATATCAGTGTATGAATTGGTACTGGTATAGTATGGTGCCACCATTGCCGTGATTGTGCGAAGGATTTGCTTCGGGTAATTGGAGATTTCGGTACATCTCAGCAAGGCGATGCAACTGCAGTTGCAGCTGGATTGCGGTAGTTTTTTTTTACGTGGAACTCCCTGATTCCATTAACTCGGCGCAGCGAACTCGCTGGCCACCAACACCCTTACATCATCGGGTACATTCTCCGGCCAGAGTAGCCGAGCCACATTTTGCCTAGCTCCCAACGCAGCAAGTTCATGGGCTACCTTATTACAAGCTCTAGGCACATGTGCCACTTCACAAGAAATAAAATTGAGCCTAATGAAGGTTCGCATATCTCGGTACAGAATACCTTCCGGAGTCAGGTCGTAATCTGGGCTTTGCAAAGCACGAGCTAGAATCAGTGAATCCGTCTCCAGCTGCACCTTCCCCATCCCCCATGTTGATATCGCATGCAACGCTTCACAGCAAGCCATAACTTCCGTTTGTGTCGCATTAGCAGCATGGTGAATTTTCCCGGCGCCAGATCCACGAGCTTCCCCCCAGCGATCTCTTGTCACAAAACCCCATCCTCCCTGGCGTGTATCGTACTGGAAAGCGCCGTCAGTATTGATCTTAATCACTTCTCCCACCGGCCTCTGCCATCGCTGATCCGCAGCAACTGAGCTACTCGAACCTTTAGCGCTGCAATTTAGCAAGCATTCTCTCGCCCAATACTTGGCTTGTCTCAGGACTACCGCGGTAGAAATCTTCTAGCCTTCCTTATTCTTTTTGTTTCGTTGCAACCACCATTGCCAAAGCATGCAAAGAATAAGAACTCGTTTCTCATCCGCTAGTTTCAGGATCTCATGTATTACAGCTGGGACTGAGTCGTATGCGCTCATACTCCGACGTAGCTCCTCCATGCCCACGCTTCTCCATAGCTCCTTCATATCTTTGCATTTGAGGAACAAATGGGACCCGTCTTCATCAAGCCTGCCGCAGCAGACGCAGAGCGGGTCGCATGCCATTCCCCTTCGTTTCACCCCCGTCATCAGCGGAAGGCTGTTGTGAGCTAGCCGCCATACGAACTGCTTGATCTTAGGAACACAAGGTATTTGCCAGATTTTTCTCCACTGTTCCTTCTCCTCATTACTATTCGAAGATGAGTTTGTATCCCTATCCCGGATCTGAACATACACTTTATATGCTGACTTAACCGAGAAAACGCCCTTGCTGTCAAAGTGTCATGCTGGGAAGTCTTCAAACTCATCCCTAATTGGTGTGGACAGAATAATACGTGCATCCATTTCCCAAAAGGTGTCATGCACAAGATGTTCATCCCACTGACCAGTATAAGGATCGATGAGTTCGCTGACCCTAGTCAGAATGCACGGGCCTCTCGGAGTGACTGGAATACGGCAACCCTCCCTAGAGAGCCACGGCTTTGACCAGATATTGATGCTTGTACCATCACCAACTCTCCAAATCAACCCTTCCTTCAATAGCTGGATACCCTTCAGTATACTTCTCCAAGTGTATGAGATCCCCTCACTAGGTACAGCGTCCAGTATAGAGGTATTTGGGAAGTACCTAGCCTTCATCACACGAGCACACAATGATTCTGGATTAGTGAGCATTCTCCACCCTTGTCTCGCTAGCATGGCCATATTAAAACCATACAGTCCCGGCAGCCCCCTTCACTCTTCGGTTTTGTGAGCACTTCCCAGCTAAGCCAATGTACTTTGTTCTCTTTATCTTGCTGTGACCACCAGAAACGGCAAATCATCATGCTCATCTCCTCACACAAGGATTTCGTTAGGTCAAAGCATGACATAGCAAAAGTTGGAATTGCCTGTGCACAAGCCTTTATAAGAATGCCCTTTCCCATCTTGGACAGTAACTTCTCCTTCCATCCTTGAATCAACTTCCAAATCCTATCTTTTAGATATTCAAACATCTTCTTCCTTGATCTACCCACATATACAGGCAGACCCAAATACTTCTCCTTTTTTGCCTCAGCATTAATCTTCAATTCCTCTAGCACTTGGTTGAGTTGAGCCTCTTTCGTGTTATCACTAAACATCACAGCGGACTTATCGAAATTAATTGTTTGTCCCGAGCACACCTCATAAAGTTGTAGAATTTGTTGCAGGGATTTGGCACTCTTGCTAGTATCTTTCAAAAGCACCAAGGAATCGTCTGCAAACAGCAAGTGGTTAAAACTCGAGGCATTATTACATATTCGAATGCCCTCTAACTTCCCTTCCAGCTCTGCCTTATTCAACAAAGAAGATAACGCCTCAGCACATATAAGGAAGAGGTACGGCGATAGGGGGTCGCCTTGCCTCAACCCTCTCTCTGGTACAAACACCTCTGAAAGGACCCCATTGATCCGCACCTGATAGCTGACCGAGGACACACATAACATCACTCGGTTGATCCATCTTTCATCAAACCCAAGTTTCCTCATCATCCTCTCTAGAAAATGCCATTCTACGCGATCATACGCCTTGCTCATATCCAGCTTGACAGCAGCAAACCTCTCATTCCCCCTCTTCTTAGTCTTCATGTAGTGAGTACATTCGTACGCTAAGAGGATATTATCCGTAATCAACCGTCCAGGAACAAAGGCACTCTGGTTCGGCGATATGATCTCATCCAAAATTAATTTGAGTCTGCCAGCCAGCATCTTGGATATGAGTTTATACACCACATTGCAAAGGTAATCGGACGGAGATCCTTCATGCTTTCTGGTTTTTGCACTTTTGGGATCAGCACAATACAAGTGTCATTCCAGTCCGATGGCATAGGTCCTCCGTTCAGCACATTCAGCACCTCTTCAGTCACTTTCTCCCCCACCACATCCCAGAATTTTTTATAGAAGAGAGCATGCATACCATCAAGCCCCGGGGCTTTCATATCCCCAATACTGTCTAGAGCCTCTTTAACCTCTTTTTCAGTGAATTCCTTTCCTAACATTTCATTCATCTCAGTTGTCACACATGGGTCGACATGGGAGATCAGCTCCTCCATTCGTGTACTTGTAGAGGAGGTGAAAAGTTTTGTAAAATAGTTAGTTGCCACATCTCTAATGGCCTCCTCTTCCTCCACCACCACCCCATCATCCGTTCTAAGACTATTAATCAGATTCCTCCTCCTTTTGTCTGACGCATAGGTATGGAAGAACTTGGTATTGCGGTCACCCTCTTTCATCCAGTGGACATGCGCCCTCTGCTTCCAGTATATCTCCCGCTGCTCTTCTAGTCTGCCCAGTTTAAACCGGAGCACCTCCTCCTTTCGCACTTGTTCACTACTGATCCCCTTCCTCCTCCACTCCTCCAACTCCTTTTTTATTTTTTTTATTCTCCTCTCTAGATCACCTAGCACATTCCTACTCCAACCTACAAGCTCCCCAAGCACCCCTCTAACCGCCAACGAGACTCCGTGGTTATGGAGGTCAACCTCTCTCTTCCAACCGTTCTCCACAATGCCTCTACAATCTTCCTCCTCCAGCCACCTAGCTTCGAAGCGTGGCATTTGGTCCCAAGCCGGACCTAGCCTCCTTCTAACAGCCCCCGTCGTGTCAACAGTAACTGGCCGATGATCCGAGTGTCTGTGATCCCCATTCACCACTCGAAAACTAGGAAAACGCTCCTTCCAGGACCGTGTTGCCACAGCCCTATCGAGTCTCTCCCGAATATACTTATCTGATGTGTGGTTGTTGTTTCTCCAGGTGAAAGTATCACCTATGTACCCCAGATCATCAAGCTCACAATCCACCAGAGCTTCCTTGAACTTGTCCATCTGGGTTTGCGGCTTTGGTACACCCCCTTCCTTCTCCCATAAATGGAGAATCTCATTAAAATCCCCAATACATAGCCACGGTTTGTCACCTTGATGTTTCAACGTACGTAACAATTTCCAAGTATTTTCCCTTAGCTCTGTCTTGGGCTCCCCATATATTCCAATAAAACGCCACGTAAAGCCATCAGATTCCGTAATCTCTGTATCGATGTGATATCTAGAGACGAACCCAATCAGCTTCACATTAATCTCATTTTTCCAAAACATCACCAGACCCCCACTCTTCCCCTCACAATCCTTTACTATCATGTTGGGCATGCCCAACTTCCAACGCAGCCATTCTATCTTATCTTTTCTCATCTTCGTCTCCGACACAAAGAGCACGTCGAGTTCTCCACCTTCCGAGGTCCAGAAGCCCACGAATGGCCGAGTCGTTTCCCAACCCCCGGCCATTCCAACCTGTTAATTTCATTGCGCCTCGCGGAGCTGTTCCGACAGCCCCGCTTTCTTTAACATATTGTGTGTTGCGTCATCCCCCTCCATATTCTTATGTACTTTGTTTATCTTCGAGCTTCCCTCCTCATCAACTTCCATATCGTCTGCCCCCCTCTTCTTCTCTCTCTTCTCACTTCGCCCAACGCCCTTCCCTTCCGACCCCCTCACCACACGTTTAAATGTCCCCCTCTTCTGCTCCCCCTTGTGATACGAGCTCGTTTGAATACCAGTAGCGGCCCCTTCTCCACCCCATCATCCAGAACCTCCCTTCTCTGCAAGATTAAAGGGAGTTCGGGATCCTTTCTCTCCACAACTGAGATAGCTCCCTCATGTGCTCTATCCTCGGCCTGTACCCCATCCGATGGGATTTCCTCGGCTCTCTTTCCGTCCTTCTCCTCAAAAGACAATTTTCTTGAAGCATCCATCTTCTCCAGCAGACTCCGGTCACCCACTCCCTCCCCACTATTCTCCTCACCTCCTATCTTCATCGGGCTTATCACTTCTTTCTCCCCCTCCTATGTGCTCCTGTTACTATAGGCATTACCCTCCGAGCTCTTTTTCCAGGATAGACTATCACTCCCTCTGCCTCCTCCCCCACTGCTGCCCAACGTATAGTTCCTTCTACCCCTCGACTCATTCCAGTTCCTCCGTGGAGGGATAAAGCTTCCCCTTCTCGGTGGTATGTACCTCAACCATTTGCCAAACTGTGGTTCCTCACCTCTCTTTAGCTTTGTCAAACAGTTTTTATCCACATGACCTATCACACCACAGATATAGCAGAAATCTGGTAGGTGTTCATACTTCAGTGGGCACCATATCATCCTTCCACTCCCCCGACCTCCACCATGGTACCTCTCATAATTGGATCAGCTATTTTCTTCTTCACCTTAATCCGCAAGCACTTACCCACCGCTAATCCATCCACGGCACCATCCATCTCCATGAATTCCCCAATACGGTCTCCAATCAGGATCCCATTTGCTTTTGTCATCTCTCCTAGCGGTAGCTTATACACCCTCACCCAGATTGGCACTAGCGCAAACTCATACTCCTCAACCCCCTTCCCTGGGTCAAAATCTTCCACCACCAGAAGCTCGTTGTCAAACATCCATGGGCCACCCTCTAACGCCTTCCTCTTCCCTCCAATCTGGTTGAAAGTGAATAGGAAGATGTTATCCCCTATATCCATGCACTCCACCCCCTTCATCGGTCACCACATCGGTCCCAGCACATTGCCCACCGCCTCATCGTATGCCTGCTTCTCCGAAAATAGCTTCCCGATGGCCTTCGATTTCCAATCTCCCAAGGATCTCTCTGATGCACCCCCGATCTTCACCCCTGCCATCTCCGCTTCCGACAGCTTCAGGCCCTTCATCAACCCTTCCACGCTGTCCAATCCTTCACCTCCAATTCCCTTCCCCTTCTCCATCTCCCTCTAGACTACCACACAAACCGAAAGTGACGAAAACTAGGTCACAGTGTTTTACGATCGCAAGCCCTAGACACTCGTGAAAGGCTTATGGAAGTGGATGGGACTGAGGCCCTACAGAGATCTACTAGCTACCAGAAGTCCGAGGTCCTCCCACGGGCGAGATGTGGGAAGATCACGATGATCGCCGGTGGAACCAGGGCCCAACGAGAACCCAGATCGCGATCGCTTCAAAATCGCCTGAAACTGACGCGCGATAATTACGAAACCGTCACCCTATGGGACGGAAATTCGAGTATCCGATGAGAGAAACAGTGCAGTAGTTTTTTCTGGGATCTACCCAAGGCCCAGGGTTCCAGAATAAACAGCTACTGGTCCACCAAGCAAACCCATCGCCCACATGCACGAACGGACATAGCGGCACAATGGGTCCCGAGCAAACAGACTCAGGCCCATGGCACGGCCCAGACTGGCTGCCTGCCTTCATAATTTCCAACTGCGCATTTTCCTTTGCTCGGACCACGATTTTCACACACCAAAAAAAGGGGGGCTGCACGGGTCTCTACGAATTCTTATCTCCTCCCGTTTCCCTAGAAGGGTCGCATCACTGCCCAGCCCGTCGCCGACAAAACCAGCGGTTTCATCGTCGTTGCTCAAAACAAAATCTACTCACGTGTGTTGCTAGTCCATCACTATGTTTGATATTTATAAATTAAAAAAATGTTATAACTAAATAATAGATGTTTTTAGTAAATTATAATCTTACACAATTGCAAATGGATTTGAAATGTGAAGGAAAAAAAGATATGTTTCCACGATGAGAAGATGGTAAATTCCACATCTTTCTCTCACGTTCTTCCGCTTGTCATGTACAGCGGAGAACTCCCGTCATTTTTAAGTTACCATTAGCAGGTAGCATAAGGATATGTTTGAAAATTAGTCGAATAAGGTTTTTTTTCTCATTGGTCTCTAATCAGGTTAGTGCCAGTGGCAGAGCTAGGGGGACCAGTAGGGCCCTGGCCCCCCTATGGCGTTCACCAGCATGAAGGAATTTTTAATTAAGACTAGCTTAGATAGAATTTTTAGAGGAATTAGCTTATTTGCCCCCCTCTAATTTAAAATTATCAGGTTTGTCCCCCTCTAAGCTGCAATCTTGCCTCCGCCGCTGGTTAGTGCCCAACTTAAGTCTTATATTTGGGCATGAGTGTATTTTTTATGTTGTTTTTTAACAAAATAATTACTCAATTTTGTAGGTTACTAATTGAAAGTACAAAGGAAGTCGCCTAGAGGGGGGTGAATAGTCTTTTAAAATTATTACGGTTTAGGCTTAAGTAAATGCGGAATAAAACTAACGTTTAATTTATTAAGCACAAAACCTAGCAACTAAGTTCACCTAAGTGCATCAACAACTTATGCTACGCAATACAAGCAATAAGGTGATAGCAAGATATAAAAACTTCAAGCATGATGGCTATCACAAAGTAAAGTGCATTAGTAAAGGGCTCGGTTGAGAGATAACCGATGGGCGCGGAGACGAAGATTTGTTTCCCGAAGTTCACTTCCAAAAAAGCTACGTCTCCGTTGGAGAGGTGCGATGGCGCAATGCTCTCCGAACGCCACAAATGGCTCACCTCGAGGTGTGGTGGCTTGATGCTCACCCAACGCCACACAAGGCCTCACCCCGAATGCGGAAGCACGCAACTCATCGATGCCACAAAAGGCTCACCCTATTCTCCTGAGTGCGCACTACAAAAGGTGGGCACTCGCTCCACTATGGGAGGCTTGAGGATGGTCACCGAACCCGTACAAGATTGAGACTTACTCCACAACTCAATTGGAGGCTTCCAACAACAAAGACACAAAAGGCTACAATGCCATAAAAGGCCAACAAGCCACAAGAGGCCACAACACCACAAAAGGTCAACAAGACCACAAAAGGTCAACAATCCAACCACATAACCGTCTAGGATTCCAAGAACCCAAGAGTAACAAGCCCACAAGCTTGTACTCGCCGAATCTCCGAGGAGAACTCAAACCTATGCAACAAATGCAAGGGCAAGTCCTTTACTCCCAAATTCCAACAAAGCTACAAAAGCTATTGGGGAAATAAGGGAGGAAGAACACAAGAGGAGAACACAAAACTCTCCAAGATCTAGATCTCAATAATTCCTTCACAAAGAAGGGATTTAGCTTGGGGGTATTGTAGATCTAGATCTCCTCTCTCAAATCCCTCAAAAATATGCAAGAATCATAGGAAGGGAGAGGGAAAGATTCTTCAAGGTCAACAATGGAGGAGAGAGAGAAAGCCAAGAACCAAGAAGAAAAACTAGTACCCACGAAGGGAAAGAGGAGCCCCTTATAAAGGGCTCCCAGATCCGCCCGTTATGGGCATTCGCGACCCTGGTCGGAACTTCCGGTGGGAGGGCGGAAGTTCCGGTGGCACGCAGCCAACGGTCACAAACTGCGAAGTGAGAAACTAAAAAAGCGAGTCCTGGTCGGAACTTCCGCCGGTCCACCAGAACTTCCGGTGGGAGCGGAACTTCCAGTGGAAGTTCCGACTGAAGTTCCATCAAATAGACGCAACCAAAACAGAAGGTTACTGAACGTGAGCGGAACAAGAGTCGGATATTCAATCGGTACTTCCGGCGGCAACTAGGCCCGAGCGGAACTTCCGGTCCCTGGCCGGAACTTCCGGTGGGGGCAGTATTTCCGCTATAAATTTGATGCGTGCACCCAATGTTGTCGTGGGACACTTCGTTGGAAACCCCAAGAGCAAGGTGTGATGAGCACAGCAGCAAGTTTTCCCTCAGTAGAGACCGAGGTTATCGAACCAGAAGGAGGAAGGAAACGTCACACCGGTGTTGCAAACAACGTGGAGACCTGCACGACACAAACTCTAGACTTTGATCCAACGAATCAGTGAGATTGTTAAGCTCACCGGTTTGCTGTAACAAAGGATTAACTGTATGGTGTGGAAGGTAATGGTGGTTTGCAGCAAGTAAACAGTAACAGTGGAAGATGTATCAATGGTAAAGATTGGACCGGGGTCCATAGTTCACTAGAGGTGCTCTCCTTAGATAAACAACATGGCATGAAGGGTAAAAAAATTACAGCAGGGCAATTGACAGAAACTGATCAAGGCATAACAATGCAATACTAGTCAGAAAGATCCTATGAGATTCGATTGGGCAATACAACAAGATACATAGACCGCCATCCAACTGTATCTATGACTAGAAGTCCACCTTCAGGTTATCATCCGAACCCTCTCCAGTATTAAGTTGCAAGCAATAGACAACTGCTTTAAGCAAAGTGTGTAAGGTAAACAATCCACTTGTTCCATGAAAAAGAGACCGTTGTTTTCTACCTAGTAGCAATAGCACATCTACAACCAAAGAGATTTTTGTCACTTCCCTTGGAAACTAGAGGCATGAACCCACTATCGAGCATAAATACCCCCTCTTGGAGTCACTAGCAACTACTCGGCCAAGATAGCTACTAACAATGGAGAGCATGCAAGATCACAAACAACACAAACATGATAGAATCATAAAGACAAAACCATTAACCAAACTGACATAATAATCTCAATATCCATCGGATCCCCGCAAACACAACATGCATGATTACAAATAGATTAGATCTTGATCATGAACGGAGCTCACAAGATCTATACATGAAAGCACAAGGAGGAGATACAACCATCTAGCTACTACATGGACCCATAGTCCAAGGTGGAACTACTCACGCATCATACCGGAGAGAAGGCCTTCGGGATGATCTCCCCTCTAACAGGGTGCCGAGAAGAACGTCAGATCCCCCCGATCTAGGGACGACGGTGGAGGTGGCTATAGAAGGTTTCGTAGAGTTTTGATCGGGTACCTAGGGTTTCTGCATCGGGGGCTTCTTATAGGCGAAGAGGTGAGGCCAGGAGGCGACCAGGGGAGCCACACCCTGCCCAGGTGTGGGTCCACCCTAGCCCGCGCCTAGGGGTTGTGGCGGCCCTCTGGCACCTCTCCGTCTCGTCTTCTGGATTCGTGTCTCTCACGATAAAATATTGACTTCGGCTTTTGTCCCGTCAAATTTCGAGAATATTAATTTTCTGCCTTTCTAGAACCAAAAACAGAAGAAAACATGCAACTAGCACTATGGCAACTTGTTAATAGGTTAGTTCCAGAAAAGATATAAAAACACCTCAAAGTGTAGACAAAGTAAAGCAAAGTAGATACTAAACAAGCATGGAGCATCAAAAATTATAGATGCGTTTCCGACGTATCAAGCATCCCCAAGCTTAACTCCTGCTCGTCCTCGAGTAGGTAAGTGATAAAAAGAATAATTTTTGAGGTGACATGCACCATCAAAACCAATATCAAACCATTTGCAAGCATTGAAAGCTGGGATCAAAGAACTCTAAACATGTGCATGAAAGATGGAGTTCTAACAATAGGACAAAGTAACTATGCATGCAACATGAAAGGTTACAAACAAAGATCATAAATAACATGCATTGAAAAACGTTTGTTTGTTTCACATACAGAAAACATGGCATAGTGGCATTCAACTTGTCCCTCATAGAGTAGCAAATAGATGCATAGGACACCTTCAAAGTTCACAAGGGTGACTAGAAACAAATAGCACAAGAACAAGTAATATCACAATATGCATCAATCAATAAGTTTTGGGACACTGCACACAGAATGACAACTATGCTCTCTTAATGGTGCCTAAAGGTAGAAGGTGAAGACTCAATATAATAGTGGAAAAGGGACCTTCATAAAGGGAAGCAGGGATTTCAAGTTTCAAAAAGAGCTTCCAAAAATTATGGTACTTGTTAGCTTTCAGCCCTTATTGCCCCTATCATAAGCATGTTGAAGTGGTTAAGGTTAAAATGAACAAATATGGAGTATATGCTTGACAAAGTATAAGTTGGCAATCTCAAGTCCCTTGAATATGAGGGTCACACCTCATGTTACTCAACTTCAGTCACCTACAAGTTCTTGTCATTGTAAGTACATGCGTATCATAGAGAACCGCCAATGGGGTACCCCTTGCACATGGTACAGGAGCTATCACATAACCGAAATGACAAGGCAAGCATACAATGAGCATCTCGGCGATCTTTTTATTTATCATATGCATAGATTTTTATTGAGGATGCTTCATAGATAGCTCACTATGGTGATGCTGCAAGTTTCCACCATGATTAGGCATGGCTTAGGCTAGCGGCCCAGGCATTTTTCTAACACAAAATACATACTCCATGGACTTATAAGTTCCCTCTTTATTTCACACCGGTGACATCCATAGACAAAAGAGTGTGATATCAACTGAGTACAAAGTACAAGTGCAATGTTGAAAACATTCCCCGTGACAGCACAGTTCTACCAATTCCAACGTATAAGTGCAAGCATATACAACATAGATGACACAATGGTTCAAGTTTATTAGGGCAAAGAATATAAAGTGTGCCATCAAGTTTGTGAGAGATTTAATCACTAAGTTTTCACATAACAAAGAGACTTTTTAACTGGAAGGTAGATGAAAACAAGAATATACTTGGAATGGTGTAACTGATATGTCCAAAACGTATCTACTTTCTCGAACACTTTGCTATTGTTTCTTCTCTAAACTTGTGTGATTTGGATACAACTAAAACGGACTGACGCTGTTTTCAGTAGAATTACCTTAGTGTCTTGTTTTTGTGCAGAAAATCAACTATCAGGAAAAATCCCAGAAAATATGCCAAAAACTATTTTTCACCAGAAGATTCACGGAGCCAGAAGGGGAGATAGAGAGGAGTCACCCCAAAGCGGGCCCAGACCCGACCTCGTGCACGAGGGGGTGCGCCACCCTGTGCACCTCCTCGCCTTCCTGCGCCTATAAGTTGCCTTCGACCTAAAAACCGATGGGGGGTTCGATAGTTTTCCGTAAAGATTTCCGCCTTGCCGCCACCGAAACCAAGATTCGGATCCGTAAACTCCGTTTCTAGCACCGCCGACAGGAATTTGGAGAGGATCATCGCCATCGTCATCACCAACGCATCTCCATCAACCACCGATGTTTCCCTCATCCATGAGTGAGTAATCCCCCGCTGTAGGCTTGGGGATGGTAGGGATTGGATGAGTTCTATCATGTAATCGAATAAGATCTGTTAGGGCATAGTGCCTAGTATCTCTATTAGTGCTATTTGACTTTGTTGCAACTTGTTGTGCTTAATGCTTGTCACTAGGGCCCGAGTGTAATGATCTCATATCTGAACTTATTATTGAATTATTATGATAGTATTGTTTGTGATCTTATCTGCAAGTTGTGTATACATATCATTGTCCGGATCCAAAGGCCCCAAAGTGACAATAATTGGAACAACCTGAGGGGATGGCTATGGTGTGAGGATCACATGTGTTCACGGAGTGTTAATGCTTTGCTCCGGTGCTCTATTAAAAGGAGCGCCTTAATTGCCAGTAGTTCCCTAATGGCCTCGCTGCCACGGGCTGGCTGGACAGAAGATGTTGTGCAAGTTCTCATTGCGAGCACGTATGACTATATTTGGAGCACATGCCTAGGATTGTTTAGTACTTGGATGCTTGTTATTATTTATCTGCAATGCCCTAGATCTTGAAGTTACATGTTTAGACTCGTCCATGCAACGCCCGTCCATCCATCCCTATGTCTACCGCACTTGAATCATACTGTTATCGTTACTGTTACTATTGCTGCTGTTGTTATTGTTGTTTCTACTACCAAACTGTTACTATTGATAAACTTCTGTGAGTAAGAACTATTTCCAGGTGCAGCTGAACTGACAACTCAGTTGTTAAGGCTTGCAAGTATTCTTTGGCTCCCCTTGTGTCGAATCAATAAATTGGGTAATACTACCCGCGAAGACTGTTGCGATCCCCTATACTTGTGGGTCATCCAGACTATTTTCTGGCGTCATTGCCGGGGAGCATAGCTTTATTTGTAATTTCACTTGGATCTACTATTGTTCACTGCTACTCCTTTCATCATGGGGAAGTCTCGTGATGGAAAGTTTCCTATTTTACCATCCACTACAAGAATAGGTACAGTCCTAAACACCTCTGTTGTTCTTGATTCACCGTCTGTTATAAGTAAGCTTGTCACACCACCACCACATACTCATGCTACACACACTGCTATTACTGCTGAATCTGAAACTTATTTTGATGCTCATGATGTTACTTCTACTGTGTTTGATGCGAGTGGTTCACTAGGTCCTTTTCTAGATGCTACTATGGCTAGTCTAGGAAATACCAAAACTCCTAGTGAAGCCACTGTTACACCTGTTAGCTCACCTGAGGCTAGTGAGAGTTATGATATTAATGATGGTTACATTGAGTTCACTGATAAATTTGTTAAAGAGTGCCGAAACACATATGGTACTAGTGCTATGAAGAGTCTCCTTGCTAGACGTACTATTATGCCTAAGTTATCCTCTGATCCTAAGTTTGCCACCTCTCCCATAGAACAACATGCCTCCCACAAGAGATTCTCGACTTCGTCATCGAGAGGGGGCTGAAGCCGGGGTGACTTTATTGGAGAAGACGCCGCCGCCACCATCTGAACGCCTCCCAAGCAAACTTTGAACCTAAAAATAGAAAAACGGAGCCCTCCTGCCGATGGGGGCCAAGATCCACCCTGGATCCATGGCCCTAAGGCCATACGAGCGGGGAAGATCGCCGGCGGTGATAGGAGGCACGGAAACCCCAATCGCCTCCTCGCGCTCTCTGGAGGCGAAGGGGTACGAGACGGTTACTTTTCAATAAAGATCATTTGCTTTTCAAGTGTTCTTCTGCTATAGTGGTGTGAACATTGTTTTTCTTGCCCAAAAATCGATTTAGCAATCCTTGACCTGGCTTTATGTTTTCTGGCCTGGAGGGAAGAAGTTTTATACTCTATTGATTGTTGCCATTTGTTGGTCCATTTGGACAATAAGAAACAACATAACGTTTGAAAAATTCAAGCTGAGATTTCCTTGGACTATTGTCTTCACAATTTGTGCCTTTCTCAAATAGTGAGCAGGTTTCATATTGGGTGCTTTATTACTTAAAATGTTTAAGTATTACACCCGATTTTTGCATAACTAAGATGTACACAGCTGCCATAAGTTTGAACTTAAAAAAAACAGGAGAATTATACGAAATTATAATGAAACCATATGACGCCTAAGGTGATGGAGGATCACGATTCACGCCTAAGGTGACGGAGGATCAATCCAAAGATCACGCTTTCATTCATGTTGAAAAAATATATATGTTGTTGTATCCACGTGTACAAACCTCTGTAACAAGCACAAAGAAGAGGAAGCCATGTGTGCAGGAGCAGAGGAGTTGCTGCAGAAGATGAAGAAAGTGTGCAAGAGGAGCGTTACATCTTCATCAACATTCATTGTCGGGACTTGTTTGGTGATGATCACATAGGGTTGATATAGTCTGTGTAAGGTATGAACTTTAGCAGAGGCCAGGGTTTCTTCCCCTTCTCGAAGAAAAATAAGGTATGAACTTTATAGAGTTGTTTTAGTGGTAGCAGGTTTTTGCCCCCTAGGGGTGTTCGAGGGCGAACACTCATGGCGGGTTTCCCAACTCACATTCCCTTTTATTTCCTTCGCCTCTAATTCCAGTGGAAATGGGTTAGCCTGGTTGAAATAAAAAACCAAAAGTGAGCCGGCATCGTCCCCTTTACAAGCTGAACAAGCAAAGCATCAATCACATGGCAAGCTCCACTTTGCATCCTAACACATTTGTCCTTGTTGATATGTTGATGCATGCAGTATGTGACTCTGAATCCGGAAAGCTTACTTTGGACAGCTTGAAAGACAAAAATAATGGAGTACAAGTTTTAACATTCTCTCGCAAAATAAATACAGAGTGGCATTCTAAACTTGACAGCGTATTTCATATATATAAACACACTCCAATCCCACATTACCACTATCATTACAAATGATCACTGCAAAAACAAAACAAAACAAAACAAACGAAAAATTCAAAACAGCTAGAACCACGCTGTCCGCCGTAGTTCCTTTTTTCCTTCTTATTAATGCAGGAGGAATGAATAAGAATGATAAAATAGCCCTCCTTATTTTTCGCACTAATAATAACAAGGGAGACGACCGAATGGACAGACAAAAAACGAGAACTCGGCACGGACCACACTTCTGGTTCACACCTTAGGCAGCCAACGCCAAAGCCGCGATGGTGGCCGCGGCGGCCGTCGTCGCCCACCCGGCGAGCACGGACGCCGCGCCGTCCTTGTCGGCAGCATCTTCGTCGGACGTGGCGGGCGAGTCTGCGTCGTCGGACTCGTCGTCGTCGTCCGAGGGCGAGGCGGCCGCGGAGGGCTTCTTCGTCGTCTTCTTCTTAGGCCCCACGGGCGCTGGCGCCGGCGCGAGGTCCTTGTCCTTGGCGGACTTGAAGAGCTCCTTGGGCTGCAGGAACTTGGAGATCGCGTAGACAGCGAGCGGGTCGTCGTCCTTGACGGTGGCCGTGACGGACGCCGTCGCGCCCACCTTGGTGTCCAGCGCGGCGGTGTCGCCGTCCTTCTCGACGTCGAAGCTGTAGTCCTTCTTGGCCACGTTCGACGTGGCCAGCGTGCTCACCTTGCCGCTGTTGGACTCGAGGAGCTGCAGCGAGTAGTAGTCCGGCACGGCGTGGAAGAGCAGGATGGCCGTCCGCCCTTTCGCCGTCAGGTTCTTGTACTTGGGCATGAAGGACGCCACGGCGGAGTCGACGGGGCAGAAGAGCGTGAGCCCGTTGTCCTTGGTGGCGTTGATGTTGCTGAAGGCCTCGGCGTCGGCCGCCAGCAGGCCCGCGAAGCTCTTGCAGTACTTCTTGGAGAGGAGCTCCGTAATGTTGACGGGCGCCGGCGCCGCCACGGGCGCCTCGGCCTCGGGGGAGGCGAGCACGCTGTCGATCTGGAGCACGGCCAGGTCGTAGGGGATCTCCTTCACGGTCTTGACGTAGCTCGACGGCGACGCGCTCTCCTCGGCGTCCTCCGCCGTGAACGTCACCTTCCCGCCGCGCCGCTGCGTGATGTTCACGTACCCGGACATGCCGGGGGCTGAGCCGGACTCCTGCACGACGACGACGACAATTAGTCATCCATTTCAGTCAATTGCAGTAAACTACTATGCATGAGTAGGTTTCGTACTACTCTAACAAGATCATAATTAAGTATGGGGCTGGATTGATGAAAATGCATGTGACTGAGAGCATCTCGGCCTATCCGGACGCATTTCGGTCCGGACGTCGAAAATTGGCGCACTCGCGTACTCAAAGACCTATTTTCGTTCGGATTTCGGGGTGTTTTTGTCCGGCCTATCCAGGCTGAACCCAGGATCCTGGGTACGCCCTGGGAACGTCGGACGAAGCAAATTCGACGAGTGGACCCGCCTAGTCAGCATATATTCGCAATTATTTATCAAAAAGTCGGGCATATTCGCGCAAAGTTGGTCCGTATCGACCATATTCGCCCAAATTTCGCCCATGTAGACCATATTCGCCCAAAGTTGATCCGTATCGACCATATTCGCCCAAATTCCGCCATATAGACCAGATTCGCCCAAAGTTTAGGCATATTTGCTCAAAGTTCGTCGATATCCCAAAGTTCGCCCATAGTTCGTCCATATCGCCCATATTCGTCCAAAGTTCGCCCTTATTCGCCCAAAACCTCTTATATTCGTCTAAAATTTGCCTAAATTTATTAAAATTTAGCCAAACGTGAAAACTCGTCTGAGTACGCGAGTGAAAAACTGGCGTACCCTGGCCGAAATCAAGCTCCGTCCGGCCAAAAAAAGCCGGATTTCGGCCTGGGTTGGGCCAACGAGTGGAGATGCTCTGATGCTCAAAGCTGCACGGATGGACCGGATTAAGCTCACCTAATTCATGCCCGTGCTGATGGTGACTCATGCAATGCAAAGTTCAATAATGACCAAATAATTCTGAAATTAGTGCATTTCGTACTACGTACTACAGGAAGAACGTGTATTGAAATTAGTATGCTTTGCCGGGTAAGAACAAATTTGCTGTGTTTTCTCTCAAATACAAAATTCACATGCGGACACGCGCGACGCTCCGGCCAGCCGCACGATTCTGATCCGTTGGTGCAGGAAATAACACACACAAAATCGGAAAAAATGAAAAATGCCGTGGAAAAGTTAAAAAATACCCTGGCAACTTAAGTTTGTGCATGCTCCGAGGGACTAGAGAGGACACGTTTTCTTCTTAGATTTTGGAAAAAATTAAGCAACTTGTGGGTTGTTTACTCCATAGCAAAAAATTGGCAACAGGTGCTCTGCATCCGAGTAAGCAAACTATGACTCTCCAACAACGGCTAGAAGTTTAAAAATGCCTAGAGATCTCGCCTTGGGACTTCCAAAATTTCACCATTTTCAAATGACCCTATACTCGAGGGATTCGATCGACCGATGACCATAAAATGGACAAAATACGGCAACCGTGTGCATTGTACACTGACCGGACAGCATCACGATCAGACGGGTCAATAATTTATTGGTAATGAAGAGACTGGCCGGCATGTCCATGTGCACGTAGATAAAAACATTGCCGGCCTAGCTTCGAAAGCGACGCATGTCATGTCGTTTTCGAACAAAAATTTGGTTAGTAGTTGAAACATCTATTTGGGCGATGATGTTGCAAATATTGCTGTTAGTACAGAAAAAGCACAAATTAATTCCACATTTTGGGAGGTCCATATTTTGTTTGCATTTATGCATCGCTTTAGAACTTTATCAGTGGCCTAGCTTAGCTAGCTAGGTAGTGCATGGGCAGGGCATCCACTACCAGTAGCATCACCATGGATGGAAGCTTGACTGTTCTATCCGGCCGGAACCCCACCTACTCTATCATGGAGCTGCGCTCCAGCTGAGCAAGACCAATGATGCAGCTTTTTGCAAACAGCAATAGAACATCTAGGTAATTAATTAAGCCTAAAAAAGGCATCAATATGTTTTCTGACGACACGATTATGAGGAACTGATATGCAAGCACGGTTTATTAGAGCTTTTTGTAAGGGCAAACAGTTAGCGCTGGCAGCAGCTTTAACTAAAGTATCAAAGCTAATAACTGTCTAATGATGCTCGTATAGATTCGCTAACAGTATAGCTAACGGTAAGCTAATCCCTTATGAGAGCCTCGCCGACAGGAGGAGACCTTGTCCCCACATGTCATCGTCTCCCTCCAGTAGCTGAGCCAAGGCATAGACTGGGGAGAATCAGAGGTCACCGCCCGGCATCCCCGGGTTCACCTGTCTGTCGGCGACTGTTCAAAGAGCTAGTACCAGGAGCGTCTAGCTGGTCTCGACTGTTGATGAGTGACGACTGAGGAGTGAGGAGTGGTAGAGTGGTAGGTATGGTGTACCTGGAACATGGTGGAGCAGGCGGTGACGCCGTGCGCGAGCTGGTGGAGCTTCTTGCCGCCGTAGTAGTCGACGAGGACGTGGAGCTGGAGCATGTGGCGCTTGGTCTGCAGCGTGCGGCCGCTGCTGGCGAGGCCGCCCATGTCGCCGTTGGCCACGGCCAGGACGGTGATGGTGCGGCGCTTGTTGATGTCCGCCGCCAGCCGCGTCTCCGTCAGCAGCTTGTTGAACTGCGAGTACTCCGGGTACTCCCCGAGGATCTTGGTGATGTTGTACCCCTCCGCCACGCCCGCCGCCGCCGCCAAGGCGAGCACCAGCGCCGCCGCCAGCGCCACCCGCCGCCGCGCGTCCATTATCGTCGTCGGATGGTGCGTCGGCGTCTGGAGCTCGGCCGCTATCTAGCTAGCTCAGCTCGGAGCGTAGTGGAGTGGAATGGGATGGAGCGGAGGGGAGAGGAGGACTGAGGAGGCACTGACCGACCGCTGATGGGTGTAATTATGATTGGAGAGCTGTGTGGGCCGCCGGGCTATGTAGCGTGTGTACGTAGCGGCAGCGGGATCTGGCAGGGCAGGGCAGTCGGTGGCACTGGTGCCCCGAAAGTTTCGGTGTAATTACCGGGGATGCCATCGGCGTCGTGCTGGGCAAGCGCAGCGCCGGTCTACCGCGAATCCCGAAGGCGTGTGAGGGTGGAAAGGGATAATCTGGGGCGCAGAAAGAAACGCGGATGGGGCCTGCAACACGTGGACTTGACCTGGCTGGCTGGCTTGTTGGGTTGCGGTGCCCTCCTTGGATTGCGAGTTTATGGCCGGCGTCGGTACGGTACGAAACTAGGGGATGCCTGCTGCCGGATCGCTTCGAAGGGTCTCTCGAACAGGGTAGACAGGGAATTCATTCGTGTTTACCTGGCGTCGCTGCCACGGCTCTATGTGGTAGCAAATAGCGCATCTCGGATCAAATAGTCCCTCTTTTCTAAAAATAGGTCTGATTATAGTCAAATATTCTAAAATTTGTTCAACTACATAAAAAATCCCAAATTCCAAGATTGCATAGTTGCCAGGAAAATATCCACAAAAAAGGCAAAGTTGTCAGACCCCACACATCATACACCTAGGCAACTCTAGGGATGTCGTCGCGCGATAGCACACTTCTAAAAAACTATAGACATTTTATAATTCTAAATTAATACTTTTAGAATTATCATAAAATATATTTTTATTGGTCAAATTTTTAAAAAATTGACTTTGATTAAATGCATCTTATTTTAGATAAGAGAGTAGCATATTAAGGTTTCGAAAAGTGGGCGGTAGCACCAGAGACTAGTGCTACCGTTTTTTGAAAAAAAAAAATGGGAAACATATTTCTGATACTCCTTAAATTTTGAAAACAATTTCTTGATACGGTAGAAATTTTGGGAAAATAAGTTGTACTTTGAGCTATACAGAAAACATAAATTTATGACAAAAAATCAAAGTTTTAGACCCATATACAAACACCATTTTTCCAGTACCTCAAAACATGACGCAATTCTACCAAAACTTCGGACGAATATTCAGGCATCTTTACATATTCACGGAATAAAATTTGTGATTTTAAAACATAAAATTATAACTTTCAAATTTTCCAAAATACATGAGCAACTAGTGCTGAGGTGCTGCAAATCCGTTCTCCTTAAATTCACTCTGGCTAGAGGTGAAAATTTTGGATCTTATGTATCTTCCGGTTCAATCAAATGAACTATTTTTTCAAGAGTGATATAATTTTTGTAAATTTAATTTCCTTGAGTGAACTACAAAGGATCATAGTGTATCCTAATGATCACCAATTCACAACTTTAACTGTAGCATTTGAATATTAGAATCATATATTTTTTACAAAAGAAAAGGTAAATGTCTAGTCCTTGCTACAAAAAAGTCATTTTTGTCGGTTTCAAAATAATTCATAAAAGAAAGTACAACAAATATAAATCTTTGACAAACAGATTTTTTTTATCAAGAAGTTTGTGTTACATGAAATGTTTTGTCAAGCCAATACAATAGCATAAGAGTTTTGATCTAGCATCATCATAACAAAGATGCACATAACCCACGCGAACTAAGAGTGTGGATTTGCTGCCCAGGGGATAGCTGCCCCCACAAGTAGCACCGTACGATTCGTGCCGAGATCTGCACAACCACTAGGCTGTGAAATGACATGGTGCCAATGGAGTGGTGTTAATGGCTGATTAAGCAGTCTTCTCTACTGGCAGGCTTGTCAGTGCTCTGCATGCACATATCTTATTTGTCCATGCGTCCCTGCAGTGCGTGGAGTACCGTGTCTGAATTATTTTGCTAGGTCCAAGACTTCATTGTACCGACTCTGCGCTGGATGAAAAAACGACTGATAGAAGGTAGCGTTAACTCGCTCAATCAGGTAATAAGCATACATAGGCAGCTTTACGTTAGAAGGCCTTACTTCGGATCGCCTTCGGATGTATATTTACTAGATTATCGGAAGACTGATGATTTGCTTGGTACATGCGAGTTTTCATTCTAACCAGTTGTAACTATCAAGCTTCTCGGGTGCTTCTGCCTGGCTTGTGTTTCATCTCCCTCTCCATTACAGCCACCGCAGGCTACCGTTTCTTTCCGTCTTTCTTTCTTACTCAAACATACGTACTAATAATCCCAAATAGAGGTAGTACGTCTTTGCAGGATGCGGCTTAGTTTTTTATCAGGCAGATGGTTCCTCCCGTCTTAGTATTGGCTGAGCAAGGAGAAAGAGCCAGTGGCGCCTCGTTGGGCAGTTTTTTTATTGCCCGTGTGATACTATACAAACTGATTGGCAGTGCCTAAATGTAAAGGCTGTAGCGTTTCTGTTTACCTCGTGGTGTAGGCCATTCATTGAGTTTACGATGTATCTCCATGCTGCTCGTCCATGAATCTTGTGTTAGCTCTTTTTTAAATGAAAAATAGGAATACAAGTCCTGTATATTGTGTTCATTGCTGAACCAAGGAGCGCTGTTGGTGATGAGTGGATTGGGAAAAAATATTTGTCTATTTCGTGCAATGAACTGTAGTTTCGCGTGTAAATTTAAAAAAAATAAGAGTAGATTTTTAGTTGAAAATAAACTCTGGATTTTTGTCAGAAATTTCTTATTGCGGCAAATTACCAGCAATAGTTGATTTGGCATTCATTTTATTGAGAAAAATTATCACCGATGAACAATTAATCTGCTGCCATATTTAAGACTGTCACGGCGTGCTCCGAATGACCGGGGTTGCTGTTAGTGGCTGCGCAAGGGAGGAGAAGGCTATGCTACCAAGAGAGAAAGCCCGTGGGAGATAGCCACAGATTTTCTTGGAGACAGTGCGGTGCTGCCATGAGGCATGCATACTATTTCCGTCAGGTTGGTTGTTTATAGACGTGAGCCAGACGCTAGCATGCAGGGGTAGCACGTGGATCGCGACGTGTGCTAAGACTAGCCCCAATGGGGACATCATAGGTGGTATCATGCACCATATGCATGCAAAATATTTATGGGTCATAGTAATTAATGATGAAAGAGATTGTGTTGGTATCATAGATAGATACGGTACCATAACACATAAAACTAGAAAAATTAATCTCAAACAAATCTTGTCCATAATTTTTCATTGAGATTCTATAAAACAATAAATACACCAAGACTATGATACTACTATAATGATACTATGCATTATGGAGATGGTATCATATACTAGTATCATATGCATGATACTACTATATGATACTCTCCATTGTGGCTAGTCTAATATGACAGCGTATAAAAGGAGGAGAACAGGGCGACTAATTTTAATAGTATGACTTGTTTTAAAAAAGAAATTTAATACTAGCATACTTGGGTTCCCGTGGCCACGCCCGCGTGGGAATGTTGGATTCCATCCCGCTGACTAAATCAGGCCCCTAAATTACTGTTCACCTCGTGCCTCCGCCGAAGACCTACCTGGGTCAAGCGAAATTATCTACTCCACTAGCATGCTTCTGCTATACGGTGGCCATACATATGCTTCCGATCAAAATTATCTAATAGCACTAGCTGCTTCTGCCATGCATGCGGTGGCCATGCATGCTTACAAAAAAGCAAAAACCTGCAACTATTGTATTAGTCCATGTGAATCAAAACTAAACAAAGTACACGTATATTGAGGAGATGTTTTCTCCCCTGTACCGTGTCAGCTTTTAAAAATATTTTTTACCGTATCCTGTCAGCTTTATTATAGAATGCTTAATGATACTGCTTATCTTAAGGTTACTACGCACGTATCTCAGCGCATAACATGGCGTGCATCCAGGAGGGGGCAGCTATCCCCCGGGGCAGCAGACTATTAACCCACGAACTAAAGCTAAATGTTTCAACATAAATAAACTTCACCATATGGCTTAAACATATCCCAAGATCCCAATGTTTGCATCCAAAGTCTAGAGATGCTTGTGCATCCGCATGGTGCTACACGGATACATTGATTTATTGTGCGGTCATGTGTGAAAGGGCATGTATGCCTCCATGTGTGGTTTTGATAATTAATGACAATTTTTATGGACTAATGTGTAAATTGAGTTTTACTTATAAGTTTGTCCATTGGCATCGCTTCGGCCATGTGTTGATCTCAAGGTTGAAAGATGAATCAATGTCCAAGGGCTTTGTGCCATTGGAAACATGAAGAAAAAAGGATCTTGAAGGTTGATCAAGACAAGTGCAAAGAGTTGCATCAAGATGGATCAACCTCAAGAAGGGATGAAAAAGGGCAAGCTCAAGATGCGCCATCTCTAGAAGATCTCATGTTTGAAGCTTGCCATCCTCATGATCATGGAGTGATGAAGACAAGTTCAAAGAAGAGGTTTCCCCATGGAGTATGGGGGGGGCAATTTGCAAGTCTTCATCTTCATCAAACAAGAGCAAACAAGAAAGGTGTTCCCACTATAGAAGAACAAGGCGGTCTACATCAAGTTCAAGTGGGATGCTCAAGGCAAAGGTATGTTCTTGATAGGGCTTCTCTTTTGCCTGTCTCGTGTTGTTAGTTGGGAGACCGGGTTTAGGATAGATGGCCGTTCTATCAAGAGGGGCTTTCAAGCGGGTGTCTCATTTGCATCGTTCGGAGAGAGCTCAAACCTTTGCATTCATAGCATCATCTTTCTTGGTTGTTATTTGGTTCTTGTCCATGAGAGGATCTAGAGCTTGTGGTCATCATCATAACAAGCTCTAGTTCATTAAATAAGGATTTCACTTGCATATCTTATTGCGGTTTTTTATTGCGAGTTTTCCGGCTCCACACCTTGGGAGATACTTCACATATATATTCATGGTATTTTCTCCCTAGGTGATACCCAATATTTCGTCTCGTTTGGAGTTCGAATGCGAAAGTTATTGCATTTCTGGTTTCTGGAATTTCCCTGACCGGAAGTTCCGGCTTCTCATCGGAAGTTCCGATAGGGCATTTTGCCGCCGGAAGTTCTGGTGGAAGTTCCGGTTCTTCCTACGCTCACATACTGTATCCTCTCTATTTGGTTTGTTGTTTTTGACGGAATTTGGGCCGGAAGTTTGATACGTCGGAAACGTATCTATAATTTTTGATGCTCCATGCTTGTTTAGTATCTACTTTGCTTTGCTTTGTCTACACTTTGAGGTGTTTTTATATCTTTTCTAGAACTAACCTATTAACAAGTTGCCACAGTGCTAGTTGCATGTTTTCTTCTGTTTTTGGTTCCAGAAAGGCAGAAAATCAATATTCTCAGAATTGGACGAGACAAAAGCCGAAGTCAATATTTTACCGCGAGGGACACGAATCCAGAAGACGAGACGGAGAGGTGCCAGAGGGCCACCACACCCCCCAGGCGCGAGCTAGGGTGGACCCGTGCCTGGGCAGGGTGTGGCCCCCCTCCCGGCCTCGCCTCTTCGCCTATAAGAAGCCCCCGATGCAGAAACCCTAGGTACCCGATCAAAACTCCACTAAACCTTCTGTAGCCGCCGCCACCATCGTCCCTAGATCGGGGGGATCTGAAGTTCTTCTCGGCACCCTGCCGGAGGGGAGATCATCCCGGAGGCCTTCTCTCTGGTATGATGCGTGAGTAGTTCCACCTTGGACGGGTCCATGTAGTAGCTAGATGGTTGTATCTCCTCCTTGTGCTTTCATGTATAGATCTTATGAACTCCGTTCATGATCAAGATCTAATCTATTTGTAATCATGCATGTTGTGTTTGCGGGGATCCGATGGATATTGAGATTATTATGTCAGTTTGGTTAATGGTTTTGTCTTTATGATTCTATCATGTCTGTGTTGTTTGTGATCTTGCATGCTCAACGTTGTTAGTAGCTATCTTGGCCGAGTAGTTGCTAGTGACTCCAAGAGGGGGTATTTATGCTCGATAGTGGGTTCATGCCTCTAGTTTCCAAGGGAAGTGACAGAAATCTCTTCGGTTGTAGATGTGGTATTGCTACTAGGTAGAAAACAACGGTCTCTTGTTCATGGAACAAGTGGATTGTTTACCTTACACACTTTGCTTAAAGCAGTTGTCTGTTGCTTGCAACTTAATACTGGAGGGGGTTCGAATGATAACCTGAAGGTGGACTTCTAGTCATATATGCAGTTGGATGGCGGTCTATGTATCTTATTGTATTGTCCAATCGAATCTCATAGGATCTTTCTGTTGGAATTATGCCCTAGAGGCAATAATAAAGATGTTATTATTGTAATTCTTGTTCATGATAAAGTTTATATTCCATGCTAGAATTGTATTAAGCGGAAACTTTAATACTTGTGTGGTTTATGAACAACACCGTGTCCCCAGTATGCCTCTATGGACTAGCTCATTGATTAATGATGGTTAAGGTTTCCTAACCATAGACATGAGTTGTCGATTAATAATGAGATCATATCATTGGGAGAATGATATGATGGACAGACCCAAACTAAGCGAAGCAATTAGATCGTGTCATCGTGTTCATCTTTGCGAAGCTTTTCTTATGTCAAATATTGTATTCCTTAGACCATGAGATAATACAACTCCCTGGTATCGGAAGAAAGCTTTGAGGTCATCAAACGTCATCCTATGAGAGGGTGATCATAAAGGTGTCTCTCAGGTGATCGGAAAGTACCTGTTGGGTTGTATGTATCGAGATGGGATTTGTCCCTCCCAAGTCGGAGAGATATACTTCAGGCCCACTCGGTAATCGATATCAACACCGCTTGTAAGCATGTGATTAAGGAGTTGCTCACAAAGTGATATCGGATTACGGAACGAGTAAAGTACTTGCTGTGAACGAGATTGAACTAGGTATGATGCAAGACGATCAAATCTCGCAAGTAAAATATCGCGAGACGAAGGGAATATATATGGGATTGATTGAATCTGGAATCGTGGTTCATCCGATATGATCATCGATGAATGTGTAGAGTCAATATGGGTTTGCACCTCGCTGTTGATTATTGATATAAGATCATGTATGCATATTCTCGAACTCAAGGGTCACACACTTAACGTGTCTCGGCTAGGATAGATTGGATAATTGGTTTATGAGTTTTTGTTGAGTCTCGGATGAGATCCGGGACATCATGAGAGGTTAGGAATGGTCCAGAATAAGATTCATATAAGGCAATGCAGTTTTTGGAGTTCGGAATTGTTTCGGGTTAATCGGTATTGTACCGGAAGCTTCTAGAACCTTCCGGAGGGGGACCAACGTGGCCCCACCTGCCAGGAGGGGGCATGGGCCTATGAGGGAGTGCCCTGGCCGCATTGGTCCAGGGGCACAAGGCTCCATAGGGCCCAACCGGCAAACCTAGGGCAAAACCCTAGGGGAGCTTCTAGAAGGGGGGGAACTTGCCCCCCACTCCTCCCTCCTTGGCCGCCGGCCCTAGGGCTTGGGGGAGGGGCAAGGGCTGGCCGCCCACCCCTCTATATAAAGAGGGCTGGGGGGCACACCCCCTCCCACACCTCCTCCTCAAGCTCTAGCCACCCTGCTGCCCTCCTCTCTCCCTCCCTCCCGACTGCACGTAGGCGAAGCCCTGCTGCAGAAACTCTCCACCACTTGCATCGCGCCGTCGTGTTGTAGATCCAATCCGTCTCTCCACCATACTTGCCGGACCAGGGAAGCAGGAGACGTCGAGGTGCTGCACGTGTGCATCTCTCGGAGGCATCGCCACTTGCGGTGTTAGATCGGATCGGATCGCGAGGAGGAGAAGCGAGTATGACTACATCACCCACGTTCCGACGAACGTTACGCCGTGCGAATCTTCAAGGGTATGAAGATCTCATCTATCCCCCCTCGTTGTTTGCATCTCCTAGATTAGATCTTGGCTTTCCCGTTCGCATCCGTAGAATTTGTTTTGATTTACTATGCTGCGAAACCCTTCAGTGGTATCAGAGCTAGATCTATGCGTAGATGTGTTTCACGAGTAGAACGCAACATGGTTGTTGCGGGCGTTGATGTTTTCTGTTGCAAGCCTCTTGTTTGTGTTCTTCTTATGAAGCGGTCCAGGCCAACCTTACGCGACCTCGTTCGCGAGACCGGCTCCGCACTTGACGTGTGGATTGTTCCACACATGCGGCTGGTGGATGCCAGTTTCTCTCACTATAGTTGTCATGGGATTTACACCGGAGCTTGGCAACCATAATATCACCGTTGTGGATTTCCGTAGGTAAGAATCGTTCTTAGCTTGCTACTCCCATAAGCCACGTAAAACATGCAACAACAAAGTAGAGGTGTCTAACTTGTTTTTGCAGGGAGTGTTTTCTGTGATATGGTATGGCCCAAGATGTGATGTGTATATTGTATGCGATGATCATGTTTTGTAATATTTCACGACTTGCATGTCGATGATTAAACAACCGCCAGGAGCCATATGGTTGTCTTTATAATTGTGTATGACCTGTGTGTCAACTTCTTATACGCCATGTAATAGTTTCACTTTATCGCTAAGTAGTTAGCAATAGTTGTAGTTGCTATTCGTGGTGGAGGCAATCCTGGTGGAGTGATGGAGATCATGCCGGCACGCACAAGATGGAGATCATTGCGCGAAGATTGGCTATACCATGTCACATAAAGTTATATGCATGTGATGTTTATCCTTTTATGTATCTTATTATGCTTAGATCGCGACGGTAGCATTATAAGATGATTCCTCACTTAAAGATCAAGATAAAAACTGTGTTCTCCCCATGTATGCACCGTTGCGAAAGTTCATCGTGTCCAAGCATCACGTGATGATCGGGTGATATAGACTCTACGTTCACATACAACGGGTGCAAGCCAGTTTTGCACACGCGTAAATACTTGGGTTTGACTTGACGAGCCTACCATGTACAGACATGGCCTCGGAACACAAGAACCAAAATTTTAAGCATGAGTCATATGAATGATATGATCGACACTTCGTTGTCCACCATTGAAACCACATCTCTTCTCGTGAAGATCGGATTAGGTGTGGTGAATTTGGATCATGTTCACTAAACAACTTGAGGGATGTTGAATTTAGTGGGAGTTCATCTAGTAATTTGATTAAAAGTTGAACTAGTTATCATGAACATAGTCTAATTTGTACTTGGAAACATTGTAGATCAAATGGCTAAGTCCAACTTCAACTTCAACGTTTTTGCTGAGAAAGAAAAGCTTAGAAACAATGGGTCTAACTTCACCAACTATTTTCGCAATCTGAGAATCATTCTCTCTGGCGGTCAAAAGGACTATGTCCTTGAGAATGCGCTAGGCGACGCCCTGCTGTAGATGCGCCGGCTGATGAGAAAGCTGTCTATCAGTCGCACAAAGATGATTATGGTGTGATTAAGAGCACCATGTTGTTTGCTATGGAATCGGACCTTCAAAATCATTTTGAAGACTATCCCGGGCCCTTTGAGATTCTTGAGGAGCTGAAAACTATGTTTCAGACTCAGGCCCATTCTGAGAGATATGAGATCTCTGAGAAATTCTTTAACTGCAAGATGGAGGAAGGGAGTTCCGTTAGTGAGCATGCCATAAAGATGTCGGGCTACACTCAACGTCTTGAGCAACTGGACTGCAAGATTCTAGAGGAGCTCAAGATTGACAGGGTTCTGCAATCACTCCCTCCTAGCTACAAAAGTTTTGTAGTGACTCATAATCAGATTGGCTCCACTGATACGATCACCGAGCTCTTCGCAAAGCTGAAGGCTGCGGAGGTGGACATCAAAAAGGATAATCATGTGCTGATGGTCAACAAGCCCCCCACCTTCAAGAAAGATAAGGGTGCAAAGAAGCCCTTCAAGAAAGGCGGCGACAAGCGCGTTGCCCCTGCTGAGAAGAAGCTCAAGTCTAGACCTAAGCCGGACACTGAGTGCTTCTATTGCAAGGCAAGGGTCCTTTGGAAGAATCGTCAAGTACTTAGCGGACAAGAAGGCTGCACCATCAAAGGTATATTTGATATATATGTTATTGATGTTTTCCTTACTAGCCCTCGTTGTAGTGCTCGGTATTTGATCTTTGGTTCGCTTGCTAATATTTGTAACTCGAAACAGAGCTACGGAATAGACGCAATGTGCGAGGGATGAGATGACGATGCGCATTGGCAACGGATCAAGAGTTGATGTGATGGCCGTCGGCACGCTCTCCTTAGTTTTACCTTCGGGATTAGTTTTAAACCTTAATAAATGTTATTATGTGCCTGCGTTGAGCATGAACATCATATCTGGATCGTGTTTATTGCAAGACGGTTATTCATTTAAATCTGAGAATAATGGTTGTTATATTTATATGAGTAACATCTTTTATGGTCATGCACCTTCTGTGAATGGTTTATTTCTTCTGAATCTTGGAAGGGATGAAACACACATCCATAACATTGAGGCTAAGAGATGCAAAGTAGATAGTGATAATACTACTTATTTGTGGCACTGTCGTCTAGGTCATATTGGTGTAAAACGCATGAAGAAACTCCATTCTGATGGACTTTTGGAGTCTCTTGATTTTGAATCATTTGACACATGCGAACCATGCCTCATGGGAAATATGATCAAAACCCCGTTCTCCGGAATGATGGAGCGAGCAACGGACTTGTTGGAAATCATACATACCGATGTATGCAGACCGATGAGTGTTTCGACACGCGGTGGATATCGCTATTTTCTCACTTTTACCGATGACTTAAGTAGATATGGGTATATCTATTTAATGAAACATAAATCTAAAACATTTGAAAAGTTCAAGGAATTTCAGAATGAAGTGGAGAACCATCGTAACAGAAAGATTAAGTTTCTACGATCCGATCGTGGAGGTGAATATTTGAGTTATGATTTTCTCAGGCATCTTAAAGCAAGCGGAATCGTTTCGCAACTCACGCCACCCGGAACACCACAGCGCAATGGTGTGTCTGAACGCCGGAATCGAACCCTATTAGATATGATTCGATCGATGATGTCTCTTACTGATTTGCCGTTATGATTTTGGGGTTATGCATTAGAAACCGTTGCATTCACTTTAAATAGGGCACCATCTAAATCCGTTGAGATGACACCGTATGAACTGTGGTTTGGTGCTAAACCTAAGTTGTCGTTTCTTAAAGTTTGGGGATGCGAAGCTTACGTCAAGAAGTTGATGCCGGACAAGCTCGAACCCAAAGCGGAGAAATGCGTCTTCATAGGATACCCTAAGGAAACTATTGGGTATACCTTCTATCACAGAACCGAAGACAAAGTGTTTGTCGCAAAGAACGGTTCCTTTCTTGAGAAGGAGCTTCTCTCGAAAGAAGTGAGTGGGAGGAAAGTAGAGCTAGACGAGGTTGTTGAACCTTCTCTTGAGTTGGAGAGTAGCGCAACACCTGAAATTGTTCCAGTGCCGCCTGCACCAAAAATAGAGGAAGCTAATGACAAGGATTATGAAGCTTCGAACGATGCTGCTACTGAACGTCGCAGGTCGACAAGGTCGCGTGCCCCTCCTGAGTGATACGGAAACCATGTCTTGACTGTCTTGTTGGTAGAATACAGTGAACCTACGAACTATGAGGAAGCGATGATGACCCCAGACTCTGAGAAATGGCTAGAAGCCATGAAATCCGAATTGGGATCCATGAGCGAAAACCAAGTATGGACTTTGGTGGACCCTCCTAGCGACCGAAAGGCTGTTGAGTGCAAATGGATTTTCAAGAAGAAAACGGACGCGAATGGTAATGTTACCGTCTATAAAGCACGGCTTGTCGCGAAAGGTTTTCGACAAGTTCAAGGTGTTGACTACGATCACACTTTCTCTCCCGTTGCGATGTTTAAGTCTATTCGGATTTTATTAGCAATTGTTGCATTTCATGATTATGAAATATGGCAGATGGATGTCAAGACTGCGTTCCTCAATGGCAACATTGATGAAGAGTTGTACATGATGCAACCCAAAGGTTTTGTCGATCCTAAGGATGTTGATAAAGTGTGCAAACTTCAGCGTTCCATTTATGGACTGAAGCAAGCATCTCGGAGTTGGAACCTTCGTTTTGATCAAGTGATCAAGAGCTTTGGATTTGTTCCAAATTGCTACGAAGCTTGTATCTACAAGAAAGTGAGTGGGAGCTTAGTGACATTTCGGGTACTATATGTGGATGACATATTGATTATTGGAAATGACATTAACATGCTTAACGATGTGAAGAGTTATTTGAATAAGTGTTTTTCAATGAAAGACCTAGGGGAAGCTGCTTATATATTGGGCATCAAAATCTATAGAGATAGACAAAGACGCCTGATAGCTTTATGCTAGAGTACATACCTAGAAAAAGTTCTGAAAAGGTTCAGAATGGATAAGGCAAAGAAAGGTTCAGTGCCTATGTTGTCAGGTATGATATTGAGCAAGGCTCAGTGTCCAGCTACGGTAAATGATAGAGAAGCTATGAGCAAAGTGCCTTATGCCTCGGCCATAGGTTCTATCATGTATGCCATGCTGTGTACTAGACCGGATGTGTCCAATGCTCTTAGTTTGACGAGCAGGTACCAAACTGATCCAGGAGTGGAACACTGGACAGCCGTGAAGAACATCCTAAAGTACCTAAATAGGACTAAAGAAATGTTCTTAGTCTATGGAGGTGATGAACAGCTTGTCATAAAGGGTTACATCGATGCTAGTTTCGACACCGACAAGGATGATTCTAAATCTCAGACAGGATACGTTTATATTTTGAATGGAGGAGCTGTGAGCTGGAGAAGCTGCAAGCAAAGCATGATCGCGGGATCTACAGTAGAAGCGGAATACATGGCTGCTGCAGAAGCGTCAAGTGAAGGAGTTTGGATCAGGAACTTCATCACTAAGCTTGGCGTGGTTCCAAGTGCCTTGGACCCACTGGAGATATTGTGTGACAACACTGGCGCCATAGCACTCGCTAAGGAACCAAGATATCATCCAAAGACCAAGCATATCAACCGCAAGTTTCATATAATCCGAGATTATATAGCATATGGAGATCTGAAGATTAGCAAAGTACATACAGATCTAAATGTCGCAGATCCATTGACTAAACCTCTTCCACGTGCAAAACATGATCAGCACCTTAGTTCCATGGGTGTTAGATTGTTGCCAAATGTAAACTAGATTATTGACTCTAGTGCAAGTGGGAGACTGTTGGAATTATGCCCTAGAGGCAATAATAAAGATGTTATTATTATAATTCTTGTTCATGATAAAGTTTATATTCCATGCTAGAATTGTATTAAGCGGAAACTTTAATACTTGTGTGGTTTATGAACAACACCGTGTCCCCAGTATGCCTCTATGGACTAGCTCATTTATTAATGATGGTTAAGGTTTCCTAACCATAGACATGAGTTGTCGATTAATAATGAGATCATATCATTGGGAGAATGATATGATGGACAGACCCAAACTAAGCGAAGCAATTAGATCGTGTCATCGTGTTCATCTTTGCGAAGCTTTTCTTATGTCAAATATTGTATTCCTTAGACCATGAGATAATACAACTCCCTGGTATCGGAAGAAAGCTTTGAGGTCATCAAACGTCATCCTATGAGAGGGTGATCATAAAGGTGTCTCTCAGGTGATCGGAAAGTACCTGTTGGGTTGTATGTATCGAGATGGGATTTGTCCCTCCCAAGTCGGAGAGATATACTTCGGGCCCACTCGGTAATCGATATCAACACCGCTTGCAAGCATGTGATTAAGGAGTTGCTCACAAAGTGATATCAGATTACGGAATGAGTAAAGTACTTGCTGTGAACGAGATTGAACTAGGTATGATGGTACCGACGATCAAATCTCGGGCAAGTAAAATATCGCGAGACGAAGGGAATATATATATATGGGATTGATTGAATCCTATCATCGTGGTTCATCCGATATGATCATCGATGAATGTGTGGGATTCAATATGGGTTTCCAGACCCCGCTGTTGATTATTGATATAAGATCATGTCTGCATATTCTCGAACCCGAAGGGTCACACACTTAACGTGTCTCGACGCTAGGATAGATTGGATAATTGGTTTATGAGTTTTTTGTTCGGAGTCTCGGATGAGCTCCGGGACATCACGAGAGGTTCCGGAATGGTCCTGAGAATAAGATTCATATAAGGCAATGCAATTTTTGGAGTTCGGAATTGTTTCGGGTTAATCGGTATTGTATCGGAAGCTTCTAGAACCTTCCGGAGGGGGACCAACGTGGCCCCACCTGCCGGGAGGGGGCATGGGCCTATGAGGGAGTGCCCTGGCCGCATTGGGCCAGGGGCACAAGGCCCCATAGGGCCCAGCTGGCCAACCTAGGGCAAAACCCTAGGGGAGCTTCTAGAAGGGGGGGAACTTGCCCCCCGCTCCTCCCTCCTTGGCCGCCGACCCTAGGGCTTGGGGGAGGGGCAAGGGATGGCCGCCCACCCCTCTATATAAAGAGGGCTGGGGGCACACTCCCTCCCACACCTCCTCCTCAATCCCTAGCCGCCCTGCTGCCCTCCTCTCTCTCTCCCTCCCGACTGCACCGTAGGCGAAGCCCTGCTGCAGAAACTCTCCACCACTTGCACTGCGCCGTCGCGTTGTAGATCCAATCCGTCTCTCCACCATACTTGCTGGACCGATGAAGGAGGAGACGTCGAGGTGCTGCACGTGTGCATCTCTCGGAGGCATCGCCACTTGCGGTGTTAGATCGGATCGCGAGGAGGAGAAGCGAGTACGACTACATCACCCATGTTCCGACGAACGTTCCGTTGTGCGAATATTAAAGGGTATGAAGATCTCATCTATCCCCCCCCTCGTTGTTTGCTTCTCCTAGATTAGATCTTGGCTTTCCCGTTCGCATCCGTAGATTTTTTTTTGATTTACTATGCTGCGAAACCCTTCACTTTCTGACTAGTATTGCATTGTTATGCCTTGCTTAGTTCCTGTCAATTGCCCTGCTGTAATTTGTTTTCCTTTCATGCCATGTTGTTTATCTAAGTAGAGCACCTCTAGTGAACTATGGACCCCGGTCCAATCTTTACCATTGATACATATTCCACTGTTACTGTTTACTTGCTGCAAACCACCATTACCTTCCACACCATACAGTTAATTCTTTGTTACAGCAAACTGGTGAGCTTGACAACCTCACTGATTCGATGGGGCAAAGTCTTGAGTTTGTGTTGTGCAGGTCTCCAGTTGTTTGCAACACATGTGTGACGTTTCCTTCCTCCTTCTGGTTCGATAACCTTGGTCTCTACTGAGGGAAAACTTGTTGATGTGCTCATTACACCTTGCTCTTGGGGTTTCCAACGAAGTGTCCCACGACAACATTGGGTGCATGCATCAAGGTTTTCTAGCGCCGTTGCCAGGGAGGCTAAGGACGTCTTCACAAGGGGAGTCCTTCACTTCCTTTCTCTTTACTTTGTTTTTAGTTTGCTTTGTTCCTTTTACTTGGTTTTGTTTGCCTCTTTTCAAAAACTTCAAAAAAACTTAGTTTAGTTTGGTTTGCTTTCTTTTTCCAAAAACACAAAAAAATTAGTTCCTGCTCTAGTTGCTAGTCTATTGTTTCCTTGCTTGGTCATGCTTTCTATCAATGGATGGTTTCTTTGAAACTAGTTCTTATTGGCAAGGTGGGTTCACAGAGGAACAAAAGTATTATTATAAGGAACACCATTTGTCACAAAAAGGGAAACACATATGGGAACAAATTGATAAGTTGAATACTATTGCTAGAGACGTGTGCTATATATATAATGTTACTTATTGCTTTGATAAGTCCTGCTGCTATAGGAGGCATAAACACCTGCCTTTTCAATGTGAGTATAATGATAATGTTACCATATCTTCTTATGTTAAGGTAAATTATGACTTTGATGATGTGGAACAAATTGAAGAATTTATTGCCTTCAAGGGTGCTTTTGAACTTGCCAGTTTGCTTGAAAATACTGATGATGCACCTTATAAACATGAGGTTTTTGAGATACTTAAATTTTGCTTTGATAATTATAAGGAAGAAAATAGCTATATTCTTGAATATTTTAATAGATGCTTTCCACAAATGTAAGAGATTAATGCCTTGCAGGAGCCTATGGAAGAAGAAATTGTTGAAACTGGAAGCTCATTAGATGAAAAAGAGGAGGAGAGTGATGAACAAAAGGAGGAAGAATGGATCTACCCATGTCTAACTTCTAATGAGAGTAACTCTTTAACTCTTATATTATTTGATTGTCTCCCATGCTTACCAAAGGAGGATGAATGTTATGTTCCTGTGGATCCTTTTGAAATTTCTACTTTGGGTAAAACCTGTGAAGGTTTTAATTCCACTATTTTTGAGCTTGATAGAGATTATGTGTTTGTAGATCATGAAAAGCATGCTTTATGTGATAGCTATATTGTTGAGTTTATTCATGAGGCTACTGAAAATTATTATGAGATAGGAAAGTATGGTTGTAGAATTTTTTATGGTACTGAAACACCTCTCTATGTGCTAAAAGTTTTGAAGTTACTCTTGTTTCATCTTCCTATGCCTGTCACTTTGTTCTTTGTGAATTTATTTGCATACAATATTCCGATGCATAGGAAAAGTGTTAGACTTAAATGTGTTTTGAATTTTCTTCTTGATGCTCTCTTTGACTTCAATTCATATTTCTTATGTGAGCATCTTCTCAAGCTTCTTGTGCCTAACTTAAAGGCGTTAAAGAAAAGTACTTGTTGGGAGATAACCTAAGAGTTACCTTGAGCATTGGAAGTTATTACTTCAGTAATGACCTCTCCTTATCCTTTTTGTTTGCTTTTTGTACCAAGAATGACCTCTAATGAGAGGGAAGTAAGATTTGGGGAGTTGCTGTCCCGAAACAGATTTCTGTCCTCCACCAAAATAATTTGTGAGGAGTCTCTGTAACTTGGATTGAGATAAAAATTTACAAATAAATCCCCCAGTATGTGAGATAACTTTATTTAGTTCAACACTTTTTGATTTGAGCAACAAAAGATGTTCGAAAAAATCGGTTTCTACCTGCTGGTCTGTTTTGACAGATTTCTGCCATTATTTGCATTTGCTTCTTATTGATTCCTTTTTGAGTTCTCTTTAGGTGAATTGAGCTTTTTGAATAAGTTTCTACAGTAGCTTATGTTTTTAGTGAAAAGTTTTGCTGTTACAAAGCTTTGCCAGAGGTCTAATATCTTTTTAATACACTAATGTTGCTAATGAAGATTGTGTGAAGTTTTGTATGAAGGAAAAGTTTCAGGTGTAGAGAGAGAATGATGCAATGAGATGAAGAATGGACAAAATCTCAAGCTTGGGGATTCCACCATGGTGTCACCCCAAGAAATATCCAAGAGGTACAAGAGACAAAGCTTGGGGATGCCCAAGGCATCCCCTTCTTCATTAATAAAAAGCTCAGGTCTGTTTAGACACTTCGTTTTTATTGTTTCATGCATAGTTGTGTTGTTCTTGGAGCATCTTAGTTTTTGTTTGTTTTGCTTAGGTTGTTTAGTTTTCTTGAATAAAGTAGTTTGGACCCCCCCGTTCTTGCTGTGTTGTTGCAAATAAGTTGCTTGGTGTTGGAAAGGAGTAATAAGTTCTTGCTTGATAAATGCAAGAGGAGCTTGCATTGACTGTGACTTAGACTTTAGCATGACATGCTAGGTGTTGTTTTGACCTTATGCTTAGTGATTATTGTTGTAGCATGTCTTTTTCCAAACAATTGGGATTTCTTAGTGTGCCTTTAAAGAATTATGCGTTGTTTTAGCATGCAAAAGCATAGTATTGTGGTATTCTCCTTTGATGCTTTTTGTTTGGGTTGACTTGGCACATGCTCACACCATGTTATGACTATGAACAATTCACCATAGCCTCTATGATCATTTATTCCTTGACTTGTAGTACCACTCTATGCTTTGATTAGTAATGCTTTGTTGCTCTGCATGATTATGGCCATTATTGCTCTCTTAGTTGGTTGCTCCCAGTCTTTTGCTAGCCTCCACTTGTATGAGTAAGCTCTACTCATGCTTCCAACTCCCAAGAAACCAATTTTTTCCAAAGTGTCCACTATAAACTCCTATGCATGGTGTGTTACTGATGACCCACAAGTATAGGGGATCGCAACAGTCTTCGCGGGTAGTATTACCCAATTTATTGATTCGACACAAGGGGAGCCAAAGAATACTTGCAAGCCTTAACAACTGAGTTGTCAGTTCAGCTGCACCTGTAAATAGTTCTTGCTCACAGAAGTTTATCAGTAGTAACAGTTTGGTAGTAGCAACCGCAAAGCAATAGCAACAGCAACAGTGAAACAATAGCAATAGTAATAGTAGGATTCGAGTGCGGTAGGCATAGGGATGGATGGACGGGCGTTGCATGGACGAGTCTAAACATGTAACTTCAAGATCTAGGGCATTGCAGATAAATAATAACAAGCATCCAAGTACTAAATAATCCTAGGCATGTGCTCCAAATATAGTCATACGTGCTCGCAATGAGAACTTGCAAAACATCTTCTGTCCAGCCAGCCCATGGCAGCGGGGCCTCTAGGGAACTACTGGCAATTAAGGTGCTCCTATTAATAGAGCACCGGAGCAAAGCATTAACACTCCATGAACACATGTGATCCTCACACCACAGCCATCCCCACCGGTTGTCCCAATTATTGTCACTTTGGGGCCTTTGGATCCGGACAATGATATGTGTACACAACTTACAGATAAGATCACAAACAATACTATCATAATGATTCAATAATAAGTTCAGATCTGAGATCATGGCACTCGGGCCCTAGTGACAAGCATTAAGCACAACAAGTTGCAACAAAGTCAAATAGCACTAATAGAGATACTAGGCGCTATGCCCTAACAGATCTTATTCGATTACATGATAGAACTCATCCAATCCCTACCATCCCCAAGCCTACAGTGGGGGATTACTCACTCATGGATGAGGGAAACATCGGTGGTTGATGGAGATGCGTTGGTGATGACGATGGCGATGATCCTCTCCAAATTCCCCGTCTCGGCAGGGTGCCAGAACGGAGTTTCTGAATCTGAATCTTGGTTTCTGGTGGCGGCGGCGGAGCGGAACTCTTTCTGGAAAACTATCGACCCCCCATCGGTTTTTAGGTCGAAAGGCAACCCTCTAGGTGCGGGGTCAGGTGGACCCGCGCCTGGGTGGTTCTGGGTCCCCCAGGCCTCTTCTCTATCTCCCCTTCTGGCTCCGTGAATCTTCTGGTGAAAAATAGTTTTTGGCATATTTTCCGGGATTTTACCTGATAGTTGTTCTGCACAAAAACAAGACACTAAGGTAATTCTGCTGGAAACAGCGTCAGTCCGTGTTAGTTGTATCCAAATCACACAAGTTTATAGAAGAAACAATAGCAAAGTGTTCGAGAAAGTAGATACGTTTTGGACATATCAACTCCCCCCAAGCTTAGCTTATTGCTTGTCCTCAAGCAATTCAGTTGAAAACTGAGTGCGATAAAAGAACTTTCACGAACACTTTGCTTCATGTGATGCATATATTCTCAGCACAGGAGTAGATGCTTAGACAATTCATAATAAGGAGTATGCAACTAAGTCTACTCAATAGTCATTGCAAGCTATAAATAGAAACCAACTCAATAATAATAAGTAGCATGGAACATAAACATAAGCAACATTGCAATGCTCATAGTAAGGTATGATAGAGTGGTATCTCGCTTGCCTTTGTTTGAAGAGCACAATATGAATGCCAAGGCACCTCTGAAGTTCAAGTGAATACTAGAGGTAAAGATATCAGAGATACAAGCATCGAAGTCATGACATAATTAACCAAGTTTTGGAACAAACACAAGAATGACAACTATGCTCTCAAGAAGGTGCTCATAGAATAAGTGGTGACTCAACAAAGTTGTGAAAACGGTTTTGTGAAGGTTTTGAAAGGCTTCCTAATGTTGAAAGGAAGGTACTCGGTAGCTTTGAGCTCTCATTGCCCCTATCATAGGCATCTTCATGTGGTTAAGGTGAAAGTAAGGTCCACTCTGAATCATATGCTTGACAGATCATAAACTGGAAATCCCAAGTCCCTTGAGTACGAGGGTCGCTCCGCATGGTACTCAACTTTGGTCACCTGAAAGTTCTTGTCATTGTAAATACATGCATATCATCGAGAACCGCCAACGGGGTACCCCTTTGTAACATCCCAGCATTAGAGCTTATAAATAAGTTGAACACATAAGTGTGCATTGCATTCATGCATAGAAAATCTGAATAATTTTCGCGATTTTAAATAAAAACTTGTCAAAGTGATTGAAGCTTATCTTAACTTGATGGAATTGATGTAGATCATCAAGTTGACAGCGATAAGTTTCAATATGACCTTTGTTAAAACCTTATTTTGGGTAAACATGTTTTGATCTAAGGGTAGATCAAATGTAATAGAATTCAAACCTAATACATTACATAATGATTTATATTTGATCCTTAGGTGATCATATCATAGTATTCATTATAATCACTTATGAATACCAAGTTATAAATACAACACAAATAATAAGAATGTAACAACTATATCTTAATCCCATCTACTTATACCATGAGTATCATGGAAATACCTAACTTTAACTCTCTAGTGAGATTGAGTAGGAAAGAAATCAAAGTAAGATCATTCACCATATATCTTTCTTTCCATATCAATCTTTATTATATCTATTGAATCCTATTCTTATATTTTTTGTTCATCAATGTTGAGCAATCAACTATTGATTCACCAATTCTTAACCTATCAATTCTTGACCTATCAACTCTTGTCCTTATTATAGAATTCACTTAAGACCTATAAATAAAGAAGTAAGAAGAGGTAAATATTAATGCTAGTATTAGATATCATTTATAGGATGGGAGTGTTGGAAGAGGATAAGAACAATATGATAATTTATGGAGTTAACTCACTCATGTATAGATAGAAGAGTTAAGTAGAAGATACAATTTTATGTTAACAAATAGGATTATAAGGATGAACACTGAAGATAGTTACCAATGAGTAATACTATTAGATTAAGAAGGCATAGCAAATGAATAACATCCTTAATCCAATAGAGATACTAAGAAGACAATTTCAATACAATTATAATGTTGTATTGATGAAGCCTTGTTTAGCTAACTAGAAACCTGAATCATAAAGGATCAAAGGATTATGATCATGCCTTATTCACCTATATTGAATGCTTATGCCATGTATAAGTGACATTGGTGGATAAACCATATTTGAACCATAGTATAGATATATTATCCTAGATTAGTCATTACAAGTCACATTAATATAATGTGAGGTTGGAATGTTAGATATTGGAGTCAAGTAGAGACAAGATAGTAGGATTAAAATGATGTTAGAGCAACATTGGATTAAAGAAGTAGTATTTTCCTCTTGGGAAACACTAAACACTAGAGGAGAGTAGAACTTGATATAAATCTCTACTAGAGTAGTATTTGTGATGGATGATTTAAGAAGGGTATGAATGGAGTTAGAGGTAACCACTTGTTGGGTTAGAGATTATTAATAGTAGAATAGTTGTTATAGCCAAGTATAAATATGAGAATGTTATGAAAGCTTTAGTGTTAAGCATATTGCTTATATAAATGGATTTAGAATAATAAAGGGTGGATAAGAAGTTTCTATAAAGCAAATCTCATCATGTTAACACATGATGATGGATATAGAGAAGTAATATATCTAGGAAAGGAATTCCTTAATTGGAAGTCCAGAATTATGAAGTATGGAATATAGGAATCTTTGCTGAACACTAAACCCTAAATCTAAGACCAAACCTAATATCCACTTTCTATGGTTGATCTATCATCTTGTTTCCATAATGGTTGATAGGAATAATTTCCTACATTAATCATTTCAGCACACCTTGGACATTGTCACATCCCAAAATTTTCCAAATCTTGCTATGTGAAAAATAAATGAATAAAATAAAACTTTGTTGAATTTCAGGGTGAAAAGAAACTTTTTGATTCCAATTGGAAACCTTCAAACCTATTTTGATCAAATAAAATCCTAAAGGGATTTAAAAAGATAAATAAACAATAAAGTTAAAAATATTTGAAATTACTATTTTTGGATCTTTTAATAAAAAGATTTAGTTTTCAAATGAAAAGGAAGAAATATAAATAAGGATTATTTTATAAGCCAAATTAAAACTTGGCCAAGCCTTTGAAATAAAATATTTCTATTTGTAAAAATAGTAAAGGTTTATTTAAATAAAATAATAAGGATTTAATATCCAAGTTTATTAAAAATAAAGGTTTTACTATTTTAATTAAACATCAAAACTTATTTATTTATTTTAAACAAGTTTTCCAAGTATTCTTTATTTTCAAATAAAACCTACTGATTTGGTTTTGAAAATATTTAGATTTCAAATGGAGTTTTTAAATAAATTAAAACCCATTTTATTTAATAACTAAGGTCTATTTATTTAATTATTAATGGACCCTAAAATAAAAATATTATTTTTGTCTTTGGACTTTGGTTTATGTTGTTAAACAGAACCAAAACTCAATACAAGTTTGGAGGAGTTTTGAATTGATTGAGTGTTTGATTTGTTGCTTGAAATTCATAACAGGAAATTCAAACAGAAAAAGGAAAAACAATTGGAAAGAAAAAAATAGAAACAGACCTGACCCAACTGAGACTGGCCCAACTTAAGCCCAGTTAGCCCACTCCCTCTCTCCCCGAAGAAAACGTTTCGCACCCAGTTTTGAACCCACAGCATAACAACGGAGTGGACCTTTTTCCCTCTCCTTCTCGGCGACGCCTGAGACCCCACCACTCACCTCTTCTTCCTCGCGCGGAGACCCGCCTGTTACAGCGATTCGATCAAGGATCACCATGTGAGACCACGCCCATTTAACCGCCCGCGTCTTACCTCTCTTTCCCCCCAGATCCCGCACCACCGGAGCCACCAGGCTGCTCCCATTTTTCGTTGCCTTGCCACTGCTCCGGCGAGTTCCGCGAGCAAATTCCAGCGACCCAGCCACCTTGCCTCCCCGAGCACACGGGCACATTCCCCAGACCTACGCGCACCTCCCCTGCGCTTCTCACCCAGGCGCCCAGCGTCGACTTCGACAACCTCTGGCCACAAGGGCTTCTCTCTCCGACGAGTTTCCCTGGTAAGTCTAGACCGCCCCGAGCCCTCTCAATCATGCTCACGTGAACCCCAGGACTGTACGCGTCTAACCATGCCCTTGTCTTGCCTCGGAGTGAACTGCAGACCCAACCTCGACGACCACCAGAGCCGCCCGACGCCGCCACCTACTCCCGCGAGGAATCCCCGTCGCGTCTGAGCGCCCCTTGCCAAGCTGTCCACACGTTGAGCATCACCTCGACCTCGCGAGCATGGTGAGCATCTTCACTTCTTTCCTTGCTTCCTGTAGCTGCCGTAGCGCCACCGCCTGACTGCAAGCGCTTCGTGTTTGGTCAAGTCAATTCGCACCGTTAGATTTCCATCTGGCGGCCCCGATAGATTCATTAAACGAAGAGGTACGGGCTAATCTGAACCGCACTCTCTCACTTAGATCCAACGACCTGCATCGCTCGATCCGTGCGAACCAGTATCGACCAGTAGTATTGTGCCGCGTGGCCAGTCTTTGATTTAAAAACAGATTTTAGAATCTGATTTAGATGCAAATTTGAAAACCTTGTAACTTTTGATCCACACGTCCAAAATTTGCAAATATTTATATCAATGGAATCAGTGGAACAAGCCCTAGCTAACCATGCAATTTGTTTAGTAAAAAGCTTCTGGTAAAATGTTTGTTTTTGCAGAAACATTTGTATGCTTGTTTAGGTTATAAAAATTATTCCAAAATGTTTTTAAGGTTGAAATCTTTGCAAATTGGTTTTTTGTGAACCTACTGACCGTAGGAACCAACCCATGGATTTAAAAATGGATTTTGTGAAGTTTAGGAATAAAAACTTGAATTAGCCTATTTTTAGTCAAATAAAAATATTGATTTTGCTATGAAAATGATTTTGGAGTAAAAACTTTGGGAAAATGATTTGAATCAAACCTACTGACCCTAAACACCAAGTTTTGTGAACTAACAACTTATTTTGTGAACATTATAAAATTGTGGGTTTGCTAAAAACATTTTCCAACACATGAAATAATGATTTCATTTAAAAAAAATGGTTTATAGATAAATCCCTTTTACAAATGACTTTGCCACTTTGGAAAATGACCACCTTGAACCTTACAATGTTTAGAGCCTAGTATAAACCACCTTTACAAATAAAACTATCTTTTTGCATGCTTACACGCATGACTTAGTTCCTATTATTTTATGTGTGACTAATTTGTTTGATTATTGTTTGGAATGCTAGTTGAACCTATGTTTGCTTGATTGATTTGTAGTAAAGTTAGAAGAGTGTGAGATTGGCAAGATCAAGAAGTGAACCAACTTTCCCTACCAAAAAGGCAAGTGACACTATCATCTAAAGTCCTACTATTTTCATTATACTTAGTGGATTTTGAAACATGCATGAAAAGAATTTTCTATACTTATGCTATGCTAAATCCTAATAGGATACCTTATATATTCCTTAGTGAAAACAATGTAGTTGTAAAATGCTTAGCCATGCTACATATTTTTGAGAAGAGATACATGTTGGGATTTTATGAAGTTGAGAAAAGACTTATGTTTTGTATAATAAAACAAGTACTCAATGAACCACCTGGGTGGACAAGGATACTCAAGTTTTGGACAAGGTGGCAACAAAAGGAACCATGTCGATGGCAATCCCTTTGTGTTGTGCACCAAAAGAAAACCACCCAGGGACTTAGAGATTGAACATGTTTCTCCAACAATGGCTTTCGTGTACAGCCACATGCTAATATGGCTCTGGCTTAGTCAACTACATTGGAAAGACCCATGCATTGGTCTTCAGGTTTACTGGAAATGAGGGAACTAGGAACCCTACATTGGTGCCTGAAGACAAGCTAGCAATGGTGTATGGGAGGACCCTCTAGAAAGACTTCGTCACATTCTCAATCTGCCAGTACTCCATCTTGGTGAGTACTTATCCAGCGGCCACTGGTGGCAACAAGATGAGATTGTGTCATGTGGGTAAAGTGTACAACTTCCGCAGAAGATAAAATTCTAAGTACTTAGCCGTGTCCCCGGTTATGGACAATACTAAGCAACTAAAGCTTGAAGCTATGGGAAATCTCGACATTCCAATTTCTAAAAGAAAAACTTTAAAGTGACAACAAAAAAACTTGAAGCACTTGGGGTGTACCAAGGAGCTCAAGAGATTTTGATAAAAACTTGAAGCACTTGGGGATTTACCAAGGAGCTCAAGAGATTTTGACAAAGACTAGAAACACTTGGGGATTTACCAAGGAGTTCAGAAGGATTTGATAAAAGATCAAACTATTTTGAAAAGATAGGATAAATTATTTGCTTTCTGCAAATGAGCCTAAAACCCTACTTAGCCAAATATGCATGTAATGATAGGATCCACTTATATTCAACATAGTAGCGAAACTTGCCAATACAATTCAAATGTATTGACCCTTGTGGCTGTAACTTGTATGTTGTAGGTTTGTTTGATATTAGTGAAGTTGATTGATTAGGATTACAAAGTCTACAACCAACATGTTTGCCTGTGGCACTTTGAAGATGAAGGACCCCATGCTTATAGATATTCTGCTGCAATGTAATGTAATAGCCAAAAGAGCTATGTAAGATGTAATAAAATTATGTTATTCCTGGTTATAAAGTTATATTATGACCTTTGTTTCTTGATATTACATCTTAACTATGGATGCTAGCTATTGATCCAGGGACTAGCATTGTAAACACAGGGATCTCTACCTTATTAAAGGTTGGGATCTCTACAGATGGTATCAGAGCATTGTGTTGCCTGTAGGATTTGTAACCCTAGGTTTGGACAAAAACCCTTAGAAAAATAGGAGTTGTATTTGTTCCAAAACTTATTTACAAACAATCTTGTAAACTCTTTCCTCAACCATTTTGGTTTTGATTCTACATCTCTTCTATTTTCAACTTGATGGACAAAGCCTACCCCATGACCAAAGACTTCACCATGTGCAAAGGACTCCATCAACTCTAATGACTTCAACATCTTCAACTCCAATGACTTCAACATCTTCAACTCTAATGACTTCAACATCTTCAGCATATTCACCAAGGACTTCAATCTTGGAAATCACTAAGGACAAGTGAGACAAGGAAATCTTGCTCAAGATTTGGAGACAAAGGAAACACAACTTAGAAGGAGCCATCCTCACATTTGAAGTTTTGTGACCAAGAATTTTTCCCAAGGAAACCATGAACTCATGCAAGAAGAATCAACCAAGAAGGAAGGAATGATCACAAGTAAACCATATAGATGGACCACCATATTTTATTTAAGACAAACCCACCAACTTATGTGGTGTAGCAAAAATATTTTTGGATGCCTAAAAATATGCTTGAAACTTGTTATTTGAGTGGAATGTTTGTTTGTGAGTGCTTGCACATTGTTTGTGTGAATTGTGATGTGTGTGATTAGAATTAATTCCTTAGAAATATTTTGCCTATTCTAACCTCCATCCAACCCAAACAGATGACTACTCCAAGAGACTCCAACATCAAGGTTGATGACACCAACACCAACCCAGAGGACAACATGAGAGAACTCATATCAACCCAAAACCAGTTGAACCAAATGACAGCTCAATTCATAGCCAACACCAGTGGGGAAGATCCAACCCTACAAGGATTTTTGGAAAACCAAGCACAAATGTTGCATAAGGTGACAGATCAAATGCTCAACATGGAAAGCAACTTTTCCAAAGGAGCTTGTGACAAAAAAGATGTTATTCTAAAGGGAACCAAAGCTTGCAACATTTGTGGAGACAATGATCACACTTCCAAGGAGCATAGAGATCAATGCCCTAACTGTGAGGAGAAACATCCTGTTGGCCAATGTCCCACCTCTCAAGCTACTTGCTACTTATGTGAAGGAAACAACCATGTCCCTATCCAATGCCCCATCTATTCCATTATGGAACAAAGGAAACAAGGTGGAGTGCAACAAATGATTGCAAACTATCAAGAGGGATCCAAATATACCAAGAAGAATGAGGACAAAGGAAAAGCTCCACTTATACCTCCATGCAATACAACCCAATTCAAAGGACCAAAGAAGAGGCATATGAATTTTCCAAAGAGCAATAGAAGGTCCAAGAAACATGTAGACATCCCCACCTATAAGATAACATATGAACAACATGAACTGGATGCACTCCTAGCTTTGGAGAAACCCAAGAAAAAGAAGGACAAAAGCCATGTGCAATGTCATCATTGCAAGGAAATGGGACACTATTCCAGTGAATGTCCAGAGAAACAGAAGTATAAGGAGATTGGTCAAGTATGGTGCAACACCTGCAAAGAGCTAGGCCATTATGCAGCAACTTGTCCACAAGAGACACATGAAGAACTCAAACTTATCACATGTTTCAATTGCAAAGAACTAGGACATTATGCAAGCAACTGTCCAGAAAAGATGAAGCACAAGATAAACAAGCCTATGAAGGATCTCAGCCTTGTCACATGTGTCAAGTGTGGAAACAAAGGACACTATGCAGATGTTTGCCCAGAGAAGTTTCCCTAGGATCCCAAGAAGGCCAATATGTAATTTAGTTGGAGAATTCTTAAGGGTGGTAGTACCCTAGATGCTTTGAGCCTACTTGTAACCCTAGCCTTCCCAAATCTCGGGACGAGATTTATTTTAAGGGTGGTAGCCTGTCACATCCCAAGATTTTCCAAATCTTGCTATGTGAAAAATAAATGAATAAAATAAAACTTTGTTGAATTTCAGGGTGAAAAGAAACTTTTTGATTCCAATTGGAAACCTTCAAACCTATTTTGATCAAATATAATCCTAAAGGGATTTAAAAAGATAAATAAACAATAAAGTTAAAAATATTTGAAATTACTATTTTTGGATCTTTTAATAAAAAGATTTAGTTTTCAAATGAAAAGGAAGAAATATAAATAAGGATTATTTTATAAGCCAAATTAAAACTTGGCCAAGCCTTTGAAATAAAATATTTCTATTTGATAAAAATAGTAAAGGTTTATTTAAATAAAATAATAAGGATTTAATATCCAAGTTTATTAAAAATAAAGGTTTTACTATTTTAATTAAACATCAAAACTTATTTATTTATCTTAAACAAGTTTTCCAAGTATTCTTTATTTTCAAATAAAACCTACTGATTTGGTTTTGAAAATATTTAGATTTCAAATGGAGTTTTTAAATAAATTAAAACCCATTTGATTTAATAACTAAGGTCTATTTATTTAATTATTAATGGACCCTAAAATAAAAATATTATTTTTGTCTTTGGACTTTGGTTTATGTTGTTAAACAGAACCAAAACTCAATACAAGTTTGGAGGAGTTTTGAATTGATTGAGTGTTTGATTTGTTGCTTGAAATTCATAACAGGAAATTCAAACAGAAAAAGGAAAAACAATTGGAAAGAAAAAATAGAAACAGACCTGACCCAACTGAGCCTGGCCCAACTTAAGCCCAGTTAGCCCACTCCCTCTCTCCCCGAAGAAAACATTTCGCACCTAGTTTTGAACCCGCGCAGACATCGACGAGTGGACCCTTTTTCCTCTCTCCCTTTCTCGCTGATGCCCAGACCCCACCGCCAGCTCACCCTCTTCTTCCTCGCGCAGACCCCGCCCTGCCGTTGCAGCCAGTAACGCTGGCGATCAATTCGCGTTAATGGCCGCATTACTCCACCCCGCGACCACGCCCATTTAACCGCCCGCGTCTTACCTCTCTTTCCCCCCAGACCCTGCACCACCGGAGCCACCAGGCTGCTCCCATTTTTCGTTGCCTTGCCACTGCTCCGGCGAGTTCCGCGAGCAAATTCCAGCGACCCCGCGCCACCCCTTGCCTCCCCGAGCACACGGGCACATTCCCCAGACCTAGGCGCACCTCCCTGCGCTTTCCGTTCACCCGCGGGCGCCCCAGAACGTCGACTTCGACAACCTCTGAGCGCCGCCGCGTCTGCTTCTCTCTCTGACGAGTTTCCCTGGTAAGTCTAGACCGCCCCGAGCCCTCTCAATCATGCTCACGTGAACCCCAGGACTGTACGCGTCTAACCATGCCCTTGTCTTGCCTCGGAGTGAACTGCAGACCCAACCTCGACGACCACCAGAGCCGCCCGACGCCGCCACCTACTCCCGCGAGGAATCCCCGTCGCGTCTGAGCGCCCCTTGCCAAGCTGTCCACACGTTGAGCATCACCTCGACCTCGCGAGCATGGTGAGCATCTTCACTTCTTTCCTTGCTTCCTGTAGCTGCCGTAGCGCCACCGCCTGACCGTCTTGCCGCCGATACCACCGCCCGCTCGTGTTTGGTCAAGTCAATTCGCACCGTTAGATTTCCATCTGGCGGCCCCGATAGATTCATTAAACGAAGAGGTACGGGCTAATCTGAACCGCACTCTCTCACTTAGATCCAACGACCTGCATCGCTCGATCCGTGCGAACCAGTATCGACCAGTAGTATTGTGCCGCGTGGCCAGTCTTTGATTTAAAAACAGATTTTAGAATCTGATTTAGATGCAAATTTGAAAACCTTGTAACTTTTGATCCACACGTCCAAAATTTGCAAATATTTATATCAATGGAATCAGTGGAACAAGCCCTAGCTAACCATGCAATTTGTTTAGTAAAAAGCTTCTGGTAAAATGTTTGTTTTTGCATAAACATTTGTATCCTTGTTTAGGTTATAAAAATTATTCCAAAATGTTTTTAAGGTTGAAATCTTTGCAAATTGGTTTGTTGTGAACCTACTGACCCTAGGAACCAACCCATGGATTTAAAAATGGATTTTGTGAAGTTTAGGAATAAAAACTTGAATTAGCCTATTTTTAGTCAAATAAAAATATTGATTTTGCTATGAAAATGATTTTGGAGTAAAAACTTTAGGAAAATGATTTGAATCAAACCTACTGACCCTAAACACCAAGTTTTGTGAACTAACAACTTATTTTGTGAACATTATAAAATTGTGGCTTTGCTAAAAACATTTTCCACCACATGAAATAATGATTTCATTTAAAAAAATGGTTTATAGATAAAACCCTTTTACAAATGACTTTGCCACTTTGGAAAATGACCACCTTGAACCTTACAATGTTTAGAGCCTAGTAGAAACCACCTTTACAAATAAAACTATCTTTTTGCATGCTTGCATGCATGACTTAGTTCCTATTATTTTATGTGTGACTAATTTGTTTGATTATTGTTTGGAATGCTAGTTGAACCTATGTTTGCTTGATTGATTTGTAGTAAAGTTAGAAGAGTGTGAGATTAGCAAGATCAAGAAGTGAACCAACTTTCCCTACCAAAAAGGCAAGTGACACTATCATCTAAAGTCCTACTATTTTCATTATACTTAGTGGATTTTGAAACATGCATGAAAAGAATTTTCTATACTTATGCTATGCTAAATCCTAATAGGATACCTTATATATTCCTTAGTGAAAACAATGTAGTTGTAAAATGGTTAGCCATGCTACATATTTTTGAGAAGAGATACATGTTGGGATTTTATGAAGTTGAGAAAAGACTTATGTTTTGTATAATAAAACAAGTACTCAATGAACCACCTGGGTGGACAAGGATACTCAAGTTTTGGACAAGGTGGCAACAAAAGGAACCATGTCGATGGCAATCCCTTTGTGTTGTGCACCAAAAGAAAACCACCCAGGGACTTAGAGATTGAACATGTTTCTCCAACAATGGCTTTCGTGTACAGCCACATGCTAATATGGCTCTGGCTTAGGGATTTTGATAAAAACTTGAAGTACTTGGGGATTTTCCAAGGAGCTCAAGAGATTTTGACAAAGACTAGAAAAACTTGGGGATTTACCAAGGAGTTCAGAAGGATTTGATAAAAGATTAAACTATTTTGAAAAGATAGGATAAATTATTTGCTTTCTGCAAATGAGCCTAAAACCCTACTTAGCCAAATATGCATGTAATGATAGGATCCACTTATATTCAACATAGTAGTGAAACTTGCCAATACAATTCAAATGTATTGACCCTTGTGGCTGTAACTTGTATGTTGCAGGTTTGTTTGATATTAGTGAAGTTGATTGATTAGGATTACAAAGTCTACAACCAACATGTTTGCCTGTGGCACTTTGAAGATGAAGGACCCCATGCTTATAGATATTCTGCTGCAATGTAATGTAATAGCCAAAAGAGCTATGTAAGATGTAATAAAATTATGTTATTCCTGGTTATAAAGTTATATTATGACCTTTGTTTCTTGATATTACATCTTAACTGTGGATGCTAGCTATTGATCCAGGGACTAGCATTGTAAACACAGGGATCTCTACCTTATTAAAGGTTGGGATCTCTACAGACATTCTCAACCATCATTATTATAGGTGCTTATGGAACTATCTTTATTAATTGTTTCTCATAAGTTATCCTAGAAAACAAATCCATTATTTTACTTTGAATGGTGATGTTATTAAAGATCACAAACATAAAGACAATGTGATTAACCATTAATCTTTATTCACATCAATAAAATAAACTTGTGAATATTAAATCTTCTAAAAAAACTTATGGTAAAGCATTTTCAATTCAAACTTTAACTCATTAGTTAGTAGTAATACATTCTATAATAATTTTTATGAATTTATGCCCAATTAAATTCATATTAAAGGCTCTCACAAATAATAAGAGAAAAGGGATCTATTAAAAGAAAATAAAAATTATAACATTATATAATAAAAGATCATTATATGATTCTAAATACACCACATTACTGCTGCAAACACTTAGCAAGTAATTTCTATAAAGAAACCTTTAACCAATTGTGCAAAATTCAAATCTAAAAATGAAATAGAAAATAGAAAATCAAAACAGAAAGAAAAAAATAAAGGAACCAGCATCTGGCCTGCAACCCATCTCCCCTCTTCCCTATCTGCTGCTCACGAGCAACCTACAGCAGCCCAATAGCGACCCAGCTAAGATAACATCCAGTAAAACTCTCTGGCTGACAAGTGGGCCAGCTGAGGGACTGCGGGTTGAGTTTGAAAGTTTCTAGGGGGGTTTTCTGCGAAATGACCGTCGTCGTCTTCCTCCCCGACGTCACAAGCAGCTGGCTGTCAGCATCACCGCCGTTCGCCGCCACGCCATGACGTCCGGCCGCGCCAAGATCCACGCCACCGCTTCTGGTCGTCTACAAGATCCCCTCCTATGCAGAGATGAACCCTATCTCCTCCTCTTTCCTCATTTCCCCTTTGAGCCGAAACCTAGCTCACCGGAGCCGCCCGTTGATGTCGTCTCCAAGCTCCCCTTGAACCGCTGAGACCGCAGTTAGGATCCCCTTGATCATCTGGTTCGATTGCCCCACGAAGCGCAAGCCGAAGGAGCTCCAATCGCGCCAATCGACACCTCCATCTCCGACGGTTTCGCCGTCGTCTCCATCGATTCCGACCACCTCCGGTCACACTAAGATCTCCACCGCAACACTGGTGAGTTGCTGATGCTCGGGCACCCCTCTAATCTCTCGATTGCTTCTGGAATCATCTCCACCATGTTCATCTGTAAACACCGCTCTCATCTCTCGTCACCGGCCATCCTCCGGTGACCATATTCGAGCGGCGCCGCTGCTAGTAGGCTCCCTGGCTTGTCCTCTTTTGAACCAAAACAATCACGCTTGCCAATCTTCACTGTATCATCGCCGCTGCTAGCCACCAGAGCCTCACCGGCGAGATGATGTCATGATGACATCATGCTTGCCTTAGGTCAATCGGTCAAACCACACGGGTCCTGCTTTGCTAAGGTGGCGTATGACATGGCAACGACCCCACCAGTCAGTGGCTGGGGGCTATCTTAGGGTGCAGTGTAGAAAGTTTAGGAGAGGAGATGATGTCAGCAGTGACGCATTAAATATGTTTAATAATTTCTGAAAATGATTAAATCTTGTAAATGTAATATATTTTGATTTATAAATCAGAAAAATACATATAATATATGAAAATGTTTAGAAAAATAAAATCTACAACTCAAAACTATTATTAAATATTATTATGTTAATTATTTAAATAAATATTATTTAATAAATATTTTACAAAGTTTTAATACTTTAATAATTAATATTTTAATAATGGTAAATGTTAAAAATCTAAATAAAATACCAAAAATCTTAGAAAAATAGGAATTAGAGCTTAAAACTATAGTCATGCATTATTATTCCTCTTGATTAAATATTTATTATGTATTAAGTATTTATAAAGTAATAAACCTTATTAAAATCATATCTTATTATTTATAAATCACAAAAATAAATGTAATATACCAAAATGATCACAAAAATAATAACTACATGTTAAAAATGTAATATTCCACTTTTGAGTTAAATAAAAAGTTAAACACTTTTATAACTTGAATTTAAACCTATTTCCTTAATTTAATAATTCTTATAAAGGTAAATAAAACTTGTAAACAATTCTAAAAATCAACCAATTAAATATAATAAATAGTATTAATCTTAAATACTAACATTATGAAGTCAAAATGATTTAAGACCATTTAAATGCAATCTTATTGAATGATCCTTCAACCATAAGTATACGTTATTTTATAAAAGAATCCTTATGTAATATAAAATCTCCAAGAATAATTATAATAATATAAAACCCATCCTTTACTTTAACCACAAGTTTATAAACAAATGAAAACCCATAAGTGAATCCATAGTAGTAAATAATATTATTTACTTATTCATAAACCTTAACCACACCCTTATAGGAAGATAAATTCCTTTATACCATTATAATGTAAATAAATCACTACTCCAATAGAAGTAATGCCATTCTTAAGTAACTCTAAGGCAACAATAGAAAGTGAACAAGATACAAGTATCATAAGTAATACACCCTAAGTCTATCTACATTCTTAAAGTTACTTATAGTTACCAAGCTTTAAGTATAATGTTAAAGACTTTATTATATGCTTTATAGTTAACTTTGGTCTGTGATAATTAAGTTATAAAGCATCTTAATATAAAACCAACTCGGTTAAAAACCAAGATAGATAAGTCTCAAATACTACTAATTTCATTATTCCAGTAAAGGCAATTCTTTCTGACTTAAAGACTATAACTAGAAAGAACACTTCATAAGATTAAATTAAAAGCTTAAATGCTTCTTCTTAGTTGAGTAAGATTTTCTTCAAAAGTTATTCGTTTTGCCACTTCAATTAACATATGACAATTAATAGTAAACACCTTACTTTATACTATACTTGTATAATAAGATTGTTAATACTTAAATCCTTTATAAGTGACATTACTTGTAAAGTAAAACTCGAAGATAAACAATTAAGACGTAAGCAACCTTGAGTAGCATTCCATACTATGTATTTTATTGTTGTATAAATACATGTTGTATTCCACACACTCACAAGACTTAATAAGAAGCACATGTGTGAAACCTAATCTAAAAGGGCCACACATTCCAAGGAAACCCTTTCCAGTATTCAAATCCTAGAACAACGTTATTCTCGGGATTCACGTTTCTCAACTTGCATTACATTACTTATGCATAAAAGCATCTTGTTTCTTTAAACGTTAGTCCTTACTGGACCAATGATGCATATTTCCGCAATTGGATCTTATATTGTCTTGAAGACCGTGAGTGCATAATCTTGCAATCACAAAAGGCAAGTTCACACTTGCTCATGTCCTTTGATTATTTTCTGTAGAGTATTTTATAAATCCAGTGTTGACATCACCTGCATTTGAAAAAGGACAGAAAACACTATTTTCATAATAAAGTGATTATAGGTTATTTACCATGAGGTAATAACCTACTATAAGAGTTCCGGTGGTAAAGGAACATATTATCTAGGACTTAATAACCAATGTCGCCAGTGATTCTTATGTCGTATATTACGCATTGACCATGAGATTTGGAATGGGACGAATATTCTTGCGATGTATCTTTTCTTGCGCCGTATTATCTAGGACTTAACAACCAATGTCGCCAGTGATTCTTGCGCTGTATCTTTTCCCTCTCGCATGGAGCTGGATGTGCGGGTCGTGGCTGTTATCACTTGTAGCGTGCATATTATTTATGGTAATTCGTAGAGGATATGCAGCATATGGGTGGGAGCCCTCAACGTCCCACGATAGTTCCGGCATCTGAACGGTCTGTACTGCCATTGCCGTAATTCAATAGGTGGGCTGGCGTACACCAAGGAGACATGCGGGGTCGCGGAGAAGGCAGTGGTTGGCTTGGATCTTAGTCTGGGCCTCACACCAAGGAAGTGTGAACAAACCTGCAATTCAGATGTGCAACAAAGCTAAGATCTCTCATGGGTAAAGTGACGCACCTCTGCAGAGTGTAAAAACTATAACTTGTTACTCCCTGTTCCGGGAAGGAGCTGCGAACGCGGCGGGAAAGGAACTCCATGAAAGTTCTGGTAAACCCGTGAGGGCTGACGGACATAGCTTTTCAGAATAAAAGCAACCTTTGAAGAAATGTTTATGAAAACTTGCATTGCCTACGACCTACGGTCTGGGGCTGTAGTTATAGTGCATCAAACACTCCTTTTCTAGTGGACTTGCTGAGTACGCTCGTACTCAACGTACCTTCTTAACCCTTGCTAGGTTCTAAAGCCAGTACAGACGATGTCTACATCAAGTTATGCTCCAGGAATCATCATCAGAAGCTAAAGTCCTTCAATGAAGTCAAGGAAGTCAACATATATATCAACTCAAGTGAAGACGAAGTTGCGGATTAGATAATAATAGAATTTCTAGCCCTAGAACCCACTTCTGTAGAGTACTACAATAAGCAGCAATACAAGCCAAATAGTTAGATGCTAATTTTATTAGCATAATAGTTTGAGTTGTTTGTTTCTGATTCTTCTTCATAAGAAGTTTCTTTCTCTCTCTTTAACCTAGAGTGTTCTCTGGATCTTGTGTAAAGAGTTGTAACCTATAGTCATGTCTTGGACCTGCTATGTTTCTGTTGTACTACTCTGAGGGATGTAATACTAGTGAACGGTGTTTCATTGGTGTTATGTCAACGACTATAGTGTACTACATCATGCAGTGGTGTGCTGGGTCACCGCACCCTTGTATATGGTACAAGAGCTTTCCCATAACCAAAATGACAAGGCAAGCAGACAATGAGCATCTCAGCAATCTTTTTATTTACCATATGCATAGCTTTTTATTGAGGATGCTTCATAGATGCTCAATATGGTGATGCTGCAAGTTTCCACCATGATTAGGCATGGCTTAGACTAGCGGCCCAGGCGTTTCTCTAACACAATGTATAAACTCCATGAACTCACAACCTCCCCTTTTATTTCACATCAGCGACATCCGTAAACAAAAGGGCAAAGAATCAACTGGATGAGATACCCAATAGGTGTTGAAAGCGTTCCCCGTGACAGCACGGTTCTGCTGACTGCCAGCATATAATAAGCAAGCATATAACTTTCATGGACTAGTCACAATGGTTCAAGATTATTAAGCGCAAGGAATAAAGTGTGTCATCAAGTTCATGAGAGCTTTACTAACTTTATCAAAACAGACAAACATTTTATTTTTGGAAGAAAACACGGCATATATAAAATATGCACTAAAGTAGCAAATGATGCTAATAGGTAGGTATGGTGGACACAACTGGCAATATTAGTTTTGAGGAGTTGGAAGCACAGGTGGAGCACATACTCAGTGAAAGTGAAGGCTAGCAATAGAGAGGGAGTAACAAACGAGAGAGCAATAACTGTCATAATCATGCTTGCAACAAAACAGGACTAATTATGGCATGAAAGTGATTCAAGAACTCTGAGGCAAAATAAATCATCGAGGCTTACTGACTATTGATTAGTCATATGCATGCGTGAGCATGTGCCAAGTCGATTCACATGAACAACCAGAGGAGGATACCACAATTTCATACCAAACTATGAATAAAACAATGCAAGCAAACATTCATATGACATGCTACAAACTATTAGCAAGCTGGAGCTAATCATAGACAGGCAAGAACTACTAAGCATCCATAATGACATACACCTTACACAAACAGGCTAAGCATGCTCACAATGATGAGTATATCTACAAAAATGAAACAAATAGAGTTTGTTACCAGCCTCTTACCACACCTCGAGTTGTCTTAATCTTCATTATTGCCCTTCACTTGTGTGACTTGAATATTAACATGAAACCAAATCCACTGAGGACGGTTGAACCCTGCAAAGAACTCACAAAACCAAAGAAGAACAACACATATTTTTGGTGTTTTCGATTTTTTAGAAACAAGCAAACAAAGAAAAACCAAACAAAAGCAAAGCAAAATCTTTTTGGATTTTTCTTTTAAGGCAAACCAAAGCAAAGAAACAAAGAAAAAAACCAAGAGAAACAACAAAAATATTTTTGGTATTTTTGTGTTTTTGAGAAAGAAGCAACAAGAACCAAAAAGAAAGTGAAACAATGGATATACAAAGAACCGACTGAACATGATATATAAATGAGTGTGACGTCGGTATACCTCCCCCCAAGCTTAGGCTTTTGGCCTAAGTGGGGCTCAATAGCGCGGATAGTACCCCCATGCTGGTGGGTCATCATAGGAATGATCATAGTCAGGCACCTGCGATGAAGAAGAAGACGCGCCCCAATCAAATGAGGGTTGCTGGCATGAAGACTCTCCCAAGTTGGAGGGATGAACCGAATTGTCTTCGGCATCCTCTTCAACATTCTCCTCTTGCTGGGAGAGTTCCCCCACATAAGTGTCAACCTCCTCCTCCGTAAGTGACCATCCTTGCCTGTTATCAAAGTTAAACAAAGCAGGTGCAGGCAAATAGACTATTTTCTTAGTCCTACTCTTTCTCTAGCCTTGCTGGGCAAAAGATAACTCAAATGGTAAACTTATCACATTAGCCCCCAAGGAAACAAAATCATGCTGAATCATGGATTCAATATCAAGCCTCTCTATGGGGAACTGAAAATCTGAATAATGAGGCTCTAAACCATGGAGAGCTAGCAACCTAGAAGCAATGATACCTCCACAAATTCCACCCTTATCACAGTTGGTGGTGAGACGGTGAGCTATCAGCGCACCCAAACTATAAGACCTATTCCTATTCAGAGCGGCTGCAATAAAAGCTAGATCAAAAGAAGACAACTTTCTAGCAACCTTTCTAGCAAGAACACACTTGGTAATGAAATATGCAAAGTATCTAATAGCTGGGAGCTGAATGTTCCGAATTTTACCACTTTCCTTTGAGAAGTCGAAACCTTGGCAAATCTCAGCATATAAATCCATAAGTGACTTGGGCCTCTCCTTGATCTTCTCGCAAGATCCCCACTGAGGTACTCTAATTGCTGCACAGAAATCAGCAAAAGGCAGGTCGACAGGTATATTATATATTTTGTAATGGACCATGGGATTAGAAGTAGACCAAGTGAAGCGGAAGTCCTGCACAAAAGTCATGGTTAGCTTAACATATTGGAATGGTTCACCTTCAACAAAGTGTACCAACCCTGCATTTGTAACCATAGTTTGGAAATCTTGAAGGATCCCCGCAGCTCTCATAAATTCATGGCATGGATATATGGAGGGAAAAACTGCCTCCTCACGATGAACCTTCATTGGCTCATGCACCATCAAGTCATATTGATCCAGTGGATAAGAACTCATCTTCCTTGCTGAAATTTTTAGACAACCATCAAACCAAGTGATTTCTAAGTTGATAAATGATGAGCAACTACTATAGGAACTTGCTAGAGGACTACACATGCATCAAAACAAAGTTTCTAAGCATAGAACAAGCATGCAAGATCAAACAACCTATCACCTATAGCAGCAAAATACTCAAGATACAATCTACCAATTACAAATCTAATTGGACAAGTGGAGGAGGCACATACCAAGGAGCAATCCCTCCAAAAATCAGCACTTGAGATGGGCTGTGTAGGGGTTCGTAGCATGGAAAACAAAAAAATTCTACCGCATGCAAACAAACAAGTCAAGATCTATCTACTATATTGTAGCAACGAGTCGATAGAGGAACTCACCCTCGAAGATTCCAAAGCGGTTAACGAGAGCAGATTCTCGTGGGTGATGTAGTCGTACTCTTGCCGATCTCAAGATCGCGTAGACGATCCTTCCGGCGCTGCGTTCCGGCAGCGCTTCCGCAGTCGGTCACACGTTCGGTACTCGATGAAGACATTCCTCTCCCTTGTTCCAGCAGGCAGCGGAGGTTGTAGCACTCTCCTCGCGATTCTTACAGCATGACGGCGTGGTACCAGAAGTAGAGGGGAGATCTCGCAGGGCTTCGCCTTAAGCCGGAGCGAGTATGGTGGACTATGAGAGAGGCCTTGGTGATCTAGGGTTTAGAGGGCACAAAGGGGAGAGCGTAGCCGGCGGCTAGGGTTTGGGGATCACCCCAACTCGCCGAGTTGGTGGTGCCCTAGGCGGCGGCACAAAGAGGTGGTGGCGCCGGCGACTTGGATGAGAGGGCTAGGGTTTTTGGTGTAGGGAAGAGGGGCAGCCCTGTCCCTACTTATATAGGTGGGAGGGCGCCGGTTGGAAGGAGGGAGTCCTCCCCAAACTCGGCCTCCTTGGCCGGCGGGTGGAGGGAGGAGGACTTCCTCCCCAAGTAGGTTTCCTACTCTCCCTCCACCAAGCAAACTTGTCGTTTGACTTTTTCAAATTGGCGTTTGACTTTCAAACTAGGATTTGATTTCTCCCTTTATTTTTCCCATCCAAGTGACCTAGTACATGATGCAACCATTCCATATTGTCATGACACATTCATGTACCCTTCCTCCGAGTCTGGGACCTTTCGGACCCTTCTAGAACATTCCCGGTGAAAACACCGGAATCATTCCCCAACTCCGAAACATGACTTTCCTTATATGAATCTTATTCTCCGGACCGTTCCGGATCTCCTCGTGATATCCCGGATCCCATCCGAGACTCCGAACAACACTCAGTCTCTTTCTCATCATTCCATAACTACTCAACAACATCAAATCCTTAAGTGTGTCTCCCTACGGTTCGTGAATTATGCGGACATGATCGAGACACTTCTCCGATCAATAACCAATAGAGGAATCTGGAAATTCATATGGCTCCCACATATTTCCACGATTACTTTGCGATCGAATGAACCACTTACATACAATACCAATTTCCCTTTGTCTCACGATAGTTTACTTATCCGAGGTTTTGATCGTCGGTATCTCTGCATACCTAGTTCAACCTCGTTACCGATAAGTACTCTTTTCTCGTTCCCGTGATATGTGATCCCTTGTGAGCCAGTCACATGCTTGCAAGCTAATTGGATGACATTCCACCGAGAGGGCCCAGAGTATATCTATCCGTCATATGGATGGACAAATCCCACTCTTGATCCATGTGTCTCAACCCATACTTTCCAAACACTCAATGCCACCTTTATAGCCACCCAGTTACGGAGTGGTGTTTGATGTCATCAAAACATCCTTCTGGTGATGGTGATAAGCATGATCTCATGGTCGAAGGAATTAGGTTACTATGTATCAGAAAGCTTATAGCAATTGAACTATTAAAATGACTTGATCTTTATGCTACGCTTATCTATAGGAGTATGTCCATCATACCATTCTCCTAATGATATGATCTTGTTGTTAATAACATCTCAATGTTCATGATAGGGAAACCACAATCATCTATTAACCAACAAGCTGGTATTATGAAGAGGCTTTACTAGGGACTCTAATTTAGTTTACAAATCACACAAGTATTAATGTTTCTGGCTAATACTGTTATAGCATGAAGGTAAACATTTATCATAAACACAAAGATATAATAATAACTACATTTATTATTGCCTCTAGGGCATATCTCCAACAGTCTCCCACTTGCACTAGAGTCAACTAATCTAGATTACATGGTAATATACCGAACACCCATGGCAGTTTGGTGTTGGTCATGTTTTGCCCTCGGGAGAGGTTTAGTCAACGGATCCACCACATTCAGATCTGTGAGTACTTTGCAAATCTTTATGTCACCATCTTGGACATGTTCTCGAATAGCGTGAAAACATAGCTTGATGTGCTTCAGCTTCTTGTGTGACCTTGGTTCTTGCGCATTGGCTATGACGCCCATGTTATCACAGTAGATAGACATTGGGTCCAGCGCACTTGGAACCACACCGAGCTCTGTAATGAACTCCTTCATCCATATCGCTTCTTGTGAAGCCTCCGAAGCAGCTATGTATTCCGATTCAGTTGAAGATCTTGCCACAACACTTTGCTTTGCACTCCTCCAGCTAACTGCTGCACCATTCAAAGTAAATACGTATCCAGATTGAGATTTAGAATCATCCGGATCGGTGTTCCAACTAGCATCAGTGTAACCATTAACAACGAGTTGTTCATCACCTCCATAAGAAAGAACCATATCCTTAGTTCTTCTCAAGTACTTAAGGATGTTTTGATCATTGTCCAATGATCCACTCCTGGATCACTTTGATATCTGCTAGTCAAACTAACAGCATATGCAATGTCGGGTCTAGTACATAGCATGGCATACATTAGAGATCCTATGGCTGAGGCATAGGGAGTCTTACTCATCCTTTCTCTATCTTCTGCCGTTGCACGACTTTGAGTTTTACTCAAGGTCGTATTGGGCAACATGGGCAAGAACCCTTTCTTGCTATCTTCCATTCCAAACCTCTTTAGAACTTTGTCCAAATAAGTACTTTGTGACAATGATATTAGGCGTCTCGATCTATCTCTATAAATCTTTATGCCTAATATGTAAGCTGCTTCGCCAAGATCTTTCATTAAAAAACTATTATTCAAATATTCATTGACACTATTAAGAAGGTTTACATCATTCCCAATCAACAATATGTCATCTACATATAGATTAAGAATGCTACAGAGCTCCCACTCACTTTCTTGTAAATACAAGCTTCTCCATAAGTTTGCATAAAACCAAAGCTTCTGATTACCTTATCAAAAGGTTGATTCCAACTTCGGGATGCTTGCTTCAATCCATATATGGACCGTTGAAGTTTGCACACCTTGTTAGCATCTTTAGGATCGACAAAACCTTTGGGTTGCATCATATACAATTCTTCATCAATGTCTCCATTGAGGAACGCTGTTTTGACATCCATCTACCATATCTCATAATCATAATATGCAACGATTGCTAACATAATCCTCATAGACTTTAGCTTCGCTACTGGTGAGAAAGTCTCATCATAGTCAACTCCTTGAATTTGTCGAAACCCTTTTGCGACAAGTCGAGCTTTATAGACAGTAACATTACCATCAGCATCTGTTTTCTTCTTGAAAATCCATTTGTTCTCGACAGCCTTCCGGCCATCCGGTAAGTCCACCAAAGTCCATACTTGGTTTTCGTACATGGATCCCATCTCGGATTTCATGGCTTCTTGCCATTTATTGGAATCTAGGCTCATCATCGCTTCCTCATATGTCGCAGGGTCATCGGTGTTGTCCACCAACATGACACTCATAACGGGATCATACCAATCAGGAGTGGTACGAGTTCTCGTTGACCTGCGAGGCTCTGTAGCAACTTCAACCGAAGTTTCATGATCATCATCATTAGCTTCCTCTCTTATTGGTGTAGGCGCCACTGGAACTACTTCCGGTGCTGTGCTACTCGCAAGTTCGAGAGAAGGTTCGACAACCTCGTCGAGTTCTACTTTCCTTCCAGTCACTTCTTTCGAGAGAAATTCTTTCTCTAGAAAGGATCCATTCTTAGCAACGAAGATTTTTCCCTTGGATCTATGATAGAAGGTATACCCAATAGTTTCCTTCGGGTATCCTATGAAGACGCATTTTTACGCTTTGGGTTCAAGCTTGTCCGGCTGTAACTTCTTTACATAGGCTTCGCAACCCCAAACTTTAAGGAACGACAATCTAGGTTTCTTTCCAAACCATAATTCATACGGTGTCGTTTCAACGGATTTAGATGGTGCCCTATTTAAAGTGAATGTGGCTGTTTCTAATGCATAACCCCAAAACGATAGCGGTAAATATGTAAGTGACATCATAGAACGAACCATATCTAAGAGAGTTCGATTACGATGTTCGGACACACCATTACGCTGTGGTGTTCTCGGAGGTGTCAATTGTGAAAGTATTCCGCATTTCTTCAAATGCTTGCCAAACTCGTAACTTAGATATTCACCTCCACGATCAGATCGTAGAAATTTAATCTTCTTGTTACGTTGATTCTCTACCTAACTTTGAAATTCCTTAAACTTCTCGAAAGTTTCGGACTTATGTTTCATGAAATAGATATACCCATATCTACTCAAGTCATCCGTGAAAGTAAGAACATAACGATAACCACCGCGTGATGCTACACTCATTGGACCACACACATCGGTATGTATGATTTCCAACAAGTCTGTAGCTCGCTCCATCATACCAGAAAATGGAGTCTTAGTCATTTTACCCATCAGACATGCTTCGCATCTTTCAAGTGATTCAAGAAGTCCATCGGAATGGAGTTTCTTCATACGCTTCACTCCAATGTGACCAAGACGAGAGTGCCACATATAGGTCGAGTTATCGCTCAATTTCAAACGTTTAGCTTCAATGTTATTAATATGTGTATTTCCACTATCGAGATTCAATAAGAATAGACCATCTATCAAAGGTGCATGTGCATAAAACATATTACTCATATAGATTGAACAACCATTATTCTCGGACTTAAACAAGTAACCGTCTCGCAATAAACATGATCCCGATATAATGTTCCTGCTCAACGCAGGCACCAAATAACAATTATTTAAGTATAAAACTAATCCCGATGGTAGATGAAGAGGTAGCGTGTCGACCGCAATCACATCAACCTTTGATCCATTTCCAACGCGCATCGTCACCTTGTTCTTCGCTAGCTTCCGTTTATTCTGCAGCACCTGTTTCGAGTTACAAATATGAGCAATCGAACTAGTATCAAATACCCAGGCACTACTACAAGTACTAGTGAGATACACATCAATAACATGTATATCGGATATACCTTTCTTATTGATGTTGCCGTTCTTCAAATCCACCAAGTACTTTGGGCAATTCCGCTTCCAGTGACCTTCTCCCTTGCAGTAAAAGCACTCAGTATCAGGCTTAGGCCCAGCCTTGGTCTTCTTCGTCGGTGCGGCAACTTTCTTACCGCCCTTCTTGAAGTTTCCCTTTTGCTTCGACTTGCCTTTCTTGAATTTGGTGGTCTTATTGACCAACAACACTTGATGCTCTTTCTTGATCTCCACTTCTGCATATTTCAACATGGAGAAGAGTTCTGGCAACGTCTTGTTCATGTTTTGCACATTGTAGTTCATCACAAAGTTCTTGTAACTTGGTGGCAGTGATTGGAGGACACGATAAATCCCCAAAGCATTAGGAATCACTATACCCAAACTTTGGAGTTTGTTTGCGTGCCCAGACATCTTAAGCACATGCTCACTGACGGAGCTGCCCTCTTCCATCTTGCAGTTAAAGAACTTTTCAGAAGCCTCATAACTCTCAACTGCCGCATGAGCCTCAAATATCATTTTGAGTTCACAGACAATATCATGTGGGTCATGGTTCTCAAACCTTTCTGAAGCTCCGATTCCAAACCATACAAGATAGCACACTGAACTGTGGAGTACTGATTCTTCCGAGTGATGTAAACATTCTTTACTTCATCGGTAGCATCACCGGTAAGGGTCACCCATGGTGCATCCAGCACATAGGTCAAATTACCAGCATTGAGGACATCCTCAAATTTCGGAACCAATCCGCGAAGTTGCTTCCATTGTTTTTCAACTTTTCTTTTTCTAGGAACGCATTAAAATTGATGGTAGGGGCCGCCATTGATCTACAACATATTTGCAATAGTTTAGACTAAGTTTATGACAAATTGAGTTCTAATTAATAGTTAAATTAATCTAGGTGAACTCCCACTCAAAACAATATCCCTCACATTGTTTTAGTGATCACACGAACCAAATCCACCACATCAAAACCGATCATCACGAGAGTTGATGTAGCTTCAATGGCGAACAATCAACATGTTCATCATATCTACTATATGACCCATGCTTTACCTTTCGGTGATCCGTGTTCCGAGACCATGTCTGTACATGCTAGGCTCGTCAAGATCAAAACTTAGCTTCCGCATGAGCAAATCTGGCTTGCTCACGTTGTATACACTCGCAGAATCTAACACACCCAATCATCACGTGGTGATTCGAAACAACGAGCTTTAGCAACGGTGCTTACTAAGGATGAACACTTTAAAACTTGAAGTTTATGTGCTTGAGGGATCATCTTATAATGCTACCGTCGTTAACTAAGCAATACAAGATGCATAAAGGATTAACATCACATGCAATTCATAATATGTGATATGATATGGCCTTTCTTCTTGTGCTTCCGATCTCCATCTTCAAGCACGATCATGATCTCCATCATCACCGGTATAGCGTCAAGGTCAATGGCACCGTTTCATGGTTGTCGTCCACCAGCTTCAACTATTACAACTACTTTGAATAGACACGCGAGTCTTAACAGAATTTAAAGACAACCATATGGCTCCTGCCGGTTGCCAACTTACAATAAGGAACATTGCATACATCAAATATAATCACAATCATGGCCATATCACATCACAGCACACCCCTGCAAAACAAAGTTAGACGCCTCTAATTTTCTTTGCATAATTTACGTGGTTTGGGGCTTTCAATAAGTGTCGTTCTAACTTACGAACAAGAACCACAACCTTGATGTTTGAACTATCAAGTGCCCGTTGTAAATTGGATCTATACTATGATGGGAGAGACAGGCACCCGCAAAGCCACTTACGCAATACAAGTTGCATGTTGAGTGTGGAGCAAGTCTCATGGACGATGTCATGTAAGGTTAGCCCGGGCCGCTTCATCCCATCATACCACAAGATGCAAAGTACACAAGAAGCGATTGATAATAAAAGCACCACTGCCCACAATGACCATTGTGTTTTACTCGTGCAACAGATCTACATATAGACACGGCTCTAATACCACTGTAGGGGTTCGTAGCATGGAAAACAAAAAATTTCTACCGCATGCAAACAAACAAGCCAATATCTATCTACTAGATTGTAGCAACGAGTCGATAGAGGAACTCACCCTCGAAGATTCCAAAGCGGTTAACGAGAGCAGATTCTCGTGGGTGATGTAGTCGTACTCTTGCCAATCTCAAGATCGCGTAGACGATCCTTCCAGCGCTGCGTTTCGGCAGCGCTTCCGCAGTCGGTCACACGTTCGGTACTCGATGAAGACCTTCCTCTCCCTTGTTCCAGCAGGTAGCGGAGGTTGTAGCACTCTCCTCGCAATTCCGTATGCAGCACGGCAGTACCGAAAGTAGAGGGAGATCTCGCAGGCTTCACTTGCCGAGCGAGTATGGTGGACTATGAGAGAGGCCTTGGTGATCTAGGGTTTAGAGGGCACCAAGGGGAGAGCGTAGCCGGCATCTAGGGTTTGGGGATCACCCCAACTCGCCGAGTTGGTGGTTCCCTAGGTGGCGGCACAAAGAGGTGGTGGCGCCGACGACTTGGAGGAGAGGGCTAGGGTTTTTGGTGTAGGGAAGAGGGCAGCCCTGCCCCTCCTTATATAGGTGGGAGGGCGCCGGTTGGGAGGAGGGAGTCCTCCCCAAACTCTGCCTCCTTGGCCGGCGGGTGGAGGGAGGAGGACTTCCTCCCCAAGTAGGTTTCCTACTCTCCCTCCACCAAGCAAACTTGCCGTTTGACTTTTTCAAATTGGCGTTTGACTTTCAAACTAGGATTTGATTTCTCCCTTTATTTTGCCAAGCCAAGTGACCTAGTACATGATGAAACCATTCCATATTGCCATGACACATTCATGTACCCTTCCCCTCCGGAGTGCCAGACCTTCCGGACCCTTCTAGAACATTCCCGGTGAAAACACCGGAATCATTCCCCAACTCCGAAACAGGACTTTCCTTATATGAATCTTATTCTCCGGACCATTTCGGATCTCCTTGTGATATCCCAGATCCCATTCGAGACTCCGAACAACATTCAGTCTCTTTCTCATCATTCCATAACTACTAAACAACATCGAATCCTTAAGTGTGTCTCCCTACGGTTCATGAATTATGCGGACATGATCAAGACACTTCTCCGATCAATAACCAATAGAGGAATCTAGAAATTCGTATGGCTCCCACATATTTATACGATTACTTTGCGATCGAATGAACCACTTACATACAATACCAATTTCCCTTTGTCTCACGATAGTTTACTTATCCGAGGTTTTGATCGTCGGTATCTCTGCATACCTAGTTCAACCTCGTTACCGATAAGTACTCTTTTCTCGTTTCCGTGATATGTGATCCCTTCTGAGCCAGTCACATGCTTGCAAGCTAATTGGATGACATTCCACCGAGAGGGCCCAGAGTATATCTATCCGTCATATGGATGGACAAATCCCACTCTTCATCCATGTGTCTCAACCCATACTTTCCAAACACTCAATGCCACCTTTATAGCCACCCAGTTACGGAGTGGTGTTTGATGTCATCAAAGCATCCTTCTGGTGATGGTGATAAGCATGATCTCATGGTCGAAGGAATTAGGTTACTATGTATCAGAAAGCTTATAGCAATTGAACTATTAAAATGACTTGACCTTTATGCTACGCTTATCTATAGGAGTATGTCCATCATACCATTCTCCTAATGATATGATCTTGTTGTTAATAACATCTCAATGTTCATGATAGGGAAACCACAATCATCTATTAACCAACAAGCTAGTATTATGAAGAGGCTTTACTAGGGACTCTAATTTAGTTTACAAATCACACAAGTATTAATGTTTCTGGTTAATAATGTCATAGCATGAATGTAAACATTTATCATAAACACAAAGATATAATAATAACTACATTTATTATTGCCTCTAGGGCATATCTCCAACAGGCTGAACAAGGAGATCGAAAATCATGAGCAAGAACAGCAAGAACTCGAGCTTGAGAAAGTTTTCCGGTGTTTTCCGGGAGAGAGAAAGAAGGTGGCTTTGAGGAGGCAGCCTGGAGGGGCCAAGGTGGGGCAACCCCCCCTCCCCTAGGCGCCACCAGTGGTGGGCCCGTGCCTACCATAGGTGTGGTGTCCTGGGGTGGCCCCCTGGGTCACCTCTGGTGCCTCTCTGCCCCTTTTTTCGAGGAAAAATTTATTTTGAATTTTCTAGGATTTTTCGGGAAACTTTGTTTTTGGCCAATTTTCAGGGTATGAAAATTGATTTTCTCGCAGAAACAATTTTTTCAGAAGAAGCAAAAGCAAAACAAAATCCAAACTACAGGAGCACTAAGAAACTCAAACAAGCAAACAACTAGCAAAACTAAAAAGCAAAGACTATGAGGGAAAAAAGTAAAAGAAAGCAAGTATAACCATAGTGGAAACATTATTTTGTTCATAAAAATCCTTTTGTTAATAAGGTTGATCAAGTCTTGTTACCAAAACAATCTTATATGAAACAAAACTTTGCATTCCACAAGGTGATTATGTTACCTCATACTTGATAGCAGTGGTCCCAATTATAATAGTTTCAAATTTTTCTTGTGAAACGGGACAATATATTTCTCCAACCTTGATGCTCTCAATATTTTCAATGAAATTCAGGCAATAGCTTCTAACAACCTTGTTGGGGAAGTAAACAGTATGCTCTTTGTCATCAATATTGAATGTTACTTTTCCTTGATTACAATTAATGACAACACCTGTAGTATTAAGAAAAGGTCTCCCAAGAATAATGGACATATTATCATCTTCAGGCATTTCAAGCACAACAAAATCAGTTAAAACCATGCAATTATGAGCAACTTAAATAGCAACATCCTCACATATACCAACAGGAATAGTAGTTGACTTATCAGCCATTTGCAAAGATATATCAGTTGGTATCAACTTTTCTAGCTGGAGTCTCTTGTAGAGAGAAAAAGGCATAACAGTAACTCCAGCTCCCAAATCACATAAAGCAGTTCTAACATAATTGTTCTTAATAGAGCAAGGAATAGTTGGTATACCTGGATCATCAAGTTTCTTTGGAACCTTAGCATTGAAGGAATAATTAGCAAGCAAAATAGAAATCTCCTCATTAGGAATATTCCTTTTATTAGAGACAATATCCTTTATATACTTTGAATAAGGAGGCAATTTAATAGCATCAGTCAAAGGAATTTGCAAAAATAAAGGTTTCATCCACTCACAAAACTTGTTATAGTGTTCTTCCTCCTTTGACTTGTGTTTCTTACTTGGAAAAGGCATAGGTTTCTGCACCCAAGGTTCTCTCTCTTTACCATGTTTATTAGCAATAAAATCTTACTTTATGTACCTAGTGTTCTTAGTGTGCTTCTCAGGTTCTTCCTCAACTTCCTCCTTATCAGGAGACTCATTATTATTACTACTCTTAGTTTCAGCATCAGAGACAAATATACTATTAGGATCTACAGCAGGTTCAAGTGGTTCCTCAACTATCTTATGTTTCTTTTTCTTCCTCTTATGAGGACTACCACTATCTTCACCTTGTTGGGAATCCTGCTCTATTCTTTTAGGGTGTCCTTCAGGATATAAAGGATCTTGAGTAGCTGCACCACTCCTAGTTCTAATTCCATAAGCATGTTTATTTCCCGAAGCATTAACTGGCATATTCTTTTGTACCTTAGCAAGTTGATCAAGTTGGGTTTGAACCATTTGAAAGTGTTTACAAAGAATTTTAATATCATTAGAAGTTCTTTCCATAATATCTTTCAACTCATGGATAGCTCTAGAGTTTTCCAATAAATGATTCTGAACTTGTTTATTAAAATTACCTTGTTTAACAATAAATGTGTCAAGTTCCTCTAAGCATTGATCAGGAGGCTTACCATAAGGAATATCACCTTCATTAAATTGGAGAGAGTGTACCTCAATAGTAGATGAGTGGGGAATTGGCTTATATAATTCTTCTATAGGAGGTAGATTCTTCACATCTTCAGCTCTAATACCTTTCTCCTTTAGACACTTCTTAGCTTCCTTCATCACTTCATTATTTAATGCAATAACTCATCTCTTCTTTGTTGTTGGTGCTGGAATTGGTTCAGGAACAACTGGTTCAGGAGTAATAGGCTCAGGTGTATTCGGCTCATTTGAAGTCCAATCATCATAATTCTTGCTTATTTTAGCCATTAATTTTCCAGCATCTGTAGGAGTCCTTTTCCTGAAAACACAATCAGCAAAGTTATCTAGGTATGTCCTAGAATCATCAGTTAGTCCATTATAATAAATATCAAGAAGCTTATTCTTAGGCAATGGACATCCAAGATGTGCATGAATCAAGGCACAGAACCTTGTCCATGACTCAGGCAATTTCTCTTCTTCTCCCTATTTAAAACCAAAAAGTCTCTTCAAAGCAGCATGTCTAGCACTGGGAGGACATTATTTATGGAAGAAAGAAGCAATCAAGCCAGCAGGGCTATTATTGGAACCAGGAGGTAATCTATTAAACCAAGCCCTAGCTTCTCCTTTTAGTGAAAAAGGGAAGATCTTAATAATAAAGTACTTGCGCATCTTAAAATCATCAGAGAACAAAGCACTCATAGTATAAAGCTCATTCATATGAGCCACAAGGCTCTCATTTTCAGTCCAACAAAAAGGTTCTTTCTCAACAATATCTAAATAAGATACTTCTGGCTGTGGGGATCTTCGGATCGTCAAGGAGCTTCATCGGCGGTTCATCCTTCTTCTTAGTCTCCGGGACGGATGTGGCCTTCTAGGCCCGCTCGGCGACTTCTCGTCTGCAATCAACAACGTCAGGCCGGCTCTAGGAGGAGCGGCAGCGGTGGTACGCCGTCGACACGGTCTGGAGGTTGAGGATGAAGGGCATCTCAAGGATTTTGATGTAATTTTCGGTTCTATTGAGGTGTTTTGTACCGTTTGTTGTTTCTTTTAATGCCGAAGTCGTATTCGCCAAAAAAAAGCAAATGATCTTTTGTTTCGACCTAATCTGCAGGGAGTTGGCATCTAGGAAACATTGTAACGATGAATTTAAATCAGTAGAGATGGCGGTTGCCAATTTCTGCAGAGATAGGAAAATTGCCCGTGGAAAATACATTGCCATGCAGTTCCGGGGTGGTAATTAAGGAGTCACTGAGTCAAGAAGGAGCTTCTGATTTTTTATTCAAAATGTTACAATTGTTTTATTGTTTTATTTATATTCAAAATGTTACAAACTGTATTCACAAGTATGAGAAATACACAAACATGTGATGCGACGCGAAATACATAGAGAATGTAACTTTTAACTTTGAAGGATTGCGACTCGTAAGAGGTTGGAGTCTACTTATACTGGGAAACTACCTAGTATTGGATACACACAATAGCACATTGTGGCAGTTTGCTGTCGCGTGAGCTTGAGAAATCAGACACAACACAAGAGGCTGCAGTTCAGATTGTCTGAGAAGCCGTGGACATAGCAGCAGACGCAGTGGTGAACCCGGTTTTGCTCAGAACATGGCGGTTTCTTTTTTGTGCCCAGCACTGCCGTTCGTGTTGATTCCTGATCCAAGCCAACAAAATATATTCTTTGGGATAGCTAGGTATATATATTTGAGTTGGGGAAGGAAGACAAGTGGTACTGGTACCAATATGATGTGTTCCTGGCTGCTCTCTGATTGTGCGAAATTTTTCGTTCCTCCTGCTAGCTAGTATTGTGGTTGATGAGGTCGCTACTTGCTGCACTTGATCCCCCGCTCGTCGCTCTTGTGCTTACTTGATGGTCTTCTCAGCGTTTAGTCGCTGCAACAGCCTCCCACCGATGATTAATTCCACCGCCGCCTGATGTGTGCCTCTATAAATTATGCTTCTATAAAGAGGCCTCCATATATGTTCAGGTATCTACATACTACATATGCAAACACACATGTTATTTTTTTTTACAAATTTACAGATGTATACTCAATGGTTATATATATGCGTGCGACATTCAATGAACATAACCAAGTTAAACATAACATATCCAATACTATGATCCACATGAGCTTCTGGCAACATTTAGCTTGAGCACCAGTCAAAAATATATACAGATATGGGCAGCGCGCCGAGGCATGCTAGTTTGGCCTCAAACTGGAACTTCTGGCTGTTCTGTTGTTATTGCATGACTTTGTGCATCTTTAGTTCAGGTATTCTTGCTGGAAGTAACTGATATGGGGAGATGCACACTTTTTTTCATATCCTTATAAATGTTGCACATTACAAGGTTCCTTCAATTCTCTCATTTAGATTGCTGCAGGCTCGGTGTCAGTGACACAAATGCTATTGAACATTAGATTCCAACTAGCATCAATGTTGCTTGTTTGTGTTCATATGTAACATTAGTGAATGGACATTGTTTTTTTTAAACAAGATGGAGATTGTCTTCGAGTACGGTACTTATTACACATGTGGTTCATCTCAAGAATGGCTTGAACTGGGTTCATCAGAAGAGCGATCAAGAGAGCAGTTCATTTGTCGGTGCAAAACTATTGCTCAACAGCATCGGTTATGATTTATTCACAAGACAAGGTGCTTAACTGAACGTCCACCAGGTGGAAGCTGGGTACTGACTGGCCAATATGCCTTTTTTTCTTTCACAAAACACTAAGTTTCGACTTCAATTAGAGTGCACAACATCAGTGTGATTCATAAGCAGCTAACATATGTGCTGCATTGTTACGACAATGTTCGATCCATGAAATCTAACACAAAACTGGGCATTTAAGAAGCAACACAGCACAAACATTGTAATTTTACATGATCAGCCATTGATGCTAGTTGGAATCTAATGTTCAATAGCATGGCACCAACTGCAAGGCTCTGAAACATTTAACTTAACCGTCGAGGGGATCATCCCCTCAATGTGTGTTCTGATAGCCAGAAGCGCTCTTTGGGCTTCCTCGAGACTATCCCTCCCCATAGGAACGCAAATGCCAGGTTTACCGACCCCATCAGAACTATAACAGCCTTGAGTGGTGTCCAATGTAAGGCATGCAAGCGACGATGCGTTCTCAACAATTTGACATGTCAACTCGACCAAGCTCTTGGCAGAGCAGAAGCCAGCGATCATCACACTTTTTAGGTTGTCATAACGGTGTTCTGGCAGCTGCCTCAGATGTGATCTATGACCGATGATTGAATCATGCTTCATGTCAGGCTGATGTACCTACATAGACAGCCAAGGTAACTGCATCAGTGGTTCCACCATAGACACTAGAAAGCCAAGATGACTGCATCGGTGGTTCCACCATAGACACTAGAAAGCCAACATGAGCAGTAAAGGAAATACGAAGGCAGCTACTTACTTCAAAGATGAAAGTCTCCAAGCAAGGACAAGCTACAAGAAAAGAAACCAGAGAAAGGTAATCATAGGCTGGTGAAATAGCCTCGTCCCCAATTAGAGAAATATGCAAGTATTTGAGGTGTAGGAATTTGCCAGGTAGTGTTGGTGTATTGATCGTCTGCATAAAAGATGTCTCAGACTAATCATGTCATGTATGGCTACAATTATATGGAAATAGCTAGCGTGTTTTGATCAAGAATATACCTCATTATATGAGCATATGCTAAGATTTTCAACATTTGGCACAGACGGCATAAGCTTGGTCCGTGCATAATAGAAAATGTTGGACTGGCGTGAACAATCCATCTGTATGTCCCTTAGTTGCAATGTGCCTCCAAATGAAATCTTCACTAAGTTACCAAAAAAACGAAAAGTGGAGATATTTGGAGCGTTGCTCTCTATCTCCTGTAGCTCTCTACATTGACCCACTCGCAGGAAGCTGAGTCGCTGGAGCTGACAAGGTATCTTCACACAAACTATCTCACTGCAACGCAAGAGTACCAGCCACTCCAATGTGAAGGAGTTTGAAAGAAGGCTCTCTAGCTCATCCCCTGTAACCAGCACGTCAATCAGCCACAACTTCGTCAACCTTCTCCAGCAATCAAGCCCAGCTGTGGGACGGAAGGCACATCCGGCGAGTTGAAGATACTTAATTGAGTTTTCACTTCCACTGGGTAAAAGAGAGCATGGGAAGTTGTATGCTACCTTACCGTAAGGTAGCCACAAGATGAGTTCTTCAATCCCTGCTGTAACACCAATGTGAAGCCAATTACTGAGATAACAGTAATCAACCTTCTTACAACACATGAGCTGAAACTCTAGTTTCTTGATGCCAACACCCGAGTGACTTTTAAGAATATTGTCAACTTTACTGACGAGATCTCTTGTCATTTCATCATTCCGAACAACAGTTCCATTCAAACCTAGTGATTCCTTACTTAAGGTAAGGTTGGGATGACATCTCCATGATTTCCGGAATATCTGTGACACACAAGCCGCACGAGCAGCGTCTCGCAATGGCATTAGGGCATGTATATGTCGAAAGATGTCCTGGATGGACAAGCACGGGAGAAGGGTTATTGGGTTATAAAATAAATTTATAAGCTGTAAACTTGTTGTGTCACACATTTACGTAATATAAAGGAAGATAATCCACCGGGATGAAATTCCGGTGAATGGATTGCAGTTTGTATAGGAGCTTTAGAGAAAGTTTTCCCCATAATGTTGGTCCGTACTGATTAGAAGTACTCCCTCCGACCCATATTAGTTGACTCAAATTTGTCTAGATACGGATGTATCTAGCACTAAAATTTGAGTCAACTAATACGGGTCGGAGGGAGTATCAATATACAATTGAAATTTTACCCAAATTAGGCACATGGCAGTGCACAAGAAATATTTATGTGCATTTGTGCCAGTCAACATTCGAATATCCATATGATGATGTTGTACCATACGACGTGATACAATCAGATGCAATACATGACCCAGTATAGATATGAAATGAAAATTAAATATTACATTCTGGACAGGATATAAATAGTCAATCTCAAAATTTTGGGCTGCAATATTAGATTTAGCAAAGTCAGATAAAAGAACAGCTTTCCTTCACATTTAACTCAAGCTTCCTCTGCTACTGAAATGAGGAGGCATACAATGGTTTTCACCGAAACCTGTATACTAATATTTTTTCTCTCAGAGAAAACTGGTTACAGACTTACAGCTCAAGTGCTTAGTGTTTTGGCAATGTGGCCATTCCGCAAATGCTAAAGTCGACAAAAACCAACTATTCTTCACGTTTTATTGAGGAAGTAAAATCCTACCCGGTAGATTGCAAAATCTAATTCGTGCGCCTTTAACACACACATTGGGATTTACTTGCAGTTTAGGGCAGAAGTTTCTACCTCCGGAAGGTCGTCGATTGATGGTATAACTTGGCCACCTTGAGAACCATCATATTGCTGGCAGGGTGATCCCTTCCGTTTGCGGGCCGAAGAAATCGATCCGTCTGGGGTACATCATCAGAGTGAGTGATGGTAAGAGTAGAGAAAAACATTGTGCAAGCACGAGCAAGCTGCTACGCATCCAATTTGTCTCGGCCATCTCATGAAACTTTTTCTGAAAAAAATCAAATCGCCTTTAAGGAGAAGTCCACCCAAACTAACACTAAAAACAGTTGGATTTGAGGGCTAGCCTACTCGATCCTCCTATTCAACCCCTCCAAAAAGATTGCGCCCAAACTTATCATAACGCTAACCGATTTAGACCTATCCATAAGTTGAATCAGGTTGCTCCTAAACTGGGGCTAACATCAATTACCCCCTTCCAAGTTCCAACCAACCTAACAGGGTTCGAAAAGTAAAGGGGATGAACATACGCAGACAAACTTATCAATGGTCAAGAGATGGAGAGGGGAGCAGGATGCGTACTGGTTTCCTCCATCAGAGGCGGAGGAACCAGCATGGAAGAGCGCCTAAGATGACGGCGAAGCTCTCCGAGCCTTTTCGAGGTTCAGTCGTCCGACACACGACCGTGCCGCGTGCCGGCGCCGCGCCCTCGCCGACGAGAGAGGCCGAGGGGAGGTGGAGCCGTGGAGGAAGAGACAGGTTTCCACTTCGAGTTCGAGCCGCGCTGGTTGGGCCAGACGGGTAGATGGGCAGTAGGCCGAGTAATGTAAGGTGCTGAGGCCCGGTACGAGCAGGCCTAAAGGAAACTAAGAACCACTTGTTTGGATGGGCAGTCTAATCTCTGAAAATCTCTTGTTCTAGCCAAAAAAAAAAGAACCGTTTCTCAAACAAAAACGCGTTATTTCTGGGTATAAAAATAACAAAATACTGAAAGTAAATATACAACTAGATATACACATATACCTTGTATCTTGCCTACATAAAATTGATAAATTTCGGGATAAAATAAGAGTTTTTATTCCTTTATATATAGCCACAATTTTTTTCTCAGGCCAGAATAGAACGTATTTTTTGCTGAAACATTGCCCAATTATATAGGACATGTGTAGGTATTCACGAAATATTTTGGATTTTTTTGAAACTTCAAACTACCTGTTTCTTAAAAAAAAAAAGAGAGCTCCGGTGCTCTCGGGTGCCACAGAGAACTCCGAATGTGCAAGTAATCTGTGTCGCACACAGGCATACATTGTTCGAGACTTAATTTTAGGCATCTATATTTGTTGGTTTTTTCAACATAATTATGAGAAGGATTCTCTCCGCCCCTAAATGCTGGCCGTGTTCAATGTAGGCAGGAGCATAGCATGCCACGAGACGCTATAACCATCTAGATGCCGACACATTCTTTTCTTTTCGAAATATAAATATGTGCCTGCAGTTTTGGTTCGTTCTTTATGCTAAAAAAGATGCCATATCCGAGACATGGATGTGATGAGCGAACAGGAACCCAATTCCAAACCACCGAGCTGCAAGCCTGCAAAATGGACCAGTGCACAACCCATGTTTTTGCCTGGAACAGATGCTTTCTAAGAGCACAATGATGACTGTGTTTCATTCCTTTGTGGTAACTCTGTTAAGTCTAGCAGCAATACAGCAGCGCACAACAAAACATGCATCACTAAATTTATTCCAGGAGGATCTGACTTGTGGCACATTATATACCGAACAAAGATGCAGAAAATCAATGAGATCCACAATAAAAAGCAAGTTTGGAAACATCCTGGCCTCCAATCTCTCTGAAAACAGCACCAAAATCTTGTGCGACAGCCTACACCACTTCATTTCTCTGGCTTCATGAGTCTGGAAGAAATATTGCTATACATGGTTAAAAGTTGCGCAATTCAAACAATTCGAGAGACAAAGTACGGCCTGTGAAACTTCACATACCTATCATTGGGCAGTTCCCCCATGGGGCTACTAGCGTGAGGCCAGATGGAGCCAGACCAGGCTGGAAACTAATTTGGAACTGCCCTGTTCCTCCTAAAGTATGTGTGCTCGCCACGAGGATTTGCCGTAATGCAATCTCCACACAGTTGAACCTGAGAAGACGCCGAATGGCAACTACTGACCTGTGCCAAATTTGTGGTACTGAAGATGAGGACACCTTCCATGTCTTCATGCGCTGTCCACATGCGGGTGACCTTTGGCAGGCTATGATGCCCATCCAGACCCAACCAAACAGATCCTGTTCCTGCACGGGCTTAGGAGGATGGAACAGTGCATCGGCTTGTCACGCTGACAATGAGCCTGCTGCTTCAGCATAATCAGTCTTGAGAAGATTAGCCAGGGCCTGATGGTTTATCTTCACGTTTGCAGCGGGGTAGTCCTGCTTCTTCTTCCCAGGGTAGAACAGGCATCTAAATTTGCCAGTGCCTAGCCTAGCCACAAGCTTGCCAGACTTCAGGTACATGTACGCCTTCTCACTTCTCAGCATAGTCATCAATATTTGTATCACTTAGCTCCGATGACTCATCGGAACTGCAGTCCATGTCAGACCTGAAAATATATAATTTTTCAGATAGAAACATTGCATTGAGCACTAAAGACAGTGGCTTGACAGTAGAACTAAAACATCAAGCAATTGTGCAAGCATTGGTGAACAACAAATTGCTATCATATATGACCATTTGATAGCTACTGCAATGCAATAGGATCAGAAACAACCTTATAACAATTGTAATATTCTTCAAATGCATCATGTTTCTGCAAATCAACTGACTAGTCAAGAAACACATAAAGTAGCTTTTAAAAATAATAAAAACCAAGATGAGCACACACATATGTATCATATACACTGTTTTTCAAAAAGGACCGCAAGCAGTGCTGTAGGGTAACAAAATATATGGGATGGAAGCATTATTAGTTGTGTGCATATCAGCATATGATATAATCACACATCAAGTCTCTGTTAAATGTTCGCTTCATTATCTACCTGTTCAGGCTAAAATTTGTATCATTTGCCGGAGACTATTGGCATTGAAATCTTAAGTTACATGCTGTAAATATATGTTATATAAGACCGAACAAGCTACCTGGTTTGGGAGTCTCGAGACTACTTAAGGCCCAGTTCTTTTGGCGGCTTCTCCCAGAAGCTGCCCTACCCCCAGCTTCCTGGGGAAGCCGGTTCAAATTTTTTGCGAGGCTTCCAAATTTGTTTAGACTTAACTATTTTGAAAGCCTCGCAAATTTTTTAGACCGGCTTCTCCAGGAAGCTGGGGGAGGGCGGCTTCTCGGAGAAGTCCCGAAAAGAACTGGGCCTAAGAATCTTTACAAAGTTAGTCATGGATTAAGATGGTTTAAGGGACAGGGAGGCTTATCACTAAGCCTCTAGTGTTGCCATCCCCTCCTGGGCTAAGTCGCAATGTTGATAGTGGCATGCCCCTGTGACATCAGTTGTGTACGCAACAACTAATGAAATCTAGAATCAAGTTGATAGTAGTAAGTACAAGTAAGAACTAAGGAGTTACATATGCAAACAAGGAAATACATTAAAAAAGAAAGGAGATGAATTGCAAAAATTAAGAAACGTTACCAGCAACACTCTGACTGTACCACTGAATTTGAGCTATAAACATAATTTTATGTTATTCTTCCCCTACTAATTAGCTATCCTGCCTCGAGCCAAGATCCAACAGCTTTTATATGTCATCTAATCGATGCACAGAGGGTAGGTATGTGCAAAGCCACTAATCAAAAGTCAAATTTCCTCATCACAAGAGCAGTTAAGAAGCAAAAGAGAGCAAGTCATATCCTACATACAGTACATATATATCTATTTAACAATCATCCGCAGTGTTGCTTCACCTCTGAGGTACTAACCCTACACACTTGTACACAACACACAGAGTAGAAAATCTTACCTTAATATTTTGTGCAAGTACAATGCAGCACGGGTTAGTTTGGCACATTTTAAGTTGCACTATTTCTGCCAAAATTATGGAATAAACCATCCTTGAGAGTTGAGACAGCACCTCTTCGAGGTTCCACTTCAGATGTAGCTTTCGCCTTTCACAGACACCTCTTGTTGTTGAAATGCATGGCTAGTTGGATATGGACTTCAGGAAAATTGGAATGTCCTGTCGCTAATGACATTTAGCAGTAAGAAGAAACAACCACCTCTCCACTCCTTCAAGCAAAAACAATCTCAAGTCAGTTGGAGATACAGATGCTCCAGGATATTGTAAATTTGATCAAAACTGGGATGGCTAAAATCTCCCGCCATGAACTCATGAACAACAGTCTCCACTTCAACCCAGCTGAACCCTGTATTTTTTTCATTAACATTTCCCCTCATCAACCACCGTACATCCTCAACATCATCCCATCGCTGATTTCGAGCTAGTGTATTTGCATGGAGAATGTAGTTGCCAGGATTCATGGGTTCTATCCTGATGAGTTCTCTTGCGGCAATCTCAAGTACATCAATGTTGCAATGCTTATGGCAGGCATTGAGCAATGCTCCCCATACACCTGCATGTGGCTTCACTGGCATTATCTTCACAAGGCGGTGTGCTTCTTCAATCAACCCAGCTCGGCCGTAGAGATCCACCATGCAAGCATAGTGATCTGCAGATTTGTGAATTGCATACGTAGTTCCCATGGACTCAAAATAGTGTTCCCCACTGTCCACAAGCCCAGCATGAGCACAAGCTGATAAGACACCAAGAAATGTGACTGCATCAGGCTGCAGCCCTTCCTGAATCATGTTGTTAAAATGCATCAGAGCATCTTTGCCATTTCCATGTTGTGCAAGAGCACATACCATCACATTGTAAGACACGATATCCTTCGGGTGCGTCTCGGCAAACAAGAAATGAGCTTCACTAATGCAGCCACACTTGGCAGTCATGTCAACCAAAGAGTTCTGCACATGGCAGTTCATCTCGACGCAGCCCTTGTGTAAGAGCCCATGCACTTGCTTTGCAACTGACATGGAACCAAGCTGTGCGCATGCAGACATCAACACAGCCATTGTCGCGGCGTCGGGCTGGAAACCCGTTTGCCGCATCTGATTTACACCCTTACCGAATCAGCCCACAGGCCGGCCTCCGAGCATGCAGCGATCATCATGTTCCAGCTGTTGACATTTCTCTGCGGCATCTCATCAAACAGACCCCTCGCGAGATGAGCATCTCCGTGCCGCAGGTACCCTGACATGAGTGTGTTCCATGAGATGGGGTCCCTCTCTACCATCCCGTCAAACACCTTCCAGGCAGCCTCCACGTCCCCTCCTCTGACATAACATGCTACCATTGCGTTTCCAACCACCACGTTCCTGGTAGGAATTTCGTCGAACACTCTCCTTGCATCCAACACCTGAGAAAGACTCCCATACGAATCAAGCAATGCGGTTCCCACGTGCACGGAGGAGCCCAGCCCAGCCTTCAGCAAGAACCCATGCACCTGGAACAACTCATGGGCCGCTCGGAGCGTCGACAAGGACTTGAGCACGGAGCTCACAGTGAAGGCGTTCGGCTGCGGGCCCGACCGGAGCATGAGCCGGAACAGCGCAAACGCCTCGGCCGCGAACACGGGGGAGGCATGCTTGGCGTATGAGGAGATGGTGGCCGTCCAGAGGTAGACGTTGGCAGAGGCAGCGGGGACACTGTCGAAGATGGCGCGGGCGTAGCGCGGGAAGGCAGAGGAGGAGGCGATGAGGGTGACGGCGGCGCGGGCGGGGAGCGGGAGGCCGCGGAGGAGGAGCTGCGCATGTAGCTGCCTCGCCACCGCTGGATATATCGCGCGGTGGGCGAGGCCGGTGAGCAGCGCAGGAAGCGGGGGCGCCCGCGGCATGGACGAGGCGGAAAACCAATCCCCCCTGGGAGCTACCGAAGGATGACCTTCTGATGCCCACAGGCCAGGAATGGCTCCTTCACCTCTTGCACAACATATATACCTGAAAACAAACATGGTACCTGAAAACCAACAATTAAGTACGTAGCAGAAAATAAAATGCACTATCAGGGCAACTACTCCATTGGCTTGGCATGTGCATGGAAAATTTTAAGCTGGAAGCTTGGCTTCTCCTAGATCTAAGAATAGTTGACAGGACATGAAAAAATAAATAGCATTCAGTAAAGAATAGTCTGGTGCAGCGAAGGAACCCTGGTGCAAAGATTTTGGTAGATGCCAGGGTAGAACCCTGGTGCAGCGAAGGAATTCCCCTGTGAACGGAGGCAGTATTATATAGGCCAAACTAACAATCTATCTAGGAATTGATACAACACGGGGATTGATACGACGGAACCAAGACAGAGAGAGAGTTATAAAGAACCAAGGGACACCGATCAAATGCGTTGAATTGTTATTGCTACAAAAATGATTTCATAACAAAATATGCAGACCATCCTTAACCTTCAGTATAACAAGCTATCATATCACTAAAAGCAGCAAAATGCTTCGTCTGCCTCCGATGTTGAGATTATTTAAGACAATTTCCATCTACGAAATTCTAACACAACACTGGGCATTTAAGGAACAACCCATCACAAAATATCAGTAGTATAATTTTATGAGTACACAATCAACCATTGCATAATGATGCTAGTTAGCTTGGCATCTGGTTATCAACAGCATGGCACCGACTACAAGGCCCAATAACAGTAAACTTAACCCTCGAGGGGATTATCCCCTCGATGTGTGCCCTGATAGCCACGAGCGCTCTATGAGCTTCCTTGATAATGTTCCTCCCCATAGGAACGCAGACACCAGTATTATCAACCGAGCACCCATAAGAGCTATCACAACCTTTAGTGGTGTCCAATGTGAGGGACTCAAGCGACGATGCGTTCTCAATAATATGGCATGCCAACTCGACCAAGCTTTTGGCAGAGCAGAATCCACTGATCGCCACACTTTTTAGGTTGTCATAGCGATGTTCTGGCAGCAGCTGCCTCAGTTGTGAGCTATCCCCGATAATCGAATCATGCTTCATGTCACGCTGACGTACCTACATAGAAATCCAAGATGGCAACATCATCAGTGGTTCCACGATAGACACTAGGTATGCTTGCACGATGAGCAGTATAACTTACGTCAAATATGAAGGTCTCCAAGCAAGGAGAAGCTACAAGAAAAGAAACCAGGGAAAGGTAATCATAGGCCGGTGAAATAGCCACACCTCCGTTTAGAGAAATATGCAAGTATTTGAGGTGTAGGAATTTGCCACGAAGTGTTGGTGTACTGATCGTCTGCATAAAGATGTCTCGGATTAATTATATATTTCATGCATGGCTAATATCAAATGCAATAGCTAGCGTATGGTGATCTAGAATATACCTCATTACACGAGGATATGTGAAGTGTTTCAACATTTGGCACAGATGGCATAAGCTTGGTCCGCACATACCAGAAAATGTTGGACTGACACGAAGACCTTATCTGTATGTCCTTTACTTGCAATTGCAATGAGCCTCCAAATGAAATCTTCACGAACTCACCAAAAAAGTGAAAAGTGGAGACATTTGGAGCGTTGCTCTCTATCTCTTGGAGATTTCTGCATTGACTCACTTCCAGGAAGCTGAGCTGCTGGAGCTGACAAGGTATCTTCACACAAACTATCTCATTGCAACTCGAGAGCCCCAGCCACTCCAATGTGAAAGAATTGCAAAGAAGGTTCTCTAGCTCATCTCCAGTAATCAGCACCCTGATCAGCCACAGCTTCGTCAACCTTCTCCGGCAATCAAGCCCAGCTGTGGGACGGAAGGCACAGCCAGCGAGTTGAAGATTCTTAATTGAGTTTTCACTCCCACTGAATAAAAGAGAGCATGGGAAGTTGTACGCTACCTCACTTTTACGAGGCAGCAACATGGTTAGTTCTTCAATCCCTGCTGTAACAGCAATGCGAAGCCAATTACTGAGATAACAGTAATCAATCTTGTTACACCAGACGAGCTTAAGCTCTAGTTTCTTCATGCCAACACCCGAGTGTTTTTTCAGAATATGGTCAACTTTATTGAAGAGATCTCTTGTCATTTTTGTTTGAGACAGATCTCTTATCATTTTACCTTCCCCAAAAACGATTCGACTCAAACCTAGTGATTCCCTACTTAAGGTAAGGTTGGGATAGCATCTCCATGATTTCCGGAATATCTGTGATGCACAAGCTGCACGAGCAGCGTCTCGCAATGGCATTAGGGCATGTATATGTCGAAAGATGTCCTGGATGGAGAAGCATGGGAGATGGGTTATAAAATAAAATTATAAGCTGTTTGCAAAAACTTGTTGTATCACACATTTAAGTAGTACAAAGGAAGATAATGCACCGGGATGAAATTGCGGTGAATGGGTTCCAGTTTGTATAGGAGCTTTAGAGAAAGTTTTCCCCACAATGTTAGTGCGTACTGATTACAAGTATCAAAATACAATTGAAATTTTACACAAATTAGGCATATGGCACTGCACAAGAAATATTCATGTGCATTTGTGCCAGTCAACATTCGAATATCCATACGATGATGATATGTACCATACGACGTGATACAATCAGATGCAATACATGACCCAGTATAGATACAAAATAAATACTGTACTACTATTCTTCACGTTTTATCGAGGAAGTAAAATCCTACGTACGGGTAGTTTGCAAAATCCTATTTTGTGCGCCTTTAACACACAGACACATTGATGGTTTACTTGCAGTTCAGGGCAGCAGTTTATACCTCTGGAAGGTCGTCGATTGATGGTATAACTTGGCCACCTTGAGAACCATCATCATGTTGCTGGCAGGGTGATCCCTCCCGTTTGAGGGCCGAAGTAATCCATCCGTCTGGGGTACATCAGAGTGATGGTAAGAGTAGAGAAAAACATTGTACAAGCATAAGCAAAGCTGCCACGCATCCAATTTGTCTCAGCCACCTAATGAAACTTTTTCTGAAAAAAATCAACTTGGCTGTAAGGGAAATTCCACCCAAACTGACACTAAAAACAGTTGGATTCCAGGGCTAGGCTACTCGATTCTCCTATTCACCCCCATCCAAAAAAAATTGCGCCCAAACTAAACATAGCGCTAACCGATTTAGACCTATCCATAAGTTGAGACACAACTTATCAGTGATGGAGAGGGGAGCAGGATGCGTACGGTGTCGGGTTTCCTCCATCAGAGGCGGAAGAAACAGCATGGAAAAGCGACAAAGATGGGGATGGCGGCGAAGCTCTCCGAGCCTTTTCGAGGTCCAGTCGTCCGATGAGACCGTGCCGGCGCCGGCGACCACGAGCGAGGCCGACCGAGGCTGGAGGAAGAGACGGGTCCCAGTTCGAGCCGCTCTGGTTGGGCTAGACGGGTAGACGGGCAGTAGGAGGGCCGGGTAATGCTAGGCTCTGAGGCCCAGTACGAGCAGGCCTGAAGGAAAACAAGAACCACTTGTTTGGATGGGCAGTCTATCTCTGAGAATCTCTTGTTCTACAACACATACAAAAAAACTGTTTCTCAAAGAAAACCGTTTGTTTTTTTTCAAAAAGATGGAAAATATTATTTTTGGGTATATAATAAATACTGAAAATAAATATACGGTTTAAGAAATCTTGGGCGACCTTGCACTGGTCCAAAGTAGAACAAAACCATGCATATCACAGTCGTTGTGGAAGGTAGGGTAGGGAGCAAATCGAATCGGTCTACAAGGCAGTTAGCCACATCTCCCTGTTAGTATACCTGACAAGGCTAGAACGGGTAATTAACGCGTAATAATGGAAACAAACCAAGCCATGCCGTCGATTAGCATATATATAGCCATAGACTACGTCTATATGTGCAATTGTCCATAGAGGGAAAGGGAAAATAGGGCTCATGTCAACAGCTCACGGGGCATGAGAGGGGGAGGAGCTAACTTCTTGCAAGTGACGAAGTAGCACTGACACAGAGACCGGCAGACTCAGGGTTTGGTCAGTTTCTGACTCGGAGTTCCATTCAGTTGCAGGTCGCTTGCAGTAATAATTACTAGCTTCAATAAAGGTTGTAGGATGATTGACTTTTTCGAACCTAGAGTAGGATGACTAAACTGTTCTAGTGCAGAGACCATTTTGGGTAACTGATGCATGCCATGATCTAGTGACAGAGCAAAGGAATGATAGGCCAAAAGCTTTGACCCACGGTTAGATGAAAATCAACAACAACAAGCTAGGCTGAGGGACATTTTAATTACCATTCCACTGGGTGTGGAAGTAGACAAACCTTACTGGAAACTTACAAAATCAGACACTTTTATTGTGAAATCAATATATTCTCAGTTAGCTCAAGTGTGGGTGAATAGGGATTTCAAGTATTTGTGGAAGGCTAAAGTTTCACCAAAAATAAAAATTTGGTCATGGCTAATTTGGCATAATTCCATAGCAACAAAAGATAACATGTTTAGGAGAGGTTGTGGCGCAGGCACTTGTTTCATCTCCTCATCTGGTTCAGTCAATTGTTCATGAAGTGGTGGATATGCAAGTTGTACAGGTGGATGTTGAGCAGCATGTGTGTTCAGACCTGCTCACTGGCATGTGTGCTTCGCCGAGCAGGCCCCTGGCTGGGCCGCTATCTCCCGCTTTGCAGCAGCAGGCGCGACCCGCACACCATCTGGAGGCTCACCGACGACCGAGGCCGGTGGCGCTGCTGATGGGCTGGCTACCGGGCAGGTGGCCCGTGGCTCGGCCTCCCTAGGGTGTCACGCGGTCGGCCTACCGGGGCTTGTGGCCGTGGCTCCCGTGGAGCAGCAGGCCATGGCACCGGCGGAACATCGGGCCTGTGTGGGGGAGGATGCGACATCTCCTTTTCCTCCCCTGACCCAGGTGCATAGTGTAGGGTCGGAGCGGGCTTCGACAACGGCATCAGCCCCCTCGATGCATGTGGTTTCTTCACTGGTGCTGACTACTTCTAGGTACACTCCACCTTTGTACATTGTCAAGGCGACCATTCTTCCACCCGCTACTGCTGCTCCTACTAAGGTGATAGCCGAGGCAGCTACCTACCTACGTTGGATCGTGCGGCATGTGGGTACGGAGGATGGAGCCTCGGCGACATAGGAGGACACCTTGCAGAAGGTCATGAGGAGGAAAGCCAAGATTAATCTTGATACCACATGTATACTCGACCCTTAAATCTAAATCCTTTCTCTCTTTTTCAACGCCAACTTTGTCTACTAATCTGAATAAAATAGGCATAAATCTTGGTAAAAATGAAAAGGAAATTACTATTTCTTCTAATGTATTGAGGCACATGGAGTTTGATCATTTAACGGTTAATCCTAAAACCTCAATATTGGCTCACTCAACCTACCAAGATGATGAGGAAGCGATTGCCACAATAGATGGTCAGCTTCTCTCTCATCTGATGATTACGGTGTCGGAGGTTGGTTTAGATGAAGCTGGGCTTAGTTCATTATATGATCGAAAAGCATCTGGCCAAAAATCTAAGTCAACTTCCTGTAAGAAGAATAAAAGAGAACGGAAAAGTGCAAAGTTTTCGCAATCTACAATTGTTTTATAATGAATGGCATGTTCTCAAATAGCAGAGGTCTAGGCGACTTGGCATAACATTTGCACATTGCTGATTGTATTTGGGATCATGTTTTGGATTTTGTGGCCATCTCAGACACTTTGCATGGCATTCCTGTCTGCCTCGTGGATGATCGGGCGGTATTTTGGTAGGTGTCATGACGGATACTATGGAGGTATTGGCTAGTTCAGACGGTGAGTTTCATGTCAAACTCCATATTCGTAACAAATCCAATAACTTTATGTGGAGTCTTGTTGTTGTTTATGGTGCTGCCTAGGATGATTTTAAGGCCGACTTTCTTCGAGAAATGGTTAATATAGCAAAAGATAACTCATACCCATTACTCATTGGGAGGGGATTTCAACTTGCTGAGATTTTATTTTGAGAAGAGTAAAGGTCGGTTTGATGATCATTGTCCTTTCTTATTCAATGCAGTCATTAATAGCTTGGATTTAAGAGAGGCATCAATGATTGGAAGACAATTTACCTTGGCAAATAGTCTTCTAGAACCTACATATAAAAATCTAGATCATGTATTGATGGACTCCGATTAGGAAGACATATTCCCTATGGTCTCAGTACGGGCGCTAGAACGTATTGAGGCACTATTAGACCATGCTCCCATACTATTGACCACTGGTGTTTCCAGACAACAGTGTAAACGGCAGTTCAAATTTGAACTTGGTTGGTTACACCGTGATGGGTTCTATGATATGGTCAAAACTGTATGGTAAAGACATGTCGTCGGCCATACCCCAAGAAAAGTGGAACTACAAATTGTGTGTATTACGCAAACACCTTGGTGTTGGGCTCGACATACATCAGGTATTCTTAAACTAGAAAAATAATGACTTTCGTCCATTATTGATGACCTCGAAGCTTTGGAAGAAGTTCGTCCTTTGTCTGTACATGAAATTGAGCGTAAAAGTCAATCGAATGAACAAATAGCACCACTTATACGCGAGGAGGAAATCATATGGTATCAAAGGTCCAAAAGTCAATTCATACTAGAAGGAGATGCGAACACTAGATACTTCCATAGTGTGGTCAATGGTCGGCACAGGAAGAAACTAATTCATTCTCTGATCCAAGATGAGGGGACGATAGAAGGACATGAGAGGTTATAGTCATACATTACGAATTACTATAAAGTCTTGTTTGGGGCTCCCGAAGAAGGAAACTTCTCCATGGATGAGTCCCAAATAGACGATATACCCCAGGTTTCCGCTGAAAAAAATAGCTTACTAACTGCTCCATAAACATAGGAGGAAGTTATGAAAGCAGTTTCCAAATGGAACATAACAAAGCCTCTGGTCCGGATGACTTCCCGGCAGAGTTCTACTAGAATTTTTGGGAAGTCGTCAAGCCGTACCTTTTGCAGTTGTTCAGTTGTCTTCATGATGGACAATTGGAACCGTTCCGCCTGAATTTTGGTGAGATTGTTTTATTGCCTAAGATCAATGAAGCAGGAAGGATCCAACAATACATACCGAATTGTCTTCTAAATGTTAGCTTTAAAATATTCACCAAGGTAGCAACTATCAGGCTCAACACTATAACTGATCATGTGGTTCGCCCTTCCTAGACTTCTTTCACGCAAAGTCGTAACATCCTTGATGGGGTGGTGATACTTCATGAAACAGTCCACGAACTACACTGGAAAAAGTTGAACGGGGTAATTTTAAAAATTGATTTTAAAAAAGTCTATGATAAGGTTAATTGGTCTTTCCTTCAACAAACACTCAGAATAAAAGGTTTTTCAGATGAGTGGCATGCTCTCATCCATAGCTTTGTGTCTGGGGGTAGTGTGGCAATTAAAGTAGATGATGATGTTGGCCACTACTTCCAAACAAAAAAAGGGCTACGGCAAGGCGACCCATTATCACCAATGCTATTTCATATAGTGTTTAATATGTTAGCTATTATGATTGAGCATGCAAAATATGTTGGCCAAATTGAAGGTGTGATACCCCATCTTATGGATGGGGGCCTATCTATCCTTCAATATGCTGACTATATGATTCTATTTATGAAACATGATATAGAAAAGACGAGAAATCTAAATTTGATACTTTTAGCTTTTGAGAACCTTTCGGGCCTAAAGATAAATTTCCATAAAAGTGAATTGTTCTACTTTGAAGAGGCTTGGGAAGAGGTCAATCTCTATGCCGAGTTACTCGGATGCAGTCAGGGCCACTTCCCGATTAAGTATTTTGGGATTCCGATTGATTATCGGAGACTTACAAATGCTGAATGGAAACTTGTTGAAGAAAGACTCCAATTGAGATTAAGTAGTTAGAAAGGTAAACTATTATCCCTGGGGAAGACTGGTTCTCATTAATTCAGTCTTGACAAATATGGTACTGTATATGATATGCTTCTTCCAGCTTCCAAAAGGAGTCTTAAAAAGATTGGATGATTTTCGGTCAAGATTCTTTTGGCAGGGTGATAGTGACAAAAGAAAGTATTGGCTGGCTAAATGGAATGTGGTATGCCGCCCCAAAGACCAAGGGGGGCTGGGTGTTCACGATCTACAGATAAAAAATATGGCCCTACTTGGCAAATGGATCTTTAAGTTAATCAATGAAGATGGGGTCTAGCAGACACTACTTAACGAAAATATGTTGGCTCAAAAGCGCTATCACGGGTTTAATGGAAACCAGGTGATTCGCACTTTTGGGCTGGTCTAATGGCAACAAAGAGACATTTATTTCGCTTTGGATCATTTTCGATTAAAGATGGGTCTAAAATTAGGCTCTGGAAAGACAAATGGTTGGACAATGTTACACTACGGGATCTATATCCTGCACTGTATGCTATTGTACACCATAAAAGATGCGACTCTCAAAGCAGTGTTACAAACCTCCCTTCTGAATGTGTTATTTAGGAGAGATTTTTTGGGTCCTAGACTTGTGAATTGGAATGCCTTGCTTCAACGTTTGGTTTCTGTATAATTACCACCTGGACATGATGAATTTTAATGGAGCCTTACTGAGAGTGGATAATTCTCGCTGGCCTCCATATATAATGCATTGTCCCAAACGGATTTACCGGTCGATACTAATAAGAAAGTCTGAAAGATGAAGTTACCTTTGAAGAATAAAATCGTTGTCTGGTATCTTCGTCGGGGGGTTATTCTTACTAAAGATAATTTTATGAGGCGGAATTGGCATGGAAGTAAGACATATGTTTTTTTGTCGTCATGACGAGACAATTAAACACTTGTTTTTCTAATATAACTTCGCTGGTCAGTCATCCAAGCAGCTTCAAGCTTGTATCCACCGAGTAGTGTTAGCTAATATTTTTGGAAATTGGCTACATGTGATAGATCACAAGTATTGAATTCTTCTTAGGGTGGGAGCGATTGCATTAATCTGGTCGCTATCGCTATGTAGAAATGATAAAAAAATTAATGATAAAAATTGTTTTCTCCTGCAGGTTATCTATAGGTGTACTGGAACACTACGAACATGGTTTATGTTCCATCGTGTGGTGTGATGGGACGGATTTATAGAGGTGTGTATACGACTGAAGGATACGGCGCAGGATTTATTTACGCGGCATGGATGGCAGCATAGTCTTCGGATTGGCCCTCCACCAGCTTACGTGTCTTACACTTTCTCATTTTGATATGTAATCCTCCTATTTGTTTTTATCTTCGTGTTGTGTATTTGAATTTTGGATCTGGATCGGCTGTGTGCATCTTAGCTATGTAGAGGCCGTGTGTAATACTTAAAACTCTTTAGCTAATCAAGCACCATTTATCGAAAAAGTGTCGTTTTTGTGAGGAGGACGAAAGTATAAATCATTTCTTATTTTATTTTTCCTTAAAATAGGCTTTCTCCCCGCTATATTAATATAGCAACCAACACAGTACACCTTCGAGCTGGCGGCTGGGAGAAACAACACAAGCAAGCCCCAAAAGAGAAAAACAAGAGAAATAGAAAGAAACTAATGCCGATAGTGTCAGATCGACAAAAGCAAAAAAGAACCGCAACCACTATGCCCTTCGAAAAAGTCCCATCGCGCTCCATGCCACTGGACTGCCATGTACCAAGCAGCACCTTCAGAAGAAATGTGACGATGACGATGCTGCTGTCCGGATTAAGCCTAGGATTTCTCCCGGTACACGTAGGGGGTGGGAAAGGGGTGCGCCCGACGTCCTTCAAGAAGGAAGGGCGGCGTCCGCAGGCGTCACCATGTCGGTGTCAGCCAGGCCAACAGGGATTTCTCCCGACCCCCAAAAAACCATAGCCCCTGACAGTCCTTATCACTCCACCGAACTTGCCGTCCACCAACATGCGCCACCACAGTCTTGAGTTCATCATCGTCGTCTCACCATGACAAATAATTCAAGACCGACCGGACCAAGATGAGACAGACGTAGACAGAGACGGTAGGTCCATAGCCACTCGGGAGGGAACAACCTTCTTTGCTTTTCCTGCAGCTAGGTACATGTGGAGTAGAGTAAATTGCACCGGAAGTCACACAACTTGTTCTGTATGTGCACTTAAGTCACAGAACTTGCAAACTGAACTAACAAGTCACATAACTTGCAAACTCGTGCACCCGTGGTCACAAAACCGGTCAACTGAGTGGTTTTTGACCAAAACCGATCATATTTAGACTAAAACTTTACAATAACCATATTTTATTATCAAATACTATGTATGCATTCGTGAGCATGAGAGAGAATTTGTGGCTCCCAAGCTTGGTATTTTAAAATCAAAATCTGTACTTTTTCATTAAAAAAATCAAAATTTATTTCATAAATACATATGTGTGGGCTGAATGACTATGGCAAGTTTTCGTGAAAAAATCGTTTTATTTTGGGCTATAGAAGAAAAAAGAAATTCTCAGCTATATATCGTATAAAAAACCACGTATTTCTGTTAGAGATTTGTCTTTTTTATATTTCATTCACAAAATAAAACATATTTTTGTCTGAATTTTTTTGCGTACCTTAGGAATGTATAAAGTTTTGTGCCTAATTGTTTTCAGATTTTTTGGAGTCTTATAAACTATTTTTTTACTTTTTTTTGAAAAAGGAGCTCCAGTGAGCGGTTTTGATAAAAACCACTCAGTTGGCCGGTTTTGTGACCACGGGTGCACGAATTTGCAAGTTATGTGACTTGTTAGTTCAGTTTGCAAGTTCTGTGACTTAAGTGCACATACGAAACAAGTTGTATGACTTCCAGTGCCATTTACTCTGTGAAGTATGGTTAGTTTAACTATTGGGGCGCCAGACATGCCTGGCAACTTTACACAGTACGCTACTTTAGGTGGATCTCTAATTATGCTACTGGCCTAACTAATATTCATGTGGCAGGTTCGGTAGCTCTTTACTAGAATCTTTGGAAATTAAGAAACAGAGCCTGTTTTCAGAAAATTTTAATCAAGTCGCCAGTTGAGATAATTTATTATGCTTGTGCCTTAATACTAGGAGAGGGGGACAAAAAGATCATCTTGGAAGGAGCTGAGGTGCTACAATCTTCAGCCTTCGCATGGCGAAATGGAAAAATGTGTCGCTGATCACCACCAAAGCTGACGAAGCATGAGGCGAGGAGAATCAGGCAAATCTGAAGAACTATCAGAGAGGAGCTTAAACTTGATAGATTCTTGATGCGGTTGCTTTTGTATTTAGCTGGACTGCCTTTGACTATCATGTTGAATGTTGGACTTACTAGATACTGATGGTTTAGGTTTGTGAAACAAATATATCTAAGACTATTTTTAGTATATAGGTTCACTCATCTTTAGAGTGAATCTACACACTAAAACAAGTCTAGATATTTTTTCACAAATCTAAAACATCTTATATTTTAAAACAGAGAGAGTAGTTTTCTAGGGTCAGTATGTTCGTTTTGATTTTGGGTGCGGATAATACTTAGCTGTCAGTTTGATTGTCCTTATTTTTCCTTTCTTCTGTGTTGATGGCACTAGTGCACACACAGGCCTCTAACACCGGTTCGGACCAGCCTCTAACAGCAGTTGTAGAACCGCTGTTGGCGGTTCGGTGTTAGAGCCTCCCTTTAACAGCGGATCTTGGTGGCGCATGTGGGGCTGTCGCAGCGCTCAGGCCCCCCCTTTAACACCGGTTCGTAACATGAACCAGTGTTAAATGTTCTCTGCCGCGGCAGGATAAATGCATAAATCTTTGTCGCGGCAGGAAAACGACATAAATCTCTGCCGCGGCAGAGTTCTGCCGCCGCCCCGTTCTGGGCGTATTTCTACGGCACGGCGGGGACGGGGAGGGGGAGGGAGAATCGATCGGGAGAGATATATACATACATCGTCGGTACATACGAGTACATGAATAATTAAGCAACTATTATTATACACAAACTCGTCATTGTGATATTCTCCGTAAACGTTGAAGCATCAAGTACAAGACAAACACGTTCAAGCATATATACAATATAACATCTTCGTACACGTTCATTTTGGTGGATATCTAAAGAGTTCTCTACCAGGCGTGACGACCTCATCAAGTATGAACCCCGCCAATTCCTCTTGAATGGCTCGTATGCGGTCAAATGGTAGGAGTTGGTCCCACATCCGTTTGATCTAAATATATATATGAAGAATGGGGTCAATATATATATATATAAGAATAAAACTCAACACAATTGATGGTAATAAAATAATGTTGTGTACTTTGTTTATTTACTCTAAGTTGTTCTAGTGCGGCTTGGCCCGTCGCACATATCGTGTTGCGAATGAACTCGCAAACATAGTATCCACATAAGTTATTGTCGGGTCCCTGATGCGCGCACTTTATGAGAATAGAGAGTCCAATCAAAATAATAATCAATAAAGCATGATATAATGGAATTGGAAGCAGAATCAAAGAGATACGCACACCTAGCTAGCTAGTATTACTTACATTTTGGTCTATAAATTTTAGTTCTTCTGACTATTCACCCACGGTCCTGCCCGTGAACCTTTTCCAAACCCTGTCCAGCAAAGAAAATGGATAAAAGAGTAATTAATTACTTGTTGTCACGAAAGTTGCCGATCTAGTGCGATAATATGATTGAAATTATCTTTGGAGCATCTCTTTAAAGTCTGCCCATAGCTCTTGGTATTTTCGTAACGAGTCCATGACAAGGACTTTTGCTGAGTCAGGTTGAATGACTAGCAGAATAAAGTGAAACCTGCGCAAGCATAACTCATCATCAGTTACACTTAACATTGAGTAAGCCGAAACATAATATGTACAAGAGAGGGTAATAGTACTCACGAGAAGTTGTAAGACAATAGTATTTCCCTTTTGGTTTGTTGTCTCAGTAAAGACCTTAGCAAGAAATCTTCTGTTTGCCCGGGTCTGTGTTTTACCACTTGTTCATGAACTCTATTTGGGTCAACGAACCCAATGTCAAAAGGGCCTACTTTCATGCATTCTATAACCTTTTTCCTGCATAATAGTATATACATATATGGTGAGCATATATATACATGCAATTAATGAATTGAATGAGATGAGATAGAAATTACAGAAATAGTACTTACACACAATAAAGGCTGATGGCAGCTTTGTCGAGTTCCTTATGATTGAATAAAAAATGCAAGTCTTGAATTTTGAAGGCAATCTCGTAGTCTCCGCATAAGAAAATCTCATCTCTTATATGCGTCGTGATCCATTCTTCCTTTCTCGTCTTGTAGAAATCAAGGTACCACTTGTGCAATCTTCGCATCTTTGTTGGTAGATTCTTGAGCTCCTCTTTCTTGACGAGATTCTTCCCATACTTCCATGGCTATATGGGGTTGACATCGCCTTTGGGCAAGTTGTCTCCCATGATGTTCAAGTATGCAATGTAAGTCATCCCCATCTCATTGGCCTTTCTTTATAGCTCTGCCTCGTAATCATTTATAGGAGGAGCTATCCGTGTGTCAAACACTTGGAGCGGGGCGCCTGATTGGTTTTCCTGCTCTCTGATCATGGGAACTGTTTTCTGGGGTGCCGCACGACTACTACTTTCAGTCTCCCTCCGCCTTGCATCCCCCTTCATAACCTGGCGCTCGTAGTCCGGCACAGGTGGAGTTTCAGGTTTCAAAAGATTATTATAAAACTTCTCCACCACCGCCGGATCTAGTTTCTCCTTTGGCTCAGCCCATCTAGTTGCAAATAATTTCTTCACCTCTTCTTCCGAGATCCTATTGGTCTCCTCATCACTGCGATTCCACGGTAATACCGGCAATGGCTTGGCGGAAGGCTACGGGACGTAGTTTCTTGAACTCTTTGGCGTACGGTTTCCTGCGGATTTCTTCGTGGCAGTGCTAGTGATGCTATTCGTGGCAGTGCTCTTCCGCTTACGCTGAGGAGATGGTTGAAGCGTTGGAGATGGCTGACGCGCAGAAGATGGCTGGCGCACCGAAGATGGCTGACGCGTAGGAGATGGCTGTCGCGCCGGAGATGGCTGAAGCGCATGAGATGGCTGAAGCGCCGGAGACGACAGTGGAGTATTCTGATGACTTGGAGATGGCTGAGGCGGCTCAGAGTGCTGACGCTGCAGAGACGACGGGGGTGCCAGTGGCCTCCAATTTGGAAGCACGATGTGTTCCTTCTTCCAAAGAATGGTTATTTTCACTGCAAATTTGAGTTGAGTTTCCCCTTCACCTGTAGCATGGTCAAGTTGTGCTTCCTCATATTCCTTCACAATCTCATCCACCCCGACAATAGCATAGCTATCTGGAATCGGTCGGCAGTGGTAAGTTCCACCAGCTACGGGAGGTAAGGCATAGTCGACCGCCACCTTAATGGATAAGCCCATTAATCTCACATGCAGCTCAGCGTGTTCGCTCTCCGTGATCTCATGCATGGGGTATCGAGGACCCGCCATTTCAAGCGTGGGCTGCACGTTCTCCGTGCAAGCCATACTGCTTTTCCGCGCAGAGTCTGGGCCACCGGCAGCTTCCAATGCAGGCTCTTCGTGCCGCTGAGATGGGCTGGTAGCTTGCTGGCTCTTTTATGCATTCACTTGCGCCTGCAGCGCCACAAGTGCATGTTATATCTGTGTCATCCGGTCAGTACGTTCAGGGCCCCCCTTTAACACCGGTTCGTAAACCGGTGTTAAATGTTCTCTGCCGCTGTAGGAAAAAGGCATAAATCTCTGCCGCGGCAGGAAAACAACATAAATCTCTACCACGGCAGAGTTCTGCCGTCGCCCCGTTCTAGGCGTATTTCTGCGGCGTGGCGAGGACGGGGAGAGGGGAGGGGAATCGATCGGGAGAGGTATACACATACATCGTCGGTACATACGAGTACATCAATAATTAAGCAACTATTATTATACACAAACATCGTCATTGTGGTATTCTCTGTAAACGTTGAAGCATCAAGTACAATACAAACATGTTCAAGCATATATACAATATAACATCTTCGTACACGTTCATTTTGGTGGATATCTAAAGAGTTTTCCGCCAGGCGTGACGACCTCATCAAGTATGAACCCCGCCAATACCTCTTGAATGGCTCGTATGTGGTCAAATGGTAGGAGTTGGTCCCGCATCCGTTCGATCTAAATATATATGAAGAATGGGGTCAATATATATAAGAATAAAACTCAACACAATTGATGGTAATAAAATAATGTTGTGTACTTTGTTTACTTACTCTAAGTTGTTCTAGTGGGGCTTGGCCCGTCGCACATATCGTGTTGCGAATGAACTCGCAAACATAGTATCTATATAAGTTATTATCGGGTCCCTAATGCGCGCACTTTATGAGAATAGAGAGTTCAATCAAAATAATAATCAATAAAGCATGATATAATGGAATTGGAAGCAGAATCAAAGAGATACGCAGACCTAGCTAGCTAGTATTACGTACATTTTGGTCTACAAATTTTAGTTCTTCTGACCATTCACCCACGACCCTGCCCGTGAACCTTTTTTAAACCATGACCGGCAAAGAAAATGGATAAAGGAGTAATTAATTACTTTTTGTCACGAAAGTTGACGATCTAGTGCGATAATATGATTGAAATTACCTTTGGAGCATCTCTTTAAAGTCTGCCCATAGCTCTTGGTCTTTTCGTAACGAGTCCATGACAAGGACTTTTCCTAAGTCAGGTTGAATGACTAGCAGAATAAAGTGGAACCTGCGCAAGCATAACTCATCATCAGTTACACTTAACATTGAGTAAGCCGAAACATAATGTATACAAGAGAGGGTAACAATACTCACGAGAAGCTGTAAGGCAATAGTATTTCCCTTTTGGTTTGTTGTCTCAGTAAAGACCTTAGCAAAAAATCTTATGTTTGCCCGGGTCTGTGTTTTACCACTTGTTCATGAGCTCTATTTCGGTCAACGAACCCAATGTCAAAAGGGCATCCTTTCATGCATTCCATAACCTTTTTTCTGCATAATAATATATACATATATGGTGAGCATATATATACATGCAGCGCCACAACCTACCTTTTTCCTACCTGAAACGAATTCCCCCTTTGTACACATTCCTAGGAAGCCTAGCTGGTTCACGTAAACATTCTTCGTCACGTGCATCACATCGATTGAAGAGAGGACCTCTAGGACTTTCCAATAGGGTAGGTCCCAAAATATAGATTGCTTCTTCCACATGGACGCATGTCCAGCATCGTCATTCGGAACAGATAGTCTGCCAGGACCTTTTCCAAAGATTACATCTAGGTCCTTGAACATACCAAGTACCTGTTGGAATTATGCCCTAGAGGCAATAATAAAGATGTTATTATTATAATTCTTGTTCATGATAATGTTTATATTCCATGCTAGAATTGTATTAAGTGGAAACTTTAATACTTGTGTGGTTTGTGAACAACACCGTGTCCCTAGTACGCCTCTATGGACTAGCTCATTGATCAATGATGGTTAAGGTTTCCTAACCATAGACATGAGTTGTCAATTGATAATGAGATCATATCATTGGGAGAATGATACGATGGACAGACCCAAACTAAGTGAAGCAATTAGATCGTGTCATCGTGTTCGTCTTTGCGAAGCTTTTCTTATGTCAAATATTGTATTCCTTAGACCATGAGATAATACAACTCCCTGGTATCGGAAGAAAGCTTTGAGGTCATCAAACGTCATCCTATGAGAGGGTGATCATAAAGGTGTCTCTCAGGTGATCGGAAAGTATCTGTTGTGTTGTATGTATCGAGATGGGATTTGTCCCTCCCAAGTCGGAGAGATATACTTCGGGCCCACTCGGTAATCGATATCAACACCGCTTGCAAGCATGTGGTTAAGGAGTTAATCACAAAGTGATATCGGATTACGGAACAAGTAAAGTACTTGCTGTGAACGAGATTGAACTAGGTATGACGGTACCAACGATCGAATCTCGGGCAAGTAAAATATCGCGAGACGAAGGGAATATATATATGGGATTGATTGAATCATGGCATCGTGGTTCATCCGATATGATCATCGATGAATGTGTGGGAGTCAATATGGGTTTCCAGACCCCGCTGTTGATTATTGATAGAAGATCATGTCTGCATATTCTTGAACCCACAGGGTCACACACTTAACGTGTCTCGATGCTAGGATAGATTGGATAATTGGTTTATGAGTTTTTGTTCGGAGTCTCGGATGGGATCCGGGACATCACGAGAGGTTTCGGAGTGGTTCGGAGAATAAGATTCATATAAGGCAGTGCAGTTTTTGGAGTTCGGAATTGTTCCGGGTTAATCGGTATTGTACCGAAAGCTTCTAGAACCTTCCGGAAGGGGACCAACGTGGCCCCACCTTCCGGGAGGGGGCATGGGCCTATGAGGGAGTGCCCTGGCCGCATTGGGCCAGGGGCACAAGGCCCCATAGGGCCCAGCCGGCCAAGAGAGGTTTAAACTCTAGATAGAGCTTCTAGAAGGGGGGGTTTCCTTGCCCCCCACTCCTTATCCTCTGGGTCCGCCGGTTTGGGCTTGGGGGAGGGGCTAGGGCTGCGCCCCCTCTATATAAAGAGGGGTGGGGGCGCACCAACCCCCCACACCTTCCCCTCCAACCCTAGCCGCCCTGCTGCCCTCCTCTCTCCCTCCCGACTGCTTGTAGGCGAAGCCCTGCTGCAGAAATTCTCCACCATATACACCACGCCGTCGTGTTGTAGATCCAATCCGTCTCTCCACCATACTTGCTGGTCCGAGGAAGGAGGAGACGTCGAGGTGCTGCTGCACGTGCATCTCACGGAGGCACCGCCACTTGTGGTGCTAGATCGGATCGGATCGCGAGGAGAAGCGAGTATGACTACATCACCCACGTTAAACGCTCACCGTAAGCGAATCTTCAAGGGTATGAAGATCTAATCCAATCTCTCTCGTTGTTTGCATCTCCTAGATTAGATCTTGGCTTTCCATCTGTTCGCATCCATAGAAAATTTTGATTTACTATGCCGCGAAACCCATCAGTACCTTCTCACCGGTACGGAGGACAGGCTTCCTCCGGGGTTCTGCCAGAAGTTTGAAATGCTTGCCTTTCTTTCTTACGGGATGCAGGTTCGGAAGAAATCGATGATACCCTAGGTACACAATCTTCTTACATTTATCCAAATATACACTTTCAGTCTCATCTAAACAGTGTGTGCATGCATTGTATCCCTTGTTTGTATGCCCTGAAATGTTACTAAGAGCAGGCCAATCATTGGTGGTTACGAAAAGCAACGCTCGTAGGTCAAATGGCTCCCCTTTGTGCTCATCCCACATACGTACACTTGGTTTGGCCCACAACTGTAAAAGTTCTTCAACTAATGGCCTTAGGTACACATCAATGTCGTTGCCGGGTTGTCTCGGTCCTTGGATGAGCACTGGCATCATAATGAACTTCCTCTTCATGGACAACCAAGGAGGAAGGTTATAGATACATAGAGTCACAGGACAGGTGCTGCGACTGCAGCTCTGCTCACCAAAAGGATTCATGCCATTTGTACTTAGACCAAACCTTAAGTTCCTTGCATCACGTGCAAAGTCCGGGTACTCTCGCTCGAATTTTCTCCACTGTGACCCATCAGCGGGGTGTCTCAACATCGCGTCTTTCTTACGGTCTTTCATATGCTATCGCAACAACTTGGCATGCTCTTTATTTCTGAAGAGACGTTTTAACCGTGGTATTATAGGAGCATACCACATAACCTTGGCAGGAACCTTCTTCCTAGGGGCCTCGCCCTCAACATCGCCAGGATCGTCTTATGCGATCTTATAGCAGCAAAGGCATACTGGGCATGCATCCAAATTTTCGTACTTCTCACCGCGGTAGAGGATGCAGTCATTAATGCAGGCATGTATCTTCTGCACGTCTAATCCTAGAGGGCAGACAACCTTCTTTGCTTGGTATGTACTGCTGGGCAACTCATTATTTCTTGGAAGCAGATTCTTCATTTTTACCAACAACTTTGAAAATGCGCTGTCAGTCACACCATTCTCTGCCTTCCATTGCAGCAATTCCAGTGTGGTTCCTAGCTTTTTGTGGCCATCTTCGCGAGTTGGGTACAACAATGTTTTGTGATCCTTTAACATCTGCTCCAGCTTCTCCTTCTCCTTTTCAGTTTCACATTCTTCCTTTGCATCAGTAATGGCCCGACCAAGATCATCATCAGCGGGCCCATCTGCTGCCTCTTGATCTTCATTATCTACCCTCGTTGCAGTATCATCGTTTTCAGGATACATGATAGTTGTCATCATCCTCTTCTTCTTCATTGTCTTCCATCACAACCCTTTTTTCTCCGTGCTTGGTCCAACAATTATAGCTGGGCATGAAACCGGATAGAAGCAGGTGGGCGTGAATGGTTCTGGTATTTGAGTAGTCTTTCTTGTTCTGACAGTGAACACACGGACATCACATAAAACCATTGTGACTACGATTTGCATTAGCCACAACGATGGAAATTTGGAGGCCCGTAATGTACTCGGAAGTGCGCCGGTCACCGTACATCTATTGCCGGTTCATCTGCATTAATATATAGTATATCAAAAATTAATAAGGAGATGACCATTTATATAGTACATCAATGACACATGAAAGGATAAAGTTGCCGACCTCGACCGAGAAGGAAAGAGAAACGAGAAAACTTATTTCGATCTCTCGGGCATTTCACCGAACACCTCTTGTGCATAGAAAAAAAACACAAACTAGCACACCTCTCACCCTCTTGCTATGCTCCAAAATGAGAGAGTGAAAAAATGAGAGAGAGGGATGTGAGTTGTGGTGTGTTATATAGGCGCACCCCTCAACCGGTGTTAAAAGGGGGGAGGGGGGCTACGCGGGCCACTAGTGCAGGGCCTTTAATACCGGTTCGTGGCTCGAACCGGTGTTAAAGGAGATGCTCATTTTTGCTTTCTGGACCATGCTGGTACAAGCGCCCCCTTTAACACCAGTTCGTAGGAGAACCCGTGTTAAAGCCTATTTCCGACCTTAACCAAATGCCTCGTTTCCACTAGTGTGGTTGTTGTTCCGTTATCTCTTGCTAGTGAAACCCGAAGCTTTTGTGGCTTCCTATAAAAAAACATATATACATATGACATATCCACGTAATGGACGAGTCTTTTCTTGTCATCAGTGGCATGCCTCGTCGTCAATTCCTTGAATTTTTTTCTCACTATTAAGCGTGCGAGCGGTGAAGCTCCCAAACAGAAAACAAAACAATCTGCTGCAGCATTTCAACAAAACCAATTGCCCCCCCCCCCCCCCCCCAAAAAAAAAACAAAAATACGAATGACAATGTTGGCAGCAGGAAAGACGAGCTTTATTAAGCGATGGGCCGTCGAGCCCAATGAGCGTGCAGTCGGGGCGTGCTAGGCTAGGCCCGCACGAGAGTTATTAATTCCGCATCCATTTTTAAGACTAATCCAAACCTTTGCAAAGATCGGTTTCCTTCTAGAGATTTCACTTGGCATATAAATCTATATCTATACCTAATAATAAAGGACGAAGTGTTTCTCCCGGTCCAACACTTTTTTAGACCGTTTTGTCTATATTTTCAACCATAATTACAAAGACTGTCACCGCCTAAGTCAAAATACCTTGTGTCGTTTCGTTCTTATTTTCTTTCTCGCCGTCAAAGAAACTGAACAGTTCGGTGCTTTTCATTGATGGCCTCCGTCACGCAGGCTGCTCGCGGAGAGACAGGGGATGGGAGGGGATGGAGGAAGAGGATGGGATGGTGCGGTGACAAGAGAAGCTCGAGACCGAGCGCACGCAAGCGGGTGGTGATGCCTCACGATTTTACCGCCGCCTATGTGGTCTCCCTGTGATCCCCATGGACGATGCATAGCCAGTGCACCCTCCGCGGCGAGGCTCCTGGCGTGGCCTGGGAATAGCGACGGCGAAATCAGCGAACCAGTCCTACTGGTGGTACCTGACTGGACTGAATTGATTTCTTCCTTTCGTTGGTAGGCAACCCTATCTCGCTTGGATGATTCTATTTGTTCTCTGTGGGTTTTTTATTTGATACGGTAGTAGATGAGCAGTTAAGATTTATATCAGTCTTTTCTTCTTCTTTCATCTCCGTCCAGTTAGTGTGCCTACTCAGTATTAGTTTCTCCGTCCAGCTAGTGTGCATGTGTCTACTCTATATTGGTTTGCTACATGGTACCCAGCGACTGACCCGCCCTCTGATTAGTTTCCTAATCATTGCTCAAGATCGATCCTACCTGAATCCATCAGTGCGCTGCACGAGCCTTGAGCCCAATCTCTGTCAAGTTTAAGATTATGCATTCGTGGCGATAGATTTAAGTCTTGCACATATGGAGGTAATGGACATGGAAAAATTGAAAAAGATTTAGGAGTGATAATTTCACTATTCTTCCAACCACGAGAACAACTTCTAACATGACAGTATTGCTCTAGAAAGCAAAGTTCTTCAGTTTTCACACTGCTTATTGAAGAATCGGATCACTACTCCCGATGTTTTGAATATGTTTTGTTTGAAGTAGAAAACATGTGTGGCTGGTGTAAAGGAATTTGAACCGTTGAGACCAAGAGCATGTATCACTTCTCTTTTTTACCTACGAATGGTCAACTTTTGTAAGTTAATTGCAGGCATGCGCCGAATGCCGGTGACGGTATTAATGGTCGAGCCGACGTCTTGCTGATGTAGTAAGTATTTTTAGATTATGTAAATTAATATGGTTATCATTTATTCTCTCGGTGCAACGTACGGGCAATTTTACTAGTCTATACCTAATAATAAAGGACGAAGTGTTTCTTTCGGTCCAACTTTTTTTTAGACGACTTTGTCCTTTCACCAAACATCAAAATACTCACTCATGCCACCGGTAAGTTAAAAGAAAAGGTTCGGCCTCTTTCCCCTGCGCCCGATACCAAGTGCATCCAAGATGGAAGGTTCCAAAGACCGTCCTATGCGCCTGTCGTGACCGTCCCGATCTCCATCTCCCCAGCCGCGGATCCCCCTCCTCTACTTATACACTCGCCTCCCTTGATTTATATATGCACTCGACGGCGATTTCAATTGGATTTGACCGGCACGAGTACGATCGGAATTTGTCTACACGATTTCGATCGGAAATTATCTTGTCCAAGGACAGCCAGAATATCACCAATCTTTATGAGCTGTCTAATGGCTATGGTGGCGCGCACACTACGCCCGGGCACGCCTACAAGATCCTTTTGGGGCGATGATTTGTGCCTCTGACCGTGTTAAGGTGCGCCTGAGGACGAAAGTTCATACAGGTTTGATCAGAACGACGGGTCCTTGGGAGAAGCGAGACGCTGTCCTAGCTCCACCGCGGCGTGGCGCCGGTGCTCACGGCGTACGACACGGCCATGATTGGGTTTCCTCATGAGCCAAGGAGGCATGCCAGAATCCACATATAGCATATGTATCTGTACATGATAGGTCATCATGACGTCAGCATGGTGTTGTTGTAATCATATGGAAAGATCGTGACTTGCGTTAGGACCGGTTTTGATCCGTACGTACGGCAAGATGTAGTATATATGGGATCTACTAACCAATCTATTACTCCTCTTTTCATGATACTCACAAGTGGGCCGGAGTTGTGGTCATAGCAGACACGTGTCAACTTTTGTCGCAGTTGAGGATAAATCAGAAGCTACGCGGACTCGGAAGCATGATGTAAATCTTCATCAACTCTTTGATCTCGACGGCAATGGAGACTTCAAAACGTGAGGGTCATACCCGCTGAGGTCCCTGACAATTCGCTGAGGTCCGCATCTCATGTCTCTACATAATGGGTCATTCGCTTCGATTGCAAAGGAAACTATACTGACCTTCGTATTGGATAACCGCCATATGATTCAAAAGTAAGTGCCAATTTTATTTATTTTTCTATATATATAAATGCTTTATGGTGGAGCAAAGGGGACATGTTTCAAATGGTGTCGAAAATAATATTTTGGAAACTCTCTCTTTTTTTACCTTGATATGACCTGTTTACATTGGACATTCATTGTTTAAAATTTAAACTCGTTAGAGAATCCTTAGTTTGTCCATATAAACTTCATTCTCTCTATTTTTCCTAAATATTGTACACAAGCAGCTCTTATGGCATGCAAGTGAGTGTGTCTTGCTGTCCTATCTTTGGATCCTTTTGCGGAAGTATTAGCAATATCTACATAATATCACATGGCCATTACATACTCCAAAAATATGAAAAAGATGTGGAAAGTTCTTTCATTGAACTAGGTTATATTTAGAGAAATATATTAAAGAGTAAATGTAATCAAATCAAAGAAGTGTGGCTGGGTAATACGTTATATCTTTGAATGGAAGGGATAACCAATTCAATAATGGGTATATAGTGGGACAGGTGAAACAATCAGACAAAGAAAGTGGAGCATCTAAGTTTGTTGAAGTCGGATACGTGTTGTAGTAGGAATAGGACATGTATCGCTTTTATTCCCGGTACAGCGCACGGCCTTTTCTACTAGTAAATTTAAAATAAATAAAACTGAAAAAACAGGAACCTGTTTTTTCAGTTTTATATATATATATATATCACACTCGACAAGGACGCCAACTTCTTTATTCATCCAGAAAGGCTTCTAACAGAAGGCTCCGTCGATCTTGATGCACAATGGCGCCGTCCCATCGACTGTCCACTCTCGTACGTACATACGCCCATACACGTCTCGTACATACATACATACGGCCATGATGCGGCGTGGCAGCATACGGACATGCTGTACTGTACGCGCACATGCATGCAGTCCACGGTACACACGTACGTCGCTTTGTAACGTATGTCGTCGTCCTTGATCGATGCCTCGATCCACAATCATTCGACCGGCCGAGCTCACGTCCACCTGCTGTAGACATGGAATGATGCCAGAATTAATTAGGAGCGGATGATTATCAATGGAAAATCGTAAGTCGGCCCTGCTGCACGTTGACGCCTCAACCACCAGTCCACAGGCCACCAGTACCATTACTGGCCGGTACCTGTTTGCCCCTGTCCAATCAGACCATTGGATCGCTTAACCGATTTTTTTACAAATATGACCATCTGTAATTCGTCATCGTCAAAAATACCATCCTCGCACCATAAAGCCAAAAATGTCCTGGCGGAAGGCTGAAAAGGCGACACGTGTCACCTTTCGCCACGGGGTGGCGGGATGTTGGCTGGAATGACGTCGTGGGGCCCACCAGCACGAGCGTGAAGTCGAACCTCTCGTCAGCGCCAAGTCGAACCTCCCCGTTGGCCCGGCCGTGGGGCCCACCCCATCCCGCCATTCCCCGTGGCGGGAGGTGACACGTGTCGCCTTTTCAGCCTTCCGTCAGGGCATTTTTGGCTTTTGAGGCGTGAGGGAGGTATTTTTGGTGATGACGAGCTGCAGAGGGTCATATTTGTAAAACGGTTTTGCTAGAAATCAGACGCCTGATTTTTAGTTAGGTCTCAGTCGCCTCTTTCACCATTGAATATACCTCGTGATTCGTGCGATGTATGAGTTACACATGAGTTGCAACTAGGTTGTAACTGAGAATTTAATGAGTTGCAACTAGGTTGCAACTGAGAATTGGTATAAATTTTATCAGTTGCAAGATAAAATAGAGGATGGCATCAGCGACTTAGACATAACTAAAAATCAGACGCATGAAATCTAGACGTTCCCTTTGTAAAAAGATCCGCTTAACCGGAGCTGCCACCAATCCGATCAAACGTCCTTCACATAGTACGTGGTGTGAAACGAGAGCAAGCAGCACGCACGTCTGATCATGCATCTGGTATATATAATTAAGCATGTACGTGCAGCATCAGCCGGTATGGTCGATCAAAAGGCGTGTTGTAAAGCATGATACTCCATTAGTGGCGGGAACTTAATTTGGAACGAGCAGGCACATGGCATGACACTGTGGCTGTGGAACTTGTATAGCTAGCTGTATTGTATCTGCAGCGAGCCCTTGTATCCAAGTTAAGAGCAGTGACTGGAACAGGCGTCGATCGCCACATTATTGGGCGTGATTGGACTTGTCTGGATCGGATCATCATGACGCGCTGAAATGACAGAGGAGACGATCGATCGGATTAATTATTAGCGGAAGGAATGATATGATCATCATCGTCGTCCTGGTGAATTTGTATCAACTAGCAGAAACGCTAGCTTGCTAGTTGCAACGGAATTCAGGGCCCGGGATTCTTGTCACAGCAATGGGCAAGCATGCGTGTGGTACCAGTACCTACTTGGCTCCACAGATAATTGCACGCGATCGTACACGGTGCGATGATGCATATGTAGGACAGCATGGGGTGTATGCATGTCGACTATGTAGTCTCATTCAGAGCAGGGCTACGTCGCAATGAAGAAGCTGCTGGCCCAACATATACGAGTGTGTGTGCATGCATGTCCGGTCTTTGCCATGCCATTGCCGTTCTAGTTTCCCTCCTCCTGATGGTCCACCATGTAACATAAATTCTAGAGAGAGAGAGAGAGGTTGGAACAGCTCGATCGTACCCGAAATACCTAGCTAAGTACATGGAGATCACATTTTGGTCGCACCACTACCGTATAAACCATCGTACGTGCGCGCGTAACCAAACATAATTTGGACCAGTAATAACGGATCCAAAATCTGCAAGGATCGCGATCGATCTAGCTTTGATCCGGTCGATCCAATAGATGAGAAAAACCAGGAACGTTTACTCTCGAACAAAAAAAATAGGAATGCTGGGTTAATCGCACAATGCAATGACGAACGCACTAATAGTCACTCTCTTAACTGCACAATTCTATCGGCCGTGTGCCTCTCTCCCTCCTCCCGCATGAAGCATGCCGCGGCGACTCCAACTTCCCCTGATTGCCGCTTCGGCAGTAGGAGGGAGGGGGATCTCGTCCCTCCGCCTAATAGTTAGGGTTTGGATCTGTCTGCTGTGGTGCGACGTTGAGTTGGTGGGAGCGGCGTCCATGCATATAAATTTGCATCAACTCTAATTCCACACGGTGGTGATCTTCATGGTGGCGCCTAAGAGTTGATGGAAACATGTGCTAGTTGGTCCATCAGATCGGCAGCTTGGTCTTCTCGTCATTCTTTAGATCTGGCGAGATCAGTTTCTCGGTGTGTCACTGGCATTCATCGCTATTCACGATGATGCTAGTGGCCAGGGCGAGGCGGTTTCTCTTAAGCGAGGATGTTGGTCTGAGGTGGTGGATATGTTGTTCTTCTCTGACTTCTTCAATGGGAGTCTTCGGATCTTGGTCAAAAACAGGCGGTCGACGTGCCACAATGACATCTGTCTCGCTGCATGCAGCAGGGCTATTCATCGACTCACAAAATCCCGTTGATGATGGTGCTTTTTTTTTAATCTTGCAGTGGTGGAGGCTTGACGTCTTTTCGAGCGAAGTCTTTCAAAGCTCAAAAGGAAGGAATAGAGGGTACTAATGGTCATCAACTATCGATTGAAGCATTATCGAGGGCCAATGCATGAACAACCATCGATTGCGTGTAATTGCTTATATGTAAGTCTATCGCGCGCTTTGGCACTACTTCGTTTTATGAGTGAGTGAGCCCGTCCTATCTAGCCCTTAGCTTTAGCACTGGGCTAGAGCATCTTGTTGGCGCTCTAGTTGGGCAGCAGCCGCTGCCTTCGGTGGTTGCAGGAATCTTTGGTCATCCTTTTGTTTTTATCAATCTTTAAAGATTTTATCTGCAAAGTTTTCTAGATTTATATAGGTCGGTCTTTTTGTTTTCATGTGTGTTGTTTTCTGTAAGTTGATTTTCGATTATTTATTCTCTTGATTTTCTTCCGATAGAAACCCATTTTTGTGTGATGTTTTTCGAACTACATTTAGGGACGCCACAACCTAGGCTATAGCGGGACTCCAAATTATTAAGGCCATATCCATCGAATCGATCGGTCCCCGGCGCACGACATCCTCCACCATAAAGCGGCGAGGTCTCGTCAGTGAATTAACTCCATCCTCCTTTGGTCGATGGAGACTACTTAAACGCTCGATTGGTTCAGGTACGTACATAGATGTCGATCCACTGTATCTGCGAGACACTCCAATTAATTATCGGTGCAGGATCTCACAAAAGGATCCTTCGTGAGATGATCTTACAGCACAGTGTGAGTGGCTGTTTAGTACTTCCTCCGTTTGAAAATATAAAATGTTTTAGTTTTGTGAATGAGATGTATCTAGACACCTTTTAGTGTGTAGATTCATTTGAACCTATACACTAAAACATGTCTAGATACATCTTCTTTATAAACCTAAAACATCTTATATTTTTAAACGAAAGGAGTAGGAGCGAGGCGAAGGCGATCGAGCAAGAGCTGTTCTGTACGTACGTGCCACATGCAAGTACAGTACGTAGCCCCTGTTGCATGCACGTACGCGTTGAACCGAGGAACAGTGTCCCTGCCTGATGACCCTGCTCCGTCGGCACCACGCGAACCCATGCGGTTCTGCTTGAGATAGCGGGGAAGAGGAACCGACCCAACCGATCGATGCATGCATGCACCGACCGACCGATCAATAATCAAGCCGAGCATCGCATTTAGACGTACTACTAGTACGTACTTCCTCTGTTCGGGATTACAGGTCCTACGCGCATACCTAGATTGTTAATTTGACTAATAAAATATAACTTATACTTCACAAAAATTATATCATTAAAAAATATAACTTCTAAAGTATCTAATGATATAATTTTTATGCTATAATATTTATATTATCTTGTTTAAATTGGCAACCTAGTTATCCGCGCGGGACTTATAATCCCAAACGGAAGTAGTACGTACGAGCCGGATTGAACAGAGACAATCAAGACGGTGATCTCGAGTCTCTCGATCGGTCGATCGATCGACTAATTATAGGGTCGATCACTATAGGAACGAACGAATACGTCGATGACCGGTCGCTACGCAGACGGCCAAACGTCGGGGCCATCGGCGTAGGCCATGACCAGGCCGGCCTCGCCAAGTAACCATTGGCGTAGAATTGTCTTTGACGTATCCTATGTTACGCCGACGGCTGCCCTCAACGTAGCTATTTTTTTATCTCATTAAACTTTGAAAAATCATAACTAAATCATTCTAATTCGAAAAATATAAACAATATATTCAAATTTGCAGAAAAATAAGATCGATCTATCTACAATCAAATATTACACATTTGTAAATAAAAATTAAGTGAAACATAAAACATTATATATAGTTTAAAACAGACATAAAAAATTAAAAAACGATCGAAACAATGTGAAACCTTCGCGTGGTGTCATATTATGTGACATAGTTAGAAGGAAAAATATCAAACTTGATATAATGATTATGTCTAAAAAAACCTTCACAAAATGACCTATCTCATTCGAGGTTTCTTGGCTTTCGGCTCAAATGACCAATGTTATGGCTAGAAATCAAAAAATAGTTTGTGATAATATGCCCATATTGTGTATACCTGTGCATCATGGGATGGCGAACAATGTTGCAGGAGGAAGTTTTCTTTTTTGTCGCACCAAAAAGTCATTTTCTATTTTCCGAGTGCAAAATACGGACGGTTTTGTGAACCAACTACCAAATGACTAATTCAAAATTCTACCACCACATTTTTACAAAATACTATACCATCTTATGGATAATATACTAACAAGGGGGATCTCAAACCTTTCCGTCTATCCCTGGAAAAAAAGACAAACTCCTGCCGAATCGGTAGGAAGTGGGTCAGATATGAACTATAGGTACATGATTTGATGCTCATGTTTTTCTACAAAAAATATTTTTAGGTTCACAATATGCTATTTTATCAGAGATACAATGCAAGTTTAGCGAGGCTCGGCCCCGAGCTAAGAATCTTCATGCCTGCCGTTCGACAAAGTTTGACGATAGTTTAAAACGGGCATAAAAAATTCAAAAACGATCAAAACAATGCGAAACCTTCGTGCGGTGTCATATTATGTGACTTAGTTAGAAGGAAAAATATCAAACTTGATAATTATGTCTGAAAAAACCTTCACAAAATGACCTATCTCATTCGAGGTTTCTTGGCTTTCGGGTCAAATAACCAATATTATGTCTATAATTAAGGCATAGTTTGTGATAATGCGCCCTTATTGTGCATACATGTGCATCATGAGATGACGAACAATGTTGCAGGAGGAAGTTTTCCTTTTGGTCGCACAGAAAAGCCATTTTCCATTTCCCGAGCACAAAAAACGGACGATTTTGTGAAGCAACCACCAAATAGCTAATTCAAAATGCTATCACCACATTTAAAAAAAATACCATCTTATATGGACAATGTCCCAACAGAGGGATCTGAAACCTTTCTGTCCACCCCTGGTGAAAAAGACAAATTATTACCGAATCGGCAGGAGTAGGTCAGATATGAACTATATGTACATGATCTGATGCCCATGTTTTTTTACAAAAATCATTTTTACGTTCACAATATGCTATTTCATCAGAGATCCACTTCAAGTTTATCGAGGCTCAGCCCCGAGCTATCTCATTCGAGGTTGCCAAAAAGTCATTTTTCATTTTAAACGGTCAAATACAATAATGGCTATAATCAACGTATAATTTGTGATAAGTTGATATTGATATCATATTTGGATTCCTTTCATTTTTCTGATCAATTTAGACATATTATTTGTGGAATTCTGATTTACGGATTTAAAGATATTAATTATTCCATATTAAATATAAAAATACAAAAACAAATCATTATATTTTTTTTGAATACTTATTTATTATTGTTTACTTAAATAATTGTTTGTAATTTTAAAAAATACAAACATCTGACATGATGATATAAGAATTAATCGGATTGATATCTTAATATTGACAATAATGTATGAATTATTTTGCGGAAACGGATTCTAAAGGAACGAGGAAGTTAAGCGTGTTGAAACTGGAGTAGTATTAGGATGGGTGACTGGCTGAAAATTTTGACCAAGACTGCAATTTAAACAAATATTAAGTGTAATTAGTATTAAAAATGTTCAAAGTAAGAGATTAACGAGTCAAACAATTCAAAGATAAAAAAAATTGAGAATTTTTTTTAAAAAAAAAAATTATATTTTTGCAACCTGTCGACGGGCTATGCCGACGGCCGCTACGCCGAGGAAAAGGCTAATTTTTTAAATAATATATTTTTTATTCAATTTAATAAATAATACACGAAATCCAAAAATTGCAAATCTAACGGATCGTCGTCAGTTAAAAAGACAAAGATGGTGGTTCGTATTTTGAAAAGACGAAAGGGGTGGTTCGTCCGTTCACGTTCGTTTTTTAAAAATACATGTTACTACTCTAAGTTACTCTCTACTATGACCAGCCTAATCAACCTGCGCCACTATCCACAAGCGACTACAGTAGTATTCACCGAATACGTACAAGCTTCTCACAACTATACATGCTGGACGACTATTACTGGAAGAGTACTCTCTCCGTCCGCAAATAAATATACTTTTAAGTTTTATTAAATTTGATTATCATTTTATTTTTAGATAAATATATCAACGTCTATAGAGTGGCTTTAACCTTCACGATTTTGTCACGGTCTGTGAAAGAAAAACGCTGGGTGTGTCTCGATTTTGTCAAGTCAATTTTTTCTTTTGGAAAAGGAGTTCAGTTGTGAAGATGGTTGGGGGCTACTATCGGCAACTTCCCATGCATGTGTGACGTTGCTCTCAGCCACCGACACACACAAAACGACGTCCGTACCGTTCTGTGCCTGTTTTTCTTTGCTTCCTGACGGACTGAACCCCTTCCACAAGGACGTTACACTAAGAGCACCTCAACTCTTTGTCGTGTTTTCAAACTAAAATCCGGCGCTCTGAAAACGCTAAGTTTTTCACACGCGTTTATAGTTGAGTTCTCAGGCGGAAAAAACGACGACATATTAAAAAAAATCGTTTCCGCCGGCAAAGTCTCTGCTAAAGGTGTTCGACAGAAGTACACCCAAAATGTTCGATGATTAAATTATTACAAAACAGAATAACAAAGTCCGGCGACCAGTTGTCGATAGGGATGGGCTCCTCCTACGTGTCTGGTGCGATGGGGATGGGCGCCTCCTGCCTATCTGGCGAGGTGGAGGCAGAGCTTGGTGAAGGTGTGGCGACCGAGATGGCCGACGCAGAGCTCCGCGTGCTGGCGGCGATGTCCTCGATGAGTATGGTGTTGCGGCGCGCCATGTACCAGGCCTTGACTAGCGTGCTCATCGCCAAGTTGTCTTGGCCGTACATGAGGAACTGGAGATCTGTGTTTCTCTTCATGGCGGCGAAGTTCGTCTTGAGGAGGTCGAGCTTTCAGCCTTGGTTCTGGAGCCTCTCGTCGGCCTTCTCCTCCCTCTTCTCGGCATGGGCCTTGGAATCGGCGATGCATTTCTCAATGGACGCGTGAAGACGTTTGGAGGAAGGTCATGTGGCTTTGAGCATCTTCGCCTTCTTATGGCCGACCTTCGGTCTTCCCTCACAGGTAGCAGGCGGAGGAGCCTCCGGGTTGTACAAGCCGTCCTTGTTCTTGGCAAGGCTCACGCGACTATATCCACCTTTTCTGGCATTTCTGTATTTCGGCACCCGTAATGCGTAGTCATAAGTGGTTTCATATTTGCTTTTTGGCTTTTAGAAGTAGTTCCCTACACTTTGGAGGTGGTTTTAAATTGAGAAAAAAAGGAACCAGAGCAAGAGGATGCTCCGATGCCAAACATAGTTCCAAATTGCTTAGCCAAAACCTGTGTGTGTGATATGTGTCCTATGCTCTCTTATCTTAGACACAAATAATGCTATTTTTGTCAGCGGTGGACCGCATGATGTAGAAATTTAGAATAGCTACATTGTGGAGCTCTAACGAAATTACACGATAAAGTTAAATTCAGTTTTTTATTAGATTTAACTATAACAACATTGTGACTGCCTTACACTCGAAATAGGCTTTCGCCCCGCTTTATAAATAAAGCGACCGTCCACAACGAGTCACAAAGCAAGAAATCATCCAGAACCACATAAATGTTGGGGCTACAGCACACGATCGCCCAACAGAAGGAATAAAAAGCCACCTCACTACCCGAGGAGAACACCGAAAAAAAAAGAGAACTAGGCCGGACTAGGGGGGAGCCGCCGAGCCGCCTCCAGGAGCTTCCGCAGAGTCACGTCCAGCCTCTCCTTGTCCCGCTGCCTACACAACGGGTACCAGAGCTGCAGAGAGGCGAGAAAGCGAAAAATCGAGTCAGAAGCACGTCGCGGGAGAATCTTCTCGATGACCATCTTATTACGGATGTTCTAGAGTGACCAACACAACGCAGCGAACACCAGCCAGAAAAGGCGGCGGCCCTTTCCTAACCGGTTCGCTTGGGTTTCTAGGAATTCACCGAGATCATGGACCTGCCAGTCCAGGCCCAACGCATCCCTGGTGAAGTTCCATAGAAACCGAGCAGCGGGACAGGCGAACATTATGTTGGTGCCCGTTTCAGGGATCCCACATAATGGACAGAGCCCGTCCCCTGGCTCATGTCTCTTGGTCACCTCCACCCCCGAAGGGAGCCTATCGCGCAGCAGCTGCCAAACAAAAATCTTAATCTTAAGCGGGAGAGGGGCCTTCCAGAGAGACTTGGTCCATGGGAGGGATGCGCGACCAAAGAGGGCCCTATAAGTTGAGCCTACTGAGAAGGCCCCGGAGGGGTAAGGCTCCACGATACGCTGTCGGGTGAGTCAGCCAAGCTCCCCGGGAGCTCTGCCCTGAGTTCCTCCCACGCTTCGGTTTCCTCTGGGCCAAAGGTACGACAGAGCGAGATGTTCCATGTGCCCTCCAGGACCGCGGTGGAAACCTGAAGTGATGGTTCGGAACAGATGGCGAAGAGGCGCGATTAGACAATATGTAAAGGACGGTCCCTGAGCCAGGAATCTAGCCAAAACAAGGTTCCCTCCCCATTCCCAATAGATACCATGACCCCCAGCCGGATCTCATTTTTGATCTCCTAGATGGAGTGCCAAAACTGAGAGCCATCCCGACGATCGCAGTCCAAGAGAGGCTGACCCCGCAGATATTTGGCCTTGATGAGCTTGAGCCAAAGGCCACCACCGTCGCGTAGAATCCGCCAAACCCACCTCAGCAGCAGGGCATTATTGAAATGGCGAGATGAGAGGATACCTATGCCCCCAAATTCCTTGGGGGAGCAAATGTCTGCCCACTTGACCATGTGGTACTTCTGACGACCCGAAGGGTCTTGACAGAAGAACCGGGAGAGTTCCTTGTTGAAAGCCCCATGCACCCCCTCCAAGACGAGGTACATGCTCATCATATACATGGGCAAGCTAGACAGACAGGAATCAATCAGGACAGTCTTACTACCTTTGGATGTGAATCTTCCACACCAAGGTTCGGACTGTGAGCGCACCCTGTCCACAAGCGGTTCCAGATCCCTGATGAGGACCCTGGTGTCACGGACCGGCATCCCTAGATAAGTGATAGGGAAGGATGACAGTCGATAATTGAAATTGTCGGCTATCCTCTGCTGCTCGTCCTGGGAGAATCCCAGTGCAATAATCTCGCTCTTGTCAAAGTTGATCCGAAGTCCCAACATTTCTTGGAAGCAGAGAAGGAGGAACTTGAGGTTAGCAATGTCCAGGTCTGAGCCTTCAATCATGATCATCGTGTCGTCTGCATATTGGAGCTGGGTGATGCCCCCTCAAGGATGAGGTGGCCAACCACGCCCGAGATGTGGCCATCCCCCTTGGCGTTTTCAAGCATTTCCGCAAGAGCGTCCACCGCCGCGTTAGAGAGGAGGGGGGACAGAGGGTTCCCCTGTCTAACACCACGGGAGGGGTGGAAATAGGGCCCAATCTCACCATTGATGTTAATCGTGTTTCTCCCGATCGTGATGAACTGCATTATCCATGTGATCAGACGGTCGTCAAATCCCCTTCTAATAAGGACCCGACGAAGAAACCACCAGTCCAGTCGGTCGTAGGCCTTTTGAAAGTCAAGCTTCAAGAAGATGCCTTTCGACTTTGTGCAGTTGATCTCGTGGATAATCTCATGGAGGGCCAGAATCCCATTGTGTATGAATCTGCCTTTGAGGAAGGCAAATTGATACTGGTGGGTGAGGCGCTTCATGACCGGGGCAAGGCGAGATGCACAGACTTCTGCAAAGATCTGTTGGATGACATTGAGGACTGTAAAGGGCCTGAATTGGCGAATGTCTGAGGCCCCAATCACTTTAGGGATCAAGGTCATAACGCCAAGGTTCAGCCGTCCCATCACAAGGGTCCCAGTGAAGAATTCCTGAAACATTGGCATGATGACCGGTTGGAGTTCCTTCCAGAAGGTCTGGAAGAAGACTACCAGGAGGCCATCAGGGCCCAGGGAGGAATTGGCCTTCACCGCCCGCGCAACGTCCTCCAGTAGGAATGGGAGTGTGAGCTCCGCATTCCGTCGTCTGAGACCCTGTCCCTAGGCGACCAGAAGTCCTCTGCCAACGTGACCCCAGTGTGGGGTCCTGCCGAGAAGAGCCCCTTGTAGAATGCATAAATATGGGAGGATAGCGCCCCGGCCTCCTCAATGAGGTTCTTATTGTCCCAGAGGCAGGGGATAGAGCATTTCCTACGGCGTCCATTGGAAACCGCATGGAAATAGGCCGTGTTAGCATCTCCCTGGAGGAGCCAGTTCTGGCGACTGCGCTGCCGCCAGAATAGCTCCTCCCCCTTGTAAATATCCACTAGGGAGGTCTCTAAGGCATAACGGTGGGACCACTCATCCGCGGAGAGGCCCACCGAGTCTGCCGCTAGGTCAAGGGCCTGGATCTCTTCCAGCAGAGCTCCTTTCTGGAGTCTCTTCGTTGTGCCTAAATTTGCCCCCAGCCTCTCATGAACTGGCGGGCAGTTTTGGCGCAGTGGTGCCAAACTTGGCTCGAACCGCTCCACGAAACCTGGCCGGTGAAGCCAGAAGTTTTCGAAGTGGAAGCGATTCAGCCGTGGTGGGGCGTTTCCCCTGTCGATAGAAGCAGTGGGACGTGATCCGAACCCACTCTGGTGATGGCGCGGAGGGAGCAGAGAGGAAAGGCTACCTCCCAATCTACTGAGACTAGCACGCGGTTGAGGACACTTCGAACCGGATCAGCTCGGTTGTTGGTCCAAGTGAAGCGGGCTCCCACACGCGTGATCTCCCGCAGAGCGAGATCAACGATGCAATCGTTGAACATCCTCATGCGCAGGAAGTCCACGTTATGGGAGCTTTTGTCGTCCGGAGAGCGAATCAGGTTGAAGTCACCTACCACGACCACCGGAGTGAGGCAGCTCTCCACCTTGGTCTTTTATTCCTCTAGGAAGGCTCGGGATCGGCTATGGTCCGCGGGGCCATAGACAATAATAACCTCCCAACGGAGGTTAGAGCGTCTATGTGCGAGGGCCATGCTCACAAAAAAATCCCCACGGTCCATATCGTCGACCACGAATGTATCCTCCTTGACGCCCAGGAGGATACCTCCAGAATGTCCAGAAGAGGGGAGCCAATTCCACGCAAACTTGTGCTTGGATAGGCCCTGGAGCTCGGAGTAGTGGAAGTCTTGCTTAATCGTTTCCTGAAGGCCCGCAATGTCCACATTTTCATGGCGCATGTAGTCTTTGATCTGGCGCCGCCGACCATCGTTCCCAAACCCCCTGATATTCCAAATGAGTGCGATAATGGCTGGCCACATCATTGGACTATATCCGGGGGTTCGGTCCCCTTACGGGGGACGAGTCGGGTCTTGCCCGCCGACTGGGGCCTGGCGCTCGGCCTAGGCGGTCTCCCGTGTGACCCCCGTACTATGGGGAAAACCTGGGTGACAGCTGCGGGGCGCTGCTGAAAAGAACCATCTGTCCTAGTCCCGGGAGCGGGTGTCCCAGTACCAGGCGATGTCGGGGTTCCCCGTGCTCCTGGGCCTTACGAGTCGGACGGCAGCGAGGGATCCCTCATAAATCTCCTTAACTCTAATCGTCTCGATCTGTTCGAGCCTCGGGCCGATTGCCTTACACTCGACAGTATAACTCCTTGATCCACCGGTGACAAACGCCACGCAGGTAATAAAGGGGGGAGCACTGCCGACTTCCCGTCTGCGTTGCCGACCATCATGTCCCCGGCCCTGCCTGCATTCCGGCCAGTCTGCATGAATCCACGAGTAGTCGTCGAAAGTAGATTCAGGACTGTCACCTCGCGGCTCGCAGTCGTCGCACGCTTACACGAGCTCGGCGGTACGTGCAGTGCAGAGAAGACTGTCACGGTTAGGCCCCGATCGAGTACAGTACAGTTAACTGGGATTAATCTGGATATATGCCGACAAGGAGAGGCAGGAAGGATAAAATGGGCCCCCTTCCATGTATTTTTCTTCTCCCTTCCCACACGTACATGAACCACGTAATACGTGCGCGGCTTCCTTCCTGACGATCGGATTAACCTTCGCTTCTGTGCGGTGGGTGCACGCGCTCCGTCATCGTCATAAATAGCGCGGGATTTATGCATGCTCGTCGGCCGATCAACCGATGACGGCCCATGTGCTATTAACGCAAATTCTCTTGACCCTCCTATGGGTCTGTCTGACCAATAATGTCCACACCCAACAGCTCTCCGTGGTCACTTTCTCTCTTGTGACTAAGAAATACCAAATCCACAATAGATCCGAGTGGAATTTCGCAAAAAACAAAGGACTTAGTAGATGTGACTTTTGCTAAAAAGATAATCAAGTATCGGGTTTTCGCAAAATCTCATTTGACAGAGAATTAAATTAGAGCTTGTTCAACTTGTAATCCATTTAGATTTGTGCATCCTATCAGTCATAACTAGGCTTGCAACTAGTAGGATCTTTAGTTGCGACAAATTGGGAAACTCCCGACTCTCGCCCCTCTCACCCCCCCACCCCCGACGGCGCCCTCTCTCCCCGCCAGACCCCCAAGCTCTCTCTTCCGGCCACTGGCAGAGGCTCCTCCCGGGCTCCTCCCGTGGTGGCGGTGTGTGCTTCTCCTCGCGGCTTGGCATGGTGGTCGGGGCCCAATCCCCATGGCGCGGTGCTTCAAGGGCGGCGGCGGCCCAGCTCCGGCTGGGAGGTGACGGCATGGCGGCGCGAATGGTTTCCCGCGGGGCAGCGTGGGACGGATGCGGCAGGCAGTGGCAGGGCGGCACCGGCCATCCCCTGCGGCCCAGATCTAGGACCGCAGGGCCCCATCTGGGTCGGGGTGGGCAGGCCTGCCCTATGCGCTGCTCGTCCTGCAGGCGACGGCGGCCAGCCTGTTGCAACGCGGAGGTGGGCTTTACGGGCTTGATTCGGGGCTGGCTAGGTCCTATTGGGACTGGTGTGCCCTCCACGGGGGCTTTACGGGCCTGCTTCGCCCGGCCGGACCCAAAGGGGACTAGTGTGCCTACCTCCACGTTCGGTCGACTACCGTCTTTGGCGGTGGAGGTTGTTCCCTCCCGTTAGGCTGCTGGCCCACTGACCCTGATTCAAACTACTTCTCGCCTCCACCTTGTAGGCCGCGTGACGGTAACCTTGGTGAAACGACGATGGCGGCCTCGTGACCGTAGTGGCGCATGCTCGCGGATGGAAAGTTTGGTGGTGTCGAGGCCTCGCCCTCGTGGGACTCCTTTGCATCGGACCGCCCGGGGGTTGTGGAGTGGGTTTTCGGGAGAAATCCTTGTCGGCCTGACTGACACCGACGCGGTGCCGTCCGCGGGCGGCACCATTCCTTCCTGGAGGGCATCGTGGCTATCTATCTTCCACTTCCCTCTGCGTGCCGGGGGAAACCCTAGGACCAATCACTGGTCCGGGCAGCAGCGGTGTGCTTCCCTTCCTGAAGGTGCTGCTTGGTACTTGACGGTTCGGTGCTAGGTGTGTGGTGGTACTCCTCTAGATGGCGCAGCGATTGCGGGTCTCCTTCGTACTGGATCCACCTATGTCTCCATTTTATTTTTCTTTGTTTTTTTGGGCGTGTGTTTGCTACTGCCCCAGCATTTTCCTTTGGGCGTTGTGCTGTCTGGCCCAGCAGCGATCTTACCTAATTGCTTTATTTATAAAGCGGGGCGAAAGCCTATTTCAAATATCTTTAGTTGCAAGTGAGGTTACAATAGTAATAAAGATACCTCTAGTTGCAAGTGGAGTTGCAACAAAGATTGAATGGCATCACTTTGATGCTCAGTCGACTGCCAATTAGATAGACTTAAATATCTGTGATTTGTCTTCAACACCTGATACATGTAGAGGAGGGATTAAAACTTGTCGAGTTTTTTTAAGGAAATATTTGTTTGCAACGCTGTGTGCAATGATCACAAGATGAAATTTTGCACAACAAGTTTCAGGAAAATTAAGTTGCAGCCTTTTGTTGCTTTGAATAATATATTCTGTCCGTTCGCTGATATAAGATATTTAGCAAACTTTTTTTTTGTGGTAAAAGATATTTAGCAAACTAATTTGCTAAAATGTCTTATATTAAGAAACAGAGGAAGTGTTAAGCCTACGTGGACTCATAAGGGCAGGTGATTCTATTATCTACATGACTACATTCATTTTGTAAGTTTATTGCCTAGCTGATAATGGTCATCTTGTAAATTCCACCATGTGCCATCCAACTAACTATTTGAGGCGATGTTTAGCGTACGAAAAAATCTCCATTTATATTACCCTTCAGTTGGGACCTTCCGAGGGTGTTTACGCGATATGACACAAAGAGCAATGTGATGCAACTAGCCGAGCCTGTGTCAGTAAAACTGGTACAGTGTGTAGCTTTTTGGTCTGGGAAAAATATTCGTTTTATTGACAATTAAGTTAGAGCTCAATCAAGTCCTAAGTCATTGGATTTGTATCATGATTCATGTCTTGTCAACTATAAGTGGGATTACAACTTTGATTTATTGCAACTAGGGTTACAACTATAATTGCAAATTGAAAACCAATCCGTCGTTGGATGGTTAGGAGGGCAGTGGTACGCTCAGCCCACAAGAGTTTAAACCCTAGGTTTGACGCTTTGGTGTCTTATAAAGCGGAATATTCTTTTAATGGGAGGCGACGTTCCCGTTGATAGCGAGGCGTCTGCGGTAACTTCGTCAATCTCAAGACCCGCCGGCTCAGTCTCTCGGAGGTGCTCATAGGAATAGGGTGTGCTTGCGTGTGCTCATAGGAATGAGTGTATATACGTATTGTGAGCGTCTGTATTTGTACTGTGTTTTTAAAAAACTATAATTGCAAATTAATTATCGATCATCTAACTGAGAATTGAGTTAGAGGTGTATACACGATATGCATCATCTAACAGAGAAGTAAACTAATCTCGAATTAGACACACCCAAAAAGAATACTCTTGCTAATCTAAATTAATTATCGCAGATATAGGGGGAAAAAATGACACCTAAGTCTGTACAGTTTCAATGAATCCGTGACAACTAAATTGTTCCAGAGGTAGTAATAAAATCCATCACAACTAGACGAGGATAGAATTATACTTCCTCCATCCCAAAATAGATATACTATATTTGTCAAAATTTAAACAAACCTATATACTACTAAATAGTGTATAGATTTATTCAAAATTTGACAAATCCGTGACATCTATTTTGGGACGGAGGGAGTACTAGAATCTGGTTTATTTAAAAAAGATAGGGGTAAAATGGAATTACACTGCATATTTTCAATGTATTTTTAGAATACTTGAAGAAAATGATTCAGAAGAAATGATGGGAAATTACAGACTATTGCCAAAATAATTAGAGCATCTCCACTCGCCTACCCAGGAGGCCGATTTGGACGCCGAATTTTGGTCCGGACGTCGAAAACTGGCCCAGTCGCATATCCAAGGACCTGTTTTCGGCCGGATTTGGACCATTTTTGGTCCGAACTACCCAGGCCGAACCCAGGTTTCCGGGTACGCCCTGGGGACGCCGGACTCAGCGAAATCGGCGAAAAAAATCAAAGCGGCGCGTGGACCCGTCGAGTCAGTGACGGAAGCCGAGTCGTCGTCATCCTCGAAACCACGCGGCGACCGCCGGGCAATAACTGCCTGTCGCGTCGGCCACGCGTCGCCGATTTACGGCGTCACCGTCGCTGCCTCGGCTCTCGCGACTGACCGGCGGGCACTAACTTCCCACAGTTTCCCCTTTTTCCGCCCTCGCCGCTACACCCCTCCCGTCCTCGCCGCCCACCTCGGCCTTTATAAGCCGTACCCCTCGCCGGAGATCTCCTCTCTCAAAGCTCCCCCCACCCACAAACTCCGGCGAACCCTCCACCGCTTTCCCCTTCCCAGCTATGGCCTCACGGTACCCCAGCGACGGAGTTGCGGCGAACGGCTTCGGCCGGTGCACCCTGCAGGCCTGGGAGGCACGCCTCCTGCACGACGCCGGCTATATGGCGCCGCCCGGTTCTGGATGCCGTCGGTGAAATCGAGCGCCAGCGTATCCTTATCCGCCGGTGCCGACATCGGACGAACTGCCGTATGATGTGCAGGAGTACATCAATGGCATGGCCGACCCCGCCGAAGCCGAGAGCACCGACAACCTGCTCCACTGGAAGCGATTCTTCGCGGCAGCGAGGCTTCGCCACCACGAGGGTCCGCCGAATGAGTCGCCGCCGAAGCGCAACAACTCGGCTAGCCGCCGGCGTTGGTGGAGCGCACCAAGCCGGACCCTCGAGGCAGTGATGGAGCATATCAACCTTGGGAACACGCTGCGGCTCGGCTTCCCGCGCACGCCGGCACCGGCGGCCAGGACGGGGCGTCCTCCTCCGTCGAACTGGATGCCGAGGAGGATGGCGAGCATGAGCTCGTCCTCCTCCGCGTCGGCGTCCCACTCCTCAGGCTCGGCGCTGCTGCACGCGCCGACGACAGTCAGCGGCCAGGACGCGCTCGCGCGGCATCGTCATCCGCGAGCCACGGACAACGGCGTCGCCAACCGGCCACCTATGCCGCCCCAAGGTAGAAGGTTCGGCGCCGGCTGAAGACGCCGCGTTGAAGATGGTGCTGGAGCAGTCGCTCCATGGCTTGACGCCACCGCCTCCGTCGGTGGAGCCCTCTCACGGACATCCTGGAGTGGTCCAGAAGGATCGAGGCGGAGTGGAAGCGGCAGCGCATCCTCGGCCTGCAGCAGCAGGCCGCCCGGCGTCGGGCGTTGTCTCGGCTGAGCTTCGCCACCGAGGTGCCCGCTCTCGTTCTCGGCAGCGGCGGCGACGAAGGCCCGTCCTTCCAGCCACAGAGGTGCGGCGATCCGGGCGAGGAGCTCCGCGAACAAGCCGCCCGGCGGCAGCGGCGGCGAGATGACGGCGTGACCCCGACTACACGGTGTTCTACAGCAACTTCGACATGTAGGACGGCGAGTTCATCGGCGTAGGCTATGGCGGCGGCTTTTTAACTTTTTTATGTAGTAGTTTAGTTTAAATTTAATGTAATCCGCCTATATTCGCCCAACTTAATGAAATTCGCCCATCTTTGATGAATTTTAGCCGAACTTGGGAACACGGCCTGGGTACGCGAGTGGGAAAATGGACGTACCTATGTCGAAAACTAGTTCCGTCCGGCCGGAAAACGGACCAATTTTCGGCCTGGGTTCGGCCAAACGAGTGAAGATGCTCTTATGAGAAAAATCTTGTGATCAATTCGTCACGCGTGCCCTTGGTCGATGTGACGGGAAGAAAAGGCGAGCGCTAGGCATCCCTCGGTGATCAAAATTTCCGATCCCCGGGTCCTGCTTTCGACACATGTCCCATCCCGGCCCCGGCAAGGAAAAAAAACACCTAAAAACTACCGAGAAAGACCAACCTCGTCCTGCTCCTTCCCAGCCATGTCTCTTCACCCATGCGCTCCTCCGCGGGCACAACCGCTCACCGGAGAACCAGCCGCCGCAGCTTCATCGGACGCGACTCTAGCATCGGCGGTGGCTAGTCGCCGCACTGTGGCCTTCGCTTTGCAGCAGCGCCGCATGCTCTTGGTACCACCGACGGGCGCCCTAGGGAGCAGCTCAGGAGGCCTCCTGGAGCATCTCCGCCGCCTTCGGTAGCACTGTCATCGTGCGTAGCAGGCTAGCAGCGCCGTCGTCGGCTGTGGTAGCAAACCTCCAACGCCATTGTAGCAATATCTGGCCGCTGCTATAGCAAGCGCCACCGCCACATGTAGAAGCGCGGCCGCCTGGCCGCACGTAGCATCGTGGTCGTGGCATCGCCACACGCCTACTGTAGCAAGCGTGGCCGCCGCCTGGCCGAACGTAGCGTCGCCGCACGCCTGTTGTAGCAAGCGCGGCCGCCGCTACTGTAGCAAGCGCACCGCCGCACGTAGCAAGCACCGGCGCAACCGGCCGCATGTACCACTGTCGTCGTCTAGCACAAGAGGCAGCGTCGCCCCTCTTGTAGCAAAAGCGACTAATGCCTCTAGCAAGGCGCTCATCCTTTGGCCGTGGTCGTTGCTAGAGAAGACAACCGTCGTCGCGGCGACCCTCTTGTAGCAAAGGCGGCTGACGCCTGCAGCAAGGATCAATGTCGGCCACGCCGCCAGTAGCGTCACTGTTGGTAGCAAAACTGGGCGTCGTAGGGAGCAACCCTCGGCGCTGTCGGTAGCAAGGTCGGCCGCCTATTATAGCAGCGCCGCCATGCCGTTGTAGCAAGGTCGGCCGCCGCTGTGCCGTTGTAGCAAGGTCGGCCGCCCACTGTAGCAAGCCGCCATGCCTTTGTAGCAACCCGGGTGCCGCAAGGAGAAAACACCGCGCGCTGCAGCGAGCAAAGCTAGCCGCCGCATGTAGCAAAGTCGAGCGTTGCAGGGATCAACGCCGTCCTCCCTTTCACGGGTCGCCGTTCTCCCTACGTAGGCTCTAGAGGTGTCCGGAGGTGAGCGGCGCAGGCTCCAGAGGCGGCCGGAGGTGAGGCCATGCTGGCACGCATGGTGGGTTGAGGACATCCACGAGCAAGCCGGAGCTCACCCGGTGGTGTCGGATGTCGTACGAGGAGGTGGAGCAAGGGTGGCGGCGGGTAACGAGAAGATCGAGAGAAGCATGCTAGCGGCGGACTGCAGCAGGACGTGGTTCGTCGGGGAAATCGAGAGAAGAGGCCGTAGGAGAAAGAAGAGATGCGGTAGGAAGAAAAGAAGAACGAAGGGGATTAGAACGATGGGAGGTGGGGGCCACTACTATTTTGTTACGGACGTGGGACACGTGGCGTGCTCTCGCGCAGAAGGATAGGAAGTTGCGATCCCCCGATGGATCGGATCATTTTCCGGAAGAAAATGGAAACATCGCGCCAGGGCCGTGGCCGTATCTAAAGCACCGCAAATGCTTTGCGCCAGAGCGTATTTCTCATGCGCGAGTGCCACGACCCATGCACATGCACATGCAAATCCATATGCATGCATCCTCCGAAGACAAGAACGGAGAACGCTGGCACACGGGGTCAAGGAAGGAAAGATGCCATATCCGGATGCAGATCCCATTGTATGTGTCTCTGACACAGTGTGAAGTGACAGTATTTTTTCCCCTTTTCAAGCACATAACGGAAATCAGCTGAACACTAGCCGTGGGTAGGGTCAGGGTACGTACGAGTGTACGAATGGCACGGTACCTAACAGAGCCCATGGTGGATTGACGAACAATGCAATTCCTCTCATAGGAGGGGCCTCCGGCACCATCTCTATTCTCCAATTGTTAAAGATTCGTGCTATGCGGTTTATAAAATAACCCTTCCACCTCATCGCTCAGGCTTGCTACAGTTTTTTTATCTAACCTCTAACGTTTTTGGATATTATAAAAAAAAATCGCTTGTTTGTCTCCTTACAATCGATAGTCTTTTACACGTTCCTGTTTCTTTTTCACCTTATTTTTTCTCGTACAATTTCAGAAATATTCAACATTTTTTATGTACAATTTTAATTCTGAAAATGAAACATGCATAATTTATCTTTTGATAATTTTTATTTTTCTACTTTTTATTTAATAATATTTAGACACTCTTACTTTGTTTCATCCTAGATTCAAAAGTTTCATACAAGATTCACATGTTTTACAAACTTGTTTCTGCCAAGAGATATTCATATAATTTTTTCACAAAATACATGCATAATATCTATTTCTTTTTCACCTCATTATTTCATAGAATACATATTTCGTTGCTATATGAAACTCTACACAAGTTACACCGAGAACATGTTTCTTCAAACAATCTGCATAATGTCTTGCATAATGTCCGTTTCTTTTTCACCTCATTTTTTCTTGTAAAATTTCAGAAATATTCAATTTTTTATGTACATATTTTATTCTAAAAATGAAACATGTATAATTTGTTTTTTTAACAATCTCATTTAATAATTTTTATTCTTATACTTTTTATTTAACAATATTTAGACACTCTTACTTTGTTTCATCCTAGATTCAGAAGTTTCATACAAGATTCACATGTTTTACAAACTTGTGTCTGCCAAGTACAGAACTTGTACACTAATTTTTTTAAAGATTTATAAATATTAATATATATTTATTATTCACTAAATATTCCAGATTCATAAATTTAATCAACAATTTTTTCTACACACACGTTTCTTTTTCTTTGTCACCTCATTTTTCTTTTAAAATTTTAGGAATATTCAACAATGTTTTTATGTACATTTTTTATTCTAAAAATGAAACATGCACAATTTGTTTTTTGAACAATCTTATTTGATAAATTTTATTCTTGTACTTTTTATTCAACAATATTTAGACACTCTTACTTTGTTTCATCATAGATTCAGAAGTTTCATACAAGATTCACATGTTTTACAAACTTGTTTCTGCCAAGTACAGAACTTGTACACTAAATATTTTAAAGATCTATAAATATTAATATATATTTATTATTCACTAAATATTCCAGATTCATAAATTTAATCAAAAAAAATCTACACACATATTTATTTTTCTTTTTCACCTCATTTTTTCTCTTAAAATTTCAGAAATATTCAACAATGTTTTTTATGGACATTTTTTTATTTTAAAAATGAAACATGCACAATTTTTTTATGGATATTTATATAGTGCAGATCATACATAAAAAATCCAAAAAACATTAAAGATTCATACAAGTTTCAGTAGATTATTACACACATGATTTAGTCTAGCTACAAGCAAGATCAAACATCACTTTCATACATGTGTCACCTGTCAAGATAAAACAAGTAGTCTCACGACCTTAATCTGATATTAAAAATCATTCAAGAAATCATACAAGTTTCATCCATGAACGGAATCTGGAAAGAGGAAATACATGTTTCATCCATGAACTAGATATGGTTATTTTTCATACACATTTTCAACATCACTTTTTAAAAGATTCATCCAAACAAGAAACTCAAATCAAGATCCAAGCACGAATGAAAAGAAAGGATCCAAACATGAACAAAATCCATACAAGATCCGTGTCAAAAACTTGATAATACATTATACCATGAATTTAATCAAGATTCAATAAAAGAAAAGTAGGGGCCCTAAATCCACGAATTTAAACAAAACTCATACAAGATTCAATAAAGATTCAATCAAGATTCAACCACGAATTTAATCCAAACAAAATATTTAACCACGAACTGGATCCAAGCATGAAGAAAAACCAAAAGGAAAAGTAGGGGCCCCAGAAAAACCACAAACTGGATCCAACCACAAACTGGCCGCGTGGGCTGGGGGTTGGTATGGGCCGGTGGGGTGGTCATCCTCTCCCCTGGACTGCGGGTGAAATACCAAAAAGCAGGAGGGCTTAAATATAAACGTGCAACAAACGATTGACTGCATTGACCTTGCACGGATCTCCAACAAATAAATGGTATAGATGGTGCTGGGGGCCCAACCTAGAAGGGGTAAATCCACACTCGTGGATTGGCCCCTCCACTTGACCACTTTCATAAACGAACTCACGGCCCTGTGTGGCGCACTGACACGGAGGGGCCACATGACATGTAAGCAAGCAGAAAATTAAAGGGAAAATGATATGGATCCCCCGGACGATGGGGGTTTCCATCGTTCTCCTCCCCCCAAAATCGCCCCAATTTTCATTTTTGCTGCAAAACGGCCCGCTTTTGCTACATATGTCCCCGCTTTTGCTTCCGAAGCAAAAAAAACGGTTCGTTTTAAAAATAGAACGTCTCGTCGGAGACCTCGCCGGAGATCATGCAGCAAAAAAATTGTGCTAATGCAGCAAAACCGACTTCGCCGGAAACTTTTTTTTGTTGCATGGTCTCCGGCGAGGGTCATCAACGAGTTGTTTACGACGATTTCTCCGGCGAAGACGGTTTTGCTGCATTAGCACAATTTTTTTGCTGCATGGTCTCCGGCGAGACGTTCTATTTCTAAAACGAACCGTTTTTTTTGCTTCGGAAGCAAAAGCGAGGACATATGCAGCAAACGCGAGATGTTTTGCAGCAAATGGACACGTGTCAGCACGGGAAGCAGGACGATGGAAGCTCTCCCATTGTCCGGGGGACGCCTAGCAGTTTCCATAATAATAATACTTATATTACGCGGGAAAAGGCAAATCCTCCTGTTAGTAAAGGTTCCCACGAGCTTGACTCAAAAAATAAAAAGTGACCTAATCTCTCCCACACGCTACAGCTGCCATATTAATTAGCTGACGCTTCGTGAGAGAGCCCCCATCACCCGCATTCATGTGATGAGAAAATGAAAGGTCCGAGACGTCTTTGCATCTCGGCGAAATTTTACCCTTGTTCCCGCCACTGCTACCTAGCTCCTTTGTTCCCTCCTGAAAATTCAAACAAACCTCAATCTCTTCCTCCTCTATAAGTAGAAGCCTACCATGAGAAGCCGCGTGCGGTATCGCGTAACTTGTGACTTGCGACTTTGGCGTCGGCGAGGCGAGGCGAGAGGAGAGGAGAGGAGCCGAGGTGAGGAGAGCTTTGATGAGAGGAGGGGCTTCACCGCCGCCCTGGCTGGCAGTTGGAGTCGTCCTTCACTTGATCTGATCTGGCCGGCCGCGACAAAGGGAGAGAGTTTTCCCGTATATGGAGATCCAGCCAGCTTGTCCTTGATCGATGCCTCGACCTCGATAGACAAATGAGTAATTCGATAGGCCGGCCGGGCTCACATACGTCCACCTGCTGTAGTCATGGAATGATGCTTAGGAGCGGATGATTATCAATGGAGAATCGTCGATCGGCCCTGCTGCACGTTGACGCCTCAACCACCAGTCCACAGGAGACCAGTAGTATCATTACTACTGCTGCAGAGCCCGCAGAACCCATCGCGCTATTTCATCTCCCTCGAGGGCATATCGCTCGGCGACGCCCGCCTGCCGATCCCGAATGACACCTTCGCGCTGCGCGCCGACGGCAGCGGCGGCATGATCGTGGATTCAGGCACCACGGCGCTCGAGGAAAGCGCGTTTAGGATGGTCGTCAGCCACGTCGCCGACGTGCTCGGGAAGCCGGTGGTGAACGCCTCCAGCCTTGACGCCCCTTGCTTCCCGGCTCCAGGCGGCCAGCGGCAACTTCCAGCCATGCCGGACATGGTGCTGCACTTCGCCAGCGGGGCGGACATGAGGCTGCACAGGGACAACTACATGTACTTCAGCAAAGAGGACTCGTCCTTCTGCCTAACCATCGGCGGAACAACGCCAGCGTCGACTTCGGTGCTGGGCAATTTCCAGCAGCAGAATATACAGATGCTGTTTGACATTACTGTCGGGCAAATGTCGTTCATGCCCACCGACTGTAGTAAGCTCTGAAGTCTGAAGCATAGAGTAATGGCTAGGGAAACCTTGGACGAACATTTGAATTCCTTGTTCCTCCTTTACTTACTTATTACTTGGACAATTTGAATTTAAATGATGCAGTATTTTCTGATAGATATGCATGTCTTGTTGGTCGATGTTCGATTTCTTCCTCTACTTTTTATTATAAAACTGATAAACAAGAAAAAGATGGATTGTTTTGTGAAAGAATCTTTGAACCCATAAAAAACGGAATTTACGCTTATGGCAATTCTCGAGCGAGCGGAGCTGGAAAACGAAGAGGTCTATTTAAGTTCATCAGCTGGCCAGCTGCTCAGTGAAGTCAGAACACTCAGTCCCTCATGTACAGTTGTATACACCATTCACTTTCTCATTTTCCCAATTCTCATCCACCTAAGTTGAGTGGATGTGTACTACTCCATAGACCATATTTTTAATCTAATCCGTGGTGCTAAATTAATGGAGAGAGAAAACGAAATGTGAAACAACTGCATTGGCGTCAGACAGAACTGACGAGGAACCCCCTCCCCACACCCCCCTCCCCGAGGGCGACGGGGTCGACCTCGTCGAGCTCTCCGCTAGCCCCCTCTCCACCTCTCCCCCGTCACTGCCGCCAGCAGGGCCCGCCGGGCACGGCCCAGGTGGCGCCAGCGGCGACGGTTCTTCTCTTCCCGCACTGAGACGGTAGGGTCGAGGCTTCTCCCCTCCGGTAGCGGTGCGACCTGGGAGGCGGAGTTTCGGCGGCAGCCGAGCGAGGACGTCGCGGCGGCGCGGCGCAGCAGGCGGCCGGCGCCAGGCGGTGGCGGGCGGATCTGGCCAGGATTCCTTGGCCCAAATCTAGGCCCTTAGGGCTCCAGCTGGGCTGGGGCGGGCGGGCTTGCCTTCCTCCATGCTTTCTCTGTGGATGGTGGCTCTGTAGGTTGGGGTAGGTCCAACGGTGTCCTCGTCCGTCCAGTTGTAGCGTGACTACGGGCAATACGGGCCTTTCTGGGCCCGACCAGACTTTCGTTGGACCAGTGTGCCCTATGGGGGCTTTACGGGTCCGTTGGACCCGTCCGGACCTAACAGGGACTGATGTGCCCGTGGTCATGTCCGGTCAACTACCGCCCTTGGCGGTGGAGGTAGTTCCCTCCCGCACAGACGCGACTCTTCTGGCCTTGCCTCGAACTACGTGTGCCTCATCTTGTAGACCTCGCGGCGGTAATCTCGGTGAGACGATGATGGTGGAGTCGGGACTGACGTGGCGCGTGCTCGTGGGCGGCAAGTTTGGTGGTGGCGAGGCCTCGCCCTCGCGGGTCTCCTATGCAACGGCTCGTCCGAGGCTTGTGGATAGGGTCTTCGGGAGAAATCCCTATCGGCGCGACCGACACCAACGCGGTGCCTCCCGTGGGTGGCACCTCCCTTCCTGAAGGGCGTCGTGGCTACCCTTCTCCCACTCCCCTCGGTGTGCCGGGGGAAACCCTAGGGACAATTCTGGTCTGGGCAGCAGGGGTTGCTTTCCCTCTCGAGGGTGCGGCTTGGTGCTTGACAAGTCGGGGATAGGAGCGGGGTGGGCATTCTTTAGAGGCCGCAGTGGTTGCGGTCTTCATCATCTAGTCGATCCGCCTCTGTCTCCGTTCCTTTTTATTTTTCCTTGTTTTTAGTTCAAGTGTGTGTGTTGCTGTCCCAGCATAGTGTATCGTGGTGTATCTTTCTTTGGGTGTTGTGCTGTCTGATCCAGCAGCGGTCTGTGCTTTAGTTATAAAGTGGACCAAAAGCCTATTTTGAGAAACAACTACATTGCACCTTGCACACATGGCCTCTGGACTGAATATGTCTTTGTTTTGATTAAAAAAAGACTATTCCCCAGCTTCATTAATGAAACTTACGCTCTACAAAGTTTTTCGGGCAATTACAACTTTCACATGTACATAGCCAGGAAACAATGCACAGATGCAAGAAAAGCATGAACCAGAAAGCACAAATTACAGATTCTGGGGTAAACGAAATTACTCCAGTTTTTCCCTCTACCTAAGCTGATCAAAGACCCGGATACTAGACGAAGACTATCCACTGATTATTCTTCGACATGTTGAAGCCCAACCTTCCGATCGATTGAAGGCATCTTGCTACACCATCTTCAAGAGTTTCGTGCTTTGATGCAGGACCTTTTTGCACCTGTGGAGCCCGGTTTATTTCAATAATCAATCCAACAAGACTATAAAAGTGCGCGTTGCCGCACCCGTCCATACATTGAAAAGTTGATATAATTTTTTTGAGGAAGCGGGACGATATAGACCCACAAAGAAATTTTAAAGTTAATATTACCCCCATAAATATGTTAGCACCATAGTCTATGATATATTGATAATATATATTTGATCGCATCACCTAATATGAGAGCATATAATAGATAATAACCATTCCAAATGTAGAGAGTATTAAGCTCCAATTAACGCATCCCAAAATAAAATCATACCTTTTCTACATTATTACTTCAAACAACACATAAAAGAATAATTCCTCGAGTACATACAACTCTTAACAACTTTTACAATGTAAGACGTTATAAAACTTGCCAGTGAAGGAAAGTTGGCAACTCGAGGTGATAACGTTGCTCTGTAAAGAAGATGATAGGCATGAGTTCCCAACTCTTTCCTAGTTCTGCTGACCCTCCACTCTGAACGTAAATCAGAGTCTGGAGTGTGGTTGTTCCTATAAGCAATACTTTATATGATTTAATTCGAATAATAAACTGATAAACATGATCATACAAACAGTAGTAAAACCAATCATGCAGATCAATAAAGTAGATAAACAGGTTATATCTATACAAGATAAACTTATCACATCTATGCCAAACGCTAGAACTAGAAACTATATAATAGATAATAACCATTCCAAATGTAGAGAGTATTAAGCTCCAATTAACGCATCCCAAAAAAATAAAATTGTACCTTTTCTACATTATTACTTCAATCAACACATAAAAGGATAATTCCTCGAGTACATACAACTCTTAACAACTTTTACAATGTAAGACATTATAAAACTTGCCAGCGAGTTTCCAACTCTTTCCTAGTTCTGCTGACCCTCCACTTTGAACTGACCCTCCACTTTGAACGTAAATCAGAGTCTGGAGTATGGTTGTTCCTGTTGAAAATATAAGCAATAATTTATATAATTTAATTCGAATAGTAAATTGATAAAGCATGATCATACAAACAGTAATAAAACCAATCATGCAGATCAACAAAGTAGATGAACAGGTTATATCTATACAAGATAAACCTATCATATCTATGCCAAATGCTAGAACTAGAAACTCTAGCAAAATCCGAAATAGAGAGATTGAGATCACATACGATGCAGTTGCGGAAGTAGCCGTGGCTGTAACAGCAGCAGAGTTGTCGCCCATGTTGAGGTGGCCGAAGAGGTCGTTGACGTCCGAAAAGAAGTCGTCGTTCGGAAACTCGTCGTCGGACGACGTCGTGGTTGCTAGTAGTCGCGTTTGAGCGTTTCCCAAAAACCTCATCGCCCCACACACGTACAGGTTCACGAGAGACGGGGTTCCGGAGGCCTAATGTCCCGATCTGTGGTGCACGCCGCAAGTCAGGATGAGGAAGACGAAAGCGGCGGCGCAAGATTCTGGAGGTAGGTGTGTGTGTGTTGTGTATTGATCGCTGATTAGGTTTAGCGCAGATGCTTATATAGTGCAGGTTAGGGAGATCGTGGGGCTCAGCCCACGCTCGAGTCGGTAACAACCCATGATCCATAAAAACCGGAAACAGTTGTAATTAACACGTCCGTTAATGACTCATAATTAATTTTTCCAACCAGCAAAATAAAGCTTGGCTCGGTGAGATTCCCGCAATCCGTGGCGCGCTCGCGTCGTGACGAGGTGTGACGTGGCGGGCGACATCGGAGGAGGAGTGCGCGAGGGCTTATCTCCTTGTCACACCTTAGTGAGTGGTGCAACACTCTACTATATAAGGTGGCTCAACTCCCCTTCCACTAGCAATGTGGGACTAAACTTTAGCACCACTAGCATAGGCATATGCTGCCATACACAAGTATGCCAAAGAAAATTTTAGAATTTTTCTAATGGGCCAACAGTCCAAAACTTACCAGTCCCCCGCAAAGTCTCATTGGCACATCACATCACTTTTCTTCTAGAACTTTGTTTTATATACCGGTGTGTAGTAGAGACTGTTAAGTTGAACTTCCACGTTAAACTTCATGTTACACCAGCTAGCAACTTGAATAGTGGACTATGCCTTGAACTACAAGTTTTCTTCACAAACCTAAAACATCTTATATTTTAAAACGGTGGGAGTACAAAGCTTTTTGGGGGCAATTACAACTTCCACATGTACATCCCCTAGAAACAATGCATAAAAGCACAAATTACAGATTCCAGGGTAAACGAAATTACTCCAGTTTTTTCCTCTACCTAAGCTGATCAAAGACCCTGATACTATCATTCCTGACAAAGACTATCCACTGGTTATTCTTCGACATGTTGAAGCCCAACCTTCCGATCGATTGAAGACATCTTGCTACACCATCTTCAAGAGTTTTGTGCTTCGATGCAGGACCTTTTTGCATCTGTGGAGCCCGGTTCATCCCAATAATCAATCCAATGTCATATTTGAAAAATTACATTACTAGGATTATTAGGCAACACATTATCATAGCAGGCTCCATTTCTAGATTTCCAGATGGCCCAGAATATGCTAGCCAAGAAAATCTTACCTGCAATTTTTTCAGAACCATTGAACTTCAGAACCCAAGCACCTAGCTCATGAATTGAACAAGGCTGTGCTGGAGAATGAAAAGCACACTGGAAAAGAGACCAAATAAAAAAATCTAGCCTCGAGACATTTGAAGAGCAGGTGGTCTAACAATTCGCCGCACAATTGCGTAACAGCACTCCCAGGATGATCAAGCCTCGGATTCAAAGTGCAAGTGATTTCGTCATGTTGAACAAGATCACTGGAATGTGCAATTAATCTGTGTCGCACAAAGGCATACATCGTTTGTTCGGGGCGTAATTTTGGGGATCTGCATTTGTTGTGTCTTTCATAATTTATGAGAAGGATTCTCTCCGACCCTGCATGCTGACCGTGTTCAATGTAGGCAGGAGCATGCCACGAAACACTATAACCATCCGGACACCGACACATTCTTTTCTTTTCGAAATGGAGTATAAAATATGCGTCTGCAGTTTTGGTTCGCTCTGTATGCTAAAAAGATGTCAGTCATGAAATATTGCCATATCTGAGACCTGGATGAGATGAGCGAACAGAATTCCAGACCACAATATGTGTTTCCTGCTGAGAGCAGCAAGCCTGCAATGGACCAGAGGAAGAACACAAAAAACACATGCTGGCAAACCCATGTTTTTGCCTGAAACATATGCAACTTTCACAGAGCAGAATGATGACGATGTTTGATTCCTTTGTGGGTACTCTGTTAAGTCTAGCAGCACTGCAGCAGCGCACAACAACACTTGCATCACCAAATTTTTATTGTAGGAGGATTCGACTTGCGGTATCGAAAAGACATGCACAAAATCAATGAGATCCACAATAAAATAAAGTTTGGAAACATCCTGGCCTCTAATCTCTCTGAAAATAGCACAAAACATTCCAGGAATGCTCGTCAAAACTGGTAAAACAATGGTCCTTCACTCAGCAAAACATTCCAGGAATATGTGCATCTCTAGCACACAGAATGGGGCTTCACTTGCAAAAGTCATCAGTTGCATCCATTGATCGTATTGCTTTGTCACCTGGAGAACCATCATCTTGTTGGCAGGATGAATCCTTTTGCTTGCATATTGAAGCATACCATCCTTCTGGGGTACATCAGTCATGGTAAGAGGAGAGAAAATAGTGTACAGGCACAAGCAAACTGACATGCATCCAATTTGTCTCGGAAATCCCATGCAACTTTTCCTTGAAATTAACTCTCTTTTAAGGACAAATCCACCCATATGGACACTAAAAGGAGTTGGATTCAAGGGCTAGACTACTCGATCTTCCTAGTCCCCAGAAGTGTTCTTGGCCAAATTAACGTGGATTGCAACTTAGATATAGCTACAAGTTGTTCCCCAAAAGCATTTGCGCCTAAAATAAACGTTCGTAGCCGACTTAGACCTATCTCTAAGTTGATTCAACTTGCTCATAAACTGAGGCTAACATAAATTATCCCCTTCCAACAGGTCTAACAGGGTTGGAAAATTGAAGGAGACGGATAATGCACTGAGCCAAGTTTATCTATGATCGAGAGAGATGGAGGGGAGCAGAGGGCGTACGGTGTCGGGTTTCCCCCATCTGCGGCGGATCCCATGTGGTAGAATTCCTGAGATATGGATGACGGTGAGGCTAGGAGGGCCCTTTTGAGCTACAATCGTCCGACGAGACCGTGCCGGCGCCGATGCCGGAGGCTACGCTAGGTGGAATGAAGGCAGGAGGCACGGTTCCACAATTTCACAAAAAAAAGGCACGGTTCCACTTCGAGCCGAGATAGCTGGGCCAGATTGTAGATGGGCTCTTAATCCAAAATTCCATCTCTTTATCTAAACAAAAAAAGAAGGCCATCTCAGAAAAAAAGGGGCCATCTCCGTACAAACTAAGATAATCCACGTTTTTTCCCGAAAATTCCAAGTAGATAATCTATCCTAAATTTACATGCGGACAGTCTATCTCTTAAAAAGGTGAAAACAAATTTTACGCAACCCGTTATGTTCATAGGGGACAACAGAGATCTTGCCCTTACATACAATATTGAGTGATTTTGTCATAAGAGGCCAACATTTAGTGACTTTCTATACTTAGCCTCAACTTATATTTAGTACTCCCTCCGTTCCACTTATTATGGACCGGAGAGAGTAATAGATTACTGAGGTGGTAACTTGTAGTGTGTACAATTTTTCAGAATAAGAATATTTGTGAATCTAGGAATGAATGTGCCATTTCATATGGTGTCTACATGTAAAATTTTAATTTTGACAAGTGAATCCGCATATACAAAATTTTGCTTAATCTTTAGAGAAAAAAGGTCAGAAATAGTACTCCTATTTTCAGAAAAAATGGAGTACTTCTTAGTTGATAGCGAGATTCCTATTTTCAAATAAGCGATGTCACATCTATGAAGAAAAATGGATTGTGTCCAACTTCAATCAAAGTGTTACAATTGGTCTTTTTTTTATGAAAAGGGAGTTCTCCCGATTTCCATTAGACAAACCAACAAGCTACAGAGTTCATCCACAACACACCCACCACCTAAAGCAAACCCTCACCTGCAGCACACTCACCACATAAATCAGACACGCGTAAAAGCAAACGAACTCCATTCTAATCCAGCCAAAGAAAGGGTTACAACCAGAACACGTTCAACAATATGAATAAACTCATCTAAAAAAGCAATATGAATAAACTTTTCCTAGAAACAATGAAAAAACAGCTTCTATCTTCCGATTCTCTCATCCTCCTAGTCTTGCCTCCACATCGCCCAGCCTCGGTTTTCCCTAAACACCTGGTCTTTGTTTCTGTTTACCTGATTGTGTTGTATTGAACTCAGAATTGGAAAAGTAAATTTGACACTATATGTGTGCATGTGCTTTATGTTGTGAACTCAATCGACTCAAGATCTCAACTCGGAAGATAGTACTAAGCAATTGAATACGAGTGTTGATAATCAATTCCACGTCGAAGTAGTGGGTCTCTTCCTTTGTAGGCATTGCTGATCTCACTAGGCATTGACCTCTTCCTCTCTTTTTTTTTGGATAATGAATTATTTTGTGTTTGCAAAGATGTCAAAAGAAAAATCTGGGGTGCACTTGCACCAATGGAATTATGGAAACAACAAAACCATGTATGCATATAGTTTCGTTTCTGAAGAGGGACTCTAACGGCCATGCCACCTCCAAGAACCTATCGAGGTTGATGAAGAAGCCAAGAGGCCTCAGTAATGTTGTTTGTGAAATGACAATATCGCTTTCCTCTTTGAGGTTTACCCCAAGGCTAACAATGAGATCGAGTTCGAGCCATCCCTCTGGGTACATTGATCTCTACTAATCATCATTTCCCAACTCCTTCCAACAATTAGTAAATAGTTCGCGAGTTCACAGAAAACGTTTATACAATACATTTAGTGAAATGTTAGGGGCACAAATCTCCATCTACAGACGTTTGACATAATTGCCACTAGTGATCACAATGAATGGGTAGTAACCTTCCATTCTCAATAAAAAGCAACCCATGTCGAAATCTCTAAAACCGATATCTCAAGAAGAGGGAAGTGAGCCACTATAGTTAAAGGGATGAGTTTTTGTATATCTAAGTCGTTTCCCCACTCAAAAATTTTAGGTTTACTGAAAAAAATTGAAACTTGTACATTTTCATCAACTTGTATTTTCATGCACTTTTTTACAACCGATTTACACATAAGAAAATCTAGGTCCGTTTAATATTATTCATTTTTCCTTGTAACAAAAAGGTAAAAAAAATATCCAGAAAAACTACATGTCTGGATTATTATATATTTCTTATTCGACAGAAAACTCCTACTTTTAGGTCGGTGATCTTTGCACGGGGATCTACGAAACGAAAAATTGGATTGTGTCCAACTTTAAGCAAAACATTACAGACAACTTAGTCCCTATTTGCTGTCACCGAATTGTGTTTCATTGAACCTAAAATTGCGAAAATAAGTTTTACGATTATAGTCTTTATATATGATGTGAACTTAGTCGACTCAAGACCTCAAAGTGTTGGGTCTTCCTCTTATGGCATTGCTGACCTCACAGGGCAATGACACAATTCCGGTCACTGATCTAACCTTGGAAGCGCACGCACTTGCACCAACCAAAAGAAGAACAAGCCCCCATGCAGGCATAGTAGTACTCCCTCCATCACAATTTAAGATGCGCATTAGTTTTTCTAAACCTTGGGTAGGGAGAAAATTGAACCGGTCAAGCGGCTTGGTTAATAATGGGTCTGGCCGTTAGCCACATCTCCCGATTAGTCTAGCTGACGAGGCTATAATGGGCAATTAGCGCGTAATGGAAGCAAGCCGGAACCACGGGAACATGCGCATGTTTAGAGCCTAAAACAAGCCATGCAGTTGGATTAGCATAGACTGCATGCAACTGTCTAGACAGGGACGGGGGAAATATGGTTCATGTCAACTACTCAAGACATGAGAGGGGAAGGAACTAACTTCTTGCTTGCAAGTGGCCAAGAAGCAGTGACGAGCAGAAAGAAAGACAGGCAGACCATTTGAGTTGTTTGGTCAATTTCCGGCCTGATTCCATTCAGTTAGATGTCACTTGCTGGTGGCTTCTTGCGGTAATACTACTACAGAAGTACAGTATATACTAGTACTACTACTCCCTCTGTCCTAAAATAGATGTCTCAAATTTGTAAATAAATAAATAAATCTAGATACTATTCAGTATTATAGATTAATTCAAAATTTGAAAAATCCAGGACATCTATTCTTAGACGAAGGGAGTACTATATTTTCTGAAACGGAAAAGCTGCATAACTGTGGCACTAGCTTCTGAAAGCAGCAGAGGATGATTAAACCGTCTCTAGTGCAGAGACCATTTGGGGCACTACACTGATGATGCATGCCATGATCTAATGGTGACCTGAAGCATGGACCAATGAATGATAGGTCAAGGAGCCTTTGACCCACGGTTCATCGCGCAACTAATTAACAGCACCACCAAGACGGTCAGGTCAAGCCTGCTCTCAGATCCGAAGTGCCGTGTAACCCCAGCTGCCGCGCACAGACTTCGTCGATGCCATCCACCAGGGAAACTTGTTGCTTTCTGCATAATTTATGAGACGGATTCGATCGCTCCGGCCCTACATGTCGGCCGTGTTGAATGAATGTAGGCAGCAGCATGCTGTCACGAGACGCCGACGCATTCTTCTCTCTCTTTCGAAATGATTAAATAGGTCTGTGGATTTGGTTCACCGTTGTGTGCTGCAAAAAAAAGCCAGTGCCGGGAAAGATCGTCCGATCCAGCCAAGAGATGCCATATATCTGAAACCTGGATTGAGTGAACAGAATTCCAAGCCACAATCGACGTGTTCCTTGCCGCGAGCTGCGAGCGTGCAGACGCTCTGAAAGAAGAACACACGCTGGCGAGCCCTGCCCAGGTTTTTGCTGAAACTTTTCACGGAGCGCACGCAATGATGCGATTCCTTTATTTGTGGGTACTCTGTCAAGTCCAGCGGCAGTACCCAACAGCGCTTGCATCACTGGAATCTGAATATCTGATGTGGCGGTCCATGCCATGAGACGCGAGGAAGAGGCCGGACGTGGTGTAAAGGCAGGAGCGGACAAGGATCGTCCTGGAAGCGCCAGGAGCAGGGGCCGGCATGAACAGACACCGGCAGGCAGTGGGGATAAATCGGGGGCCAGGAGAGGGATCCAAGGCCCATCCAATTCAGCTTCTTCTTCTCCGATCCTCGCCCTACCACATTCAGAAACAATAACTTGTCTACAGTCTTCATCCTAACAATGTCTGCATTATCCTGTATAATTCATCCATCCCAAACTTACACCCTAAACAAAATCGATGGAGTAGCTTTGACCGGTTGGCCTCGCGTCTCTCCCCCCCTCCACGAGGCGGCGGGGCCGACCCTAAACAAATTCGATGGAGTAGCTTTGACCAGTTGACCTCGCGTCTCTCGCCCCCCCCCCTCGAGGGTGACAGGACGCCGACCCTAAACAAATTCGATGGAGTAGCTTTGACCGGTTGACCTCGCGTCTCTCTGAAGGGTTTCGCAGCATAGTAAATCAAAATTTTCTACGGATGCGAACGGGGAAAGCCAAGATCTAATCTAGGAGATGCAAACAACGAGGGGGAATAGATGAGATCTTCATACCCTTGAAGATTCGCACAACGGAACGTTCGACGGAACGTGGGTGATGTAGTCGTACTCGCTTCTCCTCCTCGTGATCCGATCCGATCTAACACCGCAAGTGGCAATGCCTCCGAGAGATGCACACGTGTGGCACCTCGACGTCTCCTCCTTCCTCGGTCCATCAAGTATGGTGGAGAGATGGATTGGATCTACAACGCGACGGCGCGGTGCAAGTGGTGGAGAGTTTCTACAGCAGGGCTTCGCCTACACGCAGTCGGGAGGGAGAGAGAGAGGAGGGGCAGCAGGGCGGCTAGGGTTGAGGAGGACGTGTAGGGGAGGGGTGCGCCCCCATCCCTCTTTATATAGAGGGGTGGGCGGCCAGCCCTAGCCCCTCCCCCAAGCCCTAGGCCGGCGGCCAAGGAGGGAGGAGTGGGGGGCAAGTTCCCCCCTTCTAGAAGCTCCCCTAGGGTTTAGCCCTAGGCTTGGCCGGCTGGGCTCTATGGGGCTTGTGCCCCTGGCCCAATGCGGCCAGGACACTCCCTCATAGGCCCATGCCCCCTCTCGGCAGGTGGGGCCACGTTGGTCCCTCTCCGGAAGGTTCTAGAAGCTTCCGGTACAATACCGATTAACCCGAAACAATTTCGAACTCCAAAAACGGCATTGCCTTATATGAATCTTATTCTCCGGACCATTCCGGAACCTCTCGTGACATCCTAGATCTCATCCGAGACTCCGAACAAAAACTCATAAACCAATTATCCAATTTATCCTAGCGTCGAGACACGTTAAGTGTGTGACCCTTCGGGTTCGAGAATATGCAGACATGATCTTATATCAATAATCAATAGCGGGGTTTGGAAACCCATATTGACTCCCACACATTCATCGATGATCATATCGGATGAACCACGATGCCAGGATTCAATTAATCCCATATATATATTCCCTTCGTCTCGCGATATTTTACTTGCCCGAGATTTGATCGTCGGTACCGTCATACCTAGTTCAATCTCGTTCACAGCAAGTACTTTACTCGTTTCGTAATCCGATATCACTTTGTGATTAACTCCTTAACCACATGCTTGCAAGCGGTGTTGATATCGATTACCGAGTGGGCCCGAAGTATATCTCTCCGACTTGGGAGGGACAAATCCCATCTCGATACATACAATCCAACAGGTACTTTCCGATCACCTGAGAGACACCTTTATGATCACCCTCTCATAGGATGACGTTTGATGACCTCAAAGCTTTCTTCCAATACCAGGGAGTTGCATTATCTCATGGTCTAAGGAATACAATATTTGACATAGGAAAAGCTTCGCAAAGATGAACACGATGACACGATCTAATTGCTCCGTTTAGTTTGGGTCTATCCATCATATCATTCTCCCAATGACATGATCTCATTATTAATCGACAACTCATGTCTATGATTAGGAAATCTTAACCATCATTAATCAATGAGCTAGTCCATAGAGGCGTACTAGGGACACGGTGTTGTTCACAAACCACACAAGTATTAAAGTTTCCGCTTAATACAATTCTAGCATGGAATATAAACTTTATCATGAACAAGAATTATAATAATAACATCTTTATTATTGCCTCTAGGGCATAATTCCAACACTCTCCCCCCCCTTCCCCCGAGGGCGACGGGACGCCGACCCTAAACAAATTCGATGGAGTAGCTTTGACCGGTTGACCTCGTGTCTCTCCCCCCCGAGGGCGACGCCTCCTTCGGCCGTCTCCCACCCCTTCACCGTCCCTACCCTTCACTGTCGCCGGCCCAGGTTGTAGGGCGAAGCCCTGTCGTCGTCGTCGTCGGCGGACTGCCCTCCCCCCGCGCCCGGGAGCTTCAGGTCGGGGCCCAAAGCTCGGCGGCATCGGTGTACTTCGGAAGGTCGGGATCCAGGTGTCCCTGGCGGTGGAGCTTGCTTCGGTAGCAGGGCCATGGCAGGGAGAGCCTCCGGCGGCTGCCCCTGGCCGGACCTGGGCGCGTCGGCCCTAGTTGGGCTTGGGCGGGCCCAGATGGGCTTCGACGGGTTGGGCTCTGCCTCGATGCGGTGCTGCGGCTCGCCCATTGCAGCAGCGGTGGCTAGGGCTTTACGGGCCCATCTGGGCCTGGCCGGGGCTATCTGGGCCTGGTGTACTCGGGCTACTCTGCCCGGTCTTTGACTGCCTCCCGACAGTGGGGGTGGGTTCCTTCCATGGCTGCCGGTGTTCGCATCCTCGTTAAGCGTCGTCATGTGTCTATGTCTTGCAGGCATGTGCTAGTGTACACGAAGCGACGGTGTTGGTGAGTCCAAGGTCGTGATGGCGCATGCTGGTTGGTGGCGAAGCTGGATAGTGGTGCTCTGTTGCCCTAGGGTTCTGTGTGGGCAGAGGTCGGGAGAAATCCCTATCGGCTTGTCTGACCCTGATGCGGTGCCGCCGCCGCCGGGTGGCACCACTCCCTCCTGGGGGCATCGAGGGAATCCTGTGCACCTACTCTACCCAGAGTGCCGGGGGAAACCCTTGGACCTTGGTCCAGGCAGCAATACCGTGTCGACGGTGCTTCTCTCGGGAAGGGGCTGCTAGGGACTCGGCGTTTTGATGCACTTGAAGTGTGGTGGAAAAAGTTGGAGGGCGCAGCGACTACGGGTCATCTTCATCTAGTCAACTCGTCTTGGTCTTCATTTCTTTTCTTTTGGGCATGCCGGACGTGTGTGTGCTGTTGCTCCAACATCGTGTATCGTGTTGTGTCTTTCTTTGAACGTTTTGCTGTCTGAACCAGCAGCAGCGATCTCATATGTATGCTTTATTTATAAAATGGGGCGAAAACCTGTTTTGAGAAACAAAATCGGCCCCAAACCCAAACTAGTGCTGCAAACAATGCACACTCTGCAGCTAGCGTCTCCATCAGCGCTACCCATCATGAGACGATCTGCTTTTTGTTGATCACCATAATAAGCTATGCCATTTCAGTCAGACTGATGAGAAGAAAAGTCACTGTAGGATGGCAGCATCAGTATTCAGTACTACTAGCAAACACCATTGCGAAATCCAGTGCAACTGTAGGCTCGTGGCAATGGCATCGTGCCGACATGCTCTATACTATCAGCGTTGCTGGGAGCTTTCGCAGTGAAGTCTCTCCCCCGGACTGCTCCTCGCAGTCGCAAGCACAGAATCTCGCAACAGTGTCCGAACTGGCAGCAGCAGGCGGGCAGCGCAATAACGGCAGCGGGGTTGTACTAGTACTACCAATGGGCTCGTCTCATGCTACGGCGCCCATTCGAAAGATGCTAAACACGCTGGCTCTGCCTGTGGCTGTGGCTGGACCATGCCACTGACGACCGACAACCGACGCCATTAATTCCCATGGCCAACTGCAGCAGCTCCTTGGATCAGGAGCTCTCACGGCCAGCCAGACGCCGACGAACCAACAACAGCACGACGGGCCAGGGACAGGCACTCAGACTACGTACGTGCACAAGTGGTAAATGTCCATGGATCAGGACTCAGGAGCTATAACGAAAATGTACTAGTGAGTAAATGGACAGCTTGGATTATTTGGAGTTCTGTGAAGAAGGGAACAGTACTGTGCAAGTGGAACTTGGAAGCAATCTGCGATGTCTGGATTTGGATTCATCCATCTTGATATGGTTCACATGAGCGAGAACGGAAGAGAAATGGCGGCATTATGGCGCCAAAAAGGTAGAAGAAAGAAACAATTTGGTTGGAAAGGGGCCAGTGACTTCATCTTGCTTCGGTCCTGGCTCCCCTCTGTTTGATCTTATCTGATCTCACTATACCCCCCCCCCCCCCCCCCCACATATGTATATCTACCATATGTATGTACCCCTTGCCGACATTATTTGCTAACTACATAGTAGCTTAAGATCAACATTTATAAGGTTACAGACAAGACAGATTAATGCATGCCTCCAAGAATTAGCTAGGGAGAAGGAATGGACACTTGGTGGTGGTGGTGGTGGTGTCGGTCGGTGGCAGGCTGGCAGCCCGCGCTCTGGTTGCATGCTCACGACGACGCCGACTTGCCCGCCGCGGGCTTCTTCTTCGTCGTCGCCGGCTTCTTCTTGTCGACCACGGCGCCGGTTGCTTTCACAATCTTGGTGTCGAGCTTGTAGTAGTCCACGAACCAGTTGACGAAGTGGCGGAGGCCGGCGTCGAGGGATGTGGTGGGGCGGTACCCGAAGTCGTGCGCCGCGTGGCTGACGTTGGCGTGGGTGAATGGCACGTCCCCGTTGCTGGGCATGGCGACGACGCGCTTGTTGGCCTTCTTCCCCAGCAGCTTCTCGAGGATGGCCACCATCCGCGTGACTGGCACGGGGGAGGTGTTGCCCAGGTTGTACACGCGCAGCGGCGCCGGGCCGGTCTTCTTGCCCGACCTGGCGTTCCCCGTGCTCCTCCCCGCGGTGTCGAGCGCGCCGACGCAGCCCTTGACGACGTCGTCGATGTAGGTGAAGTCGCGGCGCGCGTCGGCGTAGAGCGTGATGGGGTCCCCCGCGACGATGCTGCGCGCGAAGGAGAAGTAGGCCATGTCGGGGCGGCCCCAGGGCCCGTAGACGGTGAAGAAGCGGAGGCCGGTTATGGAGAGGCCGTAGATGTGGTTGTAGGAGTGCGCGATGGCCTCGCCGGCCTTTTTTGTGGCGGCGTAGAGGGAGGCGGGCTGGTCGGTGCGGTGGTCCTCGGAGAAGGGCGTCTCCGTGTTTAGGCCGTAGACGGAGGAGGAGGAGGCCCAGACGATTGCCGGCTGCGGGTCGGCGTGCTTGGCGGCCGTCTCGAAGACGGTGACGAGGCCGGCGACGTTGGAGGCCACGTACGTGAGCGGCGCCTCCATGGCGTACCGCACCCCGGCCTGCGCCGCCAGGTGCAGCACGTGCGTGAAGGGCACCAGCTCGAAGAGCTTCTCCAGCAGGAGCGCGTCGTTGATGTCGGCGTCGAGGACGACGACGCCGCGGTGGGAGAGGAGCCGCTGGCGCCCGCGCTTGAGCGCCGGGTCGTAGTATGTGTTGAAGTTGTCGAGGCCCAGCACGCCGTCGCCGCGCGCCCTGAGTGCCAGCGAGCAGTGCGCGCCCACGAACCCTGCCGCGCCGGTGACCAGCACGGAGATGCCCCCGTCCCGGCGCGGCTTGGCGCTCCGCCGGATCTCCTTATCCCACTTCTCGCCCCCGTACGTCGCCGAGGACGACATGAGCAGGCTCCGGTGCGAGGCGTGCAGCCTGGACGAGGTTGAAGATGAGGCGTCGGCGGAGACGAGGCTGATGGAGCGGGAGAGGAGGGAGGGGTAGTGGAAGGCGAAGAGGAAGACGAGGGCTAGCGTGGCGAGGACCGTCGCGCGGAAGAGCAGGTGCGAGGACGCCGCCACGAACTTGCCGCTGGCCACCCGGCGCATTAGCAGCGCGCCCCCGCTCGCGTACCGCTCCAGCTTCATCCCCTTGGCCGCCGCGTCCGTCGGCATTGTCGTCGCCCGTACGCGCTCGCTCGTCTCCGATTAAAGGCAATCTTTTACAGTACGTGCGTGGTAGCTTGGCGTGGTGTATTGCGAAGAATGCGAGTGAGAGGATGGATGAGAGGAGGCAGCTAAGCTAAGCTAGAGGCGGGCTAGCTGAGGAGGGAGCAGAGCAGGGGGGGAGTGAGGTGGATTTAAGGGGATGCGCGAGCGAGGTGGGCCCACGCGGCGGTGGTTCCTTTTTGGTTCCGGTTGGGCGGCACTCGAGCCCGAGCTGAGTTGAGTTGCGCCTCACTCACTCGCTCGGTCGGTCTCCGGTTGGGTAAACAAACAACACGGCTTGGGAAAAATTCTGGTACGATCGCAGCAGGATCAAGTGGAGGGGCCCACACATAGCGCCTGTTGTACTACATGTAGCTCGGCGGTGAGTTCGTTTACTTATGAAAGTGGTCAAGTGGAGGGGTCAATGGCTGGCCAATCCAACCCGGGCTCTGTTAGGCACCGTGCCATTCGTACGCTCGTACGGCGTACCCACGGTAGTGTTCACTTGGTTTCCCGTTACGTGCTCTGCAGACTCTGACAATGAGAGGTATAATTGGATTTTTATTTTTCCATTTTGAAGTTTACTGTCACTGCACACTGTGTCGCTGACACATACTACAATGGGATTTGCCTCCGGATATGGCATTCCTTCCTTCCTTCCTTCGTTGACCCAGTGTGCCAGCCAGCGTTGTCCCGTTCCGTGATCGATCTGGTTCTGGGCGTGCGTCGGGCGATGCACGCATATGGATTTGCATGTGCATGGGCGGGCACTCGCGCACGACAAAAACGTTTGTATTAGAGCGTCTCCACTCCTTGGCCCAACTTAGGATAAAAATTGGTCCGTTTTTCGGTCTGGTACGCCCATTTTTCCACCCGCGTACCCAGGCAGTCCTCAAGTTCGGCTAAAATTTATTAAAGATGGACGATTTTCATTAAGTTGGACGAATATAGACGGATTACATCAAATTTAAACTAAACTAGTACATAAATAAACTTTAAAAAAGCCGTCGCCGCCCGGCCTTCGCCGTCCTACATGCCGAAGTTGTTGTAGAATGTCGTGTAGCCGGGCCTCGGCGGATATCGCTGCCGCTGCCGCCGGCGGCTGAGTTCGCGGAGCTCCCCGGCCTGGTCGCCGCACCTCGGGGCTGGTAGGGCGGGCCTCGTCCTCGTCGTCGTCGTCCGGGGCGTAGGGCGCCACAGTAGGCGAAGCTCACGCCCGAACAACGCCCGACGACGGGAAGCTGCTCCTCGCTTTCGCTGCGAGCCGAGATGCGATGCCCGCCAGCTCGATCCTTCCTAGACCACTCCAGGATGTCCGGTGGGGGCTGTGGCGTCTGCGGCGGGGCCTCGCGGAGCGACTGCTCCAGCGCCATCTTCAAGGCGGCGTCTTCGGCCGGCGCCGAACCTTCTATCTTGGGGCGGCGGAGGTGTAGGTGGCCGGTTGGAGACGCCGTCGCCCGCGGCTAGCGGATGACGATGCGCATGGCGTGTCGCGCGGCGGCGCCTGGCGACTCCGCCTGACGCGCAGCAGCGGCGCGCGGCGATCTGCCGGCGGAGAGTGGGCCGAGGCGGAGGAGGGCAGCTCATGCTCGCCATCCTCCTCGGCATCCGATTCAGCGGAAGGACGCGGCGGACCTGGCCGCCGGCGTCGGTGTGCGCGGGAAGCCGAGCCGCGGCGTGTTCCCGCGGTTGATGTGCTCCATCACCGCCTCGAGGGTACGCCTGGCGCGCTCCACCAACTCCGGCGACCCGTCGAGTTGTTGCGCTTCGGCGATGACTCGTTGGGCGGCCCCTCGTGGTGGGAGAGCTCCTGCTCGCGGCGTTCGGCGAAGAATTGCTCCCAGTGGAGCAGGTTGTCGGCGCTCTCGGCTTCGGCGGGGTCGGCCATGCCGTTGATGTACTCCTGCACATCATATGGCAGCTCGTCCTGCGTCGGCACCAGCGGGACAGGTATGCCGCCGGCGCTCAGTTTCCAGCCGGGCGGCATCCACATGTCCAGCGGCGCCATATAGCCGGCGTCGTGCAGGAGGCGTGCCTCCCAGGCCTGCAGGGTGCGCCGGCCAAAGCCGTTCGCCGCAGCTCCATAGCCGGGGTACCTTGAGGCCATAGCTGGGAAGGGGAAAGCGGTGGAGGTTCGCCGGAGTTTGTGGGTAGGGGAGCTGTGAGAGAGTGTGGAGATCTCCGACGAGGGGTGTAGCGGCGAGGGCGGGAAAAGGGGAAACGGCGGAAAGTTAGTGCCCGCCGGTCCGTCGCGGGAGCCGATGCAGCGACGATGGCGCCGTAAATCGGCGACGCGTGGCCGACGCGACGAGCAATTAATGTCCGGCGGTCGCCGCGTGGTTTCGAGGATGACGACGACTCGGCTTCTGTCGTTGACTCGGCGGGTCCACACGCCGCTCCGTTTTTTTTTCACCGAGCTCGCTGAGTTCGGCGTTCCCAGGGTGTATCCGGAAATCTGGGTTCGGCCTGGGTAGTCTGGACCAAAATTGGTCCAAATCCGGTCGAAAACAGGTCCTTAGATACAAGACGGCTAATTTCCGACGTCTAGACCTGATAGACGAGTGGAGATGCTTTTAGATGCGACCACGGCTCTCGCGCGTGTTTCCATTCTTTTCCTGTCAGACCGCGGGCGTGACGGATCGATCACAAGATTTTCTCATAATTGTTTTTTTCAATGGTCTGTAGTTTTCCCATCGTTCTTCTGGATCCTTTTCAAGTGTGCTAAAAATACAATGAAAACATACAGTGTAAATTCCACTGTACCCTTCCCTTTTTCGAATAAGCCAAAGTCTATAATCTCATCCTTTGTCTACTTGTGATGGATTTTACTACTACCTCGGTTCATATTAATGTTCTTAACTTTGTCTAGATACATATTGTCTACATACTTAGCTAGATAGTACATCAGAATCTAGGTAAATTTCAGACCATTAATATAGACGAGAGAAAGTAGTACCTCTGTTTCTTTTTTCTAAATCTACGACAACTAATTTGGATCAACGAGAGTATTTTTTGGTGTGACCAATTCTCAGTTCACCGAAAATTGGCTCAATTCTTAGTTAGGTGATGTCATATCGTGTATACACCAGTAGCTTAATTCTCAATTAGCTGAAGACATCTAATCTACAATAAAAAAATCTTGGTTGCAAGCTCAGTTATAACTGAAAAATCCTAGTTGCAACCACACTAACAACTCACAGGACGCGAATTGCGATGCAAATCCAATGAATTGGTACCTGATTGAGTTCCAAGTTAATTCTAGGTCAATTAGCAGAACAAACATTTTTTTCAAACTAAAAAGCTAAACACTTTATCAGTTTTACTGTACAGGCTTGACTAGTTGCATGATATTGCTCTTTGTGTCATATCGTGTATGCACCCTCAAAAGGTCACAACCGAGGGGTAATATACACGAATATTTTTTATTCGTGGCTAACATCGCCTCAATAGTCATTTGGGTCTCACACATTGGAATTTACAGGATGATCATTATGAGCTAGGCAATAAATTTACAAAATGAATGTAGTCATGTAGAGAATGGAACTCACCTATCCTTATGAGTTCAGGTAAATTTGATACTTCCTTTGTTTCTTAACGTAAGACATTTTAGTAAACTAAATTAGTTTGCCAAATATCTTATATTAATGAACTGAGAGAGTATACAATTCAAAGCAACAAAGGCTGGAATTGAATTTACGAAACTTGGTGTGGAAAAGTTCATCTTGTGATCACTGCACACACATATCGCAAACAGAACATTTGTTTAAAAAAATTCGACAAGTTTTAATCCCTCCTCTACATGTATCAAGCGCTAAAGACTAATTACATATATTTAATGGGTCTATCTAATTCTTAAACGAACGAGAATTAGGTGATCAGAGCGATGTCAATCGACCTTAGTTACAACTCCACTTGCAAATAGAGATATCCTAGTTGGAAGAAAAAATCCCATTAAGAAACCTAGTTGCAACTCATAGGATGCATGATCCACGAAGCAAATGCAATGGATTAGGTTTTCAACGAGCTCTAACTCAATTATAGGCCGAATGAGAATTCGCAAAACGAATACTCTCTTTGTTTTTTTCGATAAAGGGCGCCATTATTACTTTAAAAGCAACTTACATCCGGCCTCTGCATATAGATGCACACAGCCGACACCAATCCACAAGGTCCAACATAAATAAAAGATACATGCGAATTACATATCAAAGTGAGAAATTGTAATAGCGCCTAAGGTGCAGATGGCAAGTCTATCCGAAGATTATGCTGCCATCCATGTCCGGTAAATAAGTCTCGTGCCGTATCCTCCAGCCGCGTACACACCTCCATAAAGAGCTCGTGATATTCTGCACGATGCAATGTCGACCAAGCCCGAAGGGTATGAGTACACCTGTAGAGAACCTGCAGAAGAGAACAGTTTATATCATTAAAAACCTTATTGTTTCTACATAGCCATAGCGACCATATAATGGCTATCGCTCTGACCCTAAGAAGATTTTTGTACTTGTTATCAATACCATGTAACTAATTTCCAAAAATGTTGGCAATACTACGTGGTGGATACAAGCCGGAAGCTGCTTGGGTGATTGACCATATAGACCGAGCAAAACTACATTGGAAAAATAGGTGTTTGATTATCTCGTCATGGTGACAGAACACACACCTATGATTTTCATGCCAATTCCGCTTAATAAGGTTATCTTTTGTAAGGATAATCCCACGTCGAAGATACCAAACAAAGATATTGTTTTTAAGAGGTATCTTCATCTTCCAGATCATCCTATTATCTAGCACAGGAATAGCCGGCTGAGCTAAAGCATTGTACAAGGAGCTAACAGAAAAAGACCCATTCTTAGTTAGATTCCATCGGAATTCATCTGGCTCGTCCGACAATTGTACATGTGCCAGACGATGTAGCAACATGATCCAAGAGTCAAGTCTAGCACCAATTAGATCCCTTCTAAATGTTATATTTGGTGGGAACGATTCGAATATTGTGGCAACCGTTTCTTCCTTATAACGGACAATAGAATATAACGCAGGATATTGTTCTCGAAGGGTAACGTTATCAAGCCATTTATCCTCCCAGAACCTTATCTGTGTCCCATTATTAATAGAGAAAGTCCCGAAGTGTAAAAAATATTTTTTTTGACGCCATCAGACCAGCCCAAAAGTGAGAGTCGCCAGGTTTTCAAACCATTTGGGACAATGCCTTTGAGCCAATATACTTTCTTTTAATAATAGTTTGCCAAATCCCTTCCTCATTTAATAACTTATAGAGCCATTTACTAAGAAGGGTTGTATTCTTAACCTGTAGATCATGAATACCGAGCCCATCCTATTCTTTGGGTCTACACAACACACTCCATTTAGCCAGCCTATACTTCTTTTTTCTCATTGTCTCCCTGCCAAAAGAATCTTGATCGGAAGTAATCCAACCTTTTTAAGACACCTTTTGGTAGTTGAAAAAAATAAAGCATATACAAAACCATATTACTAAGGACTGAGTTTATGAGCACCAATCTTCCCCCTATAGAGAGAAGCTTGCCTTTCCAACTACTCAAACGTATCTGTAGTCTTTCCTCGACAATTTTCCACTCAGAATTTGTAAGCCTTCGGTAGTGTACCGAAATGCCCAAATATCTAATCGGAAAAACGCCGTGACAACAACCGAAGAGTTCATTATAAAGACCAGCCTCCTCCTGGGCCTCACCGAAACTAAACAATTCACTTTTATAAAAGTTGATTTAATCCAGAAAGCTGCTCAAAAGCCGAAAGTATGAGTTTTAAATTCTTGGCTTTTTCAAGATCATGTTCCATAAAAAGAATTGTATCGTCTGCATATTGAAGTATAGATAACCCCCAATCGACAAGGTGGGGGATCACACCTTCAATTTGACCATTAGACTTAGCACGCTCAATCAAGATGGATAACATATCAGCAACTATATTGAAAAGCATGGGCGATAATGGGTCTCCCTGTCTCAGCCCTTTCTTAGTCTGAAAGTAGTTGCCAACATCGTCATTGACTTTGATGGCAACACTACCTCCGCCTACAAAGCTATCGATTAGGGATCGCCATTATGCTGAAAAACCTTTCATTCTAAGAGCTTGTTGTAGAAAAGACCATTTAACTTTGTCATAAGCTTTCTCAAAATCAATTTTGAGTATTACCCCATTCAACTTCTTTCTATGAAGCTAATGAACCGTTTCATGCAAGGTAGCCACACCGTCCAGAATGTGTCTCCCTTGCATGAAGGCGGTTTGCGAAGGTCTAACAACATGATCAGCCACAGAGTTCAACCTGATAATGGTTACCTTGGTGAAAATCTTGAAGCTAACATTAAGAAGACAGATCGGTCTAAATTGTTGGATCCGTTCTGCTTCATTAAGTTTAGGTAGTAAGATAATTTCACCAAAGTTCAACCGAAACAAATCGAGTTGACCCTTATGTAAATCACTTAACATATTCAAAAGGTCTGATTTGATTACGTCCCAAAAAGTTTGATAAAACTCAGCGGAGAAACCATCCGGACCAGGTGCCTTATTATGCTCCATTTGGAAAACTGCTAATTTGACTTCCTCCTTAAAATAGGGAGCAGTCAGGTAGTTGTTTTCCTCCACAGAAACTTGGGGTACATCGTCAGTTTGGGATTCATCCATTGAGAAAGTATCTTCCTCTGGATCCCCAAACAAACCCTTATAATAGTTTGTAATTTAAGACTTTAGCTGCTCATGTCCTTCAATCACCTCCTCATTATGCCTCAAGGAATGAATACGTTTCTTCTTGTGTCTGCCATTGGCTACACTGTGGAAGTATCTAGTATTCAAATCCCCATGCAAAATAAACTATGATTTAGAACGTTGATACCACTTGAGTTCCTCTTCGCGTAGTAACCGGTCAATCTCCGCATTTGATTGCCTTTTTAGCTCAATTTCTTGTGGATTAAGCAACCGGGTTTCCGCTAAAGCTTCAAGATCATCAATAATAGCTGAAAGTCTAAGTTTCTCTTTTTTGAGGATACCGGCGGTATGACGCGCCCAACCCCCGAGATGTTTCCGTGTCAAACACACTATTATTCCATCTCTGGATTGGGGTATCACCAGCAACCGGTCTTTTCCAAATTGCTTTAACCATATCGTAGAAACCATCCTGAAGCAGCCATCCGAGCTCAAATTTGAAAGGATGGCCACGGCGTGGTGATGGTAAACCAGTAGTTAGCAAAATGGGAGCGTGGTCTGACAGAGCCTCAATACGTTCTAGAGCGCGTAGCGAAACCAGAGGGAAGTGGTCTTCCCAATCTGAGTCCATCAGTACACGATCAAGTTTTTCGTATGTTGGTTCCAGCAACGAATTAGCCCAAGTAAATTGTCTATCGATCATGTTTACTTCCTTCAAGTCAAGACTGTCAATGACATCGTTGAAAAATAAGGGCCAATGATCATCGAAACGGCCCTTGCTCTTCTCATATGGGAAATGAAGCAAGCTAAAATCCCCCATATAATAATAGGGTACGGATTATCTTTTGCTAAGTTCACCAATTATCGAAGAAAATCCGCCTTGAAAGCCTGTTGAGCCGCACCATACACAACAACTAGACTCCAAACGAAATTATCAACTTTGTTACGGATGTGTAGTTTTATATGAAACTCCCCTTCCGCAACAGCTAATATATCCATGGTTTTTGCCCGCACGCCGAGTAAAATGCCCCTAGACCGTCCCCTGGGTGGATGAGTATGCCACACAAAATCTATACCACCCGATAGGCGATCCAGAATAGTTTGTGAGAATTCTCGTCTATCCGTTTCGGAGATAGCCACAAAATCCAAATTGTGTTTGACGAGGTTTAATCTCATCAATGCCCATTGTTATGGACTTGGGTTTTGGAGAAGATGGGGATGCTGGAGATCGTGGCATGGTTAATAGACAAGCAACCAGGGGACACGAGATTTACCCAGTTCGGCCCGGAGGAAAACCCTACTCCTGCTTATGCGCTCTTGATTCTGGCGGGCAGAAGGTTCGAGGTCTTGGATTCGATCTGGCTTGGATGCGTGTGCGAGGGTATGAGTCGATCTATCTAGGACGTGCCCTCCTGGCCTTTATATAGACTTAGACAGGTCCCGGGCATAGTCCTAGTCGGTTACAAGTTCTAGGGTTTTACCCCTTTGAATTTCCTATCTCCGCTAGTCTTGCTCTCCAAGGATTCGAAGGCGTCATGGGCCTTGGCCACCCGAAAATCTTCATGGGCGGTGTATATTTCTTGTGGGCCTTCCTTGGGCTGGACCGGTATGCTGAAGTCACGTGCCGTGGTATAACCATGTCGATAGCCCCGGTGATCAGTCGAATCGTAGATTCGGCTGAGGACTCTTCCATCCTTCAGGTGCAACTATATATTAATAGTATACGTGTGTAGGGATTGTTGATGCGTGTACCTGACTCACCCGACGGATCAGGTCGATTAAGCATCTTAGGGCGAACGACACGATCTTCTTGAGTTCAAGTCCCTCAACCCGGACTGGAACATATCTTTGGCGTAATTCGACTCGGCCGCCGAGGACTTACAGTGGAATTCGGTGATTTTAATTGGTGTACCCAACGTCCGTCGGGATTTTTCATCGTACTGCTGATGCAATTCATACTAGCGAGCCTTGATCAGTGCGTTACCAGGCCACCAGATGATATATGTAGGTCTTATCTTTGCGTCGCAGACGCAGCATCCGAACATTTATCACCACGGAGGTGCTTCGGGTGGCCTAGGAGATTGTCACTCACTCGGCCGTTTTGCTGGGGCAAAGTTGCCAAAAAGTTTTTGCGTGCTGATCCGGAAGATCGCAGTCGAAGATTTCATAGGGTGCGCGACTAGCGCTCCCTATGGGAGTAACCCCATGTGTGCGAGTCGTGAACTCGAACGGAGACTTTAGTTCAAGCATTGTTTCAGTCGTTAAGTCCGCAGGACTCGAAAATTTTCGGATGCTTAAATCCATCCTCCCTATGGGAGTAGCCCCCGAGTCCGTAGTGGAGTCGTAGACTCGACGTAGGACTCAGAGAAGTAATTTGTCCTCATTTGTCTATCGGGTGCGGCGGCGGTATCGATGGAGTAGCCCCCGAGTATTTAGTCGAATCAAAGATTCGAGTGAGTACTCTTAGTTGTGGAGCCGAAGTTGGTTCTAGTATAGCTTTTGATGACGTCAGTGCTGATGATTGATGACCTCAAGCGTCTGCTACGCTAGAGATGACTTGACTGGACGAAGCGTGGGTCCCACTTGCTGACTTTGAATTGACCGGTCACGCGCGGCATGGAGATGATTACGGCGTCTCCTCGATTTTCACGCGTAATGGACGGCGTGGTAACGACGGTTCGTTGTGATGCTGGCACGTGTACGGCTAGATCTACCGTTGGCGTTAGGTCTTCTCGATGGACGGCTGTCGTGCGTCGTCTTCGCTGTTATAATCCTTGGGTGAAATCGTGGTTTGTTTTTCACCGCACCAGTTCTTGTGTTCTCTGCCTCCTTGTTCTTGAGCGATTCTTGCTGCGCGCTGAGATTTTCTTCCACATTTCCTTCGTGCTTTCTGCGTTGTCATCGCCACCACCACCGTAGAGCAATGGGGAAAACAAAGAAGTCTTCATCTGCGGTTGGGACCAGCGCCGCCGGAGTCAAGAAGGGCACCGCCGCTGCTCACGTCACCGATGGTGGCTGGCGGCGATCGAGCGGAGAGTGATCTCCATAAGCTGAGCGGGGCCTCATCCCGCAGGATAGGGAGGCCGTCAAACTCCCTGGCAATGAGGTAATCCCCCGTCCCCCATCTGGGTACCGGGTTATGTTTCTTGCCTTCGTGGTGCGCGGGTTTTCTTTTCCGGTCCATGACTTCCTCCGTGGACTGCTCTTCTTCTATGGGATTCAGCTTCATCATCTGTCTTCCAATTCTCTTCTCCATGTTGCGTGCTTTATCACATTTTGCGAGTGTTGGCTTGGCATTGAGCCACACTTTGGCCTCTTCCGGAAGCTGTATTCCGTGAAGAGGCAATCTGGTTCGGATGGTGTGTATCCCCTTGGGGGTTTCATCATCTCCCTCAGTCCCAATCTGCAATTCTTTTCCTTTTCCATGTCCGAATCTGTCCGATCTTGGAGGCGATGGTTTTATATCCAGCGACTCCGTAGTGCGGGCAAGATTTTGGTCTTGTTCCTTTGACCCCTCCCGGATGATTGAGCGAAAAGGTCTTGGAAAAACCAAATCTTGGGCGGTGAGGTGGAGAGATAGAGGCCCTTTACCGGGTGGAGGATCTCCGGCTGATTTCGGAGAAAGAGGTGAAGCGTGGACATCATCCGGACTTTTCTTGGTCGTGCGGCCTCTCCAGCGGCGCATCCGATGTTTCGTTATTCTAGGCGCCGTGATCCGACGAGGGTTTCGGCTGAGAAAATGTCCGAGGGGGATCTTGAAAGGGCTCTTCGCGCGCTGCTGAAGTTCAAGGCCGGAGAAGAAATCCCGGGGAAGTCACTAACTCCTCCATTTTCTTCGGCATTGGCCGTACCACAGGTGTAGATTTGTGCACGCAGTGCTTTTGTCGGCTGTGTTTTTAGTTCCTTTGTTTGCTAACAAAGTTCCTTATGTTTTTGCAGAGCTTCAAAGTACCGGGCATGGTGCCACCATTGCCCGAAAGGTATCTGAATGCCCCGGATAATGAAGTGGTTGAGTCCGTGTCCGAGCTGCCGTCGGCGCGATCTCCGGCGGAGGATGCCGACGAGTCGAGTGAGGACCATACGCGCAAGCGTTCACGGAGCTCTAGCGAGTCTTCGGATGCCTCGACTCCTCTGACTCCCAGAAACCCTCTGGGCCTTGAACGCCATAGTGATGGTCATGGAGGTTCTTCCTCTCCCCTTCCTGCCATTCCTGTGCGGGCTGTTGCGCCGCACCCGCCAGCAAAGCGGAAGAAGGAAGAAAAGAAGGAGGAGAAGAAGGAAGAGAAGAAAGAGGAGAAGAGGGCCCGAAGAGCTTCTCCTATCTTCGAGCTGAGTGCATTGGGCTCGTAAGTTTTCTTGTTGTACTATTGTCCCTATTCCTTCATGATTTTTGCACTTGTGCTGATTGGTTTGTATGCAGGCAATCCTCCCACGACTCTAGTGATGGTGCGCGGGAGATGATGGGGGAGTCGAACATTGCGTCGCCTCCTCCTCAGACGGTGGCGACTTCGGGTGGCGCCGCTCCAGATCCTCCTGTGCGAGAGGTGCTGGTGGTTGCGCCTCAGAATTTCGCAGGCGGGGCTTCGGGGTCGCCATCGGAGCATGTAAGTTTTCTGCTTCATGTCACGGGGGAAGCCCCCGAGTGTCTTCGTGTGCTGATGTTGTTTTTACTCCTTTGTGTTGGGCGTAGCCCCCAAGTCCTTTTCTTACTGCTATTTCGTTTTTTCTGCAGCCTTTTGTACAGGAGGCCAAGCGGCTGGTGGAGGAGCGTCTGGCGTTGGAGGCGAAACTTCGGCAGCTTCAAGGTATCCGTCTGCCTTTTAATACCTCTCTTGTTTATCCTGGTCCTGTTCTTTGACACTTGCTTGTCTTAAATGCAGAGGAGCATAACGACTCTCTCCGTGAGTTCGACGCTCTTAAAAAGAGCCTTGGTCAATCAGATGAGCGAAGCCCGTCGGTGCAAAAAGCGCCTTGAGCTAGAGCTGAAAAGCGGCCAGCGAAAAGGCGTCTGCAGGAGGCCGCAGATCGTGAGGAACCGCCACCGTTGCGGCTGCTCGTGAAAGAGGGGTGGCAGCGAAGCTCATGGCTGCTGCCAAGGCCATTTCGGGTGAGTGCTAGTTTTTGTACTTGTTTCTTTTTCTACGGGTCTTCTTCTATGCTGCCTTTCTTCATGCTTCTCTTTGTTTTTGTCTCAGATGCCGCAGGCATCGAGTTCGACCGCGGTGCCCTGGAGCATGGGAGCGCTCTAGATGGTGCCACTGTGGCGGTCGAAGACCGTTGCGGCACCGTCGTCAACTCCCTTGCCAAGGCGAAAGAGGTCCTTGGTCGCTTCTACCAGGAGCTTTTCCCGAAGGGCGTAGCCCTTGATGATGGGGATGCTCTGGCAGAGGCTCTGTCAGCCGAAGCGCCTGCTGCGTACAAGCGCAAGCAGAAGGGCATCGGCGCGTCCGTCGGGCTGGCGATGGCCTTGGCGGCTGGAGCGGAGCTGGACTTGCCCCAGATCACTTCTCGGATGCCAACGACTGTGGATGGATCTGAGGTAGCCTTCGCTGCCTACTCCGCTCGCTGCAGACGATATGGGCCCAAGCTCATTGACTTGCTGTCTGAGTACGCACTGCGGCAGCATGGCGAGGCCAAAGCTAGGCAGTCTGGCTCTGAGACGACTTAGTGTCCTGCACCTTAGGCGTAGTAGACGTAGGGTAGTTTGTAGTCTACTTTTGTTGTAAATATCTTGAGGAATACCGTCCTTGTGCCACGTAGTGGCCTTATATATATTTAATGAATTCCTCTGAGTTGTGCTCTATCCTTGGCTGAATGTCTGTGTTCCTTCTTTTTTCTGCTGCTATAGGTTCCTTCGGGTGCTGACCCAGTTGACACTTCATCTGCAAAGCCCTTGCGACCATCGTTGGATGATTCCTCGCAGCTCGCTTTCCTTCGAGATCGCGTGCGCAGTTTGGAGAGGGAATTGCTCGGGTTGCGTGGTCGCGCCGACGTTTGGAAGTCCAAGGCGGATCGTGGTGCAGCCAGAGAGGAGTACTTGATGGCGGAGCTCGGTCGGCTGTCCGAGCAGCTGCAATGTAAGTTGATCCTTGTTTCGGGTTGTAGCTCAGTTCTTCGGGTGAGCCTGCTGGCCTTATTCTTGTTTTGTGCGATTGTCGCAGGTGCCAATCTTGCTCCGAGGGAAGAAAAAGAGCGTGTCGCTGTTCGGGTCAATTGCTTGACTCAACAGGACATGGAGGCCGGCGGCTTCTTGTGGATGGATCGCGATCGCGCCATGGTTCTGGTAACGGTGCAGGATCGTGTTTATCAAGTTTCGCGGGTGCTCCGCCAGTGAGCGTCACTTTCGGTCTTTGCACGTCATGTTTCCTTTGGATACCGTGCCGACGACCCTTGCAGGTCTTCTGTCGAAATTTCAGAGTGCCAGCAATGTCAAGGAGCTGGTGCGGCAGCAGCTCGTCATAGGAGTGAAGGCTGCTTTGTCTCTTGTGAGAGTGCATCGCCCTGACGTAGATTTGGCTGCTGTGGCAGCTGGGCCACCTCTTCGACCGGATGGTGGCGAGTGGGACATGCGTCCGCATTACGCGGCTGTAAGGCAGTATGCCGAACAGATTGTAGATTTGTTTGAGCAGCGTGCTCAGGTTATTCTTCAGAATATGTAGGACCTGAAAATAGACAGATAGATGCAAAATTTGTATATTTCGGCTGGGCGTTTTGGTGCCCTTTGTTGTAAAGGTTTGCTTGTTTGTGAGCACGCAGTGCTTTGATTGAGTACGTGTCCTTTTCGTTTGCCTGACGTTGTCAGCTACTCAGGTGTACACGTTTGGTCCTCAGTCGATGAAATCGTGAGGTGGGGGGAGCCCCCGAGTGCGTTTGTAGCATGTAATAAAGTTGTAGAAAAATAGTCAACCGAAGTTTGGGGGCGAGACACTTAGCTTTATTTATATCGTAATGGAGGAGGTACATTGTCTTCTGTTTTCGCCGTTTCCTCCGTTTCGGTTGGGCGGCGGGTTAGGTGTTTCCTCGTCGGCTTGGATGACTGCGGCGCATAGATAGCGCCATGAGTTGGTCATTCTTTGCAGCTTTGGATCCGGAACCGTAGGTCCCTTCATCCGAAGGTGGATCACATAGATCGAGTTACGATTCTTCTTTGTCGTAAAACTCATCTGTTGATGGTGGCGTCGTAGCACAGGTCTGAGCCCACAAGGCGGGCCTGATTGGCCACGGGCACCCTTCGAGGGAGGCGGAGGTGCCGGTTGACCCACAGGCGAAGCTCCCGAACAAAATTTCGAGGCCGTCGCCTACGGGCTCGAAATCCTTCATGGTGGCCGACGAGTGGGTGGTGAAGTCGAAAGCGCCGAAGAGGAGGTGATTCTCCGTCGCCGCGGAGTTGTAGATCGATCAGGTCGGGACCGTCACGATCGCACAATCAGCAGCCCCGATCCCCACGGACGGCGCCAATTGACGAGGTTTAATCTCATCAATGCCCATTGTTATGGACTTGGGTTTTGGAGAAGATGGGGATGCTGGAGATCGTGGCACGGTTAACAGACAAGCAACCAGGGGACATGAGATTTACCTAGGTTCAGGCCCCCGGAGGAAAAACCCTACTCACGCTTATGCGCTCTTGATTACGGGCGAACGAAGGTTCTGAGGTGTGAATTCGATCTGGCGTGGATGCGTGTGCGAGGGTATGAGTCGATCTATCTAGGACGTGCCCTCCTGGCCTTTATATAGACTTAGGCAGGTCCCGGGCATAGTCCTAGTCGGTTACAAGTTCTAGGGTTTTACCCCTTTGAATTCCCTATCTCCGCTAGTCTTGCTCTCCAAGGATTCGAAGGCGTCATGGGCCTTGGCCACCCGAAAATCTTCATGGGCCAGTGTATATCTGCTGTGGGCCTTCCTTGGGCTGGACCAGGTATGCTGAAGTCACGTACCCGTAGGGTATAACCATGTCAGTGTTTCCTAGAACAAAGTGCAATGTGTAAATGTTTAGCCAAGTCTCGAAGACCTCTGCTATTCAAAAACATGTCATTCATTAGGAAACAATAATAGATTTAGGCGCAAGATCTCGTTTACGAGATTTGTTACATTTTTTTCCAGAAGTCGATTTCCGACCAGAAGCAGTTAGATCATAAATTAAGCTTAATCTATCTCCGTCCAAACTAACTTCGAGAACTTTACCTACTAGATGAGATAGGACCTGACCATCTGTTGAGATGTCTGTCTCCTCATCATCAGAGTAGGTGAAAATATAAGAGGCCGAGGCTTTTGGAACAACCGTTAACCGGTCAAATTCCATCCGCTTCAAGACCTTAGGAGAAATAGAAACATCACTTACATTCTTACCTAAACTAATTCTAACAAACTTGGATGAAGAGGGATTACCAGCCGTATCGAGATTCTTCTCTGCCTTTCTACGCATGGCCTTCTCCAAGGAATCCACATCCGTAGCCGACGCACCGTCGATGCTCACCGGGTGTCTTGCACTCCTACGTAGCATCGCCATGGCAGATGGCTTGTGCAAAGTAGTCGTCGGCTTGACCTGTCGTTCATACTCTCTCCATACCGGTTTATTAGACTAATACGGTGTTCAAAAAATATGTTTGACTATAAATTTGATCAACAAAATGTGAATCATATATCACCAAAACTATATTATTGGAAAGGTATTTTAAATATGAATCCGGTGGTATAATTATGCAATACAAAATTCATGATTTATGCAATACGTTGTTACTTCTTTAGCAAGGGAAACATTTATAAGTTTGAACGAGTGGACTTGCTATTTCTCAGCCGACAAAGAAAGTGACAACGGAGAGCTATTTTAGGTGTGGACATTATTGATCAGACCCATAGGAGGGTCATACAAGAGAGTTTGCGAGCACATGGGTCGGGCCGTCATCGATTGATGGATCGACGAGAATGCATAAATCCCGCGCTATTTATGACGACGACGGAGCGCGTGCACCCACCGCACAGGAGCGAAGGTTGATTCTTCTGATGAAACGCTCGGTCACACGCTCACACGAGAGTCGAACAAGCACCCGGGGACGGTCGATCGACAGGAAAGGCGCGGACGTATATATATGCTCCATGTGTGGAAAGGGTCGGGAAAGGCAGGAAAAAAAAACCAAGACATCAAAGGGGGCCCATTTTATCCTGCTTCTCCTTGTCGGCATATATCCGATTCATCCCAGCCAACCTAGTAGAGTATGCTAACAGCATCTCAACTCACCTTCTTAGCACGTCGAGCGTATTTTTGTCCGGACATGAAAAATTAACATAGTCGTGTTTTAGGAACCTCTTTTTATCTGGATTCGAATTTGGTCCGATCTTTCCAGACCATTCTAAAGATCCTAGAAACGCCAGACGAAACGAAAACAGGCATGGACCAACTCTGTCGGCGAGACAGTGAAGGGATACGGGTAGGCTACACTAGCGCAAATTAAAGTTTTCTGCCGCGTAAATCAGGATTACTGTTGTCATAGATCACGGGATTACCACTAGACGCGCAGTTGCGGAACTTGATGAAGCGGCAAGCGATCGCAGAGCGATCGTCTCCTCCTCGTTCTCGTCCCACGAGCAGCTCTCCTTGCGTGGCTCGTTCAAGCGCTACAGATGCAGCGCCTCCGAGGTATCCATACGTACAGGGTGGAAGCGTTAGACGCCGGAGTGCTAGGTCTGCACGTGCAACACATGCGTGAGGAGTGGCGGCTGGGTGGAATGGTCTAACCCTGGTCAGCACGCCCCACCCTCTCTTATATAGGCGTACCTAGTGGGCTTCTACATTAGCAGCCCATTAGTAGCCTAAGCCTGGTCTATTTCGGATCCAATCATCATTAGGCTTCCAGCCCCTTAAGTGTGTGACCCTATAGGTTCATATAATATAGACATGACACAAATACACTTATTCTATCAATAGTTGGTAGCGGCCTCTAGCAAGACGTGCCAACTCCTAAACGCATACAAAGATCATATCGGACGAACCATCACAAGGTTTAGTACATGTCTTTCCCTTTGTCTCACGATATTTGGTCTAGCTCCAAGCTGACCTCCCTTTCTCGATACTGTGATTCGGAATCTTTTACTAGGTTAACTCTTAACCATATGTAGCACAGGTTAACTCTTAACCATATGTAGCACAGCCATGCATTTCTGGATCTGATCACTCGAGGGGCCCAGAGATATCTCTCTCAAGTAGAGAGGGGCAAATACCATCTTGATTGACCATGCCTTGCAGCATGATTCAGGACAAACCCGAAATCTACCTTTATAACTACCCAGTTACGGAGTAGCGTGTGATAGCCCCAAAGTATGTCGATCCACATCTCAAGTACATGCGACAATCTCAGGTCTAAGGACAAAACGTACACGATGTGTAGAGAGAGAGAGCTACAACTAATTGCCAGTCTCAAGTTGGGTCAGTCTAACCCCATGTTCATAACATGTGTCCACATCATTGGTTTGACATCTCCATGTCTATGACTTGCGAAACATAGTCATCAACCAATCGATGTGCTAGTCTAATATTCACATGTGTCCTCACATGAACTCCGACTAGGGACAACTATTAAATAACCATACAAGTAAAGAGTTTTACAAACAATTCACATAATTGCTAATCAATGCAAGTTGCCTGATATGGATATTCAAGGAACATTACAATAACTCATGAATACATAAGAAGTATAATCATCTCTATGATTGTCTCTAGGGCATATTTCCTTCAGTCTCCCACTTGCACTAGAGTCAATCTAGATTGTATCTAATACCTATTGCTCTTGCGTGCGCAGGCTGCAGGAGTGGCTTTGTAAAAGGATCAACAACATTTAAGTCTGTATGTATTTTGCATATCATGACACTACCATCCTCAACGAACTCACGAATCTGATGGTAACGCATGTGAATATGTTTGTTCTTCTGGTGCTGTCTAGATTCCTTGGCTTGTGCAATAGCACCAATGTTGTCACAATAAACGTCCATGTGATTCGACGCGCCCTGGACCACACCAAGAGCGATCAGGAAATTCCTAATCCAAACAGCTTTCTTTACAGCCTCCGAGGCGGCAATATATTCAGCTTCTGTTGAAGAGGAGGCCACCGTATCTTGCTTGGAACTTTTCCAACTCACATCACCACCATTCATGACAAATACATAGCTATATTGCGATCTGGAATCATCTGAGTTGTTAAGGTAACTCACATCTGTGTAACCCCTTATACTGAGTTCATCCTCACCTCCATAAACTAGGAACACATCCTTAGTCCTTCTCAAGTACTTAAGGATATTCTTTACCGTTGTCCAGTGACCTTCACCTGGATCAGCCTGATATCTGCTCGTAACACTTAGAGCATAGGAAACATCTGGGCGAGTACATATCATTGCATACGTGATGGATCCAATAGCCGAAGCATATGGAACCTTACTCATGCGCTCACGCTCATCAGTAGTCGAAGGACACTGAGTCTTGCTGAGTTTAATGCCGTGAGACATGGGCAAGAACCCCTTCTTAGCCTCTTCCATGCTGAACCGTTCCAACACTTTGTCAATGAATGTACTCTAGCTTAATCCAATTAGCCTCCTTGATCTCTCTATAGATATTGATGCCCAGAATATATGCCGCTTCTCCTAAGTCCTTCATCGAAAAACTATTTTTCAACGAGGTCTTAATAGACTCGAGCATAGGAATGTCATTTCCAATCAGTAATATATCATCTACATATAATATTAGAAATACTAGCGCTCTCCCACTTTCCTTCTTGTAAACACAAGGTTTTTGTTTGTTTTTTGATGAAGCCAAACTCCTTTACAACTTCATCAAATCAAATGTTCAAACTCCGAGATGCTTGCTTCAGCCCATAAATAGACTTTAGAAGTTTGCATACCTTTCCAGCATTGTTTGGATCGACAAAACCTTCGGGCTGCATCATATACACGTCGTCAGTTAGGATTCCATTTAGGAAAGCCGTCTTGACATCCATCTGCCATTCATAGTCGAAATGTGCAGCAATGGCTAGAATGATCCGTATAGATTTAAGCATCGCTACGAGCGAGAAAGTCTCATTGTAGTCAACTCCTTGAACTTGTCGAAAACCTTTTGCAACAAGTCGAGCTTTATGGATGTGAACATTTCCATCCATATCAATCTCCTTATTATAGATCTATTTGCACTCGATGTCTTTAAAACCTTCAGGCAGGTCAACCAAGTTCCAAACTTGGTTGTCTCCCATGGACTCTATCTCGGATCTCATGGCGATCAGCCATTTCTCAGAGTCTGGGTCCACCATCGCTTCTGCATAGGTCGCAGGATCATCATTGTTTAACAATAATAATTCCCGTGTTTCGCGGAGCCTCGCCGACCTTCGTGGTTGTGGTGCTTATATTGCCATGGGTTCCTCAACTTGTTCTGCTACAATAGCATCACTTGTAGAAGCATCCCCGACTGGCTCATCTTGAACTTCTTCAAGTCGCACCGACCTTCCACTCGTTCATTTTGTGAGAAACTCTTTCTCTAGGAAAACACCGCTATGAGCGACAAACACTTTGCCCTCTTCTCGGGTGTAGAAGTAATACCCTAAGGTTTCCCTCGGATATCCCACAAAAATGCACTTAGCTGATTTGGGTGTTAGCTTGTCCGACTGAAGTCGCTTGACAAATGCATCACAACCCCAAATCTTTAGAAAAGACAAACTGGGCATCTCATATGGTGTCTTAACTACATATTTAGATGGTACCCTGTTAAGTGTGAAAGCTGCCGTTTCCAGAGCATAACCCCAAAATGATAATGGTAAATCCGACTGGCTCATCATCGATCGAACCATGTCCAACAAAGTTCGATTGCGCCGTTCGGAGACCTCGTTTCTTTGAGGCGTTCCGGGCAGCGTGGGTTGTGGAACAATTCCGCAACTCTTAAGATGATTGCTAAATTTGTGACTCAAATATTCACCTCCGCGATCAGATCGCTAGGCCTTTATTTTATTGCCATGTTGATTCTCTACCTCATTCTGAAACTCCTTGAAGTTTTCAAAAGTTTCAGACTTATGCTTCATCAAATAGACATAATCATATTACTGAAATCATCAGTGAAAGTAATGAAGTAGTGATATCCTCCTCTGGCTGTCGTGCTCATTGGTCCACATACATCAGTATGTATGAGTTCCACTAAGTCTGTTGCTCTCTCGGGTAAACCCAAAAAACGTGACTTGGTCACCTTTCCAAGTAAACAAGCCTGACATGTCTTGTATGATTCAAAATCAAACGAAGTTAGAAGACCATCACCATGGAGCTTCTTCATGCGCTTTTCACTTATATGCCCCAAATGACAATGCCATAAATAGGTAGGACTGAAATCATTAGGCCCCAAACGATCATGTCGAGGCCCCATTGAGCAAAGGGCCAAGCTATAGGTATGGGTCTGAGCTTTGACCCGGGTGCGTGCAGTTTGTTGGCGAACCTTTGGCACCCGTTGCATCTTCGGACGATGTCCTTTGCATCGCTCAAGGCTGTTGGCTAGTAGAATCCAGCTCGTAGAGCTTTGACGACAAGGGAGCGGCTGCCTGCATGATGGCCGCAGATGCCCTCGTGGATGTCTTGGAGGATGGCTTTCCTGTCACCGATGGTGACGCACCTTTGCAGTACACCCGTAATACTGCTCTTGTACAGCTCGCCATTGATGATGGTGAAGGCTTTTTACCGACGATATATGCATCGGGCATCTGTCGGGCTGTCAGGCAGTTCTTCGTTTATCAAGAACTGGAGGTATGGTCGCGTCCAAGTTTTTTCGACTGCCATGACCTGCATCAGGTTGACCATAGCGACCTCTGTGTCCAGTTTCTCGGGTCGCCGTGTCGCCGGAAGCGTAGCCCAGTGTTACGCTTCTGGGTGATCCCTTGGGGAATTTCCGCTTGATGGATGGCACACAGATCTGTTCGAGGAACACCCCCGGTGGCACCTTTGCGCAGGTGGAGCCGATGTTGGCGAGTCTGTCGGCTTCCTCGTTGCTTTCTCTTCCAACGTGCCGAAGCTCGCAGCCGTTGAATTCTCCTTCTAGTGCGTTGTAGAGTGCGCGGTAGGCGATCATGTTTTCGGCGTGTGCGTCGCACTCGTTCATCGTCTGCTGAACGACGAGGTTAGAGTCACCGTAGATGACCAGGCGCGTTGCGCCGCAGATCTTTGCCATCCTCATGCCGTGGATGAGGGCTTCGTATTCGGCCTCGTTGTTGGAAGCTCGGAATTTCATCCGGAGGACGTACTTCATCCGTCGCCTCATGGGGGTCAATATGACCCGGCTCTGCTCGACTTCACGCTTGGAGCCGTCGAAGTGCATCGTCCATGACTGCGACATGTTTGGGGTGTCTGGCAGCTGCAGCTCCATCCAATGTACAAGGAAGTCCGGGAGGCCTTGAGATTTGATTGCGAGTCGCTTCTCGTAGACGATGTCCAGGGGTGACAGCTCGATGCCCCATAGGGCCACGCGTCCTATGGCCTCTGGATTATTCAGGATGCTGTTCAGGGGTGCCTCGTTGACGACCATCACCTGGTGTTCCTGGAACTAATGGCTCAGCCGTCGAGCCGTCATGAACACGCCGTAGGCGAGTTTCTAGTAGTGAGGGTACCTCTGTTTTGTTGGCGTCAGTACCTCGCTGAGGTAGTAGATTGGGCGTTGGACCCCGTGGGTCTTGCCCTCTTCGGGTCGTTCGACCACTAACGCAGTCTTGACCACGGTGTGTGGCTGCTATGTACAGCAGAGGCTCGCGCTTCTTTGGCGTGACCGGAATGGCGAGGTGGAGAGTAGCCGTTTGAGGCTTTCGAGCGTGTCGTCGGCTTCAAAGGCTCGAATTTATCTGCCTTGCGTAGCAGCTGGTAGAATGGCAGGGCCTTCTCGCCCATGCGGCTGATGAATCTGCTCAATGCCGCTATTCGCCCTGCGAGCTGTTGGACACCCTTGAGGTTTTTCGGCTTCTCCATCGCCATGATGGCTCTGATTTTCTTCGGGTTCGCCTCGATCCCTCGCTGAGAGATGAAGTACCCAAGCAGCTGACCCGATGGGATGCCGAAGGCGCATTTTTCGGGGTTGAGTTTGATCCTCTAGCGATCGAGGTTCTCGAACGTCTCGCGGAGATCGTCGATAAGTGTCCTTGCCTCCCTGGTTTTGATGACTATGTCATCGACATAGACTTGAATGTTGCGACCGATCTGGTCCTTGAAGCATGCATGCATGCATCGCTGGTACGTGGCACTTGCGTTCTTTAGCCCGAAGGGCATTGTGTTGTAGCAGAACACTCCGAACGGTGTGATAAACGCCGTTTTCTCCTGATCTTCGACCTTGAGTTGAATCTGGTTGTAGCCTGAGTAGGCGTCGAGGAAGGAAAGTTTCTCGCAACCTGCAGTCGAATCGATGATCTGATCGATCCGAGGAAGAGGGAAGTGGTCCTTTGGGCAGTGCTTGTTTAGCGACGTGAAATCCACGCACATCCGCAGGATGTCCGTGTCCTTCTTTGGGACCATCACTGTATTTGCAAGCCATTCGCTTTCTTTTATTTCCCCGATGAAGTCTGCAGCGAGTAGTCTGTTGATTTCTTTGCCGATAGCTTCCGCCCGTGGCTCGGACAGTCTCCGGATGGACTGCTTGACGGGCTTGGTGTCTGGAAAAACGTTGAGTGCGTGCTCGGCGAATTCCCTGGGAACTCCTGGCATGTCCGCAGGACACCAGGCGAAGATTTCCCAGTGCTCACGGAGGAATTCGACGAGCGCGCCTTCCTATACGAGGCTGAGGTCGTTGGCGATCAGCGCCGTCTTGGAGGCATCCGTCGGATGGACCTGCACCTTTTTTGTGTTGACGGTGGAGTCGAAAGACATGTCGGGTGCGTTTTGCCTTGCCACTGGGGGTGCCCCATTGTCCGTCACCTCGCGAAGCTCTACGAACTCGTCTTGCATGCCGAAGGACTGGGAGATTCTGTTGAAATCCCCGTCGCATTGGTCCGATCGGGTGAAGCTCCCGTGGACTGTGATGACGCCCCTTGGTCCTGGCATCTTGAGTAGTAGGTATGCGTAATGTGGGACGGCCAAGAACCTTGCGAATGCCACACGCCCGAGGATGTCGTGGTACTGTGATGGCCAGTCCACCACTTCGAATTCGAGCCACTCGAGTCGGAAGTTATCCGGCTTGCCGAAAATGACGTCGAGCCAAATTTTGCTCAGGGGGAATATGCCCTTCCCTGGAACGATGTCGTGGAACGTTGTGTCTGATTGCTCCAGGCTGCACTACGGGATCCGCATTGCTGCGAGAGTGCTTGCGAACATCAGGTTGATGCCGCTGCCGCCGTCCATGAAGACGCGACTCATCTCAAAACCTCCGATCTGCGCTTCCAGCACCAGGGCAGCATGACATGGGCGAGGGATCTGGCAAGGGTGATCCGAACGGCTGAACGTTATGCAGGACTCCGATCCGCTGAGGTACTCAGGGATGGCGGGTGGAGTGCTACGCTGTTGATCTGGCGGTGATTTTCTTACGCACCCTGTTGTAGGCGCCCTTCGGATCATCAGTGCTCCCTTCGGTGGGGGATACTCGTTCCCGGCGTTGTTTTGTGCTGGTGCGACTGGTTGATGCGGACCTCCCACAGGTGGTGGTGGAGGGGCTCCGTGCGCTATTTCATCGGGCGCGGGTGCGTTTTCGAATGCAGGAATTAGGGCTTGCTGCCTCATCTGAACCATGCTTTCGCTGAGTTTCTGGAACTCGCGGCAGTCCTTGAGCATGTGGCTCGCCTTCTTTTTGCCATCCTGCTTGTCGATGTAGAAGTGGTTGGTGCATGGACCCGAAAGTTTGTCGTATGTTGAGGGTCCATTGTCGCGGTCGCGGCGCTGCCACGACTGTGCTGGGCGTCCACCCTACGGAAGATGAAAAAGGCGAGGACTGAAATGAGAAAGGAAGGACAAGACGACTTCGGTTCACACGTGAAAGTGCTTCGAAAGGTGTCAGCAGGTGCGCGGAGCCGGAGCTTTTTTGTTCGCCCTTAGGCCGAGTGTTCGCCCACTTCAGAGTCTTCGCCTTTAGAGAGAAATCCATCACGGAAGTTTCCTCCGCGGTATCCTCCGCTGTTGCGGTTGGCGTCGTTGCGGCGGTCGGCGTAGCCGGCCGCGACCATGTCGGGTCCGTCGCGATCGTCGTAGACGCGCGATCTTCTCTTGCTATGGCGCTCCCGTCGTCGGCCGTAGTCGTCTTCTTCTTCCGAGTGTGCTCGGTGGACGGAGTCTTCGCCGTCAGCCCACCTGTTAGCGATATCCATGAGGTGGTTGAGTGTCTTGGGCTTGACGCGCCCGAGGTCCTCCTTGAAATCCTGGCGCTTGACGCCGTCTTTGAAGGCGTCGATGGCCCTCTCTTCGGAGATGTGTGCTGTGGAGTTCTTGGTGTTGGACCAGCGTAGTATGTAGGAGCGAATGGATTCGCCCGTCCTTTGAGTGCAGGCTCGCAACTCTTCGATTGAGGCGGGCCTCTTACTGGTGCCTTTGAAGTTTCGGATAAAACTGTAAGCCAGCTCCTCCCAGCTTCAGATGGACCCTGAGGATAGGCTGCTAAGCCAGATCCGGGCAGCGCCTGTCAGCTGCAGCTGAAGGCATTGCATGGCGGTTTCTTTGTTACCGCCGTGCAGCTTGACGGATGACACATGATCGCTGAGCCATGCCTTTGGGTCTTGCGTGCCGTCGAACTTCGGAGTATCCGAAGGAAGCTTGAAATTGTGTGGCATCTTTGTTCGCCGAACAGATCTGCTGAAGCATCGGGCTCCACAGAGTTCTCCTTCGTCTTCGTCCATCTCGGATTCAGACGAGCATGCGCGCTTGGCTCGCGCTTTGTCGATTTTGCGCTGTGTGAGCGCGTCTCTGGCGTCGTAGTCGCGTTTATGATGACGCGAGCTCTTCTTTCTTCGAGGAAGGTCGTGTTACTCTTCTTCTTCGGATGAAGGGGTGGGGCTACGGTCGTGCCTGGCCGGAGCTTTCTTCTTCGGCTCCACAGGAGCTTCCTGGTGGAGCGCGGCCCCGACAAGTCCGAGTCCGGTAAGTGCGGACTTGTGCATGGCCCTCTTCGGGTCCCCCTCTAGAGGTGGGTAGGCTGCGAGGTACGCAGTGGCTGCCATGATCGCAGCCTGCGGCGTTTTCGGGATGACGTTGCCGTCGGCGTCCATATCCATGAAGGATGTGTGGAGGGTTTGGGTCACCTCCCGGCGCTCCTTGGGGTCCATGTTCTCCACCCGAGAGCGGTGCTTGTTTCCTTGGTTGCCGTTCGAGCTTGAACCGATGCCCATGGCGGAGAGCACGGCTCGTCGCGCGCTGGACTCTGAGGCTGCTTGCTTGCGTTTGTCAAGCACCTCCTGCATCTTGACGTGCTTCTTGTGCTCCTCGATCAGGAGCAGGTGGTAGGCCATCAGCAGATCCCGGGAGGAGTCTGCAGGCAGGACTATGTTGCCTGCCACGGCGTTGCGTGCCTGGGCCCATCCTTCTTTGCTAAGGCGGATGACATGGCCGTTGTTTTCCCCTTCGGGTGGGGGGACTGGCTTCTTCTGTTCCCGCCGTTCCTGTCTTGCGGGTTGGGGTTCGAGTTGGGTGGCGGGTTGGGTGTTTGCTGATCCCCGTCAGCCTGTATGACTACGGTGCATTGGTAGCGCACGTAGATTGGTCCGCTGCTACCGCAGCTTTCAGATCCGGAACCGTAGGTCCCTTCATCCGATGGCGGATCGCATAGATCGGAGTTGCAGCTGCTGCTGTCATAGGAATCATCTGTTGATGATGTTGTGCGTAGCACGGGGTGTGGGGTCCATGAAGCGGGCCTGATTGATGGTAGGGGCACCCGCTCAGGGAGGCGGAGGGTGCCGGTTTGCCCCACCTGGAAGCAGAAGCTCCCGAACAGGATTCTGAGTCCGTCGCCTACGGGCTCGAAGTCCTTCATGGTGGCCGGTGAGTGGGCGGTGAAGTCGAAAGCGCCAAAGAGGAGGTGACTCTCCGTCGCCGCAGAGTTGTAGATCGATCGGGTTGGGACCGTCACGACCACACAATCAGCGTCCCCAGTTCCCACAGACGACGCCAATTGACGAGGTTTGATCTCATCAATGCCCATTGTTATGGACTTGGGTTTTGGAGAAGATGGGGATGCTGGAGATCGGGTAGCAAACAAGCAACACGGGGACACAAGGTTTACCCAGGTTCAGGCCCCCGGAGGGAAAACCCTACTCCTACTTGTCTGCTCTTGATTATGGCGGAACCGAAGGTTCTGAGGTGCTTGATGCAATCTGTCTGGCGTGGAGGCGTGTATGCGAGAGTATGAGAGAGAGATCTAGGTCGTACCCTCCTAGCCTTTATATAGTCTCAGGCAGGTCCCGGGCATAGACCTAGTCGGTTACAAGTTCTAGGGTTTTATCCCTTTGAATTTTCTATCTACTCTAGTCTTGCTCTCCAAGGATCTGAAGGCGTCCTGGGCCTTGGCACCCGAAAATCTTCATGGGCCGGCGTACATCTGCCGTGGGCCTTCCTTGGGCTGGACCAGATATGCTGAGATCATGTACCCGTAGGGTATAACCATGTCACGAAGCCTTTTAGCACTAACATTGTAAACAGATGCATCATCAAGATTTAAAATAAATAACCCCTTCACAATGGGAGCATCAGCCATAAACATATCATTCTTAGAGATTACACAACCATTGTTTGCACTCGCGAATGAATAACCATCCCTCATCAAACATGAAGGTGATAAAATGTTTCGACCCATACTAGGAATGTAATAACAATTATTCAACTCCATAATAAATCCTAACGGAAGGTGAAGTTGCATGACACTGACGAACAATGCATCAACCCTTGCTTTATTTCCGACACAAAAATCCACTTCGCCTTTCTGCGCTTCTCTAGTCCTTATTATCCCCTGCATTGAATTGCAAATATGAGCAACCGATCCGGTATCAAATACCCAAGAGTTAACATAGGAATCAGCGAGAAGAATGTCCACAACATTTACAACAAGCGTACCTGAGTGGGAAGTACTCTTACTTCCATTCTTCTTCAAAGAAGCCTGGTACTTGCTGGAGTTTCTCTTCTAGTGGCCATGTTCATGACAAATGAAGCACTCAGTGTCTTCTACAGGTCCAACCTTTTGCTTGGGTGCAGGCTTAAGGATCGTATTCTTAGCCTTGCCCTTCTTCTTCCAAGAAGTACCCTTTTTCTTGAAGGTAGGCTTGTTCTGCACAGCCATCACATGGCTATGCCCTGCACACATCCTCATGTCACTTTCTGCTGTTTTTAGCATCCTGCATAACTCATTAAGTCCCTTCTCCACCCCATGCATATGGTAGTTCGAAATGAACTGCCCATAGCTAGATGGAAGAGACACCAAAATGAAGTCAGTGGCCAACTCTTGGCCTTGTGGAAAACCAAGATTTTCCAAAGTCTTACTGTAACCAACCATTTTGATCACATGGGGGCCTACAGCTGCTCCCTCTGCTAGCTTGCATTCGACAAAGGACTTGGCAACATTATACCTCTTAGTCCTTGCCTGATCTTGGAACATGTCCTTAAGCGCAACGATCATATCGTATGCATCCTGATCCTCAAACTTCTTTTGGAGTTCAGGTTCCATGCATGCAAGCATAAGACAACTAACCTCAAGAGAATCATCACATGCTCTCTTGTAGGCGTTCTTTAGGGTAGCAGATTGTAGCATCCCGGGAAAACCACTACTAGAAAATCGCTCATTGTTATTACTTGTGCATCATCATGACATCATCATGCATCTATTTTCCTAAAACTATCTTCTAAAAATCCTATTTTGTTTTCTATACATTCCCTCTTCCTTCAAACCAAACCCTATATATGTCTAGATCTTTTATTTCACCTAAAAACTATTTACAAAAGGTTTTATAATTAAAACTAAATAAAAATAATAAAACTATTTTTGTTTCGGGAAGGCAGTCCAGCCGGCCGGCCCAAGGCCCAACCGGCCAGGCTGCCTACTACCCAAAATAAAACCTAGCGAACCCTAGTTCATCTAACCCTAAACCTAATCCCCCAACTCCCCACCCCACTGCCCCTGCCGCCGCCAGGAGCCAACCCACGCGCGGTAGCACACACGCCACACACACCCAGACGCACACAACAATCCACACCCATACGCACGCAACGCACGCCCCGCTCCCTGGCCCCACCACCCCGCGTCCCGCACCTGCTCCCCACGACCTTGTCGCCACGCGAGACCCCCCGCTCTCGCGGTCGCATCCTCCCACACAGCGCCGCCGCCTCCACCTCCCATCCCCGATCCACCGCCGTCGCCAGGACATTCTCCTAGGCACGCGGCCGACCCTATGAGCCCCCCTCTCGGCCGACCTCGCCCTCGCTTTCCCTGCGCCTTTCCTCCGTCCTCGTCCGTCGCCCCGGGCCTCCTCCGTCGCCCCGGGCCTCCTCCGTCGCCCCGGGCCTCCTCCGTCACCCCGGGCCTCCTCCATCACGGGTCCACTCTGCTTCGACCTCGCCACCCACCCTCGCCGTCGCGGCAAGCCGCCGCGTCGCCAAGCCGTCCCTAGCCGCCGGCCTCGCGGTTCCCTTCCTCTGTAGTCCGCGCGCCTCTGAGATCTCTCGCCGGCGCTCGACCTCCCCAAGAATCGCCGCCACCGACCACCCTGCTCCTCGCCGCCTCCGCTTCGCGACGCTGTGCCTGCGAGCCGACGTGCCGCTCCTCTCCGCCTCCCCGTCGCTGGACGTCGCCCTGTTCCAGCCGCACGAGCTCGCCGTCCCGCATCGCAAGCAAGCCGACACCACCGTCGTTGGTCCTATTTTTTCTCATGGGTTGGCCACAGCACGACCACGACCCCTGCCCGTCTCTACCTGCCGACCTGGTGCTTTCCTTTATTTCTGTTTGCTAGTTTCAGTGGGCACGTGAGGTGCTGAGATGAAGTATACATGGTGCATACTAAAAACCCGAAGACAATTCCTTACAGATGTTGAAGTGGCGATGATGCTGGCCTCGATTAGATCGGCTCCGTCAAGCCACCACACATCGCTGACCCAATATCGTCCATAGAACTCCAAGGTCTTCTTCATGGATCCGAAAGTTTGAGACCCGCGCCCGGAGTCCGAAGATCGAGACCAAAACCGAACCCCATCAAACCCAAGATCTCCGACCCCCGATGTGTGACCCCTTTATCCGAGACCCTATTTTTATGAATATGATATACTTGTTGCATATTAAATTGTCATACTTGCATACATGTTGTGGGTTTCGGGGCATTATGTCGATTCACCTCACAATTAAATATGGAGACCATATGCGGGCAAATCTAGTCTAATATTGGCCCCATTTAAATTTGTGTAGCGAACCGATGCTATGTTTTGCCATGTTAAGACAACATTTAAATTGCGGGGTATCTAAATAACTTGAACCATATAATTAATTGTCGGGGCCCCGGTTCCGCTTAATATGACCTAATCGCATCGCATCCTTGCCATATCACGCATCATCCATGCATCATGTCGATCTTCTGCCGTAGTATTAAATAGTGCATCCGGTGTTTGTGCTAGTGTTTTGCTTCTTCAGGGATTAGGCCGATGAGTTGATGCGAGTGTCAACCCGATCTTCGGATGAACCTTCGGCAATGTTTTTCAGGCAAGCATTCTCCCTCTTTCTACCTATCTTACTTTATAGTCTTTATTTTCTCCTGTTGATATATTGCTATCTATGATGCGATGCTCTAGTTTTCGTACCCATGATATCCCTTGCAGCCATTAAATTGCCTTGGACACATCCTATTACCTGTTGTTTGGTAGATAGTCAGCCTTGCGAGTCGTAGTTGCTTGCGCAGGTGTTGCGTCGCGCCGTCGGTGTTCCACGGTTGTTGGAGTAATGCCTTATGTTTAATGTTGGAGATGATTATAACTTTAATTACCGTTTAATAACTAAAATTTGAAGTAGGTAAATAATGCAGAGGCACAGGTGGGCAATAGATGTTATTTGGTTTTTAACCGTCTACTTGTGTCCCGTAGGACCCCGAGTACTTGATACCTGTTCTTTGAATATTCGCACTATCCGCATGTGGGACCATGAATCCCCCTAGCCAGAGCTTGAGTCATATTTATTTCTTGGGGCCACAAAGTAGTTTGGGGCTTTATTACTATCCTGTACTTATGCCATGCCTTACTGCTTTATTTATGATTGCGCGTGAAGCGCCTGTACTGTTTAGGTAAGCGGAGTGTTTTCGCGGTATCGACAAGCCCAATCACACTTTCGGGTTCCCAGTCATTTACAGCCATTGACGCAAACCTCTGGGCCCGCTCCGGAGCCGGCCAACTTCGTCGCGGTTAGCTTGGTGGGGTGGCCCCCTGAAATTTATATGAATCTTGCAATTGCTCTGTCGTGATGCCTCGTTGGGTTTTCATTTGGTTTTTCTAGAGGTTGATCGTGCGTGTGTTGCTATTTGTGCCCCCCTGCAGGGTAAAACTTTCTAAAAGCCGTGTCCGCGGTTATGGATGACTTGGAGCACAGTATCTCGATCATAGACAACTATAACTAAAGTAGTGGTATAAATTTGACTTTATAATGACTAGTAATCAGCTTCACTATAATGGAATGGCTAAATAAAAGTGCCAACAACTGCTGGTTTGGGTTGTCACCTATTATCATTGTATCTGATTAGTAAGTATTGCAACTACAACGGAATGGCTAAATAAAAGTACCAACAACTGCTGGGTTTTGGGATGCCTCATGCTATATGTATCTGACTAGTAAGTACTACAACTACAACAGAATGGTTAACTAAAACTGCCCACTGCTTATTATATCAGGATGACTCATGCTATCTATATCTGACTAGTAATTGCCGCAACTATAATGGAATGAATAAAACTACCAACTGTGTGAGTTCCTCAGTTGACTTCCTCGTTTGGTCTCGAGGGGGAAATACCAGGATGGGTATGCTTGGTGATAGTTTCAGGTTGGATCCGAATAGGTATTTCTTATCCCTATCTGATAGCCGCCAGCTGTATTGAGTCTCTATAGGTTGTTTAGTGCATGTTGCGATGCCGCTTCAGTCCACCATACCTATGTAGGCGAGGACCGCCGAATTCTAGTCTCGCTGTCTTGGCCTCAAGATCGACGCTCTCTTTTTCCTTTGCCCTTTGTCGGCACCCCTTTTGTTTAAGCAGGTTTTGAGATCGACGTCGTTAGCAGGGTTACCCTTCCGGCTTGGCCTGGGCAGGGTTATGGACGCCATTGGTTATTCTTCAGGGCTCTTAGCTCAATTTGTTGTCCGTACTCGGACGCTGTATCGTTTTAAAGTTGATTTGGATCTTTGTATTGTATATCTGTATTCTTGACTCTTTGAGTCATTGTTGTATATATTTGTTCTATGGGTTCCATCGTGGACTATTGTGTAATGGTATTACTTCGTTTTCCACCCGCACGAAAGTGCCTGGTGGGCACCTTTGAATCATTTCTATGCGGGTTTGGCGGGAATCGCTGAAACTTGCATAGGGTCGATTCTGAGGGTGTTACACACAGATGCATTATCAGCAGGTTCATCGGGGATTGGGGGTATCTAGAACCGTTTCCTTTTTATCAGACCTGAGAATAATTCTCAGGTTATGGACCTAGTCCGAATAGTTTGTTCCATTTAGTTTATCTTTGTCAAGAATCGAACGCAAAGAAAAAGGTGATGCAGCGTTTGGTGCCATTGATCTACAACAGAAAACATGCAAAATACTAAGCCATGTTACCATGAAAGAGTAAAACATATTAAACAATTTAATAGCATATACTCCCACTTAAATCAATATCCCTCTATTGATACTAAGTGATTCAAGATCCACAATTAACAAGTCGACTAGTGAGCTTTAGCATCACTGCTAGAAGACAAGGTAAATCGGTAAGTAACACTTGCTAATCATATCACATATGACTCTTGTTGTTGGTGACATCTCTATGTCAAAAATAGGTGCCCAACCTTTATGCCCCAAGGTCCTTAACTGTTAAGATGATCTTGTCAAGCTCACCAACCCTTATGTGTGTAGGTAGCCGATACAAACCCATCCAGCCAAGGAAAACCGTGGCACCCTAATTTCATAGTCCCACCAACGATTGTACATGGCATAGGACGGTGTAAGGTTTGGTTGGGAGGGCATGGTTTAACTTAAAATTTGTGAGGGATTGTTCTACTTCTATCATCTAAGCATGCATAGAGAAAACTATGAAAAATGAGAGATCGAATCTACACAATTTTCTTTAAGGATTTTGATCGGCAAATCAAATTTACCATAAACCTTCTGTTGTTTCGTTCTGATCAAAATCCTTTGATCACGGTACATCGATTTTAGATATAGGTTCTGATTCGATCAATCATATTGATCTTCGCGTAATTTAACAGGATTTATGTGTCACTATCTACCCCGATGGCGGAAACCGAACGGTAGGGGTAAGTCGTTCGACTACCTCAGAATCACGATCACGGAAAGCAAGATCATAGATCAATCCTGAACCACCGCAATATAAAGGATCACATCATTCATATCAATCTGCATATCACCATATGCAAACATCCCTAATCTATAACTGAACAACATCAGCTTTGATACCACTGAAGGGATACGGGTAGGCTACACTAGCGCAAATCAAAATTTTCTACCGCGTAAACCAGGATTACTGTTGTCATAGATCACGGGATTACCACTAGACACGTAGTTGCGTAACTTGATGAAGCGCGTCGAAGCAGTGCAGACGATCTATGTCTCCTCCTCGTTCTCGTCCCACGAGCATCTCCGCTTGCGTGGCTCGTCCAAGCGCTACAGATACAGCGCCTCCGAGGTATCCACACGTACAGGATGGAAGCGTCATATGCCGGACTGCTAGGTCCGCATGTGCAACACATGCGTGAGGAGTGGCGGCTAGGTGGAATGGTCTAACTCTGGTCAGCACGCCCCACCCTCTCTTATATAGCGTCCCTAGTGGGCTTCTACATTAACAGCCCATTAGTAGCCTAAGCCTGGTCTAATTCGGATCCAATTCTCATTAGGCTTCCAGCCCCTTAAGTGTGTGTCCCTATAGGTTCATATACGTATATATATGACACGAATACACTTATTCTGTCAATAGTTAGTAGCGGCCTCTAGCAAGACGTGCCAACTCCTAAACGCATACAAAGATCATATCGGACGAACCATCACAAGGTTTAGTACATGTCTTTCTCTTTGCCTCACGATATTTGGTCTAGCTCCAAGCTGACCTCCCTTTCTCGATACTGTGATTCGGAATCCCTTTACTAGGTTAACTCTTAACCATATGTAGCACGACCATGCATTTCTGGATCCGATCACTCGAGGGGCCCAGAGATATCTCTCTCAAGTAGAGAGGGGCAAATCCCATCTTGATTAACCATGCCTTGCAGCATGCTTCAGGATAAACCCAAAAGCTACCTTTATAACTACCCAGTTACGGAGTAGCGTCTGATAGCCCCAAAGTATGTCAATCCACATCTCAAGTACATGCGACAATCTCAGGTCTAAGGACAAAACATACACGATGTGTAGAGAGAGAGAGAGAGCTACAACTAATTGCCAGTCTCAAGTTGGGTCAGTCCAACCCCATGTTCATAACATGTGTCTACATCATTGGTTTGACATCTCCATGTCTATGACTTGCGAAACATAGTCATCAACCAATCAATGTGCTAGTCTAATATCCACGTGTGTCCTTACATGAACTCCGACTAGGGCAACTATTAAATAACCATACAAGTAAAGAGTTTCACAAACAATTCACATAATTTCCAATCAATACAAGTTGCATGATATGGATATTCAAGGAACATTACAATAACTCATGGATACATAAGAAATATAATCATCTCTATGATTGCCTCTAGGGCATATTTCCTTGAGACTCCCACTTGCACTAGAGTCAATCTAGATTGTATCTAATACCTATTGCTCTTGCGTGCGCCTTATGCGCAGGCTGCGGGAGTGGCATTTGGTGTGCTCCAACAGAGGTTTGCAGTTGTTCGGTTTCCTGTAATGACCTGGTCGAAAGATCAGATGTGGGAAGTGATGAACTATTGTGTGGTCTTGCACAACATGATCATTAAGGATGAGAGGAATGACCCAGTGAGCTTAGTCGAGCAGAACGAGCCATACTACAGACATGGACCTCTTGCCGAGCCTAATCATCAGGTATCTCCAACTTGGGCTGCCTTCATCGCCAGGAGATCCGAGATCCGGCAGTGCATCAACAGCTGTAGGATGATTCGGTTGAGCACCTATGGATACGCAAGGCCAACTATGAACTAGCTGCCAAACTATTTTTAAATTTACGCCGAACTATGGTCTATTTTATGCCGAAATAGGCTGAACTATGCTCTGTATTCATATTATGCCGAACTATGCCGAAAACTAATGAATTTAAACCGAATTTAGGCGGAAAAGGACGTCCCGGAAACTCGGCCTGGAAACACGAGTGGGAAACTTGACGTTTCTGACCAAAAACAAGTTTCGTTCGACCATATTGTTAGGAATAGACAACTTATATTGCTCTAGGGGCCAACAGCCACAATATATAATAGAGGTACATGTGCAAGTATGCAGGAAGCCCCCTAACATATGGGGAAACTACAATATACAAATATATACATCTAACACCCCCCCCCCTCAAACTCATGGTGGATCCACAACACTAAGTTTGGAGAGTAAGAAATCATGTTGCGCTCTGGTCTGTGCCTTTGTAAAGAAATCCGCCAACTGTAAATCTGAAGGCACATACTGAAGCGCAACAACCTGAGACTGCACCTGAGCACGTGTATAGAAAGCATCAACACCAATATGCTTGGTAAACTCATGCTTGACCGGATCACGTGCAACACTAATAGCACCTGTACTGTCAGACAAAACCAGAGTGAGTGTGATAATAGAGACCCCAAAATCCGCAAGTAACCACCGTAGCCAGGTCACCTCAGCAGTCAACAAGGCCATAGCACGCAACTCAGTCTCAACACTCGAACGGGAAACCGCTGTCTGTTTCTTCGTCTTCCAAGCAATGAGCGAACCACCAAGAAACACACAGTAAGCAGAAAGTGAACGGCGATCCGAAGGATCACTCGCCCACGTAGCGTTCGAATAGCACTGGAGCTGGAGGGAGCTGGAACGAGGAAAGAAAAGGCGACGAGTGATTGTACCACGAAGATAACAAAGAACACGGAGAAGATGACTATAGTGAACAGTGGTAGGAGCAGAAACAAACTGACTCAGAATATAAACAGGATAAGAGATGTCAGGACGAGTGACATCAAGATAAATAAGACTCCCAACAAGATGACGATAACGCGTCAGATCAGGAAGAGGATCACCATCAGTAGGTTGAAGTTTAACATTAAGCTCCATAGGGGTCTCAATAGTGCGCTCATCCCCAAGAGCAGCACGAGCAAGAAGATCCTGAATATACTTTTCCTGGGAGATGTAAAAGCCATCGGAAGTGGAGGAAACCTCAATCCCAAGAAAGTATCGAAGAGGACCAAGATCAGTCATAAGAAACTGATCACGAAGACGAGCCTTAACAAAGGCGATATACTCAGAATCATCACCAGTAATGATCATATCATCAACATAGAGAAGAAGAAGAGTGCGTCCACGAGGAGAAGTGTGAACAAACAGCGTTGGATCATGAGCACTAGGGGAGAAACCAGCAACAGTCACTACAGAAGCAAAGCGCTCAAACCAGACACGAGGGGCCTGTTTGAGGCCATAAAGAGAACGTCGAAGACGACAAACCATCCCCTCGGGAATAGAATACCTAGGAGGAGGCTGCATATAAACCTCCTCACTCAACTCGCCATTGAGAAAGGCGTTCTGAACATCAAGCTGGGACATGCACAGTGACGCAATGTAGCAACAAAGAAGAAGAGTATGCACAATGGTCATATGAGCCACAGGAGCAAAGGTCTCATCATAGTCACGACCATGCTCCTGCTGAAAACCACGAGCCACAAGAAGCGCTTTATAGCGCTCAAGAGATCCATTAGAGCGGGTCTTAATCTTATAGACCCACTTACACGTGATAGGACGAACACCGGGAGGGGGAGAAATAAGATCCCAGGTGCCAGTGCGCTCAAGCGCAGCAATCTCTTTAGCCATGGCCAGCTGCCATTCAGGATGATGCTCAGCATCCCGATAAGAAGTCGGCTTGGAGGCAACAGAAAGACCATACTGACTAGAAGAGTAACGGTTGGGGGCACGACGCTGACGAACAAGACGAGTAGAGGGAAGCTCATCAGAGGAAGACGACTCAGGAGACGGCGATGAAGAAGAAGGAATAGCAGAGGAAGACTCTGGAGAACAAGGAGAACTAGGAGAACTAGACGGAGCAGAGGAGAACGGTGTCGAAGAAGAGACATTAGGGGGAGGAGATCCTGAAGAAGACACAATAGGAGTAGAAGGAGGTGTGTCAGGAAAGAGGAGAAAAGAGATATCTTCCACCGGGTAGGTACCAGCGGTGGGACGAGGATAGAAAGGACGCGTCTCATCAAAAGTAACATCACGAGAGATACGCATCCGACGACCAACGGGATCCCAACAGCGATAGCCCTTATGCTCATCACTGTATCCAAGGAAGACACACTCAACAGACTGAGCGGTCAGTTTGGTGCGTTCACGAGGAGCACGGAGAACATAGCAAACACAACCAAACAAGCGAAGCATGGAGTAGTATGGAGACTATCCAGATAGGCGCGCAAGAGGGATACCACCCTGCAGAGCGGCAGAAGGCTGAATATTGATGAGGTAAGCCGACATAGGGACAACCTCAGCCCAGAAATGCGGCAGAAAAGAAGAAGCAATCATCATGGCACGAGTGGTCTCAAGAAGATGGCGATGCTTACGCTCAGCAACGCCATTCTGGGCATGTGCGCCAGGACAGGAGAACTGAGCAAGGGTGCCCTGCTCAGCAAGAACACCTCGCAACATCTGGGAGATATACTCACCGGTAGAATCAGCACGAAACACACGAATGGGGGTAGAATATTGAGTACGGACCATGGCCGAAAAACACTGGTATATGGAGAGCACTTCACTGCGAGAGCGCATAAAATACAACCAAGTGTACTGAGAAAAAACATCGATAAATAAAATATAGTAGCGATGGCCCCCTTTCGAAGCGAAAGGAGCCGGACCCCAAACATCGGAATGAACTAAATCAAAAGGTCGCTGAGATACAGACGCACTAGTAGGATAGGGAAGCTGAATCTGTTTACCCAACCTACAGCCCTGACAATGTAAAGACCCATCTCCTGAGACGGATCCTAGAAGACCACGATGAACTAATGACGACAAGCGAGAGTCACAAAGGTGACCAAGACGATGATGCCACTGCTGAAAGGAGCTGGTAGCAGAGGAGACGACCGGATAAGAACTGGCAGATGAAATAGCAGTGGAAGGAACACGAAGCCAGTCTAACTCCCAGAGTCCTGAAGAGTCACGGCTGCGAGGGCCAGCTCCAACCAGGGCCTGGGTCCGACGGTCCTGGACAACACAAGAATCAGCATCAAGAATGACGCGATAACCAGAGTCAGTAAGCTGGCTAGCAGAGAACAGATTCATCTTAAGAAGAGGGACATGAGAAATATCAGGAACAGAAAAAGAGGAAGTAGAAAGGGTGTCCCGACTAGAAACAGGAAGAGAGGTACCATCAGCCGTGAAAACACGGACATGAGAAGGGAGAGAACGAAGAGCGGACAGAAAAGAAAACTCAGAGGTCATATGAAAAGAAGCTCCAGAATCCAGATACCACGGGGACGTACCTGACTGTCTAGAAGGCGGTGGTCGCAGGCTGAAAATCAATCAGAACCAGCGGTGCACATCCGAAAAGAGCCTGTAGCAGCAAGCAGACCGCGAAGACTCCTGATAATGTCCTGATCTAAGAGAGCAACTGCTGAAGATCCGGAAGGAGCCGACTGCCCACGAGCCTGGTGCTGCTGACGTAAACTGGGATCCCGTGTATAACAGGTGGCCGAAGTGTGGTCATCCTTGTTACAGTAAGAGCAGTGATGAAGAGAACCACGACGACTCGACCACGACTGCTGGTCGACTCGACCCCGAGGCTGCCAGTCGACTCGACCACGACTGGAGGAGTGGGTAGTATCGGCGGCGGCAAAGAGGACCGCGGCTGAGTCGAGGGAGCAGACGACATAGGAGGACCACGAGTAGTAAGCACAGATGGAACCGCAAGAAGACCAGCACCATGGATATGGGTCTCCTCAGCCCGAAGCTCGGACAATACCTTAGAGAGCGGAACACGACCACGAGCATTCAGCTGAGCACGCCGGGGCTCAAACTCCTGGCGAAGCCAAGACAGAAACTCATAGATGCGGTGAAACTCCAAATCCGAAGACAACTGGGCAAAGACGAGCATGTGCCACAAACAGCAAGATCAGAGAGAATCAAGTCGACGCCAGATAGCAGACTCGAGTATAGAACTCATCAATAGTGGAATCACCTTTCAAGAGCATGCCCCGCAAACCACGCATGTAAAGAGCATCCGACAAAGATGTGTCCACCGAGCGCAACGAGGGAGACTCATGAACTCAAGCAGACATCTGAGGCGTAACACTAGAGGTAAGAACAGCAGCAGCACGAGCATCCTCATTGACCCACTGAGTGTAGGCAGTCAGAGCGTGGCGATAGGCCTCGAGATCAGAAGAGTATTGCTTGAACTTCAAGTCATAAGCAGCAACAACACTATCATCAGCACTCTGAGCAGCATCCTTGGCCTCCTAAGAAGCATCAGCGACGAGAACAATCGGCGTCGGCGGAAGAGAAGCCACAGGAGCAGGGGGCACGACGGACAGGAGACCTCGCCGGAGAGCACACCCCAAAGACGGAGACCACGCATGTAAACGCGCATAAAGGCAGCGAAATCAGGATAATTCGCGCCATCGAAGATCACCGGACAGCGAGAAATCGCAACATAACCCGATGAAGAAGACATATCTCTTTTTTTGGATCTAGATCTAGATCTGGCTGCTGAAAGTCAACGCTCGCGAACAGCAATCTCCAGCCAATTCCTCCTAGAACAGGGCACCACCGGTGATCTGAGCACTGGGATAAGCTAGATCGGGGCGGCGCGAACCTATTCCGGGGAAATTCGAGACCGGAAGATAAGGCGGCTGAAACAGGCCCGCCGGCGGCCAGAAGGGTCGGGCGGGAGGCAGCGGACGGTCCGTTCGGAGGGCGACGGCGGGCCAGCAGGTCCTGACGTGACAGCAGGAGCAGCGCGCTCTCGGGCGGGCCTGCGACTTGCAAGAGGCGGCGTGCGTGCAGCTTGCAAATATACAAATATATACATCTAACACATATTAAATTTTGGCCTGAAATCGAATGCAGATGCTCTAGCTGTACTAGATCGCGTCCTAACCGTGACAGCTTTCTCTGCACATACAAGTAGGTGACGGTCCTTAATTAACATTCAACTACACGTGGCTTCATGCATACTGGACTGCACAGTGCAGCGAGCCAGGGCCGGGGAAGTCGGCGGTGCTCCCGCTTTACCACCTGTGTGGTTGGTGGCGTTTAGACCATCTCCACTTTTAGCCGTTTCTAGATCTGAAATCCGGACTAAATATGGGCAGACAAAACACATTTTTGTTTGAAAACGTCGAGTTTTTCCCTCGCGTTTCTAGGTCGTGTTTCTAACGAAGTAAAAATGACGAAACATTTGAATTTAAGGGACGTGCGTTTTTGTCCCGCCTGGCCGCAATGACATGCTCGGTGTAAGCGTCCTTGTTGTAGCCCCACGCCAGAACCTCGTGATGTCGTCCATCGCCTTCTGCTTGACGACGATGTCGTCCTCGCCGTCGTCCTCGCTGTCGAGGTCGGCGTCAGAGTGGTTGAAGGCGCCCTTGTCGTCCGACTCGATGTCCGTGATAGGGTAGACCTCTCCCGATTGTAGGTCGCTGCGGATGGTGGTGGCGCGCCTCGACTTGTGCTCCCACTCGAGAAACTTATTCACCATATAACTATATAAGAGTTTTTCAGAAAAAAAAAAGCATATAAGATTTTTTTGCTGAAAATTTTGGATGTACATTTATACACCCTTGCCCCATGCAGGATCCGTACATGGCGTAGATATCAGTCCTTCATGAAGCAAACAAAATAAACACGCACAGCGCGGTGCGGACGTCGTTTTGTGTGTGTCGGTGGCCGAGAGCAACGCCACACATGCATGGCCATGGCAAGTTGCTGATAGCCCCCAAATATATCTTGACAACACAAGTCTTTTTCCAAAAGAAAAAATGACTTCACAACTGGTAGTACTGAACTCTAATCAACTGAGCGGACACACCGAGCATTTTTCTCTTGCGCACGTGCTGTGCTGGTGGGTAGTGGCGCATGCAGCTCGATTCATCGCAAAGACAAATCCTTAACAACCCAATCGAAGGCAAGGCAGCATGCCCAATCATCATCAGCCGAAGATAATTCATTGTGCAAGCAGCCCAATCAGACGCCAGTCAGCTGGGAACAGAAACACGGAGGCATTGCCAGAGCCAGAGGGGCCTTATAGGGACAGGGCTAGTCGATCGACCGGCCGATCGAGAGCCGCCCGAGATCACCCCGTGCCCGGTCGGTCGTCTCCGTTCGATCCGGCCCGTACGTACGTCTAAATGCAATGCTCGATCGGTGCATGCATGCATCGATCGATCGGTTGGGTACGTCGGACTTGAGGTTCCTCTTCCCTGCGATCGAGCAGAGCCGCATGGGCTCGCGTGGTGCCGATCGACCGACCGACGGATCGGAGCGGAGCAGGTCAGCAGGGGAAATGTTCCTCGGTTCAACGCGTACGTACGTGCATGCAGCTGGGGCTACGTACTGTACATGTGGCACGTATGTACAGAACATCTCTTGCTCGCTCGCGTCCCACTCAACAGCTAGCCACACACACACTGTACAAGATGAAGCTGTGACATACTCCCTCCCTCCGCAAATGAATGTACTTCTAGCCTTGTTTTAAGTTAAAGTTAGTAAAGTTTAACTAACTTTATAGAAAAATATACAATAATTATGACATAAAATTAGTACCGCTAGATGTATTTTCAAATCTAGTTTTATAATATATAAATTAGATGTAATATATATTGCTATATTTATCGGTAAAATTGGTTAAATTTAAGAAAGTTTAACCTAGACAAAAGCTAAAAGTACATTTATTTATGTACTGAGGAAGTATATCCGGAAGGATTCTTGTGAGGTTGATCCCAGATATACAGTGGATCGACGTGTATATGTACCTGAACCAAACGAGCGTTTAAGCAGTCCCCGTCGACCAAAGGAGGATGAAGGTACTCCGTACGATTAATTGCCGCGTGTCATTTTCCATCCGTCCCGACGCGATCGATCGCGAGACCTCGCCGCTTTATGGCAGAACGTACGTACGCCGCATGCTGGTGGAGGATGTCGTGCGCCGGGGACCGATTGATCGATCGATATGGCCTTAATTAATTTAGAAGGCCCGCTATATAGCATAGGTTGTGGCCCTAAATGTAGTTCGAAAAGCATCACCACAAAAATGGGTTTCTATCAGGACAAAATCGAGAGGACAGACACGATGAATTATTGTGCAGCTAAGAGAATGATGATTATTGGTGCGTTCGTCATTGCATGCATTGTGCAACATTAATCCAGCATTCCTAGGAGTACATTTTTGTTCCAGAGTAAACGTACCTTTTTTTGAGTTAATCCAACATTAATCCAGCATTCCTAGGAGTACATTAATCCAGCTTCTTCATTGCGACGCAGACCTCCTCTGAACGAGAGACTACATAGTCGACATGCATGCATACACACATGCTGTCCTACATATGCATCGCACCGTTACGTCGCGATGCAATTTTGGGTACGGTGGAGCCAAGTAGCAGAGTAGGTACTGGTACCACGCATGCTTGCCCATTGCTGTGTCCCGTTCGAGCTACAAATAAATAATCTTCCTGTCTTCTTGAGTTAATTATGCTCATAGCTTTTAAATTTGCTCTGCTCAAGTGACAAGCCGGGCCCTGAATTCCGTTGCAACTAGCCAGCAGCCAGCTAGTCTCAGGAGTTCACAGTGGTCTGGCAGAAACGCCGCAGACACAAGTTCGCCAGGATGATGATCAATACTACATATGATTCCGCTAATTAATCCGGTCGATCGATCATCTCCTCTGTCATTTCAACGCGTCATGATCCGATCCAGACAGGTCCAATCACGCCCAATAATGTGGCGACGCCCTGTTCCAGTCACTGCCTTTAACTTGGATACAAGGGCTCGCTGCAGATGATACAATGCAAGTTCTACAGTGTCATGTCATGTGCCTGCTCCTTCCAAATTAATAAGTTTCCTCCACTGCTGCAGTGCATGCTTGACGACACACACTTTTTGACCGTACGTACTGCTGGCTGATGCTGCTGCACACATATAACAGACGCATGCATGATCAGACGTGCTTATTGCTCGATCGATCGTTTGGCACCACGCACGTACGTACGTTAGGGGTCATTTTGTAGGAGAGCTGTTCTTGCTGATCAGAAGAAGGACGACCTTTTGGATCGGACTGGCAGCGCCACGCGCGCCAATCTCAGTCCACTTGTCTGATTGGGCAGCGGTACTAGTGTACGGCCCTCCGTTTGGGATTATAAGTCCCGCGCGGATAACTAGGTTATTAATTTGAACAACAAAATATAATTAGTATAGTATAAAAAGTATACCATTAGAAATTTTAGAGGTTATATTTTCTAATGATATAATTTTTATAATATATAAGTAATGTTTTATTAGTTAAATTAACAACTTAGGTGTGCGCGTAAGACCTGTAATCCCGAACAGAGGGAGTTGTAGTCTCCGGCCGGTGGACTGGTGGTTGGGGCGTCAACGTGCAGGGCCGACGATTCCCCCGTTTGATGATGATAACTCATCCGCTCCTAATTAATTATGGCAACATCCCCATGACTACAGCTAGCTGCAGGTAGATGCATGGAGGTACGTACGTGTGCCCGGCCGATCGAATTATTGTCGATCGAGGCATCCATCAAGGACGACGACATGTGGCGTACGTATATGTTACAAAGCTGCAGCATAGCATGCGCGTGTACAGCATGTCCGTATGCTCAGTGGCGGATCCAGAAATCCACCAAACTCAGGACCAAAATCATATTATATGTTAAAGTTAGACTAAATTCTAGAAAAATTAGAGCATTTCTACTAATATATAGCTAATTTGTTTGTCTACACCCCGGGCCATGCCCGGGTTGCCCCGTGTAGATCCGCCCCTGCGTATGCTGCCAGGCCGTTTGGCTGTACGTATGTCGTATGTATGATACGTGTATGGGCGCCGTATGTACGTACGTACGAGTGGACAGTCGATGGGACGGCGTGCGTACGTACGTACGTACGTGCATGCATGCGCTTGAAGTCAGATCGACGGAGCAACCGAGAACAAATACGAGTAGTACGCTCCCACTTTTGGCAAAATGTACTAGTGCATGTAAGATTTTTGAAAAGTCAAATGATGTTAAGTTTGACCAAGTTTGTAGCTAATTAAGGTTTACTTGGCTAGCATGTGATTCGTTGTACTTGTACTATTTCTGTTTTGAGAGGGTTTGGATTCGTGTACTCCAATGGATGCAATGGTTTGGATTCGTGTATATACGCAAAAAAAAACAAAAAAGAGGTTTGGATTCGTGTAAAATGGATGCGGAAATAACTCCCATGCATACGGGCCTAGCCTATCACGTCCCTAATGCAGCCCATCGCTGAAGGGTGGTCGTCTCTTTCCTGTTGCCAACATTGTCATTCGCACTTCTTTTTTTGCGGGGGTGCAACTTTTTTTTTTGTTGAATACTACAGTAGAGTGTTTTGTTTTCTGTTTGGGAGCTTCACCGTACATATGGATGAACTGGTTTATTTGAATGTTTTTGGAGTTTCCGTATTTGGATACTAGCATGGTTAATTCTGAGGAAAAAATCAAGGAGTAAACACGAGCCATGCCACCAACAAGAAAAGATTCATCCATTTGCGTGGATATGTCTATGCTACACCAAAATTTGCTAATATTAAACCAACTGACCACCTTAGCGTGTCTTGCACAAACTGTCTAGCTTGTGTGCGGATCTATCATTGATAAACCACTAAATTAATCAAGGGATCTGTCTAGCTTGTGTCCGTCGTGTTGGTTCCCTGTGTTTTTATTTTGGTGCCATCCTAAATCTTACGGCCGCACAACTTTTGTTTCAATGCCGTTTCACTACCCGGATGTGGTGTGATTTGAAAGTTTGGCTAGGTTTAGATGATATTCAACCAAGGGATTGCTATGATATAAATTCAGTCAAAGATTGTCCGGAAAAAGGATCGGAGTCATAAAAGAGGAGGCTCAAGAAAAGCCATGGCATCGATTTTAGTCTCATGGAAAGTTTGGAAAGAATGAAACGCACGCGTATTCCGCAATCAAATCTCAACATCTACAGTGCTATTCTCGGAATTAAAAATAAGGTGTCTTTGTGGTGCCTTGCCGGTGCAAAGAGTTTGTGTAACATTATGCCGTGCGAGTAGACTTGTATTTTCGTGTTTCTTGGTTTGGCCAAGATTGGGTTTGTAAGGCCTCTAAAAACATCATTGTAATTACTCCCTCCATTCACTAATGTAAGATAGCCTTTTTTTCTTCTAAAATAATGTATGTAGACGTGTTTTACTGTATAGGTTCACTTATTTTAGAGTGTTCCTAGTCCACTTTAAAATATCTAAAAGTCTTACATTAGTGAATAGAGGGAGTAAATGAAAGTGGCAAATCTTTTGCCTAGTTTTAAAACAAATCTTCCGCTTTGAAACATTGCGGTGCATGGAAAATCCTGCGAAAAATCAAAATCTTTTTGTGGTTGTGGTTCGTAATGTGGGGGGAGAACTTTGACTAAGGATAATTTATGAGAAAGAGGGTGGCATGGGGAAGTACAATGTATGTTTTGTGCATCTGATGAGAGCATAGACCACTTGTTCTTCAAATGTCCCGAGGCTAGATTTATTTGGTCTCTTTTCCATGTGTTTTTCATTCTCCAGCACAACCCGGTTCAATTCATGAGCTAGTGCTTCGGTTCTGAAAAAAATTGCAGCTAAGATTTACTTGGCTAGCATATTTTGGGCCATCTACTCCCTCTGGTTTAAAATATAAGATGTTTTAGGTTTGTGAAGAAAATGAATCTAGACTTGTTTTAGTATGTAGGTTCACTCAACTTTGGGATGAATCTACACACTAAAAAAATCTAGATTTATTTTTTTCACAAACCTGAAACATCTTATATTTTGAAACGGAGGGAGTAGAAAACAAGAACTAGAGCCTGCTTTGATAATGTGTTGCCTAATAATCCTAGCGATGTAATGTTTCAGATATGTCATTGGATTGATTATTGGGGTGAATCACAGTCCAAGGTGCAAAAGTTCCTGCAGAGAAGCACTAAACTCCTAAAGGTGGTGCTGCAAGATGTCTTTCAACTTTTTTCGCGTTTTTTTCCTCGAAGCCCAATTAGCGCACGGGCTGCCCCCTCAACTCAACCCTGACGAGTACGCTAACTTGGAAAACATGGTGGCCAGAGAGAAGGTATGTAGATTAATAGAGTTGCTCTTACTTTTAGAATATATCATGGATCAAAACAAAACTTGGTTCTCATGGATGAAGTGTTTGAGTAGACAAAAGAAGAAGCTGCTACACGAAGTGAAAACCGGTGCTAAGAGCTGGAGATTATTATCTAAGAGAGAGAACTGGTAGAGAAGTGCTAAAAGTAAGTGTAAGTTAACAAGCATGAACCTCCTCGTTGAGCAGCCGCCTGAGCTTTCTCTTTGTTTAGAATTGAAAGAGAAGTTTTTGATAGTGGGGTGCGTGGTGTATTAAAAGTGGATATAGACCTCGGACAAGAAAGCTTTTTCTTAAGCACAAATGCGGTACTATTTTTAGCAAGCAATCTCTTCTACAATAGGCGGTCTGATCAATCCAAAATATTGAGGCAGGATTTGGATTTAGAGAATCAAAAAGCAATCAACCATCCCCAAACAAAGTGCTGCTGGAGGGAAATGCTAAAGTCCCATTCCGAATTCCATTAAGGTTGTATTCCTACTAAGAAACTCTGGGCTATACTCTACATCCCATCCCAGCTGGTAAGTAATCCTATTTCTGTATTAGCCTTTGAACAGCATGGGCCATGAAAGGACCGGAGAAGGAATGCAGTAGGATGATTCTATCTTTCCGATCGGAAGGTTGGGCTCCAACATGTCGACGAATATTCAGTGGATAGTCTTCATCAGGAATGACAGTATCTGGTCTTTGATCAGCTTAGGTAGAGGAAAAAACTGGAGTAATTTCGTTTGCCCCGGAATCTGTAATTTGTGCTTTTTGGTTCATGCTTTTCTTGCTTTTGTGCATTGTTTCTCGGTGATTTTATTTTTGGAAATGAACGCATATATTAACGAAAATATTAACGTTTACACCCGGCCTCTGCATAATTAAGACGCACACAACCACACAAGAAAAAACTAGGGAATAAATAGTAGACAAGCATTACACAAAGCCACTATCGACAAAAGTCTTGAATCTAAGGTAGTTCAATCCTCAAATCACGCGGTCATCCATATCGAAAAAAAATATCCCTCGATGTATCCTCCAATCGCGTACATCTCTCTATAAATAAGTCGCGAAACTTCATACATTGGAGAATAGTCCATGATCGGAGGAAAACCGTGGCTCGATAGATAACCAGCAGAGAAGACGACACAATATTATTAAAGATCTTGTAATTTCTACCAAGCCATAGCGACCATATAATGGAAAGCGCTCCCATCCTAAATAAAGTTCTGTACTTATCAACAATTCTATGCAACCAATTATCAAATACATTGATTACTGAACTTGGAGGAAATAAACCAGAAGCTATTTGGATGAATGATCATATAGAGCGAGCGAATTTACATAGGAAGAATAAATGGCGAATTGTATCATCGTGATGACAAAAAACGCACTGAGTACTTTCATGCCAATTCCTCTTTGCAAGATTATCTTTTGTTAGAATTGCACCTTTACGTAAATACCATGCAAAAAATTCGTCTTAAGAGCTAGTTTCATTTTCCAAATCTTACTATTGTAATCGACTGGGATATCAGGTTTGAACAAAGCTCTATAAAGTGAGCCAACAGAAAATTTACCACTTTCCAGTAATTTCCATTTGAACACGTCAACACCATCCGATAGTTGTATCGGGGATAATCGTAAAAGTAGATTATTCCAAGATATCAGTCTAGGATCAATGAGACTTCTTCTGAAATACACATTAGGAGGACTGTCCTCTGATATGTTGGAAACGTATCTATAATTTTTGATGTTCTATGCTTGTTTAGTATCTACTTTCATTTGCTTTGTTCATACTTTGAGGTGTTTTTATATGTTTTTTGGTACTAACCTATTAACAAGTTGCCATGGCGCCAGTTGTCTATTTTCTGTTGTTTTTGGTTCTAGAAAAGCTAGTAAGGAAATATTCTCGGAATTGGACAGGACAAAAGCCAAAGTCAATATTTCACCGAGGAGAACACAGAGTCCAAAGGAGAGACGTAGGGGAGCCACAGGGCGGCCGCACCTCCCAGGCGCGGGCCCACCCTAGGTCACGCCTGGGCATGGTGTGGGCCCCCTGGACACCCTCCTGCCTCGCCTCTTCACCTATAAGAAGCCCCCTATGCCTAAACCCTAAGTATCCGATCAATATTCCACGAAACCGTCTGTAGTTGCCGCCACCATCGTCCCTAGATCGGGGGGATCTGAAGCTCTTCCCAGCACCCTGCCGGAGGGGAGATCATCCCGGAGGCCTTCTTCTTCATCATGCCAGCCTCCGGTATGAAGCGTGAGTAGTTCCACCTTAGACTACGGTCCATGTAGTAGCTAGATGGTTGTATCTCCTCCTTTGTTTTTTCATGTCTAGATCTTGTGAGCTCCATTCATGATCAAGATCTCATCTATTTGTAATTATGCATGTTGTGTTTGCGGGGATCCGATGGATATTGAGATTACTATATCAGATTGATTAATGGTTTTGTCTTATTGATTATATCATGTCTGTGTTGTTTGTGATCTTGCATGCTCTCCGTTGTTAGTACCTATCTTGTCCAAGTAGTTGCTAGTGACTCCAAGAGGGGGTATTTATGCTCGATAGTGGGTTCATGCCTTTATTTAATCTAAGGGACGTGACAGAAATCTCCAAGGTTGTAGATGTGTTGTTGCCACTAGGGAGAAAACAACGGTCTCTTGTTCATGGAACAAGTGGATTGTTTACCTTACACACTTTGCTTAAAACAGTTGTTTGTTGCTTGCAACTTAATACTGGAGGGGCTTTGGATGATAACCCAAAGGTGGACTTCTAGTCATAGATGCAGTTGGATGGCGGTCTATGTATCTTGTTGTATGGCCCAATCGAATCTCATAGGATCATGATGTCTAGTATTGCATTGTTATGCATTGCTCAGTCCTGTCAATTGCCCTGCTATAATTTGTTTACCCAGCATGCCATGTTTGTTTATATAAGGAGAACACCTTGCGGTGATCCAGCATACCACTGCATGATGTAGTATACTATAGTCGTTGACATAACACCAATGAAACACCATTCACTAGTATTACATCCCTCAGAATGGCACAACAGAAACACAGCGGGTCCAATACATGGCTAAAGATTACAACTCACTCTTTACATAAGATCCAGAGAACACTCTAGGTTAAAGAGGGAGAAAGAACTTCTTACGGAGAAGAATCAAATGTAAACAACGCAAGAAATATTATACTACTAAAACTAGTATTTAACTAAGGATTTGGCATTGCTTCTACTGCAATATACTATAGAATTAGGTTCTTTGGCTAGAAATTATATCTCTATCTCATCAGTAACTTCGTCTTCACTTGAGTTGAGGTATATGTTGACTTCCTTGTCTTCATTGAAGAGCTTTAGATTTGCATGATAAATCCTGGAGCATAACTTGATGTGGTTGTTGTCTACTCCGGCTTCAGAATCTAGCAAGGGTTAAGAAGATACTTGAGTATGAGTGTACTCAGCAAATTCACTAGAAAATGAGTGTTTGATGCACTATAACTACAGCCACAGACCGTAGGTCGTAGGCAATGCAAGTTTTCATAAACATTTCTTCAAAGGTTGCTTTTATTCAGAAAAACTATGCCCGTCAGCCTTCACGGGTTTACCATAACTTTCATGGAGTTCCTTTCCCGCCGCGTTCGCAGCTCCTTCCCGGAACAGGGAGTAACAAGTTACAGTTCTTACACTCTGTAGAGGTGCGTCACTTTACCCATGAGGGATCAACTCTTTGTTGCATAACCGGGCAGCTTATTCCCGTCCACAATTCCATGATGTGGGGCCTAGAAGATGATCCAAGCCAATCACTGCCCCCTTCGCGACCCCGCATGCCTCCTTGGTGTACACCATGCCCATATAATGAATTACGGCAATGGTTTGTACAAACCGTTAGATGCCAAAACTATCGTGGGACATTGAGGGTTCCCACCCATATGCTGCATATCCTCTACGAATTACCAATTAATATGCACACTTCGAGGATAACAGTCACGACCTACACATCTGGCTTCATGCGAGAGGAAGAAGATACAGCTTACTTCTCCGTCCCATTCCAAATCTCATGGTCAACGCGTAATATACGGCGCAAGAATCACTAGCGACATTGGTTGTTAAGTCCTAGGTAATATAGTTCTGAACAGTGTTATTCCAACTGTCAGACTTAATAGATTAGCTGATCACCCTGGATCAGTAACCAATAGTTCACATTATTATTGATAAATAGTGTTTTCTGACCTTTTTCAAATGTAGGTGAGGACAACACTGGATTTGTAAAATACTTTACAGAAAATAAACAAAGGACATGAGCAAGTGTGAACTTGCCCTGTGTGATTGCAAGATTATGCACTCACGGTCTTTGGATCAATATAATATCCAAAATCTGAAATCAGCATCATTGGTCCGGTAAGGACTAATGTTTAAAGAATAAATATGCTCTTATGCATAAGTAATGTGATGCATGTTCTAAACGCAAATCCCGGGAATAATGTTGTTCTAGGGTTTGGATTTCTGAAATGGTTATTTTGGAACGTGTGGTCCTTTTAGATAAGTTTCACATTTGTGCGTTTATTAGAGCTTATGACTGTGTGTGAGCAACACATATTTATGTAGCAATAAAATATTCACTTATGAAATGCTGGTCAAGATTGCTTATACAAGAGTTCTTGTTTGAAGTGGCAAAAAGAATAACATTTGAAGAAAAGGTTTCTCTTCTAAGGTCTAAACAAGCTTTGTGGTTAGTTAGTGGTGGTTGATGTCATTGGTTTTCTCAAATGGTTTGACTTGAGTTGCTTTATAACTTAACTACTTCAGACCAAAGTTAATTATAAAACATATTATAATGTTTATAATGTTGTAATTAGATCCTTGAGACTAAAGTTAACTTTAAAACAAATACAGTTTGAAAGTATAATATTTATAACCTTTGTACTTGGTGTACTTGGTAATGTTGCTTTAAGGTTACTTAAGAATGATTGTAGTTTTACTTGGTGTGGTGGTTTATTGAGTTTATACTGGAGTGGTATCATTTAAATTTTATAGATGAGTGGTTATAGTTAATATTCCTTAACTACTTATGGATTAATTATAGTGTGATGGTGGTTTTGTAATCTGGTGGTTAAAGTAAATAGAAAGGATCTGATTACTTAAAAGTTGTTCTTTAAGGATTTTATTTTGAATTGGAATCCTTTGAGAATATGATCTTCACTTAAGGTTGAAAGTAATGTAATAAAAAGGTGTTTATAAAGTGTTAAACCATTATGGTCTTATATTATTAATATTTAAGACTAATACTATTTATTAGACTTATCTAACTTATTTTAGACATATTAATAAATTTTATTTATCCTTATATAAATTATTAATGAAGTAAATAAGTTCAAATTTGAGTTATTAAAATAATTCAGTTTTTATTTAACTCAAAAGTGGAATATCAGATTTTTAACATGTATATATTATTTCTGTGATCATTTTGGTATATTACATTTATTTTTGTGATTTATAAATAATAAGTGATGATTTTTATAAGATTTATTTCTTTATAAATAATTAATAAATAACAAATACTTGATTAAATTGAATTATAATGTATGATTATAATTTTAAATTGTAATTCATATTTTTCTAAGATTTTTGGTATTCTATTTATATTTTTCACATTTACCATTATTAAAATTTGAAGAATTATAGTTTTATTATTTATAAAACCTTTATTAAATAATATTTATTTAAATAATCATTATATTAATGTTTGATAATAGATTTAAGTTGTAGATTTTATTTTTCTACAAATTTTCATATATTATACACCTTTTTCTGAATTATACATCAAAAGTTATTAATTAAACAAGATTTAATCATTTATTTGATTTCTGGAATATTAATAATTAAATTTATAACATTTTATTTATTTCTTAAACAGGAAATACTTTTTACACCGTACCAAGAGCTAGCCCCAGTCACTGACTAGTGGGCCATTGTCCACCTCAGCTCTCAGGTTTAGAAAATACTTTTGCTACTGACCTCCTCTCTACTGTCAATCGATGACACATGGGCCCTGGGCCATGTCATCCGCCACGCAAGGCAAAGACCAGTCAAACTAGCTGACATGGTCAAGGGTGGCATCGGTGTGACGTAGCGATGGAATCAGCACCACTAGCGCCGCTAGTGGTTGGTCGCCGACGACGATCTACTGCGCCCCAGCAAGCGAAATAAGCCTAGTTCGAACCAACACAACCTATTGAACCTAACAATGGCGGCGCCGCTCGAAAATGGTCATCGGAGCTTCAGCTCCGACGAGCTCCGACGGTGACCGACGGTGACATACGGTGCGACGGTGATTTACATCGAGATAAAACGATTTAAGGATGCTGGAAGGTTCAGGAACTCACCCTGATGATGATAGAGCGATCGAGGAGGCTTGGGGACGCGTGACGAGGGTGAATCGACGGTAATGGCCATGGCGGCCGAGGAAAGGGAACGCTTGATTTCACATGATTCCCGGCGAGTGGGCCTCCGTGCTTGGTCCTAGATGGTTCAGTCCACGACGATGCATCTAATAGTGGATATCACGAGGTGAGGGGTGGTCGGAGTTGGCCGGAACGATGAACTCCGATGAGCTAGGTTTTTGGGTGAAGAAGAGAAATGAGTCTGGGAAGCGAGATTGTGGATCAGGACGAGTAGGGTTGTCGCGGTGGCCTTCGATCTTATCCTCTCCTGGCAACAACGGCGTTGATCTTGGCGCAACGACGACGATGACGGCCCAGTGCGGCGGCGAGCTCCGCCAGCGAGCTGTCTGTGTGCATGAGGATGACGACAACAACTGTTTTGCGGATAACCCCCTAACGATCCTTTCTTCTCAACCTGCAGTCCTCCCTTGGTCCCACTTGTCAGTCATAGAAAAGAAAGAACTGGGCTGTTGTGGGCTGCACATAGGCGTCAGATAAGTATAGGTGTGTTGGGCCACGGACAGGTAGTGCTTTATTTGTTTTATCCTTTTTCCATTTTTTCTGTTTTCTTATTCAGATTTGAATTTGATTTATATTTTGAACCTTTCTTTGTATGATCTATTTGCTGGATATTTGCAGCAATACTAAAATATATTTGGTACCCTTAGTGAACTTTTATTATGTCTTCTTTTTATATTTCTTTTATTTACTCAATATGAACCCCCTTTTAATAGTTTGTAGAAACTTTTATTATTATTTTTCTCTCCTATTTTAGTTATGAATTTCTTGAATCATATATTTTTATTTGTTTATAAACTTATCTCTAGTTGTCTCATAGTTTGAATAGAAACTTTTATATGTATACTGATCTTATATCAATATTTGGTGCATGAAATATAAAAGAAATAAATATGTTCATTACTACTTCCATTGATTTAGAAAATGGTAATTGCAGCTGTTCTTTTATGATAGGCAAGGAAGTTTAGGATTTTAAATTATGATTATTTACCTTTGGGTTTAGGGTTTTCTTTACTTAAAATACTTGGACTCCTTTATGGATATGGTTGAAGATTCAATAACTAAACATATGGTTTTCTGTTTGGGATATTTGTTGACAACACCTTTAGTGCTTGAAAGTTATATCTTGAATGTTTTATAGAAAGGAACTGATAAGGATATACTTAAGCACATATAGTTATGATGGTTGGAATTAACAGAGATGTGCTTATGTGATTTGCTATAGAGAAATATTTCTATAAAGTGTTATAGACATCAGATGATGGATCAATAGCATGAGATGGATATTATGTTTGATTTGAGATTTAGAGTTGGTTGTTTTACCAAGAATGCCTATTTTCCATGTTTCACAATTATGGATCTTTAAGTAAGGAATTCCTTTACTAGATATACTACCTCTTCCTATTCATCATCATGATTAACATAATGAGCTTTACTTTACAAAATATCCTTATTCACCTTTTATTCTTCTAAAATGAGTTTGATACTAAAATATTTCATAACTTCCATATATCCTTGCTTGATTGCATCTACTACTCTCCTGTTGATAGCCTTCCATTTAGCAAATAGTCCCTTCAAACTCCACTCATAATCTTTCTTAATTCATCCTTCACTAATATTTCTTCATCATATGAATATATCCAACTACCTTTCTCTATGATTTACTATCTTTTAAGAGGAATAACACTACTTTAATAACTCCATGCTACTCTAGTTTTAATTTAATCATACTATCTTATCTCTTCTTGACTCCAATATCTTATACTTAACTTCACAATATAGTAGTATGACTTGTCATGGCTAACCTAGGATAACATATATATACTTAGTTTCAATCATGTTTTATCCACCAATGTCACTTATATATAATATAAGCATTCAATCTTGGTGAGTAAGGTATGATCATTATAATCCTTTGATCCTTTATGGTTTGGGATCCAGTTGGCCAATCAAGGCTTCATCAATACAACATTACAGTTGTATTATTATTATCTTATGTTTAGCTCCATTGTATTAAGAGATATAATTCATTAACTATACCTACTTGATCCAATAGGACTACTCCTGGTAACCATCTCCAGACTTCATTCTTGTAATCTTCTCTTCTATCAAGGAAAGATTTAACTCCATCATCTATTCTATTGATTGGACTCTTTTCAATCATTCCTATCAAATAGATAACATCTGAAACTAACATCTCTATTCACTTCTTCTTAATTGTTTCTCTATAAACACTTACTTGTAAGCTGTATTATGACCAAGAGCTTGATAGGTTGAGAATAGATGTATTAATAGTTGATTTCTCAATATTGATAAACAACAGATATGGGAATATAACTCAACAGAGATGACAAGGATTGATGTGGAAATAAAAATATATGGTGAATGATCTAAGCTTAGTGTCTGTCCTACTTAATCTTACTTAAGGAGTAATGTTAAGTATTACCATGATACTCATGGTATATGTAAATAAGATTAAGATATAGTTCTTACATTCTTGTTATTTATGTTATGTCCTTAAATTGGTACTCATGAGTGATTATAATGGATACTATGATATGATCACCTAAGGATCAAATATAAATCATAATGTATTAGGTTTTATCTTGTATTTCATTTGATCTACTCTTAGGTCAAATCTCCCTTACCCAAAATAAGGTTTTAGCAAAGGTCATATTGAAACTTATCGCAGTCAACTTGATGATCTATTTCTTATTCCATCAAGTTAAGAGAAGCTTCAATCACTTTGACAAGTTTTGTTTAAAAGCGCGAAATTTATTCGGATTTTCTATGCACGAATGCAATGCACACATCTAGGTTCAGCTTATTTATAGGCTCTAATGCTGGGATGTTACACATCTCTAGTGAACTATGGACCCCGGTCCAATCTTTATCATTGATACATCTTCCACTTTTTCCCATTTACTTGTTGCAAACCACTATTACCTTCCACACCATACAGTTAATCCTTTGTTACAGCAAACCGGTGAGATTGACAACCTCACTGTTTGTTGGGGCAAAGTCTTGAGTTTGTGTTGTGCAGGTCTCCAAGTTGCTAGCAACACCTTTGAGTCGTTTCCTTCCTCCTACTGGTTCGATTACCTTGGTTTCTAATTGAGGAAAAACTTGTTGCTGTGCTCATCATACCTTTCTCTTGGAGTCTCCCAACGAAGTGCTGCTGCACTCATCAAGCCTTTTTCTGGCGCCGTTGTCGGGGACTTAAAGAAGAAGAAGCTCTCACGTCAACAGCCAGCCAACAACTTTTTCTGGCGCCGTTGCCAGGGAGGCTAAGTACGTCTTCACAAGGGAAATCCTTCTCAACCTTTCTCTTTACTTTGTTTTTGGTTTGCTTAGTTTATTTTTCTTTGTTTTGTTTGCCTCTTTTTATCAAAAACTCTAAAAAAATAGTTTAGTTTGGTTTGCTTTCTCTTATAAAAACACAAAAAAAATTAGTTCCTACTCTAGTTGCTGGTCTGTTATTGCCTTGCTTGGTCATGCTTTCTATCAATGGATGGTTTCTTTGAAACTAGTTCTTGTTGGCAAGGTGGGTTCACGGAAGAACAAAAGTATTTTTATAAGGAACATCGTTTGTCACAAAAAGGGAAACACTTATGGGAACAAATTGAAAAATTGAATACTATTACTAGAGAGGTGTGCTCTACTTATAATGTTACTTATTGCTTTGATAAATCTTATTTCTATAGGAGGTATAAACACCTACCTTTTCAATGTGAGTATAATGATAACGTTACCATATCTTCTTATGTTAGAGGAAATTATGACTTTTATGATGTGGAACAAATTGAAGAATTTATTGCCTTTAAGGGTGCATTTGAACTTTCCAGTTTGCTTGAAAATACTGATGATGCACCTTATAAATATGAGGTTTATGAGATACTTAAATTTTGCTTTATAATTACAAGGAAGAAAATGGCTATATTCTTGAATATTTTAATATGTGCTTTCCACAAAGGAAAGAGACTAATGCCTTACAAGAGTCTATGGAACATGAAATTGCTAAACCCGAAAGCTTATTAGATGAAAAAGAGGAGGAGAGTGATAACTCTTTACCTCTTACATTATTTGATTGTCCCCCATGCTTACCAAAGGAGGATGAATGTTATGTTCCTATAGATTCTTTTGAGATACCTACTATGGGTAAAACTTGCTATAATAATTATGCTCTAGTTATCTATGACAATCCTTTATTTGTGCCTGACTTAGAAATGCATGGTACTAAAGAGTTTTGCTTAGAAAATGTTTATGATAAGGCTCTATATGATGGTCCTATATTGAATGATCAGTCACCTTGTTATAAAATTGTTAAAAGTGGGTTTGAAGGTTTTAATCCCACTATTTTTTGAGCTTGATAGAAATTATGTGTATGTAGATTATGAAAAGCATGCTTTATGTGATAGTTATATTGTTGAGTTTATTCACGAGTCTACTAAAAATTATTATTAGAGGGGAAAATATGGTTGTTGGAATTCTCATGTTACTAAAACACCTCTCTATGTGCTGAAAGTTTTGAAGTTACTCTTGTTTTATCTTCCTATGCTTGGCACTTTGTTCTTTGTGAATTTATTTTCGTACAAGATTACTATGCATAGGAAGTGGGTTAGATTTAAATGTGTTTTGAATTTTCTTCTTGATTCTCTCTTTTACTTCAATTCATATTTCTTTTGTGAGCATCTTCTCAAACTATCAAGCCTAACTTAAAGGCATTAAAGAAAGTACTTGTTGAAAGATAACCTAAGAGTTTTCTTGAGTCTTGAAAGTTATTACTTCAGTAATGACCTCTCCTTACCTTTTTTATTATTTTTTGTGCCAAGAATGACCTCTAATGAGAGGGAAGTAAGATTTGGGGAGTTGATGTCCCGAAACAGATTTTTGTGATCCACCATAAAAATTGGTGAGGAGTCTCTGTAAGTCGTATTAAGATGACAATTTACGAATAAATCCCATAGTATGTTAGCTAACATTCATTAGTTCAACACTTTCTGATTTGAGCAACAGAAGGTCTTTGAAAAAATCGGTTTCTACCTGCTGGTCTGTTTTGACAGATTTCTGCCATTATTTGCATTTGCTTCTCATTGATTCCTTTTTGTGTTCTTTTTGGGAAATTGAGATTTTTGAGAGAATTTCTACAGTAGCTTGTTTTTTTAGTGAAATTTTTTCTATTCTAAAGTTAAACCCAAGGGTCTATTATCTTTTGAATACACTAATGTTGCTAATGAAGATTGTGTGAAGTTTTGTATGAAGGAAAATTTTCAGGTGTAGAGAGAGAATGATGTAATGAGATGAATAATGGACAAAAGCTCAAGCTTGGGATGCCACCCCAGTGTCACCCCAAGAAATATCCAATAGGTACAAGCATCTTCTTCATCAATAAAAAGCTTAGGTCTTTCTAGACACTTCGTTTTTATTGTTTCATGCACTGTTGTGTTGTTCTTGGAGCGTCTTAGTTTTCATTTGCTTTGCTTAGTTTGTTTATTTTTTTAAAATAAAGTAGTCTGGACCCCCGTTCTTGCTGTGTTGTTTCAAATAAGTTGATTGGTGTTGGAAAGGAGTAGAAAATTCTTGCTTGAAAGAGTGCAAGAGGAGCTTGCTTTGACTGTGAATTAGACTATAACATGTCATGCTAGGTGTTATTTTGACCTTATGCTTGGTGATTATTGCTGTAGCATGACTTGTTCCAAACAATTGGGATTGCTTAGTGTGTCTTGAAAGAACCATGCGTTGTTTTAGTATGCAAAAGCATAGTATTGTGGTATTCTCCTTTTATGCTTTGTTTGGGTTTACTTGGTACATTCTCACACCATGTTATGACTATGAACAAGTCACCATAGCCTCTATGATTATTTAGTACTTGACTTGTCGTACCACTCTATGCTTTGATTAGTAATGTTTTGTCGCTCTGCATGATTATGGCCATTATTGCTCTCTTAGTTAGTTGCTCACAGTCTTTTGCTAGCCTCCACTTGTATGAGTAAGCTCTACTCATGCTTCCAACTCTCAAGAAACCAAGTTATTCCAAAGTGTCCACTATAAATTACTATGCATGGTGTGTTACACCCTTCCAAGTATATTCTTGTTTTCATATATCTTCCAGTTAAAAAGTCTCTTTGTTATGTGAAACTTAGTGCTTAAAGCTCTCACAAACTTGATGGCACACTTTATTTTTCTTGCCCCTAATAAACTTGAACCATTGTATCATCTATATGGTATATGCTTGCACTTATACGTTCGAATTAGCAGAACCATGCTGTCATGGGGAACGTTTTCAACATTGCACTTGTACTTTGTACACAGTTGATATCATGCTCTTTTGTCTATGGATGTCGCTGGTGTGAAATAAAAAGGGAGCTTGTAAGTCCATAGAGTTATGTATTTTTTATTAGAGAAATGTCTATGCCGCTAGCCTAAGCCATGCCTAATCATGGTGGAAACTTGCAGCATCACCATAATGAGCAATCTGTGAAGCATCCTCAATAAAAACCCATGCAAATAGCAAATAAAAAGATCTCTGGGATGCTCATTGTCTGCTTGCCTTGTCATTTTGGTTATGGGATAGCTCTTGTACCATGTGCAAGGGGTACCCCGTTGACGGTTCTCTATGATACACATGTACTTACTATGACAAGAACTTACAGGTGACTAGAGTTGAGTAGCATGAGGTGTGGCCCTCATATTCAAGGGACATGAGATTGCCAACTTATACTTTGTCAAGCATATACTCCATAGTTTGTTCACTTTAACCTTAATCACTTCAAGATGCTTATGATAGGGGCAATGAGGGCTGAAAGCTAACAAGTACCATAATTTTTGGAAGCTCTTTTTGAGATTTGAAATTCCTGCTCCCCTATATGAAGGGCTTTCATATACTCCATAGTTTGTTCACTTTAACCTTAATCACTTCAAGATGCTTATGATAGGGCAATCAGGGCTGAAAGCTAACAAGTACCATAATTTTTGGAAGCTCTTTTTGAGATTTCAAATTCCTGCTTCCCTATATGAAGGGCTTTTCTTTCACCATTATATTGAGTCTCCACCTCCTACCTTTAGGCACCAGTTAAGAGAGCATAGTTGCCCTTCTTAGTTCTATGTGCATTGTCCCAAAACTTATTGATTAATGCATATTGTTGATATTACTTGTTCTTGTGCTATTTGTATCTAGTCACTCTTATGAACTTTGAAGGTGTCCTATGCATCTATTTGCTACTCTATGAGGGACAAGTTGAATGTCATTATGCTATATTTTCTGTATGTGAAACAAACAAATGTTTTTCAATGCATGTTATTCATGAGCTTTGTTTGTAGCCTTTCATGTTGCATGCATAGTTACTTTGTCCTACTGTTAGAATTCCATCTTTCATGCACATGTTTAGAGTTCTTTGATCCCAGCTTTCAATGCTTGCAAATGGTTTGATCTTGGTTTTGATGATGCATGTCACCTCAAAAATTATATTTTATCACTTACCTACTTGAGGACGAGCAGGAGTTAACCTTGGGGATGCTTGATACGTAGGAAACATATCTATAATTTTTTATGTTCCATGCTTGTTTAGTATCTATTTTGCTTTGCTTTGTCCACACTTTGAGGTGTTTTTATATGTTTTCTGGTACTAACCTATTAACAAGTTGCCAAAGTGCCAGTTGCCTATTTTCTGCTGTTTTTGGTTCCAGAAAAGCTAGTAAGGAAATATTCTCGGAATTGGACTGGACAAAAGCCAAAGTCAATATTTCACCGAGGAGAACACGGAGTCCAGAGGAGAGACGGAGGGGAGCCACAGGGCGGCCGCACCCCCCAGGCACGAGCCCACCCTAGGCTGCTCCTGGGCAGGGTGTGGGCCCCCTGGCCGCCCTCCTGACTCGCCTCTTCGCCTATAAGAAGCCCCCGATACCTAAACCCTAAGTACCCGATCAATATTCCACGAAACCGTCTATAGCCGCCCCCACCATCGTCCATAGGTCGGGGGATCTGAAGCTGTTCCTGGCACCCTGCCGCAGGGGAGATCATCCCGGAGGCCTTCTTCTTCATCATGCCAGCCTCCGGTATGAAGCGTGAGTAGTTCCACCTTGGACTATGGGTCCATGTCGTAGCTAGATGGTTGTATCTCCTCCTTTGTGCTTTCATGTCTAGATCTTGTGAGATCTGTTCATGATCAAGATCTCATCTATTTGTAATCATGCATGTTGTGTTTGTGGGGATCCGATGGATATTGGGATTACTATGTCAGATTGATTAATGGTTTTGTCTTGTTGATTCTATCATGTCTGTGTTGTTTGTGATCTTTCATGCTCTTCGTTGTTAGTAGCTATCTTGGCCAAGTAGTTGCTAGTGACTCCAAGAGGGGGTATTTATGCTTGGGTTTATGCTTCTATTTAATCTAAGGGAAGTGACAAAAATCTCTAAGATTGTAGATGTGTTGTTGCCACTACGTAGAAAACAACGGTCTCTTGTGTTGGATATATGCCCTAGAGGCAATAATAAATGTAGTTATTATTATATCTTTGTGCTTATGATAAATGTTTACATTCATGCTATAATAGTATTAACAAGGAAACATTAATACTTGTGTGATTTGTAAACTTAAATTGAAGTCCTTAGTATAGCCTCTATACATCACTAGCTTGTTGGTTAATAAATGATTGTGGTTTCCCTATCATGAACATTGAGATGTTATTAACAACAAGATCATGTCATTAGGAGAATGATGTGGTGGACATACTCCTATAGATAAGCGTAGCATAAAGATCAAGTCATTTTAATAGTTCAATTGCTATATGCTTTCTGATACATAGTAACCTAATTCTTTCGACCATGAGATCATGCATATCACCTTTACCGGATGGATGCTTTGATGACATCAAACACCACACCGTAACTGGGTGGCTATAAAGGTGGCATTGAGTGTTCGGAAAGTATTGGTTGAGACACATGGATCAAGAGTGGGATTTGTCCATCCATATGACGGATAGATATACTCTGGGCCCTCTCGGTGAAATGCCATCCAATTAGCTTGCAAGCATGTGACTGTCTCACAAGGGATCACATATCACGGGAACGAGAAAAGAGTACTTGTCAGTAACGAGGTTGAACTAGGTATGCAGAGATACCGACGATCATAACCTCGGATAAGTAAACTATCGTGAGACAAAGGGAAATTGGTATCGTATGTAAGTGGTTCATTCGATCGCAAAGTAATCGTAGAAATATGTGGGAGCCATATGAATTTCCAGATTCCTCTATTGGTTATTGATCGGAGAAGTGTCTCGATCATGTCCGCATAATTCACGAACCGTAGGGAGACACACTTAAGGATTCGACGTTGTTTGAGTAGTTATGGAATGATGAGAAAGAGACCGAATGTTGTTCGGAGTCTCGGATGGGATCCGGGATATCACGAGGAGATCCGGAATGGTCCGAGAATAAGATTCATATAAGGAAAGTCCTGCTTTGAGTTGGGAAATGGTTCCGGTGTTTTCATCGGGAATGTTCTAGAAGGTTCCGGAATGTCCGGCACTCCGGAGGGGAAGGGTACATGAATGTGTTATATCAAGTTGGTATGATTGCATCATGTACTAAGTGTCATCGCTGAACAAAATAGAGGGTTTATTCAAATCCTAGTTTGAAAAGTCAAACGGCTAGTTTGAAAGTCAAACGGCTATTTTTGGGAAGTGGGAAAGGAGGAGGAATGAGTTGGGAGGAGTCCTCCTCCCCACCGCCAGCACCACCCAAGCCGAGTTGGGAGGACTCTCTCCTCCCTTGGCCGGCCCCCTCCACCTATATAAGGAGGGTCAGGCTCCTCCTAGAGACACACAAGATCCTCTCCTCCAAACCCTAGTACCAAGCCAAGCCTCCATAGACACGCCGCCACGCCTAGGTGAAACCCTAGCCGGGTCTAGCCCCTCCTCGGCGTGTCTAAACCCTAGATCGTCGAGGACTCTCTCATACTCCACCATACTGCCCGCTTAAGGCGAAGCCTCAGAGATCTCCTCTACTTCCTACACGCCACTTGCCGGAATCGCGAGGAGAGTGCTACAACCACCGCTGCTCGCTGGAACAAGGGAGAGGAAGGTCTTCGCTGAGTACCGAACGTAGACCGATTATGAGCGCCGGAACGTTAGCGGAAGGATCGTCTACGCGATCTTGAGTTCGGGAAGAGTACGACTACATCACCCACGAGAATCCGCTCTTGTTAAACGCTTTGGAATCTTCGAGGGTGAGTTATTCCATCGACTCGTTGCTACAATCTAGTAGATAGATCTTGGCTTGTTTGTTTGTATGCGATAGAAATTTTTTGTTTTCCATGCTACGAAACCCTACATCTTGTTCATGGAACAAGTGGATTGTTTACCTTACACACTTTGCTTAAATCAGTTGTCTGTTGCTTGCATCTTGATACTGGAGGGGGTTCAGATGATAATCCAAAGGTGGACTTCTAGTCATAGATATAGTTGGATGGCGGTCTATGTATTTTGTTGTATTGCCCAATCGAATCTCATAGGATCATGATGTCTAGTATTGCATTGTTATGCCTTGCTCAGTCCTGTTAATTGCCCTGCTGTAATTTGTTTACCTAGCATGTCATGTTTGTTTATCTAAGGAGAACACCTCTAGTGAACAATGAACCCCGGTCCAATCTTTATCATTGATACATCTTTCACTGTTTACCGTTTACTTGTGGCAAACCACTATTACCTTTTACGTTTACTTGTTGCAAACCACTATCACCTTCGACACCATACAGTTAATCCTTTGTTACAAGAAACCGGTGAGATTGACAACCTTACTGTTCGTTGGGGCAAAGTCTTGAGTTTGTGTTGTGCAGGTCTCCAAGTTGCTAGCAACACCTTTGAGTCGTTTCCTTCCTCCTACTGGTTCGATAACCTTGGTTTCTAACTGAGGAAAAACTTGATGTTGTGATCATCATACCTTCCTCTTGGGGTTTTCCAACAAAGTGCTGCTGCACTCATCATCTTCCAACACTGTGGAAATTGTATCTCCTCTGTGTCTAACAATCGAATATAGAGCTGGATATTGTTCGCGAAGAGTAGTTTGGCCAAGCCACTTATCTTCTCAAAACCTAATCTATGATTCATCCTTAATCTCGAAAGCACCAAAACGAAAGAAATGTCTTTTGGTGTCCATAAGCCCTACCCAAAAATGTGAATCACCGGGTTTTCAAACCACTTGAGACATAACTTTGGACCCCACATATTTTCTCCATAACATGATTTGCCAAACATCATCTTCAGTAAGTAGTTTAAAAAGCCATTTGCCTAGAAACGTGGTGTTTTTGACTTGCAAATCGTGTATGCCTAGTCCGCCATACTTCTTCGGGCGGCAAACCACATTCCATCTGGCCAATCGATACTTATTTTTCTCACTATCCCCTTGCAAAAAAATCTTGAACAGAAATAATCCACTTTGCTTAAAACACCTTCCCGCGATGTACATGTGGAAGTTGTAATTGCCCGAAAAACTTTGTAGAACGTAAGTTTCATTAATGAAGCTGGGGAATAATCCTTTTTTACCAAAACAAAGACATATTCAGTCCAGAGGCCATGTGTGCAAGGTGCAATGCAGTTGTTTCACATTTCGTTTTCTCTCTCCATTATTTTAGCACCACGGATTAGATTAAAAATATGGTCTATGGAGGAATTTACCATCTAGTACACATCCACTCAACTTAGGTGGATGAGAATTGGGAAAATGAGAAAGTGAATGGTGTACAACTGTACATGAGGGATCGAGTGTTCTGACTGAATGGATGCTCTGTGACTTCACTGAGCAGCTGGCCAGCTGATGAACTTGAATAGACCTATCGAACATCGACCAACAAGACATGCATATCCATCAGAAAATACTGCATCATCTAATTCAAATTGTTCAAGTAAGTAAGTAAAGGAGGAACAAGGAATTCAAATGTTCGTCCAAGGTTTCCCTAACCATTACTCTATGCGCTTCAGACTTCAGAGCTTGCTACAGTCCGTGGGCATGAACGACATTTGCCCGACAGTGATGTCAAACAGCATCTGTATATTCTGCTGCTGGAAATTGCCGAGCACCGAAGTCGACGCCGGCGTTGTTCCGCCGATGGTTAGGCAGAAGGTCGAGTCCTCTTCGTCGAAGTACATGTAGTTGTCCCTGTGCAGCCTCATGTCCGCCCCGCCGGCGAAGTGCAGCACCATGTCCGGCATGGCAGGAAGTTGTTGCTGGCCGCCTGGAGCCGGGAAGCAAGGGCTGTCAAGGCTGGAGGCGTTCACCACCGGCTGACCGAACACGTCGGCGACGTGGCTCACGACCACTCTGAACGCGGTTTCGTCGAGCGCCGTGAAGATGGTGCCTGAATCCACGATCATGCCCCCGGTGCCGTCGGCGCGCAACGCGAAGGTGTCGTTCGGGATCGGCAGGCGAGCGTCGCCGAGCGATATGCCCTCGAGGGAGACGAAGTAGCGCGATGGGTTCTGCGGGCTCTGCAGCAGCGGCGTCGACTGCACCTGCGCGTCGGCATCGCCGGCGATAATGTCCGATAGTGTCCCGAACAAGAAAGGGCTGCGTAGGCTAGAGTTGAAGAAGTCGGTGAGGCAGTAGGAGAACTTGCCGACCCCTAGCTGCGCCACGAGGGAGAGCGTCCCGCGGCCGAGGCCGACCGTCCCGGTGGAGTTGTACGAGGCGCCCCCGTTGTCTTCGCCGCAGCCGAACGCGACGCCATGATGAGCGCTAGAGGTAGAAGCGGATCCGAAGGTGATCGTCTCCGTCCCCAAGATTCCCGTCGAGTAGGCGCCGTCGCCATAGGCGTAGCGGTACCTGCAGACGGGCGCGGAGGAACAGTTGCGGCTCCATATGGGCAGGCACGTGGCGCTGGAGCAGGCCACGGGGGAGAAGCTGGAGGAGGCGGCGGTATCGTAGATGGGCGTGTCCTGCGGGAAGCAGAGCTTGCAGGGCTGGCACTGCGTCCAGGTGAGGTCGCTGCCGGTGTCGGCGAGGGCGATGAACGGCACCGGCGGCGTGCCGATGGCGAGCTCCATCAGGTACTCGGCTTGCCCCGAGAAAAGCCTGGGGCTGGTCTCCGAGCTGGATGAGGTCGTGGAGTAACCGGATAGCGTCGTCGTCGCCGCTCGGAGGCGGCTCCTATGCGCTGCTCGGCGCAGCAACTCTGCCTTGGTAAAGCCGCCTTTGGAGTCAACGTGGGTGAGCACGGCGCGGTAGCCGGACGGCGCCGAACTGGCCAGTGAGGCCAGCAGGAGCAAGATGAGAGCCATCAAGGGAGCCATGCTGCTAGGCATGGCTGATCGATGCAGAGCTCGAGTAGGGAGAAATGGGCTGCTTGAAAGAGTCATGGTGAAACTTAACTTGCAAGTCAATTTATAGTTACATCCACCGTTCACCTATTGAAGACATGACAACAGGAAGAAGATAGTTAACAACTTTTTGATCCCTTTTGATCCTTGTATAGGTCTCTGGCATATCGGACGTACGGAAGAATCCACAGAATGGGGAACGGCCGCCTCGCTTTGATTTTGGCGCTAACCATCTGATCCCTACATTGGACCTGCTCCTCCGGCCTCTGAACCTGCAGGTGCCGCCACTTGCCGGTACTGAGAACACCCGGGAAGAAGTAAACGAACAGGCAAGGACCTTAGGCTCCAAGACGTCGGTACTGATAAAAAATGCTAATCAGAGTAGTATAAAAAAGATAACAAGCAAACCAACCTATGGTTGGATGGCTAGGAGGATGGTTGAACCCCTAGCCCACCAGAGTTCAAGCCCCAGGTTTGATACTGTGTGTTGCATAAAAGGCGGAATATTCTTTTAGTGGGAGGCGACGTTCCCGTCGACAGCGAGGCGCCCATGGTGACTTCGTCAATCTCAAGACCCGATCCGCCGAATTGGTCTATCGCGGGTGCTCATAGGGTACGGTGTGCGTGTGTGCGTTCATAGGGGTGTGTGCATGTACGTGTTGTGAGTGTCTACGATTGTACCATGTTTCTCAAAAAAAAAAAAGATAACAAGTTTGGGCTTAACTGGCATGGGAGAGAATCAGTCTGTTAAAGTTTGCAATATGTACTCCACCTGTCCATAAAAGGATGTCGGAAATCATTTTTTGCAAAAAAAAAATCCATAATACATCCAAAACGCTTCAAAATAGGCTTTCAAATTTGAATATCAAACTGTAATTTTGTCTCTGTCGTCCTCGACGTCCGCCGGCAATCTCTCGACAAAACAACTTGTCGACGTTCGAGGAATCAGCTTGTTCTCGGTAGTTCTAGAGGATCAACTGGCCTTCTAGCAAAGATGACGAGGGCGAGCACTGGCGGAGCTAGTACAGAATTCCGGGGGGAGGGGGGGGGGGCAAAACTGAAAAGATGAATGTTTGGGGGGGGGGGCAGATTACTCTATTTCTCCACACCAAAGTCCCTACTAAAAATTTTCTTCACTAATTCTTCAAAATCTGGGGGGGGGGCGGTGGCCCCCTGACATACACATAGCTCCGCCGCTGAGGGCGAGGTTAGTGAAGATCGATCGATCGATCTAGGATCACCGTCGCCCCCATCATATACCTCGAGCAAAAAGTTCGCACTGCTTACCTTGCTCGCCGCCGGATGCTCTCTGATCCGCGCGCGCCGCTAGCCGAACTCATCGCCGTCCTCGACCTCCTTCCTGTGCCACTGGTCCACCGCGGTCCCAAGAAAAAAGAACCACGTTGAGACTCTACGACCCACACTATTGGTGCGTCCTGGAATAAATTAAACATTGGTGTCATAATTGGAGACAGGATAACAACTTAGTGCCACTGTTGCAAAAACTAGGAAACGGGGTGGCGTCATGCTGCGTCCTTGACGGAACAACGTTGTCGAATAGTCAGTTAAAGGTATTGTTGGTAGTTACCATATGAAAATAACAGTCAGAAAAATGTAAAGGTACGGTATGTGTACTGTGGTATTATTGTCCAAAGTTAGCTAGAATACAACAATAGTATTTTCCCCATACAAAAGAAGCGGCGAGGAGTGGAATTAGTGTCAAAGTATTAAAAGATACAAATAATTGAATAATTACTGTATGGCTAGAATATTAGTCACCCTCGAAAAATTACCAAAGGTAATTACCTTGTGAAAATTACTGCTGAAAAAGTGCGATGGAAAATTATTGTCAAAGAATAGGAAAAGAACATAATTTTTTTACTTGGGTGAAATACAATTAGAGAATTATTCACCGCCGAGGAGTTATCATGGGGTGACTAACGACAGACAGGAAATTTCGGCCAAAAAGCTTTATCAAAAGATTTCCATCGAGTAGTTAAGAAAAGGAGCTAAATAAATATTGTCATTTATGTAAGGTAACTACCATGATAAATAACGATCAGGAAGGCGTGGTACCATTGAGTAGTAAAAAATAGGATGTAGTAAAAATACCATCATAAACGTTGGGTAATTACTGTCGGAATATTACGGATGGAAAGTTGTGACGTAATAGTTACCCTCAAGTCGTTAAAAATGGTTTAAAGAATTCTTCCGCTAAGTAAATATTTTTGTTAAGATAAGCTAAAATAATACCGTCATATACATATGGTAATTATTGTCGGGGCCAAAAAGTTGTTCTCTAAAAGTTATCAGCGAGTCAGTAAAAATAAGCTTAAAATACACTCGAAGAAATAATAATGAGCAGTTCAAAAAGAGACGTACAATCATGGCTAAGAAATTATGCACCTCAAAAAAATTACCATAGGATAACTATCACCAAAAAATTATGGCCGAGAAGCTACGTCGGAGCTACCATCGAAAAATTAGGGCTAAAAGCTACACCAAGAAATTACCATAAAAAAGTATAAAAAGTGGAATGTAAAAAAGACAAATTGTAACAAATGGTAGCAACGTGGCTACCGCTGATTGGACAAAATTCAACATCTATAGTGCTCATTGCGTGGAGCGCCCATAGGCCGAGAATCTCACCAAGTTTCTTTACTATTAAAAAGAAGTTGGTGTTGGTAAGTCATACTTTGACACTTTTTACATCAAACATCGGAGCCATCTAGATTGTCCAATTTCTCCCGCAACCAAAAATCACCGCCCGATCTAAAGCAAGTCCCCCTTACCACAATGACAGCGAAATTGCCACCACACCAGACCAACGAAACGATCTCTTCCTTTTTTATCCGCTCTCTTTGCTCGCGTAGGGTTTCCTCCCTGAAAACGAACCGCCACCAGCACCGGCCTCCAGCCACCGCCACTCCACCTCTTGGTGCACCCCTGCCTCCCGCAGCTTCCCGGATCCCACGCGATGATGACGGCCGGAAGCTCCGACGACGAACTTCTCCACGCACTGCCGCCTCTGCCTCCAGGTACACGCCTCCCGCCGCTTGGATCTCACGCTGAGGAAGGAGACGCCGAAGGGACTTACTCCTCCTCACCCACAAGACAACGGCGGCGGAGGTCACCTGCCATGTAGGACGCAGAGGGGATCTTTGACGTGGAGAGGAGCACCTGATCAGACGCGGCGGCAGCTTTGGATCAGACGTGGCAGCACTGTCGAGGTATGTTTCTACGGTTAAATGCATGTGATGTGTTTGGTAAAATGCTACAAACTGTTTCATTCTGCATAGCTAATGGATCCATTTTATTGTGTATAATATATTACTCTGTCCAATCTAATTGCAAATTTTTAAGGTAACCCTTTTCTTGCTGGGCTTATCAAATTTGTGCGCCCTTCAAACGTTTTCTTGAATCAGGAGCAGACAATAGGTGTCTTTTGCCAAAACAATGAAGTGAATGGACAACATGTCTTTGCTTTTCATTTAATTCTTCTTAGAACGTCACTGCAGTCACTCCAGTCTGTGACTTCTGAATTATTTTTCTTTTTGGCTTCTTATTCCTCTGCATGGTTCAGACGTCTGAATGTAGTGTGGGCAGGGGGCGATGCAATCTCACATGTTCCCAGGCAAGTTCTTGGCGGAGTACCTACTGGACTGCCTGGAGATATTATTAAAGGACGGTGCCCTAGAGGTCCCATGGAGCGTCTTTAGACCTGATGGAGTCGGACAAGAGCATGATGTTGGCGAGCTGGGCAGATGAAGTACTACTCTTGCCTCAAGCAATGATTTACAGGTATTCCCATCGCGCTATCGAGAGAACTCTTTACTGCATGAAGGTCAGGTTCTTATCCCAAATTTCAGAGTCAGACATAGTATGCATATGCATGTAAGCATGTGGGAAGTTGTCTACTGTACAATGAAACTTAATTTAGACCTTAGCTTGTAGTTTTGACTTTCTGAACTAGGGGCTTCAATAAATAGAAATATATCAAAATCATGTTCTATAACGTGAGTTTTTTGCACATAAAGAGAAATCTTTGTGATGTGATTTTCTTCGTGCCCACTCTGAATAATCAATTAGGACTTATGTGCATTCAGATTATGTATCTTATTTATAAAACATGCAAAACCCTTATGCGAGTTCATTGATTATACATAATTTTGGCTTGTAGATTTTTTCAGAGGCTAATACGAGAAGTCAACATTCCCAAATGTTATTAATTCCAAGCTACCTAATTCTCAACGAGGACGCTCATTCATATTTTTCCGGGACTTGAAAGTTTTGAAAGCAAGTACTCTCTGACTATTAGAAACAATTTCAGGTTTATCAATGTCACTTATAATGTTTACTATCTTTCATCAATTCAGCTTTCTTGTTTCCTCCACCGCTTTGATGTCTAACGAAATAAATAAATAAATAACACTATTTTCTTAGAAATACGATAGCACTGGCACTAAATACCCTCCTCCATTATTGTTCTAAACTAAATTCTGTACTGAATTTTTCTAAGATATTAATATCAACTGGTGTGCTTGTACTTTATTTTCTCCAAAGATAACTCTCCTGGTATTTAAGTTTAGAGGAAGGAGAGTCTCAATAGAGAAGGGAGTCTGGTGGAAAGAAGAATACGAGAGAGGAGAGATCATCAGGAGCACAAAGACAACAAACAAGTGAGCTTTGCATTAGCTCATAGTTCCAATCGATTTTGATCATTTACATGATAGAACCAACGCATTAAGTTATATATCTGTTGTTATTTGACCAGGAAAGGAGTGGCTAATTGGATCTTTCCGTACCAATTTCCTAGGGATCAAGTACAAGGAATTCGGCTTCTGTTTGCACCAATTAGAGATAGCGAAGACGCTACTATGATGTTGCCTCATAAAAATAATGAGCCTCTCGATGGATGTCGGCGTGCTCGGCGTTGAGGCGAACAGTAAGAAGGTCGTCGGCAAGGCCTTCGTGGCGAATCACGACCGCTAAACCAAGTAGTGTTGTAGGGCGCATTCAAGATAGCCTGTGAGCGCCTCTCTTTCCCTCATGCTCATTATTCTTGGATTGTGCTAATCCTATCTGCAAGGTAGTTGCAGTTCTGGTTCTTGCTATTGTTTGTTTCATTTGGGAAGCAACGACATGTTATATAATCTTCTGCTTACTTCACCTGCTAGAGTAATGGCAAGACTAAACCAATCTATGATCTTGATTATAGCTTGACTTCCCAACACCGTGCACACTTCCTACAAGAGATATCAATATGTTGTCGATGTATGCATCTTCTGTACGTATTTGATAAAATTTCAAATAGAACCGATCATATGAATTTTTCCTTTCCACCCCACCATGGCATTAACAAAGCCACATGTCATTCAGTCTTGCACTAGGTACACTACATCTTACATTCAGCTATATGCATTTCAGATTTCAAGCATCCGCTAGCTATATGTAATTCAGAGTTAATATCATCATCAAGCAAGTCGCTCCTTTTAAATTAAGTGCAGCTTACTTTTTGGTAATTACAATGGTTTTTAGTGAGTATGGCAATATCTCTGTTATTTTGAAAATATATACCCATTTGTTGCTCTTTAAGAATTGCATGTGTTAATTTCTCTTCTTGGAGCTTTTTTGTGTGATACTCGGAGTTGTAGGTCTGATCCTTGTGCTGGGCGTAGCAGGAAAAACACAATGGTGTACAAGTTGCATGCTAGGGAGGTCCTCTCGAATGTTCCTCCAAATGATAAGTTTATTGATCTGTGTCACCTAATATTTGTTTTTGTATATCCAGTGTTAAATTGAAGTTAACTGATGTGTACTGTAAATGGGAAACAAATCTACTAACTGCAAACGGTTACGCTGTTTGAAGATTCCGAATCTGCTTATATAAAGCTTTCTAATTAACTGATCCCTGTCCTGATGAGACCAGCCTTAACAGAGATATTTCTTATTGCCCATGTAGGCCGATAAAATGCAATGGGAAGCAACTGGCTCGTTACAAGGGAGGTGGCAGCAACGATTGATGGCGACTATTTACACACTTCATAGATGAACCCTATAGATTGTAGCTGATTGTGATTGTCTGTGAAAACGATTCTTATTTATTGTTGAATAGGGGTTATTAGTTCTATGGAAGTTGTTCTTTATTCATATTCATTTACTTAAGAATGAATGTTTTGCTTTATGGTTGTAGATTATATATTGCACTTCAGATCTCTGAACAAGCACATTATAAGTTGCCCAGTCATGTATTCTTAATGTTCAAATTTATTGTTCCATCTTTATCTGTGAAATGCACATACTTATAGTATGAATATATCTAACAGTAGAACTGCACAACATCTCACAGCTTCCTCCTCCTCTGAATCTATGAAGGTTGGAAATCAAATGCAAGTTTTTGCAACTGCCAAATGCTGCTTCGAGTGCTGACGATCAGCTAGAGGTGTTGTGGATTTGGGCCAGAGGTACAACAGATAAAAGGAACAAAAAGATGTCAGATGCTTGGTACATGCTTGTTTGTTGGAGCATCTTGATCCAACATAATTCGAGGGTCCTTGACGATCTAACCAAATAATGTAATGAATATGTTCTGGTGTCCAGGATTATGGAGGACATGAAGCTTTGGAGCTTTCAGGGAGATGTAGATTTGAATCTTAGGTGAGTTGTAAGGATAGTGTAAGTTGGGTGTGTGTCTGACCGGATCATCTGTGACGTAGGTCAGCTAAAGTAGATTTGAATCTTAGGTGAGTTGCAAGGGTAGTGTAAGTCGCGTGTGTGTCTGTTGAGAGAGCGAGGGAGGGGGAGACTTGGATTCAAATACATACTTGTACTCCGGACATAACATTGGACGTCTGTTGCGAGAGAGATTGTGTTCGTCCCGATGCGATAGTAAACTGTACAGATATACATCATGTGTGATTAGTAAGAGTTAACCAATTGTTTGGATGAATCGTATTTTACTTACGCTCGTGGCAACGCACGGGCATTTAACTAGTAATATATAGTATATCTATTTAATAATTCATACCACTTCTGGAGCAATGGACAACAAATTGTGCAAATCCTCCTTTGACCTTGTTTTGACAACAAAATTGAAAGTCCTGGCCCACCCTTGTAGCTGACGTGGAGGCGAGCACGTTCTGTCTGGCCGGTTCCAACGAGTTCGGCTGGTTCATTTCGTCCGCGTGTCAGTTCGATAGAGGAGGCGATGGAAGAGGTGTGTAACAACCCTAGTTTTACCAAATAGTAATTAAGAAATATTTGTGCATTCATGAGCATCATTATCATTGCTAAAGAACGTTTCATTAAAGAAAAGGTTCCTAAAACCCTAACCCTAGTTTCCCTCTCCCTCTCAAATCAATTCAAAATGTTTTGAATTTGAAAGCTATCAAAATGTGTGGAGCCCACTCTGAATAAAAGGGCCCCACAACAGTTTGTATATTTTACAAAAGCTTTTGGTATTTTTGAAACATCCAAAACAGATTTGAAAATGAAAATACAAAGAGAGAAAAGAAAACAGAAAAGAAAAAGGAATTTGCAAATAAAAACCTACCCTAATCTATTTGGGCCGAGCCAGCTCCTCTCCCCTCTCTCTCTGCTGCCCACACACACTGGCCAGCAGCCGTCGCCCTTGCTTCCCCGCAGCCCATCTTGGCCCACGCTAGCCCGTCCTCGGCCCGACACCACTTCGACCCTCCCTTTGTCGTCTTACTCGCTCACGTCAAGCTGCTGCGTGCCGGTGCCTCCGTCATCGATCTTTGCCGACGTTGCGATGCGCGCCACCGCCTGCGAGGATGAGGATAAGAACCGCCACGTCACGCTCTCTCTCCCTATACCCATTTTGCTTCCTCTCGATCTCTATGCCATTCTCCCCTTCGGTCCAAAACCCTAGCTGCGGACTCGCCGTCGTCCCCTCCATCTCCGACCACCCCTTGGCCATCTGAGACCACGGTCGGCTCCGCCTTGTCTCGCTTAGGCTTCTCATCAAAGAAATCGGCCGTGGGCACTACGAAATGTCGCCATCGACCTCGCCTCCCTCGACTCCGGCCGCCGCGTCCATCGTCGATTCCGGCTGTTCTCGATCTCCCCCGACCTCGCCGACACGTTTGTCGTTCTCAGGGTGAGATATTGGTCCTCGTCGACCCTCTCCCTTTCCCCCTCTCGCTCTGGTTCATCCCCTTCACGACCACCTGCCACCGCCGCCGTTGTTCTTTGTCGTCGTCGTCGCTCAAGTGACCCCCTGCAAGTGGCGCCGCTAGTTTCTAGTCGCCCGCGTCGCCCTCTCTCGTATGCCCCAAACCGCGCAAGCCCGCATCGCCCCTAGCGTCGGATTCGATCACCACCTAAGAGCATCTCCATTGCTGACGTCAGCATGGTGCAATATCCCCATTTCTTTTATATTAAATGTTTTTGAAATTCATTTCTGTAATTATTTCAGTAAAGGAAATACCTGACATGTGGGCCCCTATTGTAAGTCATATAAACATTTTCAGAAATTTTTTCTGATTAAATAAAATGTAAAAGTAATTCCAAAATATAAATTGTTTTATAATATTCTAAAAATGATTTAAAATGAATTAAAATTGGAGAAATTCATAACTAATTCATTTTAAATTAGAAAATACAAATAATATATCAAAATGTTCGAAAAAATGGGATCTATCTCTTTAAGCCATAATCATGCATTGTTAAACAAATTCAATGACAAGTTTAATTAGAAGAATCGAGATCGAGATCGAGATTGAAGACCGAGATCAACACCGTCGAAGCTCGAAGACCAATACTTGATGTGAGACCCTGGCGCATGGCTCAGTAGGATTGATAGGAAACTCATACTAACAAGTTGCAACTTCTTTTTCGGAAGCGCATTCAAAAAGAACTCTAAGGTTAAGCGTGCTTGGCCTAGAGCAATTCTAGGATGGGTGACCGACCGGAAAGTGGGTACCGGGTGCGCATTAGTGAGGGCAAAGTGCGTAGAAAATACTAGTGTTGGTTTGTGGGGTTAGTCTAGAGATCCCATTGAGCTGCCAGAAGTGACAGCCGTCGGTCCAGAGTGACCGGGGGTGTTACAAGTGGTATTAGAGCTGACCCTCGCGGTTACATGGGCGTGTGCGGGTCAGTGGCGGACATGTGTAGCATGTCGCATGTGGCCCGGAGTGGACATGGCATGGCAATGTGCTAGCACTAGACGCACAGACGTGTGCCAAGAGAGGATGTTCCTGGCTTGTGGTTGATTGACGTGGACGTCGATCTTCTAAGGGTGGGTGTATGTGAGACCCTGACGCATGGCTCAATAGTATTGATAGGAAACTCATACCAACAAGTTGCAACTTCTTTTTCAGAAGCTCATTCGAAAAGAACTCTAAGGTTAAGTGTGCTTGGCCTAGAGCAATTTTAGGATGGGTGACCGACCGGAAAGTGGGTACCGGGTGCGCACGAGTGAGGACAAAGTGCGCAGAAAAGACTAGTGTTGGTCTATGTGGTTAGTCTAGAGATTCTTTTGAGTTGCCAGAAGTGACAGCCGTCGGTCCGGAGTGACCGGCGGTGTTATACTTGATCAACTATAATCAAGTCAAGTACGAGGTGTTCGAAGATCTGCTTATTGGTTATCAACAGGCAAAGGAAAGAATAGCCCCACCATGATACAATCATATGCTTTCGAAAGTATTTCAATTCTTGCCATGTGCATACGATTCAAAAGTCTTTTATCAATACATAGAGTAATCCTATCTTATGCATGTTACGTTTGTAGCCTATATTCCCTGATCCACTGCTCCTAGCATAACTAGGGTTTGGCTTGTGAAGTGTTGCTAGAGCTGTTACATCTGTTGTGCTTAGCCATGCTTAGCTGTTACCGCTGGTCCATCCGGTTGATGAATCAGAGTTACGAATGAACCTAGTTTGACAGGATGACGTGGTATGATCAGAGATGAAAGTTAAACATGCTAAGGCTTATATGGGAGGCCACAGTGGGTTATGGTTTTTTCAGTCCCATACCTACCACTACTAGGAAATGCGTTTTTGCCTCTTGAACCAAGACGAGCGTACAGCCACACAGGGGCTTGGAAACCCCCTCGACCAACTAACTTTCCTAGTAGATTCCATGAGTCATATAGTTTGGGCGTTCCATTCGATATATGCATCTTGGTTATTCTCGAAGGAGGTGAAGGAGGTGCATTCATAATAGGTAGGTAAGTGTGGCCGGGAACAAGATATGCCCGACATCCGTAATCTTGAACCCTGCGCACATCATTAGGTACCGGCTTCGAGACTTGACCCGTTACGGCGGCATCTCCCTAGTGCGTGACTCATGGTCTCGGCGAAAGCAAGGTAAAGGTCGTGTCTAACCACCCTTTGTCGGCCTTCTAAGGAAGAGGGCTTATCTAGTGGCATTAAGAGAAGGTTAGTACGTGTGGGTAAAGTTGTACATCCCTGCAGGGTATTAATCTTTTCAAAAATCCGTGTCCACGATTATGGACAACTTGGGAACGGACGTGATGATCATAAGAACTTGAACCTAATTGTAAAACTTGGCAAGTTAAGTAATGTGTGCTTAAGGATGCTTTCTGGGGGAGTTGATACGTCCAAAATGTATTTACTTTCTCGAACACTTTGCTATTGTTTCTTCTCTAAACTTGTGTGATTTGGATACAACTAACACGGATCAAGGCTTTTCGTGAGAATTACCTTGGTGTCTTGTTTTTGTGCAGAAAATGAACTATCAGCAAAAATCTCAGAAAATATGCCAAAAACTATTTCTCACTAGAAGATCCACGGAGCCAGAAGAGGAGACAGAGGGGAGGCCTCGGGGGGCCCAGACCCACCCCAGGCGCGGGCCCACTGACCCCGCGCCTGGGGGAGGTTTGGCCATCCCAGGCAGCTTCTCGGTCTCCCTCCGCGTCTATAAGTTGCCTTCTGACCTAAAAACAGAGAGGGGTTCGATAGTTTTTCAGAAAGAGTTCCGCTCCACCGCCGCCACCAGAAACCAAGATTCGGATCAAAAACTCTGTTCTGGCACCCTGCCAGGACCTTGACTTCAAACTGGTGGTAATCCACGAGGAGGTGGATTCTGCCTTCTGATTGGCTGGACACCAGTACATACGGATCCATCAAGGAGGCTTTGTTTTAATTGCCGTTTCTTCACCTGGCACGCTGACGCGATTCAGGGTGCAAGTTGGGATGGCTGCCCACGGCGGTGCCACGCCGTTTTCATTTAATTGCGTCCGTTAACATCCATGGATAGGAGCATTAAATTGGTGGATAACTGCGGGCTGTCCGCTACCACCGCTAGTAAACTATACAATCTGCAAATTTGTATCATCAACACCCTGCGGTTCCGTCGGCGATCGTCAAACTAGATCAATTGTGTTTTATTTAATCGAGATGGTTGGTTTTAGTTGGCTGGAGAGAGGAGTACATACAGGGGATAAGGAAAGGAGCTGAACAAACGTCACAAGCCGAGATGATTTCATTTTTGGACTGCCGTCACTGTTTAGTGGGGGCTGGCGGATGCCGCGGCTAGTAGGCAGGACCTAAGCGATCAAAATTGTAGTTCCGCCTAATTAAACGGCCACAGCGACAAGCCCACGGATGGCCGTGGACACCTCCACTTACAGGCTGAGACGCGATTGAGGTGCCGTCCAGAAGATAAACTGCGCGCAGGGTTTCTGTGTTTTAATTGTCGAGGTTCCATGTACTCCCTATGTCCGTAAAAGACTGTACGTATAGGCTACAACGTTTTTCCAGAAAAGAGTGTATGTTTGCCTTCGGTCCGCTGTAATTTTTTGTTTAGGCTCTGGTTGATGCCTCGATACCAGCCCAGCGCAAAGACCGACGAACGGCTCGACCGCTGGAATTGGCCATGGTGCCATGCAGGATCTGTTTATTAGCATGTGCATTGAGTGTATACACGAATCGAAGCAGTGCTACTAGCTCGCCGGTGAGGGGGCTTTTAGTAAAATCGTTAGCATGCTCCTGCCTACATTATGAAAAAACCAACAAATGTAGATCACCAAAATTAAGTCTCGAACAAATGACGTATGCCTGTGTGTGACACAGATTAATTGCACATTCCAGTGATCTTGTTCAACATGACTTGAATCCGAGGCTTGATCATCCTGGGAGTGCTGTTAAGCAATACCACTTGCTCTTCAAATGTCCCGAGGCTAGATTTATTTGGTCTCTTTTCCAGTGTGCTTTTCATTCTCCAGCACATCCTTGTTCAATTCATGAGCTAGGTGCTTGGGTTTTGAAGTTCAATGGTTCTGAAAAAATTGCAGCTAAGATTTGCTTGGCTAGCATATTCTGGGCCATTAGGAAGACAAGAAATGGAGCCTGCTTTGATAAGGTGTTGCCTGATAATCCTAGTGATGTAATTTTTCAGATATGTCATTGGATTGATTATTGGGGTGAATCACACTCCAAGGTGCAAAAGTTCCTGCAGCGAAGCACTAAACTCCTAAAGATGGTGCTGCAAGATGTCTTCAATCGATCGAAAGGTTGGGCTCCAATATGTCAGAAGAATATTAGTGGATAGTCTTCATCAGGAATGATAGTATCTGGACTTTGATCAGCTTAGGTAGAGGGAAAAACTGGAGTAATTTCGTTTGCCCCGGAATCTGTAATTCGTGCTTTCTGGGGTTCATGCTTTTCTTGCTTTTGTGCATTGTTTCTCGGCGATGTACATGTGGAAGTTGTAATTGCCCGAAAAACTTTGTAGAGCGTAAGTTTCATTAATGAAGCTGGGGAATAGTCCCTTTTTTTATCAGAACAAAGACATATTCAGTCCAGAGGCCATGTGTGTAAGGTGCAATGCAGTTGTTTCACATTTCGTTTTCTCTCTCCATTATTTTAGCACCACGGATTAGATTAAAAATATGGTCTATGGAGGAATTTACCAGCTAGTACACATCCACTCAACTTAGGTGGATGAGAATTGGGAAAAATGAGAAAGTGAATGGTGTACAACTGTACATGAGGGACTGAGTGTTCTGACTGAATGGATGCTCTGTGACTTCACTGAGCAGCTGGCCAGCTGATGAACTTGAATAGACCTCTTCGTTTTCAGCTCCGCTCTCTCGAGAATTGCCACAAACGCAAATTCCGTTTTTTATGGGTTCAAAGATTCTTTCGCAAAACCATTCGTCTTTTTCTGGTTTATTGGTTTTATAATGAAAAGTAGAGGAAAAAAATCGAACAATATCGACCAACAAGACTTGCATATCTATCAGAAAATACTGCATCATTTAAATTCAAATTGTCCAAGTAATAAGTAAGTAAAGGAGGAACAAGGAATTCAAATGTTCGTCCAAGGTTTCCCTAGTCGTTACTCTATGCGCTTCAGACTTCAGAGCTTACTACAGTCTGTGGGCAGAAACGACATCTGTCCGACCGTGATGTCAAACAACATCTGTATATTCTGCTGCTGGAAATTGCCCAGCACCGAAGTCGACGCTGGCGTTGTTCCGCCGATGGTTAGGCAGAAGGACGAGTCCTCTTCGCTGAAGTACATGTAGTTGTCCCTGTGCAGCCTCATGTCCGCCCCGCCGGCGAAGTGCAGCACCATGTCCGGCATGGTTGGAAGTTGCCTCTGACCGCTGGGAGCCGGGAAGCAAGGGCTGTCCAGGCTGGAGGCGTTCACCACCGGCTGCCCGAGCACGTCGGCGACGTGGCTGACGACCACCCTGAACGCGGTTTCGTCGAGCGCCGTGAAGATGGTGCCTGAATCCACGATCATGCCGCCGCTGCCGTCGGCGCGCAGCGCGAAGGTGTCGTTGGGGATCGGCAGGCGAGCGTCGCCGAGCGATATGCCCTCGAGGGAGACGAAGTAGCGCGATGGGTTCTGCGGGCTCTGCAGCAGCGGCGTCGACTGCACCTGCGCGTCGGCATCGCTGGCGATAATGTCCGGTAGTGTCCCGAACAAGAAAGGGCTGCGTAGGCTAGAGTTGAAGAAGTCGGTGAGGCAGTAGGAGAATTTGCCGACCCCTAGCTGCGCCACGAGGGAGAGCGTCCCGCGGCCGAGGCCGACCGTCCCGGTGGAGTTGTACGAGGCGCCCCCATTGTCTTCGCCGCAGCCGAACGCGACGCCATGATGAGCGCTGCTGGAGGTAGAAGCAGAGCCGAAGGTGATCGTCTCCGTCCCCAGGTTTCCCGTCGAGTAGGCGCCGTCGCCGTAGGCGTAGCGGTACCTGCAGACCGGCGCGGAGGAGCAGTTGCGGCTCCATATGGGCAGGCACGTGGCGCTGGAGCAGGCCACGGGGGAGAAGCTGGAGGAGGCGGCGGTGTCGTAGATGGGCGTGTCCTGCGGGAAGCAGAGCTTGCACGGCTGGCACTGCGTCCAGGTGAGGTCGCTGCCGGTGTCGGCCAGGGCGATGAATGGCACCGGCGGCGTCCCGATGGCGAGCTCCATCAGGTACTCGGCTTGCCCCGAGAAAAGCCTGGGGCTGGATTCCGGGCTGGAGGAGGTCGTGGAGTAACCTGATAGCGTAGTCGTCGCCACTCGGAGGCGACTCCTATGCGCCGCTCGGCGGAGCAACTCTGCCTTGGTAAAGCCGCCTTTGGAGTCAACGTGGGTGAGCACGGCGCGGTAGCCGGACGGCGCCGAACTGGCCAGTGAGGCCAGCAGGAGCAAGATGAGAGCCAGAAAGCAGGGATCCATGCAGCTAGGCATGGATGATCGATGCAGAGCTCGAGTATGGAGAAATGGGCTGCTTGAAAGAGTCATTGTGAAACTGAACTTGCAAGTTAATTTATAGTTACATCCGCCGTTCACCTATTGAAGACATGACAACGAGAAGAAGATACTTCTATGGGTCTCTGGCATAATCAGACGTACTGAAGAATCCACATAGTGGAGTTGAGCGGCCGCTTGGCTTTGATTTTGGCGCTAACCATATGAACCCTGCTACATTGGACCTGCTCCTCCGGCCTCTGAACCTGCAGGTGCCGCCACTTGCCGGTACCGAAAATACCCGGGAAGAAGTAAACGAACCGGCAAGGACCTTAGGCCCCAAGACGTCAGTACTGATAAAAATGCTAATCAGAGTACAAATAAGATGGTACAAAAAAGATACTTCCCTCCATTTCATAATATAAGTCTTTTTAGCAAGCTGTTTTAATTTGATAAAAAAGCTTACATTATGAAATAGAGATAGTAACAATTTGGGCTTAACTGGCATGGGAGAGAATCTCGGAGACCGTTCAAATTCATTTTTGCAAAAAAGTCCATAATACATCTCATACACTTCAAAATAGGACTCCGAATTTGAATTTCAAATTGTAATCTTGTCTCCGCCGTCCTCGACGTCCGCCGTCAATCGCTCGAGGAATCAACTTGTAGTCGATCATTCGAGGAATCAACTTGCTGTCGATCGTTTTAGAGGATCCGCGTCCAGCAAACACAACAGGGGCGAGGTCAGCAAAGAGAGACCGATCGATCTGGGATCGCAGTCGCTCCCGTCATATACCACCAGCATAAAGTTCGCGGTGCCTACCTCGCTCGTCGCCGGCCTGCTCTCTAATCCGCGCGCGTTGCTAGCCGAGCTCGTCGTCGTCCTTGACCTCCTCCACATGGTGCGGGCCCTCCTCTGCTCCGCTGCGGCATCGCGGTCGCCATAAAAAATGAACCACGTTAAGCCACTACCTTCACGCAGTCCACCGGCCCGCACTAGTGCACTACATTGGTACCAGTGTGTTTCGGAGTAAATTACACATTGGTACCGTAATTAGAGGTAGGGTAACGACTTAGTGCCACTTTTACAAAAAAATACTAATTCATACCACTTCTAGGGCAACGAACAACAGATTGCGCAAATCCTCATTTGACCTTGTTTTGACAGCAAAACTGACGTGGAGGCGAGCATGTTCTGACCGGCTGGTTCCAACTGGTTCGGCTTGCTCATTCTGTCCACGCGTCAGTTCGATTGAGGAGGCTATGGAAGAGGTGCCCACTCCAAGCAGCATGGTTCCCTACGAACAGTACACACGGTGGCGGCGCTCACGGCGGCAGCAGTGGAAACGGTGATGGAGACGTTGCTAGTGCTGGAGCTGGCAGCGGTGACGATGAGTTGGACGAACTGTGGTTATCTCGTCCATCGGTGGTGGTCATGCTTACGTACCTTTGAGTGGATAATCTGAAGACGACGAGCGAGCGTTGGACATACAGATATGAAGGAGTTGAGTAAGTACCCCTTCCTCTCGATTTCTTTGCGGTACTAGTTCAATTGGGGCTGCTGATTGTGCGGTCGTGACGGTTCCGACCCGATCGATCTACAACTCCGCGGCGACGGAGAATCACCTCCTCTTCGGCGCTTTCGACTTTACCGTCTACTCGCCGGATACCATGAAGGATTTCGAGCCCGTAGGCGACGGACTCGAAATTCTGTTCGGGAGCTTCTGCTTCCAGGTGGGACAAACTGGCACCCTCCGCCTCTCTGAGCGGGTGCCCGTGCCGTCAATCAGGCCCGCTTCGTGGGCTCCGCACCCCGTGCTACGCACGTCACCATCAACAGATGAGTTCTACGGCAGCAGCAGCTGCAACTCCGATCTATGCGATCCACCTTCGGATGAAGGGACCTATGGTTCCGGATCCGAAAGCTGCGGCAATGACCAATCTGCAGCGCTATCCGCGCGCAATCATCAAACCGACGAGGAACGCCTAACCCGCCGCCCAACCCCAACCCGCAGATGTAAACGGCAAAAACGGTGGAAAGCGGCGAAACGGGAAAACAGGGCCACCTCATCCAACTTAGCAAAGAAGGATGGGTCGAAGCACGCCGCTACCGTCAAGCGTAAATAGTCCTACCTCTCGACTCCCACGGATCTGCTGATGGCATACCACTACCTCCTCATCGAGGAGCACAAGAAGCAAGTCAAGATGCGGAGACGCCGACAACGCAAGCAAGCAGCCTCTGAGTCCGGTCTTGGCGACGCGCTCTCCGCCAAAGGACCCGGCTCTAGCACAAACGGAAACCAGGGAAACAAGCACCACTCTCGGGTGGAAAACATGGACCCGAAGGAGCGGCGTGACGTGACCCGAACTCTCCACACATCGTTCATGGATATGGACGCCGACGGCAACATCATCCCGAAGACGCCACAAGCTGCGATCATGGCAGCCACTGCGTATCTCGCGGCTCCCCCACCTCCGGAGGGGGATCCGAAAAGGGCCATGCACAGGTCCGCACTCACCGGATTAGGACTAATCGGAGCTGCGCTCCACGAAGACGCTCCTACGGAGCCAAAGAAGAAAGCTCCGGCCAGGCGCGACCGGAGCCCCACTCCCTCATCCGAAGATGAAGAAGAACACGATCTTCCTCGAAGAAAGAAGAGCTCGCACCGCCATAAACACGACTACGACGCCAGAGACAAGCTTACACAACGCAAGATCGACAAAGCACGCGCCAAACGCGCATGCTCGTCTGAATCTGAGATGGATGAAGACGAAGGAGAACTCTGCGAGGCTCGATGCTTCAGCAGATCCGTCCGGCGAACACAGATGCCACGCAACTTCAAGCTTCCTTCGGATACTCCGAAGTTCAACGACACGCAAGATCCAAAGTCCTGGCTTAGTGACCATCTGTCATACGTCAAGCTTCACGGAGGTAACAAAGAAACCGCCATGCAATGCCTTCACCGCATGCGACAGCGCGGCGCTGGTCCGCTTAGCAGCCTATCATCAGGATCCATCCGAAGCTGGGAGGAGCTCGCTTATAGCTTCATCCGAAATTTCAAAGGCACTAGCAAGAGGCCCGCCTCAATCGAAGAGTTGCGAGCCTGCACTCAGATAACGGGTGAATCTATTCGCTCGTACATACTACGCTGGTCTAAAACCAAGAACTCCGCAGCACACACTCCGAAGAACGGGCCATCGACGCCTTCAGGGACGGCGTCAAGCGCCCAGACTTCAAGGAGAAACTTGGACGTGTAAAGCCCAAGACACTCGACCAGCTCATGGAAATCGCCAACAGTTGGGCAGACGGCGAAGATTGCATCCAGCGGGCGCAATCAGATGAAGAGGACGACTACGGCCAAAGACGCGAACGCCGCAGCAAGAGGAGATCGCGGCTCACGGACCGCGACGGACCCGACATGGTCGCAGCCGGCTACGCCGACCGCCGTAACGACAACAACCGCAACAGCGGAGGATATCGCAGCGGAAACTTCCGCGACAACGGACGACCAACACAGTCGTGGCAACGCCGCGACCGCGACAACGGACCCTCAGCATTCGACAAACTTTCGGGTCCATGCACCATCCACTTCTACATCGACAAACAAGATGGCAAAAAGAAAGCTAGCCACATGCTCAAGGACTGCCATGAAGTTCCGTAAACTCAGCGAAGGCATGATGCAGATGAGGCAACAAGCTCCAATTCCTGCGTTCGGAAACGCACCTGCGCCAGGTGAAATAGCACACGGAGCTCCTCCACCGCCGCCTATTGGAGGCCCAAATCAACCAGTCGCACCAGCGCAAAACAACGCCGGGGTCGCATACCCCCACCAAAGGGAGCGCTAAATATGATCCAGAAGGGACGCCCCACCAACAGGGTGCAGAAGAAAATCACCCAACAAATCAACTTGGCCATGGCAACTCCGCCTGCAATCCCTGAGTACCTCAGCGGATCAGAGTACTGCATCACTTTCACTCGCGGGGATCACCCTTGCAGATCCCTTGCCCAGTCATGCCGCCTGGTGCCGGAGGCGCAGATCGGAGGCTTCGAGATGAGTCGCGTCTTCATGGACGGCGGCAGCGGCATCAACCTAATGTTCGCAAGCACTCTAGCCGCTATGCGGATCCCGCAATGCAGCCTGGAACAATCAGACACAACTTTCCACGGAATTGTCCCAGGGAAGGGCATCTCCCCCCTGGGCAAAATAGGGCTCGACGTCATCTTCGGGAAGCCGGACAACTTTTCGCGGGCGCCTACAATTGAAGTGGTGGATCGCCGTCGCAATACCACGCCATCCTGGGACGTGTAGCATTCGCAAGGTTCCTGGCCGTCCCACACTACGCATACCTACTACTCAAGATGCCAGGACCAAGGGGCGTCATCACAGTCCACGGGAGCTACACCCGATCGGACCAATGCGACAGGGATTTCAACAAAATCTCCCAGTCTTTCGGCATGCAAGACGAGCTTGTAAGTCTCCGCGAGGTGACGGACAATGGGCTACCCCTAGTCACAAAGCAGAACGCACCTGACATGTCTTTCGACTCCACCATCAACACCAAAAAAGTGCAGGTCCATCCAACGGATGCCTCCAAGACGGCGCTGATCGCCAACAACCTCGTGAGCGCTGGGAAATCTTCGCCTGGTGTCCTGCGGACATGCCAGGAGTTCCCAGGGAATTCGCCGAGCACGCACTCAACGTCTTCCCAGACACCAAGCCAGTCAAGCAGTCTATCCGAAGACCTGCCAGAGCCACGGGCTATCGGCAAGGAGATCAACAGATTACTCGCAGCAGACTTCATCCGGGAAATCAAGGAAAGCGAGTGGCTGGCAAACACGGTGATGGTCCCGAAGAAGGACACGGACATCCTGCGGATGTGCGTGGACTTCACGTCACTAAATAAACACTGCCCTAAGGACCACTTCCCTCTTCCTCGGATCAACCAGATCATCGATTCGACTGCAAGTTGTGAGAAACTCTCCTTCCTCGACGCCTACTCAGGCTATAACCAGATTCGACTCAAGGTCGAAGATCAAGAGAAAACGGCGTTCATCACACCGTTCGGAGTATACTGCTACAACACAATGCCCTTCGGGCTAAAGAACGCATGTGCCACGTACCAGCGATGCATGCAGGCCTGCCTCAAGGACCAGATCGGTCGCAACGTCCAAGTCTATGTCGACGACATAGTCATAAAAACCAAGGAGGCAAGAACACTTATCGACGATCTCCGCGAGACGTTCGACAACCTTGAGGGCTCCCCCCACCTCACGATTTCATCGACTGAGGACAAAACGTGTACACCTGAGTAGCTGACCACGTCAGGCAAACGAAAAGGACACGTACTAAATCAAAGCACTGCGTGCTCGCCAACAGGCGAACCTTCACAACAAAGGGCACATACACGCCCAGCCGCAATATACAAATTTTACATCTATCTGTTTATTTTCAGGTCCTACCTATTCTGAAGAATAACCTGAGCACGCTGCTCAAACAAATCTACAATCTGTTCGGCATACTGCCTTACAAAGCGTAATGCGGACGATATTCCACTCGCCACCATCTGGTCGAGGAGGTGGCCCGATCGCCACAAGAGCCAAATCTACATCGTATGACGCACCCTCACAAGAGACAAGGCAGCCTTCACCCCGTGACGAGTTGCTGCCGCATCAGCCTTGACATTGCCGGCACTCGAAACTTCGCCGAAGACCTGCAAGGGTCGTTGGCACGGCATCCAACGGAAACATGACGTGCAGCACCGAGGACAGCGATGTCTGCACCTGGCGGAGCACCCGCGAAACCTGGTAGACACGATCCTGCACCGTCGCCAGAACCATGGCGCGATCACGATCCATCCAGAAGAAGCCGCCGGCCTCCATGTCCTGTTGAGTCAAGCAATTGACTCGAACAGCAATACGCTCCTTTTCTTCCCTCGGAGCAAGATTGGCACCTGCGACAACCGCACAAAACAAGAGTAAGGCCAGCAGGCTCACCCGAAGAACTGAGCTACAGCTCGAAAGAAGGATCAACTTACATTGCAGCTGCTCGGACAGCCGACCCAGCTCCGCCATCAAATACTCCTCTCTGGCTGCGCCACGGTCTTCTTTGGATTTCCAAACGTCAGCGCGACCGCGTAACCCAAGCAAATCTCTCTCCAAGCTGCGCACGCGATCTCGAAGAAACGCGAGCTGCGAGGACTCATCCAATGATGCTCGCAAGGGACTTTCGGATGAAGCATCAACTGGGTCAGCACCCGAAGGAACCTATAGCAAAAGAAAAAAGAAGGCACACAGACATTCAGCCAAGGATAGAGCACAACTCGGAGAAATTCATTAAAAGGCCACTACGTGGCACAAGGATGGTACTACAAAAGATATTTACAACAAAAACAGACTACAAGCTACCCTACGTCTACTACGCCTAAGGCGGAGGGCACTGAGTCGCCTCAGAACCAGACTGCCTAGCTTTGGCCTCGCCCTGCTGCCGCAAGGCATACTCAGACAGCAAGTCAATGAGCTTGGGCCCATATCGTCTGCAGCGAGCGGAGTAGGCGGCGAAGGCTACCTCGGATCCATCTGCAGCTATAGGCATCCGAGAAGTAATCTCGGGCAGGTCCAGCTCCGCCCCAGCCGCCATGGCCATCGCTAGCCCAATAGACGCGCCGATGCCCTTCTGCTTGCGCTTGTACGCTGCAGGCGCTTCGGATGACAGAGCCTCTGCCAGGGCACCCACGTCTTCAAGGGATGCGCCCTTCGGGAAGAGCTCCTGGTAGAAGCGACCAAGGACCTCTTTCGCCTTGGCAAGGGAGTTGACGACGGTGCTGCAGCGGTCTTCGACCGCTACAGTGGCATCATCTAGAGCACTCCCGTGCTCCAGAGCACCACGGTCAAACTCGATGCCTGCGGCATCTGAGACAAAAAAGAAGAAAACATGAAGAAAGGCAACATAGAAGAAGATCCGTAGAAAAAGGAGCAAGTACAAAAGCTAAACGCTCACCCGAAATAGCCTTGGCAGCAGCCATGAGCTTCTCCGCACCCCTTTTTCACGAGCAGCCGCAATGGTGGCCAGCTGCTCCTCACGATCTGCGGCTTCCTGCTGCAGACGCTCTTTCGCTTCGGCTGCCTTCGTCATCTCCAGCTCAAGACGCTCTCTCTCCCCAGCGGCAGCTTCGGCCTTCTGCTCCGATTGGCCAAGGCTCTTCTTCAGAGCATCGACCTCACGGAGAGAGTCGTTATGCTCCTCTACATTTACAACAAGCAAGTGTCAAAGAACAAGACCAGGATAAGCAAGAGAAGTACTACAAGGCAGACGAATACCTTGAAGCTGCCGCAGTTTCGCCTCCAGCGTCAGGCGTTCCTCCACCAGCCGCTTGGCCTCTTGGACAAAAGGCTGCAACAACAGGCAATAGTAGTAAGAGCAGGACTTGGGGGCTATGCCCAACACAAATAAGCATAAACAACATCAGCATACGAAGACACTCGGGGGCTCCCCCCGTAACATCAAACAGAAAACTTACATGCTCCGAAGGCGAACTCGCAGGCCCTTTGCAACCACCAGCCTCTCCTGCACAGGAGGAACTGGCGCAGCATCACCCGAAGTCGCCACCGTCTGAGGAGGAGGCGACGCAATGTTCGACTCCCCCATCATCTCCCCCGCACCGTCACTGGAGCCGTCAGAGGATTGCCTGCATACGAAGTGAATCAACACAGGTGCAAACATCATAAAAAGAAAAGGACAACAGTACAACAAAAACAACTTACGAGCCCAACGCGCTCAGGTCGAAGATAGGAGAAGCCCTTCGGGCCCTCTTCTCCTCCTTCTTTTCTTCCTTCTTCTCCTCCTTCTTTCTTCCTTCTTCCGCTTTCTTTGGCGGGTGCGGTGCAACAGCCCCGCAGGAATGGCGGAAGGGAGAGGAAGAACCTCCATGACCATCATCATGACGCCAAGGCCCGGAGGATTTCTGGGAGTTGGAGGAGTTGAAGCATCCGAAGACTCGCCGAGCTCCGTGATCGCTATGCGAATGGTCCTCACTCGATTATCGGCATCCTCCGTCACGGGATCAAGTACGGTAGCTCGGACATGGAATCCACCACTTCATTATCCGGGGCATTCGGATACCTTTCGGGCAACGGTGGTGCCATGCCCGGCACTTTGAAGCTCTGCAAAAAGAAAAAGAACTTTGTTAGCAACCAAAGGAAAAAGTACACAGCTGACAAAAACAAAAGGGAAGCACTACGTGCGCAAATCTACACCTTGATGCGACCAACGTCAAGAAAAGGGAGGAGTCAGCGACTTCCCGGGATTTTTTCGGCCTTGAACTTCAACAGACGCGAAGAGCCTTGTCAAGTTCCACCTCGAGATTTTCTCACTCGAAACCCTCGTCGATCACGGCGCCCAGTAAAGAAACATCGGATGCTCGCTTGAGAGGCTGCACCGACGTTCAAGAAACGTCCGGATGATGTCGACACCGCTCACCTCCTTCTCAGAATCAGTTGGAGCTCCTCCACCCGACCAGCAGGCCTCTATCTCCGCCACCTCACCATCCAAGATTTGGTTTTTCCAGATCTTTTCTTCTCAATCAACCGGGAGGGGTCAAAAGGCGAGACCAAAATCTTGCCCAGCAAGATGGAGTCACGGATGTAAAACCATTTCTCCGCCAAGATCGGACAGATTCGGACATGGAAAAGGAAAAGAATTGCACATTGGGACCGAGGGAGATGATGAAACCCCAATGGGATACACACCATCCGAACAGACGCCTCTTCACGGAATAAAGCTTCTGAAGAGGCCAAAGTGCAGCTCAATGCCAAGCCAAGATTTCGCAGCGTGATAAAACACGCAATGTGGAGAAGAGAATTGGGAGATGATGATGCGTTGAATCCCATAGAAGAAGAGGAGTCCACGAAGGAAGTCATGGACTGGATACGAAAACCCACGCAAAACGAAGGCGAGGAACATAACCCGGTACCCAGATGGGGTACGGGGGATTACCTCATTGTCGGGGAGTCTCACGGCCGTCGTGTCTTGCGGAATCAGCTCGCCGCGGCTATGGAGATCGCTCTCCCGCGTCTCTGATTGCCGCCAGCCACCATCGGTGACACGAGCAGCGGCGACGCCCTTATTTCCTCCAGCGGCACTGGTCCCAACCGCAGATGAAGACTTCTTTGGTTTCCCCATCACGCTACGGCAGCGCCGGCGGTGAAAACGTACCAAGGACGACGGAAATGTGGAAGGAAATCTCAGCGCGTAGCAAGAATCGCTCGAGCGCAAGGAAGCAGTGAACAGATGAACTGGTGCGGTGAAAAACAAACCACGATTTCACCAGGGATTATAACAGCAGAGACGACGCACGCTGGCCGTCCATCGAGAAGACCTAACGACAACGATGGCCGTACACGTGTCAGCATCACAACAAACCGTCTCTACCACGCCGTCCACTACGCGCGGAAATCGAGGAGACGCCGTAATCATCTCCACGCCGCGCGTGACCGGTCAATTCAAAGTCAGCAAGTGGGACCCACGCTTCGTCCAGTCAAGTCATCTTTGGCGTAGCAGACGCTTGAGGTCATCGATCGTCAAGCGTCTCCTCCGAATGGGATACACACTGGACCCAATGGGATACACACCATCCGAACCAGACTGCCTCTTCACGGAATAAAGCTTCCGGAAGAGGCCAAAGTGCAGCTCAATGCCAAGCCAGCACTCGCAAAGCATGATAAAACACGCAATGTGGAGAAGAGAATTGGGAGACAGATGATGCAGTTGAATCCCATAGAAGAAGAGGAGTCCACGAAGGAAGTCATGGACTGGATACGAAAACCCACGCAAAACGAAGGCGAGGAACATAACCCGGTACCCAGATGGGGTACGGGGGATTACCTCATTGTCGGGGAGTCTCACGGCCGTCGTGTCTTGCGGAATCAGGCTCCGCTCGCGCAGCTTGCGGAGATCGCTCTCCCGCGTCTCTGATTGCCGCCAGCCACCATCGGTGACACGAGCAGCGGCGACGCCCTTATTTCCTCCGGCGGCACTGGTCCCAACCGCAGATGAAGACTTCTTTGGTTTCCCCATCACGCTACGGCAGCGCCGGCGGTGAAAACGTACCAAGGACGACGGAAATGTGGAAGGAAATCTCAGCGCGTAGCAAGAATCGCTCGAGCGCAAGGAAGCAGTGAACAGATGAACTGGTGCGGTGAAAAACAAACCACGATTTCACCAGGGATTATAACAGCAGAGACGACGCACGCTGGCCGTCCATCGAGAAGACCTAACGACAACGATGGCCGTACACGTGTCAGCATCACAACAAACCGTCTCTACCACGCCGTCCACTACGCGCGGAAATCGAGGAGACGCCGTAATCATCTCCACGCCGCGCGTGACCGGTCAATTCAAAGTCAGCAAGTGGGACCCACGCTTCGTCCAGTCAAGTCATCTTTGGCGTAGCAGACGCTTGAGGTCATCGATCGTCAGCACTGACGTCATCAAAAGCTATACTAGCACCACTTCGGCTCCACAGCTAAAAGTACTCACTCGAATCTACGATTCGACTAAATACTTGGGGGCTACTCCTATCAGGAGCGTTGGCCGCGCACCCGAAAGACAAATGAAGGCAAAGCACTTCTCTGAGCCCTACGTCGAGTCTGTGACTCCACTACGGGCTCGAGGGCTACTCCCATAGGAAGGAAGGATTTAAGCATCCGAAAATTTTCGAGTCCTACGGACTAAACAACTGAGCAATGATTGCACTAAAGTCTCCGCTCGAGTCTACGACTCGAACAGACACTCGAGGTTACTCCATAGGAGGCTGGTCGCGCACCCTATGAAATCTTCGACTGCGATCTTCCGGATCAGCACGCAAAAACTTTTTGGCAACTCTGCCCCAACAAAAACGCTAAGTGAGCAACAAATCTCCTTGGCCACCCGAAGCACCTCCGCGGTGACAAACATTCGATGTCAGGTTCGCGACACAAAGATAAGACCTACAGATATCATCTAATGGCCTGGCAACGCACCTGACTGCGCTCTGCTAGTATAAATCCATGCCAACAGGCGTGATGAAAAATCCCGACGGACGCGTTGGGTACACCAATTAAAATCACTGGAATTCCACTCCTGTAAGTCCTCCGCGGCCTGAGTCGAATTACGCCAGCATATGTTCCAGGTCCGGGTTGAGTGACCCGAACCTGAAGAAGATCGTGTCATTTCATCCTAAGACAGTTAACTGACCCTGATCCGTCGGAAGAGTCAGGCACACGTATCAACAATCCCTACACATTCTCTTGAAAGACAGAGTTGCACCCGAAGGATTGAAGAGTCCTCAGCCGAATCTACGATTCGACTGATCACTCGGGGGCTACTGACATGGTTATACCCTACGGGTACGTAACTTCAGCATACCTAGTCCAGCCCAAGGAAGGCCCACGGCAGACATACGCTGGCCCATGAAGATTTTCGGGTGGCCAAAGGCCCATGACGCCTTCGGATCCTTGGAGAGCAAGACTAGAGTTTGAATACAACTTGTAACCTACTCGTGTCGGTACCTGAGACCTAGCCTCCCCATATATAAAGGCTAGGAGGGTTCAACGAGGGGGTAATCCCACAATAGACCTAGATCTCTCGACTCATACTTTGGCACACGCCTTCACGCCAGATCGAATCTGCGCATCCTGTAACCTTCGGTTCCGCCGTAATCAAAGAGAAGACAAGCAGGAGTAGGGTTTTCCCTCCGGGGGCCTGAACCTGGGTAAATCTCGTGTCCCCTGGTTGCTTGTCTGTTAACCGTGCCACGATCTCCAGCATCCCCATCTTCTCCAAAACCCAAGTCCATAACAATGGGCATTGACGAGATTAAACCTCGTCATCAATGCTTTCTAGTTTGGATCTTGAAGTTGGTAGCTCACATTCCAAAAATCCCTACTTGTGCACTCAAGAAAGCATTATTGATCCGAAGGCAAAGATAATTGATCTTGAGGAAAACAATGTTGCATAAGCTGAATTAGATGGAGATGATGATTCATATCATAGTGAAGGATCATATCATTTATCGGATTTCTACATGGGAGAGTCATATTTTGCTGAAATGCAAGAAATGAGGATGAAGGAAGACAAGTATTTTGGTGCTGAAGTGCCGAAGATGATGGCCTACGAGGCAAAAAATAGATAATGATATGCAAAAGTTTGGTGCTGAAGTGTCAAAGATGATGGCCTATATGGCAAAAAAATAGATAATGCTAGGCAACAATATGGTGTTGAAGTGACGAAGATGATGTCCTATAGGACAAAAAATATTATACTAGAAAACCATTTGATGTTGTAATGGAAAAACTTAGAACGAAAAGTGAGGAAGCTTGAAATGGCTAAGTGCAGTCCCTATATGGAAACCCTAGGCTAGATATGCATCTGATACCAACTGCGAGACACATTTGGTTGTGAACAACCTTAGTAAGGTATTCAATAGATACAACTTAGATGTAAGGAAGAAACCAATAAAAACTATGTTTAAAGGGATAAACTGCAAGTTAATGCCAAGATTTGATGGGAAAAGATAAGGTGCAGCCGAAGAAAGATGGGAGATCACTCCTACTTGTTCATGGAAGATAGAGATAGAGAAGAAATACTCTAGATATTGCACACTTATAATTTCAAGAATTGGCTAGTGGGAAGTAACTAACTAGAAAGGTGATCAAACTCATGTTGTCAACTTTGAGACAAGAACCCATGATTATAGAAAATGGGATGTGACAGGGATCCCCTGCAACCATGCATGTGCTACTATAATCAAAGCTAGACAAAAATCAGAGGACTATGTTAGCAACTTCTTCAAGAAACCAATGTATAAGGAAGCATACAAGCTTATGATTTATCCTTGTTCCTAGGCAACATGCTTGGACTCGGAGCAACACTTCTGATATTGTTCCACCAGTTTTTACCATCAATAGAGGTAGAAAACAAGAGAAGAGAAGGAAGGGAAAATTTGAAGTGCCAAAGACGAATTTCTCAAACTGCAAAATACACCAACTTCACAAAAGAGTTAAGGCCATATTTGCATATGAGGAAGAACAAACAAGTGGTGAGTTCCACTATAGATTACATGTATTCATGCAATATTGCTACTATTTTATGACTTATTTCTTGTACTACAGCCATCTGATGCTCCATGTATTGCTGCACCACTACCAATTCAACTTGTTGCAAGACAAACTCCACCTGCACCAACAAGGCAAGATGCACCTGTAAAGATTTCCTATGCTGCCCCAAGATCACGTGCTCCAGCTGGTGAACCTGCATACAAAAGAAGGAGAACGTAGGGTTATCTCAACTGTGGATATATGGAAGAAGGATCGGGACAAGAAGATTAGGACTAAAAGATACGTCCTTCAAACATCTCATAATGCATATGAAACATGATGTGCAATTCAGTATGCAATTGTGTTGTAATGGACATGATACTTAGTCTTACCACAAATTACTGGTTGCTCTTTTGGGGGTCTTTTGGTGTATCAAGTTTAAACTTGCTAGTTGTCATCTAATGCAAATGTACCTGATGTTGCTGATGGTGCAGGTTGCTCACTGTCTTGGTTCATGTCTTAAATTTAGTTGCTCATGTTGCCTCTTGGACTAGCCGGTCTGGCCGGTCCAGTCATGTTTAAATTCAGTCAAAACGAGGTTAGAGAAGGATTTGTGCAATCTGTTGTTCCTCGCCCCAAAAGTGGTATGAATCACTCCCTCTGTCCCAAAATATAAGGCACACAGAACTTTGACCACTAGTATAAATCAAATGATATGTTGTTATAGTGTAGAAATGGCATCGATACATCCCTCTCACAAATCTCTTTCATTTCATATATATGGATACAATTTTTTAAGACGTATTATAAGTATAAATCATAGTCAAACGTGTATCTTGTTGACCAGCGAAATTTAAGGGCACCTTATATTTTCGAACAGAGAGAGTAGTATTTTTTACAAAAGTGTCACAAACGTGTTACCCTAGCCTCGGTTATGGTACCAACGTGTAATTTACTCTGTGTTGCGAGTAATTTGGACCCACCACACCACTAAGGCTCGTATTTCTGGGCTAACCGCTCCTCTACCTGCCAGCCCCCTCGCTAGTCTCGGTCCTCTCTGCTCCTTGGCAAACCCTATACACCGACTAGGTCGGCACTTACCACCCACCACACACTCCCTACGGAGACATGGGCCTGGCCCATCGTTATTTTGTTTTTTCCGTCCAGTTTTCTTGTTTTCTATCAGTTCTTTTGGTTTCTTCACCCGAATTTCATGGTACCTGCATGCTTTTCGGTTTTCCAAGAATTTTCCATGTTAGAAAATGTTCAATTAAAAAACTGTTCAAAATTTTAAAATTGATCGATTTTTTAATATGTTTAAGATTCAAAAATGTTTAAGTAAAAAATGTTCAATTTTTGAAAATAGTTCATATCTAAAAAATGTTAAGATTTGAAAACGTTCAGATCTAAACAATATCTGATTCAAAAAAAATTCAAATTTTGAAAAAAGTATAGATTTTGAAATTTGTTGAAATTCAAAATTTGTTCAAAATATTCAGATTTGAAAAAAATTCGAACTCGAAAAATGTTCATATTCATAAATTTTTCAAATTTTGAGAAAAGTCAGTCTCCAAATTTGTTGAAAAATTGAAAATCGTTCAAAATGTGCAGATTCTAGAAAAAAAAGTAAACAAAACTGCTATACGCCGACCCGGTCGGCTATTACGAGATGCCGCACACCGCAGGCGGGGGTGTTGGGTCGGCCCGCCCAATAGTGTTTAGGGTCGGTGTATAGCACCTCCCCTGCTCCCTGCGGTGCTCCCCCACTTCTCCAAACTCCGAGCTCGCACAAACCCCACCGCTCTGGCCGGCGAGGCTCGCCAGCCCAGGATGGCCGCCAACTTCTGGACGTCGTCGCACTCGTAAGGCTCCAGCTCCCATCCTTGGTTGATTCGTTTTCTTGTGTGACGGCGCAAATCGATTGGAGTTGGTAATTGATATTGGTGCGTCGTGTGTGTGTGCGTCCATGATCCGGCGCGAGAAGCTAGCAGCTGCTGGACCCGGAGGAGGTGGACGTGGTGCTGACGAGGTTTCGACTCGTCAATGCCCATTGTTATGGACTTGGGTTTTGGAGAAGATGGGGATGCTGGAGATCGTGGAACGGTTAACAGACAAGCAACCAGGGGACGCGAGATTTACCCAGGTTCAGGCCCTCGGAGGGAAAACCCTACTCCTGCTTGTCTGTTCTTGATTACGGCGGAGCCGAAGGTTACAGGGTGCGCAGATTCGATCTAGCGTGGAGGTGCTTGTGTGAAAGTATGAGTCGAGAGAACTAGGACGTGCCCTCCTGGCCTTTATATAGACTTAGGCAGGTCCCGAGCATAGTCCTAGTCGGTTACAAGTTCTAGGGTTTTACCCCTTCGAATTTCTTATCTACGCTAGTCTTGCTCTCCAAGGATCCGAAGGCGTCATGGGCCTTGGCCATCCGAAAATCTTCATGGGCCAGCGTATATCTGCTGTGGGCCTTCCTTGGGCTGGACCAGGTATGCTAAAGTTACGTACCCGTAGGGTATAACCATGTCAGTAGCCCTCGAGTGATCAGTCGAATCGTAGATTCGGCTGAGGACTCTTTCATCTTTTGGGTGCAACTATGTATTAATAGTATATATGTGTAGGGATTGTTGATGCGTGTGCCTGACTCACCCGACGGATCAGGGCCAGTTAACTGTCTTAGGACGAAACAACACGATCTTCTTCAAGTTCGAATCCCTCAACTCGGACCTGGAACATATGCTGGCGTAATTCGACTCAGGCCGCGAAGGACTTACAGGAGTGGAATTCCAGTGATTTTAATTAATGTACCCAACGCGTCCGTCGGGATTTTTCATCACGCCTGTTGACATGGATTTGTACTAGCAGAGCGCAGTCATGTACTTTGCCAGACCGTCAGATGATATCTGCAGGTCTTATCTTTGTGTCGCGGACGCAGCATCCGAACATTTGTCACCGTGGAGGTGTTTCGAGTGGCCAAGGAGATTTGTCGCTCACTCGGCTTTTTTTGGGGCAAAGATGCCAAAAAGTTTTTGCATGCTGATCCGAAAGTTCACAGTCGAAGAATTCATAGGGTGCGCGACCAGCGCTCCCTATGGGAGTAGCCCCGAGTGTCTGTTTGAGTCGTAGACTCGAGCAGAGACTTTAGTTCAAGCATTGTTCAGTTGTTAAGTCCATAGGACTCAAAAAATTTCGGATGCTTAAATCCATCCTTCCTATGGGAGTAGCCCCCGAGTCCATAGTGGAGTCGTAGACTCGACGTAGGACTCGAAGAAATACTTTGTCGTTATTCATCTTCCGGTAAAGCGCCCTGATAGGAGTAGCCCCCGAGTATTTAGTCGAATCGAAGATTCGAGTGAGTACTCTTATCTGTGGAGCCGAAGAATTGTAGTTGGTGCTAGTATAGCTTTTGACGATCGATGACCTCAAGCGTCTGCTACGCCAGAGATGACTTGACTGGACTAACATGGGTCCCACTTGCTGACTTTGAATTGACCGGTCACGCGCGGCGTGGATATAATTACGGCGTCTCCTCGATTTCCGCGCGTAGTGGACGGCGTGGTAACGACGGCTCGTTGTGATGTTGACACGTGTACGGTCAGATCTGCCGTTGGTGTTAGGTCTTCTGGATGGACGGCTACCGTGCGTCGTCTTCGCTGTTATAATCATTGGGGGAAACTGTGGTTTGTTTTCACCGCACCAGTTCATCTGTTCACTGTCTCCTTGTGCTCTAGCGATTCTTGCTTCGCGCTGGGATTTCCTTCCACATTTCCGTCGCGCCGCCGTAGCGCAATAGGGAAACCAAAGAAGTCTTCATCTGCGGTTGGGACCAGCGTCGCCGGAGGAAAGAAGGGCACCGCCGCTACTCGCGTCACCGATGGTGGCTGGCGGCGATCAGAGACGCGGGAGAGCGATCTCCGCAAGCTTCGCGAGCGGGGTCTGATCCCACAAGATAGGGAGGCCGTCAGGCTCCCCGGCAACGAGGTAATCCCCGCCCCCATCCGTATCGGGTTATGTTTCTCGCCTTCGTTATTCGTGGGTTTTCTTTTCCGGTCCACAACTTCCTCTGTGGACTGCTCTTCTTCTATGGGATTCAGCTTCATCATCTGTCTCCCAATTCTCTTCTCCACATTGCTTGTTTTATCACTTTTTGCGAGTGCTAGCTTGGCATTGAGCCGCACTTTGGCCTCTTCCGGAAGCTCTATTCCGTGAAGAGGCAGTCTGGTTCGGATGGTGTGTATCCCATTGGGGGTTGCATCATCTCCCTGGGTCCCAATCTTCTCTTCTTTTCTTTTTCTATGTCCGAATCTGTCCAAGATCAAGGAGGCGATGGTTTTATATCCGCGACTCCGTAGTGCCCGGGCAAGATTTTGGGCTTGTTCCCTTTGACCCCTCCCAAATGATTGAGAAGAAAAGGTCTTGGAAAAACCAAATCTTAGACGGTGAGGTGGCGGAAGTAGAGGCCCTTTACCGTCGGGTGGAGGATCTCCAGTTTATTCCGGAGAAGGAGGTGAACGGTGTGGACATCATCCGGACTTTTCTTGAGCGTTGGGTGCAGCCTCTCCAAGTGAGGGCGCACCCGATGTTTCTTTATTCTAGGCGCCGTGATCCGACGAGGGTGTCGGCTGAGAAAATCTCCAAGGGGGATCTTGACAGGGCCCTTCGCGCGCTGCTGAAGTTCAAGGCCGGAGAAGAAATCCCGGGGAAATCGCTAACGCCTCCATTTTCTTCGATGTTGGCCGTACCGCAGGTGTAGATTTGTGCACGTAGTGCTTTTTGTCGGCTGTGTATTTATTTCCTTTGTTTGCTAACAAAGTTCCTTCTGATTTCGCAGAGCTTCAAAGTGCCAGGCATGGTACCGCCATTGCCCGAAAAGTATCCAAATGCCCCGGACAATGAAGTGGTTGAGTCCGTGTCCGAGCTGCCGTCGGCGCGATCTCCGGCGGAGGATGCTGACGAGTCGCGTGAGGACCATACGCGCAAACGATCACGGAGCTCCAGCGAGTCTTCGGATGCCTCGACTCCTCCGACTCCCAGGAACCCTCTGGGCCTTGAGCGTCATAGTGACGGTCATGGAGGTTCGTCTTCTCCTATTCCTGCCATTCCTGTGCAGGCTGTTGCACCGCACCCGCCAGCGAAGCGGAAGAAGGAAGAGAAAAAGGAGGAGAAGAAGGAAGAGAAGAAAGAGGAGAAGAGAGCCCGAAGGACTCCTCCTGTCTTCGACCTGAGCTCGTTGGGCTCGTAAGTTTCTTGTTATATTGTTGTCCCTTTTGTTTTCTTGATTTTGCACTTGTGCTGATTGCTTCGTATGCAGGCACTCCTCCCATGATTCCTCCGGTGATGGTGCGCGGGAGATGATGGGGGAGTCGAAAATTGCGTCTCCTCCGCCTCAGACGGTGGCGACTTCGGGTGGCGCGGCTCCGGATCCTCCGTTGCAGGAGGTGCAGGTGGTTGCGCCTCAGAATTTCGCGGGCGGTCCGTCATGGTCGCCATCAGAGCATGTAAGTTTTTCTGCTTCATGTCACGGGGGGAGCCCCCGAGTGTCTTCGTGTGCGGATTTTGCTTTTACTCCTTTGCGTTGGGCGTAGCCCCAAGTCCTTTTCTTACTGTTGTTTCTTTTTCCTCAGCCTTTTGTGCAGGAGGCCAAGCGGCTGGTGCAGAGCGCGCTACTGAGGCGAACCTTCGGCAGCTTCAAGGTATCTATCTGCCCTTTAGTGCCTCTCTTATTTATCTTGGTCCTATTCTTTAACTCTTCCTTGTCTTGAATGCAGAGGAGCATAACACTTCGCTCCGTGAGGTCGACGCTCTCAAGAAGAGCCTTGGTCAATCGGAGCAGAAGGCCGAGGCTGCTGTTGGTGCGAAGGAACGCCTTGAGCTAGAGCTGACCAAGGCGTACAAGCGAAGAGCTGCCTGCAGCAGGAGGCCGCGGACCGTGAGGAGCAGCTGGCCACTGTTGCGGCTGCGCGCGAGAGAGAGGTGGCGACGAAGCTCATGGCTGCTGCCAAGGCTATTTCGGGTAAGTGCTGTATTTGTGCTTGTTTCTTTTTCTTCGGGTCTTCTTCTGTGCTGATTTTCTTCATGCGTTCCTTCTTATTTTTTGTCTCAGATGCCGCAGGCATCGAGTTCGACCGCGGTGCTCTAGAGCACGGAAGTGCTCTAGATGATGCCACTGTGGCGGTCGAAGACCACTGCAGCACCGTCGTCAGCTCCCTTGCCAAGGTGAAAGAGGTCCTTGGTTGCTTCTACAAGGAGCTTGTCCCGAAGGGCGCAACCCTTGATGATGTGGATGCTCTGGCGGAGGCTCACACCGGCGCCAAGGGCGCATAAGCGCAGCGTAAGGCATCGGCGCGTCTGGCCGGGTCGGGCGATGGCCTTGACGGCCGGAGCGGAGCTGGATTTGCCAGATCACCTCCGGATGCCGACGCGCGATGGATCCGAGGTAGCCTTTGTTGCCTACTCGCCGCTGCAAGCGATATGGGCCCAAGCTCATTGATTTGTTGTCCGAGTATGCATCGCGGGCAGGGCGGGCCAAAGCTAGGCGCCTGCTCCGAGGCGACTCAGGGTGCCGCATCTTAGGCGTTTGTAGACGTAGGGTAGTTTGTAGTCTACTTTTGTTGTAAATATCCTGAAGAACACCATCCTTGTGCCACGTAGTGGCCTTATATGTTTAATGAATTCTTCTGAGTTGTGCTCTATCATTGTCTGAAATGTGTTTGTCCCTTTCTTTTCTCGCTGCTCTAGGTCCTTCGTGTCGACCTGCTGACACCCCATCCGCAATGCCGCTATGCACCATCTTTGGATGATTCCTCACAACTTACTTTTCTTCGGATCGTGCGTAGTCCGGAGAGGGAGTTGCTCGGTTACGCGTCGCGTCCGACGCTTTGGAAGTCCAAGGCGGATCATGGTGCAGCCAGAGGAGTACTTGATGACGGAGCTGGTTCGCTGTCCGAGCAGCTGCAATGTAAGTTGTTCTTTGGTTCAAGCTGTAGCTCAGTTCTTCGGATGAGCCTGCTGGCCTTATTCTTGTTCTGTGCGATTGTCGCAGGTGCGAATCTTGCTCCGAGGGAAGAAAAAGAGCATGTCGCTGTTCGGGTCAATTGCTTGACTCAACAGGACATGGAGGCCGGCGGCTTCTTCTGGATGGATCGCGATCGCGCCATGGTTCTGGCGACGGTGCAGGATCGTGTTTATCAAGTTTCGCGGGTGCTCCGCCAAGTGCGTATATCGCTTCTCGGTGTTGCACGCCATGTTTCCTTTGATGTTGCATCGACGACCCTTGCGGGTCTTCTGTCGAAGTTTCGGAACGTGAGCAATGTCAAGGAGTTGGTGCGGCAATAGCTCATCGCAGGAGTGAAGGCTGCATTGTCTCTTGTGAGGCTGCACCGGCCTAACGTGGATTTGGCTGTGGGTCATTGGCCACCTCTTCGCCCTGATGGCGGTGAGTGGGACATGCGTCCGCATTACGCAGCTGTAAGGCAGTATGCCGAACAGGTCGTAGATTTGTTTGAGCAGCGTGCCCAAGTTATTCTTCAACGTAGGTAGTACCTGTAAAAAGAGATAGATGTAAAATTTGTATATTTCGGCTGGGCGTGTTGTGCCCTTTGTTGTAAAAGTTTGTTTGTTGTAAGCACACAGTGCTTTTGATTGAGTACGTGTCCTTTTCGTTTGCCTGACGTTGTCAGCTACTCAGGTGTACACGTTTGATCCTTAGTCGATGAAATCGTGAGGTGGGGGGAGCCCCCGAGTGCGTTTGTAGCATGTAGTGAAGTTGCAAAATAGTGAACTGAAGTTTTGGGGCGAGACACTTAGCTTTATTTATATCGTAATGAAGGAGGTACATTGTTCGGCTGAAAGCCTTATTGAAAGTAAAGGGGTAGGTAGCTAGGGATAGAATCGTCACAGATGCGCGATGTTCCATGGGTTGGAGTACGCGACTCCAGACTCCATGTGCTTGAGGCGATAGGCGCCACCTGGGATGACTTCGGTGATGACGTAGGGTCCTTCCCATGGTGACTCGAATTTATTCGGTCGCTTTTGCTTGAGTCGCAAGACGAGGTCTCCTTCGACGAAGGACCTTGGGCGCAGCCGGCGGCTGTGGTACTTGCGGAGACTCTGCTGGTACACCGCTGATCGAGCTGCCGCTATATCCCGTGCTTCGTCGAGTGTGTCGACAGCGTCTTCGAGTGCAATCGTGGATTCGGCTTCGCTGTAAGCGACGACCCGTGGGGCCTGGTGGCGATTGCCGGTAGCACGGCTTCGGCGCCGTGTACCATGAAAAACGGTGTGTAGCCGGTGGAGCTGTTTGGCATGGTCCGTAAGCTCCACAGGACGGATGGTAGCTCTTTCGTCCAGTTTCCAGCTTTTTGTTCGAGTGAGCTCATGAGGCGCTTCTTGATGCCGGCGCCGATTAGGCCGTTGGCCTTTTCCACTTGCCCGTTCGTTTGCGGGTGCGCCACTGAGGCGTACGTGATGTTGATCCCAAGGCCTTCGCAAAAGTCCTGGAATTCTTCGGAGATGAAGTTCGATCCGTTGTCGGTGATGATGCTGTGCGCGTACCAACTCAGAGACAATGGACTCAAGAACTTGACGGCAGTTTTGCCTTCGGTTGGTGACCGCATCGATCCACTTGGTGAATTTGTCGACTGCAACCAGGAGGAAGACGTGTCCCCCTTTCGAGGATTTTGGCAGTTTGCCGATCATGTCGAGGCCCCATTGAGCAAAAGGCCAAGCTATGGGTATGGGTCTGAGCTCGGACCCAGGTGCGTGCGGTTTGTCGGCGAACCGTTGGATATCCTTTATGCGCTCATGGTCATGGCAAGAGAATCCTGCTCGTAGAGCTTTTGCGACAAGGGAGCGGCTGCCTGCGTGGTGGCCGCAGATGCCTTCATGGATGTCTTGGAGTATGGCCTTGCCGTCGTCGATGGTGACGCACCGTTGTAGTACACTCGTGATTCTGTGCGTGTACAGCTCGCCGTTGATGATGGTGAAGGCTTTTGACCGGCGAGATATGCGCCGGGCGTCATATTGCCGTGCTTCTCCGTTTATCAAGAACTGGAGGTATGGTCGCGTCCAAGTTTCTTCGACTGCCATGACCTGCATTAGGTTGACCATGGCTACCTCTATGTCCAGTTTTTCGGGTCCTTCGTGTCCTTCGGGTAGCGTAGCTCCTGAGTGTTCCGCTTCTTCAGGTGATCCCTTGGGGAATTTCCGCTTTATGGATGGCACGCAGATTTGTTCGAGGAACACACCTGGTGGCACCTTTGTGCAAGTGGAGCCGATGTTGGCGAGTCTATTGGCTTCTTCGTTGCTTTCTCTTCCAACGTGCCGAAGTTCGCAGCCGTCGAATTCTCCTTCGAGTGCGTTGTAGAGCGCGCGGTACGCGATCATGTTTTTGGCGTGTGTGTCGCACTCATTCATCGTCTGCTGGACGACGAGGTTGGAGTCACCGTAGATGACCAGGCATGTTGCACCACATATCTTTGCCATACTCATGCCATGGATGAGGGCTTCGTATTCGGCCTCGTTGTTGGAGGCTCTAAATTTCATCCGAAGAACGTACTTCATCTTGTCGCCTTGCGGGGAGGTCAATATGACTCCGCTCGCCCGGCTTCACGCTTGGAGCCGCTGGCGCATTGTCCATGATCGCGACATGTCCGGGTGTCCGCAGCAGCTCCATCCAATGTACCTGGAAGTCCGGAAGGACTTGAGATTTGATTGCGTGTTGTTTCTCGTAGACGATGTCCAAGGGTGATAGTTCGATGCCCCACAGGGCCACCCGTCCTGTGGCCTCTGGATTATTCAGGATGCTGTTCAGGGGTGCCTCGTTGACGACCATCACTTGGTGCTCCTGGAAGTAATGGCTCAGCCGTCGAGCCGTCATGAACACGCCGTAGGCTAGCTTCTGGTAGTGAGGGTACCTCTGCTTTGTTGGTGTCGACTACCGAGGTAGTAAATTGGGCGCTGGACCCCGTGGGTCTTGCCTTCTTCGGGTCGTTCGACCACGAGTACGGTGCTGACCACCTGGTGTGTGGCTGCTATGTACAGCAACAGGGGCTCGCGCTCCTTTGGCGTAACCAAAACGGGCGAGGTGGAGAGCCGCTTGAGGCTTTCAACGCGTCGTTGGCTTCTGGTGTCCACTCGAACTTATCTGCCTTGCGCAGTAGCTGGTAGAATGGTAGGGCCTTCTCGCCCATGCGGCTGATGAACCTACTTAGCGCCGCTACTCGCCCTGCAAGCTGCTGGACGCCCTTGAGGTTTTTCGGCTTCTCCATTGTCATGATGGCTCTGATTTTCTTCGGCTTCGCCTCGATCCCTCATTGAGAGATGAAGTATCCGAGCAGCTGGCCCGATGGGACGCCGAAGGCGCACTTTTCGGGATTGAGCTTGATCCTATAGCGATCAAGGTTGTCGAATGTCTCGCGGAGATCGTCGATAAGTGTCCTTGCCTCCTTGGTTTTTATTACTATGTCGTCGACATAGACTTGGACGTTGCGACCGATCTGGTCCTTGAGGCAGGCCTGCATGCATCGCTGGTACGTGGCACCCGCGTTCTTTAGCCCGAAGGGCATTGTGTTGTAACAGAATACTCCGAATGGTGTGATAAACGCCGTTTTCTCCTGGTCTTCGACCTTGAGTCGAATCTGGTTATAGCCTGAGTAGGCGTCGAGGAAGGAGAGTTTCTCGCAGCCTGCAGTCGAATCGATGATCTGGTCGATCTGAGGGAGAGGGAAGTGGTCTTTTGGGCAGTGCTTGTTTAGTGACGTGAAGTCCACGCACATCCGCAGGATGTCCGTGTCCTTCTTTGGGACCATCACTGTGTTTGCAAGCCACTCGCTTTCCTTGATTTCCCTGATAAAGTCTGCAGCGAGCAATCTATTGATTTCCTTGCCGATAGCTTCGGCTCGTGGCTCTGACAGTCTTCGGATGGACTGCTTGACTGGCTTGGTGTCTGGAAAGACATTGAGTGTGTGCTCGGCGAATTCCCTGGGAACTCCTGGCATGTCCGCAGGACACCAGGCGAAGATTTTCCAGCGCTCACGGAGGAATTCGACGAGCGCGTCTTCCTATGCGGTGCTGAGGTCGTTGGCGATCAAGGCCATCTTGGAGGCGTCCGTTGGATGGACCTGTACTTTCTTGGTGTTGACGGTGGAGTCGAAGGACATGTCAGGTGCGTTCTGCCTTGTGACTGGGGGTACCCCATTGTCCGTTGTCTCGCGGAGCCTTACAAGCTCGTCTTGCATGCCGAAAGACTGTGAGATTTTGTTGAAATCCCTGTCGCATTGGTCCGATCGGGTGAAGCTCCCGTGGACTGTGATGACGCCCCTTGGTCCTGGCATCTTGAGTAGTAGGTATGCGTAGTGGGACGCCAGGAACCTTGCGAATGCTACGCCCGTGATGGCGTGGTATTGCAACGCCATCCACCACTTCAATTCAAGGCGCTCGCCGAAAGTTGTCCGGCTCAAGATGACGCCGAGCCCTATTTTGCCTGGGGAATATGCCCTTCCCTGGAACGATGCCGTGGAATGTTGTGTCTGACTGTTCCAGGCTGCATTGTGGGATCCGCATTGCTGCTAGAGTGCTTGCGAACATTAGGTTGATGCCGCTGCCACCGTCCATGAAGACACGACTCATCTCGAAGCCTCCGATCTGCGCCTCCAGCACCAGGGCAGCATGACCGGGCGAGGATCCGCAAGGGTGATCCGCGAGTGAATGTGATGCAGGACTCGATCCGCCGAGGTACCTGTGGATTGCAGCGGAGTTGCCACGCTGTTGATTTGTCGGTGATTTTCTTCGCACCCTATTCGTGGGGCCCCTTCCGGATCATATTTAGTGCTCCTTCGGTGGGGGTACCCGCCCGGCGTTGTTCTGCGCTGGTGCGATCGGGTTGGTTTGGGCCTCCAATAGGCGGCGCGGTGGAGGAGCTCCGTGTGCTACTTCACTGGCGCAGTGCGCCGAACGCAGGATTGGGGCTCGCTGTCATTCGCACCATGCTTTCGCTGAGTTTCTGGAACTCGCGGAAGTCCTTGAGCATGTGGCTGGCTTTCTTTTTGCCATCTTGTTTGTCGATGTAGAAGTGTATGGTGCATGGACCCGAAAGTTTGTCGAATGCTGAGGGTCCGTTGTCGCGGTCGCGGCGTTGCCACGACTATGCTGGGCGTCCGTTGTCGTGGAAGTTTCCGCTGCGGTATCCTCCGCTATTGCGGCTGTTGTCATTGCGGCGGTCGGCGTAGCCAGCCGCGACCATGTCGGGTCCGTCGCGGTCCTCGTAGACACGCGATCTCCTCTTGCTGTGGCGTTCTCGCCTTCAGCCGTAGTCGTCCTCTTCATCTGATTGCGCTCGCTGAATGCAATCTTTGCCGTCCGCCCAACTGTTGACAATTTCCATGAGGTGGTCGAGTGTCTTGGGCTTGACGCGCCCAAGTTCCTCCTTGAAATCTTGGCGTTTGACGCCATCTCTGAAGGCGTTGATGGCCCTCTCCTCGGAGATATGTGCTGCGGAGTTCTTGGTGGTAGACCAGCGTAGTATGTACGAGCGAATAGACTCACCCGTTCTCTGAGTGCAGGCTCGCAACTCTTTGGTAGGCGGGCCTCTTGCTGGTGCCCTTGAAATTTCGGATGAAGCTATAAGCTAGCTCCTCCCAACTTCGGATGGATCCTGATGATAGGCTGCTGAGCCAGACCCACGCCTTTGTCACCGCAATGGAGGCATTGCATGGCGGTTTCTTTGTTGCCGCCGTGAAGTTTGACGGATGACAGATGGTCGCTGAGCCAGGACTTTGGATCTTGCGTGCCGTTGAACTTCGGAGTATCCGAAGGAAGCTTGAAATTGCGTGGCATCTGCGTTCGCCGAACAGATCTGCTGAAGCATCGAGCTCCGCAGAGTTCTCCTTCGTCTTCGTCCATCTCGGATTCAAACGAGCATGCACGTTTGGCCCGTGCTTTGTCGATTTTGCGTTGTGTAAGCGCGTCCCTGGCGTCGTAGTCGCGTTTATGGCGATGCGAGCTCTTCTTCCTTCAAGGAAGGTCGTGCTCCTCTTCCTCTTCGGATGAAGGGGTGGGGCTCCGGTCGCGCCTGGCCGGAGCTTTCTTCTTCGGCTCCACAGGGGCATATTCGTGGAGCGCAGCTCCGACGAGTCCGAGTCCGGTGAGTGCGGACTTATGCATGGCTCTTTTCGGGTCCCCCTCCGGAGGAGGGTGGGCCGCGAGATACGCAGTGGCTGCCATGATCGCAGCTTGTGGTGTCTTCAGGATGATGTTGCCGTCGGCATCCATATCCATGAACGATGTGTGGAGAGTTCGGGTCACATCACGGCGTTCCCTGGGATCCATGTTCTCCACCCGAGAGCGGTGTTTGTTTCCCTGGTTTCCGTTTGTTCTAGAGCCGGGTGCCATGGCGGAGAGCGCAGCTCGTCGCGCGCTGGACTCAGAGGCTGCTTGCTTGCGTTTGTCGAGCGTCTCCTGCATCTTGACTTGCTTCTTGTGCTCCTCGATGAGGAGGTAGTGGTATGCCATCAGTAGCTCACGTGAGGCGTCTGCAGGTAGGACTATGTCGCCTGCTACGGCACGGCGTGCCTTGACCCATCCTTCTTTGCTAAGTTGGATGACGTGGCCATTGTTTTCCCCGTCGGGTGGGGGGCTGGCTTTCGCTCCCGCCTGCGCTGCTTCGCCCCGCGGGTTGGGGTTCGTGTTGGTCGGCGTTTTAGGCGTTTGCTGCTCCTGGATGACCTCGGCGCATTGGTAGCGCCAGAGATCGCTGTCTGCTGCCGCAGCTTTCGGATCCGGAACCGTAGGTCCCTTCATCCGAAGGAGGATCGCACAGATCGGAGTTGCAGTTGCTGCTGTCGTAGAAATCGTCTGTCGATGGTGATGTGCACATCACGGGGTGTGGAGCCCACGAGGCGGGCCTGATTGACGGCATGGGCACCCGCTCAGGAAGGCGGAGGGTGCCAGTTTGTCCCACCTGGAAGCAGAAGCTTCCGAACAAAATTTCGAGTCCGTCGCCTACGGGCTCGAAATCCTTCATGGTGGCCGGCGAGTGGGCGGTGAAGTCGAAAGCGCCGAAGAGGAGTTGTAGATCGATCGGGTCGGGACCGTCACGATCGCACAATCAGCAGCCCCGATTCCCACAGACGACGCCAATTGACGAGGTTTCGACTCGTCAATGCCCATTGTTATGGACTTGGGTTTTGGAGAAGATGGGGATGCTGGAAATCGTTAATGCATAAGCAACCAGGGGACACGAGATTTACCCAGGTTCAGGCCCCTGGAGGGAAAACCCTACTCCTGCTTGTCTGTTCTTGATTACGGCGGAACCGAAGGTTACAGGGTGCGCAGATTCGATCTGGCGTGGAGGTGCGTGTGTGAAAGTATGAGTCGAGAGAACTAGGACGTGCCCTCCTGGCCTTTATATAGACTTAGGCAGGTCCCGGGCATAGTCCTAGTCGGTTACAAGTTCTAGGGTTTTACCCCTTTGAATTTCTTATCTACGCTAGTCTTGCTCTCCAAGGATCCGAAGGCGTCATGGGCTTTGGCCACCCGAAAATCTTCATGGGCCAGCGTATATCTGCTATGGGCCTTCCTTGGGCTGGACCAGGTATGCTAAAGTTACGTACCCGTAGGGTATAACCATGTCAGGTGCCGACGGCGGACCGGGAACAGGGCATCACGACGGAGGAGTTCCGCCTCGTCAAGATCCACATGTCTTCCCGTACGCGACCTCCTCCCGGGCCTGCCTCGCCCCTTGCTCATGGACTATTTCCGGATTTCCCCAAATGCAAATTAGCTTAGTTTCTTAGGAGCGAACACTTTTGGTTGCCTCTATGGTGCCGTCCTATGTGCGGATGCGCCTTTGTACCCTAATAATTCACGGCAACGCAAATGTTGAACAATTATATTTCTCCACCATGCTGCCTCCTCTCTGGGAACCAGGGAAAACCCTGGGAGTTCTTGTAAGCCTGTCCAGGTTGCCCATGGAGTTCTTGTAGTTGCTTTGGAGTTGCGGCTGCTGCCAAGGGCGTGGGACTTAGGAGCGCAATGCACGTCATCGCTGGTGTTGCGGCTATCGCTAGATGATGGCTTCCACTGGTCCAGCTGGACCCTATCGTCTACTTCCCAACTCCTCTTTGGCACATTGATGGAGGGTACATTGGTCCATGTTAGGTTGATCTCCCGTTCGACCCAACGGCCCGAACAATTTGGTCTCGCGCCCTGATCGGGGGCGTCCAACCCACACATGGTTGGTGGGCCCCCGTGGCAGCGCTATAAAGAGGAGGTGGGGGCCGGGGCACGCAACACGAGGTTCGTCTGCGTCGCTGCTCTCCCCACCTACACATCCCTACCGATCTAGGGTTAGCGCGAGTCACGGAAATTTCACCGCCGCTCTGCCTAGCTGCTTTAGCCACGCTCTCGCTGTTGACCAAGATGGCCAATGGGTCATCGAGTTCGATCACCGGAGAAGGTACACACTCTTCTCTCTCTCTGCAATATCAAACTCCATAGCAAAGCCTACCGACTAGATCTCGAGCACAATTATACTAACAATGGTATCAGAGCCAATGCTCTGTAGATCTACTCGTGTAGAATTGCAAAGGCAAAGAAAAGTTAGAGGGCTAGGGTTTCTAGAAGCGTCGCCGCGAGGCCGCGCCGTTCCTCTCGATCACGATGCATTGGCAAGCCGAGGTCGGGAAGAAGAACCTCCCATTAGATCGAAACCCTAACCCCTAAGATCCAACCGAATTTTTTTCGGGAAGTAAGAAAACAAAGAAAATCCACAGATCCCGTGTTCCCCTAGTCCCTTCCTCCCCGAATTGAAGCAAACTGGCAAGCAAACAAACAAAAGAAAGGGGGAGCCCCAGATTCTCGAACCCCTAATCAGAAAAGCCAAACCAGCGCCGGCCACCGCCGGAATGGGTGCCGCCTCTGCACCGCTTGACGGTGGTGCGCCCATCCTCGGGTGGACGCACAACCGGCAAAGGGGGCAGGGGACGCTGTCGTCTGCCGTTGTCTCCTGCGTTGCACCGCTGCTTGCGGGGTGGGGTGGTGGATGGGCAGAGAGAAGAGGACAGGAAGGGAGGGCGATGCTTGCAGAGAGGGAGGGGCCCGTCGCCGGCTGTGCCGGGCGACGCCGCCTAGCCTCGCGCTGGCCCGCTAAGGGAGAGCGCTGCCAGGGTGCAAGGTGCTCACGGGCGCAGAGAGTGGGGAGGGGGCAAATGTGCATTAGGGTTGCAAGGGGCGCTGGGGTGCCGGTTTAGTTCCCGCGAGGGTCGCGCTGGAACATCCGATCAAAACCCTAGGACCGGACGGCCAGGAGTGAAGGCTGTAGCCTTGGGCCGCTTCAGCTTTGGCCGTCGCCTACGCTGTAGAGCTGAGCAGCTGGCTGGGCCACTAAGTGCCGCCCAGTTTTGTCTTTTTATTATTTACATAAGTTTTTTTACTGTTTTCATACATAGTTTTTTCACTGTTTTCTTTTAGCAAAATTGTCCAACGAGATTTTGTGTAGAAAAGTGATATAGTAACAATAAAAATTCTGTAAAGAAGTAAAGATGATGAATTTTTATTCATGTTTTCCGTTGCAAGAATTAATTGCTTAAATGCAATGAAGAGAGAATTAATTTTTTCTAATAGTGATGATTTTATTTGATGGCCAACGTTGTTAGTAAAATTTTCACTATGAATAGTAAGTTTTATCCATATTAGTTATATTTCTGCCCAACGCTGATGTAGTATTAATATGGAGAAGTTTCATGTTTTAATTTGACCAACGTTGAATTAACTCATTTTTTGATGATATTTTGCTTTCAGGCAATCCTATGAGTTTCATCTCGGCTATTGAGCCCCTCAATGGAGGGAACTACGGCTCATGGCGAGAGAAGATTGAGATGGGGCTTGCTCTGCTTGACCTCGACTTGGCACTGATTGAGACTTGTCCTAAAGAACCTGTCGATCCCGTCAGGGGCGAAAAAGAAAGTGAAGTGGACTTCAACAAAAGGGTCCATGACCATGCACCAATAAGAATGAAGTACGATCTTGAGCGTGCAAAGTGGGACTCGTCCAATAGAAAGTGCTTGATGGTGATTAAGAGCTCCATCATGGAAGCTATAAGGGGAGCAATCTGAGAGTGCACCACTGCCAGTGAGTACCTAAAAAAGGTAGAGAGTCAGTTTACTAGGTCCTCAAAGTCCTATGCAAACTCTCTCATTAAGAAACTTGTTACTACAAGATACACTAGTGGTGGAGTTAGGGATCACATCTTGCGAATGAGCAACATGTCTTCCAAGCTTAAGCCTATGGGCATGGAGCTTCCAGATGAGTTCATCATTCATCTGATTTTTGCCTCACTACCAAACCAGTTTGAAGCTTTTGCTGTGAACTACAATGCACAGCCAGAAAAGTGGGGCATTGAGAATATGATGGCCATGTGCGTTCAGGAAGAATAGAGGCTTAAGGGGCAGTCTGGTGATTCTGTGAACTACCTGAGCCCAATCAAGAAGAGGAACTTTCAGGGTTCCAAGCCCCAAGGGAAACCTCAGGGGCATCCCTCTTCTTCTAGGCCACATGGAAAGGCTCCTGATCACCAGGCACAGGAGGTAGACAAGGACACCTGCAAGTGGTGCAAGCAGAAGGTCCACTGAATGAGTGCTGTGTGGCTTTTCTGAAGTATTTGTGCAAGAATGGTGAGGATTTAATTACTTTTGTTGATGAATCCTTATTTTTAAGTTATGCAAAATCTACTTGGTGGATTTACTCAGGTGCGACTGTTCACGTTGCCAATTCATTACAGGGATTCCGTATGAGAAGGACCCTGCAAAGAGGAGAAAGAAGTATTAAAGTTGCAAACGGCGTTCAAGATGAAGTCGAGCCATTGGAGATCTTCCATTGGAGTTGTCTAATGGATTTGTACTTTTATTAGTAGATGTGCTTTATGTACCATCTTTGCATCGAAACTTAATAAGTGTATCGCGCTTAGATGATTGTGGTTTTGCTTGCCATTTTGGCGATGGACAATGTAAGATCAAGTTAAATAATCAGATTGTTGGTCTTGCCTTCAGAAAAGACAAGCTTTATTTGTTATCACTTTGTGAGATGTGAATGCATTAAGCGCTGAGAATGAGAATGCCTCCTCATCCCTGAATGGAAAGAGTAAGAGGAAAATAATTGATGAAGTCTCATCGAAATTATGGCATTGTCGTTTAGGCCATATTTTGAGGGGGAGAATAGAACGCTTAGTAACATAATCAATTCTACCGCCTCTAGAATTTTCAAATTTAGAGCTATGCATAGATTGCATTAAAGGAAAGTTTGTAAAGAACATTAAGAAAAGCGCCAAAAGAAGCACAGGAGTATTAGAAATAATTCATACGGATATATGCGGTCCGTTTCCTGTGACATCTATGGATGGCTATGACTCTTTCATAACATTCACGTATGATTATTCGCGTTATGGTTACATTTATCCTATTAAAGAACGTTCAGAAGCATTGGATAAATTCAAGATCTTTAAGGCTGAAGTTGAAAATCAGCATAGTTTAAAGATTAAAGTAGTAAGGTCCGACCGTGGAGGTGAATACTACGGCCGTCATACCCATATGGCCAAGTTCCTGGACCCTTCGCAAGGTTTCTACAGGAACATGGTATAGTCGCCCAGTATTCAACACCGAGCGAGCCTCGGCAGAATGGAGTAGCTGAAAGACGAAACCGTAGCTTGATGGATATGGTGAGAAGCATGTTAAGTTACTCCACCTTACCGATTGGTTTGTGGATGGAGGTATTAAAAACCGCCATTCACATACTTAATCGAGTTCCAGGTAAATCGGTGTCTAAAACACCATATGAGTTATGGACTAGTTGCGAACCTTCACTAAATTATTTGCGAGTGTGGGGTTGTCCAGCTGAGGCAAAACTCTTCAACCCAAGCCTTGGGAAGTTAGATCCCAAGACAATAAGTTGCCATTTCATTGGTTATCCAGACAAGTCAAAAGGTTATCGTTTCTATTGTCCAGACAGAATTACTAAGTTTGTAGAAACGAGACACACTGTGTTTCTGGAGGATCAGATAATCAGGAGGAGCACGGTATCCCGAGAAATCAACCTTGAGGAGAAGCGGGTGCATGCACCCACTCCGATGATTCAGGAACCATTTTTCTCGATACATGCTGCTGCACCGACATAGGACAATGTCAATGTGACACCTGTTGTTAGTTCTCCTGTGGCAACAATGAATGAAAATGAAGACCCTGTTACCACACATGAGGGAGAGCCGCAACAACCCCACACAGAGAATGTGCCAGAAGGCGAGACCCTTAGAAGGTCTGAAAGAACTAGAAAGCCAGCTATTCCTAACGATTTTGAGATCTATGTTAGTGAAGAAGTTCAAATGGAGGGTGATCCCACCACATTTGAAGAAGCCATTAAAAGTCCTCACTCATCGAAGTGGCTTGAAGCCATGGAAGATGAAATGAGATCCATGAGTAGGAACAAAGTCTAGGATTTAGAAGAAATTCCTAAAGGATCCAAAACGGTAGGCTGTAAATGGGTCTACAAAACAAAATGTGACTCTAGAGGGAATATCGAAAGATATAAAGCACGACTTGTTGCTAAGGACTTCACCCAAAGAGAAGGAATAGATTACAATGAGACATTTTCTCCAGTCTCAAGTAAGGATTCTTTCAGAATCATAATGGCTTTAGTGGCACATTATAATTTAGAATTGCATCATATGGATGTAAAGACGACATTCCTAAATGGAGACTTGGAAGAAAATGTTTACATGGCACTGATGACCCACAAGTATAGGGGGTGTATCGTAGTACTTTTGATAAATAGGAGTGTCGATCCCAACGAGGAGCAGAAGGTGTTGAATAGTGGTATGGAGCAGGAAATCCCTGTGAATACTTAGCAAACGGATTTTTAGTGGTTTTCTGACAAGGCAACAAAACAAGGAACAAGTAACAAAAGTAATGAACAAATGGATCAAGTGGCCCAATCCTTTCTTAGCAAAGGACAAGACGGTGGAAATACTTATAAGGACCAAACGTTCTCGAGGACACATGGGAATTTTGTCAAGTGCTTTCGCTTCAAATAGCTGAGTACTCTTCTTTGGTGTTCGTAAGTGTTGTGTGGGTGAACCTGTGCTAACATACCGCCCTTCCTAGGACTAATACATACTTGTGATTAAACCCCCTCTAAACATCCGTAACTATAGGAAAGTAATTAAGATATAAATCTAACCACAGCCTTAAACTCTGAGACCCTACACTCCCTTGTGCAAAGGTGTCCTAACGGGGGTTCAGGTTTCTGTCACTCTGGCAACCCCGCGATTAGTAGCCAAATACACAATGCATCCCCCTAGGCCCATAAATGGTGAAGTGTCATGTAGTGGACGTTCACATGACACCACTAGAAGAATAGCACCACAACTTAAATACTAAACTATTGAATAATAACTCATCACAGATTCACTACTAACAACATGACTTCTCCCATGTCCTCAAGAACACAACGAACTACTCACAAGACATCATATTGATCAAGATCAAAGATGATATGGTAATGGATAACAATCTGAACATAAACAATAATCCAATGGTTCCACTCACAAGCATCAACTACAAAAGTAATTAACACCGGGAAAGTTTCCCCTAAGAACTAAAGCAATATCCAACACAATTGTTACAGCGAGACGGAGTGGTGATGATGGTGCTGGTGGAGATGATGGTGTGGATGATGATGATGATCCCGATGAAGCCTAGCTTGATGATGGTGTTGATGGCGACGGTTTCCCCTCTCTGGGAAGGAATTCCCCCAGCAGAAATCTGTCTGCCGAAGAGATCTTTCTCTCTCGGTGTTTTCCACCCCCAGAGGCAGCGGGAATCTATCTATGGTCGCTCTCCGAGTCTTAGGGTTCCATAGGGAAGATATAGGCGAAGGGGGAGAGTCGGAGGCCAGGAAGATGGGACACACCTGCCCTAGGCACGGCCTCAGGTGGGCCTGCGCCTAGGGGGTGGGCCCCCTGTGACCCCCGTTCGCTCCTCCTTCTGGCTTCCTTCGTCCTCAGGTAAAATAATATGTTTCCATATTTTTCTCGTATTTTTTATCTTCACGAAATTGCACCGAAACACCTTCTTTTCCATCAGAATCCAGACTCCGGCAGTCCATCCTCCAAGAATCATCCAACATGCATAAACAGATGAAAAACCATAAGTAATACCTCATAATAAGACAAATATCAGTGGATAGAGGTAAATTATGATATAGAATGGTGATGCAAATTGGGCGTATCAACTCCCCCAAGCTTAGACTTCGCTTGTCCCCAAGCGAATACTGATCTCAGTAAACATGTCCACAGGTTTATGGAGTGAAGTGTCGATAAAAGAATACGAACAAGAAGCATCACACTTACCATTGCACAACTCATAGAAGAAAGCAACTCACCATTATATAACTTAGCTTGCAACCAAGTACAGTAGTCACAATAGAGATGCATAAAGATAAATCATAATTGGAATTGGAAAACTTGTTCTTGGTCAGAGAACACCTGGCAAACAGTTTCACAAAAAGCTTTTTGTAGGAGTTTCAAAACAGGAGCACTCTTTGCTCAAAAAGGTTTTTCATAAGTGAAAGCTTTCAAAATAATACTCAATAGATAAGAGTTTTGTGCAAACAAATAAGATAAAGAACATGATTGAATAAATCACCATATGAATGCTTGAAACACAACAACTCAAATGCTTGCTGGAGATAGAGAGGAAATAGGTTTAGTGACTCAACTTGGAAGTGGGAGAAAGGTCCCTTCTTAGAGGGAAGTAGGGATTACAAGTCATAAAGAGCTTCCAAAAGATTATGGTACTTACTAGCTTTGAGACCTCATTGCCCCTATAATAAGCATCTTGAGATGATTAAGGTTAAAGTGAACAAAGATGGAGTATATACTTGACGAAATATAAGTTGGCAATATCATGTCCCTTGAATATGAGGGCCACTCCTCATGCTACATCAACTTTGGGCCCAGGCAAGTTCTTGTCATTGTAAGTACTTGCATATCATTGAGAACCGCCAACGGGGTACCCCTTGCACATGGTACAGGAGCTTTCCCATAACCAAAATGACAAGGCAAACAGACAATGAGCATCTCAGCAATCTTTTTATTTACTATGTATATAGTTTTTTATTGAGGATGCTTCACAGAATGCTCACTATGGTGGTGCTGCAAGTTTCCACCATGATTAGGCATGGCTTAGGCTAGCGGCCCAGGCATTTCTCTAACACAAATTACAAACTCCATGGACTCACAAGTTCCCCTCTTATTTCACACCGTTGACATCCATAGACAAAAGAGCACGATATCAACGATGTACAAAGTACAAGTTCTATGTTGAAAACGTTACCCGCGACAGAACGGTTCTGCTAATTCCAACGTATAGATGCAAGCATATACAACTTCAATGTCCACAATGGTTCAAATTTATTAGGGGCGAGAAAATAGTGTGCCATCAAGTTCGTGAGAGCTTTACTAACTAGTTTTCACATAACAAAATACTTTCCAATTCGGAAGGTAGATGAAGCTTGAGAATTGACTTGGAATAGCAAAAGCTACTAGGTAGATATAGTGGACACAAGTGGAAAAAGTTTGGTTCAAAGGGATTTGGAAACATGAGAAGTATGCCTTCTCAAAACAGGTTTTTGGCTAGCAAGGCTGGGTAGCAAGCAAGAGAGTTGAAAGAAACAAGCAAACATACAAGTAATAAAGCCAAACATGCAATCTTCCTTGAAGACGCAAAAGATCTTAAATAAAGAATACTAAGCTTATGAGCCAACAAGAAAGGAAACAAATGATACCAAATACCTATAAGCTTTTTCTTTCTCTTTTTCTTTCAAACCTCAAAAATTGCGGCTACTGACCAGAACTCAGTTTGCCAAAACCAATTTAGATCCACTTGATGCTCCCAAAGTGGTGCCAATACTGATCAACAAGATCCATCATATAATAAAGATTGCAAACTAACATAAGAAGTGCAAAAAGTAAAAGATGAGACTTCTCATTAATATTCAATAAAGGCACTCACACCAAGGGATACATAGATAATCAACTAAAGGATAGATACTTCCACATGAAAACTAAACTATAAGGTAACTTCTCTACCACATATATGAATCCACTAAAAAGGTAAAAGGTAAAAGATAATGGTGGTGATACCGCGGCACTCCCCCAAGCTTGGAACAAGCCAAGGGTATGACAAACTTGATGACGAATTACTCCTTTGGTGGTTGTGGTGGTGTTCTCTTGATAAGCTCTTCAACAAGTTTCCTCAAGTCCTCCATATCGAAGGTCAGAGTACGAATTAACTCCGAATTATGCTCAATGCAGCCCATGATCAACTCGGATCGAGGATCCCAGTCCTTGTTAATCTTTCTCCATTCTTCCAAATTAGAGTGTTTCTTCCCTGCACGGTTAGAACAAGGGGTACTAGGAGGAAGTGTGCGTGGAGCGAGGATATGACGCGGAGTTCTCCCCCTGTAGACTTCTGTGTTATCCTCCTAAGCTGGGTAGGTTGTGCCACCAAACCAATGCTTGCGACGGTAGCGCGGGTGTCCGGTTGCTTTTCCTCCTCCATGTCACCTTCATACCCTACTAAAGTCTCCTCCTCCTTGGGGACTTTAGGTTCTTCTTCCTTGGGCTTATTGCCTTTGTCGTTGGCGGAGGCCATGGTGCTCTAAACTTGAGAAGATTTCCTGACAGAAATAGATCGAAACGAAAACACAACAAGAACACGATGCACGAACCTCGGGGAATCCGGGGGTTATATATTACGAAGTTTCAATGCATAAGGAAGGTTTTAACACATAAACGAGGCGAAGACGGAGTTCGAGGAGGGGACACCCCCCTCAGGCGCGGCCAGGCTGGTCTCGCGCCTGGGGTGGGTTTGTCCACCCCAGGCTCCGTTTCCTATTCAGTTTCGTCTTGTAACTTTCCTTATGTATTAAAAACATCAAAAATATAAAAAGATCGGAGTTTCATGAACCTTCTGTTTTTACCACTTTACCTATTCAGAAACGAACTCTGCACATTCCTTTCCTCCTTCTCCTGATAATTTACTTCATACAAAACCCTTGCACAAACTCAATGACAACATTAGTGTAAGAAAAAACAATAACCTTTAAGATCACACTTCAACTGAAAACCCATCAAAACAAAAGCTTCTATAAGAGGCAAATGCAAATGAAGGCAGAAATCTGTCAACACAGACCAGCAGGTAAAGATTGGTTTTTCCAAATACCTTCTGTTGCTCAAATAAAAAAGTGTAGAACTAATGAAAGTTGGGTAACAACTGGGAGAACAAGCTCAAAAAAAATTCAGATCCATCCGAAGTACTGATCTTCCTCACGAATTTTTACAATACAGCACAAAAATCTGTCCCAGGACAGCCACTTTTCACAACTCCTCTACTTCACAAAAGTAGTTGAACTTGACACAAAAACCAAAAAAAAGGATAAGGAGCGGTTATTACTGAAGTAATAACTTCCAAGACTCGAAAAAACTCTTGGGTTATCTCCCAACAGGTATTTTTCTTTAATGCCTTTAAGTTAGGCTTGAAACTTTCAAGGATGCTCACATAGGATATATATATATTTGAAGTGAAAGAGAGCATCAAGAAGCAAATAACCAACACACTTGAGTCTAACCCACTTCCTATGCATGGGGGTATCATGAGAACATGAATTGTTTAAACAAAAAGCCACAAGCATAGAAAGACAAAACAGATGCAACTTCAAGGCTTTCAAAATAAAATAGGGAAACTTAACATCATTGAGATGCATAAAACCATGTTTCCCTCTCTCATAATAACTATCAGTAGCACTTTGAATAAAGTTTAAAATATAGCTATCATTGGAAACAACTTTATCATTAGAATAAGCATACTTACAGTCATCAAAAAGAGGTCCAAGGTCATAGACTGGATCAATAGAAGCAAGTTGTTCCATCCTGAAATCTTTATTAGGCAAGCTATTTTCACAAGGAGCTTTAGAAAATTTGGAAAAGTTAAACTCATAAGAATCTCCATCAAACTTAGTTAAAACTTTTTCCTTCTTACAATCAATAATAGATCCACAAGTGTTCAAGAAAGGTCTACCAAAAATGATAGGACAAGTTTTGCTAGCTGCTCAATTAAGCACTAGAAAATCAGCAGGATATTTAATCTTACCGCAGAGAACCTCCACATATATTACAATGCCAATGGGTAAAATAGTTTCCTTATTAGCAAGGTGGATAACCACATCAATGTCCTCAAGCTCACAAGGACCAATTCCATGCATAATTTTCCTGTATATCTCATAAGGGATAGCACTAGAACTAGCACCAATATCACATAAACCATAATAGCAATAATCACCAATTTTAACAGAAAGCACAGGAACACTAGCTTTTCTAGCCTTACTAGGATGAGAAATAATATTAGAAGCATCTTCATAGAAGACAATGTGCTCATCATCTATATTTCTAGTGACAGTGTCTTTCACAATAGCTATCACAAGTTCATCATTCAATTGCTTACCAGGCTCCACGTTTTTCATTGTACCTTTGTTATTTGCACTAATAATCATACAATATTCCTTTACCTTAGCTGGGAAAGGCATTTTCTCAACATGAGGCTCAATCACAATATGATTAGTAGTACAAACTTGAGTACTTCTAACAAGAACATGACTAACAACATCTTTATAAGGAGCATGGTACTTATTCCACTTCTTCTTTGGAATTTCTATGTAAGAGGCAAAGGCTTTAAAACAGTTGGCAATACTTTGGGAATCAAGACCAAACTCATTGTTAATATCACGGAAGTCATCAGTTCCCATAAAATATTTAATGCATTCATATTCATGGTTTATACCTGACTTTCTTCCTTTGTCATTCTCCCAAGCTTCAGTGTTATCTTGAATACGGACTAAGAGATCCTATTTAGCTTCTTCCTTCATACGTGTGAATGATCCAGCACAAGAAGCATCTAGTAAATCTTTATCATGAAGAGAAAGCCTAGCATAAAAGTTATTAAGGATAATATTGTTAGGGAGTTCATGAATAGGACATTTAAGCATTAGTAACTTCAATCTCCCCCAAGCTTGAGCTGTACTTTCTCCATCAAGAGGCCAAAATTTATATATAAGGTTTCTATCTTTATGAATTTCACTGGGAGGATAAAATTTAGAGTAAAAGAGAGATGGCATCTCCTCCCATTCCATGAATTGTCCATTCTTCAGCAGCTTATACCATTCTTCAGCTCTCCCTTTCAAGGATATGGAGAGTAGCTTCTTCTTCACCTGTTCAGTTGTGATACCTGCACACTTAAACAACCCGCATAATTCATGGATAAAAAGCAAGTGATCACTAGGATGGACAGTTCCATCCCCCAAATAATAATTATCCATAACACGATCAACAATACGTGTAGGTATCTTAAAAGGATCTATCTCAACATGTGGTGGCTCATCTACTACCCTAGCAGCGGTAGTAGTTTTTCCAAATAGAAAACCAAGTGGGTTATCCATATTGGAAACAAATTAACAAGCAGTAACAAAAGCAATACTCACAGTAAAAGTTTCCTTTACCAGTTCCACTCTTCAATAGCGCTTCACTCCCTGGCAATGGCGCCAGAAAATAGTCTTGATGACCCACAAGTATAGGGGGTGTATCGTAGTACTTTTGATAAATCGGAGTGTGTCGATCCCAACGAGGAGCAGAAGGTGCTGAACAGTGGTATGGAGCAGGAAATCCCTGTGAATACTTAGCAAACGGATTTTTAGTGGTTTTCTGACAAGGCAACAAAACAAGGAGCAAGTAACAAAAGTAACGAACAAACGGAGCAAGTGGCCCAATCCTTTCTTAGCAAAGGATAAGCCGGTGGAAATACTTATAAGGACGAAACGTTCTTGAGGACACATGGGAATTCTGTCAAGTGCTTTCGCTTCAAATAGTTTAGTACTCTTCTTTGGTGTTCGTAAATGTTGTATGGGTGAACCTGTGCTAACATACCGCCCTTCCTAGGACTAATACATACTTGTGATTAAACCCCCTGCAAACATCCGTAACTACAAGAAAGTAATTAAGATATAAATCTAACCACAGCCTTAAACTCTGAGATCCTACACTCCCTTGTGCAAAGGTGTCCTAACGGGGGTTCAGGTTTCGTTCACTCCGGCAACCCCGCAATTAGAATGCATCCCCCTAGGCCCATAAATGGTGAAGTGTCATGTAGTCGACGTTCACATGATACCACTAGAATAATAGCACCACAACTTAAATACTAAACCATTGAATAATAACTCATCACAGATTCACTACTAACAACATGACTTCTCCCATGTCCTCAAGAACACAACGAACTACTCACAAGACATCATATGGATCAAGATCAAATATGATATGGTAATGGATAATAATCTGAATATAAACAATAATCCAATGGTTCCACTCACAAGCATCAACTATAATAGTAATTAACACCGGGAAAGTTTCCCCTAAGAACTAAAGCAATATCCAACACAATTGTTACAGCGAGACGGAGTGGTGATGATGGTGCTGGTGGAGATGATGGTGTGGATGATGATGATGATCCCTATGAAGCCTAGCTTGATGATGGTGTTGATGGCGACGGTCTCCCCTATCCGGGAAGGATTTCCCCCAGCAGAAATCTGTCTGCCAGAGATATCTTTCTCTCTCGGTGTTTTTTGCCCCGAGAGGCGACGGAAATCTATCTGTGGTCGCTCTCCGAGGCTTTGGGTTCCATAGGGAAGATATAGGCGAAGGGGGAGAGTCGGAGGCCGGGCAGGTGGGCCACACCTGCCCTAGGCGCGGCCTCAGGTGGGCCCGCGCCTAGGGTGGGTGTGGTCCCCCTGCGCCCCCCTTCACTCCTCCTTCTGGTTTCCTTCGTCCTCAGGTAAAATAATATGTTTCCATATTTTCTGGTATTTTTATGATCTTCACGAAATTGCACCGAAATGCCTTCTTTTTCATCAGAATCCAGACTCCGGCAGTCCATCCTCCAAGAATCATCTAACATGCATAAACAGATGAAAAGCCATAAGTAATACCTCATAATAAGACAAATATCAATGACTAGAGGTAAATTATGATATAGAATGGTGATGCAAATTGGGCGTATTAGGCACATCCCAAGGGTTTTGTTGTGGAGGGAAAAGAACGTACGGGGTGTTGCCTGAGAAAGTCCATTTATGGATTAAAACAGGCCTCCAGACAATGGTACTTAAAGTTCCATGAAACAATTAGGAAGTTTGGGTTTGATGAGAATGAGGAGGACAATTGCGTATATGCAAAGTTCAAGAATGGGAAATTCATTTTCCTTATCCTGTATGTGGATCACATTCTACTCACTAGTAGTGATGTTAGTCTACTATTAGAGACGAAGAAGTTCTTGTCCTCGAACTTTGATATGAAAGATCTTGGTGAAGCTTCATTCGTTCTAGGAATTGAAATTCACCGAGATAGAGAAAAGAGGGTTTTAGGTTTATCGCAGAAGGCATACTTAGAGAAGATTCTGAAGAAGTATAGTATGCATGCGTAATCCTACGCCTGCTCCTATAGTCAAGGGCGATAGATTTGGGAACTTTCAGTGTCCCAGGAACCAATATGAGACGATCAAATGAAAGCGGTTCCATATGCTTCTGCTGTCGGAAGCTTGATGTATGCTCAAGTGTGTACACGCCCTGACTTAGATTTTGTTACCGGGGTACTTGGCACATTCCAAAGTAATCCAGGGATATATCACTGGAAAATGGTGAAGAAGGCATTGCGTTATGCAAAAGGCACAAAAGGCCTCATGCTAACATAGAGAAGAACTGATTCGCTTGAGATAGAAGGGTATTCAGATGCAGACTATGCGGAAGATGTAGATGAAAGAAAATCCACGTCAGGATATGTATTTACTCTCGCAGGTGGAGCTATATCGTGGAAAAGCTCCAAGCAAACCATCACGGCATCGTCCACGATGGTAGCTGAGTATGTAGCATGTTATGAGGCCATAGGGCAGGCAAACTGGTTAAAGAAGTTTATACCCGGGTTGAGAGTGGTAGACAACATTCAAATACCACTCAAGATGTACTGCGACAATGAGCCAGCAGTATTCTATGCTCATAACAATAAGTCAAGTGTTGCTGCCAAACACATTAACATTAAGTTTTATGTTGTGAAAGAAAGAATCCAGGATCATACTATAAGTTTAGAGCATATAAGTACAAAATAAATGTTCGCGGATCCGCTCACAAAAGGCTTACCACCCAGTGTGTTCAGAGAACACTTAGCCGGCATGGGTTTAAGGGAAAGCCTATGATACCTGGATATTAAGGACCTAGAACAAGAATCTGTTTCAAAACAGAGAGGTCTATAGTGGTTGTTGAATCTATGGTGCGTAACTGACCATTACGACGAGACATGCTTTATATGTTGATCTATGATGAAATGGGTGCCAAAATATAAGTTTAAAGTATAAGTTAAATGAAAGATGAGATCAAGGGAGAGAATGTTAGGTTGATCTCCCGTTCGGCCCAACGACCCGAACAACTTGGTCTTGCGCCATGATCGGGGGCGCCCAACCCTCACATGGTTGGTGGACCCCCGTGGCAGCGCTATAAAGAGGAGGTGGGGGCCGGGGCACGCAACACGAGGTTCTTCTGTGCCGCCGCTCTCCCCACCTACACATCCCTACCGATCTAGGGTTAGCGCGAGTCACGGGAAGCTCCGCCGCTGCTCTGCCTAGCTGCTTAGCCACGCTCTCGCCGTCGACCAAGATGGCCAACGGGTCATCGAGTTCTATCGCCGGAGAAGGTACACACTCTTCTCTCTCTCTCTCTCTGCAAGATCAGACTCCATAGCAAAGCCTACCGACTAGATCTCGAGCACAATTATACTAACAGTCCGGTCTATCCTTGGGTCATGGTCGTCCTATGCAGGTGCCTGATGTCGGTCGCACCTTCTCGTTGTGATGGCTAGAAGTACTCCCTCCGTTTAGAAATATAAGATGTTTTAGGTTTGTGAAGGAGATGTATCTAGACACGTTTTAGTACACACTAAAACGTGTCTAGATACATCTCCTTCACAAATCTAAAACATCTTATATTTCCAAACTGAGGGAGTAGGATAGAGACGAGTTTTTTCTTTGTCATCATAGTGTAGCGCATGAGGGTGCTAATCCCATAAATTAGCGTTGTTCTGCTGAAATGCGATACACCTTTCCATGGTGTATTCTAGAAAAATATTTCTCCACCGTTTCTTTCAAATCAAGAGGGAAAGGAACGCACGGTCTTCCTTCTAACTTTACTGATTTAGGAATACAAGTCTGTGCACTCCTTTGATGACAGTTTTTGGTGTCACGAGTTGTGCAATTGTTTGAGTTCATTAACTAACAGTACATATCATCAGCATAGGTACAGTCAAATAATTTATTTCCTTCCATTTGCAAATGCCATAATTTGTCACCTAGAATTTCTTGATTTTCTTTTGCATTATTTGTATTTTTCTTACAGAGTAAAACATTTGTTGATTTCAGATATCTGGCGGTTGGCGCAGCAAGTGAAAGTTAGGCAAAGGTTAGACCTTATTTTCTTTACCTGACTTGCACTTTTGTTTTCAATTATGCAATGCCATATTTACGCTCTAATGAATCAACAAAGTTATATTATGCTTTAAGGCTGTATTTCAGTTAGCATGCTTTTCTTCTACACTTAAACAATGGAGATTTCTATAGTGTTTCACTGTTGGCAAGAAAATGATAATGCTTGCTTCTATCTATAAAATGAAAACTTTATATCTACAAGATATACATATTAATGTATAAATTGTTGACTTGTTACAGTATTATGCTACACGCATTTATACTTTCTCTCATTAGATTTCATTTTTTTACAGTATTTATGCATAGTTTGTTTGATCTTCAATTAGAAGCTACCTTCTTTAATAGAAAATGAGGATATCAAAGGTGCTGATGCTTTTCTTATAAGACTAGAGCTTCCATTTGTCATTTATATGCAGTATATTTTCTCTCTATTTTTCTGTGAGTAACTCATGAAGCTGATGATATTAAATCCATGTTATTTCAGAGTCATAGCTACGGCCATCACTTACTTCAGGCGTGTCTATACAAGGTAAGATTCTCTACCTAACAGGGATGCATTGGATATGGAGTTTCATTCTATTCATTACGAAGAAAAAGTGCTGCGCTCCTCTGGTCTCAGATTTCTTGTCTGAAATTTGACTATTGGTTTTAACTAGCTGGAGAAAGAAAACTATGGTACTTCACTACTTCTTTTAGATTGTAAGGTGCTATGTTTTCCTAGGATATAATATGGTCAACTTACTGGATGTAATAACTATAGTAAACTGTGACTTCTTTACTTGTTTCAACGAGAACTTCAGTGCTTCAGTCAGAACCCTGTGAGGTTCCACCTTTCTCCAATCACTGAATCAGAAGTCCTGATATTCTAGATGCTGGTGGTTCTCAACTAGCTTCATATGAGCAAACTCGTGTTTCTATACTTTGTATGAGCAAAAGTTGGACATGAAGGTTCATATTGTTTGCTTGTTTCTACATTTCTTTTTGAGCAATCTAGTACTTGATGTTAGCAGGTATATTTTGTCCTAATGCTTAATCTGTTCACAGAGAGAGCATGGTTCAGTATGATCCTTGTTTGGTAGCACCGGCTTGTTTATATTAGCATCGAAGGTAGAGGAGAGCACAGTGCAAGCAAGGCTTCTCGTCTTTTACATCAAAAAGATGTGTGGTAAGTCTCATGAATCATGATCATGCGGATAAACAGCTTACAGGAAGAACTTAGTTTGTCTCCTCCCTGTTGCAGGTTCTGATGATAAGTACCGATTTGAAATTAAGGATATTCTTGAAATGGAAATGAAGCTACTAGAAGCGCTCAACTATTATTTAGTTGTTTACCATCCATATTGTCCTCTTCTACAGTATGATTCTGTTTCTTATGACAATACATCTGAGTAACAAATAGCTTTTTTCGCTTCTAGTAGTGAAATGGCCCTTTTGTAGTTTCCTGTTCTTGTAACTTTGAAACCAACTCCTTTTCAGTCCCTGCAATGGTATTGCCTATTGAGAGATATTCTGTTTTGCAGTTTATTGCAGGATGCTGGCATAACAGACCCGACACAATTCGCCTGGTAAGCACGACTTCTTGAATGGAAATTTGCAATGTAGCATCAAATTGATTAACGGATGATGTTGTTCTTGAACAGAGCTTCTAGGTCACAGTGTCCTAATGTATTGTTTGCGCTGTTTGTCCTTTCTATCCAAGACAAGCTATTCTAGATGCTTTTAGTGACCTTTGGTGGATATAAAATTAAGCATTGTGTTTGAAGCATTGTCTTACATGAGCATGTTATAATCTCAGAGAAAGCAGACTACCCTTTTGGTATCCTTGTTCAGGATTTCTTAGAATCTATGTTTTGATTTAGTCACTAGTGTTTGCAATTCGTGTTAGTATTATTTTAAGGCTTAAGTCTGGTGAGCAGCGAGCGTTTTGAAGGCATCTGTCGCTCCACAGCCGCTTCTTGTCGTTCAATCTAGTATCAATTATCCCTGGTAGGACTGTAGGGACAACTGATACAAGTACATCGACTGAGTTCTCGTCTCATCTTGTGTATTACAGCACGGTTAGTCAATAAGGGAATATCTTGTATCTGGGATCACATGGAAAATAATATAACTTGTATCTGGGATACATGGAAAATAAATATAACTGAAACGCTTATCTATGCATGTATCATATGCTTGATATTCAACTTGACATATATTTATGTTGATCAGCCATGGTTACTTGCAGGGGGCTTGTCAATGATACTTACAGAATGGATCTTATTCTCATATACCCTCCCTATATGATTGCATTGGCTTGCATATACATTGCAAGTGTTCTTAAAGGTAAGGACAAAACTTTGTGGTTCAAAGAACTTCGTGTTGATATGAATATTGTAAGCGACTTTGTGTCGATTGATTAGTTCTCTCAAAATATTCATCCATTGGTTAACATTTATTTGCAATACTCAGGTGGAGAATACTTCAATGGAAATATTGGGCTTCTACGAAACCTACAAGGTTGACCCCCAGAGGGGACTCTCCGACGAAAAGATCAGCCCTGTGATGAACAAGTTGCCAGCAAAGGCCTAGAGCAGATTTTTATCTGGTCATCTAACCACCCTACGTCCATGACTGGACTTGGTGTGTGTCAGCAACGGTAAATGGGAAGCCCTGCTATTGGTATTGCCACAGTGGATCTGATCATGATCTCTCTTCAGAATGAAGCAGCCCATGATAGGGGATAGTTTGGGTGCGCTTGTAGTCTCTAACACCTGGCATTTGAAGCTTTTTACTGTACAAAAGTGGAACATTTTTCAATGTCTCCTTTTGTTGGCATGAATTGAACCCTGGGGATCTCCCTGGGCAGTAGCTCACCAAAAAAATCATGAGAAAATGCCTGGGAAGTGAAGGAAGTACATCGATACCAAATGCTGCTGTATTGTAGAACTTGACATCTGTAGCTGTTGTATTGTACAGAACTCAGAGTTAATTATTTGAGTGTATCTCTGCCTATCATGAATGTGGAAGTTGCCTGTATGAGTTCATCTTGGCAATCAGCCATATCTCCCTGGGCAGTAGTGTGATAGCTGACGAAAATAATGAGAAAATGCCAGGAAAGTTACTTCGGAAGATACAGACGCTGAACATTGAGTACAGAGATAACAAACGTGCAAAGCCGTAGTTATTATCTAAGCATCAGGCCAAACCCAGTTACATTGACCAACTATGGAGAAATGGTGCATGGCTAACGGCCTAATACATACAAACAGTATAGAGGACCAATTTTAAGTTTCCTCACACATAACTAAAAGACTATGGGAATATTTGTCAATCCATTTCAAGCGGAAGACTATCCATACATTCATCCGGATGATGAACTCCTACCGATGCATTTCCATACATCCATCTAGGTGATGATGGTACAACAGTGTTGCTCAGCAAATGATCCACTGTTCTTCCGGAGAGGACTTCAGACCCTGACAATACATTTCAAAGTCAGATGTTGCTAGAAGTTCTTCCTATGACACGTCAAACGAATCTGCATTTCATAAAAGTGAAGCTCAACAGACAGGCTGATAGAAACTGAAGCTCACCTTAATGGGAAGTGCTAGGAAGGTAAATCCGATGGAAATTGTTCATCTTCAAGTGCTTCCGGCAAGTAGGGCATTTCTTCTGGAACTGGATGGCTTGCTTAATGCAGTTCGTGCAGAAGATATGGCCGCACATTGTTGTGGCGGGCTCCTCTAACTTGTTCCAGCACACCGGGCAGGTAAAGATTGGTTCCTTTGGAGGCACCTTCGCAGGCTCTTTGCTAGTTTTCGCCACCTTGTTTGACTGCCAAGAATGGAAATATCCAGTCAGAGTTCAGCTCAAATCACATGGTAACATGCTAGTAGGAATTGGATAAAAAGATTGAATGTAACGAGTAGCTTTTTCAGGTGGAAATATCGTCCAGCGTAAGGAATGTAATAAACATGTTAGAACACAGCGACACCTACATAAAAGGAGGCGAAGTGCTACTTCAAATTTAGCGATTGCGAAGTTGTCAATGCCGACCAAGATCTTTTGACTGTTTGCTTATATGAAGGATCTATATGACATTAAAAAGCAGCGAGTATAAGTGTTCTCTGTGACTTGAACTGGCCAAGAAAAATGGTTTCAACTTAAATCAAATATCTTTATTTCTTTAATCCAGTGAAAGGAACAGCATAATCCAAAACTCCATACGGAGGACATAGGGAATCATGATGCACATAGTAGAGCAACAAATAAGTAAAGCAGTAATGAAACTTGTCCATACGTCTAAGAGAGTTAAGTCCCTTCAAAATTCTGAAATCAAATACCTGCAAGCTGGACCCTTCTCCTGTTTCTGGAGAGATGTTTATTACAGCTGCAACTCTTTGACGCTTATTCCCTGTGTTATGAGAAAGGACTGTCATTATCATCATGAAATATTCCTGGTCGAATAAATAATAAGGCAGGTAAGGAAGCTTAAATGACAGGAAAATATAGCCAGATAGCATATTGAGGAACATTTTTATATCTTCTGTTTGCGGTTTATAGAGTCAGCAACTCAGCATCAATATATATGCATGACATTATAACAGGAAACTATCATACAGGAATAGCAAAGAAAAGCCACAAGTTCAGTTTTCAGTATAGCTTATTATATGCCTGCTGCCACTAGAGAGTTGGTCGTCTTAGCAGCATAATATAGGTATAATAACCCAGAACTATATGTGGTATTATGAATTGGACAGTTCCAGATGAATCTGTTAAGGCAGATTAATAGACTGATGAAGAATTTACCAACAAATTGTAATGTTAGAAGCCAAAACAGTTCCATGGAATGCAATGTATGTTGCAGTAACGAACTAACCTTCATGGGTAGCATGTACCTCTACATCAACTACTGTCACAGGCTGCCCCAGAGTTCTTAGATTCCTCCTCTGCAACATACAAGATGATTCAATACAAATGGCAGGAATGTTGCATGACATTCAGTGTTATGATCAATTTATAATACTCTTCCTTGATACGGAAAGCTGGTGTGCCTCAGAAACATAAGTAAAAAAACTAGTAAAAAGTGCATATGTATACCATGCTACTTAAACGTCACTTTGGACCCAATCACCTAATGACATGAGATCAATTACACACAGTAACACTGTTCTCGGAAAGTTAAGAAACATACCCTAGGAGGCACTTGTGAAGCTGATATGACCTGCACTTCATCATCCAGAGCTTCCACATCAATGGGTGAGGTGCGCGCGCCAGCGTGAGAGGTTGATACTCCACGCCGGTTGGCCACCGCTGGCGCTGGAGAGCTTGCGACCAAGTTCACAACAACCTTATCAGCAGAGTCATCTCGTGATTGCCTTCTGGAGGCACGTCGTGCGCCGTTGGCAGTACTCATGCTCTCTTCGGCTCCCAATTCGACCTTAGACTGAAAGAGGTACGATTCAACGGTTACCTATTTTTAAGATAACTCATCTATCAAAGTGTCGATTATCAGCAAGTAGTGAAACCTGTGATCATCTTAGCAGCATAAATAAATAAATAAATAAAGGTATAATTCATCAACACTTGGATCAAACTTTCGAAACATCTCTGCAAAACCATCAAGGACCAAGCATATGCAAAATCCAACTACTTGTTCTTTGATGGTATTTGAACGAAAAAGAAAAGAAAACCATTTGGGGCTCTGAACCGAAATCACAAACTGTAAAATTGACCTGACGGCTTTCTCAATCCCACAGCCGGGATGGACCACCACGGTACGGTCAAGCAGGACCCCAATAACTGTAGGGACGGATCAAGCTGGATAACTGTACGCACACTAGAGCATGGAACGAAACGTACGGGCACAGATGCTCCTGATTCCCAAATCCCCAATTCTTATGGGATTCTTATGATAGCCGCACCGAATCGACCGGAACTCCGCCTAGTAAACGGACTCGGGTTAAGGGTCACACCGCGACCAAATCAAAGATCAGCTCGCCATCCGCGACTGCTATCGCTAGATCAACGCCTGCCACCGCGAAGACAAATCCCGCAGAGATCGACACGAGCGGAGAGGATACGCACCGAGAGGGGCGGAGCTATCGCGCTTACCCGAAGAACCTAGCTCGATCGAAGGATCGGAAGAGATCGCCGCCGCCGCCGCCGCGCCACCAACCCGCGCACTCAATTTCTTTTCGCTCGAGGGCTCCTGGCTCCTGGCTCCTGCCCTCGTCGGCTTGTTTGAAAGGAGAAGCAAACGCGGAGAAGATGAGAATAAAAAAGGATACACGTCTCTTCTCTACCTCTGGGATCTGGGCCCCACCTATCAGTGACCGGTTGCTGAGCCCACCACAGCTTCGTGGGGCCGATCACTCTGTGGGGCCCTTTTCCAGCGTGACGGGTCCTGAGTCGTGATCATCAATTTTCCAAAAGAAACTCTTATACTCCCACCCATATTAATTGAGTCCTTTTGTTTAGATTTGAATGAATGTAGATACTGTTTAATACTCCTCCGTTTTATTCTATAGTGTCTATAGTTTCTAGCACGAAAATTAAGAAACACATATGGAGAGAAAATTAAAATAGTTTTGGGTGAGATTTCTTGTGGCTTGACGTGATAAAATAGAGGAGTTTGCAGGACAGATGAAATGCTATATACTTTATGTAAACTCTCTAAAAAAAGTTGTACATATGAGTTGTGTATCTCAATATATCTTATATTTTGAATTTTTTTCTTAAAAAATTATAGGCACTATAGAAAGGAACAGGGGGAGTATATAAGTTTATCTAAATTTTGATAAATCCAAGTCAATTAATATGAGTCGGAAGGAGTACGACCTAAGCTCCGGAATATTTATTCAGCAGGAGGCGACGTTCGGTTGACAATAAGGTGTCTGTGATGACTTCGACAATCTCAAGACTTGATCCGCTGGCTCAGTCACTTGGAGGTGCTTATATGCGTGTGTACATTTATAGAGGTGGATGCATATGTGTGTTATAAGCATTTATGATTGTATTGTGTGTTTAAAAAAAACTCAGGCGGGTGACACAGTGACACCTGGCAGAACGAATCTCAAAGCACAAAGGCCACTTCTTCCCCAATTACCAGATCACGACTCCGGTTCCCTTCCCCCGCAACTGCTCGGGCATTCCCCTCCTCGACGCCGCCGGTGGCTCCCAACGATGCCTCCCTTCCCCTCCGTTCCTGCACTTTCCTCGTGGCCGTACACCAGCGGCTCCGCCCGGAGATTAGATTGGTCGGTCGGTCGGCCGGTCTTGGTTTCGATTGACGGCATCCACAACCACACTCCTGCTCGCTGCGTCACTTCTTCCACGGTCGGTCGCTCGAGGCACCACTCCCCCTGCTCGCTGTGTCGCTTCTTGCATGGCCAACCTCGACGACGCATGTCGCCGCGCCTTATAACCGGACGCCTTCCATCTGGTTCCTCCGTCAGTACATTGATTCAGACTACCACGTGTCATCCTCCCGACTCCACCGAACGAAGCGTATGACCGAGGCCGTATAAGGCCGACTTCTTTTCGGCTTCTAGGACGATTCGCGGTCTAGAAAATCAAAAGCGGAAAAGAAGGGTCCAGCTGCTGCATCGCTTATTCTAACCGCGAATCACGTTTCCTTCGTAAAACCAGAATTGGCTCGGGAGGTACTTCTGGGCAGATTCCCGAGCTTCTACGCTAGCTAAGAGCATCTCCACTCGCCTACCCAGGAGGCCGATCCGGACGCCGAAATTATGTCTGGACGCCGAAAATCGGCCCAGTCGCGTACCCAGGGGCCTCTTTTCAGCCGGATTTGGGCCAACTTTGGTCCGGACTACCTAGGCCGAACCCAGGATCCCGGGTACGCCCTGGGGACGTCGGATGATGCGAATTCGGCGAGTGGACCAGCCTGACGAGCCGACTTCATGCCATCCTTCCCGTCGTTTCCTTTTCCGCCGCCGCCATACACCCTCCCGCCATTCTTCCGGCCTATAAAAGTCGTACATCTCGTTGTCTCTCTTCATAGTCCCTCACACCACCACAACTCCGGCGAACTTCGGACGGTCGCACCTTTCTTCCTCCTCAACTCCGCCAAGAAGCCATGGCCGATCGATGCACGATGTCGTCGTGGAAGCCTGGCTGCTCCGCGAGGCGCGCTATACGGCGCCGCCGGACACTCGTCTTCCCGTAGGCTAGAAACTCAGCGTCGACGGGATACCCGTTCGCCATGCGAGACGGAGCGACCTCGTAAGAGATCCAGTCGCTATCGCCGCCATGGAAGACCCGAACTGGCGGAGAGATCCATGCCGCTATCGTCGTGCAAGACCCGGATCTCGCCGAGATCGAGCAACCTTGTCTTCTAGAGGCGTTACCGACAGCGACAGCGCCGAGGACCGGCCGTGGCCGCCTCGCCATTGCCAAGTGAGGCGTTCAGAAGCGGACTCGCCGGAGTCATAGCGCACATCGAGACCGGCAACAACCCCCGCCTCGGCATGTAGTTGCGGCGTTCGGCTTCGACCACGGCGACGACCTTTACTAGTTATGAATTCCGACGTATTATGTACCCCTTGCCTACTTTAATGAAATTCCGCCTATATTCGTTCATATTTCGCCGAGTTTAACGCGTGATTTGTCAATAGAAAATAGGTCCGGATTTTCGCGCAGGTTCGGCCAAGTGGGGATGCTCTAACGAAACGGCGATCCCAGGTACCCATCCCGATTGGTCTATTTACAAGAAATGCCACCGCAGGAAATTAGAGGAAGGGAAAAGAAAACAGGCCTCAACTCGTGCCCAACCCAGGTAGGGTTCACTGCGCCGCCGCCGCCACCGTCCACCACCGCCACCGCCCGCCGCCTCTGCAGAACCCTCCCTAGATTTCCTAGACGCCGACGCTCCATCCTCCACCTCGCCTGCCGCCGCCTGCAGACGCCAGTTCGTCCGCCGCTCGACGCCCCGACGCCCGCGGTCCACGCGAAGGACCCCGCCGCCACCCGCCCGACGCCCCCACGCGAGCTCGCCCCCCTCCCCCAGCCGGCTACCTCAAGGTCGAGCTCGTCCCCTCCCAATGGCTTCTTCCCAGGCACAGCCGCAGGTACGTAGCTCTTCTCTGTTTCTTTGATTTTTTTGCTCCATTGATGTCTGACGTTGTATTTCAGTGCTAGGTTGATTGGTAGTAAATGATACAATTTCAGTGTATGCAGATTTGATTGGTAGTAAATGCATTTCAACGTATGCTAGTAGTAAATTTCTCCACATGCAAATCTGTGTTCCTCACCTAGTGTATACTTAAGCATTTTTCCTGTACTTATTTATTTTACGTGTGCTTGCAGATGAATTATTCAAGTGATGATTCAGATGACGTGTAGTTCAGTTACAGTGTAGCAAATGTTCTAAATGTACTAAAAAATTAGCATACATATGAAATTTAGGGGTGTTACAGACATTTCACAATTCAACACATCAAACAAGCCAAATGTCTAGAAGCTAAAAAGAATGCAAGAAACCAGATTATGTGAGCTTCTCCCCACAATCTGCCAAAAGCTAGCTTCTCTAGAATCACAAGCTAAAAAGAAGTCCCCTAAGATTTTCTTCCCAATTTTCCGTGTGAGAAAAAAGGGAGCCATGGCGGCCGCGGCGCGAGACCGGCGGCGAAGGGGCCGCGCTCCTGGGGCTGCCCCCGCCGCTGCCGCGGAAGACGACGGAGAGGAGCACCACCTCAACCCCTTCCTCTCCAACGAGGCGCCCTCGTCCTCGAGAATCCAGTTCAGGTGCGTGCTCTGGTCTCTCAGTTGGTCTGTTTGTGCTGCTGCTGGTGCGCTTATGGAAGTTCATTGAGTTGTGTATGGGGTGGACGCAGGAATGTGGCGTCGAGGGCGCGGTGGGTGGAAGACGCAGGCGAGGCGGAGGTGGTGGACAGCAAGGGGAAGCTCTGGCTGACCACCGGTGTCACCAGGGGCGGCAAGCTCTACTATAATGTCGAGGAGATCGGGTACGTCACCTGTTTGATGAAATGCCTAGAAACCCGGGTACTACGCTAGCGTGGCCCGCCTAGAACAATGCAGCATGCCCCGGTGTTCGGGAATGCAGTGTGTCCTGGATCCTTGTATTTGAACAATTCGATTGCGCCTGTCTATTTCAACCAGTTTGAAAACTAGTTACATATGCCACACTTAACAAGCTCAGAACTAATTGCTTAGGGATTATGCATAAATGGCATGTCATGAGTTCTGTTTTTGAAATACTTCGACTTGAAAGTTCAGGCTTGCCGGCTGATCAAAGTATGCAGGTTCTTGGCAGAAAGAGGGGCGTTGGTTCTTCTCGATGATGAGGGTGGGACAATAGGAACAGAGGAAATCTATAAAAAGATTGCTGGAGGAAGTTACGGGTGCTCCTGGGATGCCTTCCAAGCTTACAAGCACTTGAAGTTGCTTGGCTACATCGTTGGACGTTATGGTGTTCCCTGGACAATGAAGCATAGCCGTACTTGTGAAGTCACTGATTCCCCCAAGAGTATGGCCGCCACTGACCGTTGCTCTGATAGAGCCAATGATGCCTGCAATGACATCACCAAATCTCTCAAAGAAATGCACATAGATGAGATATATCCATCCTTTGAAATTCATCTACCAAACAGCAAGTTTAAGAAGTCATGCCCAGGAGTTCCTACTTTCCTCCTATGTCTGCTAAGGTAATGTTACTTCTCTCATCACTTATGCACCCATGCATTCACTCCTATAAGTTACTGCATTTTCATCTTCAGTAGTTCATGATGTGTACAGTAGGACCACAGGATTAACTTCGTTTAGGATGTAGTTGAATCACTAAATTAATTAGCTTTTGACATGACTGCATAACCACACACACATATATATGTTCTGAAACATGTATATATAATTAGGCTTGGTGGATTTATCTGTGTTCTGTTATGGGTTGTCTTTCTGTGCACATGGATGTCTCTTTTCTGTTATTAATTGTTTTTCTGTGCATGTGGATTTACTTTTTTGCCCCGTTATATCAGTGGTTATAATGTTCAAACTATATGAATGGAACTAATTTAAGGTTGGTAACGAAGCTGATGGGAAATTGTGTTCCTAAGCGGATTTACAGTTAGTTGAGCCCTGTCTGGGAATCAACTGTACGATCATGATTTTACATATTTACATGCTTATCATGTGTCCATTAGTCACACGGAAATCACTCGTTCTCATTTTATTGACCAACATTTTCCCAAAGGAAGAAGAAAATGTTGATTCTGGTCATACAGTAGGTAATGATATTAGTGAAGCCACAAATTGTCTATCACAGGAATTATAGAAGTACTTAAGGATATGCACACAAGGCTACATTTTATGGATAAACTTGACAGCACGCAGGGTTTAGATTTAGCAGTTTGTGGTTATTTAGGTACTCCCGTCAGATGATTTCTGTCCATCATAACTTTTCGTTTTTTTTAATGTACAGAGATAAGCCACCCTCAAGGGATGAACTGGAGACCGTGGAAAACAAGTTTGACGGCATTCCTCTTAAATTTTGTCAAGTTGATAATGGACGTATCAGCTTTCTCTCCTTCGACAATGTTACACTTACTAGTTTGCCCTGATAGATACCAGCAGGATTTTTTCTTAGTTTTTGCAATGATCTTGTCCTGTAAGCTATTGGCTCAGTCTGCATCAAGATGTTGCTCCTGCCCCGCTTGTCCACTCTTCTTAGGACCAGGAAAGTTGCCAGAGAGATCTTCAGATCCTGCAGTTGTGGCAGAATCGTGGTAACTGTCTACTCTCTGCTGCTTGTTACTACGAATGATATTATTTTTGGCTGGTGGAAAATTTGGGTTTGGGGTCTGTGCGTGGAGTTTCAATGCTCAGAACTTGAACTTGGCATTGTCATGCCCGCCCATTGTATTATTGTAAGATTGTAAGAAAAAATAGGATGGAATATTTCAGAATCTTTGGGTAGTACTCCCTCCGTCCCAAAATATATGTTGTCTAAGGACCGGTTAAAAGTCAAATCTTACTAACTTTGATCAAATATTAAGAAAAAAATATGTACATCTATATTATCGAATAGATATATTAAGAAAATATAATTTATGATAAATCTATTGATATTGATTGGTAGTATAAATATTTATATTTTTATGTATAACCTTGATCAAACTTAGAAAACGTTACTTTTCACTAAATCTTAGACGCCTTACATTTTAAAACGGAGAGAGTAGTATGAGTATATGAGAAAGATAATATTGTTTAACTATTGAACTACAGTGTCTCGTACAGGTGGGTGGGGCACATCCTTTATTTCTTAACGGGTACAGAGGTTATTAATACATATATTCCTCCTGAAAATACACATTGCACCCATGGGTGCAGAAATTATTAATACACATATCCCTCCTGAATATACGTTGTACCCATGGGTACAAAAGTTATTAATACAAATTCCTCCTGAAAACACACCAAACTGACTTCTCAAGTAAACGTAAATCCAAACTATGGTAGGATTGTGCCAATACATCAACTGACGTCAACCAAGTTTTAGGGTAAAAAACAATTGACTCCAGAGAAATGGACCCCTCATTACTTAATTGTTCAAAACAACATCGTAATCATCCAATATACAGTAAAGAAAAAAAATTCACAAGATACAGCAGTCACAGGTAACATAGAACATTAGTATAGCTTGATGTCTAGCTAGCTACATAAGTCATTGGATCTACCCTGAGGCAAATTCAGGTTAAACTGAATAGCTACTGGATCACCACAGCTTGAACTTCATGGATCAGCAAACCTGAATCATATTTTAAGTTTTAACCTGAGGATGGTTGTATTTGGCAAAAGAGTAGGGTTTAGGGTTTATCATCTATTCCCTCCAGTCCATATTAATGGCCTCAACTTTTGTCTAGATAGATGCATCTAGTCCAAATACTTAAGTAGATACATATGAATCTAGATAAAATTGAAGCCATTAATATGAACCGGAGGGAGTAGGAAAAAATATAGGGCAAGCTTAACCGAGTTCTATGAAGAATCTTGATGTGGTCTTCCTATCTGGCACTTCTGGTCCAATAAGCTAATAGAGGGACCTTGCTACTGCTCTGAATTAGTAAACTTAGTGTTACAGGCATATAACAGCAAGAAGAAAAGAAATGAATGCAGTTCACATAGTTAACGAAAGTTGAATTGAGGTTCCACCATGTAGACACAACGGTCAAATCTGGCAAACGTTCCTACACTGAAAAATACTACTTGCATCTACCTTAGAGGTGTCTTAATTCTAATAAAATTGGTGTTTAAAGCAATCAAAGCATTACTGCACCAATGCAGGATTAAAATTTCACCTGCATCAGGACATTTGAAGAGCCTTGGACCCAGCTAAACATTGGGCAGAATTAAACATTGGACATGCGTGATAAATTAGAAAAAAGAACAACCAGCATTATAATAAAACAGAAAGAGCAGTCCTGATAATACAAGGAGCCAAGACCCAGCTAAATTACACAAAAAACATTGAATAATTATTACAGTGTAACCTGAGATCTAAGGTTCAACATCATGGCATTGACTGCAAAGCTCAAAAGCAACCATGTTTGGACATCCAAAGGGTGCTATATGGGCTTCCAAGGCCATATTGATGTCCCTGGAAAGTATTTACGAGTTGTCAACAGAGCACCAACGCAAGGATCCAGATCTCTAGGCAGAACATGTCCTTAAGAACAACAGCCATCCGAAGTTAAGAGGAAAACCACCAGACTCATCGGAGCTGAAACCGGGTATTATTGTGGTACATGTCATTTAGGTTTGACAAGGTAGAGCTTCAGGGGTGTCTTCACTCTTGACTGAGCCCAAACATGGACATGTAATTTGGACCGTATAACATGGCCCACATTCTTTCGTGAGTAACTTCAATAGCATGGTATTGAATGCAAGGTCCCAAAGCTTGTAACTTAAGTGTGGAGGGAACTTTCGGCTTGATGTATTCCACGATCATATCCCTTTCCATGGGGGTGCATCTGTCAGATCCAGGCAAACCATGTTTTCTTGTGTCCAATGTAAGACACCTGAGTGATGTTGCACTCCCAAGAATATGACATGTTAGCTCAACCAAGCTCTTCACAGGGGAGAAACCAAGGATCTTCACTTCCCTGAGCTTGTCATGGTTGTGTTTTGGCAATTGCCGCAACTCTGAGGAATCTCCAAAAACTGTGACATGCTCCATGTGTTGTTGTGGTACCTAAAGATGAAAAGACAATATCCAATTAATGGTTCCACCATGGTTACTTATGTCAATGCAGGAGGAACGGTAACTTACATCCAAGTGCAAAGTCTCCAAGGAGGGAGAGGCATCAAAGAAGGAAGCTAGAGAAAAATAATCGTAGCTTGGAGAAGCTCCTGTGATATTGATACTCAAAAACTTGAGGTGCAGAAATTTGCTAGCTTCGATTGGTGCGTCGACCATCTGCATAAGAATGCCAGATTAATGTTATTCCAAGTAAGTATGACATGTGATATCAATATACACATATCACTAGTCTATAGTAACACGGAATTTCAGAGCATACCTCCCTGCTTGAATATATGACAACAGTTTCAAGATATGGCATGCTAGATGCAAGCTCAGCACGCGTATAGCGAACGGCACCGGGAAAGCTGATGTTTAGGTACTTCACTTGCGATGATTCTCTAAGTGAGAGTTGTGCCCAATGGCTACCATGAAAGACAAAACTGGATAGATTTGGAGCTCTGCTCTCTATTACTTGCAGCTTGCTGCAAGAAAGCACCTTCAGGTAGCTGAGCCGCTCAAGAAGGCAAGGCATCTTCACATACAGTAACCCTCTGCAATACCTGAGTAGCAACCGCTCCAAAGCAAAAGAAGTGGAGAGTATATGCTCCAAGTCATTCCCCGTAATACTCACCTCATACATATCTAAGCTTGTCAGGCTCCTCAAGCAACCAAGCCGAACAGTGGGACAAAAGACACAAAAGTGAAGTTGAAGATCCCGAATCAACTCTCCTTTCCCATCTGATATAAGTGAGCATGGGAACTTGTACTCGTGATAACTTTTAGAATTTACACTAAAGGTGAATTCTTCAATTCCTGGTTTAACAGCCATCTGAAGCCAACTGTTAAGATAATCCTCTAAATTATAATCGGGAGCATCCCAAAACTTGAGTTTCTTCACACCAGTGCCTGAGTGATTTTTCAGAATGTGGTCCACTATACTGGTGTAATCTCTTGCCGGTTCGTCATTTCCACATGCCTTTTTATTCAAGCCCATTGTTTTCTTGCTGAAAATGAGGTTGGGATGGCATCTCCAGGAACATTTAAAGGCGCGTGAGACGCAGGCAGCTCGTGCAGCATCTCGCATCGACATTAGGGAGTGTATATGACGCCAGATGTCCTGTGTGCAAAAGCATGAGAAAAAAGTTTAACATTGCAACTGTAAAGGCAGGCGGTCCCTTCAGTTGGATGATGTTTTCTGTACAACAGCATGTCAGAAAATAGAAACAAGTAAATGTAGAAAATAGAAACAAGTAAGCATGTATAGTGGCACCAAATAGTGCATCTGGATATCTAACCAGCCAGAAAACAAATAACAGATGCAACAGAAAAATAACTTTTTATGATATACCTCTGGAAGGTCCGGCCCTGAATGCTCATTTACTTTACAACTCTGGGAACTACCGTATTGCTGGTAGGATGAGCCCTTTCTGTCAGCCAGCAAAACAACTGATCCATCTGCAACATAGGCTTGTTCGATGGACAAGCCCTTCGTTTTATCCCATGAATAAGCACCCTGAGGACTACCATCTTGCTGCCATGGCGAGCCCTTCCTTTTAGCCTGCGAAGCAATAGATTCGTCCAAAGCACAGTCTTGTTCACAGGGCGAGCCCTTCCTTTTAACCCGTGAAGCAATTGATCCATCTGAAACATATTATCATGTGCGGTTATGAAGAATACGGACAGTACACCATAGAATCAAACAACAAACTCAAAAACAGGAACAAAAATCCAATTCTAATGATATGTCCATCTTCTGCACAAGTCAAGAACACCAGACTCGAAAACATTTTAAAAGAAATAAACTTCCATTGAACATATACTCCCTCCGTTCCAAAATAAGAGATTTGGCTTTGTCTAGATTCACATATATCTAAACGGATTTTAGCATATTGATACCTTCGAATCTAGACAAACTCAAGACACTTATTTTGGATGGAACGGAGGAAGTAGATAATTTTGCAAGACACTGCAATCGTCAACCTTGTTCAGCCCATTGGAGCCTATCTACCATGCGAGATCAATTATCCCTTCCAAATAGCATGCCTTATCCTCTATCCCAAGCACTGGCTTCCCTAATGCATTTGTATGGTACTATAGCAGATAAGGACTCTCGGATTACACATGGGGTGTTTAGCTGGATATACTTCTCTCTGAGTCTCGTTCAGAAAAAAATTGCACACTGGAACACGAGAGAAAATTACAAAAAACCACCACAATTGGGGCTAGGGTTTTAAAAGACCACCAATTTTTTTAAAAATTTCAAAAAGCACCGAATTCGAGGCAAGAGGTTGCAGATAGCACTGATCTGGCTTTGACACGGTTCTAATGACGAATCTGACGGGTGGGACCCGGTGGTCAGGGAGACATGTCAAAGATAACAACCGGTATGTACTTACATATTAAAAGTTCTAAACTTTAGGTGTTTTTTGTAAATTTCCATCTTCAATCTATCCCCTTCTCTCTCCCCGTACGAACACGCCGAGGACGCCGCCAAGGATGCCCGTCTTCCCCAGCTCCGGTGGAGCTTGTTCTGCGGTCAAGCCACACCCCTCAGTTCCAACCAAGGACGTCACCGACCAAGGGGCGGTGTCGACGAGCGCCGGCGAGCTCCGCGCAGACGAGGTGTGTCGGGATTGCATGGACGGCGGTGCTCCAGCTTTGTCTCTATTGAGGTGGTGCTCCAGACCTTGCGGGAGTCTATGGAGAGGCCTGTAGTGTGTGGAGAGGATTAGGGATGACCCTAGGGATATCTGCGTGGACTGGTGGGGTTTGCTCGCTCACGTAATTTCTCGCGAGCCGCCGCTTTCAAACTATTCTTGGCCGGAACGCGCGGGCGTTTTGGAAGGCTGCTGGCCGGAGGCACGGGCGAGCTTTGGTAGAGATGGCACGGCGAGCGGCGTCGGTAGGCGAAAGGCGGCTCGCTGGCGATGGCGGCGAAGCGAGCTCCCGACGCGGGAGGCACCGGCAAGCTCTGGCCAATGGCGGCATGGGCGAGCTCCCGACGCGGGAGGCACCGGCGAGCTCCGGCCACGGCAGGCGCGGCGAGCTCTGGCCAGTGGCGGCGCGGGCGAGCTCCCGACGCGGGAGGCACCAGCGAGCTCCGGCCACGGCAGGCGCGGCGAGCTCTGGCCAGTGGCAGCGCGGGCGATCTCCCGACGGGGGAGGCACCGGCGAGCTCCGGCCACGGCAGGCGCGGGCGAGCTCTGGTCGTGGGAGGCACCGGTGAGGTCTCGCCATGGGAGGCAACGGCGAGCTCGAGGGACTCCGGCGAGGCCGGCGTGGCGAGCTCTGGGCGAGCTCCGTCCATGGCGCTATGGGAGGCACTGGCGAAGCGAGCTCTGGGCAAGCCTGACCAGCTTAGGAAAAAGGAAATAGAGAGATAAAAAACAAATTTTGTGAGAAAAAATTGAAAAAAAAGGAAAAAGGACGTAAGATTAGAACTTATAATATATGGAGGTGTTTTGGTAAATAAACGCGGCCACGTCGACCTGACCACCGGGTCCCACCCATCAGATTCGTCATTAGAACCGTGTCAAAGCCAGATCAGTGCTATCTGCAACCTCTTGCCTCGAATCCGGTGCTTTTTGAATTTTTTAAAAAAATTGATGGTCTTTTGAAACCCTAGCCTCAATTGTGGTGGTTTTTTGTAATTTTCTCGGAACACGAAGAAACTCACTCGTTTTAAATTGCCTAGATTACTCAATCAGACAATGAAGAAGGAACAGTCTTGCTATCCACCAAACAAAGCACACGCTAAAATTGTCTAGTCGGGTTAGATGAATTTAAATGAAAAATCGGGTTGCACCCTTGGGACTATATATAAAGGAAGAAAGATGAGATTTTTGATTCGTGTAGAAAGGAAGCGAAGAGGCGGGTCTTACTCCGGGCTTGGATTTGGCGTCGACGCTGCTGCCGGTGCCGGTGCCGGTGCCGGTGCCGCCGCGTGGCCATGAGCCGCTTCAGCTTCAGCAACCCCATGATTCCTGTGATCGAGACAGCAAATCAAGGAGGCGAAGGAGTTCCCCCTCTGTTTCAAATCCTTGAATCTGTGTTTGAACCCAGCAAGGCGCCCTCTCCCGCGCCTGAGTACCGATTTGAACCCAAAAAGGTGCGAGCGGACGAATTCGCGTCGGCGCCGGCGGGCGAGGCACCTGCTGCTGCAGGAGACCGGACTCCGTACAACCGCCGATGGGCCAATTATTGCTTCTGCTCCTGTTGGGTCTACTTGCTGGGCTGTGGTCTGTGGCAAACACCTGTGGATCACGTGCTGAAATAAATCCGTCTATATTTAAGTTGACACTGACACCATAATCGTGTTTTGGGTCGTAGGCATAAACGCACTCATTATAAAAAAATATTTAAAATACATTTTAGAATTTTAAAAAATTTAAACAAAAAATGTGTGTACATCTGGATATTATATGTTGGCACACAAAAATTTCGGAAGAAAAGAACTTTTTTTGTGTCTTATGTAAAAAGACAAAAAAATATCTTGTTAATAGTCATATTTGAGTATCGAGAATTTTATTTTTGGCATAAGCCATAAAAAATGTCCTTTGGCGCTGATATTTTGTGTGCAAACATATAATATAGAGGTACATGAGGAAATGTTTTCATAACATTTTGACATTTTTAAATGTATATTTAACTAATAGTTGTATCCTTGGCGAGCCTAGTTTGAAAGGAATGAAGTTATACATCATAAATCACTCCCAACTGTGGAGGGCTCGAAACAGTTCTTATCTAATTACCTCAGTTTGATTAGAGGAGCTAAGTGTCTATCCACCGATGCTATGATCAAAGTAAAACAACCTATAGTGGTTATATAGTGGTTGAGGGCGAGTCAGCTAAGTCTGTCCCGAAGCCAATTAAATCCTAGAATAAACCACCGCCAGGATGGGTTAAATTGACTATTGATGGCTCCTTTCGGCAGGCTGATCTATTGGGCGGTATTAGCGCTGGGCTTCGTGATGAACATGGGAGGATGATCTTCTCGTCTTGCCGATTTTTGCCAATTTTTACCAGACTATACTACTCCTTTGGAGGCGGAGTTACAGGCTTGTTGGGAAGGCTTGGCGAAGGTGACAGACACACTTTGGCACCCTCCCGATCATCATCGAGTCGGATTGTGCTCAGCTGATCCAAGTAGTCACATCAAAACCCATAGATAGATCTCCCCATCTGCATTTAGTTTCTGATATAAGGAGGTTAATTAGCCATGATAGAACGTGTGTTCTTACTAAGGTGGAGATATCTCTGGGTTAGGATTGGACATTGCCTTGCAAATCTTGCAAGAGCGGACCGTTGTATTAAAACTTGGTCACAAGTCATTGAATTTTCATCGTGATTTGGTTGTAACTGAGATTTTTTGTTGCAAGTATGATTCCAACTGAAATTTTTCAGTTGCAAGTGGGGTTGTAATAGAGCTGCAAGTAAGGTTACAAAGATTGAATGGCGTCACCTAACTGTCAATTAATAACTTAATTCTTGATCAGCTGAGAATTAGATGCACCATTTTTTAAATGTACACCCGTAAGCCGACACTACTTGTGCTCATACTAGTAAGGATATAGTATAGGTACACATACAAGCAGCGAAATATAAGGAGGATACAAGCGGTTGTATTTCTACATTTCGCCCACACAGAGGGCCCTCTCAAACAAGAATGCAAACATGACATCGGAGTCCAACCTCTCAGTAGCCACCAAGCGGCAATGACCTTCTTTGTTTCTGAAAAAAGAGAGCATTAACATCTGGACCACACCATGGCGCCGAAGAAACCCTAGCCAGGAGGTGTTGACGAGCCGCATCAGCCACTAGACCCAAAGAGTTGGATCTAGCACAGGAAGGCACATCGTTTAGAAGAGCCCTTTGGACCTCTTCAACACTGAATCTAGCGATGAAACCACCTCTCCCTTTAACAGGAAATTGGATCCACTATCCTCTTCCACGAACCCGCAACAATAGTCATTGTTGCCTCCCAGGAATAACCTTGCCCACTCTCACTACTACAACAAGTCATGGCGACCGAAGCCGCTCCAAAAGCTTGAGCTCCACAAGCCTCTCGCTGGCGCCAGCAACACCTCCAACAAATTTTGGAAATTGGCTTTAAGATAAACTTTTTTACTTTGAGACATGGAAGGAATTTGATGGCTATTTTGGAGGAGTTTAATCCCATTAGTCGATAAGATATGGCTTCATGTGATTTTGACTCAGCAGGATAGTATCCTCTCATATACTATGTATTGATGGTTGACTTTCTAAAGCAGATTGGTACCTTATGTGAATATATATTTTCTAGAAATTCAAAATTTGTCTCAAGAGTACTACCTCCGTTCCAAATATAAGCCTTTTTAGCGGTGCAATTTAAACTGTTAAAAATATCATTTAGGATCAGATTCTTGCAAGGAGGCATTTGACCAAGTTGAAACCATTGAACATCTTCCGTTTTGATGCCCTGTTCCCGGTGGTATATTAGGCTTTTCTGGAACCTGCGTACCGAACTTACTTTTGAGAGAAAAAGTTCTATATCACTATATGGATTCAGGAGACACTACAGCTATTTCAGTAGCTACTCAAGAGATGGATTTTGGGGGCTAGATCTGAACGCGACGATTCTAACGTGCATGCTAAATCAAGAGCATATTTGTGCCGGTAGTTTACTGCTTTACGATTCGTGCTACCAAGTTTTATCAAATTTCATATTTTTTAGAAATCTATGTCCAATTTATACACAATGAAACTACACTAGATATAGCATATGCATACTAAGAGTTACATTTCTGGACTGGATTTCTTTTGTCTAGCAAGTGCTTTGTTTAGGCTCCAACTGGAAGTTGGATTTAGGTTCTGTTCTTGTGTTGGTTAGGGTGCTTTTCTGATGCAGTTCACCTAGGCACGCACAAAACATTCCAATCGAAATCAAAACACATACACGATTTGATAATGCAGACTTCACATAATTCACGCCAAGACCGAGGCGTCGGCGGCCGCGAGCATGTGGAGCTCGTCAAGGAAGGCGGCGGCGTGCTCCTCCCTGACGCACTGCGTCAGCATCCTCTCGCCGGCGTCCGCGGTGGCCCTGCAGGACAGGAACGCCATGCATCCCGGGATGGTGGACTGCTGCCACCTCCCCACTACCCTCGCCGGCACCCCGCCGCCGAAGTCGACGCGGTCGAACGCAATGTTCCGCCAGCTCGTCACCATCAGCGCGTTGTACCCGAACACGGCCGCCATCTCCTCCTCGCCCATCTCCCCGACCCCGTCCACCCCGCGGCCGCCGTGCATGGCGTTCAGTAGGTCGGGCACCCCGTCCTTGGCACGCTTGATCAGATCAACCACGCCTGCGATGTCGCCGCCGGCGACCTCGCCGGCCGTCGCGAAGGCCACCTGCGCCACCGCGCAGTTGCCGTAGTACCCGGCCACGGCGCGCACGTGCTTGCGGACGTTCACGAAGAAGGCGAGCGGCGCCGGCGTGGACGGGTCGTGGTTTTCGTCGAGGATGGCGCGGGTGCGGCACCGCCAGAGCACCGCCACGCCCGCCTCGAACGTCGTGCAGTACCCGCCGTCGCCGGCGTGGGCGGCCTTGTACTCGGACTTGATGCGGTCGATGAGCGCCGCCGGGATGGTGATGTCCAGGTACGCGAGGCCCATGCCGCCGCGGTCCAGCATCAGCCACTGCTTCGCGGCGACCACCGGCGGCGAAAGCAGCGGAAGCGTCACCGCGGCGCCGTCCCTCACCGGCACGACTGAAATCGCCGTCTTGTCTTCCCGTGCGAGGTTGCCGATGTCCTGGAGGAACTGCGCCATGCCGTCGCCGTCGGCGAGCGTGTGGTTCCACGTCACGCCGACGGCGAACCCGCCGCACGCGAACTCGGTGACCTGCATCAGCAACGGCGGGTCCGTGCGCCGCGCCTCGGGGTGGTAGGACACGGCCAGGTCGTCCAGGAGTCCCGCCGAGAAGGGCGCGCCGTCGAGGAGCCCACCGTGGTCCGCCATGGCGCAGTCCGCCGTCGCCGCCACGAACGGCACGCCCTCGCCGGTGCACGCGACGCTTAGGACCTCCTCCTCGGCGCCGTCGTCGGCGAGGCGGCCGGCCACGGGGGCGTAGTGGACCAGCGCGCGGGAGAGGCCCTTCTTGACGGCCTCGACGGGCTGGCTGACTGGGCCGTCGAATAGGAGGAGCGTCGTGACCTGGAAACCCACGTAGCTCCTGTCCCACGACGACAGCTGCACATGGTTCGTCTTCCCAGCAGGCGCTGGTGCCAGCTCCGTCGACGACGGGCGGACCATCACCGGCGGGGACTTGCTCACCGCGAATCTCATCTTGACGAGGTCCTGCGGCTAGTTTGAGACTTTGAGCTAGGAAGTACGTACGTCGTGTGGTCACTTGCTACGCAGTACGCACACAGGTTTATCGCCTGGTGCGTGCATTATATTGGCGCCAAATTAAGCGAAAACATGGCATCAGGGGTATTTTTTAGCAATTGCACGAACATAAGGTCATATTTGTAAAGGAATCGTATAGAGACTACTTCAGCGTCAGGGTCCACACACCCAGCATTTCAGGTCTGTTTGTTTGACATGCAGATTTCTGAAAATCTGATGCAGAAAATCTGATGTAAAAAAGCTGATGTGAGCTGCTGTGAGAAATCTAAAAGTTGTGGTCGTACCAAAATAGGGTTCTATTGGCTACTATGTATAAAGCTTTAAGAAATGAAAATGCCTTTCCAAAATAGTCATTTTTATGTCTATTAATGTTAAAATTGTGTTTTTATCAATTAGCATATAATTAATCTCACAATGTCTCAGTGGCATAATAAATATTTTTTATCAAATCCACAATTGGCAGTTGTTATCGAATGACTTTCAACTTTCTTATAGTTGTTAGTTTACAACAATTTTTCCATAGCTGATTTTCAGAAATTTGCAGCTCAACCGAACACACCCAAATCGATGGCCGTGGATAATTTATACGGGAATCTGGTTCTCAACGCGATGGAAGCGGGTCTCCAGGTGCTACAGTATTTCTACTTCACAAAGATGCCGCGTTGGAGAATCTCATGGGGGTAAAGAAAAATACGTTCGGTTGAGGCTTTGCGTTGCCACCACAGAGTCTGGTTCCGGAAACCAAACCATGACAGTCTAAGAGCAAATTGACAGCGGGAACCCGCGGCAGTGCCGAAGGTGGGTTGGGTGGGTCATGGCCCACCCGAATTTGAGAATCTTTTACTGTTACCTAATCTATTGTTTAGAATTTTATCCAATTGCCTTTTTAAGGGTGTGCCCACCCTGTTGTTTTTTCCTGTGTTCACCACTGGCGAGACCCACCTGTCGGGACGTGACAAGGGTTGGACGGCGCGGTAACAACCATTAATGTCTGTTGATGGGCCCACATGTCATCGCAATTAAAGAATATATATATATAAGGAATCCTCAAAAGAAAAAAAGAGGTCATCCCCTTCCTTCGACATGAGATCATCTCCTTCCTTTGTTGTTGCCCCATCATCATGACGTCGTTGATGATCCCTGGTGACGAGGATAAGAACCCCTCTCTCATGTCCTATTCCACCACCCTCGCTCAATCTCTCTCTTCCGCGTTGTTCCCTGTGAGGAACGAAACCACCGCCGTCATTTTTGATCCGCCTCGCCGTTATGAGTCTCCCTAGCTCCTCCAAGTAGCTCTGAAGGTCTGCCTTCTCGCACGCGTCTACCCCATTGAAGCGATCTTGCTGAGAATCCTTCAATCGGCCAAATCGAAGTCGACTTTCCTAACACTGTTCACCGGCTACCACGCTTGATTCATCACTGTATGACCTCCTCCGGCTTCCCTAGAACTTTCGACATGTTCATAGTGAGCTACTGGTTCTCCCGAGCCACGCTTATGTCTTCCTCTCACTCTCTACTCTCCCCATGTTGTGTGCCACTGTCGTCCGCCGCTCGACCATGTCTTCGGCGAAGCTTCCACCGTTCTCTGCAACTAGGTGTGTTGGGACCATGTTGGGCCGGTCGTAGGGTCATGTGTCGTCGCCTGACCACTGGTAATCAAACGAATGAGACTACCTCTCATTTTATGTTTTTAATTATTTGTATTTCTTCATGTGGTCTGACAAGTGGGACCATGTCCACATCAACAGGTTTGTTAGACTGTGCCATCACTGTCTTGCTACGTCGTTTCGACAGGTGGGTCCCTCTGTTTAGCTTGGCTATCGTCGTTCCGATAGGTGGATCCCTCTGTTTAGCTTGGCTGTCAATACGATTCTTAACCTGTCATTTAAGCGAATTGGAAAATTCATGCTTAGCGGAACTATTGCCAAAACATAAAGTGATGCCAATTCATAAATTTTGTCTTTAAGATGATAGTTTTATGCTATACTAACTTTTAGTTCACGGCTTTCCTCAATCTTCTAACATGTCCGTCCTGCCATCACATGTCTTGGTGCAGCAGCTAGCGGCCAGACGACGAGCTAGCGAGACAGCTAGTTAGGCGCACTAGTAGAACGAAGCGATGTTCGGTCAGACTTGAGCCATGCTAGTTTTCCGTACACATCTAATGCACGGCCAGAGGTCATCCCAGGCAGGTGCGCAAACACACACTTCAGCAAGACAGCAATGTAATTTCTGTTGCTTTGCATCGTTCCCCTTTTATTTCACTCGAACTTCTGGGTGCAAAGTGTTAGAATTATGCCCTAGAGGCAATAATAAAGATGTTATTATTATAATTTTTGTTCATGATAAAGTTTATATTCCATGCTAGAATTGTATTAAGCGGAAACTTTGATACTTGTATGGTTTATGAACAACACCATGTCTCTAGTACGCCTCTATGGACTAGCTCATTGATTAATTATGGTTAAGGTGTCCTAACCATAGACATGAGTTATCGATTAATAATGAGATCATATCATTGGGAGAATGATATGATGGACAGACCCAAATCAAGCAGAGCAATTAGATCGTGTCAGCGTGTTCATCTTTGCGAAGCTTTTTCTTATGTCAAATATTGTATTCCTTAGACCATGAGATAATGCAACTCCCTGGTATCGAAAGAAAGCTTTGAGGTCATCAAACGTCATCCTATGAGAGGGTGATCATAAAGGTGTCTCTCAGGTGATCGGAAAGTACTTGTTGTGTTGTATGTATCGAGATGGGATTTGTCCCTTCCAAGTCAGAGAGATATACTTCGGGCCCACTCGGTAATCGATATCAACACCGCTTGCAAGCACGTGGTTAAGGAGTTAATCACAAAGTGATATCGGATTACGGAACGAGTAAAGTACTTGCTGTGAACGAGATTGAACTAGGTATGCCGATACCGATGATCGAATCTCGGGCAAGTAAAATATCGCGCGACGAAGGGAATATATATATGGGATTAATTGAATCCTGGCATCGTGTTTCATCCGATATGATCATCGATGAGTATGTGGGAGTCAATATGGGTTTTCAGACCCCGCTGTTGATTATTGATAGAAGATCATGTCTGCATATTCTCGAACCCGTAGGGTCAGACACTTAATGTGCCTCGACGCTAGGATAGAATGGATAATTGGTTTATGAGTTTTTGTTCGGAGTCTCGGATGAGATCCAGGACGTCACGAGAGGTTCCGGAATGGTCCGGAGAATAAGATTCATATAAGGGAAAGCAGTTTTTGGATTTCGGATTGTTCGGTATTGTACCGGAAGCTTCTAGAACCTTCCGGAGTGGGACCAACGTGGCCCCACTTGTCGGGAGGGGGCGTGGGCCTACGAAGGAGTTCCCTGGACGCATTGGGCAGGGGCACAAGGCCCCATAGGCCCAGCCGGCCAAAACCCTAGGGAAACCGTAGGGAAACCTTCTAGAAGGAGGGGGAAAACTTGCCCCCCACTCTAACCCTTGGGGACGCTGCCCTAGGGCTTGGAGGAGGGGACAAGGGGGCCGGACAGCCCCCTATATATAGAGGGCAGAGGCGCAACCCTCCTCCCCCACTCCTTCAACCCTAGCCGCCATACTGCTGCCCTCCAGATCTCTCTCTCTCCCGACTGCGCGTAGGCGAAGCTCTGCCGCAGAAACTCTCCACCTTTGCACCACACCGTCGTGTTGTAGATCCAATCTATCTCTCCACCCCACTTGCTGGACCGAGGAAGGAGGAGACGTCGAGGTGCCATACGTGTACATCTCTCGGAGGCATCGCCACTTGCGGTGTTGGATCGGATCGGATCTCGAGGAGGAGAAGCTAGTACGACTACATCAACCACGTTCCGTTGAACATTCCGCTGTGCGAATCTTCAAGGGTATGAAGATCTCATCTATCCCTCCTCGTTGTTTGCATCTCCTAGATTAGATCTTGGCTTTCCCGTTCGCATCCGTAAAATTTTTTTGATTTACTATGCTGCGAAACCCTTCAGTGGTATCATAGCTAGATCTATGCGTAGATGTGTTTCACGAGTAGAACGCAACATGCTTGTTGCGGGCGTTGATGTTTTCTGTTGCAAGCCTCTTGTTTGTGTACTTCTTATGACACAGGATAGTGAGATCGAAGCGGTCCAGGCCAACTTCTGCGACCTCGTTCATGACCGCTCAGACTTGACGTGTGGCTTGTTCCACACATGCGGTTGGTGGATGCCAGTTTCTCTCACTATAGTTGTCATGGGATTTACACCGGATGTTGGCAACCATAATATCACCGTTGTGGCTTTACTTAGGTAAGAATCGTTTTTAGCTTGTTACTCCCATAAGCCACGTAAAACATGCAACAACAAAGTAGAGGCGTCTAACTTGTTTTTGCAGGGAGTGTTTCTGTGATATGGTATGGCCCAAGATGTGATGTGTATGTTGTATGCAATGATCATGTTTTGTAATGTTTCACGACTTGCATGTCGATGAATACACAACCGGCAGGAGCCATATGGTTGTATTTATAATTGTGTATGACATGTGTGTCAACTTCTTATACGCCATGTAATAGCTTTACTTTATCGCTAAGTAGTTAGCAATAGTTGTAGTTGCTATTCATGGTGGAGGCAATCATGGTGGAGTGATGGAGATCATGCTGGCACGCACAAGATGGAGATCATTGCGCGGAGATTGGCTATACCATGTCACATAAAATTATATGCATGTGATGTTTATCCTTTTATGTATCTTATTATGCTTAGATCGCGACGGTAGCATTATAAGATGATTCTTCACTTAAAGATCAAGATAAAACTATGTTCTCCCCATGTATGCACCGTTGCGAAAGTTCGTCGTGTTCAAGCATCACGTGATGATCGGGTGCTATAAACTCTACGTTCACATACAACGGGTGCAAGCCAGTTTTGCACACGCGAAAATACTTGGGTTTGACTTGACGAGCCTAGCATGTACAGACATGGCCTCGGAACACACGAACAGAAAGGTTAAGCAGGAGTCATATGAATGATATGATCGACACTTTGTTGTCCACCATTGAAACCACATCTCTTCTCGTGAAGATCGGATCAGGTGTGGTGAATTTGGATCGTGTTCACTAAACAACTTGAGGGATGTTGAATTTAGTGGGATTTCATCTAGTAATTTGATTAAGTTGAACTAGTTATCATGAATATAGTCTAAATTGTACTTGCAAATTTTGTAGATCAAATGACTAAGTCCAACTTCAACTTCAACGTTTTTGCTGAGAAAGGAAAGCTTAAGAACAATGGGTCTAACTTCACCAACTGGTTCCGCAATCTGAGAATCATTCTCTCTGGTGGACAAAAGGACTATGTCCTTGAGAAAGCGCTAGGTGACGCCCCTGCTGTAGATGCGCCGGCTGATGAGAAAGCTGTTTATCAGTCGCGCAAGGATGATTATGGTGTGATTAAGAGCACCATGTTGTTTGCTATGGAATCGGACCTTCAAAATCGTTTTGAGGAGTTCCCCGGGCCCTTTGAGATTCTTGAGGAACTGAAAACTATGTTTCAAACTCAAGCCCGTTCTGAGAGATATGAGATCTCTGAGAAATTCTTTAACTACAAGATGGAGGAAGGGAGTTCCGTTAGTGAGCACGCCATTAAGATGTCGGGCTACACTCAACGCCTTGAGCAACTGGACTGCAAGATTCCAGAGGAGCTCAAGATTGACAGAGTTCTGCAATCACTCCCTCCTAGCTACAAAGGTTTTGTAGTTACTCATAATCAGATTGGTTCCACTGATACGATCACTGAGCTCTTCGCTAAGCTGAAAGCTGCGGAGGTGGACATCAAGAAAGATAATCATGTGTTGATGGTCAACAAGCCCCCCAGCTTTAATAAAGGTAAGGGTGCAAAGAAGCCCTTCAAGAAGGGCAGCGGCAAGCGCGTTGCCCCTGCAGAGAAGAAGCTCAAGTCTGGACCTAAGCCGGACACTGAGTGCTTCTATTGCAAGGACAAGGGTCACTGGAAGCGCAACTGTCCGAAGTACTTAGCGGACAAGAAGGCTGGCACCATCAAAGGTATATTTGATATACATGTTATTGATGTTTTCCTTACTAGCCCTCGTTGTAGTGCCTGGGTATTTGATACTGGTTCAGTTGCTAATATTTGTAACTCGAAACAGGAGCTACGTAGGAATAGATGACGGCTAGCGAGGGATGAGGTGACGATGCGCGTTGGCAACGGATCAAGAGTTGATGTGATGACCGTCGGCACGCTCTCCTTAGTTTTACCTTCGGGATTAGTTTTAAACCTTAATAAATATTATTATGTGCCTGCGTTGAGCATGAACATCATATCTGGATCGTGTTTATTGCAAGACGGTTATTCAATTAAATCAGAGAATAATAGTTGTTCTATTTATATGAGTAACATCTTTTATGGTCATGCACCTGCTGTGAATGGTTTATTTCTTCTGAATCTCGAAAGCAATGAAACACACATCCATAACATTGAGGCTAAGAGATGCAAGGTAGATAGTGATAATACGATTTATTTGTGGCACTGCCGTCTAGGTCATATTGGTGTAAAACGCATAAAGAAACTCTATTCTAACGGACTTTTGGAGTCTCTTGATTTTGAATCATTTGACACGTGCGAACCATGCCTCATGGGCAAGATGATCAAAACCCCGTTCTCCAGAATAATGGAGCGAGCAACGGACTTGTTGGAAATCATACATACCGATGTATGCGGACCAATGAGTGTTTCGACGCGCGGTGGTTATCACTATTTTCTCACTTTTACTGATGACTTAAGTAGATATGGGTATATCTATTTAATGAAACATAAATCTGAAACATTTGAAAAGTTCAAAGAATTTCAGAATGAAGTGGAAAACCATCATAGCAGAAAAATTAAATTTCTGCGATCCGATCGTGGAGGTGAATATTTGAGTTATGATTTTCTCACGCATCTTAAAGCAAGCGGAATCGTTTCGCAACTCACGCCACCCGGAACACCACAGCGCAATGGTGTGTCTGAACGCCGGAATCGAACTCTATTAGATATGGTGCGATCAATGATGTCTCTTACAGATTTGCCGTTATTATTTTGGGGTTATGCATTAGAAATCGCTGCATTCACTTTAAATAGGGCACCATCTAAATCCGTTGAGACGACACCGTATGAACTATGGTTTGGTGCTAAACCTAATTTGTCGTTTCTTAAAGTTTGGGGATGCGAAGCTTACGTCAAGAAGTTGATGCCGGACAAGCTCGAACCCAAAGCGGAGAAATGCGTCTTCATAGGATACCCTAAGGAAACGATTGGGTATACCTTCTATCACAGATCCGAAGGCAAAGTGTTTGTCACAAAGAACGGATCCATTCTTGAGAAGGAGTTTCTCTCGAAAGAAGTGAGTGGGAGGAAAGTAGAGCTAGACGAGGTTATTGAACCTTCTCTTGAGTTGGAGAGTAGCGCAGCACCTGAAATTGTTCCAAAGGTTGCCTGCACCAACAATAGAGGAAGCTAATGACAAGGATCATGAAGCTTCGGACGATGCTACTACTGAACGTCGCAGGTCGACAAGGTCGCGTGCCCCTCCTGAGTGGTACGGCAACCCTGTCTTAACTGTCTTGTTAGTAGACAACAGTGAACTTGCGAACTATGAGGAAGCAATGATGAGCCCAGACTCTGAGAAATGGCTAGAGGCCATGAAATCCGAATTGGAATCCATGAGCTAAAACCAAGTATGGACTTTGGTGGACCCTCCTAGCGACCGAAAGGCCGTTGAGTGCAAATGGATTTTCAAGAAGAAAACGGACGCGGATGGTAATGTTACTGTCTATAAAGAACGGCTTGTCGCGAAAGGTTTTCGACAAGTTCAAGGTGTTGACTACGATGATAATTTTTCTCCCGTAGCGATGTTTAAGTCCATTCGGATTTTATTAGCAATTACTGTGTTTCATGATTATGAAATATGGCAGATGGATGTCAAAACTGCGTTCCTCAATGGCAACATTGATGAAGAGTTGTATATGATGCAACCCGAAGGTTTTGTCGATCCTAAGGATGCTGATAAGGTGTGCAAACTTCAGCGTTCCATTTATGGACTGAAGCAAGCATCTCGGAGTTGGAACCTTCGTTTTGATCAAGTGATCAAGAGCTTTGGATTTGCTCCAAATTGCTACGAAGCTTATATCTATAAGAAAGTGAGTGGGAGCTCAGTGACATTTTTGGTACTATATGTGGATGACATATTGATTATCGAAAATGACATTGACATGTTTAACGATGTGAAGAGTTATTTGAACAAATGTTTTTCAATGAAATACCTAGGGGAAACTGCTTATATATTGGGCATCAAAATCTATAGAGATAGACAAAGACGCCTGATAGCTTTAAGCCAAAGTACATACCTAGACAAAGTTCTGAAAAGGTTATGAATGGATAAGGCAAAGAAAGGTTCAGTGCCTATGTTGTCAGGTAAGATATTGAGCAGGGCTCAGTGTCCATTCTGATGGCGATAGAGAAGCTATGAGCAAAGTGCCTTATGCCTCGCCATAGGATCTATCATGTATGCCATGCTATGTACTAGACGGATGTGTCCAAAGCTCTTAGTTTGTGGACGAGATACCAAAGTGATCCAGGAGTGGAACACTGGACAGCCGTGAAGAACATCCTAAAGTATTTAAATAGAACTAAAAAAATGTTCTTAGTCTATGGAGGTGATGAACAGCTCGTCGTAAAAGGTTACGTCGATGCTAGTTTTGACACCGACAAGGATGATTCTAAATCTCGGACAGGATACGTTTATATTTTGAATGGAGGAGCTGTGAGCTGAAGAAGCTGCAAGCAAAGCGTGATCGCGGGATCTACAGTAGAAGCAGAATACATGGCTGCTACAGAAGCGTCAAGTGAAGGAGTTTGGATCAGGGACTTCATCACTGAGCTTGGTGTGGTTACACGTGCCTCGGACCCACTGGAGATATTGTGTGACAACACTGGCGCCATAGCACTGGCTAAGGAACCAAGATATCATCCAAAGACCAAGCATATCAACCGCAAGTTTCATATAATTCAAGATTATATAACAGATGGAGATCTGGAGATTAGCAAAGTACATACGGATCTGAATGTCGCAGATCCGTTGACTAAACCTCTTCCACGAGCAAAACATGATCAACACCTTAGTGCCATGGGTGTTAGATTGTTGCCAGATGTAAACTAGATTATTGACTCTAGTGCAAGTGGGAGACTGTTGGAATTATGCCCTAGAGACAATAATAAAGATGTTATTATTATAATTCTTGTTCATGATAAAGTTTATATTCCATGCTAGAATTGTATTAAGCGGAAACTTTGATACGTGTGTGGTTTATGAACAACACTGTGTCCCTAGTACGCCTCTATGGACTAGATCATTGATTAATGATGGTTAAGGTTTCCTAACCATAGACATGAGTTGTCGATTAATAATGAGATCATATCATTGGGAGAATGATATGATGGACAGACCCAAATCAAGCAGAGCAATTAGATCGTGTCAGCGTGTTCATCTTTGCGAAGCTTTTTCTTATGTCAAATATTGTATTCCTTAGACCATGAGATAATGCAACTCCCTGGTATCGGAAGAAAGCTTTGAGGTCATCAAACGTCATCCTATGAGAGGGTGATCACAAAGGTGTCTCTCAGGTGATCGGAAAGTACTTGTTGGGTTGTATGTATCGAGATGGGATTTGTCCCTCCCAAGTAGGAGAGATATACTTCGGGCCCACTCGGTAATCGATATCAACACCGCTTGCAAGCACGTGGTTATGGAGTTAATCACAAAGTGATATCGGATTACGGAACGAGTAAAGTACTTGCTGTGAACGAGATTGAACTAGGTATGCCGATACCGACGATCGAATCTCGGGCAAGTAAAATATCGCGCGACGAAGGGAATATATATATGGGATTAATTGAATCCTGGCATCGTTTTTCATCCGATATGATCATCGATGTGTATGTGGGAGTCAATATGGGTTTCCAGACCCCGCTGTTGATTATTGATAGAAGATCATGTCTGCATATTCTCGAACCCGTAGGGTCAGACACTTAATGTGCCTCGACGCTAGGATAGAATGGATAATTGGTTTATGAGTTTTTGTTCAGAGTCTCGGATGAGATCCAGGACGTCACGAGAGGTTCCGGAATGGTCCGGAGAATAAGATTCATATAAGGGAAAGCAGTTTTTGGATTTCTGATTGTTCGGTATTGTATCGGAAGCTTCTAGAACCTTCCGGAGTGGGACCAACGTGGCCCCACTTGTCGGGAGGGGGCGTGGGCCTACGAAGGAGTGCCCTGGACGCATTGGGCAGGGGCACAAGGCCCCATAGGCCCAGCCGGCCAAAACCCTAGGGAAACCGTAGGGAAACCTTCTAGAAGGAGGGGGAAAACTTGCCCCCCACTCCAACCCTTGGGGACGCTGCCCTAGGGCTTGGAGGAGGGGACAAGGGGGCCGGCCAGCCCCCTATATATAGAGGGCAGAGGTGCAGCCCTCCTCCCCCACTCCTTCAACCCTAGCCGCCATACTGCTGCCCTCCAGATCTCTCTCTCTCCCATTGCAGCGTGGCCTGCAGAAACTCTCCACCTTTGCACCACACCGTCGTGTTGTAGATCCAATCTATCTCTCCACCCCACTTGCTGGACTGAGGAAGGTGGAGACGTCGAGGTGTCATACGTGTACATCTCTCGGAGGCATCGCCACTTGCGGTGTTGGATCGGATCTCGAGGAGGAGAAGCTAGTACGACTACATCAACCATATTCCGTTGAACGTTCCGCTGTACGAATCTTCAAGGGTATGAAGATCTCATCTATCCCCCCTCGTTGTTTGCATCTTCTAGATTAGATCTTGGCTTTCCCGTTCGCATCCGTAGAATTTTTTTGATTTACCATGCTGTGAAACCCTTCACAAAGCTTGCATTGCATGTTGCACATATATTCGCGTGTGAATGCAAAATGTCGTGACGTCCAAATCACCTTTCTTTTTCACCCACAAATGTAGGAAAGGCACTGACGGTGAAATAAATTGAGAAGACGCTAGAAATTAATGTGCTCATTTCAAGAGATTAATGTGGTCTATACGTGAGGCCACGACATTCCTTTCTCTATCCTCGCTCGTTTTCTTCGCCAGTGACGGAGGTTGAAATAGAGAGGAGAGCGTTGAGCGGGTAAGAGCATCTCTACCAGATAGGTTGGTTCGTAATTTTTTGCGTCAATATGCGATACCGAGGTAAAAAATGACCTTTTCAGATACCGTAAAATAAAGGCCGAGTACTGCATTCTTTTTGCGGTATCCCGCATCGAGGCCTGCCCGTGCCGCATATATTCAGTACGGGGGGAGGGGCATCCCGTATCCATTTCCCCCTTTCTTCCCTGTCCAAAAACCCTCGCCGCCGCCCGCCCACGTCTCCGATTCCGGCCACATCCGCCGCTGAAAAACACATCGCCGCTGCCAACCTCTGTGTCCACTCCCTATCTTGTCATGGCCGGCCAATCGAGGCCCGATTTGGGCGCACACGGCGGCGCTTCTCCGGGCTGTGGCCGGAGCTCCGTCCTGCGAGCTTGCCCGACGTTACCGTGGGAGGAGGAGGAACGCGAGCGTCTCCGAGCAGGGACACGGCCACGACACCCTTGGGCGCACCCGCGCGACCCCGCCGCTGCCGGCCGACCCTTCCGCGGATGATGCCGATGAGTTCTTGATAGCTGAAATCCGCGCGTTCGCGTCGATCATCCGCGAGCCCGCTGCCGACGACGAGCACGAGGAGCTCTTGGTGAACGAGTCAAAGTTCAACTCCCTATGCACCATGCTCATGGACATCGTGCAGCGCCGGAAGCGCCACCGCCTCGCGCACAGGGCTGAGAAGCGCGATCTTTGCCGTGCTAGTCGCCTCTCCCTCCGCGAGCACCTGATGCGGCTCGAGGCCCTCGAAGCCGATTACCCCGACGAGTACTTCACCAACGACGATTACGACAACGACACCAACAATGCCGAGGAGTAAGCGCGCCGCCGCCGCTGTAGATGACCCGATGAGTAGGTACCGCCGGTGGAGTTACATAGATGCTAGGTGAAGTCTAGATGCAGGGTGCGACGTTATTTTTTGCTAAACTTATGTATACCTCGATGATTAAAACCTCCCCTATGTATGAATCTGGTGCCAATGTGTGATGTTTTTAAATATGCAGTTTGGATTAGTGTATCTGTTCTGCCCCAGCGTTTTTCATACTGCAAATCAGGTTTTCAGTCTACCGCATCTGTGTTTTGCAGTACCGCGGGATACGGTATTTACTAGAGATGCTCTAAGGAGAACCACATCCGAGGGTCCAAGAGCGTCTCCAACCAACCCCATATAGCCCCTCAAAAAGGTTTTAAGGGCTCGCATGGCAAGACTTATGGATTTTTGTTCGGAGACAGTGAACTCGCGGTAATCTAGGCAAGCCAGTGATGAACTCACGACATTTCTTGCTAGCCAAAAATCATATTTACAAATCTATTCGTTTGCAATTTATGATGTGGGCGAAAAAGACTATCTAGGAGCGATGTTTCTGGGAGGGGCGCTATGAACGGCGTCCCCATAGGAGCACCATGCAACAATAGTGCCAACTGAAGAAGACGATATACTATGCTGGAAGCTCACCCCAAGTGGTAAATGCAACTCTAAATCCACATATAGAGCCTGTTTACAAATGCTTTTTAATACAGGAACCCCAAGTCCGGATCAGGTCCAGGAATCCACTAAGAACATCATGAAGCAAGTTTGGAGATGCAAAGAAATGATCCCCAGGTTTAAAACTTTTGCTTGGAGACTTCTCAGACGAGCCCTAGCCACTGGCGACAGAGCCTCTCAGTTCTCTAGACACATAGATAAGGTATGCAGTAGATGTGGAATACCTGAAACCGATTTGCACCTGTTCTTTTTGTGCCCTTTCGCTAAGGCTGCCTGGTTTCTCCCTCCCCTGTTTGTCAAAACTGAGATGTTGGTTGCAAATTTGCCTGACATTTCGCATATTATACTTGACTTGATTGCCCAAGGACATCCAACTTTAAATCTGAATTTTTTGTTCACGTTTCTCTGGTGTCTTTGGAAATCCCGTAATGACAACAGGTTCAACAGGAAAGCGGGCTTGCCCCAGCAAGTGGCGATTCAATCCTTTGCTCTCATCAACAATCTGGAAGCTAGCTCTCTGGTGCCAGACTCAAAGAGGATCTCATCGCCAGCTAACCTTGGTCTGTCTGTGCCTTCTGACTTCCATTTTACAGGACCAAAACTTTATGCTGATGCGTCCTGGAAGCTAAGGCGTCCTTTAAACTTGGCCACTGCTGGACTAGGTGTCTACTTTGCAGAATCAACGGAGCTTGGTCGAACTGATGTTTTCATTCTGGCGTCGATTGGAGGAGTGGAATCTGCACTGCAGGCTGAAGCCCATGCGATGCTCTTGGGTGCTCATTTTGCCTCAGCGCTCAAACTCAAGGAACCGGTCTTCTTCACCAACTGTCTAAACTTTGCAAAATCGGAAGTTGCTCCAGGTGTCAAAGATCATGAAATGCTCTGGAGATAAGAAGACAGGCGGTTCAATTCCAGAATATTATCCATCCTTTGCAGGCATCGGTTTTCCACATCCCTAGAAATGCCAACGGGGTGGCTCACAACTGTGCTCAGCAGGCAAAGTGATCTTCCAACGCTCTGCCTACGTGTTCTTGTAGGAACTCGGCTCATAGCAATATCTCTTGCCCAGTACTAGCCGCTGTTGATGCGATTAGGCATTTGGGATTTGTATTCCACGATGTACAATGCTTTTGAGTCTATGATAATTTAGGGTGCATCTGCACCTCTTTCCGTTCAAAAATAAATAAATAGGAGCACCATGCACTGACACCCCATATGGCCCATTCAAGGCTATTGTCGGATGCCGTATGGGTTGAGGCTGAAGATGATCTCTAAGGGCATCTCCACCGGACTGGACACGGGATGTGTCCAGATCGGTCCGTTTGGACCGGCCGGCGAACATAAAAATATTTTATTTTGGTCTCTGTCCATTTGGGTCAGGGTGCTCTTAGTGGCGGCGATCCAGTTTTTTTAATATTTATGTCAAATTTTGACTTGCATTGCATACATAGTTTTAAAGATTTTGTTTACAATTGTCTTGCATTGTATACATAGTTTTTCTTATAATTGTCTTGCATTGCATACATAGTAGACTTAGTCTAGAAGACCCCGTCTTAGGATATGCATGGGAAATTTGCTTGCTGCAAAAGTATACAGGAAAGGTAAAAAAACGTAGTATCTTTAATCTAAAAGACTCTGTCTCGTCTTTGCCTAGTCATCAAACATGGTCTTATTGAAGATGTGGACGATGAGCATTGCTTCGCCGTCACTGACATAGTTATACCCCACAGGTACATAACATTGGCATACCTAGTCCAGCCCAAAAAAGGCCCACGACAAAGATACGAGGCCTGCGGAGATTTCGGGTGTCCCAAGCCCATGACGCCTTCGGATCCTTGGAGAGCAAGACTAGAATAGATAGAATTTCAAAGGGGGCAAACCCTAATCTGTAACCGACTCGACCTACGTCCGAGACCTGTCTATCTATATAAAGTCTAGGAGGACACGTCGAGGAGGATCTCAACTCACCTCATACACACCTCATGCCAGATTGCATCTGCGCACCCTTGTAACCTTCGGTTACGCCGTAATCAAGAGCAGACAAGCAGGAGTAGGGTTTTCCCTCTAGGGCATGAACCTTGGTAAACCTCGTGTCCCCGTGATGCTTGTTTGCTAACCGTTTCGTGATCTCCAGCATCCCCATCTTCTCCAAAACCCAAGTCCGTAACAATGGGCATTGACGAGTCGAAACCTCGTCAATTGGCGTCATCTGTGGGAACTGGGGGCGCTGATTGTGCGATCGTGACAGTCCCATCTGGAGCGATCTACAACTCATCGGCGACGGAGGTCATCTCCTCTTTGACACCTTCGACTTCATCGCCCACTCGCCAGCCACCATGAGGGATTTCGAACCCGTAGGCGACGGGCTCGAGATTCTGTTCGGGAGCTTCTACTTCTAGGTGGGGCAGACTGGCACCCTCCGCCTCCCAGAGCGGGTGCCACCACCATCCATCAGGCCCTCTTCGTGGGTCCCACCCATCGGCGTGTTACTCACGTCGACGCTGATAGATGAGTCATACGACAGCAGTAGCTGCAACTCAGATCTGTGCGACCCTCCCTCAGACGAAGGAACCTACGATTCCAGATCCGAAAGCTGCGACAGTAGCGATCCAACCCATGGACGCTATCAATGCGCCTTGGTCATCCAGGGTGAATCGGAACTGCCACCAGGTTCGAGTGCCCCCAACCCACCACCCAATCCACCGCCCAACCCGTAGGATGGGAACGAAGGAAACGGTGGAGATCCACCCCTCCAGCCCAATAAGGGCGACGCCAACGCCTACCAGAAGATCAACCTCAACGAGGACGGATGGCGCCAGACATGCGAAGCCGTGGCGGGCAACATCATCCTACCTGTGAATGCTTCATAGGATCTGCTGATGGCATATCACCTCCTCCTTATCGGCGAGCATAACCGGCAGGTGAAGCTGATGGAGGATCTCGACAAACGCAAGAAAGCATCCTTGGAGTCTAGCACGCGGCGAACTGCGCTCTCCGCCGCTGGTGGCTCCAGCTCGCACGGCAACAACGCCAACAAGCATCGCTCCCGCACGGAGCACATGGATCCCGCCGCACGCCGCGACATCACGAGGACCCTCAACACGTCCTTCATGTCAATGGACGCGAACGACAACGTTATACCGAAGACACCGCAGGCTAGGATCATGGCAGCCACCACGTACCTCGCGTCCCATCCACCTCCGGTGGATGACCCAAAGAGTGCCATGCACAAGTCCGCGCTAGTCGGACTTGGACTCGTCGGAGTTGCGCTCCACGAAAAAGCTCCTGCGGAGCCGAAAAAGAAAGCTGCAGTCAGATTCAACCACATCCCACACCCTCATACGACGAGGACGAGCATGATTTGCCTCGACGTCACAAGAGCCCAAGGCGTCCCAGCAGCGACTATGACGCTCGAAACGACCTCACCAGCGCAATGTTGATAAGGCACGCGCCAAACGCACGTGTTCAGCCGAATCCGACGAGGATGATGATGGAGAGCTGTGTGGAGCCCGATGCTTCAGCAGGTCCGTTCGGCGGACGCGGATGCCGAAAAAATTCAAGCTCCCTTCGGACACTCCGAAGTTCGACGGCACGCAGGACCCGAAGGCCTGGCTCAGCGATCACCTCTCGTACGTCAAGCTGCACGGCGTAACAAAAACACCACGCTACAATGCCTTCAGCTGCAGCTGACAGGCGCAACTCGGATATGGCTCAGTAGCCTGTCCTCCGGCCCCATCCGAAGCTGGGAGGAGCTAGCGTACAACTTCATCCGCAACTTCAAAGTCACAAGCAAGAGGTCAGCCTCGATCGAGGAGCTGCGTGCCTGCACCCAGCGTACCGGCGAATCCATTCGCTCGTACATCTTACGCTGGTCCAACATCAAAAACTCCACCGCGCATATCTCTGAGGAAAGGACGATCGACGCCTTCAAGGACGGTGTCAAGCGCCCGGACTTCAAGGAAAAACTTGTGCGCGTCAAGCCCAAGATGCTCGACCACCTCATGGACATCGCCAATAGGTGGAAAGATGGCAAAGATTCCCTCCACCGAATACATTCGGATGACGAGGACGACTATGGCCGCAGACGCGAACGCTGCAGCAAATGAAGATCGCGCGTCTATGACGGTCGCGACGAAGTCGACATGATTGCGGCTGGCTACACCGACCGATGCAACGACGGCAACCACATCAGCGGATACCTCGGAGGCAACTTCCGCGATAGAGGGTGACCCACGCAAACATGGCAACACCGTAGCCGTGACGACGAGCCCTCGGCATACGACAAGTTGTCTGGTCCTTGCACCATCCACTTCTACATCGACAAGCAAGATGGCAAAAAGAAGGCCAGCCACATGCTAAAGGACTGCCACGAGTTCCAGAAGCTCAGCGAGGGTCTCACCCAAACACGACGCCAGATCATGAACCCTGGGTTTGGGCCCGCACCTGGACCAGGTGATATCGCCCACGGAGCTCCTCCACCTCCACCCGTTGGACCATCGAATCCTGCGATTGTACCTGCGCCAAACAACGGCACAGGCGGATACCCGCCGCCGAAATGATATCTGATGATCCAGAAGGGACGCCCTACCAACAGGGTGCAAAATAAGATCACCTGACAGGTCAGCCTGGCCGTGACTGCTCCACCTTCCATCCCTGAGTACCTCAGCGGTGCAGAGTCCTCCATCATGTTCGATCGTTCGTATCACCCTCGCCTAGGTCATGCTGCTCTGGTGCTTGAGGCACAGATCGGAGGATTCAAGATGAGTCGCGTCTTCATGGACGGCGGCAGCGGCATCAACTTGATGTTCGCTAGCACACTCGCAGCGATGCGGATCCCGCTGTGCAGCCTGGAACAATCCGACACGATGTTCCACGACATAGTCCCAGGGAAGGGCATATATCCCCTGGGAAAGATATGACTCGATGTCAATCTTCGGCCAACCTGATAACTTCAGACGCGAGCGACTGGAGTTCGAGGTGGTGGACTGGCCATCCCAGTACCACGCCATCCTCGAGCGCGTGGAATTCGCAAGATTTCTGGCAGTACCGCACTACGCGTACCTGCTACTCAAGATGCCAGGACCCAGTGGCGTCATCACCATCTAGGGAAGCTTTACCCGGTCCGATCACTGTGATAGAGACTTTAACAGAATCTCCCAGTCGTTCGGCCAGGGGCGGAGCCAAGGGGGGCTAGCAGGGGCTAGACCCCCCCTAACCATCAGCCCCCCTATAAATATGTACTATTAATTACCTCACCTAATTAACTAATTATTTTGAGAGGTCCAAGTCTAATGTGTGCATCTAGCTAGGTATTCAATGGAACCTCAAAAAATAGCCCATTAAGCTACCGTGGAGAGTTAAAAAAATGAAAACTCTCATGTTTCTGTGCGTTAGTTTGCCGGACAGAGTGTCGTTGATTGATCTATGAGCCTAGGGCTTCTTCCTTCATTCACGATGGAACTACGTCTCCATCGACGCTCATTGATGTCTTATAGATGCCATGACCCATGAGACGACGAAGGTCGCGACCGATGTGATGCCGGCATGCCGCCCCGGTGCCGACGCTCTTAATCCTACATTAGTTGTTGCCGTGGTTTCACGGCATAAGTCCATGGAGTAGCACACTCAGACCTTAAGGTATGTATACACATACTAGTGCTAGTAGCCTTTTGTCGTCTCTCATATGGATTAGAAGTTTACGACTTCTTAGTTTGGTTAATTGTTTTACTTGCATATATGATAATGCATTTGCTTACTAGTTGGATATGTTTCTCTAATCTTCTATGCACCTATTGTCTTTGGGAGAAAAACTAACTCAATGAAGATTTTTTACAAGCCACTTTCATTCTAAATTTAATTTGTAGAAATTTGTTTTTGTATGGTGGCAAAGCCAAACATTTATATTGATAGGATTTGATGTGGGTATCTTGACTTGATATATGTGATGTAGTATCCCTAAAAAAAATCTTTGCCCCCCCCCATGTTCATATCCTGGCTCTGCCCCTGCGTTTGGCATGCAGGAGGAACTCACGAGGTTTCGAGAGGTGACGGACAACGGTGCACCCCCTCCAGGAAAAACTCACCTAACATGTCGTTCGACTCCACGGTCAACATGAAAAAGGTGCAGGTCCACCCAACGGATGCCTCCAAGACGGCGCTGATCGCCAACGACCTCAGCCCCGCATAGGAAAGCACGCTCGTCGAATTCCTCCGTGAGCGCTGAGAAATCTTCGCCTGGTGTCCAGCGGACATGCCAGGAGTTCCCAGGGAATTCGCGGAGCATGCACTCAATGTGTTCCCCGACGCAAATCTAGTCAAGAAGTCGATCCGGCGACTGTCAAAACCAAGAGTTGAAGCCGTTGGAATCGAAGTCAACAGACTGCTCGATGCCAACTTCATCCGAGAAATCAAGGAGAGAGAGTGGCTGGCCAATACTGTGCTAGTCCCTAAGAAGGACACGGACATCCTGCAGATGTGCGTAGACTTTACATCACTCAACAAGTACTGCCCAAGGACCACTTCCCTCTACCGCGGATCGATCAGATCATCGATTCGACTATAGGATGCGAGAAGCTCTCCTTCCTCGACGACTACTCAGGCTACAACCAGATTTGGCTGAAGGCCGAAGATCAGGAGAAAATGGCGTTCAGCACGCCGTTCGAAGTGTTCTGCTACAACATCATGCCCTTCAGGCTGAAGAACGCAGGTGCCACGTACCATAGGTGCATGCAGGCATGCCTAAAAAGCCATATCGGTCGCAACATCCAAGTCTATGTCGACGACATAGTCATCAAGACCAGGGAAGCCAAGACACTAATCGACGATCTCCGCGAGACGTTCGACAACCTTGATCATTATAAGATCAAGCTGAACCCAGAAAAGTGCGCCTTCGGCGTCCCATCTGGCGAATTACTTGGCTACTTCATCTCTCAGCGGGGGATCAAGGCGAATCCGAAGAAAATCCGGGCCATACTGACCATGGAGAAGTCAAAGAACCTCAGAGGAGTCCAGTAGCTAGCTAGACGCATCGCAGCGCTGAGCAGATTCATCAGTCACATGGGCGAGAAGGCCTTTCCCTTTTACCAGCTGTTGCGCAAGGCGGACAAGTTCGAGTGGACACCCGAAGCAGACGACGCACTCAAAGACCTCAAGCGGCTGGTCTCCACCTCGCCTGTTCTGGTCACGCCAAAGGAACGAGAACCTCTGCTGTTGTACATCGCAGCCACGCACCAAGTGGTAAGCACTGTACTCGTGGTCGAACGACCCGAAGAGGGCAAGACCCATGGGGTCCAACGCCCAATCTACTACCTCAACGAGGTACTGACACCAACAAAGGAGAGGTACCCTCACTACCAGAAGCTCGCCTACGGCATATTCATGACGGCTCGGCGGCTGAGCCACTACTTCTAGGAGCACCAGATAATGGTAGTTAACGAGGCGCCATTGTCCAACATCCTAAAAAACCCCGAAGCCACGGGGCGCGTAGCCCTGTGGGGCATCGAGTTATCCCCTCTAGACATAGTCTATGAGCGGTGTAAGGCCATCAAATCCCAGGTCCTCCCTGACTTCCTCGTCCACTAGATGGAAATCCATCTGCCGGACACTCCGGACATGACGCAGTCATGGACGATGCACTTCGACGGTTCCAAGCGCGAGGCCGGAGCAGGAGCTGGCGTCATACTGACGTCCTCTCAAGGTGATAAGATGAAATACATCCTTCGGATGAAATTTCGCGCCTCCAACAACGAGGCCGAATACGAAGCCCTCATCCACGGCATGCGGATGGCCAAGATCTGCGGCGCAACATGCCTAGTCATCTACGGTGACTCGAACCTTGTCGTCCAGCAGACGATGAACGAGTGCGAACGCTCACATCGCCAACATGATCGCGTACTGTGCGCTCTATAACTCACTTGAAGGAGACTTTAACGGCTGTGAGCTTCGGCACATCGGAAGATAAAGCAACGAGGAAGCCGATAGACTCGCCAACATCGGCTCCACCTATGCACGGGTGCCACCAGGCGTGTTCCTCGAACAAATCTGTGTACCCTCCATCAAAAAGAAGTTCCCTAAGGGATCACCCGAAGAAGCAGAGCACCCGGGGGCTGCGCCACCCGAAGGACATGAAGGACTCGAAAAGCTCGACACCAAGGTCAGGCTGGTCAGCCTGATGCAGGTCATGGCGATCGAAGATACATGGACGCAGCCGTACCTTCGGTACCTGATAAACAAAGAACTTCCTGATGACCCGACCGACACCCGGCGCATATCTCGCCGGTCTAAGGCCTTCACCATCATCAATAGCGAGCTGTACAAGTGCAGCATCTCGGGAGTACTCCAACGGTGCATCACCATCGGTGACGGTAAAACCATCCTTCAAGACATCCACGAGGGCATCTGTGGCCATCATGCAGGTAGCCACGCCCTAGTCTCCAAAGCTCTGCGAGCTGGATTCTACTGACCAACGACCATGAACGATGCTAAGGACATCGTCCGAAGGTGCAACGCCTGCCAGAGGTACGCAGACAAGACACACGCACCAGGATCGGAGCTAAGGCCCATACCACTGGCCTGGCCCTTTGCCCAATGGGGCCTCGACATGATCGGTGAACTGCCCAAATCTTCAAAAGGAAGCCACGTCTACCTCCTGGTCGCAGTCGACAAGTTCACCAAGTGGATCGAGGCCATGCCCATCACCAACCAAAGCGGCAAAACGACCGTCAAGTTCTTCGAGTCCATAGTCTACAGGTTCGGTGTGCCGCATAGCACCATAACGGACAACGGCTCGAACTTCATCTCGAAGGAATTTCAGGACTTTTGTGAGGGCCTCGGAATCAACATATCATACGCCTCCGTGGCGCACCGGCGGACCAACGGACAGGTCGAAAAGGCCAACGGCCTCATCGGGAGCGGCATCAAGAAACGTCTGCTATGCCCACTCGAAAGGCTCGCGGAAGCCTGGGTGGAGAAGCTACCTTTCGTACTCTGGAGCCTGCGTACAACACCAAACAGTTCAACTGGCTACACACCCTTCTTTATGGTGCACAGAGCCGAAGCCGTGCTGCCTGCAGAGGTACGCCATAAGGCCCCACGGGTCATCGCCTACAGCGAAGCCGAATCAATGTACGCACTCGAAGACGCCATCGACACGCTCGACGAAGCACGTGCATCGCCGCAGCTCGCTCAGCGGTCTACCAGCAAACTCTCCGCAATTACCACAGTTGTCGGCTACGTCCAAGGTCCTTCGTCGAAGGATACCTCGTCCTATGAATCAAGCAAGAGCGGCCAAAGAAGCTCGAGTCACCCTAGGAAGGACCCTACATCGTCACCGAAGTCATCCCACGTGGCGCCTACCGCCTCATGGACGTCAAGTTAGGAGTCAAATACTCCAACCCATGGAATGTCGCACAACTGCGACGCTTCTACCCCTAGCTACCTCTTTACTTTCAATAAGGCTACTCAGGCAAGGCTACTCAGCCGAATAATGTACCTCCTCGTTACGATATGAATAAAGCTAAGTTCCTCGGCCGAAATTTCTCTTCCTTACTTTTCGTTATAACACGCTAGGGGGCTACGCCTCACCTCACGACTTCGTCGACTGAGAACAAAAGCATACGACCTGAGTAGCTGACTACGTCAGGCTAACAAAAAGGACATGCATAAAATAAGGCACAATATGCTAATAAAAATGAACTTTACAAAGGGCACACCAAGCCCACTCGAACACATACAAATTTTACATCAATTTGTTTTCTTTACATGACCTACCTATTCTGGAGTATCACACTCGCCCGTTGCTCGAATATATCAACAATCTCTTCGGCATACTGCCTCACAGCCGCATAATGTGGGCGCATATCCCAAAGACTACCATCTGGTCGAAGGGGTGGCCCAGTCGCCACCGCTGCAAGATCAATATCACGGCAATGCAGCCGAACAAGTGAAAGAGCAGCTTTCACCCCAGCGACTAGCTGACATCGTACCAACTCCTTGACGTGGCCCACATCCCGAAATTTGTCCAGCAGACCCCAAAGGTTGGAAGGTGCCTTGTCCAGGGGAAACATGATGGCCCAAGTGGATGCTAGGGAAATCCTCGCCTGCCTCAGCACCCGAGAAACCTGGTGCGCGCGATCTTGCACCATCGCAAGGACGACGACCCGATCACGGTCCATCCAGAAGAAGCCGCCAGCCTCTAAGTCCTGTTGGGTCAGGGAATTCATCCGAACAGCAACGCGCTCCTTCTCCTCCTTCGGAACGAGATTGACGCCTGCACCAAACACAAGAACAAGATGACACACAATAAAATAGCATCCAAAAAGAATGACAGTTCGCGAAGACTCACATTGAAGTTGCTCTCTCATTTGCCGCAGCTCTCCCATCAAAAATTCCTCCCTGGCAGTGGCTTACTCAGCTTTCGACTTCCACACATCCGCATGGCCTCGGACGCCAAGGATATCCTTCTCCAAGCTGCAGACGCAGTCGCGAAGAAAAACAAGCTGCGACACATCATTCAGAGATGGTCGCGGCTCAGGGACAGTCGAAGTATCAACAGGAGTCTCACCCGAAGGACCCTAAAGGCAAACAAGTAAGGACATGAACATCACAAACATCTCTGGCGATAGCTCGAAACATAATTTATATATACATCAAAGGCCACCGTGTGGCATACAGAGAGATTGTTCATCAACGAAAGCTTACATTACAAAAGGAAGAGGATAAACTATCCTAACTACAACACTAGAGCCTAGGCACCAGCATCCGGAGTGGCCTCAGAGCCAGACTGCCTGCTCTTGGCCTCCTCCTGCTGCTTCGCCGCATACTCCACCAACAGATCAATAAGTTTCGGCCCGTAACGCTTACAGCGCAAGGAAAAGAGGGCGAAGGCTACCTCTAAGCCGTCTGCAACAGTTGGCATCTGGGAGGTAATGTGCGGTAGATCCAGCTCGGCTTCGGATGCCATGTCCATGGCCAATCCCATGGAGGCACCGATGCCCTTATGCTTGTGCTTGTAGGCTGCCGGAGCGTCCTCCGACAGAGCATCCGCCAGAGCGTCGACATCCTCAAGAGCAGCGCCCTTGGGAACGACCTCCATGTAGAAGCGTCGGAGCACTTCCTTGGCCTTCGCCAAGGAGCCAGCAACAGTACCGCATTGATCTTCGCCGCTGCGATAGCATCATCCAGATCATCTCCATGCTCCAGTGCACCATGATAAAATGCGTTGCCGGACGCATCTGAGACAAAGAAGAAAAGACCCAAATAAGTTGAAGACAAGAAGCAGCCAAAAAAAATACAAGACCAAAGCAAGTGAAAGACACTCACCAGAGAAAGCCTTGGTCGCAGCCATCTACTTCTTGTGAGTGGCAGCCGCAGCAGCAAGCTTCTCCTCGCGATCAGCAGACTCCTTTCGCAGGCGCTCCTGAGCTTCGGCAGCATTAGCTACCTCCTTCTGCAGGCGCTCTTTTGCCTCCGCATCATCTGCAGCTTTATTCTCTGCTCGACCAAGGCTCTTTTCAAGAGTGTCCAGCTAGCGGAGAGCTGCATTATTTTTCATCTGCAAAACATCAAGAACAAAAGGATCAACAAAAGCAAAGATGAAAGGGACAGCCGAACCACAAAAGGATGATCAAAATACGCACCTTGCAGCTGCCGCATGGTGGCTTCCAGCGCCAGGTGCTGCTGGATAAGGAGATTAGCGCTATGCACGAAGGGATGCAAAACAAAACACAAACAAAAAACAAGAATCAGAAAGGGATCGGAGGCTATGCCCCCACAAGAGCAAAATCGACCAACATGTCATCCGAAAAAGGCTCGGGGGCTCCCCCTACAAAGTAAAAGCGCAAAACTACTTACGTGCTCAGGCGGGGACTCCGAAGTTCCGCGTGCGATCTTCTGAGTCACAACTACCCGAGACTCTCGCTTGGAGAGGTTCGGCTCATCGTCCTCAGAGTTGGCCACCACCTGAGAGGGAGGAGCCGTCGGCTTCGACTCCCCTACGGCCTCTTGAGTTCCCTCACTAAGAGAACCCTCCGAGGAGTGGCTGCAAGGAAAATATTGATCAAGACAAGAAGCTACACTACACACACAAATGACAGAACAAAGTGTAGCCGAAACTACTTACGAGTCAATATCTGACAAGTTGAAGACCAGCGCTGCCTTATCCTTCTTCTTCTTATTGGACGGCGGCTGTGGCGCCATCGCCCGAAGTGGAACAGCAGGGAAAGGTGCAGAGGAAGCACCTTCATCCTCACCATGTTGCTCCAGGAAGGAAGGGCCCCGGGGAGTCGGCAGATTCGACGCATCCGAAGACTCGCTCCAGGAGCGCTTTCGGGTCTACCCCTTGCTCGGCTCGGGGGCTTCCTAGGTTGGAGATTGCACCGATGGAAGTTCGGACTCAGAGTCCACAACCTTGCTATCCGGTGCAATCGGAAATTTCTCAGGCAGCGGAGGCATCATGCCAGCTACCTTGAGCTCCTGCACACCAAAGAAGATAAAAATTGTGATTAGCAACAATATTCATAAGTAAACAACACTCCAAAAAAGGCACAACGCGCATGACACAATTCTACACCTGAGGAACTGCATTCGAAGAACTGAAGGGGGCGGTCAAGGACTTCCCCAGGAGGTCCTCATCATCCTTGAACTTCAGCAGTGGCCGAAGAGCTCTATCAAGATTGCCTTTGGACAACTCCTCGGGTGCAACCCTTGTCAGGTCATTGCGGCCGGTGTAGAGAAACATCGGATGCGCCCTATCTTGGAGCGGCTGCACCCGACGTTTGAGGAAGGTGCGGATGATATCCACACCATTGACCTCTTTCTCAGCAACCATCTGGAGCGCCTCCACCCGACGGTAGAGCTCCTCCACTTCCGCTACCTCGCCCTCCAAAATGTGGTTCTTCCAGGATCTCTTCGGAACAATTTCCTGGGAGGAGTCAAAGGGAGTGAGGCCGAAATCCTGTCCGTCCACCTTGGCATCTTGGATGTAAAACCACTTCTTCCGCCAGTACTGGACGGACTCTGAAGGGAATATGCCCTGAGAGGCAATAATAAAATGTTTATTATGTGTATTCCAAGTATATGATAGATGTTTATTTTGCATGCTATAATTGTATTAATACGGAAACATTAATACATGTGTGTTTAATAAACAAACAGAAAGTTCCTAGTTATGCCTCTCTCATAAACTAGCTCGTTGATTAACAAGATGATCAAGGTTTCCTGATCATGGACATTGGATGTTGTTAATAACGGGATCACAACATTAGTGTAATGGTGTGATGAACATTCATCCGAAGTATAGCATTACGATCAAAGTCATTGTGTTTATATTGCTATAACAACTTATGAAGTGATCCTAATCCTTAGACCATGAGATCATGTCAATCACTAACACCGGAAGAGTTTCTTGATAACATCAAACGTCACACCGAAACAGGGTGATTATAAAGATGGATTCAGAACTAATAAAGTGTTATGTTGAGGCTCATGGATCGAGAGTGGAATTTGTTCATCCCGATGATGGATAGATATACTCTGGGCCCTCTCGGTGATATCACATTGGTTAGCTTGCAAGCAAGTGATTTGATCACTAGAATGTTATATCACGGGAACGAGAAAAGAGTGCATGTCGGTAACGATATCAAACTAGGTATGGAGATACCGATGATCGAATCTCGGACATGTAATATATTGTGAAACAAAGGGATTAAGATACTAGCGTAAAAAGGTTCCGACGATCACAAGAAAGTCATCGTTGAATGTGTGGGAGTTAGTATGGGTCTCCAGATCCCGCTTCTGATTATTGATCCGAGAGGGGTCTCGATCATGTCCGCATTATTCACGAACCGTAGGGTGACACACTTAAGAGACACCGACATCCAATTGGAGCAAAAGTTTCATGCCGAAAGAATGAACAAGCGCAGGAATTTATTTCACTAGATACCGAAATAGGTTTTCGGGTGAAATTGCATAAAGTGGTTATGCATGTGAAATGGAATTCTAGCAAGGGGTTATTTGTGAATGTTTGTCATTAAAGTAATTGACAAAATTCTGAATAAAATAAAAGAGTTTTATTTAATGAGAGTTTGCATTAAATTTGGTGGATATTTAATGGGAATTTGAGTGGACTTTTGAGTGGAGGGAATTTAAAGGAGATTTGTGAGTGGAGTGTCCACCCACATGAAGAGGGGAGGGCAAGGGGCATCCCCCATGCGCCGGCCACCCCCTTGGGGTTCCCCCCCTCCTCCTATAAAAGGAGCCCCCCTCCTCACTTGTCTCTCACACCTCCTCGTGAAGGATCTCTCTCCCCCTCTAGAATTTATCCCCCATGGTCTCGGACTAGCGAAATACATGTTCCCGGTGGCTATTCGGCAAGAAAGAGTTGTGCTTCCGCTGCATCGCTGGAGCGAGGAGGCGGAGGTTGCCCGGTGTCTTGTACGTGTGTGCGAGAATGGATGCGCTGCTGCTTTGCGGCGCTAGGACTTCCTCTCGATCTTGAGATCGGCAAGAGATCGTCTACATCAACCACGAGTTGAACTCGTTAAGCTTTGTCGGTCTTCAAGGGAATGTTCTCTACGGATATACATTCTCCCGTTGTTTGTATCTAGTAGATAGATCTTGGTACATAGTTCCTATCGTAGGAAATTTTTTGTTTTCTATGCTACGAACCCTACAGTGGTATCAGAGCCGGATCTATGCGTAGATACTTTACACGAGTAGTACACATATGAGTATGTGGGCGATGATGATCATGTTGTTGCTCCTTTGTTGTAATTTTGGATATTGGTGGTATAGTGGGATGAAGCGGCCCGGACAAACTTTACATGTCCTCGCACATGAGACCTGTTCCACGCTTGACATGCAACTAGTTTGCATAAGTGGCTAGCGGGTGTCTGTCTCTCCTACTATAGTCAATATCTATTTTGCAACGAATTGTCAACAATTTGGTTATCCTCGTTGTGGTTCATGTTCGTAGGTAAGAACAGTTCTATCTCGAAAGCCCCAAGCCACGTAAAACTTGCAATGGATAAATTAGAGGCGTCTACTTTAGATTGTTGCTGGGCTAGTGTTATGATATGGTGATGTTGTAAGTAGAAGTATGAGATGATACTCTTACAACATACATAACGTGTAATCTCCATAGACATTGGACTTACACATATAGGTATGATAGTGATCATACCACGATGCACATGATAGAGATCATATGCGGGAACCATATCATTTCACTAATAAACATGTGATGTTTGATAGCATCTTATATTGCTTGTTTAGCGCTTTGTTAGCATAATAAGATGATCCCTCTTTTAAATATCAAGATAAGAATGTGTTCTTCCTTTAGTATGCACCGATTATGTTTTCGTCGCTCCAAGACATCACGTGATGATCGGGTGTTCTTGGATCCACGAACATATTTCGGGTGTAAAACAGTTACACATGCGAATACTAAGGTTCTAACTTGGCGAGCCTGGCATGTACATACATGGCCTCGGAACACGGACCGAAAGGTTAAGCATGGGTCATATACTTTATATGATGCCCATTTGATGCTCGCCTTTGAAGCTACACCGACTCACGTGATGATCGGACTTGGTGTAGTGGATTTGGTTCATGTAATCACCAAAAGGGCACGAGGGATGTCGTTTTTGAGTGGGAGTTCATTCGTAATATGGATTAGTTGAACTCAATCTATCATACACTTAGTCTAAACTTTACAAATTCTGTTGTAGATGGCACCACCTGCTTTTAATTTCAACGTGTTCATGGAGAAAGAGAAAATTGCAACGAACGGTAGCAACTTTACCGAATGGGCCATGAATTTGAGGATTCTCCTCTCGGTGCACAAAAGCAATATGTGCTAGAAGCGCCGTTAGGCCCCCCACCTTTAGATGATGCCCCTGACGAGGAGAAGAATGTCTATCAGACTCGTCAGGAGGACCACAACTTAGTTCATTGTGGCATATTGTATGGGCTAGAGACGGAACTTCGAAAGCGTTTCGAAAATGGCAATGCTTTTGATACAATGGGTGAGTTGAAAATGATTTTCGACACACATGCTGCTGTAGAGAGCTACAACACTTCAGAAAAGTTCTTTAGCTGCATGATGGAAGAGCACAACTCCGTTAGTGAGCATGTACTCAAGATGTCGGGTTACGCCGATAAGCTTGTGTCCTTGGGAATATCGATTCCCATTGACTTAGGAATCCATCTGTTCTGCAGTCTCTGCCACCTAGCTATAAGAGCTTCGTGATGAACTATAATATGCAAGGCATGAAGAAGTCTCTCCCCGAGCTTCTGTCAATGCTTAAAACTGCAGAAGTGGAGATCAAAAAGGAACATCAAGTGTTGATGATCAATAGGAACACTGGTTTCAAGAAAGACAAGAAGGGAAAACGGAAGGGAAGTAAGGGCGGAAAGCCTGTTGTCGTGCCTGAAAAGAAACCCCGAGTTGGACCCAAGTCTGATACCGAGTGCTACTATTGTAAGGGGATCGCCATCGAAGCGAATCGCCCCAAGTATTTGGCGCACAAGAAAGCCGCAAGGCAAACAAAGGTATATATGATATACATGTTATTGATGTGTACTTGACTAGTGCTCGCAGAGCACCAGGTATTTGATACCGGTTTAGTTGCTAATATTTGTAACTCGAATCAGGGGCTGCGGAACAAGCGACCGCTAGCAAGGGGTGAGGTCAAGATGCGTGTCGGCAATGGATCAAGCGTTGATGTGATTGCCGTCGGAACGCTGCCTCTCCACTTGCCGTCGGGATTAGTTATAAACTTGAATAATTGTTATCTGGTGCCTGCACTAAGCATGAACATTGTATCTGGATCGTGTTTGATGCGAAGTGGTTATTCATTTAAATCTGAGAACAATGGTTGTTCCATTTATATGAATGAAATCTTTTATGGTCATGCACCGATGATGAATGGTTTATTTCTTTTGGATCTCGATAATAATGTTACACATATTCATAATGTTGATGCTAAAAGGATTAAACTAAATGATGATATATCCGCATATATGTGGCACTGCCGTCTAGGTCATATTGGCGTTAAACGCATGAAGAAGGTCCATTCGGATGGACTTTTGGAATCACTTGATTATGAATCATTTGATACATGTGAGCCATGCCTTATGGGCAAGATGACTAGAACGCCATTTTCCGGTTCAATGGAATGGGCGATAGATTTATTGGAAATCATACATTCTGATGTATGCGGTCCAATGAGTGTGTCGGTGCGAGGTGGATATCGTTATTTTGTTACTTTCACAGATGATTTGAGTAGATACGGTTATATCTACTTGATGAAACACAAGTCTGAAACCTTTGAAAAGTTCAAGGAATTTCAGAATAAAGTGGAAAATCATCATAATAGAAAGATCAAATTTCTACTTTCCGACCGTGGAGGTGAGTATCTAAGTTACGAGTTTAGCACTCACATGAAAGAGTGTGGAATTGTTTCACAACTCACACCTGCCAATGAAATGGTGTGTCAGAACGTCGTAATCGTACTTTATTAGATATGGTTCGATCTATGATGTCTCTGACGGACTTGCCGTTGTCATTTTGGGGTTATGCACTAGAAACTGCTGCATTCATTTTAAATCGGGCACCATCTAAATCCGTTGAAAAGACACCGTATGAATTGTGGTTTGGAAACAAACCTAAGCTGTCATTTCTTAAAGTTTGGGGATGCGATGTTTATGTGAAGAAACTTCAACCGGATAAACTCGAACCCAAAGCAGAAAAATGCGTATTCATAGGATACCCTAAGGAAACTATTGGGTATTCCTTCTATCACAGATCCGAGGGCAAGGTTTTTGTTGCCAAGAATGGATCCTTTCTAGAGAAATAGTTTCTCGCGAAAGGTGTGAGTAGTCGGAAGGTAGAACTCGAAGAGGTTATTGAACCTTCTCTTCAAAGTATGGCGAGTAGCGCAGCGCCGGAAGTTGTTCCGGAGTTGGATCCACCTGTTGAAGAGGGAACTAATGATAAAGATCATGAAACTCCGAAAGAGAGTACTACCGAACCTCGCAGGTCAAGCAGACGCTGCAGCCCCGACTCAGCACGGAAATCCTGTCATGAATTTCATGGTTGATGAAAATGATGACCTCGCGTATGAAGAAGCGATGATGAGCCCGGATTCCAACAAATGGTTAGAAGACATGAAATCCGAGATGGAATCCATGTATGAAAATCAAGTTTGGAACTTGGTGGACTTACCTCACGATCGAAAGGCCGTGGAGAACAAATGGATTTTCAAAAGGAAAACTGATGTTGATGGTAATGTAACCGTCTATAAAGCTCGACTTGTCGCAAAGGGGTTTCGACAAATTCAAGGAGTTGACTACGATGAGACATTCTCTCCCGTAGCGATGCTAAAGTCAGTTAGGATTATGTTAGCAATTGCTGCATATTTCGATTATGAGATATGGCAGATGGATGTCAAAACCGCGTTTCTCAATGGTAATATTGAAGAAGAATTGTATATGATACAACCAAAGGGTTTTGTCGATCCTAAGGATGCTAACAAGGTGTGCAAGCTTCAGCGATCCATCTATGGATTGAAGCAAGCATCACGAAGTTGGAATCTCCGCTTTGATGAGGTGATCAAAGAGTTTGGATTTGTCCAAACTTATGGAGAAGCTTGTATTTACAAGAAAGTGAGTGGGAGCAATGTGGCATTTCTGATATTATATGTGGATGACATATTATTGATCGGAAATGATATAGATCTTTTAAACGGTGTTAAAAGTTATCTAAACAGCAAATTTTCAATGAAGGACCTAGGTGAAGCGTCATACATATTAGGCATAAAGATATATAGAGATAGATCTAGGCGCCTAATAGGGCTATCGCAAAGTACATACCTTGATAAGATTTTAAAGAAGTTTAAAATGGAAGATAGTAAGAAGGGGTTCTTACCTATGACACAAGGCACAACATTGAGTAAGACTCAAAGTCCGGCTTCGGCGGAAGAAAGAGAGATAATGGACAAGGTCCCCTATGCTTTAGCCATAGGCTCTATAATGTACGCCATGCTATGTACAAGACCGGATGTGGCACATGCTATTAGTTTGACTAGTAGGTACCAATCGGATCCAGTTCGTAACATCGAAAGCGGTCAAGAATATCCTTAAGTACTTGCGAAGAACTAAGGATATGTTTCTTGTATACGGAGGTGAAGAAGAGCTCGTCGCTAAGTGTTATGTCGACGCTAGATTTGACACCGATCCGGATGACTCTAAGTCTCAATCCGGATACGTATTTCTCATGAATGGCGGAGCGGTTAGTTGGAGGAGCTCGAAACAACCTGTGGTGGCGGGATCAACAACAGAGGCCGAATATGTTGCTGCTTCGAGCGGCTCAGAAGCGCTTTGATGAAGGAGTTCATATCCGAACTAGGTGTGGTTGCAAACGCGTTGGACCCAATGGTGATCTATTGTGACAACAATGGTGCCATTGCCAATGCCAAAGAGCCAAGGTCTCACAAGCATTCCAAGCATATTAAGCGCCAGTTTCACTCCATCCGCGAGCATGTCAAGGATGGAGATATAAAGATTTGTAAAATACATATGGATCTCAATGTAGCAGATCCGTTGACTAAAACTCTCCCTAGAGCAAAACATGATCTACACCAGAACTCCATGGGTGTTAGATACATCACAATGTAACTAGATTATTGTCTCTAGTGCAAGTGGGAGACTGAAGGGAATATGCCCTGAGAGGCAATAATAAAATGTTTATTATGTGTATTCCAAGTATATGATAGATGTTTATTTTTCATGCTATAATTGTATTAATACGGAAACATTAATACATGTGTGTTTAATAAACAAATAGAAAGTTCCTAGTTATGCCTCTCTCATAAACTAGCTCGTTGATTAACAAGATGATCAAGGTTTCCTGATCATGGACATTGGATGTTGTTAATAACGGGATCACAACATTAGTGTAATGGTGTGATGAACATTCATCCGAAGTATAGCATTACGATCAAAGTCATTGAGTTTATATTGCTATAACAACTTACGAAGTGATCCTAATCCTTAGACCATGAGATCACGTCAATCACTAACACCGGAAGAGTTTCTTGATAACATCAAACATCACACCGTAACAGGGTGATTATAAAGATGGATTCAGAACTAATAAAGTGTTATGTTGAGGCTCATGGATCGAGAGTGGAATTTGTTCATCCCGATGACGGATAGATATACTCTGGGCCCTCTCGGTGATATCACATTGGTTAGCTTGCAAGCAAGTGATTTGATCACTAGAATGTTATATCACAGGAACGAGAAAAGAGTGCATGTCGATAACAAGATCAAACTAGGTATGGAGATACCGATGATTGAATCTCGGACATGTAATATATCGTGAAACAAAGGGATTAAGATACTAGCGTAAAAATTTTCCGACGATCACAAGAAAGTCATCGTTGAATGTGTGGGAGTTAGTATGGGTCTCCAGATCCCGCTTCTGATTATTGATCCGAGAGGGGTCTCGATCATGTCCGCATTATTCACGAACCGTAGGGTGACACACTTAAGAGACACTGACATCCAATTGGAGCAAAAGTTTCATGCCGAAAGAATGAACAAGCGTAGGAATTTATTTCACTAGATACCGAAACAAAGCTGGGTGAAATTGCATAAAGTGGTTATGCATGTGAAATGGAATTCTAGCAAGGGGTTATTTGTGAATGTTTGTCATTAAAGTAATTGAAAAAATTCTGAATAAAATAAAAGAGTTTTATTTAATGAGAGTTTGCATTAAATTTGGTGGATATTTAATGGGAATTTGAGTGGACTTTTGAGTGGAGGGAATTTAAAGGAGATTTGTGAGTGGAGTGTCCACCCACATGAAGAGAGGGAGGGGCATCCCCATGCCGCCACCCCTTGGGGTTCCCCTCCTCCTATAAAAGGAGCCCCTCCTCACTTGTCTCACACCTCCTCATGAAGGATCTCTCCTCTAGAGTTTATCCCCATGGTCTCGGACTAGCGAGATACATGTTCCTGGCTATTCGGCAAGAAAGAGTTGTGCTTCATGCATCGCTGGAGCGAGGAGGCGGAGGTTGCCCGTGTCTTGTAATGCGAAAGCACGGATGCGCTGCTGCTTTGCGGCGCTAAGACTTCCTCTCGATCTTGAGATCGGCAAGAGATCGTCTACATCAACCATGAGTTGAACTCGTTAAGCTTTGTCGGTCTTCAAGGGTATGTTCTCTATGGATATACATCCGCCCGTTGTTTGTATCTAGTAGATAGATCTTGGTACATAGTTCCCATCATAGGAAATTTTTTGTTTTCTATGCTACGAACCCTACAGACTCGCACATCGAAAAAGAAAAGAAAAGAACGGAAGATCGAAGGGAGATAATGCAGCCGCCGAGCGGATAGACCCCGCCGATGCTAGTCTGCCTCTTCACAAAATAGAACTTCCGGAAGAGGTCAAAGTGCGGCTCAATACCGAGCCAACACTCGCAGACAGTGATAAAACAAGCGATGTGGAGGAGAGAATTGGGAGAGAGATAATGAAGCTGTATTCCGTAAAAGAAAAGAAGTCCACGAAGAAAATTGTGGACAGGAAGCGAAAGCCCACGAAGAACGAAGGCGACGAACATCACCTGAAACCCTACGGGTGGACGGGGGATTACCTCATCACCAAGAAGCTTCACGTCCTCCTTGTTCTGCGGGATCAGTCCTGCTTCGCGCAGCTTGCGCAGATCAGTATCGCACGCCTCCGTGCGCCTCCATCCGCCATCGGTGATGCGAGCGGCAGTGGCACCCTTCTTGCCGCCGGCGGCAGCACTCGAGCCAGCTCCAGCAGCGTCCTTCCTCGATTTGCCCATGGTGCGGCGGTGAGCATGGAGAAATGAAGAAGGAAAAGACCGGAGAATTTCCAGTGCGCACAAAAGAGGCAGTGCTCGAGAAAATGGAGGCAATGGCGAAAGAAAATAGCAAGGGGTGAAACAGAATCACTCTTTTCCTATGGTTATAAAAGACGAGGACGATAAACAAGAGTTGTCGATCCAGAAGCCCTAACGCGTAAGTAAAATCTAACCCTACACGTGTCAGCACAGCAATGAACCGTCGCCAGCACGCCGTCCACTACGCATGGAAACCGAGGAGACACTGTAATTATCGCCACACCGCGCATGACTAGTCAACTCCAAGTCAGGAAGTGGGACCCATGTTCGTCCTGTCGCGTCATATCTGGCACCAAGACAGTTGAGATCACCGATCGTCAACACTGATGTCATTAAAACCAATCTAGCAACGGCTGGAAATCTTCGGCTGACAAATCAAGTATTCACTCGAATCTACGATTCAAGCAACTACTCGGGGGCTACTCCTATCAGGAGTGCTGGTCGTGCACCTGAGACATGATTAAGGTACTACACTTCTCACCAATCTTCGAGTCCTACGTCGAGTCTACGAATCCACTAAGGACTCGGGGGCTACTCCCATAGGGAGGATTGATCAAGCATCCGAAAAAAATTGTGTCCTTCGGACCGGAACTAAAATCAACTGAACTAAAGTCTCTGCTCGAGTCTGCGACTCGAACAGACACTCGGGGGCTACTCCCATAGGGAGCGCTGGCCGCGCACCCTATGATTTCTTCGACTGTGATCCTTCGGATCAAAATACAAACTTTTTCTGGCAACCTTGCCCAAATAAACGCTAAGTGAGAGACATTCTCCTTGGCCACCCGAAACACCTCCGCGGTGATAACATTTCAGATGCTGTGTCTGCGACGCAAGGATAAGACCTACACATATCATCTGATGGCCTGGTAACGCACCTGACTGCGCTCTGCCAGTAAAATACCGTGTCAATAGGCACGATGAAAAAATCCCGACGGACGCGTTGGGTACATCACTTGAAAACCACTGGGATTCAGCTCCTGTAAGACCTCGACGACCTGAGTCGAATTACGCCAGCATCTATTCCGGATTCGAGTCCAGGGACTCGAGTCTAAAGAAGATCGTGTTGTTTTTTCCTATGAAAGTTAACTGACCCTGATCCGTCGGATGAGTCAGGCACATGCATCAACAATCCCTACGAACTAAATTGTTTTCTCTTATAAATAGGCCTAAACTGCACCCGAAAGATTGAAGAGTCCTCAGCCGAATCTGCGATTTAACTGAGCACTCGAGGGCTACTGACATGGTTATACCCCACGGATACACAACATTGGCATACCTAGTCTAGCCCAAGGAAGGCCCACGACAAAGATACGAGGCCTGTGGAGATTTCAGGTGGTCCAAGCCCATGACGCCTTCGGATCCTTGGAGAGCAAGACTAGAGTAGATAGAATTTTAAAGGGGCAAATCCTAATCTGTAACCGACTCGACCTACGACTGGGACCTGCCTATCTATATAAAGGCTAAGAGGGCACAGCGAGGAGGATCTCAACTCACCTCATACACACCTCACGCCAGATTGCATCTGGCGCACCCTTGTAACCTTCGGTTCCGCCGTAATCAAGAGCAGACAAGCAATAGTAGGGTTTTCCCTCCGGGGGCCTGAACCTGGGTAAACCTCGTGTCTCCGTGTTGCTTGTTTGCTAACCGTTCCGCGATCTCTAGCATCCCCATCTTCTCCAAAACCCAAGTCCGTAACAATGGGCATTGACGAGTCGAAACCTCGTCAGTCGCAGGTGAAGACGAGTAAGTGCCTGACCTCAATGCCCTACAGACGGCAAAATTTCTTTCACCTGTTGTTGAGGCACATCTAGCCGAGGCGGTCAAATAACATCTCCACGGACCAGAGGTCGGTTGAGCCTTCAGGTTCCTGTAGCACGATATGGTGGGTCTCCTTCCCATCGACGAGGGTCACGAATTTCGTGGGGAGACGAAGCATGTCCCTGTTCATGCCAGGTGGATGGTGACACAGAACTCGAAACAGTTGAGGCTGTTGATGGACGTAGGTGGTGGAGAAGGCGAAGGATATGGTGATGTCGGTGGCGACAGGGAAGGCTCCAACGAAACGTTCTGGCCTTGCCCCCATGTTGTCCTCTTCGACCTCGCCCACGCCAAGAACCGATGGTCGTCCCACCTGCCCTCCCCTGGATCCTATGCCGCCTGCCATGGTTGCCGCGTTGCCAGTGGGATGGGAATGGAGGGCGGTGCTATGTGGAGGAGATGGCTGCGAAGCGTGTTTAGAAAGGCGAGTACATTAGATGCCGACGTGAAGGTCGATATGCCGGTATTGATTTTGAGCGGGGCCTAGACGTTGGGCAACGTGTGCAGCGTAGGCGTTAGGCCAGCCTACTCCATTGATGGCTTCTGGGTTGGAGGCCAGTGGCCATTGAGACGCTGCCAGGCGGAACTCTGGAGGACTCGAGAAGACGAGGAAGGATATGTGCGGCATCCACTTCTAACGCATTTTTAGATAAGGAATAGGTCGATTCGGAGAATCGTTTAGGTTTTTTCATCTGTGCATTCATGCAGACCGATTTGGACCGCCTGTGGTCGAATGGGTCGACCCGGTGGTAAATGGCCGGATATCCCCTCACGATGCCAAAACATTTCTTTACTTATTTTTTTATCGTGGAATCACGTATTCTATGTGTGATTGGATTTGAGCGTACGTCATTGCAGCGGGCGTCATCCAAAAGCACGTGCTGTCTCTAGTGAGCACTGCTACATCTGCGACGAATTTGTTTGCCCGATGGTTGTCCGAAACTGGCACATCAGCCTGGATCACGGAACCACAGTGTCATGTGGAATTCATCATACTGTACATAAAATATCGTGTGCAGAGCAATTTCGCTACAGTAGTGAAAAATACAAATGACAGGATCTATTAGTACTCCGTAGCATATTCCCGAGCGCGACGGCCCACGGGAGTAGTGAAAGCTCTACTCTGTTTGACCATTTCCTTACTCCACGGGAGTATTTGTATTCGTACCATCCGTTTTACTAGCAAACAAGACACATGACAACGGCTATCCAGACTGTATAGGAGGCCACATCGATCGGACAACAGTGGCCAGGAGATTCCATGGCAGAAGCCTAACCACGTAAGTACGCGTAGGCCTTTTACTTGGCGGTATGCACAAAAATAACCTAAAATCAAAAGGATTTCATAAAATGACCCATCTAGAAAACTATTTTACTGGCACTAACCCTTTTTAAGAATTTCACAACAGCTAGGCCTTCTGAGCTGCAGAATAGCGGCAGCGCCGCCTTTCAGCGCTATGCCCTACCGATCCCTCCGCCCTGGTCCCACCCTGGGTGTGGCCTTGGAAAACTCTAAGTCGAGGTAGGCCTCTGATAGGCGCTATACTATCAGACAGGCGCTACACTCCTGAACTACACTAGTTTCAGCTGATTGGCGGCACAAGTGCACATATACTCAAACCTAGTGCACATATACTCAAACAACATCAACATAGTCTCAAACAACTTCAGGATGATGTTGAGGATGACACCACTTCGGCGATTCGTTCGGGAGATGAGGTATGGGACAACCTTACATGCATTTAGTGCTTTCTGTTTTTCATGCATTTCTCATAGCCATACAATCTTACATGTAGCTGCCTCATATGGAGAATGAGACTGAGGAGGAGTACCCGATTCGTTCCGCATACCAGCTGAAGCCAAGGAAACAGTTCAATCGCTGGACGCCGGACGACTTCCGTAACAAGGGAAAGGCCAATGTTGTCGAGGACGAGCCGCCACGGAGGTTAAGAGCGACTAGGAGGACGAGAGGCCTACGGTATGATGATGAAGATGAGTCGCAAGAAGAGGAGGTGACAAAGAAGATACCTCCAAGGAGGGGCCGAGGCCCAAGGACGCGTGGACGGAAGTAGGCATGTATGGCACAATGTTGATGACGATGCACTAGGTTTGAGACTATGTATGGGTTGATGTATGGCACTATGTTGATGTTGTTTAAGACTATGTTCATGTATGGCACTATGTTGATGTTGTTTAAGACTATGTTGATGTTGTTTGAGACTATGTTGATGTTGTTTGAGTATATGTGCACTAAGTTTGAGTATATGTGCACTTGTGCTGCCAATCAGCTGAAATTAGTGTGGCTCAGAGTAGCTGGTGGTCCTGACAGGCGCTTATGCTCCGAGGTGTAATACCATCGTGACAAAGGCCCTTAGTGTAGTTTTCCCGCCACACCGGTGGGGCGGAAGGGCCAGACGGTACGGGGGCAGCTAGGCTGGTGTTAGGAGTTACCCAAAGGGTTAGTCCAGGAAAATAGTTTTTCAGATGAGTGATTTTGTGAAATCCTTTTGATTTTGGGTTATTTTTGTCCATACTGCCCTTTTACTTCCACTTTTGCTGACTTTTCTTCTATGTGATGAGATGCGCATGTAACCGACCCACGAGCTAGCTTGTTCCTTTAGAGTTGGTCTTTTTTTAAAGCACAGCGCATACACTAATCTCTATAAAGCCCATGTACGCACATGCAACTCTACTCTTATAAGCCCCTAAAAAAAACCTACTCTTATAAGCAATCTCTGGGACACTGAGCCAGTGAATCGAGTTTTAAGATTGACGAAATTATCACATGCGTCTTGCTCTTATGTCTTTCATAGAAAGAATATTCAATATTAAATCGGAGTTAAAACTTTTGTGGAAAAAGAGCAAGATCAATAGTAGAGTCGGTTGTTGGCTATAAGAAATGTCCGTCACCAATAGTCAAGTTAATATACAATAGATAAGAACAAATTATAGTAATTTATTAGTAGCATAGCTCACTTTTTACTCTCACATGATGCCTAGGAACATGCTACAGACGGCCTTTAGCCAAGAGTCCATTCATCTCCTCTCTCCTCCAACTAGACTAAAATATATTATTTAATTGCTTATAGCTTGCTTACATCAATTTATTGTACTTGCTCTAAACATATAACCATCCAATCCATATCAATTGTCAGCACAAATCTGGATGGAAAAATGGACGCGGTTGCATGTGCAATACATGCAAAGGATGGCACTGGATCATCTGACCGAGCCACCAACATGCATTATTGGCGGTCCTTGACAGACTACTCGTCTAGCACGATGGATGTGATCTCCCCTGCTTTCTTCAACTTTCAGGTACGTACGTATTCCCTCTATTTTATAATATAAAATATTTTAGTTTCATAAAATCGAGTGTATCTAGATCTCTTTTAGAACGTAGATTTAAAATGAACCTATATACTTAAAAAAAAGTCTAGATATATTTATTTTAAAAAGCTAAAATATCTTTTATTATAAAACGGAAAGAATATGGAGCATGAAACATTAAGCGAAAGAGACAAACCGACCGATACACTCTGTATATGTACGAATACATTAGTACGTATGAGACCAAGATGGGAGCAATCTAGCTAGAGATCCATGTGTTCTTTTTATTTGCAAAATCTAGACCTCTCTGAAAGCTTCGGCCACTTTTGACTCCTCAAATAGAAAACTAATTCGGAATTGAGAAAAACGTTAGTTTGGTCTATGAAGTTGCCACGGATATGCGTTTTGGTAATAAACTTGCAAATCGTGAATTCCATGTCTAAAGTTACCACGCGCGTGCATTTTGATCAGACAATGATGATACTGTCGAAACGACCGTTAAGATAGCACGTGAGTAGCACGTGTGGGACATCTTTGGGTATAATATTGTGAAAAACCCCTTATTTTTTTTGCCACTGGATTAAATTCTGCCATGTATCAGATATTTAGAGCATGTTTAAATTCAGTTATGTAATGGATATTTCTAGCAGGTTTAAATTGAAATTTGGATTTTAGTGTTTAATCTATATTTCAAGCATTTTAAATTCAATGACGTAACATCAGGCTCTAGATAAATAGTAGATATGACCATATAAAAGTTTGTATGATCTACCCGTAGATAAGAGACTGTATATAGATATTTCAAGCATTTGATGTGTAATCCAGTCAAGAAATATAGATAGCAGTGTGCAAAATTTCATAAATTTCATATGGCGCAACAGCCATCTTCTTGGAGGGCGGCGACACGCCTCCGTCTCCGACCTATCAACGGGCGGCGGTGAACCTCTAATCGAGTTGCCCTGTGCGATCGGCTATCTACGTTTGTTTTTTGATTTACCTGGGCTGTTGTGGTTGAGGATTGGACGGAGCGCGATGTTTGTCTTTTTTTTGTTTTTTTACTTGGGCTGCTTTGGTAGGGGACGGAATATTGAGCAAGCACAGTGTTTTTTTGCATAGTATTCCATCACTTATGTTAACACACTGGCACCGACATGCCATGTCATCATGTTCTGGCATGTTTTCGACGGCACCATTACGGACTGACCAGAATGCACGAGTGTGGCAACTTCGTAATCTAGAATTCATGATTTGCAAGTTTGTGACCAAAACTTAACATCTGTGGCAACTTCATAGATAAAATTGGCGTTTTTCTCTTCGGAATTCTTGCATCTTGGTTTAAGCACCATAGTAGATGGTGCCGAAGTCGTGCAGATCAGCACCATAGTAGGTGGCGCAAAGAGACTCCCCTTGCGAGAGCCTGTGCTCCTAACGCGACATCATACATGGCATGATTCAGCTAGAAATCTAATGGCGCCGATATGCCCTTTTAAGTTTGTCACCAGACTCCACAACGCCGAACTGTAGAAGGTGGGTGTCATCGCCATTGCCGCCGAACTCACATATAAAGTTTGAGCCCTAATAAAATGATTTTCTTGTAGCATTGTCTCTTTGCTAGGAAAGAATGTTGTCTTCTTAATTAGTTGGATAAGATGATACCAAGGAAACCCTCATTATTGCATTTTCTTTGTTTCACACAAATTAAGCCAAAACTGATGGGTTTTCTTATTTATGTTTCAAGATGCAATCACAGAAGGAGATACATATATCCGCATATGATCTGTATATATGGGAGTGCATCTATGTAAATCTTCAATAAATGTTTCCTAGTTGGCAAGACCTACATGAAAAATACGGGTACGAGAGGTTCTCTAAAAGACATATACTTCTCCATGTACTAAAAAACCTATTTACCTATAATACCTTAATGCACACTTGAGCACTAGCTAGCCATGCCACGCGGCGATTAACCTCTATCCATCCAGCGAGCCAACCCACCAACGAAAGCATGAATATGAACCCCAACAAGTCTCGCTCTGCTCCAACCCTATAGTTAACACTCCACTCTCCCTTCCTAGCCTCCCAATCCGCCGTGCTTGGTGGTGATGGACAGAGTATTGGGAGGGTAGGAGAGGGGAGATGGTAGTGTGAACTCCTAAGGCTGGAAAAGAGCGAGAGAGGTTGGGGTTCATGTTTCCATATGTGGGATGGCTGGCTGGATGCAGGCTATTCCATGTGAAGCATAGTTGATTAGTGATTAAGTCTGCATTATATGTAATAGATCATTAATATATGCCAAGATAGTTGGTTTTTATTGAACCTCAGGTAGCCACATTTCTATCAGGCTCTTGCCAAAAAGAAAGTGAGATATTTACCTAGATACATATCATAGATGAATATATGTATCTCATGCATCATTGTATCAATGAAGATAAGGAAGGAAACATATCGATTCCATATTAAAATGTGTCGATGAAGATAGTTACGATCTCGTCATATCTAGCTAATTAATAAAAAACATTCTTTTGTGAAATTAAGATTTTCCAATGAAGAATTAATGATTATACCATCTCACACCCACAAACAAACAGAAAAACCAAGATCAGGCTCCTATACCCAGTGGAGAGTACCGAGCACACACTATAGCTAATCTCACCCTAAAGAAAGTTGTCATTCTCCGCTCCCAACATGTTCATGGGTGAATATAACTATAAATATAAATGAAACATGACAACTCAATATTAATTTGTATGGAGATAGAGAAAATGCATTAAAGATGATATATACATATTTCTTGTAATGGAACAATGGGTGTGTGTTGTTAGCAATGTTGTCACAACAAGAGTTAGAAGGGGAGTGTATCGCGACCTTTCCGTGAAGGTCGTCGTAAACTTGTCTTGCAACCCTGTCCTATGTTACGAAGACATCGAGCAGGGACGGAACGGCCTTATGGGTATTGGGGTCAGCTGACCCCAATAAAAACTAGCAAATCCTTCACTAATTTGTACCGAGTGATATTTATTTATATAAGATGACCCCAATGTAATTGAGAGGTTATGGAGTTGACCCCATTGATAATTTTTTCTAGCTTCGTCCCTGACATCGAGTGAGGCTAGACCTAAGGCTCGAGTCGTGACGGGATCGACCAAACAAAGTCCAGAACGACATGTGAGTGAAAGCACTTATTTGACTATTTCCTTATTTGCATTGTTACGTATTATAGCTAGCTATATACCATCCGTTTTTGTCACACATGGCTCCTTATTATTATTTTTATTTTATTGACAAAGGAAATAATTTATTATCGTAAAAATACTAATTACACTCGGCCTCTGCAACAACACGGTGCTCTAGTGGTATTACGGATGCACATAACCAAAAACAAAAAGAAGAACTATAAAAGGAGATATCATGTTAGTGATATATTCCTGCTTGTAGCAGTAGTACAAACACTATCAAGACAACACCAAAAGTCCAAATACTCCAAAAGCAACGCCTCCAATAAAGAAACAATGCTCAAACATCGTCATCGCTCGAAAAATCCCGATCATAGATCATATGTTTTCATCATGGAGAAATTCCATGCTCTTAAAACAATGTCTTCAAAAAGACCATTGCAGGACACAACCAATTGAGGCTAGAATTTAATTTTTCACCATGCAAGATAAGACTTGGTATTTTAATGTGATGCCGCCCCCACTTCCCGATGCCGCTGCTACAAGTCACGATTCACCAAGCAAGTTCCTCATCATCATGAGGACTCAAACCACCATTGGTAGTCCTCATATCTTAGTCTCAATGAAATTCTCCGTCTCTGAATTAACCATGTAACTCAAAATACATGTCCCACGATGGCAACATACAACAAAGCTTCATGGTGCCCCCTCCTGAAACCGAACGGTCAGTAAAACAAGGGTGTACATGACCGAATTCCATCTGATCCAACAAACTCTAGTCATAAGGCTCCCAAGGGAGATCGCCGGCAGAAGCCTTCCAGAACTCGTCACTAGCTAGATCCATGGGGGCAGGCACGCATCAGACCAATGTCTTGGCACAAGAAGAACCCTAGGACCGCTTCCTTTATTAGGCAGAACAATGGCCTCCACGCAGCCGTCCGCTGGCTCCGAACAGTAGGTCGGAGATCTTAGCGGGCACCGCCGCCACCACCCCGCATCACGCAGAGATGAGAAGCTTAGCCGTGCCAAGTCCCCCGGAGAAGCGCCATGCCGTCCTCGCATCCACAACGCTCGCCACGGTCACCGAAGAAGTCCGGGGGGAGGGGGGAGGGGTGCCCCGACATCCATCCACGCGTCCAGGGCTGCCGATATGCAATGCTGCTGACTTTTCTTCTATGTTGATTTGTTTAGATAGCTTACCACATATCCCATGTGGTGACTTTTCTTCTATGTGATGAGAATGAGATCGATGCATATGTAAAAACATCTGACTGAGCTACCAGCATGCATTATTGGTGGTCCTTGACAGACTTGTGTGTACCACGATGAATGGGATCTCCCCTGCTTTCTTTCTTTCGGTTTCAGTGCGTACGTGACAAAAAAGCAGTACGGGAAAGAGACTGGTCCATCGATACTCGCTGTCTGTCCAGCTGTATCTGTGAACCTGTGAGACCAACATGGCAGCTTGCTACCCTCAAAAAAATAACATGGGAGCAATCTAGCTAGAAATCGATGTGTTCTTTTTATTTGCAAAAATCTGGACCCCTTGAAAAGCCTCCGCCACTTCTTCTTGCTCCACCGGAAAACTGATTCGGAATCTGTCCCTCCATGGGATCGGTGTTAGATTTGATGCTACCGGAGTTGTGCAGGTCGACGCCATAGCAGTTAGCGTCGAGAGACCACCCATCCAAACCCTAGCTTCTAATCGTGGCATCATACCTGGATGGTTCGGCACAAACTCAATGGCGCTGACATGCCTTTTGGTCTATATCACGTAACACCACGACGACGAGTTGGAGAAGGCAGAGATGCCATCGCGACGGGTGCCCTCAACAAAATTTACTATCCTTCCAGCATTGTCTCTTCAATTGGCTCGATAAGATGTGATCATATCCATCCTCATTAATGTATTTTAAGCTTATGCTAGTATTATATCCACATTAGTATTCTATTTTCTTCGTTCATCGTTCTCACACATTAATACTATAAAGTTAATGGGTTTTTTTCTTTTATCTTCACAATATATGGGTATGCACAAGATACATATATTCGCCAATGAGATGTATATATCAACTCGGATTTTCTAACCAGGGTGATAGCTACGCACGCCTAACACCTTTAGCCATCTTCCCCTTCCAAATAAAAAATATATTTCTACCGATATGGATAAAAACAACACATCTTCCCCGTCGATCATGGGAAAAAAATAATGCTTGTTTCTTTGTCCCGAAAAATAAAACAACACTTGTTTTCCTCCATCCCTAAAAAAAGCAAAATAAAAACCGTGAAAATTTGGAAAATGGAATGGTGTCAAATAAGTCTACGGTAGAAATTATACTATACATAGGCTGATCTGGTGGAGTTGTGGGTGTGTAGCTATCCTCATGGTAGTTGGCTAATTTGCATATAAATACTTCCTTTTTGGCAAGGGAGATGAAAAACGTGGCTACGAGAGGTTCTCTAAAGATAGATATTTTTTGCATATGCTAATAACCTATTATATACATATAATGCACACTTAATCACTAGCCATCCATGTCTCACATGGAATTACCTCCATTCATCCAGCCAGCCAACCCACTAACAGGAGTATGAACATAAACCCCAACTTCTCTCACTCCGCTCCAGTCTCGTAGTTCACACTCCTCTCTCCATTCTCAACCTCCCAATCCACCCGCCACCACTAAGCACAACATAGACACCCATCTGTCCGCATCGGTAGGATCAGGAGCATGCTGACGTTTCAGAGCGGTGTGTGATCCTCCGTGGCATCAATGTGTTCCCCCGAAAGCTCATAAAATGGCATGAAGCACCACCACCACTATGTGCTCTCAAGCAACGAGATCCCAATCATTCCTTGGTAGGAGGCGAACAACAAGTGTCCACCGCTGGCCATGTTATCGGGTGATCAGCGCCTACTCCATGCCCTACAAACTCCGTGCAATGACACTTGATCTCCATCCCAAATCCCTCCTGGGCAGTCTGCACTCCAACAGCTAGATCCAACACATGGTATATAAAGTACCATTTTGTCTAGTTCTCATCTATAGCTTTATTATATTGTAAGGAGATATTTTATTTTGAATTTGGTATGCACACCACATGGTGCACGACTAGACAAAATTAACGGTACTATGTATACCATGTGTTGCTTCCATAGTTGGAGTGCAATAGACCTAGGAGGGATCTGGAATGGAGATCCATCGCCTTTGCCTGGAGCTTGCAGCGCCTGGATTAGGCGTTGATCACTAGCAGGATGCCCCATGGTGGACACATGCCGCTTTGTGGGCGACGAACGAGTGATTTAGATCTTGATGCTCAAGAACACATGGTGATGGTGGCATCCCATCCAAAGATGATGATCTTCTGGGTGGGAGAAACACATCCATGTAACCGAGGAGCACATAGCCTTCAAACATCGACATGATCCTGGTCTCGCCGGTGCCAGCTAATAGGATGTACATCACATTGCTTGGTGGTAGTGGTTAGCGTGTTGGAAGGATAAGAGTGGGGAGAGGATACTGTGAACTGCAAGGTTGGAGCGAAGCGAGAGAGCTTAGGGTTTATGTTCACATTTTTGGTGGTGGGATGCCTGGATGGAGGTTATTCCATGTGAAGCATAGTTGGCCAGTAGTTAAGTGTGCATTGTATATAGTAGGTTATTATTATATGCCAAAATATCCATTTTCCATAAAACCTCATATAGCTACTAACATGGGTATGACCTACGAGTGCCTGATATTAGCCTACCCGGTCCAGACTAGAAGGAGCACATACAATCACCCGCTCTGGATGGCGAAGCCCGGGAAGGATTCGGGTGACCCGAGCCCATGAAGGATGCGACTCCTTGGAGAACACGACCAGCTTTAGATAGAAATTCAATGGGTAAAATCCTAACTTGTAACCGACTCGACCTAAACCCTGAGACCTGGCCTCCCCATATAAAGACCAGGAGGACACAACGAGGAGGACAATTCATAACACTAGCGCACAACTCACCAGATCTCATTTGCGCACCCCTGTAATCTTAGGCATCACCATCAATCAAGAACAAACAAGCAGGAGTAGAGTTTTCCTTCCGGAGGCCTGAACCTGGGTAAACCTCATGTCCACATGTTGCGAATCTGTTAGCCGTTCCGCGATCTCCAGCGTCCCCTCCTTCTCCAAAACCCAAATCCATAACAATGGGTATTGATGATTCGAACCCTTGTCAGCTACATTTCTCACGTGGCTCTTGCAAAAAAGGAAGTATTAATTAGAAATTTACCTAGATACACGAGCATATATGTGAATATATGTATGATTGTATCTGCAAAGATATAAAAGGACACCCATTAGTTTATTATTAATATGTGTACCAATAAAAATGTATTAATGAGAATATATATGATCTCACCATATCCATCTAATTAAGAAGAAAAATTATTTTTCTATGAAATATATATTTTTTGGTGAAGAGCGAGCATATCTTATCTCGCTCACAAATCCAACTACAAAATTAAGATCATGCTCCTAGTCATGGTGGAGAGGATCTAGCACACTGAGCTAAGATCGACCTAATAAACAAGTTTCAATCGGCACTCCAACATATTTTTGTGTGACTGTACTTGTAAATATAAGGAAACATGATAACTTGGTATTGATATGCTTGGAAATAGATAAACTGTATTAATATGATAGATGGTGTTCTTGTTGTTGTGAAAAATGGGTGGATAGGGCGTGTTATTAGCAACAAAGTCATACCAAGTGTTAGTAGGATTGTGTATAACTTGCCTCGACATAGTGCAACCTAGTCCTATGTTAGGAAGACGGCGATGGAGGCTTGACCGAAGGCTCGAGTCATGCAAGACTCGTCGAGGCTAACTCCAGACTCTCTTCATGGGTGTCGATCCAATCGAGACGGGACTCCTCAAACTAGACTCTAGATCTTTGTAAATGAGTGGTTCTCTCTCCTTTCTTTGATTCAAATAACTGTGAATGGATTGCACGCCCTTGGGAGTGCTTTTATAGATTAGAGGGCCTTGATAAAAGACTAAGGTGTTCCCTTTATGTGTGGTAGGTGGGAGGATATTTTGGTAAAGTATGGTTCACATAGTCTATGATGGACTTAAAAAAGGTGAGTTTGTAATTCATGCCGGACCAAGACATGTATTCCCTCTCCTAAGGTGGGCTTATTTCTTGTTGGGTCTCTCTTGACTTTGTATTTTGCCTTTTCATTTATATGGTAGAAATTTGGGCCTTCATTGACTTGGTCTTGAATGACTTGATTTGTATGCACTAAGACGGATTATTCTGGGCCCATGGAGGAATTATCCATTTCTGAAACATATATAATCTCGTGATAACTACCTAATTTAGTAGAAAATATATTTCTTTATGAAAATAATATTTTCCTAGAGATTAAAACAACTCTCGAAAGAGAGGAGAGGTTGTTGAGGGATCCAACTCAAAACACCAAATTCGATATTATCGTAGCACCCAACACCCCATTTCTAGTATGTCTAGGAAAAGGTTAAAGATGTAATTTCTTAAAACATCATGTATGATTTATTTACTTTACTTTTAATTGCTAATATGGGTTAAATTAGAAATTATTTAAATATTTAAAACAAATTAATGCAACTAAATTAAGTTGACATGAGTTACATGACACTAGATTAGATTCGCATACCAGTATAAAAGAATATCAGGCAATAGGTATTTGTTGGGTAGAAGGGCATGTGGAAAATATTAATCCCTAGAATATTGTATTGTATTGTATTGCAATGACCCTTGTAGGGGTTTATATAGAGTTACACGAGGTAGGTGAAGACTTAGAGTACAAGATGTAGAGTTCTAGTCTATCTCTAACCTATACGTGTATACGCACTCTAACATCCCTCTCAGGCGTAGCGGGTGTGAAACGGACGCTTGCGATTGGATTTGAAGTCTTGCGTTTTTGTCGTCTTCATCTCCTTGTCATCATCACCAACGTGGACATGATCATGGCTGACACCTAGGGGCGGTGACTGCATCCCCTTCTAGTGCCTCTCTTCCCTCCCGCAGTCACAGCGGGAGTGGCGTGGACGCAAGTAACGACGCGGACGCTGTTGACTGGAGTCCTTGAGTTACTGTAGACGTTGTTCTTGATGTCGATGTCGAGGTAGCGGGTCATGATGTAGTTGTGGTCGAGATTGTCATGGTCATTGTAGCCGCGCCGGAGGCGCAAAAAATTGCGTGGTTTGTGTCATAGGGTTTTAGGTTTTTGTGCGGCGGCGGCGGGTTTTTGGTCATAGTGCGGCCGCGACAGGAATCTGCGACAACGACGGGTTTTTGTGCGGCGGCAGCAGAGATCTGCGGCGGCGGCAGGTTTTTTCTTGTAGGGTTTTTGAGGCGACGGCCGGGGCACAAGGCAAGCGGCAGCGGCAAGATTTTTATGGCGGCGACGGCGGATCGCTTAGGATCAACGGCGGCGGCGGGTTTTTGACCAGGCGGGCGAGGCGATTATGGGATCGCCTAGCAGAACGCCGGGCTGCGGCGGCGGGGAGACCACGTGATGTTGACCTTGACGATGAATTTTGTTGGCGATGTAGAACTCGATGAAGATCTTGGTGTAGTCGTACAGTTCGTTGTAGTTTGGGTCGATGTAGTCCGGCTTGATATAGCGAAGATCAGTACGTATGTCTATGTAGACAGCACGCCGATGCGAGGTGTGTAGTCGATATAATTGGCGGAGTAAGGTTAGAACGTGGCCCGTTTTTTAAGGAAAGGATCAAAACTCAGTCAATCAATTCACTCCACGTCATCCCGTAGAACTCTCCGTAACCCAAATCATCCGTAGGTGTAGGATTATCGTAATTGGCGTGATGGAGATCGCGCCCGAGCGCATATCCCAGAGTCGGTGAAGACACGCGGGCCCTCCCGGTGCTCTCGCTGCAAGCCGGCGGCGACGTGCCATGGTTGTTGATTTGATGGCATGACGTGTAGAGTTGATGCAGATTGCTCCCTGGCTGCGACAAGTTAGATTGGATTTCTTCATGTGGCACGAGGAAGCAAGCGCGACCGGGTAGGCGCGGCCGTGCGGTTTTCCATGTGCGTTGCCGTCGTAGAAGCTTCTCATCGTGGATCCCAACTGCTGTTCACCTGATAGTAATATTGCTTGGGATTTGGAGATTTATTTTAGCTAATTGGATTTAATCTATAGAATTGGGAACTTGAAAATCTAGATCTAATCTAATCTAATGAACTGATTAGATCTTTGATCAAGACCGTGTGCCGCGCCTCCGAGGAGTAACCTCCCCAGGAGCGGCGCGTTGCGGAAGTGGTGGAAGAACTTAGAATCGACGCCGTGAGGCTAACCGCTCTGATACCATGTGAAAAATATTGATCCCTAAAATATTGTATTGTATTGCAATGACACTTGTAGGGGTTTATATAGAGTTACACGGGTGTAGATGAAGACTTGGAGTACAAGATGTAGAGTCCTAGTCTATCTCTAACCTATATGCATATACGTATTCTAACAGGGCATACAAGAAGAGGGCAATGCAAGTGACCCAAAGGATTGGTCAGTGATGGTGCTGACATTGTTGTCGGCAATACCAACATTTGAAAAATTAACTCATGTACCATGTACAAGCCATTGTAACTTTCATGAATAAGAAACTTCCACTTTTGGCCCTTCGAATTTGCATGATGTTCTTATTTTTATTCTCTTAACTTCAAAATAATAGAAAATCAATTCACCTTCATTATATTGATGTGAAACATTATTTCACCCTCAAATGACTTCAAAATGTTTTTATTTGTTATGGCTGCATCAAGAAAAATAATTTAAAATATCACATGTCTCTAAAGTTAACCATGTTAGTCTTCTTTATCTAAGTCAAACAGTGGACATATAATTGAAAATATACTTTCAATAATGATAAGTTGGTCCGATTTTGTTTGAAAGTTGGTTGTACGATTGTAAAAAACCTTAAACCAATTTACATATGTATGTATGTATGTATGTATGTATGTATGTATGTATGTATGTATGTATGTATGTATGTATGTATGTATGTATGTATGTATCAAATTGTGTTAGTCTGTCGCTATATCAGTATGATGTTAGTGTGTGATGATATGTTAGTATGATGACGTGTATTATTGAATTGTGCGATCAAATGAGGTGGCAGCGTCACCTATTTAAGAATAGGTGCCCACAACACCCTGCTATACAGCAAGAATTTGCTTCGGCTGAGTTAAAACACACGTTGCATGTAACCAAACACTAGGCACTTCATGGACCATGCTGAAATACATGGAATTAAATCTAGTTGGCCAGGTTTGGTAGGCTGCTGATGATTTATGTCTCCCTCTTGCGGTGTATTTTGTATCAGAAATTAGTATCAGTGGATGAACTTCCTATTTTGTTAACTACCACTCTATTTCGTTGTTTAGCTAAGATTTCCTCTCTAAGGAGGAGCTCGGCAATGAATTTGTTTGGCTAGCGTCCGCTCACCTTCACTCCTAGGCAGGCAAACAATCGATAGGTGTGGTGGGGGTTGGGGGGGAGGGGTATGGCCATGCGCAGACAACCTTTGGACTGCACTGTGCGGTTTGTTTGGTTGCCTACATACGGACTTTTTGTATTAGGATAGAAACAGAATCCTAGTGCTTGGTTTCCTCCACTCGATTTGATTGCCACATGAATAACCATTGACATTCATATGTAAACAATCATTAGCGATTGTGTTCTCCGTGTGCGGGCCGCTAAACCTACTGCACGACACCTGTTTCGGCAGTGACGGCGGCAGAGGACGACCCAAGAGGACGCAGAGAGTGTGTCATCGTTCTAGGGTCAGCTACAACACCTCTTCCACCTGCACGACATGGTTGTCGACCTTGCCTTCATCTTCAATCTCACATACAAGTTGGGAGAGCTACATATGGATTCCTCTACCTCCACCAAAATGAAAAACTTGCGACATGAGAGTTGTGGAAAACAACGAGGTCAAGCTATTCTTGAAAATAAATTTCGAATAGTTGATAGGGTGTGACGAATCTGACGAATTTATCTAAATAAGCTCCAAATATGATCACAAATCTGAGAAAATACAATTTGACCAAACTCGGTGTTGATGATTCGAATGCAACCCCATCGTCAATGTGCATCTTTTTCATACGGAACTTCTTGTAAAACAAAGCATAGTAATATGGTCTTGGACATCTAGCATTCTGCTCACAATGGTTGGCCATACAATCGTGATGCTTATGTTGATTACAAGTAGGGCCGGATCTTGGATTTCGAAGGCCACATGGCGAACTCGATCAATTGGCCCTAGTTCTTTTTTTGCGGTGGTAGAATTTTTCTTTATTACATGCAATAAAATTGAAAAGTCATGAACACCGGTAATTTTCTCACAACCCGATAACTAAATGTTTTTGAGGCAATATGTTTATAAGAAAAGGAGAGAGAACACACACGCTCTAGCAAATTAGCAAAACTCAAAGCCTCCAAAATCGTGCTATCTGAATGATCGAGACTAAATATTTTTTTCCATGGCCATGGAAAAACCGAGCAAACTGACATGCTAACGAACAAAGACAGCCTTAACTACTGTGAAATGAAAGAGAACTCATTAACCGCATCGAGAATAAGAAAAAACACAGTCCGCTAGACGGGTCTCATAGAGTTTTTGAAGCCAAAATTACCCATCTTCATATCCCCTGACATTTGTACAAAATATCTATAACTGTGGGAATAGCGAATTACAGGGATTCAAGAAGACTGGGTGAGGCGACAGCTGACTCTTAGTGCGTGAATCACCGAGTTAAAACTAAACGGAAAGTGCCTCTTCAAAGCGTGATTTATGTTGCTGGAGGGCTGACCTGGCTAAATGGATCAAAGATGGGCCTATTTTTCTTTTCTTCTACTCTTCACATATGTACTGTAGACCAAACATGGTCCCCTACTTTGGCCGGGCCTCAGGCCGTCGTCCTTCTTGCCCTTGGCCAGAACCGGCCCTGATTACAAGGGATTAAGGAAGAACATCTTTGAGAGAGGAGAGAGAACAATTTCATCTTCAACCCACATCACCTCAACTCACATACAAGCTATACGTGGATACCTCTACCTCCACCAAATGAAAATTTGCAACACGGGACTTGTGGAAAACAACAAGTTCAAGCTATTACTGAAAACAAAATTTCGTACGGCTGATTATGTGCGGCAAATCTCACGAAATTTGTCTAAAAAATCTCTAACTTTGATCATGATTTTAAGAAAATACAGTTCATTAAACTCGGTGCAAATGACCAGAATGGAACCTAATCATTGATATGCATCTTTATTATGTAGAGCTTGTTTTGCATCGAAGCATATATGTGCTAATTAGAAATCATTAGGGATGAACACATTTAGAGAGAAGAGGGAAACTAACCTCACGTATCCTCTCGTGTGTGGGTTGCAGTGACAAAGATTAGCTCAAACACCCAAATCGAGCGTTGTTTCTGGGTCTGCATTTATCTAGACATCAACTGATATTCTCAGAATTTATTTATTCAGCTGGCGGAAATTTTTGAAAGAAAAAGCTCGAGAAAAATTAAGCTCCTTACATTCCACTCTTATGCACATATACCGCAGACATTCCACAAAGTCCATCATCGAGAATGGAGAATTCAGCATGTAGACATGTAGTGATATCAAAAGACTTCTGAACTAGTAAGAAGTCGTCAAATCTTAGCATTGGTGGAGAGGAGATACTCTGTACAAGGCTCATGAGATCCTCTCTGGACTACTTGGAACCTAAGTCTGATATATTCTGTCAGAGAAGCCTTGAACAACCCATACCATCTCAGGTTACAGGAGACACGAAGTGAAAGCACTGTCTCACCTATGCCCGAAGGACGTTTGGGAGGAATGGTGCAACAGGAAGAGCTTGTGCTGACTCCTGACAGAGTATCGCCATGACACAATACAACAACATCAAATTCATCTAACGCAGTTCGCAAGGTGTTGATCATATCTAGCATACTTACTTCTAGATTTGTTTTACCAAACAACTCTGAATATTGTATACTACACAAAACAATCGCTCGAAACATGTCCTAGTAAGGACTGGATGACTCTGAATTCACAGTGTGATCCACGAGCACATCGCCGATGGAGTTCAGAGATGGTCTGCATGCACTGTGAACTCAGTTGAAGAAAATCAAAAGCTAAGAGCACCATCAACTGACGCGCGAGACAAGCAGCCGGTTCAGAGTGCAGACCATCGCTAGATGCATGGAGTTCCCTACTCCAAGGGGTAATGAACGAACGCACTACAAGACGCTCTAGTTCCAGTTCCCGCAACATAATGTCGGGACCAGACCCGAGCAGTATTGCACATGATATGTTTTGCATCTTGGCCTAAAGCTGAACAATCAATCAATCATAGCTGGGAGTAGATTATACCATGTGCTCGTGTGCTAGCTCTGAGGTTGCCTTGCCCCATGCAGTTATTTGTTGTGTGTACCTGGCCACCGATCCAGAAAGTTATTCCAAAATCAAGCGAGAGAACGCCAAGTACAATTATCGGCAGCAAAATGACACTGCCAACCAATTGCATGCCGTTATTTCTGAACTGGAGTAAACTCCTCACTTAAGCTGATTGCCACTGGTGCAGTCGCCTTCACAACGTGATGCACGAGATCCAACTACTACTGATACCCATTCCCGTTAATTGCATATTCTTGAGTCAGATCATTAAGACATCTCCGACGATGTGTATACACGCTGGTATCTTCGATCAATTGATGGAAGGAACCGGTCACTAATCACGCGACGCCAATAATTCATGTCGATCGACAATGAACTGAACATCGGTCTGTCTCCCCGTGCCACCTCTCGACGATCGTGGCCATTGTACGGGCGGTGAAGCAATCTGTGATGGGATAGTTAAGAGGGCAGTGGTACTCGATCATTAGGGATCAAACCTCATGATTTAACGTTTTGGTGTCTCACAAATGTGAATATATTTTTTTGGTGGGAAGCGACATTTTCGTTGACGGCAAGACAAGTGTGATGACTTCGTCAATTTCAAGACCCATCGGGTAGTCTCTAAAATAAGCGTGTACGAGTACAGCCTTTGCCCTTTTGGGCGTAGTCCGTTTTTGAAAATTCGGAAACAGCATATTAAAGCTTTTTGAAATTTGGAAAAAAAACATTTGAAATATAGATAATGACTTATTCTACCAACATGCAAAATCTCAATGCTACTTTGTGTTCTAAGCTGCCCAAAAGTAGAAAAGTGTGGAACACTGCATAGTCTCAAATTGAATGCATCATGGGAGGATAACGTTTGGAGATGCCCACGAAAGCATGTGCAGCATTGAAGCAAAATTTTCATCATGCATCGAGAATCGTTGCAACACTTTGCTCGAGTGTTTGCAGCAAACCGCGCACGAGGTTGAAAGCATGTCAAAAGAACCCATGCCACATCAGAAATCCGCAAAACCCTAACGTTGTATGATCGTCTATGGCGACCTAGAGATTTCGTTGATTCAGGCTCGTCAGCTGCAAATCCAGCTATTCGGAGCCTTGTCACCGCTAGATCCAGCTACCACATGCCCACTCTCTCAACCCTTTTGTATTTCCGGCCAACATCTCTTCGATTTGAAGATGTACCATAATCATGGCCATGGCGGTGACCTTAGGCGGCATGAGAGGGAGGAGAAGGATGGGAGAGCAAAGCGGACGGAGGAGCAGTAGGGGAGAGTGGTGTCGGTGACGATGCGTAGCAGGAACGGAGCATCTATGCATGGCAGAATGGGAGAGCGAAGTCAGAGGAAAAAGAGGCTCGCGCGTCATGAGATTTTGGAGGATAATTCCACCGAGGGAGTAGTAATATTTTCCTTTATTTCCAGGGGATCGGAAAATATTACTCAATAATTTTATTCTCGGATCTTTCTTGGTGACCACTTTCGATTCTAATGTACATCACGTCAGATCGCAAGTCTCTCTCCCGTACGTGTGTTCCTACCACCTCGCTCGGTCTCATGATCACACCACCGCCGGCCACTGCGGAGATCGAATAATTGGCATCTCAACGTTTGCACTTAATTATATAGTACGTGCCACCTCGCTTAATAATTTCAACTGCGATTTGTGATCGAAATCGGTCCCACGGTCAGGACCCATACGCTTGTATGCACGTGGAGTAGAGTAGCTACCTAAGCTAGATATGAATTTATTAACTCAGTGAAGAAGTTACTCGATTGAACAGAAAGAAAGGGTAACAACCAATTTCTTTTAAACATTGGCAAACTCTCAGTTATATTGAGTCACGGTTGCTAACCCCGCCAATTGCATCTCGATGTTCTTTCATATTTTTTTTTTGAACATTGACCCGACATATATTACTAAAAGGAAGTCGTTGGAGTACAAAAAGGCCAAAAAGATAAAAATTACACATAGGCCCAAGAATTTGCATTGAGGACTGAAAGAAACTTGAAAAAGCAATCAATTACTTGGTCCTCATCCTCCTCCAGATCGGCGACGAAGCTCCAACATCGACGAGCATCCTTGCCACAGGAAGCGACCGACAAGGGGAGCAGAGCAGCGCGGAGCGGCAGCCCTACTGCCATTGGGTCCGGCGTGATGACGGAGTAGCTGCCAAAGAGATGCCGGAGAGAAGCTCCAGAAGTATCAACCGCCGCTGCAGGCAACCAGACCCGGCTCTCCTAGCCGCCACCATGGTAGCCAGAAAAAGCTGGAGAGGGATCCTGCCACGGCACGGAATCACCAGCATCCAGGCGAGGAAGAGGAAGGACGACGCAGCACTCCACAACCGGTCGGGAAAGAGAAGCTGTTGCACCACCCGCCACCACGCCCTTTTCCCCCGCCACCACGACGGGCCAAGAAAGGCGTTGTAGCTTCCGCTCCCACCCCAGATGTCGGTTCCTAAACCCTTATTGGGAGCCTCCAGCAGTAGAACTCCCTCTAGGCTCCGACCACTGGTGCACACAAGAGAGAAAACCAGTGGTTTGCCTCAGATCTGGGTCAATGACCTGGGGCAAAACTCCGGGACAGAGCCCGAACCCGCAACGGAACCGCCACAAACCTACCTACCAACTACCCTATACTACTCCGGCGCCTCCCCTCTGCCACCTCTAGCCGGCATCGCCGCCGGAGGGGCTCGGGATCGGCCCGGCCGCTTTTTTTACTCTTGGGGAACTATTCATGGGAGAGGGGGGGAGAGGTCGCTAGCTTGAACTGAACCATTCGATGTTCTTTCATGCAAGCACCTTGTAGAAAATCTGCACAAGACCATATACATGCTGGAGCTTGACCAGACTCCAAAATTTTGAATGCCTGGATGAGTCGCCCACCATAATGGGTGGGAATCTTGGAACATTGAACACATTGTGGCCGAGGACCCTCCACACACAAGCCAGGTTGCCGAACCGCCGCTTTGTCACTTGAATTCTGAAGTAGAAATCACCCGCGAAGGTCATGCCGAAGCAGGGATGGAGCCCCAAATGATCAAACTGACACATAAAGATCTCCCAGCAGCCGCGTGCCGCCTCAGCAACGTTCCCGTCCGCTCAGTGATTTGGATTCGACGCCGCCACAGCCACAGGCTTCGGCCTCACATTCGTCGGCTTGTGCTCCGCCATCCTTGCAACCGCCGTGGCGAGCTTGCTGAGCGGTTGCAAAAAAAACTTTGTCAAAAAAGAGAGAGAAAAATAAAATTACTCCTCCTGTTGGGTGCACCCATGGACACAGGTGAACAATCGATCTGGAACACGCCCTTAATAAAAGGATAAAAACGGACACATTCCGCGTTCAATTTGAAGCACAATGTGGGGATGCTCTTGTTTGGTAACCAATATCACACGTCACACGTGCTTTTTTCCTATATCATCGATGCATGGAATCTTTCTTGGTGACCATTTTCGATTCATCAGATCGCACGTCTTTCCCGTACATGTTCACACCTCGCTCGGTCTCACGATCACACCACCGCCGGCCCCCACAGCGGAGATCGAATAATTGGCATTTCAACGCGTACACTTAATTATACGCGCCACCTCGCTTAATAATTTCAACTACAGCACGTACAATTTGTGGATCGAAATCGGTCCATGGCCAGGACCCATATATGCATGGTATGCACGTGGAGTAGATTAATTAGCTACCTAGAGCTAGACGTAGCCCTGCCGACGACGTGTGCATACTGAGGCTGTTTCCTTTGTTCCGTTATTTTCGAGCACTAGTCTGTTTTGTTTAGACCAATGGCATGCTTAGGTGTAGTTTATCAGTACTATGGTGGGGTGCAAGTTGTAAAAATTAAAATCATCAGTTAGTAAGAAGAGAAGAGTTAGGTCTCGCCTGATTCAAAGGATTTGTAAAACATAGAAATAGGAAAAGTACAGGAATAAAATGGTATGACACTTAGAATCCTAGAAAAATGCAGAAATCGATAAGATAATCTGTATGATTGCACCGTGGCAAAAACGCAGAAAATAGGGTTTAGATACATGTCATAGTTGCCATAGACACATAGGAATTTTTCCAAGAGAAATACTATAGGATTGTAGTGTAGAAAAACAATACATAGGAATTTTATACGATTTATTTCTTTGAAACAAGCACCTCTATTGGAAAAGTTCCTATAGATTGAAATTCTATATACTTCTTTTGGAAATCTTTTGAATCAAATAGACCTTAAGGAATGGAGCCAGAATGCTCCAGACTTTTCCCAAGCTTTGCTTGTGCATCTCGAACCCCGGATTCTAGATAGTACTCTCTCCGTCTCAAAATAGATATTTTAGATTTGTTAAAATTTAGATAAATATAGACACTATTTAGTATATAGATTTGTCTAAATTTTAACAAACCCGCGACATCTATTTTGAGACTGAGAGGGTAAAAGATTTCTTCCACCGAATCAACAACGTGCCTACCAGTTGATCGAGTGAATAAAGCAACAACCATTTTACAGCACAGAATATGGAACACCGATGCATCGGCGAGACAACGACTGTCTGGGTCTCTTTCCATCATCATATGGAGCCGACAGAAGAAAACAAATCAGTCGATACAGAGTTTGAAATAATGGGTGCCTGGCTGAACACGTGATAGTGTGATGAGACTACGACCCATATGATGTGAGAAAAGGAGAGGGGGGGCACGCGGAACGGAGTGTAGTAGAGCCACGGTGGTCATCATGTCTTGAATTACAGAATTAGTACTTACTCCCTTCATTTTAAAATATAAGATGTTTTAGCTTTACGAAGCAAATGTAATATCTAGACTTCGTATGTAGGTTCATTTAGGTTTAGAGTGAATCTACGTGCTAAAAGAAGTCTAGATATATTTTCTTTACAAATGTAAAACATTTTATATTTTGAAACAGAGGGAGTATATGCTATTGGTTGGTGGATCGATCTACGTACAGTAGCTTCCAGCGATGTGGCACCAAACCAAACACAGCTAGCGCGCGCGCCGGCCTTAAAGAGACAGATCGAGACTACAGTATATTAGCTAATTAAGCTTGTGGCATGCATGCCATATATACGATCCACGCCCCACCAGTTGATCATCATCAGTTGGTCACCTCTAGTCTAGCCTAGCTAGCTTGAGGTTGATCGACGATGGGGTTCGTGTCGTTGCTGGTGGTGGCATTGATGCCGGTGGTGGAGGTGCTCCTGGTGGTCCTCCTCGGCGCCTACCTCGCCTCCGGCCGGTGCAACCTCCTCACCTCCACCGCCCGCGCCGACATCAACCGCGTCGTCTACGCCGTCTTCACGCCCGCGCTCATGCTCGCCAGCCTCGCCAGGACCGTCACGCTCCAGGACGCCATCTCATGGTCCCCTGCATTCTTGCTCCTCACAATTTTATACGAATTGACAATCGATTCCCTTTTCACTAACTAACCATGCATGCATATGATCGATCTCAATCGAATTCAGGTGGTTCATGCCGGTGAACATCGGGATCATCTTCCTGACAGGCGGCGTCCTCGGGTGGGTGGCGGTGCTCCTGCTGAGGCCGCCGCAGCACCTCCGGGGGCTGGTCGTCGCCTCCTGCTCCGCCGCAAACTTCGGCAACTTGCTACTTATCGTGATACCGGCGGTGTGCCGGGAGGACGGCAACCCGTTCGGCGGAGCCGGCGACGTGTGCACCGACCGAGGCCTCTCCTACGCCTCATTCTCCATGGCGGTAAACCATTCACTTATCACCCCTCAATGCATTATCTCGATATGATAACATCATGCAGCTTGTTCGATCACCAAGTAATTTAATTATCGATGCTAGCTTGGAGGACTGTACATCTGGACTCACACCAACAGCGTGATGAAGAGGTCCATTCCAAAGACCATAACCAAGCAGGAGGCTCATGATCCCAAGGACTCTCTTGTGAGCTCAGAGGAAGAGCCCCGGAAGCAAGATGTCGGCGACGACGACGGCGATGAGGAGGAGGGAGTTGTCTCGCTGCCATCAGAGAGCCCCTCTGCCGTCCATGGAAAGGAACAGCACCAAGCTGTAAGTTTTTGGCTAGTTTACCTCCTGCTCCGAGTAAACAATCAGTCGGTTTTCTGAATTAATTTGCTCCGACTTTCCCCGGCATGCAGTTACTGAAGCCGTTGCTGCCTACCGGTGGTGACCACCAACGTTCCGGTTGCAGCAATAACACGAGCGGCAACAGCATGTGGGGCAAGCTGAAACATGGCGCCCACCAGATCGTCGAGGAGCTCACCGCGCCGCCTACTGTCGGTGCGGTAAGTTCACTGTCGTCACCATCAGAACAGACAAATATATATCATGTGTGTAGCTAGCATAGAAACTGAAATGTGCTCTCTTATTGCCAGGTGCTGGGCTTCGTTGTTGGGGTAGTGCCATGGCTGAAATTCACATTTGTCGGGGACGGAGCTCCCCTGCGAGTCGTGCAAGACTCGGTCAAATTACTCGGGTACATGTTGTAGTATGTGTGTATGGGTATGCATGGATCAAGATTCATGGAATTTCCGTTTCATGCGCAGAGATGGCGCCGTGCCCTGTATCACCCTCATCCTCGGAGGAAACCTCACCAAAGGTACGACTCTGAATCTCTCTGTCCGCAAATCATCTGTAGTAGTATATAGTACATCATTGGGCAGTTGTCTGAACTGAACAACGGTGTGGTCAGGCGTGGGCAAGACGACGGTGTCGCGGTGGGTGATCATGGCGATCATCTGCGTGCGGTACGTGGTCCTGCCGGTGGTCGGGGTGGTGGTGGTCAGGTCGGCTCGCGAGCTCGGGTTCCTGCCGCCGGACCCGCTCTACCAGTACGTGCTGATGCTCCAGTTCGCGCTGCCTCCCGCGATGAGCATCGGCACCATGGCCCAGCTCTACGACGTCGCACAGGAGGAGTGCTCCGTCGTCTTCCTCTGGACATACCTCGTCGCCGCCCTCGCCCTCACCGCCTGGTCCACCGTCTTCATGTCCATCCTCGCCGCCTAGACACCCAAACCTCAACTTATTGCCTTGCTGCTGCTGCCAACATGTAGCGTGTCTATGGGGATGGACGGATGGTTCTTTTATCAGGTCGCTACCTATAGTTATCGCGGCACGAATCTGAAAGCAACAATATGTTTTGTACTGTACTAGGAGTTTCCTATGCGATGCGAACCTAAAGAGTACTTGAGCAACCGTGGAGAATACACCGGTTTGTAGCGGCCCCAGTAAATTTTCCAGATCGATACATGTACTCCCTCCAGTTAGGGCTGCAAGCAGGGCGGGTATGCGGCCAACACATAGTCTCAGCTCATGTCAACATAGTACTCCCTCCGTCTAAAAATAGATTGTCTCAGATTTGTCAAAATTTGATGAACTAGATTCATCAAATTTTGACAAATCTAAGACATCTATTTTGGGACGGAGGGAGTATAATTTTTAGAGTGGTTCCAAACTATGCATGTAGTACTTTCTCCGTACTAGAATAGATGTCTTGGTTTTTTCAAATTTTAGATGAATCTATATACTAAATAGTGTCTAGATTCATCCAAATTTTGACAAATTTAAGACATCTATTTTAGGACGAAAGAAGTACAATTTATACTAACCATCCTATTTTGCGGGCCGAGGCGCCCCGCTCGGGGCGCCGTATCTGCAACCGTACCTCCAGTCCATCTGCTACCTATAGTACATGTAGTCTAAATACTTAACTACGGAGTAGATACATGTGAATCTACCTAAAATTAAGGACATTAATATGGACCAGAGGAAGTACATGCTTTTCCTTTTTTTTCAACAGAGGGGTTAAATTTCAGGAAAACCAACACTGTCCGCAAGGAATCAAGGATCAGTCGCACTCAAATTCTCATAGCGTCCAAGGGGACGGAGGACAGAGTTTAACATTGGTGACGAGCGCTGGTGGTGCTGCTGCATCGTCGTCGATTTTTGGCCCTGTAAGTGCAACTGCGACTAATACCTCAAAAAAATTGTGTATAAAGTGCAGAGAGAAAGGCCATGCTACGAAAAACTGTACAGAAAAAATTGAGCGTGTGTACTGTGGAAAAAAATACTCAGCTGTCGGAGATGTGCATTTGGCACAGAGTTAAAATGCATCAAATCAACTATTGAATATATCCATCTTCACTTCGTCACCATCAGTTGTTCTTTCAAAGTTACAAAGCAACGATATTCAATGGGCATGTGGAATAATGTCCACTCTTTTGCTTCTTCGTTACAACCGATGATGTCGTTTCAGGTCGTGTGACGGTAACTTTTGGTTTTCCGACTGCGATGAATGCCACTCTCTTCCTCGTATCAGGCTTCGCCTCGACGCATGGAGTCAAACGCACAGGCACAGGCACAGCAAGCGCGTCAGAAAGAGTACCCGTAGTGTTTTCATCTGGTGATCGCCTCCCACTATGAGAATCTCCAGCATGGCCGCCATGGATGGCTTTATCTCGTTGGTCTGCCAGAGAAGCATGTTGTTGCTTGGCTGGGGAGTTTGATCCATCAAGCTTCTCCATCTCTGACATGTCACAAGTGCAGCATTAGATCCTATCAGAACCTTTCTGAAGCATGACATGATAAAAGTATAAATAAATAAGCATCCATATTCTATTAGATAACATAACAAACAGTTGATAACGAAAAGTATAGCATTTTGGTTTTGACACATGCACTTTAATTAATTCTAACTGGAGTATGCAACCTATAAGATGTTTTAAATATTAAAGGGGAATTAATCCTAAGTCAAAGCATAGTTCAAATTACACACCATGTCCTTATAGTAAGCACCCAAGCCATCATTCAGCTAGGCTAACTGATAGCAGCACTGCAACAACTTTCAGTCAGGTTAGCAGACATATGGTACAAAAATATCATGCTAAACAGCAGTTAGTCCACTGGTAAGTTGCATATATCAAATGTGTACTCTTGAGTGCTTTATCAAATGCCATCTATCATAAAATACATACAGATGTTATCACAAAATATACTTGTGTCAACAGAACTTCTAGGTAGTCACTTAAGGTATGCTCCAAGAATGTAATAAGACCACCAAGGTGCTTCACGTCCATTCATACTACTCCATTTGTATTTAATATCGTTTTCTATTACATATATGCTTACTAATAGTACATCTTGTATATTTAGTTCAAATTACTGAATAGAAAACAAATTTCCATTTGCATGTCTTTAGGATACAGTTACATGTGATTGTTTTAGCATCAGTAGACAGTTATATACAAGTGTTGCAGAAAATGCAACAACGAACTAAAAAATTCTTATATATCATGAATGTGAGAAGGTAAAGTGTTCCAACCTTCACTAACAGGTCCAAGGGTCTCATACTGGATGGATAAATCTGGAGCACACAATTTGTGATCCTCATCTTGGGTTTTCTGACAGGTAGCTTTGGTCCTTTCATGCAAAACAAATTTATCTTTCACCCATACACACTCCAGGATAGTACTGGGATCATTGCTCGAGGGGTAGTACTCTCTAAAAGCCTGAAACAAAGAGGCAAAACCAACAAGTTACATAGTGAGATAAGTACAAGCTCCAGCCATTCCACTGTGTGTAAAAGACAAAAGGGAGCATGATCTTAGGTTGTTCAATTGTTTAATGATCGATAAGGATACAAAATGCTAGCTGGAACCAAAGCATGCCTGTACTTTATCAATAGTGATCTTAACAGCCTGCTTCCTATCCGTAAGATCAGTAACTTTGTTGTATACCGATACAACATCAATTAGCATCTGTGAACACAATATCAGAGGGCAGTGTCTGAGCAAAATCTCTGCAGTATAGAGAAAAGGAAGTTTAGACATATATTTTCAACTTCCAAGTTGACATTTCTTAGGTTCCAAGCATAATCCATTCAACTGTTTGACTTCCAACTTAGTTGATATATACATATATGTGCATGATTTATTATTTGAATATGTTTAATACAATCATGCGTAGCAATGCCTGTGGACTATGTCGCTCACCTGTTGGATGAGTACCCTCACTCGTGCAAGCAAAGAAAGCACTGCCGTACAGAATTCTATGAAAAATGATCTAGCAAGTAAAAGTGTGATCTGGCTGTAATATGGATTAAGGAACTTTGGACAGCTAGCAACCAAATTGTATGAAAGTTTGCTTCAAAAAAGTTGGCATGAAAGTAACTAAGATCTTTTTCTTTTTTGGTATTACTAAACGATGGTAAAGAGAGAGATGCTTCACCTAAGGCAAGACAAGTTTAGTTTGAGCGTACACTTTATTTAATTTCTGTGCATAATAAGAAGTAACAGAACAAAGAAAAGGATACACTGCACCCTTTATGATAGGTTCAACCATCTGCACATAATACAGAAAACGTTAGAGTTTTCCTTCAAGTGAAAACAAGATAGCTATTTCATGTCTAGAAGCTGATCAAGAATGAGCTGTAAACCACGTCGACTCTATCAGCAGTACATATCATGTAATAAATACAGCATTTCTCAGGTAATGAGCTTCATGCACCATACAACTAGAAAGAAATAATGGGTTTATACTAAATACAAAGTCATTGGAGGCCTCCCAAACATGCAAGGATAATTACAACACTTAGCTGCTGATTCCAACGTAAGTTTAACAATAGAAGTAAAACAACCTGGCAGTACTGGTAGGTTTCCTGAAATTAAATTCCAATATTGCATAATTCGTTTACTTGTAATGGAACACAATGAACATCTATGAACAGCAACATTGCATTTATGATTCGGCTAAAGTATTTGTATCAGCTACAATAAGATAATTTGCAAACTGCAACAGTGTCAATAGACAATAAAAACACACCTGGGATAGCAACCGGGCAACTCCCAAAAGCCTCTTATAGTGGCTATGGTTTGCGCCAGGCTTCTTCTTACCGTGCCTATAAAAGAGAATATTAAACAATAACACGAGTAGCTGACAAATAAAGCAATAGCTTCAGCATCATAAAAAGAACTAAAGCAAATGAAATAATGTAAACTGTTGAGCAATTAAGCACAGCACATTGACGAGTTCATTTTTTATTTGCCACTCCTCCTATGATGAATGTAAAAACCAGAAAAAGTATATCATCGCAAGACAACATGTTCCCAGCAAGAAGGATTGTTTAAGGACATTATTTCAGCCATGGTGTATCATACAACAATAAGTGAAGATTGTTTTATGGGGGAGTGCAGCAGCACCGGGGGTGTGAAGCCTGACAAACCTGTTCGGAACAAGAATGGTGTTGGCTGGCTTGCGGCAGGCAATGACCGGGAACGCGGCGTTGATGACCTCCGCGAGATTGGAGACGAGCAGCAGCTTCAGGTCCCTCCTCACCTGCGCGCATGCACAACCACATACTCATCAGTGCCAAGCCACTCGCCGGAACATGGCAGGGAAGGGGCACAGGCAGCTATAGTTGTAGGCATACCTTGATGAGATACTGGAAGTAGGCGGCACTGCGGTGTTGGTTCCGGTGCTTGTACACGAGGCGCTCGAGCACCCCGGCCTCCGCCTGCAGATGCCGCAACGCCACCTGCAGCCGCTGCTCCTCCCCATCCTTGGCCGAACCATCCTGACGCTGCGCCGTGGCAGGCGAACTTGACTTGGCAGCAGCCATGTATGGGGCCGTGGATGAACTGCACAAAGCACCCATATAATTTGAACTCAGTTGCTACTAACCATCTAACAAAGTACTGTACTAGATAAAACATGACAAAAAAACAGTACGGCGTTACAAAAGAAATTGACAAAAAGAACATGATAATTGTTGGCACTGATAAATACGACCCCTTCACGCATGGTGGAGCCAAGAATGGAGCAAACCCCGGGCCAAAAACTAAGGGTACAAAAAACTACTAAATTTTTTCCTTGTAATAATACGGAAAATTTGGTACGATAACAAACATGAGCATATGTCCTTATCCACCGTTAGCGATCCAAAAAACATATGAAGAGATGAGAAAAAATTAGAAATAGTAGTAGGAAATACAAATGAGTGCCTCCCATAACCTCATCAGTAGTAGAAGAACCAGTACCTTCAAAAAACAAAGAATATTTCATAAGAAAAGGCACAAACATGAAATGAATTGGTCAATACTGAAATCGGTATCCAATTCAATTAGCTAGATGAATTCCAAATTTAAAATTCGAGCAATACTGAAATTACCTAGCAGAACGGAGGAACCAGAGGCAGCAGTCAGGCACTCAGACAAGCAGTCGGGACTGGCGGCGACGCGGCGGACGGCGGCGGACAGGGGGAGACCGGAAAAGGGCAGACGGCGACGGATGTCGAGGTCGCAAGGGGGTCAGGGGGAGACGGTCCGGCGAGCGGGGGCCTGCACTGCACAGGTTCACGGGAGGTAGGGGGCCGGGGACGGGAGGCCGGCGTGGCGCGTCGCCGGTGTACCTCCTTCCGTAGCTTGCTGAGGACGGCGCTGCCTCGGACGGGAGGAGATAAAGCTGCGAGGAGTGCCGGACGGGGCAGACCGGCGACGGCGAGGAGGATGGCGCGGCGTGGCGGCGTGCAGGTGAGCAGAAAGGGCTCGCTTCGTCTCGTCCCCTGCGTGTATGGGCCTCGCCGAGGAAGGAAAGGACCGAGACGTCATGGGCTTCCATTGGACTGGATCTCGGGCCATTTATGAAACCTACTGGGCTATATCCATGGTAAAAAAAACAAATCAACAATCCTCCTCCGTGACGTAGGTGAAAGCATGGTGTAAAGCACGTGCAACAATACCTTGCTCACTCGATCACTCACGTAGAGCTGCTCGAAAAGTCGGCCGCCACATGCTACCTGGGTGGAACAGCACGTGAAAGGCTTCACACCCACTACTTGCACCGGTCGACCAATGCCCTCGACACTTTTGCACTGACAGGATGCGATCGATCGCTACATGAAACAGAAAGGCGCCAAAAGGCTTCCTTCCCATTCCTCCTCTCAAACATCAAAATTACACGGTGTAACATGGGTGCTCGTGATCTCGGTTTGAATTGTAATTTCGAAATAAAATATTAAACAAAGTCAAAAAATATGAAATAGAATTTTGCAAGTAGAGAATGAATGTGCATGCCAAATTTTGTACTGAAAATCAAAACCATGTAGTTTAGACAAAAATGACAAAGTTCCGAATGAACGGTATGAAGAAACTCATCTTTTCTGGATTTTGTTGTAACTTTAAAGTTCAGAAAGATATGTAAATTAAGGATATGGTAAGTAGTCGGGACCAGGAGTACGCAGGTTCTGAAAAATCACTCCCTCAAACATACATATCTTGGTGCCATGCAGAACAATTATTGTTTCGATCTTGAAGATCAAGATGGACATGAATTTGACTAGTCCCTACATCCAACAGTATATTAGACTATCGAGGTAGCTCAATAACATCCAACTTAGAGAGGAGGTTAGAGACTCAATTGTTTGGAACCTTGCGACTAATAGTGAATACTCAACGACATGGGCATATAATACTCAATTCTTTGGGAAAACTCAAAGATATAAGAACAAGTTGGTTTGGAAGGCTCACTCTGGGCACCGGCAAAACTTAAATTCTTCGCTTGGTTGGCAATTCAAAATAGACTTTTGACGACGGATCAGGGTGGAACAATTGATGCCCACTCTGCATGCAAACTCAAGAGACGACGACCTATTCTCCCAATGGTGGTTCACCAAGTGACTATGGGGTTTGGTTAAGGGGTGGCTATGCTCCCATCCATCTGGACTCACACGAGTGGACGGCGAACCCGATGTCTTCTAAGACAGAGACGAACCGTATGGACATGTCCTCTCTCACCATGCTCATTAGTCGGACAATATGGAAGGAGAGAAATGCAAGAGTCTTCAACGACAAATCCACCCCACCGCCCACCCTACTCGAGATCATGAAGGGAGAAGCAAAAGTTTGGTCCACCGCGGATGCCGAGTATTCGAGTTAGAGTAAACCGCACCATCGTTCCTAATTCTTTTCACGAAATGTCAAGTAGGTCTCAATTCTTCAAAACTGAACATCTAGGTCCTAATTATCTTGTAAGTGATTCATGACATGTCCTAATATGGTCTGACCTCGGTTGACCAGCGCCACGTCTTCAAAACTATTCCATGTATGCTCATCCTAATTCCATCATCCTCCTCTAGTGGATTTTTCTTTCTTTTCTTACTAGGCCGTCCAACTTGCTTGTCGAATTTGGATAGCTTTATTGAAGGCCCATTCATTTTTTTTCCACACTATAGAATCACTGCATTGCATTATCACATTAGCACAAGCAGTTTTAAATGCTTCTATGCTATAGCGGTTGTGGACCACTGACTATAGTTCGGTCCTTTTAAGCCTAAATACCGTACAAGCATGCCCGCATGGAATTCCTGTGAGTTGCCATGACCTACAAGAGCATTCCATTTTCTCACGTGAGCTGTCGATGTGGCGCCGGTCAAACCGAGTCATACCAGATTAGGACATGTTAGGAATCACTTACGAAACAATTAGAACCTAGACGTTCAGTTTAGAAGCACTGCGACCTACTGGATGTTTCGTGAAAAGAATTTGGACGGTTTACTCTTTGAGTTGTGTAATATCGGAAGAGCAACTGCTTGTGTGAAACTTTTTTGGCTTTCCCTCGTCGATCATGTCATGACTCTTCTTCTTAGTTAATGTAGACACCGAGGCTCTGTTGGACGGAGCCGCGCTGAGTGAGGACACCTGCAAACATGCTGACGTGGACCAACAAGATTCATCAGCTGGTAACAGTCATCGGCCGGTACATCGCCCGTGCGGTCCACAGTGCCCTGTCTGGCTAAACGGCATTCTCCCAGCTAGCCAGAAGGCTCCGTCTCGTCGCCGCTGCATGTAGCCAGCTGCCAATTTAGCTTGCATTCACCCACGATATATCCATCCACGCGACCCCTTCCTCGTCTCTGCTGGCCGCTTGCTTCGCCGCATACATGCAGGCCGTCGCCGTCACCCGCGCTGTCGTCGTCCGCCAGGACAAAACGATCGACGGCATGCAAAAAGAGATAAGCTCGCCGACCGGACCCGGTCACGGTCCCCGGCTCCACCGATGCGATTGAACAAGCCGTTAATTAGATGATTATTAATCGCGTCCATGTTTTGTTTTGACCATATAATATGGATTTTAGGAGGTCTCTCCTCCTACTACCACTGCAGTACTGGCATACTGTGTGTGGTGCAGTGATGGTGAAGTTAGCTTACGGGCGTCCCACCCAGCGAGATCTCATCTGATCCTAGTAGTACAAGCACAAGAGGTCAAGATCTTTATATTGTTTAACGATGTTCCGGTCAGTGGCTGGCACCAACAGTGGGTTTTTTCACTTTTCCTCCCATCAGGCCATCGCATCCCAGCATCGGAAACGGTTTGGTCGTTTGGCGTAACGATATTCTCTTCTCTAACCGTTTCGTCAGAGCCGCCGTTCGCGTCGACATCAAGTCCCTGTCGACCTGCTGCCTTCTCCGGCCGTGACGTCGAACCACCGCCGCCGCCGCCGCGATTTGAAGTTTCGTGTGCGCTGAACAGCTGAGAAGTGGAACCGGGGAAAGTGACGGGGGGCAGAGTTGGCAATGATGGATGGCATCCACAGACAGTCGCAGGCACTGTGGACGCACGGACCGGACCCCGGCCGCACGCGTTCGTACGGGAATCGTAATTAACAACAACGGAGGACTAATTCCGTCCGGCATCTTCGCAATTCGATCTGGAGGACAATGATGAGTATAGGGTTTGTATTGGATGTTCCGTCTCTACATTATATGATGAACAACGATAACAAAAAAGAAACAGGAGGAATTTATCTTCACAAAATGCTAAGTATTTTCTAGTATCTCCAATCGACAGGGTGGGTGGGTGGGGTGGGCTACAGCTTAATCCGAGCAGAGCAGCTCACGGAGCAGAATGGAATGGAATGGAGTCTGGCGCGCGTGCGTGCGTCGGAATCGGAACTCAGAAGAGGTTGAGTACGTCGCGTATAGCGGCGTTGCAGAGCGGGCAGCGTCCGCGTCCGGCGCGGACCTCCCGGGCGCAGGCGCGGCAGAAGGTGTGGCCGCAGGGCACGAAGGCCGCGCCCTTGCGGCGGGACATGCACACGCAGCACCGCCCGCCCACGCCGCCCCGCTTCGTGCCCGCGTCGTCCCCCTCGTCCTGCTCCACCGCCGCGGCCTGCTCCACGCGCGTCCACGCCCCGCGGCCGCTCGCCGTCGCCGTCGCCCACTGCCGCTCCGCCTGCTCCAGCAGCGCCATCAGCGACACCCGCCTCTCCTCCCCCTGCGCGGGCGACGCCGCTTCTGGCCGTGCCGCCACGGGCGGCGCCGCCGTCGTGGCGGACGCGGCGCCGGGTGGTGCCGCAGGGGCGCTGTCGTCGTCGTCTTCGGGGGCGCGGATGACGTCTAGGAGCGTGCGTCTCCTCCCCGCACGCGCCTGGCCGGCGGCGTCGTCGTCGTGGCGGAGTTTGAGGAGGTCGCGGAGGTTGGAGGACGCGGCGAGCTGCTCCGCCAGCGTCACCCGCTGCGGCAGCACCCTCTGTGCCCCCTCCATTATCCCCCCCTGGCCCCTGCGCGCGGTAGCGAGCTCGCTCCCTCGGAATGAGCTCGGTCGGGCGGAGCACCCTACGCTACGCTACGCCTGCCTATCTATCTGCAGTCTGCACTGACCGAAATACTCGTGCGACGCCGTGCCGTAATAAGAGCGAAATGCGCCTAAATACTAGTACTAGACTACTAGTACGGCCTTGGACCCGGCCCGGCTCTGGCCTGGCTTGTCGTCCCGGCCTGTGATGAATTGTTTTCGTGCCGGCGACGTCCGTCCGATGCGGTTGGAGCGGGCGCGCGTGCCTCCACATGGCGACCGCGCCAACGACTCGGCCTAGCTAGCCGCAGGCAGGCGGCGACGGCATACGAAACGATTTCAGGGTGGCAGCGCAGATCGGGACTTCCGTGGGCCGCGAGACTGACACACAACGGGGTTTTGCGGGGCCGGGTAGTCTCTGATGACGAGGCGTTCGGTCGCCGGAATCGTATCGTATGGTTGGCGTGGCGGCGACCGGACGAGCGGTGGTTCGAGCTTGCCGGATCGGCGGGGCAGCATTTGTCAAACAGACACCTGACGGCCTCATCACGTGGTTTCTGAAATTGCGACGCAGCCTGTGACCTTTGCTTTGCTTTCCCATGAAGCACAAGATCGCGGACTCGTCGCACCCATCCGGCTTGCACGCAGCCGAACGAGGCCATGGCCGTCCAGTTTCCAGCTAGTCGAAGCGAAACATGTGCCACGTTTTACGGTGATCTCCCGCTGGTCAGTGGTCACCGTGTGTTTAAACCCGCCGTGCGCGCTCAATGTGTCTTCAGTCTCAGTTACCGCCGAGACACGGCGAGCGCGCGGGCAGGTTTACCGTTTACGCATGGGTGGCCAACGGGAAGATCGCCGTCGTTATCTTAGCCCGCGGGAAATCGCCGTTTACTTTGCCGCCTTGCTAAATGTAGTTGGTGGAGGCACGTGGCAGCAACACCGCAAGTGTGCAGAGGTAGGTTTCTGTTGCTCCTGTGTCTAACTGTACGTCCGTTCCCGCATGGCTGGCATAGCGCGCTTACGTAATTGCAAATTGTCGGTATGTTTTTTCCTTCAAAAATAAATTTTCTACTCTCTACGTCTTAAAAATAGATGTATCAGATTTAGTAACATTTTGGATGAATTTACACACTATTTAGAGTACTCCTTCTGATCCATATTGGTTGATTCAAATTTTCGAGCGCTAAATAGCGTCAGACGGATATAACTTTCGACCTAAGAACTACCAATTTCTCACTCGCGTTTTCAGGTCGATTTCCTAGGTTTGGCCAAATTTCATTTAAACTCGGCAAATTTTGGGCGAATATAGACGATTTTCATTAATAGTGCACGAGTTCATATATATTACATCAGATTCGGGCGAACAACCAAATTTTGACTTCATTATTAAAAAACTAAAGAAAATGATGAGGTCGAGGCTGCGGGAGGCGTGAGCTGCCCTGGCCGGCGTCGTCGTAGTGCCACGGCTGGGACGAGGGGCCGCTGTAATCGTCGTCGAGGACGATGAGCGACGCGCCCTGTTAGGCGAGCTCCCGATGAGCTCTGCGGGCAGCCTCGCGCTCGGCCTCCTCCTGGTGGCGCCGAATTCGGCATGCCTCCTCGTGCTCCCAGTCGGCCCTGGACCAGGCGAGGGCATCCGGCTTCGGCATCGGCGACACGTCGTTGAACGAGCGCGCCATCGCCATCTTGATGGCGAAGGCCTTCCCATCGACGGGGACCGCCCAGTCCGCCGGCTCCGGTTTCGGCTGGCGCAGGCGAAGCCGGCCGGTCGGCGGTAATGGCGCACGGGGCTCATTGATGACGATGCCTCGCGATCATGTCCTTGGCAGCGAGCGCATTGACGTTTCGACCTCCCGCTTCACGGGACGCAGCATTTCGCCGCTGGCTCGCGGCGACTATGCGCGCGCAGAGCCCCGCGAGCGGGAGGCCAAGGCAACGAAGGACGATGAGTTGAGGCTGCCCATCCTCCTGGGAAGCCAGTTCGCCGAAGGGTTGCGCTTCTCCCTCGGTGCGGCTAGTGGCGAGCGAGGGAAGCCCAGCCTCGGGCGGTTGCCCGCGGCGATGTGCTCCAGGACAGCGGTGAGTGTTCGTACCGGCGCACTCCACCAACGACAGCGAGACCTATCTACAAGCGTGGATTCGGCTCGGCGTGGTGGAGCTTCGCCGATGAAGGCATGGTGACAGGGGCATTTTAGGAACGCTCTTCACCGCGGGAGATACGAGTGATAGTGGGAAATGAGATTGTCTCGCCGACAGGGTTGGCCCACCCGCGTTTTCGCTTCGTGCAACGTTTCTAGTGCCTTTCCAGCGCCCCGGGATCGTCCTGGGAACCCCGAATGAAAGTTGGGCCAAATCCGGATGAAACCGGCGTCCTAGAAACACGACTAGGGCATTTTTCGGCGTCCGGATGAAATTTTCGTCCTATAAACAACCTCCTGGGAACCCGAACCCGAGTGGAGATGCTCTTAGGAATTGTAAGTAGATATAAGCTTGTCTTGGGAGACTTCCCTTAGATCTACATGTAGCATGGAAATAGTGATATTCATATTGATTTTGTATTGTAGATAATTCTTTGCGCTCATGACCAAAAATATGAAGATAACACAATCAGAATCATTTGCTTCTGCAGTATCACAAAAAAGATAGGCCGGAAAGATCAAGATGAACTACTGTCGATCCATATTTATGTAACAATAAGAACTAATAGCATAGTATGTCAATAACGTTGAAACGAAAGTTAGCAATATGCCAGCTATAATAGTTTGTCTGCCTCAACAACTAATCTAAGACGCAGGGAGTACAAATAATTGACCATTTAATTTAGTCCATGAAGATGATTATATCCCACCTAGTACAAAAGAGGGAGGGAGAGGGGGGGTTGCAGAAACTCGACCCCCGCGGCGCTCTGCTCAAGCGACTCGGAGGAAACATATACTAATTAAGTTGTACTTCGGGTTTTATTCTATTTTTTCTTCTTTTTTCTACGCTCCCGGGTGCTCGCGTGAGAGACCCCGGGGCGCTGCGATGACCTAGCATACCACTGCATGATGTAGTATATTATAGTCGTTGACATAACATTAATGAAACACAGTTCACTATTATTACATCCCTCAAAGTGGTACAACAGAATCACAACAGATCCAAGACATGACTATAGGTTACAACTCGACTCTTTACAAAAGTTTCAGAGAACACTCTAGGTTAAAGAGAGAAAGAAACTTCTTATAAAAAAGAACCAGAAATAACTAACTCATAATTATCATGCTAATAAGATTAGCATCTATCTATTTGGCTTGCATTGCTGCTATTGCAATGCTCTACAGAAGCAGGTTTTATGGCTAGAGGTTATATTCCTATCTAATCAGCAACTTCGTCTTCACTTTAGTTGATGTATATGTTGACTTCATTGAAGATCTTAAGATTTTAATAATGATTCCTTAAGCATAAGTTAATGTAGACGTTGTTTGTATTGTCTTCAGAATCTAGCAAGGGTTAAGAAGATACGTTGAGTACGAGCGTACTCAGCAAGTTTACTAAAAAGGATTGTTTGATGCACTAGCTACAGTCACAGACCATAGGTCGTAGGCAATGCAGGTTTTCAAAAATATTTCTTCATAGGTTGCTTTTATTCTAAAAAGCTATGTCTGTCAGCCTTCACTGGTTTACTAGAACTTTTATGGAGTTCATTTTCTTCCGCATTCGTAGCTCCTTCTCGGAACAAGGAGTAATAAGTTACAGTTCTTACACTCTGCAGAGGTGCGTTACTTTATCCATGAGAGATCAAATCCTTATTGCACAACCGCGCGATCTTTTCCGTCCACAATTTCATGATGTGGGGACCATTAGACTATCCAAGCCAATCACTGCCCTCTTCGCGACCTCATATGTCTGCACGATCCTTCGGGCCGAGCTACATCTCCGTTAAGCCCACTTTTTTCGGGCAAGCTACAACTCTGATGAGTCCCCGAAGACACTATGATCTGGTAATGCCCCTGGCAAGCTCCATAAAAGTCTGACTATACCTCCGGCAGCTGCTCACACATAATTTAGACACCAAAATCGTGGGGCCTAAGGGTGCCCACCCATATGCTGGATCCGCACAAGGAATCATAGCGTCACGTTAAGGTCGTCTTGCCTACATACGAAAGGAAGAGGATACAACTGACTTCTCCGTCCCATTCCAAATCTCATGGTTAACATGTGATATATGGCGCAAGAATCACGGGCGACATTGGATGTTAAGTCCTACTCCCTCTGTTTCAAAATATAAGACATTTTAGGTTTGTGAAGAAAATAAATCTAGAATTTTTTAGTGTATAGATTCATCCCAAAGTTGAATGAACCTACATACTAAACCAAGTCTAGATTCATTTTCTTCACAAACCTTAAACGTCTTATATTTTGAAACAGAGGGAGTAGGTATTATGTTCCTTTACCACCAGAACTGTAATAGTAGGTTATTACCATTTGGTAAATAACTCATAATCATATTATTATGAAAATAGTGCTTTCTGACCTTTTTGAAATGCAGGTAATGACAACACTGAATTTGAAAAATATTTGATAGAAAATAACCAAAGGACATGAACACGTGTGAACTTCCATTTTGTGATTGCAAGATTATGCACTCACGGTCTTCGAGACAATAGAAGATCCAATATCTGAAATCAACATCATTGGTCTGATAAGGACTAATGTTTAAAGAAGCAATATGTTCTGATGCATAAGTAATGTAATGAAATTTGGAAAACCCCGAAGTAATACTCAATATGGTGAATAAGTTAAGTTTGGTGGTTTTCTTAAGATATGGTTTATCTTCAAGTTTATTTTATAAGCAAATATATATACAAGAAACTTGAGTTTTAACACCTAGTTTACAAAAGTAGAGTATAAAACAATGTAAGATTGAGTTTAATTGTTATCTGGCGACTATGATAAAAGTCCTTGGAGTGAGTTACTAAGAGTTGAAGGTACTATTATAGAGTTGTTGTTTGAAGTGGCGAAAAGAATAACCTTTGAAAAAAAGGTTTCTTTGATTAGGTTTAAACAATCTTTATGGTTAATAGAAGGTGATGGATGTTGTTTGTTTTTGCTCGAATATTTTGGATTTGAGATGATTTATGCCTTAATTGTAACAAACCAAAGTTAACTATAAAAAACATAAATTAAGGTGTAATGCTCTAAATTATTATCTAGTATTAAGGCTTTGATAAATATACTTAAGAGTGTGATTTCATTCATTTTCAATTTAAGTGAATGATGAGTTTAAAATTTGGCTTGTTATTATGAAACTAGTATACAACTTATTGATGGAAGCATAGTTAGGCGATATTGTTAGTTTGTTAGTTTTTAAAGTCATGTTAAATATGGTCAAAGATAAATATTATTCACCCATAATATATGTGAATGATGCATAAGGTTAGCTTCAAGGTTGTTGGTTTAAATTTGATTTCAGGTTTCAAAGGAGTATTATAAAGTTAATAATTTACATTTAAGGGATTATAGTTATGGTTTTGAATTTGGTATCTAAACTTGAAGTATTTAATGTTTATAAAGAAATGTGATTATTTCTCACTTAGGAAATAATTTTAAAGAATTAACAAAATAGTTATCTTATTTTAGTAAAATAGGTAAATGAAATTTTATTACCTAGAAATATGTCTTGGAATAATATAATTATTATTTTTAGCAAATTATATTTATTTAAGATCTTAGAAATAAAATTTATTTATTTTTAAGCATTATAATTATTTTTATAAAATTCCTCAAAGTACTTATATATTTGCTTCAAGTTTTATTTGTAAAATTTTAAGTTAGTATTTTATAAAGTAGTAAATTTATTTTTATATACAGAAACTAATTTTTATTCATTTTTAGGATTATTTCCTTATTTTATTAAATTTCATTTAGTGATTTTTTTGTAGCTTTAATATTTATTTTTATTTTATTTATCTCAAACAAGTGAAATTATATTTTTATATGGTAGAGGTTTTTTTGTGATAATTTTTATATGCTATATGTTATTTTTAGGATTTTATAAAAATTATATTTTGTCTACAAATTTATTCTGGCCCACAAGACAATGTGGCACTTAGGCCGACTCGGCCCATCTAGTTGGGCTATTCCTAGCCCAACTCTCTCTCTCACTCTTCTCACTCACGCACACCCGTACGAACCTCACCCCTCTCACTCCGTACACTCGCCTCACCGCCGCCAGAGCCGCCGCCCGTCTTCGGCCCTTTTCGGTGGCTCTCAGCGCCGCTCCCTGGCGCAGATGACGCGCCACCTTCTCCTCCACACTCTTGACCAACTCGATATGATATTCGGGCTCCCACGCGGCCGCGCCCAACCCCTACAGGTGCTAGGTTTGCGGATCTACTATCGCTGATGCACGTCGGCGTCTCTCCAGCCGCCCTTCGGTGATGGTGTGTTGGATTCTGTGCGTGCCCGTGTGGCCGTGGCTCGACGCGGGTGGTGTTGTGTCACCGTCGTGCCGCCTCATCGCCATACTGTGGTGGTCGCCGTCATGGTCATCTAAACGCCGCCACTTTATGGCCACCACTCAGACCTGCTCAACCTCATGTTCCCCCTTTTCCTCACTTTCTTATTTTTCCTTCTACCTAACATTTGGTTCCTCACATGAAGTTTGGGTAGCTCACGGTTATGGCTCAATATAGTTGTTTAATGTTTGACTGCTAATCTAGTTAACCTAGATGATTGGTTGATACTATGTGTAAGTGAGCCTTTGATCAAATTTAGGGACTACTTTGTTTAATTTCAATGTATTATAAGGGAGGTGCTTGACTGAACCATTTGGTTCAGTATGTGTTGTTTATGAGTTGGAGAATATGATTCTCGTCGAACTAATGTTTGTACTGCTCCATGACCTATATTTTGTTTCTTTTCCTGAACAAGTCACATACTAGTTGTTGGAATAATCTAATAATACTATAAAGGTTCTAGTTGGAAAATACTTGTGTGGTATTGTACATAGTGTGCTCCAAGAACACTAACAAGAGCATGACCTTGTTCAATTAAACATTCAAGCATGTCTAAAAATATGCTAGTGCTATTTCCGAGCACCTCTATTTTGTAAATAGAGAATACATGTTGTGCTCCTAGAGAATACATCTTAATTATTTCATAGATCAATTTCTTGATCTATTGCAAGTGAACAAGTGACATATTATTGCTATACTTGCTGTTCTAAATGTCACTAGTACTGTTTTGCAAATTCTTGAGGAATGAAAACATCATTTTTGTGATATACCTAATGTCTAGCATGTTTACCTTGATGTGATTAATGTCTAGATGTGTCATGTACTTATTTTGAGTAATTAGAGAATCATATAGATGTGTTTGGCATGATGTAATTCAAGTTTATATAAGTATATGATCTATTGCTGATATACTTGGTGGTGATTTACTTCTGTTTATATTTACTTGTTCTTGGCATCATTTGATTACCCAAATGCATGAGATATCTTCCTCGATCATGTATATGATATGTATCAATGCTACTTTCCATACTTGACCTTTCTGCTCTCTCTTTATGCAGTTAGGTGTGAACTCCTAGTTATACCAGGGATCACCGGCTCAACTGGTTGATCTGGTTTCCCTCTCTACCTCTCTAAACCGATAAGAACATATCTTGAGTTTGATTTCCTGTGGCTGTGGTTGCGGTGTCTGCCACTGTGGTGCCTTCCTCAAAAGTGTGCATAGTGGTGAACGCCACATCTATTGACATGCTACCTGATTGACTAACTAGAGATCCATAGTTGGCTGCCGATGATGCATAGGCTGAGGCCAAACACTATATAAGAACAGATGCTAAAGTGTGGCTACCAAATTATCTATGATGCCTCAACATAGCATTTCTATGTGGATCTAAGAAAAGTACTTTTACCAATCTCCTGGTTCTCTTTTGTACTTTATATGCTAATAAAAAAAGATACTATATGATGATCCTAGTGTTGGGTAGCAACCTGATGCTGAACTTGATATTGCTATGCTAGCTGGTGCTAGTACTTGATCATCTAGCCATCTTTGTCCTTGTGATGTTGTTGTTACCTGATCCTCCTGATGTTTTTGGAAGCTTCTAATGATCCTAGCCTTCTCCTTGTGCTCCTGGTATTCTCCTTATGCTCCTGGCGATTGTGATGAGATGGGGTGATGTCCTTAGCTGTGTGGTGGAACTGGATATGATATGGATCAGCGACAAAATAGTGGTATTTCTTGGCTGCTAAAGTATAGAGGAGTCAATCGGATTTTGAGAAGGACTGCTAGATTTTCTCTTGATGTGGAAGTGTGGATATGGTGTGGAAGATCCGGTGGCAAGCTGATGCTACTCTTGGTGATATAGAGAATTGTGATCAACTAGCAGCTGAGCTGCTACGACTGCTCCCCTTCTTATCTGATTTCCTGGTTGCTATGGTGTTGACAACATACTATGCTGCATGTGTGTGTAAGATGCTTGCACTGCTCTCGATCAGCTCAAGGCAAAATATCTTGATTTCACTCTTCTACTTGTACTTCTCTGGTGAAACTTGCCCCATAATTTACTGCCAATGAGGTTGGACTGAGGCAAAATTTCCTGATAAGAACAGATTCTAAACATGGCCCCTTGATTAATACTCTATGATTAATTAGACACTAGCATCACTAGGCCAAATCTGAGAGTAAAATTCTAACCAACTAACATTATTTTATTTATTTTATTTTTGTTCTATTTTTTTTGTGTTTGCAAAAAATGAGAAGAAGAAGAAGAATCATAAGAAAAGAAGATGAAAGAGTGTAGATAGGGAATAAGTTAGGGTTTCTTTTTATTATTATGTAACTTTCTTTTATTGAAAGTAGAACTTTATAAGTTACCTTGTAACATGGTACTATATTCATAAAGTTAAAAGTTTCTCATTAATTAGTAAATTGTAAAGACAATGTAATTTGTTATATTATAATAAAGTTAAATTTCCTTCTTTTTGTAATTTGAATCAAGTAAATATTTAGATCTTATATATAAATATGAATTCATTTATTATTTATTATAAAGTATATCTTGTTTATTTGTAATTGAATATCAATTATGGAATGCTATAATTCCCCATAACATAATTCCATTTCTGTTTCAAATCCAATAAGTTATTAAATGTTTCAAATTTCAATTGGTGAATTTTATAAATTCATTTGAATTCAAATATATGTTTGAATTATTTTCCCCCTCAAAACACAAAGATTCAATATGGGTCATGTCAAAATCCATCGCACTTGCCCTAATGTTTTTATCAGAATAAGAGAGATATCGATCCCTCTATAGGTCTTTTAGGTTTGCGCAAAAATCCCCTGGATTTTCTTATGCATGAATGCAATGCACACATCTGAGTTCAGCTTATTTCTAAGCTCTAATGTTGGGATGTTACAGGCGCCCCCATCGAAACCCTAGTCAACCGTCGTTGTCGCTCCCTCGCCGGTGGTGGCGGCCACACCTAGGCTACAGAAGGTAGCGGGCGATCTATGCGGCCCCGTCGATCCTCTTCGGGCCAAGGGATAGACACCAAGGGGTAGTGCTGATGGATCCAAGCGGCAAGCTGCGGTGCTTGATACATCGGAAACTTATCTATAATTTTTGATGTTCCATGCTTGTTTAGTATCTACTTTTATTTGCTTTGTCCACACTTTGAGGTGCTTTTTATATGTTTTTTGGTACTAACCTATTAACAAGTTGTCACAGTGCTAGTTGCATGTTTTCTGCTATTTTTGGTTCCAGAAAAGCTAGTAAGGAAATATTCTCGGAATTGGACGGGAAAAAAAGCCAAAGTCAATATTTCACCGAGGAGAACACATAGTCCAGAGGAGAGACGGAGGGGCGCCACAGGGTGGCCACACCCCCTAGGCATGGACTAGGGTGGGCCCATGCCTGGGCAGGGTGTGGGCTCCCTATCCGCCTCCCAGCCTCGCCTCTTCGCGTATAAGAAGCCCCCGATGCCTAAACCCTAAGTACCCGATCAATATTCCACGAAACCGTCTGTAGTCGCCGCCACCATCGTCCCTAGAGAGGTGGGATCTAAAGCTCTTCCCGGCACCCTGCCGGAGGGGAGATCATCTCGGAGGCCTTCTTCTTCATCATGCCAGCCTCCGGTATGAAGCGTGAGTAGTTCCACCTTGGACTACGGGTCAATGTAGTAGATGGTTGTATCTCCTCCTTGTGCTTTCATGTCTAGATCTTGTGAGCTCCGTTCATGATCAAGATCTCATATATTTGTAATCATGCATGTTGTGTTTGTGGGGATCCGATGGATATAGAGATTACTATGTCAGATTGATTAATGGTTTTGTCTTATTGATTCTATCATGTATGTGTTGTTTGTGATCTTGCATGCTCTCCGTTTTTAGTAGCTATCTTGGCCAAGTAGTTGCTAGTGACCCCAAGAGGGGGTATTTATGCTCGATAGTGGGTTCATGCCTCTACTTAATCAAGGGAAGTGACAGAAATCTCTACGGTTGTAGATGTGTTGTTGCCACTAGGGAGAAAACAACGGTCTCTTGTTCATGGAACAAGTGGATTGTTTACCTTACACACTTTGCTTAAAGCAGTTGTTTGTTTCTTGCAACTTAATATTGGAGGGGGTTCAGATGATAACCTGAAGGTGGACTTCTAGTCATAGATGCAGTTGTATGGTGGTCTATGTATATTTTTGTATTGCCCAATCGAATCTCATATGATCTTTATGTCTAGTATTGCATTGTTATCCCTTGCTCAGTCATGTCAATTGCCCTGCTGTAATTTGTTTACCCTGCGTGCCATGTTTGTTTATCTAAGGAGAGCACCTCTAGTGAACTATGGACCCCGGTCCAATCTTTACCATTGATACATCTTCCACTGTTACTGTTTACTTGCTGCAAAGCATCATCACCTTCCACACCATACAGTTAATCCTTTGTTACAGCAACCAGTGAGATTGACAACCTCACTGTTCGTTGGGGCAAAGTCTTGAGTTTGTGTTGTGCAGGTTTCCATGTTGCTTGCAACACCTTTGAGACGTTTCCTTCCTCCTACTGGTTTGATAACCTCGGTTTCTTACTGAGGTAAGACTTGCTGTTGTGCTCATCACACCTTGCTCTTGTGGTTTCCAACGAAGCGCTCCCACGTCAACATCGGGCGCCATCAAGTTTTCTGGTGCCATTGCCGGAGAGGCTAAGGACGTCTTCACAAGGGGAGTCCTCCTCAACCTTTCTCTTTACTTTTTTTTGGTTTTCTTGGTTTCTTTTGCTTGGTTTTGTTTGCCTCTTTTTATCAAAAACTCCAAAAAAAATTAGTTTAGTTTGGTTTGCTTTCTCTTATCAAAAACACAAAAAATTTTAGTTCTTGCTCTAGTTGCTGCTGCTGTTTTTGGCTTGCTCCACTTTTGCCAAAATGAACTCTGCTGATAACACCAAGTTGTGTGACTTCACTAGCACAAACAACAATGATTTCCTAAGCACTCCTATTGCTCCACCTGCTCCTGATGCTACCTTTTATGAAATTAAGCCTGATTTGTTGAATCTTGTGATGAGAGAGCAATTTTCTGGTGCTAGTTCTGATGATGCTGCTGCCCATCTCAATAAATTTGTTGAACTTTGTGAGATGCAGAAGTATAAGGATGTAGATGGAGATATTATTAAGCTTAAGTTTTTTCCTTTCTCCTTGAGAGGAAAAGCTAAAGAATGGTTGCTATCCTTGCCTAGAAATAGTATTGATTCTTGGATTAAGTGCAAAGATACTTTTATTATAAAGTATACCCTCCTTCTAAGATTATATCTATGAGAAGTGATATTATGAAATTTAAACAACTTGATAATGAACATGTTGCTCAAGCTTGGGAAAGAATGAAATCTTTGGTTAAGAATTGTCCCACTCATCGACTTACTACTTGGATGATTATCCAGACTTTTTATGCAGGTTTGAACTTCTCTTCAAGAAACCTATTGGATTCAGCTGCTGGAGGTACCTTTATGATCATCACCTTGGGTGCTGCAACAAAACTCCTTGGTAATATGATGATTAATTATTCTGAATGGCACACTGAAAGAGCTCTACATGGTAAGAAGGTAAATTCTGTTGAAGAAACCTCCTCTTTGAGTGATAAGATAGATGTTATTATGGCTATGCTTGTTAATGGGAAACCTCCTTTAGATCCTAATAATGTTCCCTTAGCCTCTTTGGTTGCTCAAGAAGAGCAAGTTAATGTGAACTTCATTAGAAACAATAATTTCAACAACAATGCCTATAGAAATAATTTTGGTGGTAACAACAATTATAGGCCTTATCCTCCTAATAATGGCAATACCTATGGAAACTCCTACAACAATACTAGAAGTGCCCCTTCTGAACTTGAAGTCATGCTCAAAGATTTTATTAGTAAGCAAACCACTTTCAACAAGACTATAGAGGAAAAGCTTTTAAATGTAGAGAAAAATATTTACTCTTTGTATGAAGCACAATACTCTTTGATTAATAAAATGGCTGCCAAACCTGAAACCATGGAAAGTACCTTTGCTGCTACTCATGCCATACAAGTTACTATTGATGAAAATGTTAGACTGTTAGCCCAACTTCATGCTAAGTGGGAAAGGGAAGCTGAAATTGATAGAAACAATAGTGTGTGTACCATCACCACCACCAATATGGATGCCACTAAACCACAAGAAGTCCCTATTCCTCCTCTTACAATGCCTAAGCCTAATGAGTCTACTACTAGTGATGCTAAGTTTTATTTTGATCTTGATGGTTGCAATATTTCTGAAGTGATTATGTTCCTACAAAAGCTTGCTATAAGTCCTGATGTAGTGATATGCATGTTGCTTTCACCAAACACATTACAAATGCTCTTGTTAAAATTAAGGAAGAGAAGTTAAAACACAAATTTTCTATTCCTAGGAAAGTAGAAGATAGCTGGTAACCCATTATTAATATGCAAGTGAATGACTTTGATCTCAAAGCTTTATGTGATCTTGGTTCTAGTGTCTCTATTATGCCTAGGAAGATTTATAAAATGCTTGATTTGCCACCTTTGGAAGATTGTTATTTGGATGTCCCACTTAATGATAATGCTAAGAAGAAACTCATGGGGAGTGTTAATGATGTTCTCATTATGGTTAACAATGCTTATGTCCCTGTTGATTTCTATGTTTTGGATGTTGAATACAATGCTTCTTGTGCTATTACTTTGGGAAGACCTTTTCTTAGAACTGTTGGTGCCATCACTGATATGAAAGAAGGCACCATTAAATATCAATTTCCATTCAATAAAGGTATTGAACACTTTCCTATGAGGAGAGAGAAGTTGCTTTTTGCTCCTAATTTGAAATCAAGGTTTGATGTTAATGCTTCTTTATTTGAAAATACTTGATTTCTTGCTTCTTGTGCCTAACTTAAAGACGTTAAAGAAAAGTACTTGTTGGGAGATAACCCAAGAGTTTTCTTGAGTCTTGGAAATCATTACTTCAGTAATGACCTCTACTTATACTTTCTGTTTGTTTTTTGTGCCAAGAATGACCTCTAATGAGAGGGAAGTAAGATTTAGGGAGTTACTGTCCCGAAACAGATTTCTATCCTCCACCATAAAAATTCGTGAGGAGTCTCTGTAAGTCGTATTGAGCTGAAATTTTATGAATAAATCCCCCAGTATATGATATAACTTTCGTTAGTTCAACACTTTTTGATTTGAGCAACATAAGGTCTTCAAAAAAATCGGTTTCTACATGCTGGTCTGTTTTGACAGATTTCTGCCATTATTTACATTTGATTCTTATTGATTCCTTTTTGGGTTATTTTTGGGAAATTGAGCTTTTTGAAGGAGTTTCTACAGTAGCTTTTGTTTTTAGTGAAAAGTTTTGATGTTATAAAGCTGATCCTAAAGGTCTATTATCTTTTGAATACACTAATGTTGCTAATGAAGATTATGTGAAGTTTTGTATGAAGGAAAAAATTTCAGGTGTAGAGAGAGAATGATGTAATGAGATGAAGAATGGACAAAAGCTCAAGCTTGGGGATGCCACCCCGGTGTCACCCCAAGGAATATCCAAGAGGTACAAGTGTCAAAGCTTGGGGATGCCCAAGGCATCCCCTTCTTCATCAATAAAAAGCTCAGGTCTTTCTAGACACTTCGTTTTTATTGTTTCATGCACTGTTGTGGTGTTTTTGGAGCGTCTTAGTTTTTGTTTGATTTGCTTAGTTTGTTTAGTTTGCTTGAATAAAGTAGTTTGGACCCCCGTTCTCGCTATGTTGTTTCAAATAAGTTGATTGGTGTTGGAAAGGAGTAGAAAAGTTCTTGCTTGAAAGTGCAAGAGGAGCTTGCATTGACTATGACTTAGACTTTAGCATGTCATGCTAGGTGTTGTTTTGACCTTATGCTTAGTGATTATTGTTGTAGCATTACTTGTTCCAAACTATTGGGATTGCTTAGTGTTCCTTGAAAGAATCATGCGTTGTTTTAGCATGCAAAAGCATAGTATTGTGGTATTCTCCTTTGATGCTTTGTTTGGGTTGACTTGGCACCTGCTCACACCATGTTGTGACTATGAACAAGTCACCATAGCCTCTATGATCATTTAGTCCTTGACTTGTAGTACCACTCTATGCTTTGATTTGTAATGTTTTGTCGCTCTGCATGATTATGGCCATTATTGCTCTCTTAGTTGGTTGCTCCCAGTCTTTTGCTAGACTCCACTTGTATGAGTAAGTTCTACTCATGCTTCCAACTTGCAATAAACCAAGTTATTCCAAAGTTTCCACTATAAATTCCTTTGCATGGTGTGTTACATCATTCCAAGTATATTCTTGTTTTCAGCTATCTTCCAATTAAAAAGTATTTGTTATGTGAAAACTTAGTGATTAAAGATCTCACGAACTTGATTGCACACTTTATGTTTATTACCCCTAATAAACTTGAACCATTGTGTCATCTATATTGTATATGCTTGCACTTATACGTTGCAATTAGCAAAACCATGTTTTCATGGGGAGCGTTTTCAACATTGCACTTGTACTTTGTACACAGTTGATATCATGCTCTTTTGTCTATGGATGTCGTCGGTGTGAAATGAAAGGGGAGCTTGTAAGTCCATGGAGTTATGTATTTTGTGTTAGAAAAACGTCTGGGCCGCTAGCCTAAGCCATGCCTAATCATGGTGGAAACTTGCAGCATCACCATAGTGACATCTATGAAGCATTCTTCTTATAAAAAAGAGATTGAGAAAAATACATATTGAGAAAAGAGGAAAGAGATAAAAAAAGCACCATATCCCATGGTAAATAGGAAGAATACTGAGATGCTCATTGTCTGCTTGCCTTGTCATTTTGGTTATGAGAAAGCTCCTGTACCATGTGCAAGGGGTACCCCGTTGGCGGTTCTCTATGATACACATGTACTTATTATGACAAGAACTTGCAAGTAACGAAACTTGAGTAACATGAGGAGCGTCCCTCGTATTGAAGGGACATGAGATTGCCAACTTATACTTTGTCAAGCATATACTCCATAGTTTGTTCACTTTAACCTTAATCACTTCAAGATGCTTATGATAGGGGAAATTGTTGGAGATATGCCCTAGAGGTAATAATAAAAGTGGTTATTATTATATCTTTGTGTTAATGATAAATGTTTACATTCATGCTATAATAGTATTAATAGGAAACATTAATACTTGTGTGATTTGTAAACTAAATTAGAGTCCCTAGTAAAACCTATTTGTAATACTAGCTTGTTGGTTAATAGATGATCGTGATTTCCCGATCATGAACATTGAGATGTTGTTAACAACAAGATCATATCATTAGGAGAATGGTGTAAGATCCCTCCTTTGTAAAGGAAAAGGATCCCTGTGATTGCAATGCTAGTCCCTGGATCATTGCTAGCATCCACAGTTTAAGATGAAGTACACAGATACAAAGGTCATTTATTACATCCATTCCAGAGTTAAACATAGTCTTTACAACTCAAGGCCATAGGCCTAATACAAGAGTTTGAATAAGTAAATAAATATAAGTCTTCATCTTCATGTGCCACAGGCAAACATGTTGAGTGTAGACTCATGACACCTAATCCTCATCAGAGTAACCTGCAACATCACAAGTTACAGCCACAGTGGGTCAATACTTTGGAATATTATTGGCAAGTGATACCTTAGTAAAATTTAGGTGGACTACATTACTATATGCATTTTGGCTAAGTGTAGCTTGGCTTGCTTTGCTCAAAATAGGTTTTTCCTATTAGTTGAAATCACTAAGTTTTTCTTTGTCAAAACTTTTCCCAAGGAACCACCAATCGACATTGGGGTCCTTCACCCTTGTTCACCCACAAGTTTTACTTAGAAGTTGGAATGATGAGATTCTTGATAGCTTCCATGCCTTGATGCTCAAGTTGTCCATTGCCATGGACTTGGCTAAGTACTTAGATTTTTCCATCTGCAGAGGTTGTGCACTTTCCCCACTAGACTTGGTTTCACCAAGACAGGACCTTTCAGAAGCCTTCCCTTAGACCAAATGGACGCGTTCCAACCTATCATTCCCACTACCACCAACTGTCCAAATGGCTAAGTTCTAGCAACCTATGTGATCCAGGCAGAGCCCATATTGCCAAGTGGTTGCACTATAAGCTTCTCAACACTTGGCCTCTAAAATCCCTTTGTTCCTGGGTGTCTTTCCACAAGTGAGATACACAAGGTAAACCATAGCCATGGGCCTTGTGTAACCACTCAACCAAAAACCACCAATCAAGTCCCTTTCCACCGTGTGATTCATTGACTTAGTTGTTTTATTAAGAAAAACATAAGTCCAAAGACTTAGAAATATTTTCACCATAGCTTGTATATTTTACCAACCCTTGTTTGCTACTAGCTAGGCTAAGCATGGCATAGATAGTACTTAACTTAGAAAATTTCCTAGCAATTCTACAACTACTTAGGATTTCCCATCATGGCATTTGGCAAAATAGTAACATGCAAGACTTAGCAAAATATTTCTAATGCTTGTATAAAAAATATAGGGATGGAAATATTCATGAAGTACCACTTGCCTTGGTAGTTGGGAGAGTAGCACTCTTCACAATCACAATCACTAGCACCAAAGTCTACACAAAGAATGGTAGCAACAAATTACACACAATATATACAAACACACAAAAATATATATGCATGCATGCAATAATGCTAAGTGATGATTTTTAAAACTCAACCAAGCAAGTGCATGGTACTGAATCATAACCAAGTGAAAAACTTGCTAAACCAAGTTTATTTGACACTAAAACAATTTCCTAAACAATTCATATGCTCAAAATAGTCCTAAACAAGTTTATGCAAATAAAGTCATTTTAACAGAAAATAAACACTAAACACATTGCATAAACAGAAAGGGCTTGTCTTCCTGATTCCAACGGTATAAAATTTGCTAAAATCTAACGTGCGAATCAAAAGTTACAAGCAAATCAAATTTGGATATAAATCTGATTCAAATTCTGTTTTTAAACTAAACCCTAGCCACGCGGCGCTATCCTATTGGTCGATACCGCTTCGCTCAGGATCACCCTTCCGCGACGTCGGATCAAGTCAGATCCAACGCGCCAGAATCAAAGAAAACGATTCGCTCGGATCTAATCTAAACCGCCAGATCTACATCTAACGGCTGCTGTTGCCTCGACCATAGACTAGCGGCGCTAGCGGCGGCGCGTCTGTCAGCGGCGGCGCTGGCGTTCTAGGTCGTCCGGGGAGGGGAGAGGGTGCTTACCAGAACCGCAGGTCGTGCGACTCAACGTGGGTGGCTTGGCAAGGCGCCTGGCGGGCTGCTTGAGCTTGTCGGAGTTTCTTTGCGCGCCGAAGTTGTTGCCGAGGTTTCGCGTCACCCTAGCATGAACCAGATGGATTAGGAGACACGCAAGACAGTGGCGAACATCCTCGTATGCAAGAGGGGGCAAGGGGCGCGCTCTGCTTACCGTAATCGGTCGCCGGAGTTGAGTGGCAGCTCGGTGATTCTTGCGCTGCAAACGGGACGGCGTCTGGTCACGCAGCGAGCAAGCGAAGAGTATCAGAAGATGCACGAGATCACGCTGGGCACATTCGTTTGAATCAGAGGCATAGGGGCGGTCGGGACTCACCGGAATTTGCTGCCGGAGGTCGTCGGAGCTGCGGCGGTGTTTGGCGAGTTGCGAGCAGCCTGGGGGCATGGAGATGAAATTGAGTGAGGGGAATGGAGCGGAGTGGGGAGGTGCTTAAGTAGGCGGAGGCTCGACAAGAAACGCTCAGCGAATCAATGGCAATTACGCCGAGAAATCAACGCAGCAACGGCCAGCGGCGACGGCGTCTGCGCGCGAGATTTGGGGAAGAAGGAGTGACGTGGAGAGGGCCCGCTTGTCAGCGAAATAAGCAGAGAGGGAGTGGGGTCCGAGCGTCAGTGTCTCCGTGGGTGCGTCTGCGCGTGCGAGAGAGAGAGAGGTGGCCCGGGTGGGCTAGCTGGGCTGGTTTCACTGTTGGGCCCAAAGTCTGGCGCCGGCCCTTTTCTTTTTCTTTATTCCTTTTCTATTTCTGAATTGATTTTCTGGATTGAGTTTCAAATGAATTCAAACTCTATTTGAATTCAAATTTTTTTGGGATTTTTGCAGTGTGCAATAGTCACAAATCTTGGCATAAAGCCATGTGGTCACTTTGAGTTGGCTTGGTCATTTTTGGAAAGACAAAAATAACAGTGACATTACACTTGGTTTGCAAATGTTTGAAAATGGTTTTTGAAACCATTTCTATTTTGTAAAAAAAAAATTCAAGTTCCACACTCAATCCAATCAACAAGGGAAGCAAACAAACTTGGTTTAAAACATTCAAGCTCTCAAATGGGGATGGCCATTTGATTTAAGTTTGCTCACATAAAATGATAGCACTATGTGCTTCTGTTTTTCTTGAAATGAGTTTGAAATTGATCTCAAAACTAAATGCATGCATGAATGATATGCAATCTTTGAAATCATGATTTTAGGGATGTTACAAATCTAACCCCCTTAAGGTGAATCTCGCCCTCGAGATTCGGATTGGCCAGCAAATAGGTGAGGGTGGTCTTTTCGAAGATCATCTTCTCTTTCCCATGTTGCTTCCTCTTCGGAATGATGATTCCACTGCACTTTGCAAAACTTGATAGTCTTAGTCCTTGTGACTCTTTCTGTAGTCTCAAGAATCTTGATAGGTTTCTCTTCATAAGTGAGATCACTTTCTAGTTGAACTTCCTCTAAAGGTATAGTATCCTTCAAAGAAGTTTCTTCCATTTCTGGGTGACATTTCTTAAGCTGACTCACATGAAACACATTATGGACAGCTGGTAGAGATTCTGGCAGTTCTATTTCATAGGCAACTTCTCCTTTGTGACTTAGAATCTTGAATGGCCCAACATATCTTGGTGCCAAGTTTCCTTTGACTCCGAATCTCTTCACTCCACGAAGTGGTGACACTAAGATAAGCTCTATCACCAACTTCGTAGGTGACTTCTCTACGCTTAGGATCTGCGTAGCTTTTCTGTCGGGACTGTGCTATCTTCAACCTGTCCTTAACCAACTTGACCTTCTCTTCGGCTTCTTTGATAAGATCTGGCCCGAATAAACTTCTTTCTCCCACACCATTCCATAACAATGGGGTGGTACACTTTCTTCCGTAGAGAAACTCAAACGGTGCCATCTCAATGCTGGCTTGATAGCTGTTGTTATAAGAAAATTCTGCGTAAATGCGGACTTTCATCCCAACTGGCTCCATAGTCTAGGGCACATGCCCTCAACATGTCTTCAAGAATTTGATTAGTTCTTTCTGTTTGTCCATCGGTTTGAGGATGAAAGCGATCTTGAATTCCAACCTCGTTCCCAATGACTCATGTAGTTGTCTCCAAAAATGGGAAGTGAATTGAGTTCCCCTATCAGACACAATACTCTTGGGCACTCCATGTAGACATACAATTCTACTCATGTAGATTTTGGCTAACTTAGCACTTGTATAGGTTGTCTTCACGGGTATGAAATGAGCCACTTTAGTTAGGCGATCCACTACTACCCATATGGAATCATATCCTGACCTGGTCCTTGGTAATCCGGTAATGAAATCCGAACCAATTTTGTCCCACTTCCAATCAGGAATAGGTAGTGGTTGAAGCAAACCTGCTGGTTTCTGATGCTCCGCTTTCACTCTACTACACACATCACACAAAGCAATATGTTCGACGATGTCCTTCTTGAGATTATTCCACCAAAATCTTTCTTTCATGTCCATGTACATTTTGGTGTTACCCGGGTGAATAGAATACGGAGAGTTGTGTGCTTCTTGCAAAATCAGTTTCCGCAACTCCGGGTCTTGTGGAACACAGATACGTTTCCCATGCCATAAAGTACCATGTTCATCTTCATGGAACCCTTTGGCTTTTCCTTTGCCAATCTTTTCCTTAATCTCTTCGATTTCTTTATCCGTCTTCTGGGCTTCTTTGATCTTGTCCAACAAAGTGGGTTGAACATCTAAAGACATGAGATGTCCTTCAGGCACAATCTCCAATCTGAGTTTTCTAAATTGGGTACACAGATCATCTGGCAATTCTCCTTTGGTAAGGCCATTCACAAATACCTTACGACTTAGAGCATCTGCTACAACATTTGCTTTACCAGGGTGGTATTGCAAACTTAAGTCATAGTCTTTGATAAGTTCTAGCCATCTTCTTTGTCTCATATTAATTTCCTTCTGGGTGAAGATATACTTCAAACTTTTGTGATCTGTGAACACTTCACAACGCTTTCCCAAAAGATAGTGTCTCCATGTGTTTGAGTGCATGGACGACAGAGGCTAACTCTAAATCATGAGTAGGATAGTTTACTTCATGAGTTTTGAGTTGTATCGAGGCATAAGCCACAACTTTACCGTCTTGCATAAGTACTGCACCCAAACCTTGATGAGATGCATCACAATATACTTGGAAATCCTTTTCCAAGTCTGGCAGACACAAGACTGGTGCTGTCACAAGTCTCTTCTTCAACTCCTGAAAGCTGAGTTCACAACCTTCAGACCAAGCAAACTTCTTGTCTTTCTTTAACAATTCAGTCATGGGCTTAGCTACCTTAGAGAAATTCTCAATAAACCTTCTGTAGTAACCTGCTAAGCCAAGGAAACTACGAACTTCTTTCACGGACTTGGGAGATTCCCATTCAACTGGTGAAACTTTAGCAGGATCAACTGCTACACCATCCTTTGTCATAACATGACCAAGAAAACCAACTTCCTCCAACCAGAACTCACACTTACTGAATTTGGCATAAAGTTTATGCTCTCTTAATTTCTCAAGTATCAAACGTAAGTGTCCTTCATGTTCTTCTTTGCTCTTGGAGTAGACTAAGATGTCATCGATGAAAACGACAACAAACTTGTCAAGAAATTCCATGAACACCTTGTTCATCATATTCATGAAGTACGCTGGAGCATTGGTTAAACCAAAAGGCATTACGGTATACTCATACAATCCATACCTTGTGGTGAACGCTGTTTTAGGTATGTCTTGCTCTCTTATCTTGAGTTGAAAATATCCTGACCGGAGATCAATCTTTGAGAACACACATGCTCCTTCTAGCTGATCAAACAAGTCATTGATTCTAGGCAAATGATATTTGTTCTTGATAGTTACCTCGTTGAGTGAGCGGTAATCTATGCATAACCTTTGACTTCTATCTTTCTTCTCCACGAACAAAACTGGGGCTCCCCAAGATGAAGAACTTGGTTGAATAAATCCTTTCTGCAACTGTTCTCCAAGTTGCTTCTTGAGTTCTTTCAGTTCATCAACTAACTTTTTATACGGTCTCTTTGCTATTGGTCCAGACCCTGGTACCAAATCTATCAGAAATTCCACATCTCTATCTGGTGGCATTCCCGGCAATTCTTCCGAAAATACATTCGGATACTCACTCACAATTGGCACACTGTCCATGCTAACCCCCTTAAGAGAATTAAGCATACTCCTTTTTGCTTCAAAGTTGATCTTGAATCTGATCCTTTTATTTTCTGGAGTTGTAAGTGAGACAGTATGGTTGGCACAATCTATCACTCCTTTGTACTTAGTCATCCAGTCCATTCCCAGAATGACATCCAATCCTTGGGAGTTTAGAATTATCAAGTTAACGGGAAACTTATACTTCCCAAATTCTATGACTAGATTATGACATCCAGAATTCACGATCATTTCTCCACCAGGAGAACTTACTTTTATAGGACACCCAATAGTTTCTACCTGTAGTTCATTTCTTTCAACAAATTCTCTTGATATGAATGAATGAGATGCACCAGTATCAAAGAGTACAAATGCTGGAATAGAATTGAGTCTGAACTTACCAGCAAGATCGCTCCTCATAGACCTCCTCCACATTGATGTGGTTTACCGTCCTTCCGGAAAGGGTTGGGCTTGATAGGTCCTTCAACTTTCTTTTCGTGGCACTCATTTGCATAATGCCCCATCTTCTTGCATTTGAAGCATTCAACTTTGGATGTCTCTCTTAACAGGCTGACTTCCACTTCCACTACCATTACCACTGTGGTGGCTCTTATGTCCACTCTTGTGGTTCTTGTACTTATCATTGTCATGACTGCAATGATGCTTGTTGTCATGACGGTTGTGGTTGTGGTGCTTGTTGAATTTCCCATGCTTGTGGGATCCTGAGCTTCCACTGTCATCATAATGAGATCGTTTGTGAGACGATCCCGAGCTGTGCTTGTCGGAGTGCTTCCTCTTTCTACTCTCAACTTGCTTTATTTTGTTCTCCAAAATAGCAGCCTTGTCACAGAGCGGCTGATAAGTGGGAACATAGGCCACAGCCAATTGCAGATTCAGCTCATCATTCAAGCCTTCAAGAAATTTTTCCTTTCTTTTGGCATCAGTGTCAACTTCATCTGGTGCATAACGTGCCAGATTGTTGAATTCCTCAATGTATTCAGCCACGCTGCGGTGGCGCTGCTTTAGATTGTGGAACTCTTTCTTTTTCAGGCTCATCACTCCTGATGAGATATGAGCGATCTGAAGCCATCCTCAAAGATAGCCCATGTCACTTCATCTATGGGAGTGGTGATCTGGAAGTTGTCCTACCAAGTGGCGGCTGGCCCTTCCAGCAGATGTGCTGCAAATCTGACTTTTTCAGCATCCGTACAGCCCACGGTTACTAAGTCCTTGTTCACCGAACGTAGCCAATCGTTGGCCACCATGGGATCAGTCGTCGCTGAGAACTTAGATGGCCTCAATCTCAAGAACCTGGTGAGCATATCAAAGCCCGGAGGGTTGTTGTTGTTGTTGTTGTTATTGTTGTTGTTGTTGGGGTTGGGGTTTGCACGACGGGGAGGCATCTGTGGTTTGTTCAAATAGAGATAAGAATGAGATACCCATAGATGCTTTCATGCACATTACATCACATAAGCAAACACAAAGCATGCAACACAAGATAAAGGTTCAACAACAAAATAACAAGTTCACGAAGTAAAACACACAAGTAGCAAGCCATCCACATGTCGGATGGTCCAATAACAAGTTCTCAAATAACAGGTATGATAATGAAAGATAAACGAGTAGTCAAGTCTACTCATCAGCATCAATCTCCTCCTCGACAAAGGTAAGACCTGCGTTCTCCATCGCGGCCTTGTTCTCCTCAATGCTAGTGGTCAAGGACTCTATCTTGGCCTTGAGAGCCCTCTTCTGGGAACGAAGCCTCTCAATCACCATCTGTTGCTGCTCTAGCTCGAAGTCCTTGGAGTGCAGTTCTTCAGTCATGTCCCGGATCTTCTTGTTCCTATCCTGGACACGCTTCTCCTGACTCTTGAACTTCCTGTCCTGGGTCTCGAACTTCGCCTCCATTTCCTTGACTATCTCGTCTTGCTGCGCGAAGAGCTTGTCCTTCTCGCGAAGCTGCACCTAGAGCTCATCATTGCTGAGCATGACATTGGTCCTGTCCGTGTCCACGTGCCTAATGAGAGACTCTAAGTCCTGAAGGTACAGGCGTATCGGCTCTGCTGCGTCCCTCGAATCGTCCTCGAAGTCGATGGACTCTCCATCCTCATCACGTCTTCCGAAGACGTGGAAGTGGGTGCCTCTAACCTGTCGGGAGTGTCGCCCTAGCAGACGTCCTATCAGATCCTGCATAACTACCTCCATGCCTCTCTCCCTGTCATCGTGCATGAGCTTGAAGACGATGGCCTCCGTAGTAGGCTCTGTCTGGCGTCCGGGCTGGTTCACCTTGAAGCCCCAGAGGTCCTTCCTCTCGAACTTGGTGAGAGGATGCACCATGATGGTGGGAAGAGGGAGATTGAGCAAAGTAGTAAGATCAACGATACGAGGTCCAAAGCGGGTAACCTGGAACTCCTCAACAGTGCTGATGGTAATAGGCATCTATTTATAAGATAGAAAAGTTAGAACAACACAATTCAAGATAAACAAAGGTCAAAACATCACATACATATCCTTGGAAAGCAAAACACACAAGTCATGCATACATGAAACCATTACATCAACCAAGGTTCAATCTTATTTCAAAGCAACATTTTGGAAAATAGGGTGATAGGTGGTGGTCCAACTAACGAAGTACGTTTACAATCCTATCTCACTGGATCTGTTGGCTAACACAATGTTTCTAGAAGCAATTAGCCTATCTTGCTCACATGATTCCATCACTAAGTCTATAATGTCTCCTCTTAAGGTTTGGTTGGTAGCTTCCAACTCTTGGGTATGTTCCTTCTCTTTCCTTAGATCATTTTGGAGGTTGAGCATTCTGCACTTGACTCTGTCACCAAGTTCTTTGATGGTCTTCCAAGCTGCATCCCTTGCTGATTCAAATAATGTAGGGTGCACCACTAAATTGGTGAACATGCAGAATCCTTTTTCCTGATGGTTGTCTTCCTTGTTTTTATACAAGTGAAGTTGCACCCACCAGTATTCCACTCCTTCATCCATCACTAGAAAACCCTTGTACACAGCTGCACCTTGTATCTCTAATGCAACCATGAGGTCCTTGAGAGCCTTGGGGAATTCTGTCTCACACTCCAAAGTCATGGTCATGAGTGGTCCTTTCCTTACGGCTTCGTTGATGGAATTCATCTACAAATAGAGATGAGAAAGAAGATTAGAAAAGTTTACGAGAAGAATAGACAAGTGTAGAAGTTGTGGAAAATTTTTCCTTAGTGGTTTCCAATCCTAGGGTCATAATCCTACAGGCAACACAGTGCTCTGATACCATCTGTAAGATCCCTCCTTTGTAAAGGAAAAGGATCCCTGTGATTGCAATGCTAGTCCCTGGATCATTGCTAGCATCCACAGTTTAAGATGAAGTACACAGATACAAAGGTCATTTATTACATCCATTCCAGAGTTAAACATAGTATTTACAACTCAAGGCCATAGGCCTAATACAAGAGTTTGAATAAGTAAATAAATATAAGTCTTCATCTTCATGTGCCACAGGCAAACATGTTGAGTGTAGACTCATGACACCTAATCCTCATCAGAGTAACCTGCAACATCACAAGTTACAGCACAGTGGGTCAATACTTTGGAATAGTATTGGCAAGTGATACCTTAGTAAAATTTAGGTGGACTACATTACTATATGCATTTTGGCTAAGTGTAGCTTGGCTTGCTTTGCTCAAAATAGGTTTTTCCTATTAGTTGAAATCACTAAGTTTTTCTTTGTCAAAACTTTTCCCAAGGAACCACCAATCGACATTGGGGTCCTTCACCCTTGTTCACCCACAAGTTTTACTTAGAAGTTGGAATGATGAGATTCTTGATAGCTTCCATGCCTTGATGCTCAAGTTGTCCATTGCCATGGACTTGGCTAAGTACTTAGATTTTTCCATCTGCAGAGGTTGTGCACTTTCCCCACCAGACTTGGTTTCACCAAGACAGGACCTTTCAGAAGCCTTCCCTTAGACCAAATGGACGCGTTCCAACCTATCATTCCCACTACCACCAACTGTCCAAATGGCTAAGTTCTAGCAACCTATGTGATCCAGGCAGAGCCCATATTGCCAAGTGGTTGCACTATAAGCTTCTCAACACTTGGCCTCTAAAATCCCTTTGTTCCTGGGTGGCTTTCCACAAGTGAGATACACAAGGTAAACCATAGCCATGGGCCTTGTGTAACCACTCAACCAAAAACCACCAATCAAGTCCCTTTCCACCCAGGTGATTCATTGACTTAGTTGTTTTATTAAGAAAAACATAAGTCCAAAGACTTAGAAATATTTTCACCATAGCATGTATATTTTACCAACCCTTGTTTGCTACTAGCTAGGCTAAGCATGGCACAAATAGTACTTAACTTAGAAAATTTCCTAGCAATTCTACAACTACTTAGGATTTCCCATCATGGCATTTGGCAAAATAGTAACATGCAAGACTTAGCAAAATATTTCTAATGCTTGTATAAAAAATATAGGGATGGAAATATTCATGAAGTACCACTTGCCTTGGTAGTTGGGAGAGTAGCACTCTTCACAATCACAATCACTAGCACCAAAGTCTACACAAAGAATGGTAGCAACAAATTACACACAATATATACAAACACACAAAAATATATATGCATGCATGCAATAATGCTAAGTGATGATTTTTAAAACTCAACCAAGCAAGTGCATGGTACTGAATCATAACCAAGTCAAAAACTTGCTAAACCAAGTTTATTTGACACTAAAACAATTTCCTAAACAATTCATATGCTCAAAATAGTCCTAAACAAGTTTCTGCAAATAAAGTCATTTTAACAGAAACTAAACACTAAACACATTGCATAAACAGAAAGGGCTTGTCTTCCTGATTCCAACGGTATAAAATTTGCTAAAATCTAACGTGGGAATCAAAAGTTACAAGCAAATCAAATTTGGATATAAATCTGATTCAAATTCTGTTTTTAAACTAAACCCTAGCCACGCGGCGCTATCCTATTGGTCGATACCGCTTCGCTCAGGATCACCCTTCCGCGTCGGATCAAGTCAGATCCAACGCGCCAATCAAAGAAAACGATTCGCTCGATCTAATCTAAACCGCCAGATCTACATCTAACGGCCGCTGTTTCTCGACCATAGACTAGCGCGGCGCTAGCGTCTGTCAAGGCCGCGCTGGCGTTCTAGGTCGTCCTGGAGGGAGAGGGTGCTTACCAGAACCCGCAGGGTCAAGGCGGCTCAACATGGAGGTGGCTTGGCAAGGCGCCTGGCGAGGCTGCTGGGCTCGTCGGAGTTGCGCCGGCGTCGGGTGGTTCTTTGCCGGTTGTTGCCAAGGTTTCGCCGCCTCTAGCACGAACCAGATGGATTAGGAGACGCGCAAGACAAGGCGAACATCCTCGTATGCAAGAGGGGGCAAGGCGCTCGCTTACGTAATCGGTCGTCGCCGGAGTTGAGTGGCGGCTTTCGGATTCTGAGCACGAACGGGACAGCGTCTGGTCACGAGCAGGCAGCGAAGAGTATCGAAGATGCACGAGATCACGCCAAGCACATTCGTTTGAATCAGAGGCATAGGCGGTCGGGACTCACCAGAATTTGCTGCCGAGGTCGCTTGAGCTGCGGCGGTGTTTGGCGAGTTCAGGCGAAACTGGGGCGTGGAGATGAAATTGAGTGAGGGGAATGGAGCGGAGTAGGGAGGTGCTTAAGTAGGCGGAGGCTCGACAAGAAACGCTCAGCGAATCAATGGCAATTACGCCGAGAAATCAACACAGCAACGGCCAGCGGCGATGGCGTCTGCGCGTGAGATTTGGGGAAGAAGGAGTGACGTGGAGAGGGCCCGCTTGTCAGCGAAATAAGCAGAGAGGGAGTGGGGTCCGAGCGTCTGGGTGTCTCAAGGCGAGAGAGAGGTGGCCCGGGTGGGCTAGCTGGGCTGGTTTCATTGTTGGGCCCAAAGTCTGGCGCCGGCCCTTTTCTTTTTCTTTATTCCTTTTCTATTTCTGAATTGATTTTCTGGATTGAGTTTCAAATGAATTCAAACTCTATTTGAATTCAAATCTTTTTGGGATTTTTGCAGTGTGCAATAGTCACAAATCTTGGCATAAAGCCATGTGGTCACTTTGAGTTGGCTTGGTCATTTTTGGAAAGACAAAAATAACAGTGACATTACACTTGGTTTGCAAATGTTTGAAAATGGTTTTTGAAACCATTTCTGTTTTGTAAAATTTTGTTCAAGTTCCACACTCAATCCAATCAACAAGGGAAGCAAACAAACTTGGTTTAAAACATTCAAGCTCTCAAATGGGGATGGCCATTTGATTTAAGTTTGCTCACATAAAATGATAGCACTATGTGCTTCTGTTTTTCTTGAAATGAGTTTGAAATTGATCTCAAAACTAAATGCATGCATGAATGATATGCAATCTTTGAAATCATGATTTTAGGGATGTTACAAATGGTATGATGGACATACTCCTATAGATAAGCGTAGCATTAAGATCAAGTCATTTCAATAGTTCGTTTGCTATAAGCTTTCTGATACATAGTAACCTAATTCCTTCGACCATGAGATCATGCTAATCACCATCACCGGAAGGATGCTTTGATGACATCAAACACCACACCGTAACTGGGTGGCTATAAAAGTGGCATTGAGTGTTCGGAAAGTATGTGTTGAGGCACATGGATCAAGAGTGGGATTTGTCCATCCATATGACAGATAGATATGCTCTAGGCCCTCTCGGTGGAATGTCATTCAATTGGTTTGCAAGCATGTGACTGGCTCAGAAGGGATCACATATCACGGGAACGAGAAAAGAGTACTTACCGGTAACGAGGGACTGGCTCACAAGGGATCACATATCACATATCGCGAGACAGAGGGAAATTGGTATCGTATGTAAGTGGTTCATTCGATCGCAAAGTAATCGTAGAAATATGTGGGAGCCATATGAATTTCTAGATTCCTCTATTGGTTATTGATCGGAGAAGTGTCTCGGTCATGTCCGCATAATTCACGAACCGTAGGGAGACACACTTAAGGATTCAATGTTGTTTAGTAGATATTGTATGTTAGTAGGGAGACCGAATGTTGTTCGGAGTCTCAGATGGGATCCGGGATATCATGAGGAGATTCGGAATGGTCCGGAGAATAAGATTCATATAAGGAAAGTCCGATTCCGGAGTTCGGGAATGATTTTGATGTTTTCATCGGAGAGGTTCTAGAAGGGTCTAGAAGGTTCATCGGACCGGAAGGGGAATGGTCCATGAATGTGTCATGGGTAAGTGGAATGATTGGATCATATCCTAGGTCACTTGGTTTGCACATTTGCGAGAGAGAATTAAATCTCTAAATTGAAAGTCAAAAGGGAGGTTTGAAAAGTCAAACTGGAACAATGGTTTCCTAGTGGAAGAAGGAAAGAGTCCTTCCTTCAATCCAACTTGGGTTTGGGTTTGGATTCAAACTCTCCCCTCCCAAGGCTGCCCCCCTCTCATAAATAGAGGGGGAGGGCTGCCCCAAACACAACAAGAGCCAGCCCTCCCCATCCGCGGCGCCATCGCCGCTTAGTCGCCGCCGCCAGTCGCTTGCCGCCGCTTGCATCGCCGCCCATCGCCGTCGCCCTAGCCGCCTTCTAAACCTAGATCGTCGGGAAACCCTAGATCCACCATAAATCGCTCCGGCTTAGGCAAAGCCCTGCGGGATCTTCCCTCTACTTCCGACACCACGCCGTCATGCTGCCGGAATCACGAGGGGAGAACTACAACCTTCGCTGCCTACTGGAACAAGGGAGAGGAAGGTCTTCATGTACCGAATGTGTGACCGATCAAGCGAAGCATCGCCGTAACACGCCGGATCGGATGCGATACGCCGATCTTGAGATCGGCAAGTGTACGACTACATCACCCATGAGAATCTGCTCTCGTTAACCGCTTTGGAATCTTCACGGGTGAGTACTCTAATCGACTCATTGCTACAATCTAGTAGATAGATCTTGGCTTGTTTGTTTGCATGCGGTAGAAAATTTTGTTTTCCATGCTACGAACCCCTACAGTGGTATCAGAGCTGTGTCTATATGTAGATCTGTTGCACGAGTAGAACACAATGGTCATTGTGGGAGTTGAAGCGTTTGTTGTCGATTGCTTCTTGTGTACTTTGCATCTTGCGGGATGGTGGGATGAAGCGGCCCGGGCTAACCTTACATGACGTCGTTCATGAGACTTGCTCACGCTTGACATGCAACTTGTATTGCATAAGTGGCTTTGCGGGTGCCTGTTTCTCCCAACATAGTTAAGATTCAATTTACAACAGGTGATTGACAATACTAGTATCAACGTTGTGGTTCTTGTTCGTAACTTAGAACGACACTTATTGAAAGCCCCAAACCACGTAAAACATGCAAAGAAAATTAGAGGCGTCTAACTTTGTTTTGCAGGGGTGTGCTGTGATGTGATATGGCCATGATTGTGATTATATATGATGTATGCAATGTTCCTTATTGTAAGTCAGCAACCGGTAGGAGCCATATGGTTGTCTTTTAATTCTGTTAAGACTTGTGTGTCTATTATTCAAAGTAGTTGTAATAGTTGATGCTGGTGGACAACAACCATGAAGCGGCGCCATTGACCTTGACGCCATGCCGGTGATGATGGAGATCATGTTCGTGCTTGAAGATGGAGATCGGAAGCACAAGAAGAAAGGCCATATCATATCACATATTATGAATTGCATGTGATGTTAATCCTTTTATGCATCTTGTATTGCTTAGTTCACGACGGTAGCATTATAAGATGATCCCTCTTACAAAATTTCAAGTTATAAAGTGTTCATCCTTAGTAAGCACCATTGCTAAAGCTCGTTGTTTCGAAGCACCACGTGATGATCGGGTGTGTTAGATTCTGCGAGTGTATACAACATGAGCAAGCCAGATTTTCTCATGCGGAAGCTAAGGTTTGATCTTGACGAGCCTAGCATGTACAGACATGGTCTCGGAACACGGATCACCGAAAGGTAAAGCATGAGTCATATAGTAGATATGATGAACATGTTGATTGTTCACCATTAAAGCTACATCAACTCTCGTGATGATCAGTTTTGATGCGGTGGATTTGGTTCGTGTGATCACTAAAACAATGTGAGGGATTTTTTTTGAGTTGGAGTTCACCTAGATTAATTTAACTATTAATTAGAACTCAATTTGTCATAAACTTAGTCTAAACTATTGCAAATATGTTGTAGATCAAATGGCGGCCCCTACCATCAATTTTAATGCATTCCTAGAGAAAGAAAAGTTGAAAAACAATGGAAGCAACTTCGCGGATTGGTTCCACAATTTGAGGATTGTCCTCAATGCTGGTAATTTGACCTATGTGCTGGATGCACCGTAGGGTGACCCACCTGCAGCTGATGCTACCGATGAGGTAAAGAATGTTTTCCTCGCTCGGAAGAATCAGTACTCCACAGTTCAGTGTGCTATCTTGTATGGTTTAGAATCGGAGCTTTGGAAAAGGTTTGAGAACCATGACCCACATGATATTGTCCGTGAACTCAAAATGATATTTGAGGCTCACACGGCAGTTGAGAGTTATGAGGCTTCTGAAAAGTTCTTTAACTGCAAGATGGAAGAGGGCATCCAAAGTGAGCATGTGCTTAAGATGTCTGGGCACGCAAGCAAACTTCAAAGCTTGGGTATAGTGATTCCTAATGCTTTGGGGATTCACCGTGTCCTCCAATCACTACCACCAAGTTACAAGAACTTTGTGATGAACTACAATATGCAAAACATGGACAAGTTGTTGCCTGAACTCTTCTCCATTTTAAAGTCTGTGGAAGTGGAGATCAAGAAAGAGCACCAAGTGTTATTGGTCAATAAGACCACCAAATTCAAGAAGCAAGGCAAGTCTAAGAAAAAGGGAAACTTCAAGAAGGGCGGTAAGAAATTTACCACGCCGGCGAAGAAGACTAAGGCTGGGCCTAAAGCTAATACTGAGTGCTTTTACTGCAAGGGAGAAGGTCACTAGAAGCGGAATTTCCCTAAGTACTTGGCGGATTTGAAGAACGGCAACATCAAGAAGAAAGGTATATCCGATATACATGTTATTGATGTCTATCTCACTAGTACTCGTAGTAGTGCATGGGTATTTGATACTGGTTCGGTTGCTCACATTTGTAACTCGAAATAGGTGCTACAGAATAGACGGAAACTAGCGAAGAACAAGGTGACGATGCGCGTTGGAAATGGATCAAAGGTTGATGTGATCGCGGTCGGCATGCTACCTCTTCATCTACCATCGGGATTAGTTTTATACTTAAATAATTGTTATTTGGTGCCTGCGTTGAGCATGAACATTATATCCTGATCATGTTTATTGTGAGACGGTTACTTGTTTAAGTCCGAGAATAATGGTTGTTCAATTTATATGAGTAATATGTTTTATGCACATGCACCTTTGATAGATGGTCTATTCTTATTGAATCTCGATTGTAGAAATACACACATTAATAACATTGAAGCTAAACATTTGAAATTGAGCGATAACTTGACCTATATGTGGCACTGTCATCTTGGTCATATTGGAGTGAAGCGTATGAAGAAACTGTTGGAATTATGCCCTATAGGCAATAATAAAGATGTTATTGTTATAATTCTTGTTCATGATAAAGTTTAGATTCCATGCTAGAATTGTATTAAGCGGAAACTTTGATACTTGTGTGGTTTATGAACAACACCGTGTCCCTAGTACGCCTCTATGGACTAGCTCATTGATTAATGATGGTTAAGGTTTCCTAACCATAGACATGAGTTATCGATTAATAATGAGATCATGTCATTGGGAGAATGATCTGATGGACAGACCCAAATCAAGCAGAGCAATTAGATCGTGTCATCGTGTTCATCTTTGCGAAGCTTTTTCTTATGTCAAATATTGTATTCCTTAGACCATGAGATAATGCAACTCCCTGGTATCGGAAGAAAGCTTTGAGGTCATCAAACGTCATCCTATGAGAGGGTGATCATAAAGGTGTCTCTCAGGTGATCGGAAAGTACTTGTTGGGTTGTATGTATCGAGATGGGATTTGTCCCTCCCAAGTCGTAGAGATATACTTCGGGCCCACTCGGTAATCGATATCAACACCGCTTGCAAGCACGTGGTTAAGGAGTTAATCATAGTGATATCGGATTACGGAACGAGTAAAGTACTTGCTGTGAACGAGATTGAACTAGGTATGCCGATACCAACGATCGAATCTTGGGCAAGTAAAATATCGCGTGACGAAGGGAATATAAATATGGGATTAATTGAATCCTGGCATCGTGGTTCATCCGATATGATCATCGATGAATATTTTGGAGTCAATATGGGTTTCCAGACCCCGCTGTTGATTATTGATAGAAGATCATGTCTGCATATTCTCGAACCCGTAGGGTCACACACTTAACGTGTCTCGACGCTAGGATAGAATGGATAATTGGTTTATGAGTTTTTGTTCAGAGTCTCAGATGAGATCCAGGACGTCACGAGAGGTTCCGGAATGGTCCGGAGAATAAGATTCATATAAGGGAAAGCAGTTTTTGGATTTCAGAATTGTTTCGGAATGTTCGGTATTGTACCGGAAGCATCTAGAACCTTCCGGAGTGGGACCAACGTGGCACCACTTGTCGGGAGGGGGAGGGGGCCTACGAGGGAGTGCCCTGGCCGCATTGGGCTAGTGGCACAAGGCCCCATAGGCCCAGCCGGCCAAGCCCTAGGGGAAACCCTAGGGAGAGCTTCTAGAAGGGGGGGGGGAACTTGCCCCCCACTCCTCCCCATGTGGCCGCCGGCCCTAGGGTTTGGAGGAGGGGCAAGGGCAGCCGGCCAGCCCTCTATACAAAGAGGGAAGGGGCACACCCTCCCCCCGACACCTCCTCAACCCTAGCCACCTAGTTGTTGCCCTCCTCTCTCTCTCTCTCCCGACTGCGCGTAGGCGAAGCCCTGCCGCAGAAACTCTCCACCTTTGCACCACGCCGTCGTGTTATAGATCCAATCTATCTCTCCACCCCACTTGCTGGACCTAGGAAGGAGGAGACGTTGAGGTGCCGTACGTGTGCATCTCTCGAAGGCATCGCCACTTGCGGCGTTGGATCAGATCGGATCGCGAGGAGGAGAAGGCTAGTACGACTACATCAACCACGTTCCGTTGAACATTCCGCTGTGCGATTTCTTCAAGGGTATGAAGATCTCATCTATCCCTCCCCCTCGTTGTTTGCATCTCCTAGATTAGATCTTGGCTTTCCCCGTTTGCATCCGTAGAAAATTTTGATTTACTATGCTGCGAAACCCTTCAGAAACTCCGTTCCAATGGACTTCTTGAATCACTTGATTTCGAATCACTTGAAAGATACGAAGCATGTCGATGGGTAAAATGACTAAGACTCCATTTTCTGGTATGATGGACGAGCTACTGACTTATTGGAAATCATACATGCCGATGTGTGTGGCCCAATGAGTGTAGCATCGCGCGGTGGTTATCGTTATGTTCTTACCTTCACAGATGACTTGAGTAGATATGGGTATATCTATTTCATGAAACATAAGTCCGAAACTTTCGAGAAGTTTAAGGAATTTCAAAGTGAGGTAGAGAATCAACGTAACAAGAAGATTAAATTTCTATGATCTGATCGTGGTGGTGAATATCTAAGTTACGAGTTTGGCGAGCATTTGAAGAAATGCGGAATACATTCACAATTCACACCGCCGGGAACACCACAACGTAATGGTGTGTCCGAACATCGTAATCGAACTCTCTTAGATATGGTTCATTCTATGATGTCACTTGCAGATTTACCGCTATCGTTTTGGGGTTATGCATTAGAAACAACCGCATTCACTTTAAATAGGGCACCATCTAAATCCGTTGAAGGACACCATATGAATTATGGTTTGGGAAGAAACCTAAATTGCCATTCCTTAAAGTTTGGGGTTGCGAAGCTTATGTAAAGAAGTTACAGCCATAAAAGCTTGAACCCAAAGCGGAAAAATGCGTCTTCATAGGATACCCGAAGGAAAATATTGGGTATACCTTCTATCATAGATCCGAGGGCAAAATCTTTGTTGCCAAGAATGGATCCTTTCTAGAGAAGGAGTTTCTCTCGAAAGAAGTGACTGGAAGGAAAGTAGAACTCGACGAGGTTGTTGAACCTTCTCTCGAACTTGCGAATAGCGTAGCACCGGAAGTAGTTCCTATGGCGCCTACACTAATAAGAGAGGAAGCTAATGATGTTGATCATGAAACTTCGGTTGAAGTTACTACGGAACCTCGCAGGTCAACGAGAACTCGTACCACTCTTGATTGGTATGATCCCGTTATGAGTGTCATGTTGGTGGATAACATCGATGACCCTGCGACATATGAGGAAGTGATGATGAGCCCAGATTCCAATAAATGGCAAGAAGCCATGAAATCCGAGATTGGATCCATGTACGAAACCAAGTATGGACTTTGGTGGACTTAGGATGGGAAGGTCATCGAGAACAAATGGATTTTCAAGAAGAAAACAGATGCTGATGGTAATGTTACTGTCTATAAAGCTCGACTTGTCGCCAAAGGGTTTCGAAAAATTCAAGGAGTTGAATACGATGAGACTTTCTCACCAGTAGCGAAGCTAAAGTCTGTGAGGATTTTGTTAGCAATCGCTGCATATTATGATTTTGAGATATGACAGATGGATGTCAAAATAGCATTCCTCAATGGAGACATTGATGAAGAGTTGTATATGATGCAACCCAAAGGTTTTATCCTTCCTAAAGATGCTAACAAGGTATGCAAACTTCAACGGTCCATTTATGGATTGAAGCAAGCATCCCGAAGTTGGAATCAACGTTTTGATAAGGTAATCAAAAGCTTTGGATTTATACAAACTTATGGAGAAGCTTGTATTTACAAGAAATTGAGTGGGAGCTCTATAGCATTCTTAATACTATATGTAGATGACATATTGTTGATTGGGAATGATGTAGACCTTCTTAATAGTGTTAAGGATTATTTGATTAATAGTTTTTCAATGAAAGATCTTGGCGAAGCAGCTTACATATTAGGCATAAAGATTTATAGAGATAGATCGATACGCCTAATATCATTGCCACAGAGTACATATTTGGACAAAGTTCTAAAGAGGTTTGGAATGGAAGATAGCAAGAAAGGGTTCTTGCCCATGTTGCCTAATACGACCTTGAGTAAAACTCAAAGTCCTGCAACGGCAGAAGATAGAGAAAGGATGAGTAAGACTCCCTATGCCTCAGCCATAGGATCTCTTATGTATGCCATGTTGTGTACTAGACCCGACATTGCATATGTTGTTAGTTTGACTAGCAGATATCAAAGTGATCCAGGAGTAGATCATTGGAAAGCGGTCAAAAACATCCTTAAGTACTTGAGAAGAACTAAGGATATGGTTCTTTCTTATGGAGGTGATGACCAGCTCGTTGTTAATGGTTACACCGATGCTAGTTGGAACACCGATCCGGATGATTCTAAATCTCAATCTGGATACGTATTTACTTTGAATGATGCAGCAGTTAGCCGGAGGAGTGCAAAGTAAAGCGTTGTGGCGAGATCTTCAACTGAATCGGAATACATAGCTGCTTCGGAGGCTTCACAAGAGGCGATATGGATGAAGGAGTTCATTACAGAGCTCGCTGTGGTTCCAAGTGCGCTGGACCCAATGTCTATCTACTGTGATAACATGGGCGCCATAGCCAATGCGCAAGAACCAAGGTCACACAAGAAGCTGAAGCACATCAAGCTACGTTTTCACGCTATTCGAGAGCATGTCCAAGATGGTGACATGAAGATTTGCAAAGTACACACAGATCTGAATGTGGCGGATCCGTTGACTAAACCTCTCCCGAGGGCAAAACATGACCATCACTAAACTGCCATGGGTGTTCGGTATATTACCATGTAATCTAGATTAGTTGACTCTAGTGCAAGTGGGAGACTGTTGGAGATATGCCCTAGAGGCAATAATAAAAGTGGTTATTATTATATCTTTGTGTTTATGATAAATGTTTACATTCATGCTATAATAGTATTAATAGGAAATATTAATACTTGTGTGATTTGTAAACTAAATTAGAGTCCCTAGTAAAGCCTCTTTGTAATACTAGCTTGTTGGTTAATAGATGATCGTGGTTTCCCTATCATGAACATTGAGATGTTGTTAACAACAAGATCATATCATTAGGAGAATGGTATGATGGAATACTCCTATAGATAAGCGTAACATTAAGATCAAGTCATTTCAATAGTTTGTTTGCTATAAGCTTTCTGATACATAGTAACCTAATTCCTTCGACCATGAGATCATGCTAATCACCATCACCGAAAGGATGCTTTGATGACATCAAACACCATACCGTAACTGGGTGGCTATAAAAGTGGCATTGAGTGTTCGGAAAGTATGTGTTGAGGCACATGGATCAAGAGTGGGATTTGTCCATCCATATGACGGATAGATATGCTGTGGGCCCTCTCGGTGGAATGTCATCCAATTGGTTTGCAAGCATGTGACTGGCTCACAAGGGATCACATATCACGAGAACGAGAAAAGAGTACTTATCGGTAACGAGGTTGAACTAGGTATGTAGAGATACCGACGATCAAACCTCAGATAAGTAAACTATCACGAGACAAAGGGAAATTGGTATCGTATGTAAGTGGTTCATTCGATCGCAAAGTAATCATAGAATTTCTAGATTCCTCTATTGGTTATTGATCGGAGAAGTGTCTCGGTCATGTCCGCATAATTCACGAACCGTAGGGAGACACACTTAAGGATTCAATGTTGTTTAGTAGATATGGGATGTTAGTAGGGAGGCCGAATGTTGTTCGGAGTCTCAGATAGGATCCAGGATATCACGAGGAGATCTGGAATGGTCCGGAGAATAAGATTCATATAAGGAAAGTCCGATTCCGGAGTCCGGGAATGATTTCGATGTTTTCATCGGAGAGGTTCTAGAAGGGTCTAGAAGGTTCATCGGACCAGAAGGGGAATGGTCCATGAATGTGTCATTGGTAAGTGGAATGATTGGATCATATCCTAGGTCACTTGGTTTGGGCATTTGCGAGAGAGAATTAAAGCTCTAAATTGAAAGTCAAAAGGGAGGTTTGAAAAGTCAAATTGGAACAATGGTTTCCTAGTGGAAGAAGGAAAGTGTCCTTCCTTCAATCAAACTTGGGTTTGGGTTTGGATTCAAACTCTCCCCTCCCAAGGCTGCCCCCCTCTCATAAATAGAGGGGGAGGGCTGCCCCAAACACAACAAGAGCCAACCCTCCCCATCCAGGCCACCGTCGCCTAGCGTCGCCATCGTCAGCCGCCGACACCACCTCCTCCTGTCGGCCTTCTAAACCTAGATTGCCGGGAAACCCTAGATCCACCATAACTCGCTCCGGCTTAGGCGAAGCCCTGCGGGATCTTCCCTCTACTTCCGACACCACGCCGTCGTGCTGCGGGAATCACAAGGGGAGAACTACAACCTCCGCTGCCTGCTGGAACAAGGGAGAGGAAGGTCTTCATCGAGTACTGATCATGTGACCGACTGCAGAAGCGATGCCGGAACGCAGCGCCGGAAGGATCGTCTACGCGATCTTGAGATCGGCAAGTATACGACTACATCATCCACGAGAATCTGCTCTCGTTAACCTCTTTGGAATCTTCGAGGGTGAGTACTCTAATTGACTCGTTGCTACAATCTAGTAGATAGATCTTGGCTTGTTTGTTTGCATGCGGTAGAAAATTTTGTTTTCCATGCTACGAACCCCTACAACAATGAGGGCTGAAAGCTAACAAGTACCATAATTTTTGGAAGCTCTTTTTGAAACTTGAAATCCCTGCTTCCCTTATGAAGGGCCTTTCTTCCACTATTATATTGAGTCTCCACCTTCTACCTTTAGGCATCTGTTAAGAGAGCATAGTTGTCATTCTTAGTTCTATGTGCATTGTCCCAAAACTTATTGATTGATGCATATTGTTGTATTGCTTGTTCTTGTGCTACTTGTATCTAGTAACTCTTATGAACTCTGAAGGTGTCCTATGCATCTATTTGCTACTCTATGAGGGACAAGCTGAATGCCACTATTCCATGTTTTCTGTATGTGAAACAAACAAATGTTTTTCAATGCATGTTATTCATGGTCTTTGTTTGTAGCCTTTCATGTTGCATGCATAGTTATGTCTTAATATTAGAACTCCATCTATCATGTTCATGTTTAGAGTTCTTTGATCCCAACTTTCAATGCTTGCAAATGGTTTGATCTTGGTTTTGATGGTGCATGTCACCTAAAAAATTATTCTTTTTATCACTTACCAACTCGAGGACGAGCAGGAATTAAGCTTGGGGATGCTTGATACGTTGGAAACGTATCTATAATTTTTGATGTTTCATGCTTGTTTAGTATCTACTTTGCTTTGCTTTGTCCATACTTTGAGGTGCTTTTTATATGTTTTCTGGTACTAACCTATTAACAAGTTGCCACAGTGCCAGTTGCCTGTTTTCTGTTGTTTTTGGTTCCAAAAAAGCTAGTAAGGAAATATTCTTGGAATTGGACGGGACAAAAGTCAAAGTCAATATTTCACCGAGGAGAACACGGAGTCCAGAGGAGAGACGGAGGGGCGCCACAGGGTGGCCACACCCCCTAGGCGCGACCAGAGGTGGCCAGCCTGGCAGGTGTGGGCCCCCAGCGCCTCCTCGCCTCTTCGCCTATAAGAAGCCCCGATGCCTAAACCCTAAGTACCCGATCATTATTCCACAAAACCTTCTGTAGCCGCCACCACCATCATCCCTAGATCAGGGGGATCTGAAGCTCTTCCCGGCACCCTGCCGGAGGGGAGATCATCTCGGAGGCCTTCTTCTTCATCATACCAGCCTCCGGTATGAAGCATGAGTAGTTCCACCTTGGACTACGGGTCCATGTAGTAGCTAGATGGTTGTATCTCCTCCTTGTGCTTTCATGTCTGGATCTTGTGAGCTCCATTTACGATCAAGATCTCATCTATTTGTAATCATGCATGTTGTGTTTGCAGGGATTCGATGGATATTGAGATTAAATCTAAATTAACTAATATAGTAGATACACATATTTAGATGAATCTAAGTCAACTAATATGAGTCGGAAAGAGTATATAGATTCATCCAGATTTTGTCAAACCTACGACATCTATTTCAAGACGAAGGGTATACAAAACTTGTTGTTTTGCTGAATCAGTCCTAGGATTCAACACGTGGCATGCTATTTCAACCATCATTTTTGTATGGTGTTTCTCGGGTACCAAGTCTAGGTCACGGTTAGCATGCCACATTGTTAGGAGTTGTAACTCGAAATAGTTCCTAGGCTTTCTAGTTCTCAAGAGTTAGAGCACCTCCATTCGTTTGGCGTTTTCAGGCTGAAATCCGAAACTAAATAGTGCCGGACAAATGTAACTTGCTTCTCGGGTACCAAGTCTAGGTCACGGTTAGCATGCCACATTGTTAGGAGTTGTAACTCGAAATAGTTCCTAGGCTTCCCAGTTCTCAAGAGTTAGACCACCTCCACTCGTTTGGCGTTTTCAGACCGAAATCCGACGCTAAATAGCGTCGGACGAATGTAACTTTCGGTCTGAGAATAGCCAGTTTTCACTCGCGTTCCTAGGCCGAGTTCTCAGATTTGATCAAATTTCATTCAAACTCGGCAAATTTTGCGCGTATATGTTCTTGTTCATCGATCCCTTCTTCTACACTAGTGTTCGTATATCCGCTTCTTCTACAATCTGTCCGCGTTTATTTTCTTCTTTTGTTTCATGCAATTCTAGGTCTATTCGGTCAAAACCGAAATGTTCGGTGGCGGTTCGCGACGCCTTGTGGGACTCAGGTACAGATTCCGATTTCGAGTGGGTTTTCCTTTTGCCTTATTGCTGGGCTGATGTCAATATATACACAGAGATACAAGAGCGATGGGGAGAAGAGAACAATAAGAGGAGAAAACAGCACAAGTCCACGCCTTTTACTGCCCTTTGATTTCTTGTATCGTTTGTGACATGGTGCAGCTGGATCTCATATATCGGGAGCAGCGGGACCACGAGCACCGCACCGGCTTCGCCAAATCCAGATCCGCGGTAAGTTGACTCTTATCCTTCCGTAGCGAGGGCGTTAAACCGGTGGGTTATTATAGAAAGAAGTTTAGATCACCGCCACAAGTATCGTGTCCATAGTCCCCCTTATTTTATATAAGTGGAACAAATCATCCCCTAACTATTCGAAACCAGGCAAATTACACCCCTAAGGTGGTTTACGAGGCTGATGGCTGTTTTAGCTCTGGTTTTGGTTGAATTGGACAGTCCTGGTTACGAGGCTGATGGCTGTTTTAGCTCTGGTTTTGGTCGAATTGGACAGTCCTGATTTGACACGCAAGCACATGGTCCGGTCAAGCTAACTGATCCCATCCGGCACACCTGATCTGGTCGAGCTAGTTGATCGCGCGCCGCCTCTCTCGTAGTCTCGAGTCTCGACCGAACTGCTGTGCTCCTCCTCTCTCCGCCGCACTGCTCTTCTCGCTCGTCGGCGATCTGGGCGGATGATTGGCGGGGGAGTTGACGATTCGAGGGCGGTGCCACGATCAGTACCGGTTTGTACTAGTTTTTCTTCAATGAAATTTTCGATTATGTCGGTAAATGCTTACGGATTATGAGTTGGGATTCTCAGGTTGGACTGAAAAAAGGTCGGGTTTTGATTGAGATGGTAAACTTGGCTGTGACGCCTCAGTGATTGATGCGTGCCCGTGCTCTTTTTTTCAGGCGTGGCGCAAGGAGACCGGACATACTATGCATCCACTGGCTGCAACACGGTCACATGGCGGCCGGAGCACGGACTGTGCCGGGGCTGCTCCGGTGAAGTATGCGAGGTTTGGGGGTATCAGTGGCGGACGGGGCCGGCCGCGTCGACCGGCAGTCGTAGGCCGCGACGATTGTCGGGCAAGGCTGTGCGGGGCGGCGGCGGCCGTCGACCATCACAGAGGCTGAGAAGGCCAAGGCGCTGGAGGAGTAAGGCAGCGAGGGGCGGTGGATCGAGGGGCGCTAGCGCATCATGGGACGGGATTGGCGATGGGGACGGGGACGGGAGTGGGGACAGGGACGGGAGGAACGATGGGAGTCAACGAAACATGGGGGTGTTATTTGATCCAGGTGCTTATGTGGCCTAATCCGATGTCGTGTCCAAAACCGGTGTCAAAACAGCCATAATCCTTTGGGGGTGTATTTTGCATGGTTTTGGATAGTTAGGAGGGTGATTTGTCCCACTTAAAACATAAGAGGGGCTATCGGCCGGGATACGATAGTTGTGGGTGTGATCTGAACTCCTTTCGTTATTAAATTGGCCGGAACAAAAGGACCCCTTTTTCAAGGGGTCTCCACAAATCTGTTCTTAACGAAAGATGCGTGATTTGGTTTGGAGTGCACTGCACAGGAACAACACCGGTATTGCCTCTACTTGGCTTAACTATTTTCTGCTGCAGACGGATCCACCTCTTCGTTGGCTAGAAGAAAGGGGTCACCTTTGCGACGAAATGATGATTATCCTGAAGGCAAAAGAAGGGGATATTCAGGGACGGAGCTTCCAGAGGTGCATCACAAATTTGAATGATATATCATGCTGCACAAATTGGTTGACAACCTATGCTAGCTGAGTGAACTTCAGTCTTTTCTTTTGCGCCGCAACCCTGCTTCATTAATAGTTCTTCCTCCCTATTTCACATTAAGTATTTGGTCACTAGCTTCACACTTTTCGACCAGACCACTGATAATGGTTTGTTATCAGTGCTAATGGTTGCTTATGTTGAGCTGCATATTCTTGTGACCACCATTCTTTTACCTGGTCCGTTCTCTTTATTATATCCTTCTGATCCAAAGTTAAAAGTCACTTATCTTACATTGCAGCCAACAAAACTGCCGCATTCTATTACGTAGGTTTTCTGACACTTACTTTAGATGTGTACTACTATTTCTATTTTTGCAAAATTTCCATGTTTTGATCTGTTTCTTTGTTGCATCGACGGATTATACCATGCTGTTATGCAATCGAACATCTACCATGCATCTTGATTTACACAAATGCATGTCAAACACTCAATTTAGTAGAATGCTACTCCATATGTTTTTATTGGCAACCCCTCCTCTGGCACCAATGAAGGTAGACATTTGATTTCACGATTCTAGTGTTCTAAGTATTATCCCCTTCTTCTGCGTTCAGGACATTTGGTGGCATATACATTCCCTAATGACAATGCGAGACGCTGCCCGTGCTGCCTGCGTGTCTCGTTCCTTTCTATGTTCCTGGAGATGCTATCCCAACCTCATATTCAATACTAAAATAATAGGCATGTCACGGGACACAGGTTTCACCTGCAGAGTTGATGACATCTTGAAGAAGCACTCGGGCATCGGTGTGAAGACATTCAATCTTGATTTCACCTATTGCTGCAAGCCCAAGGCCTATGAGTATCTCCATAGGTGGCTTCAGATAGCGGTTACACCAGGCATCGAAAAACTTACCCTTGTGATGCCTGGGAACGAAGATGTCAGCTTCCCGTGCCCAGTTTTATCTGATGAGAATGGAAGCTCGGTCCGGTATCTTCACCTTGTTCACTGTGCTTTCCGTCCTAAGGACAGCCTTGGTTGCTTGAGAAACCTGACGGTGCTGCATCTTGACTGGGTGCGAATCACGGGGGACGAGTTAGGGTACCTTCTTTCCAGCTGTGTCGCTTTGGAGCGGTTGGAACTCAGGGGATGCTATGAGATAACTTACCTGAAGATACCTTCCTGGCTGCAGCAGCTCAGCTACCTGCAGGTGTTAGAGTGTGCCAAACTGCGGCTGCTAAGGAATGAAGCTCCAAACATTCATAGCTTTCACTTTCGAGGTGGCCAAGTAGAGGTCTCACTCGGAGAAGCATTGCGATTGAAGAACCTAGATATGGAATGTTACCGTGTCCTCCGTTATGTACATGAAGAGCTTCCATACAGTGTGCCGAATCTTGAAACTATTAGCATATGTTCATGCAGTGAGGTACATATACTAGAAAACTTTTGTGATTATTCTGCACCTTTTGAATAATGTTAATAAACATGTTGCATCTTTATGCAGTTGGTGGCGTTCACCCCTAGTAGCAAGTTCCTCCACTTGAAGCATGCCGGTATTTGTATTATTGGGGCCTGTGATTATTTGTCTCTGGTTTCTTTGCTTGATGCTGCTCCTTTATTGGAGACATTCGACCTGTCTGTAAGTCATTGTTCATCCTGCAAATATAAAAAAAAGTCCCGATGGTCTAACCATTAATTCAGGAATTTAAACTATTTTTTTAAAATTAATCTTCAGCTAGTGACATTTCGAAATTCCATGGGTGAATTGCTCTCCGAAGATCCCTCGCATCTACGGCGGGTGGTCGGATACCGTCATGACAAGCTCCAGAGAGTGAAGATTTCTAGCTTCTACTCTTCGAAGAGCTTGGTTGAGCTGACGTCCCATATTCTTGAAAATTCAGCATCACTCGAGTGCCTTAGGTTGGACACTACCGATGGTCGTGGTATTAAGTGTTCTGCTGAGAGATCACATAAATGCGCTCACTTGGATAGACCCATGGAGGCCCGTAAAGCAGTCTTGGTAATCAGAAAACACATAAAGGGAAAAGTCCCCTCTACAGTGAAGCTACAAGTTGTGGAACCTTGCAGAAGGTGCTACCCTGTCGAACTGTAGTATGACACTGAAGGCTGAAGCTGATCTGATGAAGGTGCAGAGGCACGTCTTTTGTAGCCCAGTATTAGGTATCCTGCTCGAGGAATGTTGCTGCTGCTTCCAGTCCAGGGCCGTGTACTGGGTTGTAAACAGATGCATGAATATTTACAGTTCACCAATAAATCTTTTAACCTGTAGTTCTTCAATATTCTAGATATTTATGTATACTCTCCTTGTGTACTTGGTGGACACATGGTTGTTGTTGTTGATAACTTGATGCTGCGAACACATGTGGTTCTTTTCTTTACGGAATATCTGTTCTCAGGCCCTGAGAATCATCAAAGTCGGCGGACAAACGCATGCCATCAGATCGATCGTGGATTCGCCCGCGTCGTTAGACCGACATCCTGATGATGACCAATTTCCATACACAAGCAGTGTTGATCCACCCTCTCCGGTTTTAACTCCCTCACCATGTTTCGCTCAATTTTCTTGCACACTATCTATGACGGTCTATGTAGGCCATTTAGTAGTTTTGCTCGAGCCGAAGATGGACGGGGGGGTTCCACAGTAAAAGTACATTACTTCGGTAGACAAAGAAATAAATATCTAATTGGATAGTTGATGAAAAAAAGACAAAATAATGCATCCTCTCTGAAAATACTAGGATGACGTTGAGAAAACGAAGCAGTTGACACATCATCACCATGTTTTATGATCTGTTCAAGACATCAATCTGTATATATGTAGAACAGAGATCATAAATATGAATGTGAAATGATATGGAAGCTAAATTCAATAATAAATAACATACCGGTAACTTGCTAGATCATATTAATGGTTTTGGGTAATTGGCATGCATGGTTATTATAACCATGAAAACACCGCAAAATAACGTCATCTTCAATGTCAGCAAAGATGCCTCGCTCAATGTAGCACATAATGCTATGATCCACCCATTCATCATTCATCTTATTCCTCAACTCGGTCTTGTTAATATTCATAGCTAAGAAAGATCGCTCAACTGTTGCGGTGGCAACTAGCAAAATCAAGGCAAGTTCAATGAGGCGATACACCAATGGGTAGCATGTGTTTCTATCAGTTTAAACCATATTTACTGCAAGATTGCCAAAATCATTGCACCTTGAGAAATCTTCATCACTTCTCACATCAACAACAAATGTAGCAAGTTGATCTCGTAAGTTAACACACTCATATCCTGAGAAATCAGCAACATAAATCTTGGCAATTTAAATTAGTTTGTCACCTTCAAAGTTGGCAAAAGAATTCGTAGGATCAAGACGAGCAATACATGTCAACAACCGTGTTGATTTTCCAGCAAAGTGATGGTTTAACTCAACAAGAATCTGATCAAGAACAACATTAAAATGCCATGATGAAAATGATGATAGTAACTTACTAACTTTGCTCCACGACCCCTTGAACGACCTCTGAGTGGTATTGTATCATCAATATTTGGCACAATAATTTTCCTGCTGGCACAAAATACCTCACTTCCTCAAAAATCTCTTCCCAACCATGTTCCCTCATGTCATTCATATTCTTCAATACTGATCCAATCAATGCAATAGCATGAACAATGTTCTGATTTTTCCTTTGTAAGCATTGTGATAATTCTTGGGTCTTCCCCAAGACTCTAATCATCAGATGCATTATAAGAACAAATTCAAAGTGTTCCATCCTTTCTATCAAACCTGAAGTTTAATTTTTTTGCTCGCTCTCTCCATCTTCACACATATTTTCCAATTCCTCCAATACATAGGTCAAGATTAGTTGAATACGAACCAAAGTTTTGTGATGTGTACCCCACATGTGTCACCAACCCTTGCATGACTAGTATCTTGGTTTTTTCCTCTTCCTGGAAAAATTTCACCGGTCCCTAACTGTTACATAAGTTTGTCATGGTGGTCTTGGAGAAGTTGATCCTTTCTCTTACAAGAAGCACCAACAGTGGTACAAGGAGAGTGCAATTATTGAAGAAGTCCTCAACAAAAGTACAACACTTGACAACAGAAACAACCACAAGTTGCAATTGGTGAGCAAAATAGTGTATGTAAAAGGCATATGGGTTTTCATCCAACATGCGTCGTTGCAACCCATGAAACTAACCTCTCATATTTGAGGCACTATCATATCCTTGCCCTCACAATTGAGAAATAGATAAACCATGTTTGATAAACATAGCATCCAAGGCTATCTTAAGAGAATATGGTGTAGTATTAGGAACATGCTTAATCCCAAGAAACCTCTCAATAACTTCACCTTTTCCATTGACAGACTTGCGTGAAAAAAAATCAGTTAGACATTTGATAACATGATAGAACTAAAACATCAATACAAAGATTGGCACATACCTCAAAATTACTGCCATTTGCTCTTTTATTGATTTATCACGAGACTCATCAACAAGCACCGCAAAAAGACGCCCTTTCAATTCAGAAATAATTATATTCATTGTCTCATGTGCACAAGCTTTCACTAAATCTTTTTGTATTTCAGGAGCAATCATTTGACAATTCTTGGGAGTATTTCCACCAAAAACACTTGCAGCTTTGGGAACTTTATTTTTGTACCATTCCAATATCTCTAGAAAGTTGCCCTTATTGCTTGAGCTTGAGGATTCATCATGTCCACTAAAAGCAAGAGCTTGCAAAAGAAGAAACCTCACAATACCTAAAACAACAATCAAGCGAGTTTTATATTTCTGCTCTCTCTGTGTTGTTCTCAGACCACACATATGTAGGGGTTCGTAGCATGGAAAACAAAAAATTTCTACCGCATGCAAACAAACAAGCCAAGATCTATCTACTAGATTGTAGCAACGAGTCGATAGATGAACTCACCCTCGAAGATTCCAAAGCGGTTAACGAGAGCGGATTCTCGTGGGTGATGTAGTCGTACTCTTCCCGATCTCAAGATCGTGTAGACGATCCTTCCGTAGCCCAGCGTTCGGCGGCGCTCCAGATGGGTCACATTAAATTTTCGATGAAGACCTTCCTCTCCCTTGTTCGAGATGGGGAGGTTGTAGCACTCTCCTCGCGATTCTGCAGCACTGACGGCATGGTACCAGTAGAGGGAGATCTCGCGAGGCCGCCTTAAGCGAGGCAGTATGGTGGACTATGAGAGAGGCTTGGCGATCTAGGGTTTAGAGGCACCAAGTAGAGGGAGCTAGGCCGGTGTCTAGGGCAAGGTGATTGCCCCAAGTCGGCGGCTTGGGCAAACCCTAGGGCGGCGGCGGCTATGGTGGCCGGCGGCGGCTAGGGTTAGGTTTAGAGGGGCAAGGTGTAGGTTTGGAGGGGCAGCCCTGCCCTCCTTATATAGGTGGAGGGGGCACGCCAAGGGGAGGGGAGTCCCTCCCCAACTCGGTCTCCAAGGGCCGGCGGTGGAGGGAGAGGGACTTCCTCCCCAAGTAGGTTTCCTACTCTCCCTCCACCAAACAAAATAGCTGTTTGACTTTTCAAATTGGCGTTTGACTTTTCAAACTAGGATTTGATTTATCCCTTTATTTTGTTCAGCGATGACACCTCGTACATGATGCAACCATTCCAACTTGTAATGACACATTCATGTACCCTTCCCCTCCGGAGTGCCGGACATTCCAGAACCTTCTAGAACATTCCCGATGAAAACACCGGAACCATTCTCCAATCCTGAAACAAGACTTTCCTTATATGAATCTTATTCTCTGGACCATTTCGGATCTCCTCGTGATATCCCGGATCCTATCCGAGACTCCGAACAACATTCAGTCTCTTACTCATCATTCCATAACTACTCAAACAACATCGAATCCTTAAGTGTGTCTCCCTACGGTTCGTGAACTATGCGGACATGATCGAGACACTTCTCCGATCAATAACCAATAGAGGAATCTGGAAATTCATATGGCTCCCACATATTTCTACGATTACTTTGCGATCGAATGAACCACTTACATACGATACCAATTTCCCTTTGTCTCACGATAGTTTACTTATCTGAGGTTTTGATCGTCGGTATCTCTACATACCTAGTTCAACCTCGTTACTGATAAGTACACTTTTTCTCGTTCCCGTGATATGTGATCCCTTGTGAGCCAGTCACATGCTTGCAAGCTAATTGGATGACATTCCACTGAGAGGGCCCAGAGTATATCTATCTGTCATATGGATGGACAAATCCCACTCTTGATCCATGTGTCTCAACCCATACTTTCCGAACACTCAATGCCATCTTTATAGCCACCCAGTTACGGTGTGGTGTTTGATGTCATCAAAGCATCCTTCCGGTGATGGTGATAAGCATGATCTCATGGTCGAAGGAATTAGGTTACTATGTATCAGAAAGCTTATAGCAAATGAACTATATTAAATGACTTGATCTTTATGCTACGCTTAACTATAGGAGTATGTCCATCACATCATTCTCCTAATGATATGACCCTGTTGTTAATAACATCTCTATGTTCATGATCAGGAAACCATGATCATATATTAACCAACAAGCTAGTTTAACAAGAGGCTTTACTAGGGACTCTTTTATGTTTACAAATCACACAAGTATTAATGTTTCCTATTAATACAATTATAGCATGGTATGTAAACATTTATCATAAGTATGAAGATATGATAATAACCACTTTATTATTGCCTCTTGGGCATATCTCCAACAGTCTCCCACTTGCACTAGAGTCAATAATCTAGTTCAAACCTTTGTGTATTCAACACCTATGGCTTTCTGGTGTCGTATGTACACGATTTCTAGTGGTCAACTGATCTCCGGATCTGACACTTCCAGGTCCGTGTGTAATTGCATGTCTTTGCGTCTCTAGCATCACTCATTCTCTAATGAGATGGCTTTGTACAAATTTGGTCCTTTGGTGTGACCTTTAGTTCTTTGGGGTTAAAACATGTTGATAATATTGTCGTACAATATATCTCCATAGTATTATCCCTGCTGTGAACTACACCTAGTTTGATAACAAACTACTTGACACAAATGCCCTCTTTTGCTGCTATAATAGCAGTTATATACTTAGCCATTTTGTTGTAGTATCTGTCACAATATCTTAACTTTGGAACTCATCCAAATTCATTATGGAACTCTCATTCCATCATATTGTGCCACCCTTAGTTTAGATTGAGATAAACTTAATTTGTACTTTGTGACAAAACTAGTATCAATGTAATTCATTTACAATGAACTAACCATCTATTTGTCACTTCTACAAAATAATATATTCTTAGTTCTTTTACAAGATCATAAGAATATCTTTACTATCGTCCAATAATCATCTTATGAATCATTCTGGTATATGTTCATAACATTTGGAGTATAGGACATATCTGGATTTGTACATATCACGGTATGATTGATATAAATACTCTTTGTGATTTCATACATCAAGTATCAATCTATACTTGAATCTTTGTTTCACTTACTAAGTGTCAATACACTTGAATATATCATCAACATTGAACTCATTCAATCCTTTCTGTGCGACAAGAACCTTTCTTGTAGTTTCTATATTGAACTCATTCAATACATCATCTATGTACTTTCGGCACAACCATATTAGCGTCTATTGATGCCAAATATTTGAGTTTTGCCTAAGTCTTTCATTAGGATGAAATTCTTAATATGTGTTAATAAAAGATACATCATTTCCAATCAACAATATGTCTTCCACATAATGTATTAGAAACATTTCTTAGCGCTCCCACTTAATTTCTTGCAAATGCAAGCATCTTCATCGTCTCCGATGAAATTAAACTCTTTTAACAGTTTCATCATAGTGAAGATTCCAACTCCGCAATGCTTACTTCAACCATTGAAGTTTGCATATGCTTTTAGCATCCTTTGAATTAACAAAACCCTTTGGACCGTGTCATGCACATGTCCTTGGTAACCATTCTATTAGAAGAACTTGTTTTGTTTATTCAACACATAACAAAATTATATGTCGTGGTTGCTACATTAATCCATCTAGACTAAATATCGCTTTGAAAGATCAGATCTTGTCATAGTCAACCTTTGAACATTGTTGTGAACTCTTTCCCAACATGTCGACTATTTCATAGATGTGAAATATCCATGTCTATTTCTTTATAGATCCAAATATGACTGTAAGGTCTTGTACCTTTCCAGAGGGTCTTTCAAGTTCAAAGCTTGATCTCTCGTATATGGAACTATCACGGATTTTATGGCTTTAAGCCATTTGACGGAGTCAGGGCCCATCATCGCTTCTTTGCATGTAGTCGAATCATTATCGTTAAATAATGATTTAACTCTCAAATCTTGGTATTTGATTGTTTACCCGACCTTCTTGTTTCAATAGGAACTTAGTCCTCCGTGACCACAACCTTTGAGGCACGTGAGCCATGAACATTGTTGCTGCCTCCGGAACACTTTTCAGCGCTGCGCAACTCTGCACATATAGCTAAGGTTCTTTTAACCCTATCAAAGTTCTATTGTCCTCCCATTTACGAAAAATTCCTTCTTAAAGAAACTTGACGTTCTAAGCGACAAACACTTTTGTCTTTGGTGTTTATGGAGGAATACTTAACTATTATTCAAAATAACATACAAAGATATGTTCATCCGATTTTGGTTGCAAACATCTTTCTTATGCATAGCATACCAATTTTTAAGAAAGGACAGCTTGGGTTTTATCCCAAACCATAACTTTATATGGTGTCAATTCAACGGATTATGATGGAGCTCTTTTTAGTGGAAAAACGGTAGTCTCTAAAGCTTTTAATCTTTAAAATATAATGACAGTTTTATGAATTACACCTTTGATCTTACCATGTCAAACAAGGTTTAATTACAAATCTCGAATGCTCCATACTCTTATGGTGTTTCGAAAAATGCAAATCCATGGAACGATTCCTTAAATCTTAGGTATTATGCTAAACTTGTAACTCAAATATCTTCCTTTATGATCTTATCATAAACTATTTATATTCTTGTTACAATGATTTTGCACTTCATCTTGAAAGTCTTTGAACTTTTCAAATGTTTCATACTTCATCTTTATTAAGTAAATATTCATATATTCACTTAAATTTTTGGAGGAAGCATATGAAGTTGAAATCCATCGCTCTTGACTACACATAATGGACTTCATACAACAATATGTACAAGTTCCAATATGCCAGTCATTCGTTTCTTTTGGCCTATGAACGAAGTTTTAATTATCTCTAGGAAAGTTTAACAAGCGTCATTTGATCAAAAATCAAAAGACTCCAAAATTCCATCCATATGGAGTTTTTTCATGTTTTCTTTCCAATATAATATAAACGGCGACGTCACTTTCTAAGTGATCTTTCAATCAATCGTCTTTCGACATTTTTAGCTCTTATTTTATGGATGTGATTTATCCAACTAGATTTGTAAATCATCCATCTTTTATGGATTATGGCAATTATTTGAACAACCCTTTTGTTCTCATAATACCTAATAAAACAAATCTTGAAGGCAAACTTTGATGTTTAACGAGCAACACAATAACCCTTTATTTGTTCTCAATGAACATTATCACATATTCTTTTGCTAGTTACTTAGGCCATTGTAGTTCATGAATTCTGTTGTTTCGTATGATGATTCATACAAACAAATTCAGTATTCAATACTTAAGAACCACATTATTTAACAAGCAAAGAATACAGCCATAACACGTATATCCTCTATATATCCAAACTGAACAATTCTAGTCTTTTCTTTTCTACCATATATTTATGAGATTCTCTTTCAGTATTTCTTTTCTGTTTGAAAGAATCTATCAATATCAATAGTGGAGCCATATACATGACACATAGTCCAAAGCATGTATAGTAAAATACCAACGTCTTTGGACTTGCACTTTGAAGTAGATCACCATCATCAAATGTTTGGTGTTCTTTCAAATTCCTTTCTTTAGTAATCTCTTGGTGTAGTAAACATTTTACCTACATCAGATATTCACCTTTATCATGGAATTATCCATGATCAAGCTACTTTTAGCTTATAACGGTGAATCGCGAGTATAATGTTGCTCTCCAAAACCTTTTGGAGGATTAGGACAACTAGTGTCTCCAACCTTTTGCAAATTCTCATCAAATATGAGAACATGACTTTTGCCATATTATACTCTATCATGTTGCAACCAAAACTTTGTTTCAGATATCACAATATCTTCCACACATCATGGTTTTTGAAACAACTCTTTCAGATCCTAGATAACCTTGATATTAAGACAATCCTTTGAATATCAAGAATCATGGAGACAAACATGATACTCATACACTTACACTTGGAATTGTCACTCTTGATTTAATACCAATTATTAAACTTCATGGAGTAACCGGAACTTACTGAAAGTTTGAAATAGGACTTTTAAACTTTAGATTAACACTTCAAAACAATACGATACCAGTTCGTAAAGTAACTAACCAGAATTCTATAATTCTATCATCTCAATTAAAACTAAGCGCAAGGTGGTAAACGGATGCCAATGACTACAACAACTATGCAAATTCACTTTGATTTAATTTATGATAAATAGTGTTCAACTTTTAATCATATTGCCATTGAACTCCCACTCAAAACAATATCCCTCACATTGTTTTAGTGATCACACGAACCAAATCCACCACATCAAAACCGATCATCACGAGAGTTGATGTAGCTTCAATGACGAACAATCAACATGTTCATCATATCTACTATATGACTCATGCTTTACCTTTCGGTGATCCGTGTTTCGAGACCATGTCTGTACATGCTAGGCTCGTCAAGATCAAACCTTAGCTTCCGCATGAGCAAATCTGGCTTGCTCATGTTGTATACACTCGCAGAATCTAACACACCCGATCATCACGTGGTGCTTTGAAACAACGAGCTTTAGCAATGGTGCTTACTAAGGATAAACACTTTAAAACTTGAAATTATGTGCTTGAGGGATCATCTTATAATGCTACCGTCGTGAACTAAGCAATACAAGATGCATAAAAGGATTAACATCACATGCAATTCATAATATGTGATATGATATGGCCTTTCTTCTTTGTGCTTTCGATCTCCATCTTCAAGCATGAACATGATCTCCATCATCACCGACATTGCATCAAGGTCAATGACGCCGCTCCATGGTTGTCGTCCACCAGCTTCAACTATTACAACTACTTTGAATAGACACACGGGTCTTAACAGAATTTAAAGACAACCATATGGCTCTTGCCGGTTGCCAACTTACAATAAGGAACATTGCATACATCAAATATAATCACAATTATGGCCATATCACATCACAGCACACCCCTGCAAAACAAAGTTAGACGCCTCTAATTTTCTTTGCATGTTTTACGTGGTTTGGGGCTTTCAATAAGTGTCGTTCTAACTTACGAACAAGAACCACAACATTGATACTAGTATTGTCAATCACTCGTTGTAAATTGAATCTTAACTATGTTGGGAGAAACAGGCACCCGCAAAGCCACTTATGCAATACAAGTTGCATGTCAAGCGTGGAGCAAGTCTCATGAACGATGTCATGTAAGGTTAGCCCGGGCCGCTTCATCCCACCATCCCGCAAGATGCAAAGTACACAAGAAGCAATCGGCAACAAAAGCATCAACGCCCATAATGACCATTGTGTTCTACTCGTGCAACAGATCTACATATAGACACGGCTCTGATACCATTGTGTAGGGGTTCGTAGCATGGAAAACAAAAAATTTCTACCGCATGCAAACAAACAAGCCAAGATCTATCTACTAGATTGTAGCAACGAGTCGATAGATGAACTCACCCTCGAAGATTCCAAAGCGGTTAACGAGAGCGGATTCTCGTGGGTGATGTAGTCGTACTATTCCCGATCTCAAGATCGTGTAGACGATCCTTCCGGCGCCGCATTCCGGCAGCGCTCCCGCAGTCGGTCACATGTTCGGTACTCGATGAAGACCTTCCTCTCCCTTGTTCCAGCAGGCAGCGGAGGTTGTCGCACTCTCCTCGTGATTCTGGCAGCACGACGGCGTGGTACCGGAAGTAGAGGGGAGATCTCGCAGGGCTTCGCCTTAAGCCGGAGTGAGTATGGTGGACTATGAGAGAGGCTTGGCGATCTAGGGTTTAGAGGCACCAAGTATAGGGAGCTAGGCCGGCATCTAGGGCAAGGGGATTGCCCCAAGTCGGCGGCTTGGGCAAACCCTAGGGCGGCGGTGGCTATGGTGGCCGGCGCCGGCTAGGGTTAGGTTTAGAGGGGCAAGGTGTAGGTTTGGAGGGGCAGCCCTGCCCCTCCTTATATAGGTGGAGGGGGCACGCCAAGGGGAGGGGAGTCCCTCCCCAACTCGGTCTCCAAGGGCCGGTGGTGGAGGGAGAGGGACTTCCTCCCCAAGTAGGTTTCCTACTCTCCCTCCACCAAAGAAAATAGCCGTTTGACTTTTCAAATTGGCGTTTGACTTTTCAAACTAGGATTTGATTTATCCCTTTATTTTGTTCAGCGATGACACCTAGTACATGATACAACCATTCCAACTTGTAATGACACATTCATGTACCCTTCCCCTCCGGAGTGCCGGACATTTCGGAACCTTCTAGAACATTCCCGATGAAAACACCGGAACCATTCTCCAACCCCGAAACAGGACTTTCCTTATATGAATCTTATTCTCCGGACCATTCCGGATCTCCTCGTGATATCCCGGATCCTATCTGAGACTCCGAACAACATTCGGTCTCTTACTCATCATTCCATAACTACTCAAACAACATCGAATCCTTAAGTGTGTCTCCCTACGGTTCGTGAATTATGCGGACATGATCGAGACACTTCTCCGATCAATAACCAATAGAGGAATCTGGAAATTCATATGGCTCCCACATATTTCTACGGTTACTTTGTGATCGAATGAACCACTTACATACGATACCAATTTCCCTTTGTCTCACGATAGTTTACTTATCCGAGGTTTTGATCGTCGGTATCTCTACATACCTAGTTCAACCTCGTTACTGATAAGTACTCTTTTTCTCGTTCCCGTGATATGTGATTCCTTGTGAGCCAGTCACATGCTTGCAAGCTAATTGGATGGCATTCCACCGAGAGGGCCCAGAGTATATCTATCTGTCATATGGATGGACAAATCTCACTCTTGATCCATGTGTCTCAACCCATACTTTCCGAACACTCAATGCCATCTTTATAGCCACCCAGTTACGGTGTGGTGTTTGATGTCATCAAAGCATCCTTCCGGTGATGGTGATAAGCATGATCTCATGGTCGAAGGAATTAGGTTACTATGTATCAGAAAGCTTATAGCAAATGAACTATATTAAATGACTTGATCTTTATGCTACGCTTAACTATAGGAGTATGTCCATCACATTATTCTCCTAATGATATGACCCTGTTGTTAATAACATCTCTATGTTCATGATCAGGAAATCATGATCATATATTAACCAACAAGCTAGTTTAACAAGAGGCTTTATTAGAGACTCTTTTATGTTTACAAATCACACAAATATTAATGTTTCCTATTAATACAATTATAGCATGGTATGTAAACATTTATCATAAGTATGAAGATATGATAATAATCACTTTATTATTGCCTCTTGGGCATATCTCCAACAACATAGGCCACAATTTGTCTCTGATTTTTGAAATCAGCATCACACTTTCTTGCCTTGTAAAATGATTTTTCTTGTTTATTTTGATCTGCTTTGTAAAAGAGGTCTTCCTTTCACCTTGTATCTATTCGGCCGATATGGCTTTATTCTATAAAGCAGGGCGAAAGATTTAGGGGTTGTTTAGTTGTGCTTATTTATGGCTTTTCATTTTTGGCTTATAAGCCACAAAAACACCTATTTAGGTGCTTTTAATTTGGCTTTTGGCTTATACCATCATACTACTATGTCCAGTTAAAAGTCAAAAGCATCTATTTTGATGCTTTTATGACTTATAAGCCAAACTCTAAAAGCTAGATTTAAGACCAACCAAACAGGCCTTATAGCCATTGTACATAAATCGTACAGCTCATTTACCTTTTTTGAGACTCCAATCTTCCGGTTGGCTGGTGGCCCATGTGAGAGTTTCTCAGGGTTGCGCTTTCGGCTGTCTGGCTTCGTTTTGCTCAAAAAAAAAGTGTTCGGTATCCTTCCGTCTGGTGGCGCCTGGCTGCAATTTCCTTCCCCCCTCGGCCTCTTCGCATTATTGGAGTGGAATCCAATCGGGAGAGAGATTTCTCTCCTCGGGCCTTGTTTGGCAGAAGAGATTTTTTGTGTTTCTCTGAGTATAATCCCACGTGTATTGGGTGAAAACACTTCCTTCACCCAATCCCCTTCTTCCACCCCAATACTCCTCAAATCCCTCCTCATCTATCAAGTTCGGGTGTTTGGTACACAGGGATTTCATCCGGTTGCAATGTCAACGTAGAATCAAATGAGAGAAAGAAACATGACGTCGTGATGTAAAGCAATAAATATCAGATTCCTAGCGTTTGCCTGTTCGTCTGTGTGCTAGCGATCAAGTCTCAAAGGCAAGCCAGCTGGTTTCTTCTTTGGAGGACTCCGATGCGGTATCCTCGAAGAGCCGCCAGAAAACGCGAGGGGTAGGGGTGTCGCGATTCCACGTCAACCCGACGTGTTTTGTGGGGATTGCCGAGTTTAAACATACTTGACACCCGCATGCCAAACAGTACGTTAGTGTTTTCAAGTGTCTTTGAGTTGGGCTGGGATTATACCCAATAAAACCGGTGAAAACTCCCGGACCAAACAAGGCCTCAAGAAACGGGGGTCAACTCGAGAGGACTCTTCGTGTCAACTCATCTTATGAAGTCAATGGAGCAGGATACTCCTCGCCGGCAAATCAAAGGCCGCAGTAAGCCACCGCCTCTTGTCTATCTTCTGATCTTCATGTTCAGTCCTCCTCCGCTTCAGACTACACTGTCCTTTACTTTTCATAAAAGTACATAGTATTAATTGTACAGCATTGCTGGGGACGAGTGAAAGGCACTTTTCTTAGGATACCCATAGCACTGAATACGTGCTTCACTGTCATGTTCTATTGGATTGTACAAGATTTGTGAAACTTGGACAAGGCTGCAGTGTTTTACCATAACCATGACGTGTTGCAGATGCATCAATTGGTTCACTAGCTAAAAGGAAGGGCTCACCCTGCCATCAAGACGACGCGTCTCAAACTGGCAAAAGAAAAAGATATTCAGGCCGTCACCTTCCAGAGGTATCTCTTGTAATGCTGATAACGGAATAGTTACATCGCAAGTAAATCATCATTATGTTACCTAAATGTATGACCATACCGCAATCTCCCGCAGTCTTTTGTACAGTACTTTGTTCCGGTTTCTAGCTTTAGTTCTGCACCAGAAAACTTTGTTTCTAGTATGAGATCCATCAGTATCTATATGAGGAGTGGTATCTTGTGCTGACTTGCTCTCCGATTACTATGGTGGAGAGCCAACTTGGAACCCTTTTCGACATGTCTTTAGCCTTGTCCGGGTGCTAGAACCCCGGCCCCAAAGAAAGTGTGATTTTAACCGAGGTTGCTTGGTAGCACAACCGTGTATTCTGCCATTGAGCTACCCAATGATTCCCACAGCTATTAAATACAACATAATTGATGTAATGTATGCATATATGGGTATGCTAGGTATATCATATTCTCTATATTTTTACGCTGAACTGAAACAAGAAACCATCGAATGCTTTGATATTGCTAATTTACCATGATTCCGCATCAAAACAGGTAGACAATGTTCAACATGGGATACGATGAGCAAGTAGACAATGCTTAACATGAGTTAATTAACAAACTCAAATTTCGGATAAGCATCACTGAAATGCAGGAACAAATTCTAAAATCCAAGTTTTTTCCAGCCTCTACAACTTCACCTTGAAGCTGCCAAAATTTAGGATACTCTGTCATGCCATAAGCCGTACTCCTACCATGCCCCAGCCATGTCTGAAGCCACAAATGTTTTTTTTTTCTTTACATGGAAATGTTTAGGCATGTCTTGGACATACGTATCTGCTAGGCGCTGTGTCCAGTGCTGTGTCTGACAAGGACATAAGTTTTATCTACTGGTACTTTATACTTTTTGCTTCTGCTATTCATATTTTGAACTTCTCTACTTCTACTTGTGCATGCAGGATATCTGGCATCATATATGTTCTTTTCTGCCACTGAAAGATGCTGCGCGTGCTGCTCGTGCGTCCCATGTCTTTCGAGATTCTTGGAGGTGCCATCCCAACCTCAACTTTACTAAGGAAACAATGGGCTTCAATCAAAATGCACGTATACGGAATAAAATGACAACAAAGTACAACAGCAGAGTTGGCCATATTCTGAAAAACCACTCAGGCATGGGTGTGAAGACACTCCACCTTCAATTCTATGGTCCTTATAATGCCAGCACAAGCTACTGTCTTGATAGTTGGCTTCAGATTGCTGTTAAGCCAGGGATAGAAGAACTCACCCTTGTACTGAATTCAGAGAGCGAGCAGTCATTAAACAAGGAAAACTATAACTTCCAATGCTCACTTTTATCTAACGGGAGCGGGAACTCTATTCGTGCGCTGGACTTCATAGGCTGTGCCTTCCACCCCACGAAAGGCTTCGGTTGCATGAGAAGCCTGACGAGTCTGTCTCTGGGTTCTGTGCATATTACGGGGGATGAGTTGGGGTTCCTACTTTCCAATTCTCTTGCTCTGGAGAGACTGGAAGTCAGCTGTTGCAACGACATAATTTTCATCCAGATACCTTGCCTGCTGCAGCGCCTCAGCAGCCTAAGGGTGTCCCAGTGTGACATGCTGCAAGTGGTAGAAAGCAAAGCTCCAAATATCTCCAGCTTTGACATCCACTTTCATGGTAAAAACGTAGAAATGTTACTTGGAAAATCATTGCGAGCCAAGGAAATAAAGATATCACATCCTTGTGTTCTTCAAGATGCTCGTACCACGCTCCCGTCCAGTATGCCAAATCTTGAAACTCTCACTATATATTCATATGGAGAGGTATGTGCTCTAAACCTTGCTGTAGTTATTATATAGCAAGTTAGGGAGACTAATCTTAGACTTTTTTATGCAGGATTTCAGTACACCAATGTTACCAAGCAAATTCCTCCACCTCAAATATTTAGTCATTACTGTAGTTGAATGGGCCTTTCCGGACACCGATGATATTTTCTTGCTCATTTCTTTTCTTGATGCGTCTCCTTGCTTGGAGACTTTCGACCTAGATGTAAGTTACTCTTCCCCCTGCCGTTATATTTGGTAGTGACTATCGTACATTATATATAGTGTACTTCGAATATTATACGTTGGATCAAGACTCGCGAATCGCAATATTGAGCGTTGGATCAAGACTCGCGAATCTAAACATTGCCAGCCGTTGGATCTTTTATTCGAAGAATATAGTGTACGAATAACTTTGAATATTGAACGTTGGATCAAGACTCGCGAGTCCTAATATTGTCATCTGTTGGATCTTCTTTTCCATTCTAGTATCTATAAGATACTACAATAAACGATATGCATAAACCTCAAAACACACTTCTCAATAATTCTAGAATCTTCTTTGTCATTTCTATAGAGCACGTCGAGTATTAGATAGCTAATATGTTGATTTCTGCATGATACAGAGTAAGAGAAACAAATATACACTTGATATTTTATAGACGTGGCTCAAAATTATAATTATTTTTTAAGCTTTACCTATTATAATTTTATATAAAAAATGAAATGCCGTACTTTTATTATCTGATACTCACGTGTGCAAAGCACGTGCAACTTACTAGTACTCCCTCCGTTTCAAAATATAAGATGTTTTAGATTTGTGAAGGTGATGTATCTAGACTACTTTTAGTATGTAGATTCACTCAGGCTGATGTATCTAGACTACTTTTAGTATGTAGATTCACTTCAAGCCTGAGTGAACCTATATACTAAAAGAAATCTAGATACATTTGCTTCACAAAGCTAAAACATCTTATATTTTGAAACAGAGAGACTAATATTTAGAGCCAGAGATTGAAGCATGTTAACTTTTCATCTACAGATACGAATGAGACGACAGGGGCATGACTGGATTCTCGAAGACGCCTCACAGTTGGAGCGGATTTCAGGACACCGCTATGGAAATCTTAGGCGCGTGAGGATCGCTAGGTTCTGCTCCAGAAAGATGCTGGTCAAGCTAACATAGCTCCTGATAGGGTTAAGCACACGCGTTCCGCCGATGATCCGGTCAAGTTTATTCGTGAAGCCCCAAAAGCGCTCGAGGCTATCCGGACTTGCATCAAGGGAAAAGTTCCCTCAACTGCTAAGTTAATTGTTCTGGAGCCGGCTCTGTCGTGTTGACACTTATGTGTCGGGCCTATCATGATTATGGAATGTACACTTGTACAGTCATATCTGTCCGTCTGTCCAGTGTTCGCCCCACAGTGTCAAACGTACCGTCTTTTCTCGTTTGCTGTTTCGGGATGTGTGGATCTCTGGCTTTTGAGCCAGAACCTAATAGTGGCTAAATAGAGCTAGTATCTATAAACAGCGTTCAGTGGTGTGATTATGATCCGTTAAAAAAGTAACGGGATAGTATTGCTAACCATGCCATGTGTTTTTACTTATTTAATGAGGTAAATCATTGTAAGATGGATAAGTCTAGAGGTAGATTTTTCTGGGAAGGTGTAGGGGAGAAGAGGAAGTATCATATGGTGAAATGGGAAAAGTCTATGCAAGCCTAAAGAGTTTGGGGGCATGGGTTTCGCTGATACTACCAGGGTAAGGAACATCTGCTTGTTAAGCAAGTGGATTTTATAGGCTGGATGATTTGAGTTGTGAAATCTTAAGAAGGAATTATTTGGGGGATGCTGGGTTTTTTTTTCCAATCTGGTGATGATAATGGCTCTTGATGACAAACTACGGAGGATGAGGCCGGCGGTGGTAGAAGACAGAAGTAGAGTAGGGTAGTTCTTCAGTCCTTGTTAAAGAAAACTGGGGAAAACGAAACCATCAGGTTTGCAGCCTCACCGAGAATTCTGAGGAGCTTTTCAGTGCGCCTGACCTGCAGACAGGCCTCTCATCGTCAACTCTGATGTTCATCCCTTGCCGAACAACGATCGATTACAGTGTGAGCAGCAGTTCAGAAGGTTTGCACCAGGTGAACCGTGCCTTACTGAACCCTGATCCTGGAGAAATTGCATGTAGCGGAGGTCAGGGTTTTTTAGGGCCGATAAGCAGGGAACAGAGCCATCTCTAAACTAAACCTGTCACAAAAATCCATGTGCTCGTCGTCTCGGCAGATCAATGGACTTTCATCAGCAGCAAGGAGCAGATCAACCCATGGCAGCTTTATGCTTGTAGTACCTCACACCCGGCACCAAGGTTGAGGGCATGTGGGCACAAATCACTGGTTGTGAGGACATGAGTTGAAGTTTCGGACTCTCTGATATCATACAGTACAGCCTAGAAACTGGCCAAGTCCCTAAACGCAGAAAATTCAACTGAAAATCGGACATCACACACTGAAATTTTGCCACAGTTGTCAGGGCACTATTGATCGAGTTGCTAGAGTTCCCCTGATAGTCGTCAATGGACTTGGTGTGTTTTGCCCTATCAACTTCGGGCACTGGTGGGACTTGTCCCGATATAATTGTGTCTAATTAGCTAAGCGAGCCTTCACTTACGTTATTTAGAGAACTACTATATACTCGGTAGACGGTTTACATGTACATCTAGTAAGACTATTTCAAATTATAGAACTATACTCGGTAGACGGTTTACATCTAGCAAGACTATTCCAAATTATAGATCGAGTGCGTCAAGAGTTGGCAGATAACCCCCTTGTTGATACCTTGCGTATCATGTGAGTTTTGCAGATTACTTCTATACTCACCTTGCTCCCCCGTGTGCTTCTATCCAGATATTGCAATCAAAAAGTGGAAATCCATGACAGGTTATCTCAACTAGCGGTAGCCCTGAGCAACTCTCAACAAACAGGACCCGACTTGTAGTGTAATAAAGTGCACACATTGTGGCTACAAATTCAGCACACTGTGGTGGACATCCTAACATGCTTTCGGGACGACAGCACACCTCTGAATGGAGATCTGTGTTTCTCTTCATCGCATGCAATAAGAGGTAATAAGTAATAGTATGCCATTTCTACTTTAAGATGGAGCTACAACATGTTACAGTATACGCCCCCATCACTCAAAATTTAGGGGCGCCCTCAACCATATCAAAGAAGTGCACCAAACTGTCTATCATTTTAACTGTAATAAACCAATACAACCGACGATGCTCAACAAAGACCTTGTCGAAGATAGATCTGTATACTGTTTGCCGGTTTTGAACAATTTCCACACCCCCAACCATGCTCCCAAAAAATTACTGTAGGCGGTATGAACAGATTGGCTCATACCCAGGCCTCTGGCTATCCCCCAAAAAAATGATGTTTCTCACCTCTTGCTTGACATTGATCTTCGCCCAAACTACTCACTGATTCATGAGTAGGCCACCGGACGTATCATCTTGATCTACTGCCTTCTCGTAAAAAAGAATGTAAGCCTCACAGTTGAGGACTTCCTGCAGAGAGGTTTCCCTGACCTGTGAGTCGCTTGCATAAAACCAAGATTTGGTGGCGCGGGACTGCTGCTGCCGACCACCTATCTTGCCAGATCTTACATATGCGACATAATGCCCACATGTCATGCTTCCCATGTGCTCGACAACAGCAACTAGCCGATAAGTGGTGCTGTCATTCTCCTTAGATCTGCGTATTAACAAACCAGTTATTTCCAAAATCCAAGCCAATTTTAAATGATGCAAGTAGATGAATTTCTGCCCATAAATCAGATATGGAAAGTGAACCATAGGCCCCTAAACTTGCGAAAGTATGTCACTTGGGTTTTAGACCTTACAGTAACACATTTAAGCATGTGAAACATGAGATTGCACATCTAGGTACCTAAACTTGTACAAGTATGTCAACAGAAATCAAACGGTGCATATCAGATGTGCTCTAAACTGTGGAATTCTTACACATTTAGAACTAGAACAATACTAAACCTAGTTTGAGTCCCTAGTGTAAACACAAAATGGTGAGTGGTGAGCAGTCAACGCAGCTTGTTGTGTATACCTTCAAACCTAAGGGTATGTTTGGTTCTAGCCCATGGCTAGCCATTGCCAGTTGATTGGCAAACATTGGCAAGAAAAGTGCCAAAGAGGCATTGGCATGCCAAATATTTGCCAACCCAAACAAAGACCAAAGTTTTGGCCATGACCAAGAAATTGGCAGGGTATATCTTTTGGCCACAGTTCAAACATAGCCTAAATCACGTATGCAACACTCATTGAGTTGGAATAGCGGACCTATTTTACTAGTTTATAATAACCTTATTCTATTTCTTTCATGATAAGGACGTCACAGAGTAATTTGCAAACAATTTGCAGAAAAATGTTTAGAGAAAACTGTAATGATTGAGAACCCATGAATCGACATCATATACTATTGAGATCTCTATAATATTTATCATTTCAGTTCTCTAGTTTGCTAGTACCTTCGAAATAAAAAATATCTACTCCCTATGTCCCTAAATAAGTGGCGTATAACTTAGTCAAAAAGTCGATGTTTTCTAACTTTGACCAAATATATTAAAGAAATCAACAACTAAAATATTATGAAAATATATCTCATATTCTTATGATGAGTCTATTGATATTGATTTGGTATTATAAATATTCATATTTTGTATATATTCTTGGTCAAACTTTGAGAACATTGACTTTTTATTTGAGTTTATACGCCGCCTATTTTGGGACGGAGGGAGTATGAATTAAAAAAGAGCATTCTGTGCTATCGTTGTTAAAGAAAGATCCACCAAAGTAATAAGTGAGAGAAAGGAAGTGTCATTTTCATCTTCTCATATCATTGTGGCAAAGTGCTACCTGGCCAACTACTCCCTCTGTTCCAAATTAATTGACTCAGTTTTATCTAGATACGCATGTATCTAGACGCGTTTTAGTGTGTAGATATATGTGCATCTAGACAAAGCTGTGTCAATTTTTGGAACAGAGGGAGTATTAATTTAGTAAACCATAGACAGTCAGTGGTGTTTCCTTGTGGCTACTAGAAACTATTGCTGCAGGTAAGCAGAAAATTGTTGAGTTGATTAAAACAAATTTGGTAGCTTCAACTGAGTTAGAAAATTTAGTACCTTGGGTCCATGAACGGCCGTATATCGAGCATCTCCTTAAAGCACACATGACCTTTCAGTTTCCTGAACCGACCATTAGAGTCATGGCTGAATCTGTTCAAAGTAATTGTCAATACAGGTGGTGCCTTGCTGATAAGAATTCTTCTCATTGCAGCTCTGAACACCTTTGTTTTATCCACTTTCTGTTTATTTTGGTTCTCTTTTCCTTTGTTTGTCTTGCCAACCATCTTCGTTCTCTTCCTCCTTCCGATATTCACCGTGAAGCCATCTTCATTATCTTTGGGGCTGGGTAAGATGCTTTGTGTCCAAGATGGAAGGCTAGTCACAGCTTCTTCATCATTGGCACCAGATTCAACCTTTTTGTAGCTATTAGTACTGCAAGAGGCAGAGTCATTATCACCACAACCCACTGCCGAACTTGTTTCTTCAGTGGCTACATCCACATTATGCACATCTTTATGCTGGGCAGAGTCATTATCACCACAACCCACTGCCGAACTTGTTTCTTCAGTGGCTACATCCACATTATGCACATCTTTATGCTGGGCAGAGTCATGCAGTTGCTTACTGGACGATGTAGATTCCACTGATGAGCTGTTCAAATCCCTACAATCCTGGTGGTTTGTTTTACTGTCTGTCTGTTCAGTAGTGCCAATGGCAAACACTTCACCTTTTTCTATTAAAGTAGTATTTCCCGTGTTTGGACAATTACCATCGGATGTGTTTTCAGCATCAACCAAAAGAGGATTCGTATGCACCCCTTCGTTACAGCACATGTCAGAATTTACATTGTTAGAGCAAGTTGCCATGATCTCATCAATGTCCTCCTTTTTGCTGCAGCTCACGGTAACCTTATCATCATCCTTCTTTTCCTCGCCACTTGCCATCATCTCCACACTGTCCTTTCTGTCACTAGTTGTCATCTCCTCAACCTCTTTTAAGTCATTGGTGTTTGGGTCTACCATAGCGATAGAACAGTGCTCACAATGCCATGATTCAGATAGCATCTCTGGCTCAGTATACAAAGCCAAGCAGCCCTCTACTGATACCGGAGCATTACTATCGTCCACTTCATCATCAGCACTATTGCTACTCCAAACCATCACATCAATATCTCCAGCTGTACCAGTTTCTTTGTTAGCATCAGAAGTTACTTCAGGCTCACCGAACATATCACCGAGACCAAAACAGTCATCTTGCTCTCCATCTCCACCATATAAAGGATGTGCATAAATTTCTGCTACTGGAGAAACGGCTGGAAGGGGACCAATAAAGTTTGGATTTTGTGAGCTTTCCACAGTTCCTTCCATTCCTTCGGCAGTGGCAACAGATTCTTTGTAAGGAAGCAAGATAACAGGCTGTAAACAAGCTGCATTGTCAACAATGTCCACACCTGAGTGCTCAGAACTCAATGCCTGGTCTTTGGGCAAGGCATCATCTCGACTGTAAAATGAACCGTCTATGACATCCGTGTTGTCCCAGATATGTCCTGCTTCAGTAGAGCATGCAGAATCAAGAACCTCAGAGTATGTTTCATCTGCATCACCAAGATAATCCAACCAGGACGTGTCACTCTCCACATTTGATGCGGTCTTTGGTTCATGGTTTGGAACAGAAGCACACGATTCACTGCACTCAGAGGGATCAGGCCCTTTCTCACTGGCAACCTGTCCCAATTCTGAAACTGGAACCTGGGAATCATTGCATTCAGCAACTGTTTGGACTTTTTCTTTGCTACTCTCCACTGCTGTAGGAAATACCCTAGTAATAGTTTTCCCATATCTGCGATTTCTGTTCCTATCTCGTATGGATTGCTTGGTCTTCTTCGCTTGTGGGGATGAAAAAGTCTTGGCTGGAGTCTTCCTTGATGGAACTGGAAGCGAGAGATCAAGGAATTGATCATGTTTAACAGACCCGTGTGTGCATTCTGTGCTGGACACAGTACTAGATAGCTGACCCCCAAAGATGGATTCAACAATCGTAGGAACCCCTGCACTGGTAGTATCCTCCGCTAGCTTCCGTGCTTCAGTTTCCTCCGTGCCTAAACCATCAAGAAAACAGCGGAGCAACTCATGGCTGTCCTGCATCTGGTAGCCTTTGAACTGAGGGTATTTTGTGCTGATACTTGAGAAGAGGCCCTTTGGGCTCAGTGCACCTCCTGCATCATTTGAAGCACTCGTTTCGACAAACAGCTTCCTCAGCGACATAGCAATGGCTCCTACTGGAACATCTGGTCCTAGCATCTTGCTGCGGAATCTATCAAGGGCTAGGAGGCTCTGCAGCACTGCATTGAAGAAACATGTGTTTCCAAGATTTGGCAGCCCTTTAATCACACTGCCATGGGTGTTAGCCAAAACCAGTGCATTGCTATCCATGGCACCGATATTCATCTTATCAGGGGCTGCCGCTGGTGCTGCTACAACTGTCTCTACTACAGGCATCTCGACAGGCACCTCGCTTTCACACGACACGCAGTAGACGATAGTTGGTTTGTCATAGCGTGCAGCCCACCAATGCCGGTCCTGCTTGGCGTGCCTTCTGGCATGGCCGTATGGCTTGGAGGTATCTGACATCTCACCACCACAGAAATGCCGGCCGCAGTCCAGGCAGACCCACAAATTACTCGTATCCTCCTTTGCCTTGGCAGCACCTCCGCCTCCTTTCTTCTTCTGCTGCTGCTTACCGCCTTTGTCTTTGCCACCCCCTTTCTTCCGGGGGCCTTCGTCCCGGCAATGCTCACACGCCACGAGATGCTTGGAGTAGATGATGTCCCGGAGGAGCTTATCCATGTGGGGAGCGTCACGGCTGTAGTGGCCACAATGCTCCCTGTCGACAACTTCCCCCGCGGAATTGCCCGCGTCCTGGGACGCGGCCTCGTCGCCGGATCCAGCATCAGCCATCGTCTCCCGCTGCTGTGCCTTCTTCGACTTGGTCTTCACCTTCTTCGCCATCCCCTCCTGAAACACAAACGAATCCGGCATGAGGGCGAGCACGCGGATCCAATCAAAACCTAAGTACAAGACGGGTCAGTAGCTACACGGCCACCAGGGGCGGATCTAGCAGGAAATTTTCTGGATGTTGGTGGGGGCCTATGGATTATGCTCATACCTCAGAAACAAACGCCCGAAACTGCGGACGGGGTCGAGACGGCAGGGACGCGACGAGGTAGGACGGGAACGGCGACGGCGACGGCGGCGACGCGCGTGAGAGGCGGGCGCGTACTGCTGGGGGCTGAGGGCGGAGTCGGCAGTGGAGCTAAGCTACGGCGCGGCGGCAGCTCTAGCTAGGTCACGGAGATACTTGAGGGCGGCGCCGCACAGGGTGGGATTTGGGGGGCGCTCGTGTGAGAGAAGAAGAAGAAGAAGAAGAAGAGGAGGAAAAGGAAGATGTGTACCGATGCGGTACGGGACTCCAAATCCGTGTTGGGTATGAACTTAGTTCGTAATCGTTTCGAATAGGAAAACTAAATACAAATCGTACTATATCGAATATTATGGAATCCATGTGACGTGGCTACTCTCTGTCTCATCACGGTCTCGGAGACACGTCTTTGACCATAAATTTGCTGGCTACAAAGTAATACTCCCTCCCTACTTCACAAACTAAAACATCATATATTTCTAAATAGAGGGAGTAGTAAGTAAAATGATTATAAATAAAATAATTGCAAGAAATTTTTCCCATACTCAGTACATATTTTTAGTTGCATTAATCTCAAATTTTTAAAATGCTAAATATACGAACATATTACCTTTGATTTATGAATAAACAAAGCGGATGAACGCACCTCGCGACATTTAGCGTGCAAATTTGTAACAAGCAAAACATCCAACCTAGACGATTAATTAAAAGTAGACTCCAAGCTTCATCAATACTTTTATGAGTAAAACTCTCTCTAAAATAATTATCTAAGAAATACAGAAATCTCGCAAATAAATTAACCAATATGACAGCTTTTGGATAAACCATGAGATAGATTCTTGCGAAGGAGATCTTTCGGTCTGTCAATTGTGCTTCATGCGGATGGTGGCTCGGCGACGCGTTCTTCGGGTGTCCGGCTGCCAGCGAGGCACAACTGTGAGTGAGGTGGTTGTAGTCGGGATTGTGCACGTCAGAGTGACCCGCATTATCATTGGCGCTGAAGCACGGGTCTCGCGGTTCCCCCATCTTCATCCCAGAGTCCTCTTCATCTTTGTTGTCTTGCTCGTCAATGTCACGAGCCCATGTTCTTCGCTTCCTCCTTCGTCCCTTTTGTGCCAGCTAGACCTATAGAGAAGATGATCCCTTGTTGTGCTTTGTCTTTGTCTCTCTCGGCTCTCTTCCTGGTTATGGCGGTTGCCACTTCGATGTATCGTCTGTTTGTCCTGCATCTTCGGCCTGATTTGCGCTCCGTGGTGTACGAAGCTGATTTGCACGGTGTGAGTTGGGAGAGACAGATGACTCAGGGAACGCCTTGCCCGACTAGTCTGGTGCCAATGGCGATGACACTTGCGGTGTCATTCCCCTTCTTTGGGGCGTCATTGCAGAGCCTTCCCCTTCTCTCCCTTTCTTGGTCTGGTGCTTCTAGGTAAAAGCATTTCCCCTTGGAGCGGGCGACGGCAGCACGAGTCACGTCGCCTTAGAACCTTGATCCTCGGCAGTCCCCTTGTCTGCACGTCAGGTGGCTTCCCTAGGCTGGTGTTTGGAGTTCCATAAGACGTCGCCTTGGTGATCCCGGTGAAGGTGGTGGCCTGATCCGGCAACGACCTATGTTCTTTCGTTTGACAAGAGGGTATAGATCTCAAACCTAGGACGCTACAGTTTTCTTTTTTGTCATGTCTTGTGTAATCTTGCTTCTACTGGTTTAGATGTTGGTCTTCTCTCTTGTGCTTTATCTATAAGTTGGTATCCCCAGTTTGTACTCATACTTGTGGTCGTTCGGAGCTTTATTAATTTAAAACCAGGCTCTTTGAACCTTTTATCTAAAAAAAGATCTTTCAATCTCCTGAAATTTGAGTAATACTCTCTCCAGGATGAGACCAAAAATTATATATGTGACAACAATCACTATAAGTTTTGAGAGGTGTATAACATTTTATATGGAAATGCCTCTTCAAAGAGTCACAATTTATCATGGTCCGTGTGGAGAAGAGAAGCGTACCATTTGCAAGCATCATCAATAAGAGATATATACTTCCTCTGTCCAAAAATACCCTGCATTCTAGGTTTAGTCAAAGTCAAACTTTATAAAGTTTGATAGAACGTATAAAAAAACTATAAACATCTATAACACCAAATATATATAATATAAAAATATATCTTATGACAATTCTAGTGGTACTTATGTTGTATTATAGATGTATATAATTTTTTCTATGAATGCAGGTATTTCCGGACTGAGGGAGTAGTATAATTTTTTCTTCACCTTTTCTTGATAAATACCAAAAAATTAAAATAATTAAAACCTTTATTTAATCATTTGTAAATGGTCCAATATAGTTTTACTTTCATCACCTGCAAAAGGGTCACTCCTAATATCTTTTATAGCATTAGCTGGTATTTGATATTCCTCCCACGTATCGGGAGGTTTATCATAATTATTAGTAACATAATGAACACAACTTAAAATAGAAGCATTAATAATTTCAGTACCCATAATGAGTAGTAAAACTAAAATACTCCCTAGTAATAAAGATAGATTCTATGTTTTGGCGCTAGAAAAGTATCTTTATATCCCACAAGTGTAGGGGAACAATTATAGTTGTTGTTGGTTTGGGGAAGAAGACATTATAAAGGGGCCGAAAATCTAACTGTTACAACTCAGATTCGTTACACCTGGACTGGACGCACTTAGGCCGCGCAAAGTCTAGGCCCGATACAGTTCTCACCCAGACTTAACCCGGAATTGGCAAACAAAGTGACAATACATGGGTAAAGATGTGATTGTATGGAAAAACTTTAAATATGAGATAGGTGTAAAACAAGGTATATGAAGTAGTTATCATCCCTAAAGAGTTCAAAGAGAGTCCCCTCTTATTAGTACGGACTTTCCAACGATGCAAGAAGCATAAGAGAAACCAAAAAAACTTTAAGCTTCTTTTCCCTTTTTAGAATTAGGGGGTTGACAACCATCTAACACCTTGTTCCTCTTGTACAAAACCTAGCATGGAACTCGGTTAAAAAATTAGTTCTCTAATCTCATGCCATCAACACCAAAACTTACTTAGGAATGGAGTTGTCCCTTCAGTGGATGAGGATGAGCAAACTTGGGATGCGTACCATAGTCTAGAAATAACTTAGCCTAGAAGACTTGATAGATTTTTTGTAGTGGACAGGGTCCTATGTGGCATGATCATTATTTATTGACCATGATAGGTGGCATTTGTCACTAGATGTGCTTTGGGATGAATTGGACGTGTGGGATGATTTGCATATTTAAGTAAAAAACTTAAATTGAAAATATTAGTTGATCATTGTAGTCCTTCATATTAATTAAGTGAAAATTTAATTAGCAATATGGAGGATCAAAAAGGATCCAAAGATGACTTTAGTTCCAATGGTTATATTTGATTTCATCAAGACATGATCATTTCAGTTGCAAAACACTAATAGTTAATTATATTCAAATAGTTTGATCTATTTAGTGTAATGCAAATGAGTTTAGTTTTATTGTTTTACAAATATTGAGTAAGTTATGATTTCAAAACAATGCATGGCTATTATGCATTTTAGACCTTATTGTTTTCCATGCTTCTATATAATACATTAAGAGATCTATTGAGTGTTTTATGATTTAGATAAAGAGGAGTGAAGTTGATCAAGATTTTGATTAGAAGACTTGATGATTTTCTATGCACAAGACAATTGCGCAGCACAAGTGACAATAGGTAGGATGATGATCAGGGTAAGAATAGATATGATATTGGCTCTTTAAGGAGGTGTTTGTGTTATAGTTCAATTTTATTTACAAGCATACATTACTTCTACCTCCCTAAAATAGAGTTTTATCAAATTTTATATCACTCACCTTGATGATCTAAGTCTAAATCATCAACTTAAATCGAACTTTAATCACTTAGATAAGTTCTATAAAAAAACATTTACCCAAAATTTACATGCATGAATATAATGCACACATCTATTTTTTACCCATTTAGAGTCTCTTAAACTACGGAATGTTACATACAGATTCTTCCTCGGATCTCCTCTAACTACTCGTCGTAGTCCTTATCGAAGTAGTTGATGTAGTATGTGTATGCATCATCCTCATAACAATACGTGGTTATACAAATCGGGCCAACTGTTGCTGAGAAAGGGAGAAAGAGAGCATGTATAGGGAGACACCCTAAATGAGTTTTGTCATGACTAAGGGTTCTCCTGATTCTCATAGTCGGAAGGACATTTGAGCCTTGATGCTATGTAGCTCAGATCATTGTAGAGCTTCATTAGGAGACCCCAAGAGGAAGGTATGATGAGCACATCAGCAAGTTTTTCCTCGGTAGGAAACTAAGGTTATCGAAACAGTAGGAGGAAGGAAACGACTCAAAGGTGTTGCTAGCACCTTGGAAATCTGCACAACACAAACTCAAGCCTTTGCCCCAACGAAACAGTAGAAGGAAGGAAACGACTCAAAGGTGTTCTCCTTAAGATAAACAGCATAACATGCTGGGTAAACAAATTACAGCGGGGCAATTGACAGGACAAATCAAGGCACAACAATGCAATATTAGACATTCATGATCCTATGAGATTTGATTGGGCAATACAACAAGATACATAAACCGCCATCCAACTGCATCTATGACTAGTAATCCACCTTCAGGTTATCATCTGAACCCCCCTCCAGTATTAAGTTGCAAGCAACGGATGACATGGTTATATCCCATGGGTACACAACGTTAGCATACCTGGTCCAGCCCAAGGGAAGGCCCACGACAATATACGTGGCATGTGGAGATTTCGGGTGGCCCAAGCCCATGACGTCTTTGGATCCTTGGAGAACAAGACTAGAGTAGATAGAATTTCAAAGGGGCAAACCCTAATCTATAACCGACTCGACCTACGCCTGGGACCTGCCTATCTATATAAAGGATAGAAGGGCATGGCGAGGAGGGACTCAACTCACCTCATACACACCACACGCCAGATTACATCTGCGCATCCCTGTAACCTTCGGTTCCGCCATAATCAAGAGCAGACAAGCAGGAGTAGGGTTTTCCCTCCGGGGGCCTGAACCTGGGTAAACTTCGTGTCCCCACGTTGCTTGTCTGTTAAACGTTTCGTGATCTCCAGCATCCCCATCTTCTCCAAAACCCAAGTCCATAACAATGGGCATTGACGAGTCGAAACCTCGTCAATTGGCGTCGTCTGTGGGAACTGGGGGCGCTGATTGTGCGATCGTGACGGTCCCATACGGAGCGATCTACAACTCATCGGCGATGGAGAGTCATATCCTCTTTGGCACCTTCGACTTCACCGCCCACTCGCCAGCCACCATGAGGGATTTCGAGACCGTAGGCGACGGGCTCGAGATTCTGTTCATGAGCTTCTGCTTCCAGGTGAGGCAGACCGGCACCCTCCGCCTCCCAGAGCGGGTGTCATCGCCATCCATCAGGCCCGCTTCGTGGGTCCCACCCATCAGCGTGTTGCGCACGTCGATGCTAACAGATGAGTCATATGACAGCATCAGCTCCAACTCAGATCTGTGCGGCCCTCCATCAGACGAAGGAACCTACGGTTCCGGATCCAAAAGTTGCGGCAGCAGGGACCCAATCCACGGGCATTACCAATGCGGCGTGGTCATCCAAGGCAAATCGGAACTGCCACCGGGTTCGAGTACCCCCAACCCACCACCCAATCTGCCGCCCAACCCGCAGGCTGGGAACGGAGGAAACCCACCCTAATACGCCCAATTTGCATCACCTCTCTATATCATAATTTACCTCTATTCATTGATATTTATCTTATTATGAGGTATTGCTTATGTATTTTCTACTGTTTATGCATGTTGTATGATCCTTGGAGGATGGACTGCCGGAGTCTGGATTTTGATGGAAAAGAGGGCATTTCGATGCAATTTCGTGAAGATAAAAAAAATACCAGAAAAATATGAAAACATATTATTTTCTCAAAAGACGAAGGAAGCCAGAAGGAGGGACGAAGAGGGGCCACAGGGGGCCCACACCCCCTAGGCGCGGGCCCACCTGACCCCGCGCCTAGGGCAGGTGTGGCCCACCTACCCGGCTCCTAGCTCCGCTCCATGAAACCCTAAGGCTAGGGGAGCGACCACACATAGATTTCCGTCGCCTCTAGGGGCGGAAAACACCGAGAGAGAAAGTGTAACATCCTAGGATTAGCACCTATAAATAGAGAGGACACAGGTTTGTGCATTGCATTCATGCATAAGAAAATCCAGGGAATTTTTGCACAAAACTAAAAGAGCTACAAAGGGATCGGGATCTCTCTTGTACTGAAGGAAACTTCGGAGCAAGTGTGATAGATTTCGACATGACCTTGGTAGAATTCTTTGTTTCAGGGGAAAATTTGTTCAAACATGTATTTGAATTTCAAATGTGAAATTCAAATGAATTTATAAAATTCACAAATAAGAATTGGAAATATTTAATAACTTGAAATAAAATGATTACATAAATAATATAACAAGTATTCTTTATTAATATAAATATATATGCATATAGTATTATTTTACAATAGATAAATAAAAGAATTCTTTATATAAGACATTGTCTTTACAATTAGAAAACAAATAAGTAGGAAAAAGAATTACACTTGAAATAAATAACCACATTCTTTATTACAACAATTTATATGACATTGTCCTTATTACAATATTTTATACTAATAAATTCCTAAACTAATGTTCTTTTATCCCTACATCATCTGGCATTTTTCTTCTTGATCTTCATTTCCTGAAAACAAAACAAAAAGAATGATTAGTTGGTTAGTTTGCTCTTAGAAGTGAACAGTGAGTTGCACTGTTAAAAATTCATCATTGAGCTAAATTTTGGAGAGGGGCAAGTTTCACCATGACAGTTAAAGTAATCAGATAAAGATCCCACAAATATCAAGTTTTCACTTGATCTCATCCACACCAGCAGGTCCCACTTGCAAGCAGCTTGCACATCAACATGCAAGTATGTGCTGTCAACACAGGAGCACACCAGGGGAGGATAAGAAGGAACCAGCCGTGGCAGTCACTGCTGCTAGCTACTCCTTCCACCCCAGCTCATTTCTTAGCACAAGATCTCCCAAGTCACACATAAACAACCACAACCATTATTGATCTATCTAGCTCCCACCTCAACAAGAACTAGTTTCTACAACACTAGTAGAAAAAGGCCAGGAAACCATCAGCAATATTAGGAAGGGCAGGCAGTAGCTAAAGGTGGAGCAGTACAACAGATCAAGTAAACCTGATCATCACATCAAAAATCACCAACACCTGGTTGCTTAGAAAGCCATCCAGGGTTCAAGAAACAAAAGCTTGTCAGCAGCCAAGAGGAGCTAGAGTTAGGGGGAAAGGTTATAAGCACAAGTTGTAGCAGATCAAGGAGCAATAGTAATAGACCCAGATCTTCAGCAAGCCCTAGAGTGCTCACCAACAGCAGGTAACAATCATCTGTAATACACATGAGATCATGTAGCATATATTCTTAAATCATGCATACAGATCTAGGAGTACTAGAGAAATAATACACACCCACTTGGTCCATCTACCTTTCAACTAGATTTTCATCTAGGAGGATTGGATGGCAAGCTTCTCTCAGACTGACATGCAAGTGGCATATCTAGATCATCACTGAATCAAAATATGAGGCAACAATAACATCTGTTCTTATAGTTAATTTATTTTAGTCTCAGCCTTAGCATCACAGACAAGAATCCTCTTAAAATATTTCCATCATTTATCCATAGAAAGGATAATTCTGTCCAGTGCAGCCAGGTAGATAACAGCAGATCTAGTATCTGCTATGTTCCCAAAAAGTTATAGCCTCAGTCTTTGCATCATAGGCAGGGGCTATGGCACACTTATACTATTCATACCAAAGCCATAAAAGCATACAAATCATCTTTGCACAGACCAGCAAGCATGAAGGATTGCTGGGCACAAATCCAAAAGAATTGGAATTGCACCTCAGGCACAATCTCAAACTCACCTCCACCAAACTCTCAACCTAGTCTTTAAACTAGAACATCAACCTTCATCAAGTTTGATAATAAATCATTTTCTTAGATATTCAAAAATATCTGAGAATCATTTTATATTTTAAAACAAAGGTAACTGAATCAATCAAAGATTCAGTTACATACTGCTCATCTTCACATTTTGATTCAAGGCAACTCATACTACAACAAATATCATAGCTCAAGGCAAATTACTGCAATATGCTTACACATAGCACCCAACTAGGAGCATGAATAACTCAAGTTCAATATCAAATTCCAAAAGGCTTGTTTCATAACAGCAGTAGCTCAAACAACACTACAAGCCACCAATATTGAAGCACATATGCTGAACCAATTAACCTTATGCATTTCCTCAAGACAGGTTCATTGCACAGCAAGCAAAACCCACTGGTATAAGTACACACAAATAACTCATCTCATAATCAGGAAATAACTAGCATGACCACTTACAAATAAAATCTGAGAAACTGTCCATGCCCAATCCTAGGAACATAGAAATCAATTAATCAATGTGCTAAATCACTCCAGAACTCACATACACATAACCCTGTTATTAAACATTATGTTCATGTTCTAGTTATTCTGTCCATACAAATTTCATCTATAGTTATCACTATAGCTATGCAAAGTCATATAAGAAATCCATGGGAAATTTACCAAAACCTGTCCAATTAGCACAAAGAATAGCAACATATCTTATCTTTAGTATTGCCAGAAATCAAATGGTCAATGAACTGTTATCACTATAAAAATTTCACCATTTAACTAGATTCAGATAGTATCATCATCTACATTGACATTCCTAATTCAGCATAGAACTAATAGGAGATTAGTTAGACTAATTCTAATCTGATCATGCAAACAACCTATACTGGCATCTGACCAATACCCCAAAAACATAAAAAAATCTATTTAGTTTGTACAAATTAACCAGGGGTTCCATGAATTCAACCTTGACCAGTAAAACAAATTGAGTAAAACCATTTAGCAGTCAACTCAACATCAACCAAAATCATCAGCACGAAGGCTGGTCACAGAGAAGAGAGTGGAAAGAAGGATGGTCGCATGTACCTGACGCCCATGGCACAACCACAACGGCGTGGAGAGGTAGAGCCTGCGCGACCGAGGTGGCACACCACAGGGAAGGCTTCACCGTACACCATCACCAAGATCATTTGCAACATAGCAATACAGAGACCACCACCACCTAGCCCAGCATCAACCTCACCACCAAGGCGGCACAGGGAGCACCCATGAGGGGCACAACATCCTACACCTGCCTAGGATGTTGACTACAGCGAGCGGCGGCGCCTGGATCAACAGCAGTTCGGCCTAGGCAAAGCTAGGGTTTCAGCCAGATGCGTGCGAGGCGACGATTGAACCAAATCGACCAGGAGAAAGGAAGAGGAGGCAGGGGTTAAGCCGCACCAGCACACTTAAGCAACCGAGGGCGTCGGATTTGGCCGGCGTTGGCCGACGAGGGCGACGGCGGCATCGTGTGCGGATGAGGCAGAGAGACGAGAGAGGGATAGGGGATTGTGTCACGTGTGTGCGGGTGAGAGGAGAGGAAGAGAGGGGTGGGCTGTGGTCTGGATGACCCAGGCCAACTTAGATGGGCCAGGCCAGCCCATGTACCAACCCAAAACAGCCCAAGTCAAATAAAATAAGAAATTAAATAAAAGTAAAATAAATAAATTACCAAAATAACCTTTAAACATTTCCAGCTATAGAAAATTATAGAAAAATCATAAAAATCTATTTAATATATTAGAATTATCACAAAAATAATATCCACCTAAGAAAAATATAACTTTACTTATTTAAGTTAATAAAATGCAAATAAAGATTAAACACTATTAAATCTTAAGTGAAATTTCATTAAATAAGGAAAAATCCTAAAAATAAAAAAAAATCATTTTTGTGTATAAAAATAACTTTACTATTTTAGAAAAATACTATCATTTTTACAAATAAAATATAAATCAAATATTTAAAGACACTTAAATATTTAAAGAATTTTATAAAAATAAAGGTAATACTTAAAAATAAATAAAATTGATTTTTAAGATCTTTAATAAGTATATTTCACCAGAAAAATACTATATATATTATTCAAAAAACATTTTAAGATAAATAAAATTCATTACTTATTTTACTCAAATAAAATAACCACTTTGTTAAATCATAAAATTATTTCTTAAGTAAGAAATAATCATATTTTCTTATAAAACACCAAAACCTTTAAAGTTTAATTACTAAGTCTAATATATAATCAAAATAAAACTTAAATATAACTATTAGCCTTTAAATGTTTTTAAATCTTAAATTCAAAATAAACTCCTTTTAAATACATATTACATAACACTCATGTATAAGAAGGTGAATAACATCCATCCCTCAACCATTCTTAAAAATGACTTTAAACTCAAATAAATTTGTAAGATCATCCAATTAAGCTCCCATCAATAAATTGCATATTATTAAATTTATCTTTCACTTAAATTAAAAGGGATCATCCTTAATCATATTTACCAAAACCCTAAAACTAGATGTTATTCTAAAGCTCATCATATATTACAATTCACTTTTATTTTTATAGTTAGCTTTGGTTCAAACAATCATAAACATCTCATTTGAAGTTTATTCATGTTTGAAAGTTAACTTTAGTCACTTGTATCATCAATTAAAATATGATAACTTAACACCATTCATAACCATCACCAACCCTAATGTAAAACCTAATAAACCTTAAGACTAATTAATCTTAACTAAATACTAGTTTTTCAAATGTTATTCTATTTGCCACTTCACACAAACAAGTCTATATTAGTTCCTTCAGCTCTTAAGAACTCAACTCAAGGACTTTTTATCCCAATCACCAGATAACAATTAATCATAATCACATCATTCTATTAGTATTTGTATATTTTGGTTTGTTAACACTTAAGTTCCTTATCAATGTCATTTCTTATGAAATAAACTTAAAGATAAACCCAATCTTAAATAAGATACCTAAGATCAACTTATTCAAAATACTAAGGGTTTCACTTTGGGAATTATAAAATTGCATAGCATTATTTATGCATAATAGCATATTGCTTCTTTAAACATTAGTCCTTACCGGACCAATGATGCTGATTTCAGATATTGGATCGTCTATTTTCTCGAAGACCGTGAGTGCATAATCTTGTAATCACAAAAGGCAAGTTCACACTTGCTCATGTCCTTTGATTATTTTCTATAAAGTATTTTGCAAATCCAGTGTTGTCATCACCTGCACTTGAAAAAGGACAGAAAACACTATTTTTATAATAATGTGACTATAGGTTATTTACCATGAGGTAATAACCTACTATAAGAGTTCCGATGGTAAAGGAACATATTATCTAGGACTTAACAACCAATGTCGCCAGTGATTCTTGCGCCGTATATTACGCGTTGACCATGAGATTTGGAATAGGACGAAGAAGTCAGCTGTATCTTTTCCCTCTCGCATGGAGCTGGATGTGCGGGTCGTGGCTGTTATCACTCGTAGCGTGCATATTATTTATGGTAATTCGTAGAGGATATGCAACATATGGGTGGGATCCCCCAACGTCCCACGATAGTTCCGGCATCTGAACGGTTTGTACAAACCATTGTCGTAATTCAAAAGGTGGGCATGGTGTACACCAAGGAGACATCTTGAGGGTCATGAGAAGGCGGTGATTGGCTTGGATCTTAGGTTGGGCCTCAAACCAAGGAAGTTTGAACGGGGACATACTCCCGGTCGTGCAACAAAACCTAAGGTCTCTCATGGGTAAAGTGACGCACCTCTGCAGAGTGTAAGAACTGTAACTTGTTACTCCCTGTTCCGGGAAGGAGATGTGAATGCTACGGGAAAGGAACTCCATGAAAGTTCTGGTAAACCCGTGAAGGCTGATGGACATAGCTTTTCAGAATAAAATCAACATTTGAAGAAATGTTTACGAAAACTTGCATTGCCTACGACCTATGGTCTGTGGCTGTAGATAGTGCATCAAACACTTCTCTTTAGTGAATTTGCTGAGTACGCTCGTACTCAGCGTATCATCTTAACCCTTGCTAGATCTCGGAGAAACCAATGACGTTTCCAGGAAATAAGTCACTTGAAGAGTTGAAGATATCTAAGGAAGATCAACGGAGTCGAAGACCTTACCAGAATCTATCAAAGACAAGTTGAAGCATAGAATAGAAATAAAACTCCTAGAATCCAGAACCTACTTCTGTAGAATAATACTATAGTAGTACTTTCAAGCATTATACATATATTAATAGTAGTACTTCTAAAGTAACTCCGAGTGGATCTTTCTGGTTCTTTTCAGATAATATTCCTCAACTCGAGGAAGCTCTCTGGATCTTTTGTAATATGCTATATGTAATATAAAGAATTGTCTTGGACCCGCGATGTTTCTATTGTACCACTCTGAGGGATATAATGCGGATGGAACGGTGTTCTATTGGTGTTATATCAACGACTATAGTGTACTACACCATGCAGTGGTATGTTGGGTCACCGCAGAAAGATCTCTCCGGCAGACAGATTTCTGCCAGGGGAATTCCTTCTCGGAGAGGGGAGATCGTCGCCATCAACACCGTCATCAAGCTAGGCTTCATCGGGATCATCATCATCATCCACACCATCATCTCCACCAACACCATCATCACCACTCCGTCCCGCTGTAACAATTGTGTTGGATATTGCTTTAGTTCTTAGGGGAACTTTCCCGGTGTTAATTACTATTGTAGTTGATGCTTGTGAGTGGAACCATTGGATTATTGTTTATGTTCAGATTGTTATCCATTATCATATCATCTTTGATCTTGATCCATATGATGTCTTGTGAGTAGTTCGTCTAGTTCCTGAGGACATGGGAGAAGTCATGATGTTATTAGTGGATTTGTGTTGAGTTATTATTCAATGGTTTAGTATTTAAGTTGTGGTGTTATTATTCTAGTGGTGTCATGTGAACGTCGACTACATGACACTTCACCATTTATGGGCCTAGGGGAATGCATTATGTATTTGGCTATTAATTATGGGGTTGCCGGAGTGACAGAAACCTGAACCCCCGTTAGGACACCTTTGCACAAGGGAGTGTAGGATCTCAGAGTTTAAGGCTGTGGTTAGATTTATATCTTAATTACTTTCCTGTAGTTACGAATGTTTGCAGGGGGTTTAATCACAAGTATGTATAGTCCAAGTAAGGTCGGTTCATTAGCATAGGTTCACCCACACAACACTTACAACACCAAAGAAGAGTACTCAACTATTTGAAGCGAAAGCACTTGACAGAATTCCCATGTGTCCTCTAGAACATTTGGTCTTTATAAGTATTTCCATCGACTTGTCCTTTTCTAAGAAAGGATTGGGCCACTTGCTGCGTTTGTTCTTTATTACTTGCTCTTTGTTTTGTTGCCTTATCAGAAAACCACTAAAAATCCGTTTGCTAAGTATTCACAGGGATTTCCTGCTCCATACCACTGTTGAGCACCTTCTGCTCCTCGTTGGGATCGACACTCCTATTTATCGAAAGTACTACGATACACCCCCTATACTTGTGGGTCATCAAGACTATTTTCTGGCGCCGTTGTCGGAGAGTGAAGCGCTATTGAAGAGTGGAATTGGTAAAGGAAACTTCTACCGTGAGTATTGCTTTTTGTTACTGCTTGTTACTTTGTTTCCAATATGGATAACTCACTTTGTTTTCTATTTGGGAAAACTACTACCGCTGCTAGGGTACTAGATGAACCACCACCTATTGAGATAGATCCTTTTAAAATACCTACAAGTATTGTTGATCGTGTTATGGATAATTATTATTTTGGGGATGGAACTGTCCATCCTAGTGATCACTTGCTTTTTATCCATGAATTATGTGGGTTGTTTAAGTGTGCAGGTATCACAACTGAACAGGTGAAGAAGAAGTTACTCTCCATATCCTTGAAAGGGAGAGCTGAAGAATGGTATAAGCTGCCGAAGAATGGACAATCCATGGAATGGGAGGAAATGGCTTCTCTCTTTTACTCTAAATTTTATCCTCTCAGTGAAATTCATAAGGATAGAAATCTGATATATAACTTTTGGCCTCGTGATGGAGAGAGTACAGCTCAATCTTGGGGGAGATTGAAGTTACTAATGCTTAAATGTCCTATTCATAAACTCCCTAACAATATTATTATCAATAACTTTTATGCTAGGCTCTCTCTTCGTGATAAAGATTTACTAGATGCTTATTGTGATGGATCATTCACACGTATGAAGGAATATGCTAAATGGGATCTACTAGACCGTATTCAAGAGAACACTGAAGCTTGGGAGAATGACAAAGGAAGAAAGTCAGGTATAAACTGTGATTATGAATGTATTAAATCTTTTATGGGAACTGATGACTTTCATGATATTAGTAATGAGTTTGGTCTTGATTCCCAAAGTATTGCCAACTGTTTTAAGGCCTTTGCCTCTTACATAGAAATTCCCAAGAAGAAGTGGAACAAGTACCATGATCCTTATAAAGATGTTGTTAGTCATGTTCCTGTTAGAAGTACTCAAGTTTGTACTACTAATCATATTGTGCCTGAACCTTATGTTGAGAAAATACCTTTCCCAACTAAGGTAAAGGAGTATTCTATGATGATTAGTGCAAATAGCAAAGGTACAAAGAAAACTGTGGAGCCTGATGAGAAATTGAATGTTGAACCTGTGGTAGCTATTGTGAAAGATCTTGACGCTAGAAATATAGAGGATGAGCATATTGTCTTCTGTGAAGACACTTCTAATATTATTTCTCATCCTAGTAAAGCTAGAAAAGCTAGTGTTCCAGTGCTTTCTGTTAAAATTGGTGATCATTGCTACTATGGTTTATGTGATATTGGTGCTAGTTCTAGTGCTATTCCTTATGAGCTTTACAGGGAAATTATGCATGAAATTGGTCCTTGTGAGCTTGAGGATATCGATGTGGTTATTCACCTTGTTAATAAGGAAACCATTTGCCCAATTGGTATTGTAAGAGATGTGGAGGTTCTTTGTGGTAAGATTAAATATCCTGCTGATTTTCTAGTGCTTAATTCAGCAGCTAGCAAAACTTTCCCTATCATTTTTGGTAGACCTTTCTTGAACACTTGTGGAGCTATTATTGATTGTAAGAAGGAAAAAGTTTTAACTAAGTTTGATGGAGATTCTTATGAGTTTAACTTTTCCAAATTTGATAAAGCTCCTTGTGAAAACAGCTTGCCTAATAAAGATTTCAGGATGGAACAACTTGCTTCTATTGATCTGGTTTATGACCTTGGACCTCTTTTTGGTGACTGTAAGTATGCTTTCTCAGATGATAAATTTGTTGCCAGTGAAATTTATATTGTCAACTTTATTCAAAGTGCTACGGAAAGTTATTATGAGAGAGGGAAACATGGTTTTATGCATCTCAATAATGTTAAGTTTCCCTTTTGAAAGAGCATTTTTCTATACCTCTGATTTTGATGTTTGATAACAACACACTTATCAGTTTAATCGTGTGCTAAGTGTATCACAGGTTTGATAAGGGTGTGGCACAAATATTGGCCTAACCAATTCCCCTTGCGAAAAACCAATGTGACAACCGGTAGTACCGGAGATATGCGAGACTACCGCTTATCCTGATACTACGGTCCTAGTACGGTTGGATCCGCAAGGCTGATAAGGAGATGTATTCCTCAAGGTACCACCGGGTATTACCGAGCGGCACTACCGGCCAACCGGTAGTACGCTTGAGCCAAGCGGTACTACCGCTTGGACACTGCATCGCTTCAGCGATCGGCGTTTCAAGAAGAACTAACCCTCTCGGTCTTGCTTTCGTACCAAAGCGGTATTTTGACCTGCATCATACCTACCCGGTAGTACCGGCGTCATCTTGGTGTTGGCTCGACCATTTAAGACATCTCCGGTACTGGTCCTAGATCTTTGGACCCAGAGATTACCGGTGGTGCATTAAAAGGCTCCAACGGCCAGATTTCCTAGAGGGGTATAAAACCCCTCCACCTACCTTGGGACAAGCTGCTCATTCACATTAAAGTCAAGACCACCATTGGAGCCACCAAATCTCAAGATCTCCTCATTCCACCACCCAAAGTCTTTGATCTTTGGGGAATCGAAGGAGGAGGCCCCGATCTACTACTTCACCAAAAGAGATCTTCATTTCCCCCTCATTTCATTGAGGGCCCCTTTGCTCTAGTGTTTTCTTGGAAACCCTAGTTCTTGTTTTGGTTCTTACAAGCTTGTCTTTGATTGCTTTGACAGCTTGCTTGTATTTGGGAGCCTCCGATTAAGTTGTGGATGTGTGCCCCAAACTTGTAAAGGTGTCGGCTTCCACCTTGAAGGTTGCCGATATAGTGGAAGGTGAATCGATCCCGTTGGGGTGAGATTCATCGAAGAACAAGGGAGGCCTTTCATGGCGTTGGTGGTTTGAAACCACCCCCTCTCCAAACGTAGACGTACTTCCCCTCAAAAGGAAGGAACTACGGGAAACAAATCCTTGTGTCTCCGCGTCCACCACTTTGGTTACTTCTATCCTTTACCGCACTTTACTTACTTGTTCTTACTTTGTGTTGTGGTAGCTCTTGCATAATTGTCATATAGGTAAATTCACCTTAGTTGCATTATCTAGAGAATTTACCTTATTGTCAAACCTTAATTTTAAAAAGAAGAAAATTTGAAGTAGCACCTATTCACCCCCCTCTAGGTGCCCATACGATCCTTTCAATTGGTATCAGAGCCTCGGCTCTTTATTTGGGCTTTACCGCCTAAGAGAATATGGGTAGCAACGAAGGGGATGGTGGTAGTGAGCCGACCCCGGTGACCATGGAAGATATCAAAAACTTGGAAACAAGATTGAGCTCTTCCTTGGTCAACAAAGTCAAGAAGATGCTTGAGCAACTTCTTAAAGACAAAGAAGGCTCATCACCAACCATCCATTTTACCTAAAGGGAATACATCGGTATCCCCCGAGGGTATGATGATGGGGGGTAAACAAGACAACGCTAATTCCTCCACACAACTTGATGGGGGGAAGGGTGAGCATCGTGATTCTTGGTACTCTCCCGATCCTCCCATCCCTCACCCTCATGTGTACAATAGGGGTGACCCACCTAAGCTTGAAGAGTCGGCTACTTTTGCTCAATGGCAATCACTAATGAGAACTCATGTGCGCAGCTCTTGCATTGAACTATGGAACATCATCGAGCGTGGACTCTTTATTGGGTATCCAAACAACATGACAAGAAGATAGGTTGTCAATAGTCAAATCAATGCCACTACTTTGCATATGATTCAACAAGGATTGGGGACAAAGGATTATCCACATATTGAGCACTTGAGCATTGCCAAGGAAGCATGGGATGCCCTCACCGTATTGTTTGTTGGAAATGAGAGTATGAGGAGGAACCGATATGATTCTCTAAGCAATGAAGTCGAAGGCTTCTACATGAAAGAAGGTGAAGATCACGAAGACATGTACCGAAGGCTCAAAACCACCACCACCGCTTTTAGAAATGTGGGTGCCTCACATGTGGATGATGCATGGATAAAAAGGAAATATGTGAGCGCACTCATGCCCTTTGAGCCCACGGACTTGAAGAGCTTACAAGGTAGACACAACTACCATCTCATGACCTCCAATGAAGTTATGCAAGAGATGGCCGCTTTCAAGGTTTCCGCCAAGAATGCCAAAGACGCACGTGCTCGTGCCCTTGGTATGAGCAATGTTGTCAATGTTGCTTTGAAGGCCAAAGTTGTGGATCATGGGGATGAAGATGATAGTGATGAAGGACTCTCCATGGACCATCCCGATGAAGTCAAGATTTCTCATGGTCAATATATGGATTTCTATGCAAAGAACTTTTGGAAGAACCCCGCCAAGGCCAAGATGGAAATGCAATGGAGAAGCAACCCAAATGGGAAAAGAGAGAATACCACTAGGTTGAGAACTTGCTTCAATTGTGGTGACCGCTATCACTTTGTGGCAAGTTGCCCCTATGAGAAGAGAGAAGATCATGGTGGTAAACTTGTGTTGAAGAAGACTCTCAAGGCACCTTACAAGAAAACTTTCATCAAGAAGAATCCCATCAACAAGAAGTCGGGATAAATTGTCTTGATCACTCATGAAGAATACTCCTCCGACAATGAAGATGATGAAGATGAGGAGGAGGAAACTTCTAATGGTGTGGCTGCGTTAGCCACCACTTCTACTCCAACTTTCTCACTCTTCGATTCTCCAAATGAGAACTCTCCCACCAAGAACGTCACTTACCTTATGGCAAGAGGAACGAAGGTATCCTCATCATCCCGCTATACTCCCCTAGATAATGATGAAATTGATGATGAGATGTCTCTTGATGTTAAAAAGGAATTAATTGCCTTTGATGAGTTTATGACTAACCTAGAAGGAGATGCTAAGTTACATTTTGGGAACATCTTAGATCAACTCTCACATACTCAAGAACTTCTAGATGTAAGATGTAAACTTGGGCATGAACACATGATTGAGCTAGAGGCCTTAAACAATGCTCTAGAAGAGGAACAAGAAACTAGGTTGTCACTTGAACTAAAACTTGAAGGGCTTGATGAGGCCAATGACACCATTGTTAACAAACTCATCAAAGAGCGTGATCATGCTATTGCTAAATACAAAAGGGCTAAAAAGGACAAGATTGAGTTTGGTTTGGTTCATGAAAAACTTGTCGAGGACTTTAGTTTACTTAACAAGGCCCACAAGGCTTTGGAGAGTGAACTCTTGTCACTCACAAAGTCCCATGAAACGCTTCAAACTCAATTGGCCAATATCCCTTCACCTAGTAACTTCATTCCAACTAGTAGTACAACTATTCTTGAAGAGAATGCTAGGTTGAAGGGGGAGCTTGCTAAGGCCACATTTCCACAAGGCAACAAGTCCATTGATGATATTTTGAGCAAGCAAAGGCGTAATGGTGATAAAGGGGGCATTGGTTTTGTTTCCAAAACCAAGAAGAAGAACAATAAGAAGAAGAAGGCCAAGCCCGCACAAGGGACCAACAAGACCATTGTGGATAGTAAGACTACAAGTGGTAAAACTATGTCTCATGATGACTTTGCGGGAAGTGCTAACCCTCACTATGTTCTAATGCGTGATTATTATGGTGATGTGTATGCACAATATGTTGGTCCTTATGATGGTTATATTGCTTGGTCTATTTGGGTTCCCAAGACCCTTGTTGCTAACAAAAGAGGACCCATTGAAAAATGGGTACCTAAAAAATTAGCTTGATCTTTTGTAGACATATGCTTCCGGGGGTTCAAAGTGGGTGCTTGATAGTGGTTGCACAATTCATATGACCAGAAGCTCATCTATAGTCAAGGAACTAAAGCCAAATAATGATCAAATCACCGTGACATATGCCAACAGATCAAAGTCTAAGGTAATGGGTTTCGGCAAGGTAGTGGTTGCTCACGACATTACTCTCATGAACGTCATGCTTGTTGAGACCCTTGGATACAATTTACTTTCAGTCCTTGCTCTTGGAAAGATGGGCTTTGCCGTCTTTATTGATGTTGATATTGTGGTCCTCTTGTGGAGCAAGTCTCTCAAGGTCGCTTTCGTTGGGTACGTCGAACATGACTTGTATGTGGTGGACTTTTAGGAGCAAGCCACTTTAGGTCCGATGTGCTTATTCAGAAAGGACAATGTGGGTTGGCTATGGCATCGCCGACTATCCCATGTCAATATGAGAACTTTGCAAAGTCTTCATAAGGAGGGCCATATGGTTGGACTAAAAGAAAATGTTTCCTTTGCCAAAGATCGTGTTTGCAGGGCATGTGTTCTAGGGAAGATGCATGATGCTCCTCACAAGCCTAAGAACCAAATAAAGTCTACCAAGATCTTGGAACTCCTCCATGTGGATCTATTTGGTCCTCCATCCCATGCAAGTATTGGTGGGAAGAAATATTGTTTGGTGATTGTTGACGACTTTTCAAGATACTCTTGGGTTTATTTCTTCAAGTTGAAGACTGAAACTAAAAAGACCTTTATCGACTTCATCAACTTGGTTCAACGGCAATACAATGTTCCCGTGTTGATTATAAGAAGAGACAACGGCACCGAGTTCAAGAACTACACCTTGAATGATTTCCTTAGTGATGAGGGGATTAAACATCAATATTCCGCTGCTTACACCCCTCAACAAAATGGTGTGGTCGAAAGGAAGAACCGGACTCTTATTGAGATGGCTAGGACCATGTTGGCAGAGTTTAAATCTCCATACAACTTCTGGGCCGAAGCCATCTCCACCGCTTGCCATGCTTCAAACCAGCTCTACCTCTGCAAAGAAATCAACAAGACTCCATATGAAATTCTTACCGGCAACAAGCCCAACATATCTTACTTCCGGGTGTTCGGTTGTAAGTGTTTCTATCTCATTAAAGGTGTTCGTTTGTCTAAATTCGAGTCTAAAGCATTAGAGGGTATTTTTGTTGGCTATGGTCTCGAATCTCACACATATAGAATCTATGATAAGCTCTCCGGAGCCGTCATAGAATCTTGTAGTGTGACCTTCGAAGAATATGATGGTCCCCAAGGGGGGCGTGTTGATGCTTGTGATGCAGTTGATGAAATGCCTCAGGATGCCATAGGAAGAATGGGTGTGGGATATATCCGCCCCGTTGAGGAACCCCTTATGGCGGATCGAGAAGAACTATGCTCCACTCAAGTGGAGCCCTCATCTTCACAACCTCAACATGCTCCATCCACCGAAGAGGACATTGACTCAAGCCAAAGACAATATGTGGACCCTCAACATGGTGATCAAAGTGACAACTCTTGTCAAGGGGAGCTTGATCCATTCGCCAGGTTGTCAAGTGGTGCCAAGTCAATTTCTCAAGGAAGATCCATACAAACTGCTTTGAGACAAGATCAAATTGATGCTAGAAGAGCACTTGATCAAGACCAAGGTCAATCTTTGCCTTCCAATGTTGAGGATGATTCAAATGGTGATCAAGGTCAAGATGATGGTCAAGACGAGGACCAAAATGAAGAAGAGGGTCCCCCGAGAGACAACACGGAGATCCACGCTCGTCGCGAAGCTAGGAAGGAAATAATGTTGGAATTAAGAGACCACACTCTACAAAATGTTGTTGGTGACCTAAGGAAAGACATTTCCACAAGAGCACAATTGAAGAGGTTCAGTGAACATCAAGCTCACATCTCCATGATCGAACCTAAGAAAGTGTGGGAGGCTCTTGAAGATTCGGATTGGTTGGAAGCTATGCACAAAGAGCTCAAGAACTTTGAGAGAAACAAAGTATGGAAGTTAGTTGAGAAGCCAAAGGATTGCCGCAATGTTATTGGAACAAAGTGGATATTCAAGAACAAGCAAGATGAGCATGGAATTATAGTAAGGAACAAGGCTAGATTGGTTGCACAAGGGTATTCTCAAATTGAAGGCATTGATTATGGAGAGACTTATGCACCCGTGGCTCGCCTTGAGTCCATCCATATCCTTCTTGCTTATGCGGCACATCATAACTTCAAGTTACAACAAATGGATGTAGAAAGTGCATTTCTTTATGGCCCATTAAATGAATTAGTATATGTTAAGCAACCCCCAGGTTTTGAGGACCCCAACCTCCCAAACCATGTCTACAAACTTGATAAGGCGCTCTATGGGCTCAAGCAAGCCCCACGCACGTGGTATGAGCACCTTAGAGAATTATTGTTTGACCGTGGATTTGAGGTCGAGAAAATCGATCCCACTCTTTTTACTAAGAGGGTCAATGGGGAGTTTTTTGTATGCCAAATATATGTTGATGATATTATCTTTGGCTCATCTAATAAAGCTTTTTATGATGAATTCTCAAAGCTTATGACTAGTAGGTTCCGGATGTCTTTGACGGGAGAGTTGAGAGTATTTCTTGGCTTTGAGATCAAGCAAGTTAGAGGAGGGACATTCTTCAATCAAGCCAAGTATACTCAAGATATGCTCAAGAGATTCAAAATGCAAGATTTAAATGGAGCTCCCACTCCCATGGCTACAAAGACTCATCTAGAACAAAATCCAAATGGTAAAGATGTGGATCAAAAGGTATACCGGTCCTTGATTGGTTCTTTGCTTTACCTTTGTGCATCTAGACCCGATATTGTGTTGAGTGTAGGTGTGTGTGCAAGATATCAAGCGGCTCCTAAGGAAAGCCATTTAATGGCGGTCAAGAGAATCTTTAGATATTTAGTTCATACCCCATTTTATGGTCTTTGGTATCCTTGAGGCTCAACATTTGCTCTTTGTGGATACACGGATTCGGATTGGGCGGGTGATAAGGACGATAGAAAATTAACATCCGGGGCTTGCCAATTTCTTGGTAGGTTGTTGGTATGTTGGTCTTCTAAGAAGCAAAAATGTATATCTCTCTCTACCGCCGAAGCCGAGTATGTTGCTGCCGCTAGTGCTTGCACTCAATTGCTATGGATGAGGCAAACTTTAAAGGAATACGGTGTCCATTGTGACAAAGTGCCTCTTCTATGTGACAATGAAAGTGCCATCAAAATTGCATACAACCCGGTGGATCACACAAGGACAAAGCATATTGAGATTCATCATCACTTCATTAGAGATCATGTTGCTTGAGGTGATATTGATCTATCATATGTATCAACCAAAGATCAACTTGCCGATATCTTCACGAAGCCACTTGATGAAGCAAGGTTTTGCTACTTGAGGAATGAACTAAATATCATAGATTCAAGGAGATTGACTTGATTATCTTGCACTCTCACCTAATACTCGACCCATATTTGGTTTAGGTGTAGGCATGGACATAGGGGGACTGCGGTCCTAATTGATTGGACCATCCCTCCCCCCATTATGCGCAAAGTAAACAAAATCATTCCTCTTAATATCATTTTGTGATATGTGAGCTTAATGATGAGTTTCGGTAATGGACCCAAGATATATCTTCGTGGTGCCAAGCCGAGTATACTCAAACATGGTGGCCTAGGCCACCGCCCCCTCTCAATCGAGAGGTTGATGTGCATACTCGTGTTTGTCATTTTTGAATTGATTTTTACTCATGGTTGTCATCTTTTGAGCTGTCTTCACCGTTCTTAGTTTCATGCACTCTAGTTTGGTTTTTGACATCTTTTTCTCGATTTTTAGAGTGCATGTGCTTCCCAACACAATTGTCTCAACCCAAGCCTCTTTACTCCCTCACAAAAACCGTCTCTCTATCCGCACAAGAATCACCCTTTTTCCTGGCCTTGGAATTAGATGGGACCGGTACTACCGGTTGTCTGAGCGGTACTACCTCCCCTGGGAAGTTCCCAGGGCGCATCCTGGAAACTGCTCCAGGAGTGGTACTACCGCCCACACGCCCGGTACTACCGACCACCGGTACTACCGCTCACGAGCGGTACTACCGCTTCAGGAACCGGTACTACCGGTTGGCGGAGTCGGGTATATATTGTCTGAGCGTGGGGAGGCACCCTTCAGTGCCCTATTCTTCCCCACGCTCCCCACAGGTACCCGCGCCGTCACCAGGTCCCTCGACGCCACCGGAGCCCTGTCGCGCCCTCCTCTCTCCGGATCCTCCTTGGATTCGGCCTATTGGCGGGCTCCCACTCCTTTCCACCGCCATGGATCCCGATGCAGGTGGTTCTAGGGGTGCGCGCAAGCGTTCCAAAGCTAGCCGTGAGATTGTTGAGGAAGAGACGGAGTCTGAGGAAGAGGTTATGCCACAACCAAGACACCGTTCCAAGTTGCCTGCCACTCGAGGTGGCCGTGGGGGGCGTGAGGGGGTCACCAAGCGCTCTGCTGGGCGTGGCAGCGCTCCTCCCTCTCGCCCCCTTCCTCAGGGCGTACCAAAAGTCTCAGCTCAGGGCCAAGGAAACTGTCAGACATCTATGAGTCGGAGTTTCGGGCTCTCTGGATTGACAATGCATACTCCCGCATCCGGGACGAGGACAGAGAAGACAGTCTTTTCTTCAATGATTTCCAAGAGCGTGTTTATCATGAGGTTCTTTTGACCAATATCCAGATGGTGGTGCCTCAGCAGTGGATTGACATGGAGCAAATTAACAAGAATCTTGACTACTTTGCTGAAGCTAAGGAAATCTGCTCTCACCTAGGCTTGTTCCCCATTATGGAGTTCCAGTATGACTATGAGCCACTCTTTATTGCACAGTTTTATGCCACTGCACATTTCCACATTGGCCGTACTCGGAAGATCACTTGGATGACTCAAGGTGCAATCAAGGAGGCTACACTTGCGGAGTTTCCTGCAATATTGGGGTATGAAGATCGCGGCTGGGACATTCCTTGTGGTTTTCGCTGTCACATGCGGGATCACCCTTCCAAGAAGGATGTCCTTACACCTCTCAGATATCCAGGTCATGGATTGCCGGGCAAGATCAAGGATCTTCTCCCCACGTATGACATTCTCCACCGCATTTTCCGTGAGACTGTTGCTCCTCGTGCGGGCAACAAGGATGAGATACATGGGTTCTCTGTAGACTTGATGTTCAACACCTTCCTCAACCGCGACTCAGGCACTCCTCTTGATGTGTCAGACTTCATATGGAATGATATGGTTGCTGCTGCACACTCTCGGAGGGTTCCACCATTTGCTCCTTATCTTATGGCCCTCATTGTGTCAAAGTGCCCTCCCATTGCTAGGACACTCTCCACTCGCCCTCTCATTGTGCACAGGCCCAAGGCACTCAAGATCAAGACACATGCTAAACCCCGCGTTGTGGCGGGTGAGGAGGAAGGGGATGACTCTGAGGATGCTGACAGTGGTCGTGACACTGACTATGTTGTCTCCCATGGCAAGAATGCTCAGCCCACTTGGGCCAAAAGGATGGAGGCCAAGCTCAAGACGATCTTCTGCTTCCAGATTGACAACCAGAAGCGCATGTATGAGGCGCATGTGTATGCCAAGAAAGCCAGTGCTCGGCAGAAGGACATGATGGCTGCCCAGGGTTTGACCGTATCCGAGGGGTCCGAGACCAACATCACTCCAGAAGATTAGTGGATCTCTCAGCACAGCCGTTGGGACGATGATGTCTCTTCCTCGCACCGTGCCCCACCCCCCTACGAGGAGGACTTTGAGGATGAGGAGGAGGAGGATTGACTGTCGGGACGATAGTCTTGCACTTGTCCCTTTTTGGCGTCTTGATGCCAAAGGGGGAGAAGTTGCACTTTAGGCACGGGTGTTGCATGGGAAGTCACAAGCTCGTTCTTATTTTGATCCTTTTATTGCTTGTGAACTTTGATTTCCCTCTATTTATGTGTGAGACTATGTGATTATGTCGTGGTTATGTCATGGATCCATCTTATGAGACTATGTGGTTTATTTCATTGCATCCATCTTGTGATGATATGCGTTATCTATTGTCTATATATTTCTCATCACATGTTATTGTGCAAAGGTATGATTTCAAATGCTAGTATCAATATTTGTGCACCCATGTTGGGTTTGAAAAATAGAGGGGGAGGTTTGTTTCTACACATATAGGGGGAGACCCGTCTCTATTTTACAAATCCCATGCGTTTCCTATTAAAATCATCTTTCAAAAGTGTATTGTCATCAAACACCAAAAAGGGGGAGATTGAAAGAGCATTTTTCTATCCCTCTGATTTTGATGTTTGATAACAACACACTTATCAGTTTAATCGTGTACTAAGTGTATCACAGGTTTGATAAGGTTGTGGCGCAAATATTGGCCTAACCAATTCCCCTTGCGAAAAACCAATGTGACAACCGGTAGTACCGGAGATATGCCCGGTACTACCGCTTGTCACCGGTACTACCAATCCTAGTACCGATTGGATCCGTGCAAGGCTGATAAGGAGATGTATTCCTCAGTACCACCGGGTACCACGGAGCGGCACTACCGGCCCAACCGGTAGTACCGCTTGAGCCAAGCGGTACTACCGCTTGGACACGGTCGTACCGCTCGGCAGTACCGGGCTGTTCTGAAGAAGAACTAACCCTCTCAGTCTTGCTCAGTACCAAGCGGTACTTTGGACCGGTACTACCGCCCAGACCGGTAGTACCGCGTCATACGGCCGGTACTACCGCTTGGGGGTAGTACCGCAAGGGAATACCGGGCAATACTGGTGTTGGCTCGACCATTTAAGACATCTCCGGTACCTGGTCCGGTACTGGACCGGTAGTACCGCTTGTGTACCGGTACTACCGGTGCATTAAAGGCTCCAACGGCCAGATTTCCTGGAGGGGTATAAATACCCCTCCACCTACCTTGGGACAAGCTGCTCATTCACATTAAAGTCAAGACCACCATTGGAGCCACCAAATCTCAAGATATCCTCGTTCCACCACCCAAAGTCTTTGATCTTTGGGGAATCAGAGGAGGAGGCCCCGATCTACTACTTCACCAAAAGAGATCTTCATTTCCCCCTCATTTCATTGAGGGCCCCTTTGCTCTAGTGTTTTCTTGGAAACCCTAGTTCTTGTTTTGGTTCTTACAAGCTTGTCTTTGATTGCTTTGACAGCTTGCTTGTATTTGGGAGCCTCCGATTAAGTTGTGGATGTGTGCCCCAAACTTGTAAAGGTGCCGGTTTCCACCTTGAAGGTTGCCGATATAGTGGAAGGTGAATCGATCCCGTTGGGGTGAGATTCATCGGAGAACAAGGGAGGCCTTTCGTGGCGTTGGTGGTTTGAAACCACCCCCTCTCCAAACGTAGACGTACTTCCCCTCAAAAGGAAGGAACTACGGGAAACAAATCCTTGTGTCTCCGCGTCCACCACTTTGGTTACTTCTATCCTTTACCGCACTTTACTTACTTGTTATTACTTTGTGTTGTGGTAGCTCTTGCATAATTGTCATATAGGTAAATTCACCTTAGTTGCATTATCTAGAGAATTTACCTTATTGTCAAACCTTAATTTGAAAAATAAGAAAATTTGAAGTAGCACCTATTCACCCCCCTCTAGGTGCCCATACGATCCTTTCACCTGTTTTATGTTGAAAGCTTTGAAGTTGCATTTGTTTTGTCTTCCTATGCTAGTGGCTTTTTGTCTCAACAATTCGTTTTCTCATGATACTACCATGCATAGGAAGTGGGTTAGACTCAAGTGTGTTGGTTATTTGCTTCTTGATGCTCTTTTTCACTCCAGATTTATATCTCCTTTGTGAGCATCTTTGAAACTCTCAGGCCTAACTTAAAGGCATAAAAGAAAAGTACTGGTTGGGAGATAACCCAAGAGTTTTGTCGAGTCTTGGAAGTTATTACCTCTGTAATAACCGCTCCTTATCCTTTTTGTTTTGGTTTTTGTGTCAAGTTCAACAGCTTTTGTGAAGTAGAGGAGTTGTGAAAAGTGGCTGTCCTGGGACAGATTTTGTGTTGCACCGTAAACATTCGTGAGCAATCTCAGTATGTCGGATGGAGCTATATTTTTCTGAGCTTGTTATCCAACTTTCATTAGTTCTGCACTTTTTGATTTGAGCAACAGAAGGTTTTCGAAAAAATCAATCTTTACTTTGATCATTTTGTGATTTACATTATCATTTGCATTTGCCTCTTTTAGAAGCTTTTGTTTTGATAGATTTTAGTTAAAGTGTGAACCTAAAGGTTTGTTTTTTTATTACACTAATGTTGCCATTTAAGCTTGTGTATTGCCTTGTGAGGAAAGGAAACTTCTAGGAGAAGGAGAAAAGGAGTCTGAGAGTTCGTCTTTGAATAGGTAAAAGTGGTGAAAACAGAAGGTTCGTGAAACCCCAATCTTTTTATATTTTTGATATTTTTAATATATAAGGAAGACTACAAGACTAAACAGAGGAGGAACCGGAGTCCGGGGTGGACAAACCCACCCCAGGCATGGGCCCAGCCTGGCCGCGCCTGGAGGGGGTTTGACTCCCCCGAACTCCGACTCCGCCTCGTTTTCGTGTCAAAACCTTCCTTATGCTTTGAAACTTCATAATATATAACCCCACAGATCCCCTGAGATTCATGCATCGTGTTCTCATCGTGTTTTCGTTTTGATCTGTTTCTGTTAGGAAATCTTCTCAAGTTTAGAGCACCATAGTCTCCACCAACGACAAAGGCAATAAGCCCGAGGAAGATGATCCTCGCAAACCCAAGGAGGAAGAGATTTTGGTAGGTTATGAAGGAGACATGGAGGAGGACAAGAAACCGGACACCCGCACTACCGTCGCGAGCATTGGAGTGGTGGCAAAAACTATCAAGCTCAAGAGGACAACATAGATGTCTACAGGAGGGAAGTCTCGTCATGCCCTCTCTCCGCATTCACACCCTCCAAGGGAGGAACACACTAAGAAGGAAGAGTGGGGAAAGAATAATAAGGACTGGAACTCTCAGTCCGATATGATCATGAACCGCATTGAGCAAAACTCAGAGTTGATTCGTACCCTAACCTTTGAGATTCAGGAGTTAAGGAAGCTTATTGAAGAGCTTATCAAGAGAACACCACCACCGCCAAAGGAGTAATCCGTCATCAGGTTTGGCATCCCCTTGGCTTGTTCCAAGCTTGGGGGAGTGTCGTGGTATCACCACCATCATCTTTTACCTTTTTAGTGGATTTGTATCTTTGGTAGAGAGCTTATCTTATAGTTTGGTTTGCATGTGGAAGTATCTCTCCTTTAGTTGGTTATCTATGTATCCCTTGGTGTGAGTGCCTTATTGGAATATTAATGGGAAGTTTCATCTTTTACCTTTTGCACTTCTTATTTTTAGTTTGCAATCTCTATTATATGATGGATCTTGTTTATCAGTATTGGCATCACTTTGGGAGCATCAAGTGGATCTAAATTGGTTTTGGCAAACCGAGCTCTGGTCAGTAGCAATACTTTTTGAGATTTGAAAGAAAAAGAGAAAAAGATTACAGGTATTTTGTTTTCTTGTTGGATCATAAGCTTAGTATTCTTTATTTAAGATCTTTTGTGTCTCCAAGGAATACTGCATGTTTGGCTTTATTACTTGTATGTTTGCTTGTTTCTTTCAACTCTCTTGCTTGCTACCCAGCCTTGCTAGCCAAAAACCTGTTTTGAGAAGGCATACTTATCATGTTTCCAAACCCTTTAACCAAAATCTTTGCCATTTGTGTCCACCATATCCACCTAGTAGCTTTTGCTATTCCTAGCAAATTCTCAAGCTTCATCTATCTTTTGAATTAAAAAAGTATTTTGTATGTGAAAACTAGTTAGTAAAGCTCTCACGAACTTGATGGCACACCTTATTTTCTTGCCCCTAATAGACTTGAACCATTGCGCCATCGAAGTTGTATAATGATGGCATCTATACGTTGGAATTAGCAGAACCATGCTATCAACGGGAATGTTTTCAACATTGCACTTGTACTTTTTGTACTCAGTTGATATCATGCTCTTTTGTCTACGGATGTCAACAGTGTTAAATAAAGAGGGAACTTGTAAGTCCATGGAGTTTGTATTTTGTGTTACAGAAACGCCTGGGACGCTAGCCTAAGCCATGCTTAATCATGGTGGAAACTTGCAGCATCACCATAGTGAGCTATCTATGAAGCATCCTCAATAAAAAGCTATGCACACGGTAAATAAAAAGATTGCCGAGATGCTCATTGTCTGCTTGCCTTGTCATTTTGGTTATGGGAAAGCTCATGTACCATGTGCAAGGGGTACCCCGTTGGCGGTGATCTATGATACGCAAATACTTACAATGACAGAACTTACCTGAGCCCAAAGTTGAGTAGCATGAGGAGTGGCCCTCATATTCAAGGGACATGAGATTGCCAACTTATATTTCGTCAAGCATATACTCCATCTTTGTGCACTTTAACCTTAATCATCTCAAGATGCCTATGATAGGGGCAATGAGGGCTCAAAGCTAGTAAGTACCATAATCTTTTGGAAGATCTTTATGACTTGTAAACCCTGCTACCCACTATAAAGGGACCTTTCTCCTAGTTACCAAGTTGAGTCAGGAAAACTACTTCCTCTCTATCTCCAGCAAGCATTTGAGTTGTTGTGTTTCAAGCATTCATATGGTGATTTATTCAATCATGTTCTTTATCTTCCTTGTTTGCACAAGACTCTTATCTATTGTGTATTACTTTGAAAGCCTTAACTTGTGAAAAACCTTTTTGAGCAAAGAGTGCTCCTGTTGTAAAACTTCTACAAAAAGCTTTTTGTGAAACTGTTTGCCAGGTGTTCTCTGACCAAGAACAAGTTTGCCAATTCCAATTATGATTTATCTTTATGCATCTCTATTGTGACTGTTGTACTTGGTTGCAAGTTAAGTTATATAATGGTGAGTTGCTTTCTTCTATGAGTTGTGTAATGGTAAGTGTGATGCTTCTTGTTCGTATTCTTTTATCGACACTTCACTCCATAAACCTATGGACATGTTTATTGAGCTCAGTTTTCGCTTGGGGACAAGCGAAGGTCTAAGCTTGGGGGAGTTGATACGCCCAATTTGCATCACCTTTCTATATCATAATTTACCTCTATTCATTGATATTTATCTTATTATGAGGTATTGCTTATGTCTTTTCTACTGTTTATGCATGTTGGATGATCCTTGGAGGATGGACTGTCGGAGTCTGGATTCTGATGGAAAAGAGGGCGTTTTGATGCAATTTCGCGAAGATCAAAAAAATACCAGAAAAATATGGAAACATATTATTTTCTCAGAAGACGAAGGAAGCCAGAAGGATAGACGAAGATGGGCCACAGGGGGTGAAAGGATACAGATGTCGCCTAGAGGGGGGGTGAATAGGCGATTAAAACTTTTCCTAGAGTGGCTCAACAAAGGCGGAATAAAACTAGTGTTTACTTTGTTAAGCACAACCTAGAACAACTAAGGTTCACCTATGTGCACCAACAACTTATGCTAAGCTATACAAGCAACAAAGTGATAGCAAGATATATATTACTTCAAGCACGAAGGCTATCACAATATAAGTGCATAAGTAAAGAGCTCGGCTATAGAGATAACCGAGGCACGCGGGGACACCAATATTTTACCGAGTTCCTCCCAACATGGAGTACGTCTCGTTTGGAGAGGGGGTGGTATCAAACCACCAACGCCACAAAAGGCCTCCCTTATTCTCCGGTGAATCTCACCCCAATGGGATTGATCCACGCTTCCACTATCGGTGCACTTGTCGGTGGCAACCGGAACCTCTCACAAGGTTGGGGCACTTCTCCACAACTTAATTGGAGGCTCCCAACAAATGCCACAAAAGGCCACAATGCCACCAAGGCCACAAACCGTCTAGGGTTCCAAGAACCCAAGAGGGACAAGCTCCAATGAGTAATTCAAACCAAATCCTCCAAAGATAACTCAAACCGATGCACCAAATGCAAATGGCAAGAACACCACAAAGGTGCTCAAATCCCTCACTCTCAAGTTCAACAAAGCTACTAAAGCTATTGGGGGAACAAGAGAGGAGGAATCAAAGAGAGACACAAAATCCCCCAAAATCTAGATCCCCAAAGATACACTCACAAAGAGATGTTTTGGTTTGGTCAAAACGTAGATCTAGATGACCTCCAACAACCCCTCAAATATATGCAAGAATCAGTGGAGGGGTGTGTAGAAATCAAGCTCAAAGAGTAAAGCAAATGGGGGCAAAGCTTGGAAAAGAGGAGGAGGAGGAAGTAACCCTAAAAGACAAAGGGGCAAAGCTATTTAAAGGGCTAGGCAAAATCTGCCCGTTGGGGCATTTTTTCTGAACGGTCCGGTAGTACCGGATGCGACCGGTACTACCACACCTAGGCCAACCGAAGCAAAGACAAACAAATCAAATCGGGTCAACGGGAAAGCGAAGCGGCGGCGTGCGTGATTGGCCGCCTAGCAGCCTGTAGGGCGTGGTCTGAAAACAGAAGAGAAGCGCTATTGGCTAAGCGGGGGGCGCTGCGAAGGCGGCGGCAACCCAGACAAAGCGGCAAGAAGGCTGCGGCGGGCATGCGAGCGGCGATGCGGCCGCAACGCATCAGCGAGGGCAGCGTGGCGCGGCGGCGTGTAAGCGAAGTGGGGCCAAACAGCGCGGGCCCCAGCAGCGCATGGGCAGCAGGCGGGTCAACGCAGGTGCACGCGATGCGGCGGGAGCGAGAGCGCGTGGGGACGAGCGATGGCGGCGCGCGCGCGAGCGGTCGCAGGATCTGGAAAAATAAACTGGGAGATATTTTCCAGGGCCGGCCGGTAGTACCGGCCCACCCGGGCGGTACTACCGGGCCGGCCGGTACCACCGGGAAAAGGTACCTAGCGAGGCAGAAAGAAAACGGGCCGTTTTTAGGCCCGGGCGAAGATCACGGCCCGTCCAAGCACTACGTAAAATGATCGACAGGCAAATATTCAAACGTCAATAACTTTTGATTGGAAGCTCCGATTGACCCGATTCAAATTGCGTTGGATAGAGGACGACAATGGCTTCCCAATAAATATTGATTATCACCAAGTGAGAAAGTATCAAGTAGAATAATGTGATATACCTCACTTGGTGAGAAACCGAAAAGCCGCATAAATCAAAATCGCAACAAGATACATATGGGAGATCCGATTTTGATGAACAAGAGTTTGTTATGGAGATTACCACAAGCTCTATATCCTCACATGGATAAAACCAAATAACAACCAAATACGATGATGCAAGTATGCAAAGGTTTGATCTCTCTCCGAATGATGTGACCAAAATACTCATACGAGAGCCCCTCTTGATAGTACGGTTATCTATCCTAAACCCGGTCTCCTACACACAACAAGAGACCGGCAAAAGGGAAAACCTATCAAGATTATACCTTTGACTTGAGCATTCCACTTGAGCTCGATGTAGACGATCTTGCCCTTCTCAAGATGGAACGCCTTTCTTAATTCCTCATCATCGACCTCGCATATTGAGCTTGCCCAACATACCTTCTTTGCATTTCATCGACCTTGAAGCCAACACATGCTTCAAGCGATGCCAATGGACAAATCCTACAAGTATAACTTAATACACACATTAGTCCATAAAGATTGTCATTAATCACCAAAACCACACATGGGGGCCCAACATGTTCTTTCAGGGGGCCCACACCCCCTAGGCGCGGGCCCACCCGACCCGCGCCTAGGGCAGGTGTGGCCCACCTGCCCGGCTCTTGGCTCCGCCCCTTCCCCTATATCTTCCCTAAGAAACCCTAAGGCTAGGGGAGCGACCATAGATATATTTCCGCTGCCTCTGGGGGAGGAAAACACCGAGAAAGAAAGATCTCTCCGGCAGACAGATTTCTACCGGGGGAATTCCTTCCCGACGAGGGGAGATCATCGCCATAAACACCGTCATCAAGCTAGGCTTCATCGGGATCATCATCATCATCCACACTATCATCTCCACCAGCAACATCATCACCACTTTGTCCCGCTGTAACAATTGTGTTGGATATTGCTTTAGTTCTTAGGGGAAACTTTCCCGGTGTTAATTACTATTCTAGTTGATGCTTGTTAGTGGAACCATTGGATTATTGTTTATGTTCAGATTGTTATCCATTATCATACCATCTTTGATCTTGATCCATATGATGCCTTGTGAGTAGTTCGTCAATTCTTGAGGACATGGGAGAATTCATGTTGTTATTAGTGGATCTGTGTTGAGTTATTATTCAATGGTTTAGTATTTAAGTTGTGGTGCTATTCTTCTAATGGTGTCATGTGAACGTCAACTACATGACACTTCACCATTTATGGGCCTAGGGGAATGCATTGTGTATTTGGCTACTAATTGTGGGGTTGCCGGAGTGACAGAAACCTGAACCCCCGTTAGGACACCATTGCATAAGGGAGCGTAGGATCTCAGAGTTTAAGGCTGTGGTTTGATTTATATCTTAATTACTTTCCTGTAGTTACAGATGTTTGCAGGGGATTTAATCACAAGTATGTATTAGTCCAAGTAAGGTTGGTACATTAGCACAGGTTCACCCACACAACACTTACAACACCAAAGAATAGTACTCATCTATTTGAAGCAAAAGCACTTGAGAGAATTTCCATGTGTCCTCGGAAACGTTGGTCTTTATAAGTATTTCCACCGGCTTGTCCTTTGCTAATAAAGGATTGGGACACTTGCTGCGTTTGTTCTTTATTACTTGCTATTTATTTTGTTGCCTTATCATAAAACCACTAAAAATCCGTTTGCTAAGTATTTACAGAGATTTCCTGCTCCATACCACTATTCAGCACCTTATGCTCCTCGTTAGGATCGACACTCCTATTTATCGAAAGTACTACGATACACCCCCTATACTTGTGGATCATCACACACCTCCAGCCCAATGAGGGCGACGCTAACGCTTGCCAGAAGATCAACCTCAATGAGGACGGATGGCGTCAAGCAATCGAAGTTGTGGCGGGCAACATCATCCTACCTATGAATGCTTCACGGGATCTGCTGATGGCGTACCACCTTCTCCTTATCAGCGAGCATAACTGGCAGGTGAAGCTGATGGAGGACCTCGACAAACGCAAGAAGGCAGCTTCAGAGTCTAGCGCGCGGCGCGTTGCGCTCTCCACCACTGGAGGCTCCAACTCACATGGCAATATTCCAATAAAGGCACTCACACCAAGGGATACATAGATAATCAACTAAAGGAGAGATACTTCCACATGCAAACCAAACTATAAGATAACCTCTGTAACAAAGATACGAATCCACTAAAAAGGTAAAAGATAAAAGATAATGGTGGTGATACCGCGGCCCTCCCCCAAGCTTGGAACAAGCCAAGGGGATGCCAAACCTGATGATGAATTACTCCTTCGATGATGGTGGTGTTCTCTTGTCATCATAAAACTTCCAAGGCAAAGGTTCACCATCCAAAAAGGATGTCCTTGTCTCCGCAATCCTGAAACTAGCAGCAGAGCTTATGCGATCAAATCTAGCCTCATACTCACAGTTTTAATTTTGTATGTCGTAGAACTGTGCTTGTAATTGGTTGGTGGTCTGACGGAGCTAGAAGATTTCTTCTCGGAGCTCGGCCACCTCCTACTCATGTTTGGCGATGAGTTCTGAACTTATCTTGTGAATAACATCCACTTCGCGTTCCGCCATCTTCTTGTACCTGAAAACCTCTTGCTCCAATGCTTCCATCCTGTCTTCCAGACTTCCTTCTCCCTTGGGGCCCTGAACTTCTTTCATTTGTACCTTCCCATCTTTGAGAATCAACTCTCTGGGATGGATCTTCAACTCATACATGTATGGGTTGAGGACATCCGCAGAGGAATCCTCTATGGGTGATCCAGAGGAAGACATTGTAGCTCCAAAACTGAGAATTTGTCTGACAGAAACAGATTGAAACAAAAACACGATGAGAACTCGATGCAAGAACCTTGGGAAATCCGGGGGGTTATATATTACGAAGTTTCAAAGCATAAGGAAGGTTTTGACATGGAAACGAGTCAGAGTCGGAGTTCGGGGGTGGCACACCCCCTCCAGGCGCGGCCAGGCAGGGGACCGCGCCTGGGGTGGGTTTGTCCACCCCAGACTCCGTCTCCTCCTCTGTTCCATCTCGTAACTTCCCTTATGTATTAAAAACATCAAAAATATAAAAATATTGGGGTTTCATGAACCTTCTTTTTCACCACTTTTACCTATTCAAAGACGAACTCTACAATTTCTGGTGTTTGGTTTCTAATAAATTCCTCTAGGGTTACCATTTGAATAACATCAACATCTTCATTATAAGAATCCCTAGAAATATAATGTTTTAGTCTTTGACCATTCACCACCTGTGTTGTGTCGTCCTTCAGAGAAGATATTTTGATAGCTCCTGAACGATATACTTCCTCAATAACAAAAGGTCCTTCCCATTTTGATAGTAGTTTTCCTGCAAAAAATATGAGACGAGACCTATACAAAAGAACTTTCTCGCCAACACGGAACTCTCTTTTGAGAATCCTCCTATCATGCCATCTTTTTACTTTTTCCTTAAAGATTCTAGCGTTTTCATAAGCTTCACTCCTCCACTCATCTAAGGCACTCATGTCAAGCAATCTTTTCTCACCAGCAAGTTTAAAATCTCTATTCAACTCTTTCACTGCCCAATAAGCTTTGTGTTCTAATTCTAAAGGCAGGTGACAAGCTTTCCCATATACCATTTTGTAAGGAGACATTCCCATAGGATTTTTATAAGCAGTTCTATAAGCTCACAAAGAGTCATTCAACTTTTTAGCCCAATTTTTTCTAGATCTATTGGCAGACTTCTGCAAGATAGATTTAATTTCCCTGTTGGAAAGTTCCACTTGCCCCCCGAACAGATAGGTGGCGAACAACATGGATATGGCTCTCTCTCTCAAATAGTTCAGCCCCTTGGGTCGCATGGCGTGGTTTGGAGGCAAGGCGGTCAGCTGGTGAGATCATAGCACTAGTCTAGTCGAAGATGATGATGGTGACACTCGCGAGTGTCATTACCTTGTTGAAGGTGTCACTGCTGCAAATATCCCACCTCCTGCCGAGATGTCATTACCTTGTTGAAGGGAAACCTTGGATCTAGGTCTCCCTGATCATACGATGGCGGAACTTTTGTTATGATTCTCCCTCTTGGGGGGCATCATTTTCAAACACGTGATGCCTGGAGGGTCTACTGATGGAGCGGTGTTTATATACCATTTCGACGTTGGTGTGGCACAACTGGGAATCGATGACAAACATGTCATGGTAGAATCGCATGGGCCGGAGGAGCTGTCTGGCGTTGTGGTGGCATCGACGGAAGGCTTGGCGAGGACTATGCAGATCTCTGCCCTGACAATGGCTCGATGGTTCGACGACAATAACGAATTTATATGAAAGTTTCATGATAGATTTATTTCCTTCAATCTAGTTTCCATTCCAAAATGAGCTTTCGTATCATCAGTTTAGAGGCATTAATGGTTTCCATTCCCGAGCACCACTACTATCGTGTTTTTAATTCATAATTCCAATTGTGTGGCACATTTTCATCATTTCATGGAATACAATGTACTACTTTGTAGTAAATTAACCTTATGAAGTGCAATCATAAAGTACTCATAATTACAAGAATGAAACTATACTCCAAGGGTACAGAAATATAGCATCATGGTTCAATATCAAGTTCCTCATTACAAACCTAAAATTTTAATTGCTCATCAATACCAACGGTTCCACTCCCTTTTTACCTTCTTCACCCACTCAGTGCTATCAATAATCTATTCTTACTATTCTCTTCCCTTTCCCTTGCTTCTTCTTCTTTCTTCCTTTTTGTTTCTACCTCGTTAACTTTTGGGTAACCTTTATCTTTTCCCCCAATCTCTTGTCTTTTCACTTCTTCAGAATCATCCCTCTTGTTGTGCTACTTATACCATCTTAATTTTTCATGCCTTGTTTCTTCATCGAAAACCTTTCAAGACTCATCCAAAGTGTTGGATCCGTTAAGAATGCACCAAGGTGTCATATCCTTACAACACCCAGACCCAACCAGTGGAGGATCCTTGGGTGTGGTTTGTTCTAATCTCCAAAGCTTAGTTGGAGACGGAGGAGGACACACGATACATGTCTATGTCTCCGCTGATTTTGGCCCCCAAATAATACAACCATATTCCAAAATAAGATAATCACCATAATACTTAGGGCCATCAATCCATTGGAAAAATGTAGCAACTACAATATTGTTGTCAAATAAACTTTAACAAATAAGCAATTAGTGATGTATCAAGTATGAATGAAAATATACGATAAGCTAAAAATCACGTGGGGATCACAACAACAATAGTATGCATGGCCACCGTAGCGGGGCTACCATATTGCATGATTTCACAAGACTTGCCACAACAACAATTTGGTATCAGATATATTGGTAGCACTGGAGCATCTTTGCATATAGATTGGGACATTTGCCTTTGGTTGTTTTTGCAAACGAACTTCACATGACATGCAATTTCCGCCCACATGTTCGGATAATCTAGGAAATATAAGTGAAACATAACAAGAATACGATATTCAAAACTATGTCCAAACTACTACTATTATACAACTGATCAATTATGCATTTCGTATATGTGCTTGAAACTATACGATAAATGTGATTCACATACATACATATACAATTTATGTAATACTTGAAACAATCTAAATTGATATAACACCCCCACCAAAAAAAACATGCACACAAAGTGCATATTTTATCACAATATCTACGGTTTGCTTTTTTACCATAAAAAGTTACCAAACCCAAAGCCAAACACAAACTCAATCCACACATACATGTAGTACCTCATTATAAAATCACCATTATTTACAAAGAAATATACACGATGATTCTAGTGTTCAAGAAATTTGAGGATGAGATGCAATTTGGCATTGGTGAAAACAAGAAGAAATTGTAGGATTTCAACTGGATTCGGAGGGTAGCGTGAAAAGAGGAGGGAGAGAATTCGGGGTGGTCATGGGGGAGGAACAAAAGGGGCCGAGAAAGTGAAGAAAACATTTAGTATTTTATTTGCAAGTTTGATGCCACCTCAATTGGAGCCAACCATGTCGACTGAGTTCAGAAACATGAAAAGTTAAGGGATTTGTTATGTTAAAAGGTCAAATTTATCAAAAAATGTAATGCTGCTTGTATAACCGTCTTTTTTTTTTGAAAAAAAAAACTCTCTTTGTCTACCAATAACTGACTTAGGTTTGTCTAGATATATATGTATCTAGATATTAAAATACATTTAGATACATACTTCCTCCGTTTTAAAAGATAAGATGTTTTAGGTTTGTGAAGAAAATGAATCTAGACTTCTTTTAATGTGTAGATTCATCCCAAAGTTGAGTGAACCTAAATACTAAAACAAGTCTAGATTCATCTTCTTCACAAATCTAAAACATCTTATATTTTAAAACGGAGGGAGCACATAACTAGACAGATCTAAGTCAGTTTTTTTGGACAGAGGGAGTACACTATCCTTTTTCACTGACACCTCGGTCCCACCTAACAGTAACTCTTGCCCTCGCTTCGCCTCCTTCGAATCTCCTTCGCGGGCGCCGCTCCTTCGAAATTTAATTCGCCAAACTTGCGCGCGCCACGAGAGCGCCGGCCTCCGCCGCGTACTCCCGTGGAGTTCAGTCAGAGAGAGAGATGGAGATAGAGAGAGAGCTCTGGTGATCACGCATGGGAGGCGTCTTCCCCTTGCGGGTGGTCTTAATTAGGAAAGTGACTCAGCTGCTAATTGCGGCGCTGGCAAATTGGGATTCTGCTGGCAGTGTCAGAACGCGACAATCCAGAGGAAGAAACGTAAGAGGGGGGAAAATCATCACAGAAAAGGCAAGAGAAATCGTTTAAATGGGGGTGCAGACGCGAGAGAGGGGCTGTGCGCTAGGGTTCCACAGTCAGATCCGGAGAGCCGCCGCCTCTCTCCCCCTCCTCCCCCTTCTCCTCCAACCTCGCTCGCTGGAGCCGCCGGCTCATCCCCGTCGGCGATCCTAGCTTCGATCGTACTCGCCGTGGTTGTGTTACTGTGGTGCTATCCGGAGGAACCGCGTGCTCTCTCGGCTGCTTCCGTTGCTTGGAAAAGTATAATTCTGTTCTTCAATTCTTCTTCTTTAGCTGCTGTTGATCCATTTCTTAATTTCTTATTTGCTAGATCTAAGAGATACGGATACGGTGAGTTAATTTTTGTAGCAGTAAGGTGTGATTAGCTAGCCCAGATCTTGTGCTTCATTGTTTTATTTGTTGCTGTCGCTCCATTTCTTTGGTAGATCTAAGAGGATCGTGTTGTTTCTGGTGTTACAGTTATATGCATCTGGCATATCATGCGTGACAAGATCTTTTTTTTTCTCGCATAATAGATAATAAGAGTTTTAGATCCTGGGAGTAATAATTCTAAATAGAAATAGATCTCTCGTGATTTGGAGTCTAGAGGACTAGTTTAACTTGAATGACATCGATTATGGACTATTAGAGCAGCAGGGCGGTGCCATGTCGGCATGTTTTGGTTTCCTCCTCCTTGGAAGCCCGCAATACGAGTTGGGGGAATTTCCATTTGTGACAAATTAGTACTGGTGTGTCGATCGGATCTGAAATTCTGAATGAAGTGCTGGACATAGCGTTGCATGCGCCGTAATGTTTTGATGAGTGGGACTCCTCGGATTAGTTTCAAATACAGCAGTACATGGGTTGCCCTCTTTACCGCGAAGAACACAAAGTGGGATAGATAGAACAACAGTTTCATATTTATTCAGAAGTTTCGTTTATCACAGTTTTAATTTGTTATAGTGCATCAATGTATTATATGCATGATGATAAGGTATATTTTCCAACAATAAATTTTATGAACCTGATCTATGCCGATTTTGTCCAACAATGGATGTTGATTTATTAGTAAGCATTCATATTGGACAGCAAACCAGTGCTACTTCAGCATTGACGGTACTTGGTCCAACTCAGGGTGTCATTATATTTAAAGCTTTATCATTGTAGTGATGATAGTTTGTGGATGAGATAAATATAAACATCTAATGTAAGCGCTGGGTTTAGTAACCCTAATTATTGTGCTCTGTGAATCCATGACCGTTGTGACACTCACAATGTATGTCAGCCTTCAAATCGTGGAAAAGATCCACATCATTTAGTCTTTTCATTGTTCCTTGCCTTCATGCCAATTAAGTTCAGTTTGTACCTATGAATGAACGAAATCTTCTTGGTAGTGGCCAAACTGTATCAAGTCATCTTCTATTCTTTGTTAATGGAACTGATAAAATACAGAAATAAATGAACTTATATACTGTTAAATTGATTGAGAATATTGCTTGGCCTCATTTCCAAGATAATTTTATGTGCAATCTGTTGTCCGATATGGTGAAATAAAGTATCCGATGCAGCACCAATATCTTGCCTAATAGGCACTACCAAATATTTTCCCTTTAAATCATTCTCTTTTAATTGCATTGAATGCGTTTTTATTCTATCACATCATACCTCAATTGTTCTGACATGAATTGTACTACTACCAGGAATACTGAAGATGCCATCCCTGAATGGTGGTACAGGATCGGCTAGTCGTGATGTACTGGAAGTGGATGTAGGATTTGCAAGGCTTCAAGGTTTAAAATTTGATTACACCATCCAGTTTTATGAAATCATCTTGGGACGCAATACCAAGAAAGAAACGGTAGACTTGGATCTCACCGCTGTTGGGGGAGCCAAGGATATTTCCCGCCGTCACGCTCGCATATATTATGATTTTGAACACCACACATTTGCCCTTGAAGTTTTGGGAAAAAGTGGATGCTATGTTCAGCAGCTTCTTTACCTCCCAGGTGATGGTCCCGTTAAACTGGACTCCCAGGATCACATTCAGATTGGAGGCGTAGAGTTCTACTTTCTTGCATCTTGCTCTCGCGGTCCCACCGATGAAATCATTGCTGCTCGGGGCACTCCTTACACATATACCTTTCGTGGCGTTACATATCATGTTGATCCTGCCACAGGTGTTTTTGAATACGCTCTTCCATCAGGGCATAGGTATGTCACAACTTCTGCTCATCCACACACTCGCATTCCATTACAACCCATGTCTACCACAACTTGTACTCAGCACACTCCTACTCCATCACAACCCATGTCTACCACAGCTCCCGCTGAGCACACTCCTATTCCATCACAACCCATGGCTGCCACAGCTTCTGCTCATCAACACACTCCTGTTCCATCACAAACCATGTCTACCACAGCTTCTGGTCAGCACACTCCTACTCCATCACAACCCATGTCTACCACAACTTCTGCTGAGCACACTCCTATTCCATCACAACCCATGGTTGCCACAACTTCTGCTCATCAGCACACTCCTATTCCATCACAAACCATGTCTACCACAGCTTCTGCTCAGCACACTCCTACTCCATCACAACCCATGTCTACCACAGCTTCTGCCGAGCACACTCCTATTCCATCACAACCCATGGCTGCCACAGCTTCTGCTCATCAGCACACTCCTATTCCATCACAACCCATGTCTGCCACAGCTTCTGGTCAGCACACTCATATTGCATCACAACCCATGTCTCCCACAGCTTGTGCTCAACGCGCTCATATTCCATCAAGACCCATGAATTCATCTTCCATGCGCCCTGTCCATCCTGATGATTCCGCTTTGCGCCGCAATAGTCATGGAAGCGCCAATGGTGACAATGGAACTGTAATTGGCACCGGAACTCAAAGAACGTTTATGAAGCAAAACAGGTCTTTGGTTGGACTGGACCTCAATCTTGAACCAATAATTGAAACACTCGAAGAAGATGGTATTTATGCTAGATACCCGTCCCCTCTTTTTTTTTTTAACTTTTTGATATACTAACTTTGAATAGACAGTATGTTACCTGGTAATAATACAATCACTCCTTTTCCCCTAGACTGATTTGTGTGTTGCAACTATTTGGCTATTGTACCAGAGGATGCTCATTGCTGCGCCAATGGTGACAGTGGAATTATAGTTGTCACTGGAACTCAAGAAACGAAAGTGGAGAAAAACAAGAGGCTTTCTGGTGAACTGGACCTCAATGTTAAACCAGTTGGAACACCTAATGAAGATGGTATAGTATGCTAGATACCTATCTATACTGTATTTATTCCTTTTTTATATACTAGCACGAAATAGAGAAATATTACCTGGTAAAAATAATACGACCACTCCTTTGCCCTAGATTGATTTGTGTGCTAAACCTATTTTGCTATTGTAGTAGATAATGGTCATGGATTGGCCAATGGTGATAGTGGAATTATATTTGGCACTGGAACTCGAGGAACGAATATGGAGCAAAATAATAGGTCTTTTGGTGAACTGGACCTCAATGTTGAAGCAATTGGAGCGCTCGATGAACATGGTATTTATGCTAGATACTTACCTACTGTATTTTTTCCTTCTTGATATAGTAACATAAAATAGAGAGCATGTTACCTGGTATATACTAACATAATATAATCACACCTTTTCCCGAGACTGATTTGTGTGTTTCAACTATTTGAATATTTTAGTAGAGAATGGTCATGGCTTTGCCAAAGATGACCGTGGAATTATAGTTGGCACTGGAACTGAAGGAACGTTCATGGAGCAAATCGATAGGTCTTTGGGTGGACTGAACCTCAATGTTGAAACAGCTGGAACACTCGTTGAACATGGTATTGGCATATATATACTTATGCTAGCTAGATACTTCTTTACCGTATGTTTCCTTTTGATATACTAACATGAAATAGACAACATATTACCTAGTAGTAATACAATTTAGTATTTAGGACAAATAACAAGAGGAATTACAGGTCAAATCACAATTTTCTAACTCTGCATGTCCAATCTCCAGTAGGCGTCCTATGCTTTGGGTTTGAGTTGATAAGTCTGTTTGTGGTCTGCGTCTACCAGTGGTGCCATGTGTTTGTAAAAGAAAGTGATCATATATAACATGTTTATACTCTTTAACTTTGGAAGACCACTTTCCAGACATTGCCTCAGTAGTTCAGTACATACTGATGCTTCAGTTGTCGTGGAATATGAACTTGTACTATGATATGCATTGTTATTCTGATCTCTTCTCAGAAAATTATTTTCTTAATGCTTGTTTCATTAATAAATATAAACTGTTCATGAACTCATTCCATGTTATCTTTAAAAAATAATTACATAGCGCTCAAGAATTAATACTATCTCTTTTTATCGGAAAAGAACTAATAATACTAGAAACCGTACGTCCAATGCATGTTTCACGTGATGTATGTTGTATTGTAAATATACTAACAGATTCATAAAACCATATTTGAAATACAAGGTTACCCATCATCATTAAGTTTGTTTCTTCTATGACAACTCATATATGAATGTGGTTCAAATCAGAAGTATCCTATATCAACTCATACTCTTATAACGTATAGATATAAATTTCGATAAAGGCTGAGGCATTTTTCTTATTCCTTAAAACTGTGGAGAAATTTTTAAACTAAATACAATCTTAATGTTTTTGATTATCATTTGTTGTTAGCACTATTACTCTACCTAACTCGCTTATTTCATATGTGCAGTTGATAAAGTAGAAATTAGGACTGACAAGGATACAGACAATCCACAGCTCTGCCAAAAAGAAGAGAATGATCTTATGTTATCTGTTGCAAGCATAGTATCGAACCGCCCTAGTCATAACGGATGGGTGCCTGCAGCAGATGTCCACGCAGAGGTTTGTTATGCAAGATTATTCATTTTTTGCAGTTTCTTGAATTGTAAAATTAATCCAACCACCTTAACTAACATGGATAAGTTATGGAGAAAGCATAGGTTCTGGGGTATGCAACTGGTAGCACTTTTAGTTTTCAGCTAGTATGATTTGTGTTAAAATTATGAGACATTACATGCTTTTAAATAATAGAGTGATTCTTAGCATCCTTGAATAAAAATAGGAATACTTCCATTTGAATATGAGATTTGTTAAAAAAAAAAGTTATACCATGGGAAGACCACAATATTCCATTTTGTTACGTTTACATCAGTTCTGCATTAAAAATACCACTAAATATTTAGCTGCCATGAGGAACTGCGTTCAAGACGATGATTTGGCCAGTAAAACCAATATGTGATATCATTAAGAATAGCATGATCCTTCATAACCACCTTCTTTATCAGAGAAGGATCCTTCAGTAACCTGGTTCGACAAGACCTGTAATAAGCTTGCAGTTATTCAAAATGCAGCCTATTTCGAGTTATTCAAAATGCCGTAATCCTAAGCTGTCTCATAATTAATGCCACCTTCTGATGTTGGCATGCACGTAGACTACCCCACCCCAAGCTCACTTCTTTGTTCATCATTGGCATGGTCTGCCCATTTCAACAGTGGATGTTTATCTCTGCTGTGCTCTTGGAGTCCTATAATCCTTACAGTAACATGTGCAGAAATTATGAATTAGGCAACAACCTTCGTAATGTTGGTATTTCTCTTTCTTGTACTACCTCCGTCCCAAGGCTTAAGGCCTATATTTTTTTTGAAAAGTCAAACTATGTAAAGTTTGATCAAGTTTGTAGAAAAATATATTAATATTTATAATATGAAATACATATCCTCATCGTGAAACATATATTCACATGGTATCTATATAATAACATAGTTGATGTTTTTTTCTAAAAATTTGGTCAAACTTTTCATAGCTTGACTTTAAAAAAAAATAGGCTTTAAGCCTTGGGACGGAGGGAGTAGTATATATGCATCAATTTGTAAGTTTTAACTCGCAAATCACAAACGTAGGCTCGAAACCTTTTGAAATGTTGTGGTCCAAGATTTACAACCTTCCACTTGCTACTATTATTGATTATCTACCATAAGTGTCTTGTACGATCCCTTCAAACGGGCTCTTTTTTCCATAGTAATTTCCCTCTTGATTAGTTAGATATCTTAGTATCTTATTATGATGATTATATACTTTCTGAACATGCTATGGTTTGCGCGCATGTTGTGTATTTGCCAGGCACTGCAAACTAATTCCTGATTTTTTTCTTTTTGCAGCTTCTTGCACACTTCAGCAAGATATGGCCCAGTAGCAGGGTCCGAAAGTACCTGGCACCCGAGGCCGGCTCGTCAAGCGGAGCAGTAGAGAGGCCGTGGCACAAGCTGCTGGAGCTGCTCAGGAAGTGCCCGGAGAAGTTCGTCATCTGTTCGATATCTAGAGGCCAAGAAACTTCAGAGTTTGTCTTCTTCCTGCACCCGGCTGTGCCGTCCTGAGGTGACGGTTGCCCAGCAGACCATTTTACCGATTTCTATGTTCGGAGACAGAAGAAGTAGAGGAGGTATCTCCTTGTCTGTTGTGTCCTCGGATCATTCATGTTGTAAACCCTTCGTGGGTGTATTTTAGGCTTTGATTATGTATACTCTTGGTACAAGCTGCTGTTAAGAGTTATATCTGGATTTTGGACAGATCCCTGGTTTACTGATTTTGTTTGCTATATTCTGCATACTGAGTGTTTGTTTTCTGATAGCACTTTGTTTTGTACTATAAGGGATTTAGCTTGGAGGAGTAACCAGACTTCTCTTATGATTTCATATTGGTTTGTGGAACAGCAGAGCAGGGTTCCTCCATGCTCGCGGACTCTTGTCGGCAACGATATCTCGTTGGGAGATGAGCTGCTGGTTCGCGATGGAGCGGAAAGCTCTGATGGAATCTTGGCCAGCTACGTACCTGAATTCCCTTGTTCTTATCAAGCAGCATCCGCAGGCAGACCTGGTGAAGGGGAAGCAGGTGATTACTTCTGAGTTCTGACCCTGTCTCCTGCTGGGCACGGGGCACGGCAGGCGCTTGTATGATTCTGCTGGATCAGCATGGCGCTGTGGTCTCTGCTGCTTGCCGGCCGGTCACTCTATGCGTTTGAAGATGCCTCTGAAATTGAAGGCATTGGGTTGGCTTGGCTGTCCTTGGCAGGTCTCAGCTCTGGACGCTGACCTTCAGGACCTAACTTTTGAGTAAATATCAATTTTCTGAAATTGAAATGGAAGGCCTCTGCATGTGAAGAGTAACAACTTCTATGATTCTCAAGAAAAAAAACTTCTATGATCGTAAGAACTTCATTCTTTCGGCAAAAAGCTTTCCCTTAGAGCAGCTCAAACGTCTTCTGGGCATGAACAAGCAGGAGCGCACCACATGGAGGAGAACCCAACTCGCCTTTTTATGGCAAGTCATTGGACCAGCGAGACTGATTCCTCCGAGGTCGAGCTTTCAAAGCGAGATCATTCCAACATGCCAACGCCTTACTGCTTATTGGCCGGCGAAATGGAACTGAACATGCTACAGAAGTACAATGAAGACGCTCTCTCCATTTCTTATGAATTTGTTACTTGACAATCTTACTGTTTTTGCTTCAAACTACTAGGAATTTGTTAGTTCTATGTAGTTGAAGGCTTCAAGCTAGGAATGCAGGACCTTTTTTTCTGAACACTGGAATGCAGGATTGGAAAAGCAACAGCATGACAAAAACACATGGATGGACTTAACTGCCCCATACTTAAGACATGACCTCATGAGGTAGCACATTTTGGCAGTACCAACTTCAGGGCTTGTTTGATTCATAGGAATTGCATAGGAATTGTGTAGGATTTAAATCCTATGAAATTTTTTCCTATGCTATTGTTTGATTCATAGGAACACATCCTATAGGAATTAATCCTATAGGAATCTTGTAGTGCAATTCCTATAGGAAAGAAACATTAGATCATACCTCATGGAAAAATTCCTTTGCTACATCAAACAAAATTCCTATTCCCATAGGATTCAAGTTGGCATGACATCTCAATCCTATATTTTTCCTATTCCTATACTTTTCCTATCCTATGAATCAAACAAGCCCTCAGTGTTGCAAGTTCTTAACCAGTTATAACAAGACAATCGGGAAAAAAACACCAGCATTCAGCATTCAGCAATGACCATTATATCAACACTTGATGCAATGGTATGCTTGTGCCAGTCCTACAACCATGCACTGAACCAAAATTAGACAATTTATGGTAGGGACTCCTGCATGTCACTGGACCCTTGTGTACATACATTGCACAGTCCGAACTATATGAACTCCAGCTGAGGTCCAACACTTGCCACACATTGGCATTGATTGTTACACAACACAAAGCTAATCACAAAATTTGGGGGTACAATTGTTTTCTTTGGTGATGCTGTGCCGCCAGCCAGCAAAGACCCAAATCGGTAAAACAAACGGAAGAGCAGAATACACTTGAGCACATACATATCCATTTTCTCTATCTAGCTAGCTTCCTCCACACGGTGCGGCCACGGTTGATCTCATCCCCCGCCTGGGCAAATCTCAAGCAGTGCAAGAACTGACGCTTCTCTTCTGGGTGCAGTGCTGCAAACGGAGATCCGTTTGAACTTTCCTCATCTGCTTCCTCTATATATGTAAGAGAATCGACTATGTCATCATGCTGGCATTCTCTTCTGTAGTCGAGAGTAATTGTTTGCAACTCATGGGTATCAATTATATCTTGAGGTATGCTCTGTGGTTACAAAGGAAAAAAAGGAAAGGGGTATCAGGAACTATCACAAATTCAATGTGGCATTTATACATGATTTTATCAAGGCAGACTATAATACGAAGGAATAACCATATTAGTGACTATAAACTACTCCCTCCATTCCAAATTACTTGTTGCAGTCATGGATCTCGAGTCGACGGGTTGTTCTGGGGCAGCGACTCAGAGACTAGTCAAGACTAGTCTCGACTCAGCAAGACTCATGTTTAATACTAAATTACTAATATGTATAATGTAAGATATAAATATAAGGCTGGCTGGGGACAGGGGAGTTGGGGAAAACCTGGGCAATTCCTTCCAATGGCCAAGGCCTTCCTCTTGCAGAGGCGGCAACCGGTTCTTGCAGAGGAGGCGGCCAAGGGAGAGAAGGCCCAGATGTGTTTTGGCTTTTGGGGTCGAGCGGGGGAAATTGTCTCTGGATCTAGGTTTCACAGGGGAAAATAGGTAGGGGAGGAAAGAATGGAAAAAATTATGACATGTGGGGTCATTTTTTAAGTCGACCGACTCACAAACCTGGACTAGTCGAGACTAGTCAAGACTAGTTGATCGCTCGATCGACTCATCAAATGAGTCGAGTCGACCGGCCGAGTCGACCTTGGAAATGTGACTCATAGACTAGTCGTCGACTAGTCTTTCGACTCGAAATCCATGTTGCAGTATTATTTTTCAAAATGCGCAAACCTACACACTTAAACGTGTCTAGATACGTGTGTATCACCAATTCTGACCAAAGCTGTGTCAACTAATTTGGAACGAGGGGAGTACTAATAAAGAAAGTTAACAAGATAAGTGGGGCAAAAGGCTAAATGAATGGTGAATTGATGGTTAAGGTATCTGGATACTCACTTCAAGGACCCAACCAATGTAGGTGACATTATTGACATGCTGGTTCATGTCTAGATCAGCTCTTCTAGGCTGCAATCAAGAAATTAAGGTGTGTCAGCATTACAGTTGCTGAAGTGCAGAACATAACAATCAGGGGAGAAGAACTAACCACTAGTCCGAGCCTTGAGTGATCTGCAGGATCTGTAAGAATAGGTATCTTCTTGAGACTGCCATTGTTTTCCTCAGGGAATGCTAATCTGCACAATGGTAACTTGTTATTTGTGACTGACTACAACGGAAAAATATTACAGCAACTTCTCAAGTAATTCGAGAAGATTTATCCATTGAATAACACGTAAGACCTTAAGAGTGTTAACTGGAGCACTTTTGAAGTACAAAAGAGGGGATCTTAGCTCAGTTGACGCCTAGACAAGAAGAAAATATGAGTAACAATATACCTTGGAGTCTTTGGACAGTGGATGAAAACCTCATCCCTGACTTCATCACTGACTCTTTGCAGTCTTCGTGTATTTTGGTTCATCATGACCCACTTGCTGGAAAAATAAGTGATAACTGAGTACAATGAAAGATCTACTCTGCCCGTCCAGAAATAAGTGCTTGACTTTGTCTAGATTCGCATGTATCTATACACTAAAACATGTCGAATCTAGACAAATCCAAGTCAATTATTTTTGGACAGAGGGAGTACTATAATTTTCCACAGGAGACAACAGAGAAAGAAATACACAAGCTAGATGCTAAAATATTAAGCTTCAATTCTGTAAACATATGTTGAACAGCAAAAGAAAGCCCAAACTGATCCTGCTTCATAAGCATGGATGATTAAGGCTATTATTAAGTCAACGAGCAGCAAATGTGCATAGTGTATCACATCAAATCAGGTAAGCTGCAAAAACAATTGGAGGGACCACTGGGCATAAGTCCAAATATTTTGATTCTTGACATACTTTTATTTTCTGGTAACAGGGGGGTGGGGGGAGGTTTAAAAGGCAGGGCATAAATATGGTTGTAACTATGAGCAAACCTGATGACTATTTCCAACTGAACAAAAAAATGTACCTAGTAGCTCTTCCAATAACTTCACCGTTAGCTAAATCCTTAAGAATCCAATCACGCCGAGTGCCAATCCTTCCATCAGCTTGGCACCATGTTTCGATCTCAACAACATCACCCCTATACGTAGCAGAATTATCAGAAGGGTTAAATCCTGCTTGATGGAGAACAGTGGGACACAAATTACAGGGATCTTTGCAATTACCAAGCAGGGTACTTGTAGATCTCAATGTGCATTCGGTTTGTCACCCAAATGAGTCCAAGTTCTCGCATAGTCATAGTTGTGGCGAAACCATCGGTGGAGAACCCAACACTTTGTGCATGGTTACACCCTACCTCCTGCAATTATAAGAAAGCTTATCACAAACAGGTAATAAACAGAAAATAACAAGACCATTACCGACAAAACCCGATATAAATGAAGCTGGTGCTGATAAATAGCACACGACATCCAGAGGATTTGGTAACAGCGGCGCTCATATTCTTTCAAGCACACAGGATTACTCAAACTGAGTTGACCTACAATGCGTCTGGCATTCCTTGACAGATCTTTTAAGAACAGGATTTCAAGAGCTCTGGCTTTACATGAACAGTATTCAGGATGCACTGCATGCATACGGGTGGCAAAATTCTCCGGGCAGTATGCAGATTAGTTACTCACTTCCAACAGCCTAGAACAGAAGCAGCACCGGGTAGAATACCACTAGGACAACAGACTAACTTGCTCGAGCTCGAGGTCAGCTTATGCAAAAAAAAAGGGCAAGCAAACCATGTCTGAGAGCATACTGGTGGCTACGAAATTCCTTTTGCCAAAATTCTAATCGCGGCACGGAACAGAGGAGCTCTGAATCTGCCGCGAGTCTGGAAATCAGATCCACGCCCTCCCGGCTCTTCAGCGCCCCCTCCGAAGCGTCTCATTTCGCAATTCATCCAATAAGGCGGCGGCTGGACTGGAATCTAGCATCCCGGATCTCCTCGGGAGCGGGGGCGTGTTTACCTGGAGGAGGTTGGCGATGGTCTCGACGGTGGCGGTCTTGTTGATGCCGACCTCGTAGGAGCGGACGACGAAGCTCTCCTTGTAGGAGAGGCCGTCCTCCAGGAGGCTCCCCATCCTTAGCCGCTCCGCCAGGCCGCGCCGCTCCCCTCCCCCCGCGCTTCCGCCAGACCCCTCCGCGGTCGCCACCGCCGCGGCGACCTGCGCGGCCGCCGCGGACGCGACGATGCCTCGCGGGCGGGCGCAGCGCAGCAGCGCCGCGGGGGTCGCCCGGGGCAGGCCGCGGCGGCCGAGAGGGGCCGGGCCGCATTGCGGCGGGATGTGGCAGCGCAGCATGGGGGTGCGGTGGGGCGGTCTGTCAGAGATTGGGGTGGTGTGGGGGCGGGGTTTTATATGGACGGGGCCGCGGGTCGGGTCGGAGGGTGGCGCGGGGGCGGTGGCTGGCGGTAGCGATGATGCGGTGGAGTTGGAGCGGTGGGGATGCGCCGGGCGATAGGAACGAGGAAGACGCGGAGGTGAGGCGGGCGGGCACCCCGGGACGTGGCGTGGAGCCTGGAGTGTGTCTAGGCTTCAGGCCTCAGGGGCAGGTTCCACCTTTTGCACCGCTCCTGTCCGTTCCTTTTCCTCTCTACCGTGCCGTGCGGGTGCGGCGTAATGGCTTGCGTCGACGATTTTGGTCGCGGGGTTGTTTTGTTTGTGTTAACGCGATGGACGGATCACGGCCACGCCCTGCATCCACTAAGCACGTGATAAGCACGAGTACTTATTTTTTAATCATCCACCTTACTTAAACTACCGTTGACCATTTTAGCTGCAAGTCTCGTTTTTTACTTTTTTTTTGGTGATGATTGGAAGGAAAATGAATGAAATTGTTTCACCGATAATCAAAACATCCGTTCATCTCCGCATCACCGCCGTATATAACTATGAAAAACAGTTAACTTCCAGATCAATCACCATCCGAAGGTACACTTTTTTCCGCTTCTGCACATGATAAACGCGCATGACTTGGCGATTTCCTAGCGAACCGTATCAGTTCTTTTGGGATACTATTAAATTTCCTTTGAAATGTTTGTTTGATGATTTCATTCATGTAAATCTTGAAATGTGTAGACTAACTTTTGCAATTATCACCCTTTGTCGCCAAATGTGATGACACAATGTCCAGAAAAAATTAGGCTCTTTTGTTTAATGAATGCTAGTCTTAAAAATCATTACAAAATGCATAAACAATAGGCTAGCAGTGGTAGCTGATGAGATCGTTGATAAAATATATAACGCTTTTATGAATGACATATTTATTATGTAGGGTGTAGTTATGTTACATAGTAGGGTAAAAAATGAAGAAACTGTCTAGTGTCCTTTAGTAGATTCTAAAAATGCATATGGCAATGTTAGCTTGACTTTTCTATACTATTTATGCTTACAAAAGGATTTTCTCGCAAATGGTTTATTACATTTTTAGTAAAAAAAAGTCAATATGATCAATTTGGGTTTCTTTAGCAATTGTAGAGGTGTGGGACGGGGTACCCCATCTCCCATTCGCGGTGGGGATGCGGCGGGCGATAGGAACGAGGAAGACACGGAGATGAGACGGGTGGGCGGGGGCGCCGTGGCGTGGAGCTTGGAGTGTGTCTTGCGTGCAAGCAAGTTTCACCTCTGCACTATTCATATTTGTTCTTTTTCCTCCCCCTACCGTGTTGTGCGGTGTAATGGCTTGCGCTCAATTTTTGTCACGTGGATAGTGTAACCTAATGGAAAGATCATGGCACGTCGTGGTATCCACTAAGCACATGATTTGGCTCCCGAGACATGCCATCGACTAGGTTGCTTCTCCTTACTTCATTTAAAAAAAAATTAGATTATCCTCCTTACTTAAATGGTGTTCCATCCCCCCAATATAAATGATGATGTACCATTTAAATTAGTTGGAATTCTCATTACTTATGATTGGAATTTTTTAACAAAGGAAAATGAAAAAACTATTTCAAGCAATAATCAAAACATTTGTTCATCTTCGCATCATGGTAGTATAACTCTGAAAATTAGTTAACATCTGGATCGCCATATGAAGGTACACCTTTTCCATTTCTGCATATAATAAATATGCATGACTTTATGATTTCCTATAGAAACTGTATCGATTATTTTGGGAAATATTAATTTCCCTTTGAAATGTTTGTTTGTTGATTTTATTCATGGAAATCTTGAAATAGGTAGACTAACTTTTTAAACTATCACCCTTTATTGCCAAGTGTAAGGGCGCAATGTCCATAAAAAAGTTAGGCTCGTTTGTTTAATGAATAATAGTCAAAAAATCGTGACAAAAGGCATAAATAGCAAGCTAATAGTGGTGGCTGGTGAATTCATTGATGAAACATATATTGTTTTTGTGAATAGCATATTTATTATGAAGTGTGTAGTCATGTTACACGGGGTAAAAATGAAGAAAATGTCCAGTGTCATTTTCAAAGTAGATTCAAAAAAAGCATATGACAATGTTAACTGGACTTTTCCATACAATGTAATGCTACGAAAGGATTTTCTCACAATTTCTTTAGTATATTTCTAGTGAAAAAGTCAATATTAAACTTAATGATCAACTTGAGTTTTCTTTAACAATTATAGAGGTCCGGGACTAGGTATCCCATATCGCATTTGCGGTGGGGATGTGTTGATCAATACGAACGAGGAAGACAAGGAGGTGGGACAGGCGGGCAAGTTACACCTTTGCACTGCTCATATTTGTTCTTTCTCCTCCCTCCTATCGTGTCGTGTGGCATAATGGCTTGCGTCAATTTTGGTCATGTGGACAGTCTAACGCTATGGACGGATCATGGATGCGGTGGCATCCACTAAGCACATGATTTGGCTCTTAGACACGCTGTCGTCTGGGTTGCTCCTCCTTACTTTTTATTTTTATTTTTTGAGATTATCCTCCTTACTAAAATGGTGTTACATTTTCCCCAAAAAATATATAAATGATGTTGTACCATTTAAATTAGTTGCAATTCTCAATTCTTATGATTGAACTTTCGTAACAAATGAAAATAAAACAAAGTTTGAACGATAATCGAAACATTAGTTCATATTCGCATCTTGGTAGTATAACTACAAAAATTAGTTAACTTCTGGATTATGAAGGTACACCTTTTCTATTTCTACATATAATAAATATGCATGACTTTATGATTTCCTAGATAAACCATGTCAATTATTGTGGATAATATTAATTTCCCTTTGAAATGTTTGTGATGAGTTTATTCATGGAAATCTTGAAATATCACCCTTTAACGCAAAGTGTGAGCGCGCAATCTCCATAAAAAAGGTAGGCTCATTTGTTTAAAGAATGATAGTCTTAAAAACCGTTACAAAAGGCATAAATAGCAGGCTAACAGTGGTTGCTTATGAGATCATTGATAAAACATATACTACTTTTGTGAATAACATTTTTATTGTGAATAAAATGCTTAGTGTCATTTTCAAAGTAGACCCAGAAAAAGCACATGACAATTTTAACTAGACTTTTCCATACAATGTAATACTTACGAAAGGATTTTCTCACAATTGCTTTCGTATATTTCTAGTGAAAAGTCAATATTAAACTTAATGGTCAGCTTGGGTTTTCTTTAGCAATTGTAGAGGTGTGGGACAGGGTATCCCATCTCGCATTCGCGGTGGGGATGTGCCAATCGATATAAACGAGGAAGACAAGGAGGCGGGGTAGGCGGGTGGACATGGCGTGGCCTGGAGCTTGGAGTGTGTATTGCGTGCGGGCCAGTTCTACTTATGCACTGCTCATATTTGTTCTTTTTCTTTCTCCTACCGTGTTGTGTGGTGTAATGGCTTGCGTCAATTTTGGTCATGTAGATAGTGTAACGCGATGGACAAATCATGGCATGTCGTGGCGTTCACTAAGCACATGATTTGGATCTCGAGATACGTTGTCGACTGGGTTGCTCCTCCTTACTTTTTATTTTTTGAGATTATCCTCCTTACTTAAATGGTGTTCCATTTCCTAGAAAAAAATATAAATGATGTTGTACCATTTATATTAGTTGCAATTCTCAATTCTTATGATTGGACTTTCGTAACAAATGAAAATGAAAAAAATTGTTTCAGCGATAATCAAAACATTTGTTCATATTTGCATTATGGTAGTATAACTACGAAAATTAGTTAACTTCCGGATTTCCATATGAAGATACACGTTTTCCATTTATGTATATAATAAATATGAATGACTTCAGGATTTCCTAGATAAATCATGTCAATTATTTTGGGTAATATTAATTTCCTTTGAAATATTTGTTTGATGATTTTATTCATGGAAATCTTGAAATATGTAGACTAACCTTTTAAACTATCACCCTTTATCGCCAAGTGTGAAGGCGAAATGTTAAGGTTCATTTGTTTAATGAATGATAGTCTTAAAAACCGTTACAAAAGGCATAAATAGCAGGCTAGCAGTAGTGGTTGGTGAGATCATTGATAAAACATATACTGCTTTTGTGAATAACATGTTTATTGTGAATGGTGTAGTCATATTATATGGGGTAAAAATGAAGAAAATGTTTAGTATCATTTTCAAAGTAGATTCAGAAAAAGCATATGACAATGTTATTAACTAGACTTTTCCATACAATGTAATGCTTACAAAAGGATTTTCTCACAATTGCTTTAGTATATTTCTGGTGAAAAGTCAATTTTAAACTTAATGATCAATTTGGGCTTTCTTTAGCAATTATGGAGGTGTGGGATAGGGTATCCCATCTTGCATTCATGGTGGGGATGTGCCGATCGATACGAACGAGGAAGACAAGGAGGTGAGGCAGACGGGAGGATATGACGTGGCATAGAGCTTGGAGTGTGTCTTGCGTGTAGGCAAGTTCCACCTCTCCACTACTCCTGTCCGTTCTTTGCCCCCTAATGTTGTGTCGTGTGGTACAATTTCTTGCATCAATTTTTGTCACGTGGATAGTGTAACGCGATGGACGGATCACAAAACGTCTATGGATTCCACTAAGGACGTGATTTGGCTCTCGATACATGTTGTCGACTAGGTTGCTCCTCCTTACTATAGGTTCGTAGCATAGAAAACAAAAAATTCCTACGATGGAAACAATTAAGTACCAAAATCTATCTACTAGATATAAGCAACGGGTGGATATACATCTATAGAGAACATACCCTTGTAGACCTACAAAGTTTAACGAGGTTGTACTCGTGGATGATGTAGACGAACGCTTGCTGATCTCAAGATTGAGAAGAAGTCCAGCGCCGCAAATCAGCAGTGCATCTGTGCTCGCACACATGTTCAAGCCACCGAACAACCTCCGCCTCCTCGCTCCAGTGATGCAGCAGAAGCAATAACTCTTTCCAAATAAAAAGTCACCGGGAACATGTATCTCGCTAGTCCAAGACTATGGGGGATAAACTAGAGGGGGAGATAGATCCTTCACGAGGAGGTGTGTGAGTGTGAGAGAGGGAGAGGGGATTTATATAGGAAGAGGGGAACCCCAAGGGGGTGGCTGGCGCATGGGGTCTGCCCCACCCCTCCCTCCATTCATGTGAGTGGAGCTCCCCCTCACAAATTGCCTCTTCATTTCTCCATTCAAAACCCCGCTCAAAATTTCCATTAAATTTCAATCAAATTTAATGTAATCTCTCTTTAAATAAAACTCCTTTTTTATTTATTCTGAATTTTGTCAATTACATTAATTACAAACATTCACATAAAACCCCTTGCTAGTATTCAATTTCACATGCAGAGACAATTTCAGCAATTTCACCGGAAACAATTTTGGTGTCTAGTGAAATAATTCCTGCGCTTTGTAATTCTTTCGTCTAGAACATATTTTTTCCAAATGGTGTTGGTGTCTCTTAAGTGTGTCACCCTACCGTTCGCGAATAATGCGGACATGATCGAGATCCCTCTCGGATCAATAATCAGAAGCGGGACATAGAGATCCATACTGACTCTCACACATTGAACGATGACTTCCTGTGATCGTGAGAACCTTTTACGCTAGTAACTTAATTCCTTTGTCTCGCGATATATTACATGTCTGAGATTTGATCATCGTTATCTCCCTAGTCTGATATCGTTACCGACATGTACTCTTTTCTTGTTCCCGTGATATAAAATTCTAGTGATTACATTACTTACTTGCAAGCTAACTAATGTGATATCACCGAGAGGGCCCATAGTACATCTATTCGTCATCGGGATGGACAAATTCCACTCTTGATCCATAAGCCTCTACATAACACCTTCGTAGCACTGAACCCACCTTTATAGTCACCCTGTTATGGTGTGAAGTTTGATGTTATAAAGATACTCTTTCAGTATTAGTGATTGACGGGATCTGGTCTAAGGATTAGGATTACTTTATATGATGTTATAGCAATATAAACACAATGACTTTGATCGTAATGCTATACTCCGGATGAATGTTTATCACACCATTCCAATAATGTTATGACCTTGTTATTAACATCATCCAATGTCCATGCTTAGGAAACCTTGATCATATTGTTAATCAACAAGCTAGTTTATAAGAGAGGCATAACTAGGAACTTTATTTTTATTTATTAAACACACATGTATTAACGTTTCCGTATTAATAGAATTATAGCATGCAAAATAAACATCTGTCAAATACTTAGAATATACATAATAACAACTTTATTATTGCCCCTCAGGGCATATTCCCTTCAGTCTTCCACTTGCACTAGAGACAATAATCTAGTTACATAGTGATAAATCTAACAACCATGGAGTTTTGGTCTTGATCATGTTTTTTCCTAGGGAGAATTTTAGTCAACGGATCTGCTACATTGAGATGCGTGTGTACTTTACAAATCCTTTATATCTCCATCCTTGACATGTTCATAGATGGAGTGAAACCGACGCTTAATATGTTTGAAATTCTTGTAAGACCTTGGTTCCTTGGCATTGACTATGGATCCATTATTGTCACAATAGATCACCATTGGGTCAAACGCACTAAGAACCACACCTAGTTCGGTTATGAACTCTTTGATCCAAACTGCTTCCCGAGCTGCTTCCGAAGCAGCAACATATTCGGCCTCCGTTGTTGATTCTGCCACCACGGGTTGTTTAGTGAAGGGTTTCGCAGCATAGTAAATCAAAATTTTCTACGGAAGCGAATAGAGGGAAAGCCAAGATCTAATCTAGGAGATGCAAACGACGAGAGAGATTGGATTATATCTTCATACCCTTGAAGATTCGCAAGACAATGAGCGTTAAAGGAACGTGGGTGATGTAGTCGTACTCGCTTCTCCTCCTCGCGATCCGATCCGATCTAGCACCACAAGTGGCGGTGCCTCCGTGAGATGCACACGTGCAGCACCTCGACGTCTCCTCCTTCCTCGGACCAGCAAGTAGGGTGGAGAGATGGATTGGATCTACAACACGACGGCGTGGTGTATATGGTGGAGAATTTCTGCAGCAGGGCTTCGCCTACAAACAGTCGGGAGGGAGAGAGGAAGGCAGCAGGGCTACTAGGGCTTGGAGGAAGGTGTGTGGGGGAGGGGGCGCACCAGCCCTCTATATATAGAGGGAGGGTGCGGCCAGCCCTTGCCCATCCTCCAAGCCTATCTCTAGTTTAAACGATTTAAACTCTCCCTTATCTAGAAACTCTATCTCTAGTTTAAACGAGTTTAAACTTATTAACGAGTTTAAACGAGTTTAAACTTATCCCTTATCTAGAAACCCTATCTCTAGTTTAAACGAGTTTAAACTTATCTAGGATCGGCTGGGCCCTATGGGGCCTTGTGCCCCCAATCTTGGCCAGACACTCCCTCATAGGCCCATGCCTCCTCCCGGAAGGTGGGGCCACGTTTGTCCCCTTAGGAAGGTTCTAGAAGCTTAGGTTACCGGTTAACAACCGGAACAATTCCGAACTTCAAAACTGCTTTGCCTTATATGAATCTTATTCTCAGGACCATTCCGGAACCTCTCGTGATATCCGGATCCCATCAGAGACTCGAACAAAAACTCATAAACCAATTATCCAATCTATCCTAGCGTCGAGACACGTTAAGTGTGTGACCCTGCGGGTTCGAGAACATGCAGACATGATCTTCTATCAATAATCAACAGCGGGGTCTAGAAACCCATATTGACTCCCACACATTCATCTATGATAATAGGATGAACCACGATGCCAGGATTCAATCAATCCCATATATATTCCCTTCGTCTCGTGATATTTTACTTGCCCGAGATTTGATCGTTGGTACCGTCATACCTAGTTCAATCTCGTTCACAGCAAGTACTTCACTCATTCCGTAATCCGATATCACTTTGTGATTAACTCCTTAACCACATGCTTGCAAGCGGTGCTGATATCGATTACCGAGTGGGCCCGAAGTATATCTCTTCGACTTGAGAGGGACAAATCCCATCTCGATACATACAATCCAACAGGTACTTTTCGATCACCTAAGAGACACCTTTATGATCACCCTCTCATAGGATGACATTTGATGACCTCAAAGCTTTCTTCCAATACCAGGGAGTTGTATTATCTCATGGTCTAAGGAATACAATATTTGACATAAGAAAAGCTTCGCAAAGATGAACACGATGACACGATCTAATTGCTTTGCTTAGTTTGGGTATGTCCATCATATCATTCTCCCAATGATATGATCTCATTATTAATCGACAACTCATGTCTATGGTTAGGAAACCTTAACCATCATTAATCAATGAGCTAGTCCATAGAGGCATACTAGGGACACGGTGTTGTTCATAAACCACACAAGTATTAAAGTTTCCGCTTAATACAATTCTAGCATGGAATATAAACTTTATCATGAACAAGAATTATAAATACATCTCGGATGGGATCCGGACATCACGATAGGTTCCGGAATGGTCCGAGAATAAGATTCATATAAGGCAATGCAATTTTGGAGTTCGGAATTGTTTCGGTTAATCGCATTATAAAGCTTCTAGAACCTTCCGGAGGGGGACCAACGTGGCCCCACCTGCCGGGAGGGGGCATGGGCCTATGAGGGAGTGCCCTGGCCGCATTGGGCCAAGGGCACAAGGCCCCATAGGGCCCAGCCGGCCAAACACCTAGGAAACCCTAAGGGAGCTTCTAGAAGGGGGAGAACTTGCCCCCCACTCCTCCCTCCTTGGCCGCCGGCCTAGGGCTTGGGGGAGGGGCTAGGGCTGGCCGCCCACCCCTCTATATAAAGAGGGCTGGGGGCGCACCCCTCCCACACCTCCTCCTTAAACCCTAGCTGCCCTGCTGCCCTCCTCTCTCTCCCTCCCGACTGCGTGTAGGCGAAGCCCTGCTGTAGAAACTCTCCACCACTTGCACCGCGCCATTGCGTTGTAGATTCAATCCGTCTCTCCACCATACTTGCTGGACCGAGGAAGGAGGAGACGTCGAGGTGCCGCACATGTTCATCTCTCAGAGGCATCGCCACTTGCGGTGTTAGATCGGATCGGATCGCGAGGAGGAGAAGCGAGTACGACTACATCACCCGTTCGACGAGCGTTCCTGTCTTGAATCTTCAAGGGTATGAAGATCTCATCTATTCCCCCTCGTTGTTTGCATCTCCTAGATTAGATCTTGGCTTTCCCGTTCGCATCCGTAGAATTTTTTTGATTTACTATGCTGGGAAACCCTTCATAAATGTGCATGACTTTATTATTTCCTAGAGAACCATAGTAATTCTTTTGGGATAATATTAATTTTCCTTCGAAATATTTGTTTGATGATTTTATTCATGAAAATCTTGAAATAGCTAGACTAGCTTTTTGAACTATCGCCAAGTGTGAGAGTGCACTGTCAATACAAAAATTTAGGCACACTTGTTTAATGAATGATAGTCTTAAAAATCATTACACAGTGCATAAATAGTAGGCTAGCAGTGGTGGCTAATGAGATTCTTGATAAAACATATAATGCTTTTATGAGTAACATATTTATTATGGAGGGTGTAGTTATGTTACATGGGGTGAAAATGAAGAAATTTTCTAGTGTCATTTTCAAAGTAGATTCAGAAAAGGCATATAACAATGTTAATTGGACTTTTCCATACAATGTAATTCTTACAAAAGGAATTTCTCTCCTATGGTTTAGTACATTTCTAGTGGAAAGGTCAGTGTTAAAATTAATGGTCTACTTGGGTTTTCTTTAGCAATCGTAGAGGTGTGGGACATGGTATACAGTCTCCCATTCTATTTAATATGACTATGGATTATGTGAGTTCTATGATAAAAAGATGCTCGGGGGAGTAATAGCTGGTATGGTATCTCACATGCAAGAGAATGACATTGTCTTTCTCCAATATGCAAATCATATCATATTTTGTTTGATGATGGTTTGGAAAACGTCATGAATTTAACTTGTTTTCTTCATCTATATGAACAAACGTTAGATTTGAAAATATTTTTCTCAAAAGTGAGGTATTCTATTTAGTGGGTTATGTTGATCAAGCTAGTGTCTACGAAGAAATTCTTACTTGAAAATATGGGGTGCTGCCCCTCAAGTATTTAGGTGTTCCAATTGATAAGAAAAAACTTAACATTCATTCGAAACCTGCCCAAGATAAAATGAAAAAAAAAGGTTGTTGGCAAAAGTACATGCTGGATATAGGACACATAGTAATACTTCTAAATTCATGCCTGGCTCCAGTTTCTTTTTTCATGATAATTGTATAGCATAGATCACCTTTTATTTTCATAGCACAATTGCTCGATATATATGGAGATCCTTTTGGTGTGCCTTTAATTCTCCAATTCGTCCTCGGTATGTTGTTGAATTGGAGACTGGGTACTCAAATTTCAGGGATCAAAAGAAGTATATGTGAAAATTTGTCTAGATTCTATTTTATAGTCTTTGTGAAAAACTAGGAGTATAGGTTGTTTTGTAATAGTATGCCTCATGATCCCTGCGACTACCAAATATGTCATTGGATTGACTATTGAGGTGAATTGCAGAAATAAAAGGTGCTATTGAGAGGCACCGAGCTAGTGAAGACGGTGATGTGGGAAATCTTAAACCACTCGGAATGCTAGGCACCACATGTCAAAGGCTACAAAATGGATAGTTTCATCGGGAACGGTTCCATTCAGGACTTGCTTAGATTAGGGAGTAGTTGAAGTTGGAGTATGTTCATTATCTTGACGGTTTGTAATTTTTGCTTCCCAGTTCATGCTAGCTTTTTTGTGCATCTCTCATGTCCACAAAACTCTAATATACTCTATAGCAAGAGTTTCACTAATGAAATAGGGAAAACCCTTCTCTAAAACACACACCCGCACACATGCACGCATGTACTCACAGACACTTCATCTTTGCCCTATCTTGCTTCACTTACAAGTGGGCTTTCTTGCATAGTTGCGATGATATTTTTGGCACCTCTTTCTTCTCGTATATGGGATCCACCCACAGAGGCACCGAGTAGAAAATTGTTGTCCAGCGAGTAAGTTTTCCATTCATCTCTAATTCTATCTTTCTTTGCTGACATGTGTGATGTCTATAATAAAATTAGTCAAACTTATAAAAAATCGACTCAAGACAAAAGTTATGTGTTGAATATTTAGAAAATAAAGGTGCATTACACATTTCATGGGTTCCCGAGTGTTAGCCATGGGCATCATTTAAGTCTCGGTTGATTAAGAAAGGTGCAACTTTAATTTGGTATTTTTTGGCTTTTGGTTGAATGAAAAATCTCTCGCTTCTTTCCTCCTTTATTAGAGGAAGTCTTCCCCTTTCCTTTGTCCTAGAGCTAGAGCATAATTAGGACAGTCCACAAGGTATAGTTGCATCTGACAATGACTAGAAGTTACTAGCAGGATAGACATGAAGCTCTAAAGCAGTGCTTCGACCTCCCAAATGTTAAATAAAGACATCGATATTGTTAGATTATATTTACTTGCATATCAAGTTAGGGTTTAGGCTGGGGCGCTGCACCTCCTCTCCCCCTCTCCTATATAAACCATTGTATTCTCTCATTGTAAAATTATCAATTATTATTATTATCACAAATTTACATGGTATTAGATTAAGGTTAGATTATAGGGCATGGCTCCCATGCCTCCCACCCCGCCGCCGCCGCCCCCTCCGGGGTTCTTCGAGTGGCGTGCCGCCATGGCCGCCGTCGCGGCTGCCAAACCATCCACCTCATCCGCCCCACCTTCTATCGCCCCCACCATCAACTTCGCCGATACAATCTCCGACGTTACTCCATTCATTCCCATCACTTTAGATCTCCCCAAACACAACTACTACCATTGGAGACATCTTTTTGAGGTGCACTTGGGCCGCTGCAACCTCCTGGCGCACGTCGACCCCAACATCCCGCCGTCTCCCTCGGATCCCCGCTGGGTCAAGGATGATCTCGTTGTGATACAGTGGATCTACCAGCGGGTGAGCACCGAGATTTTCAATATCGTTTTTAGGGCTGCCACCAGTGCCGCCGCCCTTTGGGCAGCCCTCCGTCAGCTTTTTCAGGAAAACGCCGACGCCCGTGTCAACACGCTCAACACGGAGCTTCGGAACACCGCCCATGGTGACTTGCCCGTGGGGGTATACTGCCAGCGCCTCCAGACCATCGCCGATAAACTCCGTGAACTCGGTGATCCCGTTGAGGACAAACAGCTCATCAAGATCCTCCTCGTCGGCCTCAATCAACGCTTCGACAAGCAGCAGTCCTTCATCCCCATGATACGGCCGTCTCCTTCATTTGCAGAAGTCCGCTCCATGCTCTCCTGGGCGGACCGCGCCATGACCACTCAAGAGTCTCGCCCTTAGGCCTATGCTGCTGCTCCACGGCCTCCTGCACCGCCACCGCCTCCATGCCTGTTCCACCGTCAGGTTGGCGCCCTAGCCCCAACTATAGGGGCACCCGGCCTATCTATCGGCCGCCTGCACCACGGCCTCCTCCAACAGCATCGGCTCCTCCACCTGCCCCGGCACCACCACCGGCTCCACCTGTAGCACCAGCTTGGCGATCTTCTTAGGACCCTTGGACTGGCATGGTTCAGGCTTGACCAATGCCCTGGACCGCGCCCTCTCCTGTTGGCGCGCCACCTGCCTACACTGGTTCGTGGCAGCCCGACGTGCATCCTCATACAGGCTCACCTGGCCTCCTTGCACCACGGGTCCCTGCACAAGCTCATTACGCCACTCCTTCACCGCCCATGTATGCTGCACCATCGCCGGCTCCCTATGCCTCGCCGATGCCCTTTACTATGGGTCCTTATGGCCCTTCGGCACCGGTCACTTCTAATCCCGGAGGATACTACTCGCCATACACCATGTACTCGACTCCTGCTGCACCGCCACCACCTGCGCCAGTCCCTGCTCCGTCAACTGCATCGACTCCCTCTCCTCCGAGCTTGGACCAAGCCGTGTTTCTACAGGCCATGAATAATTTTGCTGCTCAAGGTAACTCAGGTACTGATTGGATTTTCGATTCTGGTGCTTCTAGTCACATGTCTTCATCGAAAACTATGCTGTCAACTTGCATACCATCTCATTTTTCATCCATTACATTAGGCGATGGTTCCTCCATACCAATTTCATGTGTCGGTCATACAAACCTTGCATCCTCCACTTCCAAACCACTCCTACTTAAAGATGTCTTAGTTGCACCAGCCCTTATTAAAAATTTAATCTCTGTCCATCGTTTCACCAAAGACAACTATGTTTCTGTCGAATTTGACCCTTTTGGCTTGTTTGTGAAGGATTTCATGACCAAGGCGGAGATCGCTCGCTTCGATAGCTCTGGCGACCTCTACTCTGTTCATGGCACTCCTGTGGCCTCGTCTCCATCATCCATGCTCGCCTCCGTAGATCTATGGCATAAACGCTTAGGCCATTCGAATAAAGCCACTTTATCCTCTCTACTTAGTGATTTTTCGATCCCTTGTAATAAAGAGGTTCATAATTCCTCCGTTTGTGAGTTTTGTCAACAAGGAAAACATGTTCGTTTACCATTTGCGCATTCTACTTATCATAGTACTTATCCCTTTGAAATTTTGCACTGTGATCTATGGACCTCTCCAACTGTGAGTCTCTCCGGTTTCAAATACTACTTAGTTATTTTAGATGATTTTACACACTTCGTTTGGACTTTTCCACTTCGCAACAAATCTGATGTCCACTCACTTTTTATCAACTTTAAAACCTATGTCAACACACACTTCTTTTTACCCATAAAATTTATCCAATGTGACAATGGAAAAGAATTTAACAACTTTGCAAACCATAATTTCTTTCTCCAACATGGCATTCTCCTTCGTTTCTCTTGCCCTTACACTTCCCCACAAAATGGCAAGGCTGAGCGATCACTCCGCACCATCAATGACATAGTTCGCACACTCCTCATTCAATCATCTATGCCCTCCATGTTTTGGGCTGAAGCTCTTAGAACCGCAACCTATCTCCTCAATATTCGACAATCTAGCACTAACCCAAACATCACACCTTTCTACTCCCTTTTTCTCTCTCACCCAAACTACACTGAGATTCACGTTTTTGGTTGCCTTTGCTTTCCCAATGTCTATGCAACTTCCCCAAACAAACTCTCTCCACGTTCCCTTCCTTGTGTCTTCCTAGGTTATTATTCATGAACACAAAGGCTACCGGTGTTCGATCTTGTGACGGTCACATTCACATCTCTAGGCATGTCACTTTCGATGAAAACACCTTTCCTTTCGCCACTAGAACCCCTACATCTCCTCCCACCACATCCACCCTCGCCAATTCCATAAAACCTCACTTTTCGTTTCCTAACCTGCCCTACAACCACCTTGCCAGTGCCTCCTATCCTGCCTCGACCAATACCGCTCCCGATTCTCCTGCCACGGTAGTCCCTAACCCTGCCCCGGCCGACTCGGCTGCCCCGACAGCCCCACCAGCACTCGTGTCTCGACCACCCATAACCCAGGTTTACGCTCGCTGCCCCAAAACTCCTGCCCCCGACAATCAAACTACCCAATCCTCTGCCCCTCATGCTGCTGCGTCCTCCTCTTCCATCACTGGGATGCGGCTCCTCCTTCACATGCCGTTCCCATTATCGCACCTAACAACGACCATTCCATGCTTTACGTGCCAAGTATGGTTTTCGACTTCCTCAAACACGCCTCAATCTTCATGCTTCTCCAACTCTCTCACCTCTTCCCAAAACATACAAATCTGCTCTTCTTGATCCGAACTGGTCCGCTGCCATGCGCGATGAGTTTCAAGCACTCCAATCCAATAACACATGGCAACTTGTTCCCCGACCTCCTAATGCAAATGTTGTTTCTGGAAAGTGGGTGTTCCGTCAAAAATTTCATTCTGATGGCACTCTCTCTCTCTCGGTATAAAGCGTGTTGGGTTTGTCGTGGGTTCTCTCAACAACACGGTGTTGATTACGACGAAACTTTCTCTCCAGTAGTTAAACCTAGCACCATCCGAACCATTCTTAGTCTTGCTGTTTCCTCTTCCTGGCCCATTCATCAACTCGATGTAAAAAATGCTTTCCTCCATGGTTCCTTAAACGAAGTCGTCTATTCTCAACAACCTTTAGGTTTCGAAGATTCTTCTTTTCCTGATCACGTTTGCCTTCTCCAAAAATATCTCTATGGCCTCAAACAAGCAACCCGAGCCTGGTTTCAACGTTTTTCTACCTTTATTCAAACTATAGGATTCATTCCCTCTCGTTTTGACTACTCTCTTTTTGTTTACCACTCTAACACCCAGGTTGCATATCTCCTACTTTATGTTGATGATATAGTTCTCACTGCCTCCTCCACAACTTTTCTCACTCATATTATTTCTCTCCTACAAACTGAATTCTCTATGACTGATCTAGGTTCCCTTCATCACTTCTTAGGTATAGCTGTCACTCGTGATTCTTCTGGTCTTTTTCTCTCTCAACGTCAGTACTCTGTTGATCTCCTAACTAGGGCTGGAATGTTAGATTGTCAACCATCCCGTACACCTGTAGATATTTCTTCTAAATTTTCCTCGGATGGTGATATTTTTCCTGATCCGACTCTATACCGTAGCTTAACTGGAGCTCTTCAGTATCTCACCATTACACGTCCAGAAATATCATATGTTGTTCAGCAAGCTTGTCTTTACATGCATGATCCAAGAGTCCCGCATTTTAACCATGTCAAACGCATACTTAGATATCTCAAAGGTACATTAGATCATAGTTTGCATATCAACCACTCATCACCCACATCATTGACAGCATATTCCGATGCAGACTGGGCCGGTTGTCCAGACACTCGTCGATCCACTTCAGGATACTATGTTTTTCTTGGCAATAATTTAATTTCTTGTCTTCGAAGCGTCAGCTTACGGTTTCTCGCTCGTCCGCAGAGGCTGAGTACTGTGCCGTTGCTCACGCAGTTGCTGAAACAGTTTGGTTGCGTCAGTTACTTGTTGAGTACATCGACCTCTTGGTCAGGCCACAGTGGTATATTGTGATAACATTTCAGCTGTTTACATGTCTGGAAACCCAGTTCAGCATCGGCGGACAAAGCATATCGAGATTGACATCCATTTTGTTCGAGAGAAGGTCGCTTTGGGAGAAGTGCGTGTTCTTCATGTGCCTTCTACGGCCCAGTTTGCAGATATTTTTACCAAAGGACTTGCTACTACACCATTTACAGAGATTCGTTTCAGTCTCAACGTTGTCGAGCCCACGGTTGAGACTGCGGGGGATGTTAGATTATATTTACTTGCATATCAAGTTAGGGTTTAGGCCGGTGCGCTGCACCTCCTCTCCCCCTCTCCTATATAAACCATTGTATTCTCTCATTATAAAATTATCAATTATTATTATTATCACAAATTTACAGATATTAAGACCACTCCCTCCGGATGATGTTTTGCCCCAACCATCTATAGCCCATGGTTCGTTACTCGGGAATTCGGAGAGGTCGGATGAGATAGATGGGTCTATTCCTAATGGAATGATCCCTTTTTCTCATGTTTGAATTTCTTTTCACCTAGTTGCAATTCTCACTCAATCGAAGTTGCACGTTTTGAGATTGACGGAGACTTCACACACAAAAAAAGTCATTTCTATCTTCAGCGCTCAGCGGCTATTTTTTCTATTCCCTTCGGTCCAAATTAATTGACTCGAAGTCTAGATTCGAATGTATCTAGACATGTTTTAGTATTAGATACATCCGAATCTAGATAAATGCATCAATTAATTTGGACCGGAGGAAGTATGGAAATTTAATCGTTTAGAACTTCTCTGATTCTAAACGGCCCAAAGTTGGCGGCTTGCATTTCGGATTGTGCAGCATGACACCTCCTGGAACTGGAAGTCGTATGAACTTCTAGGTCGATAGTAGTTCTTTTAGATGAGACCGATAGTACTCGAGTTGACAAGCTGTTTCCAGACTTTTGGGGTTTATCTTTGGGACAAATTCTCCCGTGGGCTAGACCGATGCGGCAGCTCAGGATGATACAAGCATATGCTTTCACCGTACTAGTAGTACAGATGGACGGTGTGCCCATCCACCGTACCTGTCCAGTCCTCTCTGAATGAGACGTGTTTCCACAAAAATATGGTAGTGTAGTGATGATCGCCAGCCCCCCATGTCTTAAACGTCAATGCTAGCATGGAACAACATCCTCTCTCATTTAGGGTCCGTCCGGGTCGGTGCGGTTGCAACTAATTTTGCGTCGTAGTAGTCATTTGAGTGCAGACTTAACTGGCTTAATCAATATCGGTGTGGTGCGAGCATCGTACGGCATGCCGACGACACGATCGATCGGCTCGGTGTGTTTAGAGACGAAATATTGTCGTACTGGCTAGCCTAGATAGGCACACGTAACTCGTAAGCATTACGACACGTCGTCGTGTTTGGACGTACGGGCCTGGACTGAACATGTGAACCGTGACTTTCGTGTGGAGTCTGAATGTAGCATCCGCCGATCGAGATCGTAGGCCACGTCCTCAGTGGAATCGATACAACGCGCACTTTTGCTTCGCCCCCCCCCCCCCCCCCCTCCCTCCCCCACTTCTTTTCAAACTTTAACAATCAAAAACTTGATACCGATTGTTTAGAGGACCGTACGAACCCACGTATGGTCCTCTTAGACGTATACTCATTGTACACTATACTCATATGCCCGTGGAAGACGAAATCTGAAAGTTATATAACAGCAATAACAAAAAATTTAAACATGACATGCAAAGACGTAGATTGCGATAATGGGAGGTGGGATCAGCCAGCTGGAACGTGGATTATACCTAGTTCGACCGCATACATATCTGAAGATATCATTATGGCGCCGATATGGGTTCTGACGGTCAAAAAAATAAAACAGCCCATGCGGTTTAAGTTTAGGGGGGGGGACCAAAGCACACCTCTACAACGCGCCGTCTGCTAGTCTATTTGGACAAAATTGATCCAAAATAGAAAGAAATTCGTAAACTAAAATCGTGGCAAAAGTATTTTATTAGATCTAACCCTTTTTGGGGCGTCACCACATTTTGTAGTACCGATAGATCCGCAGATAGAATTTTTCGATCATTTGTTCCTAATCTGATAATAAATTGCAAATCTCCAATCAATCGTACTACTTTTTTTACGATGTTTGCCATGCTCTGCTGTGATCATTATTCGCAGGAGAGCAAAGTACAACAGGAGCATATGCAAGTTACAACCTACTCCCCTGTTTTTAAATATAAGATGTTTTGACAAGCCAAATTGACTTACCAAAACATTTTACATTTAGAAACAAAGGAAGTCGATTAATCACTTAGTCCCTAGTAAGATAGGAGGACTTGGAGCATAGAATTATCCGACGAAGGCAAGAACAATGTAATACACGATCAGCACGGGCAACGACGCCAATGTCCCAAATATAATGCTGCAAGATTCAGCAAAAAACATACAGTTTCGGTCAGCTTAGCGAAACATATTCAGTAATCAAGCCTAGGCAAGCAGACCCAATTAAGCCACTTACGCGGTGCTGAGCACATCAGCGTGGAGGCCATACTCCTTGGCGAAAACCCAGGTGGTAGACTTGATAGAGTGTTTCTTTTCAAGCCGACATGGATTTCTCCTAGCCCCCAAAAAACTACAATCCCACAAAATCTGTACCACTCCATTGACTTGCTGCCCACTAACCTACGCCGTTACGGTCTTGTAGTCACCATCGCCGTCTCACCAAGCCAGACACTGTGAGGCCGACCTGAATGAGAAGAAACAACTGTATACAAGGAGTGTCAGTACCACCACCACCACGTGGGAGGGAACAACCTCCCGCCGTAGGCGGTAGTGGCCTGACTCAGCAGCAATAGCACATCAGGCCACTTGAAGCGGGAGGGAGGCAGCAACACACCCCCTGGAGAACATCCTCCAACGCCAATGGTGGGTGTCGACCGGACGCGGTAGCACGGAAAGACCAGGCAAGGAAGGACTGGCCGGGCCACAGACGGGCCCGTAAAGTGCCTGCCGCCACGCTGCATCCCATAGGCCATCGCCGCTACTACCCTCGTGTTCGGCACCATAGGCCCGACCGGGCACAAACAGTCCCTCGATTCTTTTTCCACCACACTGTAGTAAGCGCGACAACGTCACGCCACTCTCTTCATGATCCCCTCATTAATACAACAGAAGGCGGTGAGGCCGAGTCCCTCCTCCTTCCCTCCCGGACCAGATCGGGCCCAAAGGGCCTAGATCGTGTCCCGCCACCGTCGCTGCCAAGTGGTAGCTCCGCCGCCTTTCCTGCCATCTGCACCGGCATCGGGTAGCCTCTCCGCCTTGCCAGGGCTCCGCCTAGAGACACCCCTTCGATTCGTGCCGCCCCGCACGTGATCTCGTTCGAGGGGGAGAAGGCATGGGGCCAACGCCAACGGCGCATGCCGATGATGACGGGGGAGAGAGGGAGCGGAGGGGGTGGTGTGCGCGAGAGTGTGGCAACACGGCCTGGTCCCCCGCGCGGGTGGGGGGGGAGGGGGGCTAGGTCACGAGAGAATTTTTTTGTAGATCCATGTCACTTAACTTGTCCATAAGTCCGTGGCAATATAAACACGCATATCTCATAAGCCAAAACCCCAAAGCACAAAATAAGGGAAACAAAAGTTTTTGAGTTTCTCCCCACGACCCCAGCGCAGGTTATACCCGCCCAAATCGATAAGTTTGCTTCGTAAGCATAAACCAAACAAAGGGGGGGCGCTTTATGTGTCGTGTACCAGGGTCAACCGGCTCGACCCCCTTGCCACGAGCGCCTCGGCCATCACCGAGACATTTACTTTTGTTTTGAGGGACCAAAATATAGTTTTTTTGTGCGGATGATGGCGAGTTAGTCAGGAAAGAAATTAAGGGGAAACAGGTACAGTCTGAATTAGTAGCCAGTAACCACTCATGCACGTGCATAATGTCCTACATGCACATGAGCACATCCTCGTTGGTTCAGGCCATTGTGAGGAACATTTTATAGTACCGACAGATCGCCAGATAGAATTTTTAAATCCTTTGTTCCTAGTCCGATCATAAATTGCAGATCTCCAATCCATGTTTTATAATGTTTGTCATGCTCTGCTGTGATCATTATTTGCAGGACAGCAAAGTACAACAAGAGCATATGCAAGTTATAACCTACTCCCTCCTTTTTAAAATATGAGATGTTTTGGCGAGACAAATTGACTTATCAAAACATCTTATATTTACGAACGGAGAAAGTAGATTAATCACTTAGTCCCTAGTAAGATATGAGGACTTGGATCATAGACTTATCCGACGAAGCCTAGAACAATGTAATACACGATCAGCACGGGCAACGACGCCAATGTCCCAAATATAATGCTGCAAGATTCAGCAAAAAACATAGAGTTTCAGTCAGCGGAGCAAAACATATTCAGTAATCAAGCCTAGGCAAGCAGACCCAATTAAGCCACTTACGCGGTGCTGAGTACATCAGCGTGGAGGCCATACTCCTTGGCGAACACCCACGTGGTAATTGACTGAGGCAGCGCGGCCTGTGGGTACGTCGCCAGGTCAAGATGTCAATGAAGTACTCTATATCATTCAGAGTTAAAACCTGCAGATTCTGACCTGTATGATGGCAAGACGCAGGACGTCTCCCCGGAGCCCCAGAGCGACGGCTCCGGCGGCGGTGGCCGCGGGACCGGCCACGAACCGCAGAGCCATGCCCAGCACGGTCATGCTAGCCCCACAGTCGATGATCTTCTCCTGCAGCGCCATGAACAGGCCTGCATATGCCACCAGCCAATTCATAAAATGGTACCCCCCGTCACTATCTTGAGATTGTTCTAGCTAGATCTAAGCTTACCCATGCTGAACATGGCGAGTCCAACCCCAGTCCGGGACATGATCAGCACGGAGCCCTCCATGATGCTCGGCGTCTGGATGTGCCACCTATAATATGCACGGAATGCAGAAACGGCTATTCAGAAGTTCAGAAGAGTGTGATGAAGTGACAGTGAGCAGTAAACACTACAGGAGAAGACGGATACGTCGACAGCCCGTAGCCCTAAAATTCCATCAGCATAGGCTACGCCGACGATTGACATACAAATACTCCACGAATAGTTTTTTAATCTGCATGTTGCAAACGACCAAGAGCCAGTCCAAATTGATCATGTAACAGATCCGCAACCAAACGAATACGTTTATTTTTCAACTGATTCATATCGACATCGTCAAGTATACCCGTTCCAAATTTTATTCCAATCAAATGATCCATAGTGACCAATACATCTCGTGGTAACAAAAATGTATTGTTATGAGGTATATCAAGATTAAGTCTCCGATTTATATTTCGTCGACCAATCCTTCCTAATTCACATTTTTGTTGAAAAAATTTATTTTGTAATTCCTCAAACAAGGACTCAGAAAATACCAGGCTGCCGTCGACGTACAACCCCATAGGTGTAGCCCCTCTTCCCGTCGACGTAGAAAAGCCGTCAGTGTATATAGCTTTGCCATCAGCGTAGATCGTATGGATTCCACCTAGATGACTAACCGTCGTTTGTCTACGCCAGCAAAGCCTAGATTTTTCAAAAAAAAATCAATTTATTTTTTTCAAAATTTTTCCAAATTTTTAAACATTTTTAATTATTTAACTTAGTTAATCTCACGTGGGCATTTTTAATTCTAAATACACTTAGTCTCAAGTCAAACTGCACAAGTAGTCAAACTTTTCAATCGGCCAACCATCCTAACACTACTTTAGCCCTAACACGCTTAACTTCTTCATTCCTTCCACATGAGCTTCCGACAAAAAATTAAAACTTGTTATGAATATTATCATATCAATCCTATTAACCATTAGACTATAATGTTAGACGTCTTTATTTTTTTTACATTCTATACAATTATTTGAGTAAACAACAATGAATAAGTAATAATAATCTTGAATTCAAACAAAAACAAAATAATTTTATTTATTTTGCCTTTTTTCATTTAAAATTGAATAATTCATATCTACAAATCCGTAAATCATAATTCAACAAATAATATATCCAAATCAATCATAAAAATGAGAGAATCCAAATATGAAATACCTATCATCTATTTAATTTTGTATCGTAAATTTTTAATATTACACCAACCGAAACTATGTCAGGATTCATGAAACACCCCGTTTTTGGCACTCGGAAAAATAGAAAAAATAACTTTTTGGTGCAACAAAAAGGAAACCTTGCATTGGATCTCTGATAAAATAGCATATTTAAAAAATAAAAATGATTTTTGAAAAAAATCATGAGCATCATATCATGTACTTGTAGTTCAAATCTAACTCATTTCCTACTGATTCAGCAGGAATTTGTCTTTTTCACGAGGGGTGGACAGAAAGGTTTGAGATACCACGGTTGAGAAATTTCCCATTCAAAGTGGTCTACTGTTTTTGAAAAATGGTGTAGTATCATTTTGAAACTTTCATTTGGTGGTTTCTTCAAAACATCATGTTTTTTGCACTCGTAAAATAAAAAATATGTTATACGAAAGTATTTGTATTTTTTATATATTTTTTGAACATAAATATGTAATATTTGAGTTTATATAGATAGAAGTTATTTTTCTGAAATTTTTGATATATTATATGTATTTTTCTGAATTTAAATGATTAGTTATGATTTTTCTATAATTAATATGGCAAAAAGAAAAAATTTCCGTCGGCGTAGACTTGACGCCGTCGCTCTGCCATTAGTCTAATAGGCTACGCCGACGTTCCCGTTTACGCCGATAGCTGCCGTCGGCCTAATATCTACGCCGACGGCCTTGCAGCCCGGCTGCCGAGGCCGTCAAGTTGTGCTGACGGCCCGGAATTTTTGCCGTCGGCATAGAAAAAGCCGTCGGCGCAACAGACGTTTCTTGTAGAAACCCGATATTCTCTCAAATTGAATCTATGCCGAGTTGCCAAAGTTGTTCTGCGTGTATTCCCGACTGGATTACTTTGCCTAAAAGTTAATTTAATTAATGGTTCCACTAACATGAAGTATATGTCCTGCTTCAATCATCTCTACTTTAGTGTCGGCTGTTCACCACAGCTTTGCTTAGCACTTACATATTCCCCGAGTTGGTGCCCTGTTTGGAATATAGAACCTTTTTTCAAGTGACTATTAATTATAGGGATCAAATTGCTATTATGGATAGACCTCAGCCTAGGAAGCTTTAACATGCTGTTACGTTTATGTGCATCTTCCAACAAGTTATAAAATAGATGAAAAAAATAATATGGAAGATATATCAGATGCTATGAACGCCCCAAAGGTCATATCGATGTTTCTGGATGGCTCAATCAATATGAACACACACAAAAATCAAAGAAAGAACAAAGATATTTTCAAAGGGAATTAAATAAGAAAGATATTTTTTTGTCCTCCACTATTTATATATTAATTATAGTTTTTATCAACAAACTTCAATGAAAGGAGAAAAGATTTACTTTCAATTTTGAAAATATTATAGTTTCATATACTCCCATCTCCTCTTTAATCCGATCGACCTAGAGATGCAAGTGGGATACCACCCACATCTCACTTATAATTCATTTTATCACTTCTAGTAAACAAAAAATGACAAAATGAACTATAACTGAAATTTAGGTGGAACCACACCTGACACCTTAGATTATCGACTACCTTTTGTTTGGCAAGTTGGAGCAAAATATATAGGCCAACCACGGTACACAATTAGATTTGGAGGTGTGCTTGGATGCCCCCTCTATTTCAAACTAACCAAACCGAAATACTGGTATTTCTAGGATTGGCCCATACATACCCCCTCTATACAAGTATTTGAAGGAGAAATATTGTCCAATCCTACGGGTTCTTATGTTCACGAGAGAGAGAGAGAGAGGACACCGAAACAAAAGTCCTAGGTTTGAAGTTACCTGTTTGTGACGCACGACCACGCCACTCCGAGGACGCCCGCGTAGACGTTGGGATTCTGCGCCACCTTGAGCCCGACGGCTCTCACCAGCGGCCAGACCGGCTGGCGCTGCCTCCTCCCCTCGACGCTGCCATCCTCGACATCGTTGTCCTCGCTCGCCGGCAAGGCTGCCGTGTCCAGCTTCCCGGCGTCGCCACCGAAGGCCCGCCTCGCCTCGAAGGCCAGCAGCAGCAGCGGGAAGTAGACGATGATCTGCACCATGGATATCTGCACGACGAGGTCGCGCGCCCACCCGCCGTACATGGCGTCCAGCAGCGGCACGCCCACCACCAGCGTGTTGTTCAGCGTCGCCAGCGAGAACCCGGTGATGCACCACGACGAGGCAACCTCCCCGCCGCTTCCGGCGCGGCGAGAGCAGCATCGCGTGGACACGGCGGCCCAGGCGGCGAGGACCAGCATCACGGCGAGCTTGGAGAGGGCGTCGGCGGCCAGGACTCGGTAGTTGAGCGCGTAGGGGTCCATGCGCGCGGCGAAGTCGAAGGCGAAGAAGGGGACGGCGAAGTAGGCGACGAGGCGGTTCACGGCGTCGCACTGGTCGGGCGTGAAGAGCTTCCACCACCGCACGGAGCCGTAGCCGAGGCCCAGGGCGAAGTAGAGCGGCGTCATGGCGGCCACAACCTTGTATACGTCGCCCCATCCTATCATTTGCTCCGCTAACCGTGCGTAGGTGCCACAAGTGTGACGATCGATGTGCTTCAATGCCGTTTCATGGTGTTTATTTATATATATGGAGGGAATTGCATGCATGTATGTCTACGGAACATGCAGTATATATTCTGTTTTGCACAACTTGGCATCCTGCATATATAAAGTAACATATCGGATTCACAATCAGCATCAGCATCACTTAGCTCCTAGCTCTAGGGTCGTGAACTGTCATCAGTCGCGGGTAAGCCGCCTCCTTCCCCCAATCTTATTCCACATCCGCATGCACACGAATCCCCTTGTCCCTTATAGATCTACAATGTCAGTCAAACATGCATCCGCTCGCTAAATTAGGGAAAGAACGTCGTCGATTGCTTGAATTTTCCATTCTGTAAACATGCATGGGAACATTTTTGGATATGTCTAATTCAAATTAGGTTAATTCCCAGCCAAGTGATATCATGCAGTGTAAGTTGCAAACCTATTTGCAACTAGAAATATTTAGATTGCTATCCCACTTGCAATTAAAGAAACTAAACTGCAACTCTACTTGCAACTGGAAATTCCGCTTGCAACCCCACTTGTAACTCACGTAATGCATGAATCCCGATGCAAATCCAATGGATTAGGAGCTAACTGAGCTCTACCTTAATTCTAAGTCGACTGACAATTAGCAAACCCAACAATTTTATGTCTCAAAAATTACAGCTTCTTAATTTGAAAGACCGACATGTCTGGCTTTATTGATAATATAAACATATCTTGCTGAAAACGAATTACAGGGTTTATTGACCTGAATAGAAATTCGTTAAAAAATGCATATGAGATTTTTCAAAAGCCAAACATCATCAACTTTGACCAATGTTTTTTTGAGAAAAATATTCATATCAACAATACCAAATGTATATATCATGTGAAAATATACATCGTGGCGAGTCTAATGATATTGATTTGGTGTTCTAGATGTGATTTTCTTTCTACATATTTGTTCAAACTTCATATCGTTTGACTTTCCAAAAAAAAAAAATCTATGCACTAGATTCTGGCAAAGAGGGATGATTACTTGCTTTTCTTTTCTTGGACTATGCATGTCTGAATTTAACCTCCACGGTGCAAAGCAGTCTGCCGCCGGACGGCCGCAGCACTCCGTAGACGATCTCGACCGTTGGAGGTGTCTATAACTTTCATAGAATAAGGCTCGATCCGCATGCATTGAATATATCGGTACTAGAAACTTTAAGAATAGTACAAGCAACTAGCTAGTAAAAAACTGTTCAGGGAGAATAAGAGACACAAAGCATATGTGCTTTCTATTAGGAGCGTCACCGTACTTCTATTAGGTCCGCCACTAGCTAAGACAGATGCAGCTCTCGAGGGATCAAGAGCAGCAGTAAACCACCTTGTACACGTCGCCCCACTTATCATCTCCTCTGCGGCTGTGCAACCTGTTGGTGTTTCCAGGTTCCGTTCATGCGTGGTGCCTAGCTATTATGTGGAGTAGCGCATGAGAGAAAATTATGTCCTGGTTGAGTACGTTGGACACCATCGAACAGGGCTGGCCCGTAGTGCAGGCCAGAGGGGCCTCGCCTCGGGGGTCCCTGTGAGGCAGGGCCTTGGTCCAAGATTTTTTATGTATTTATACTAATAATGTTCTACTCTTTAGACTCAACAGTGTAAAATAATTCTACTTTCTTTGTTTAGAAATAAGTGACATGGGTCGTATGTATCTATACATTAAAACACTTCTAGGCATGCAAATTTTGATAAATCAGAGTCACCCTTATTTATGGATGGATGGAGTAGAAAAATATAGATGGACTCAAAGTCTATCATGCCTCTACCTTGACTCTTCATTTTTCCCAAAAAATACCGCAACATTTCTAAATATTTTTCTCGTTGCCAATTTTTTAGCCTCTCCAAATATGCAGAACAACACCGACTGTTATGTGCCTTTATAACGTTCTGAGCTTGACAACTTCACATACATCTGTCTTTTCTTGCATTCATGCAAAAAAGTCTCCACACCATGTTTTATACGGTGGATAACTTATATACTATGACCTAGATAACTCACGTGTTACGGAGTGGATAACTTTTAGATTCGAAAAAACTTCATCGAAACATATCAACATAGGATCTAGGTTCGAAAATCTCGTCGCATCTATCCCAACGATAAAAATGGATCCTAAATCGAATTAACGGTTTGATCTGCGAAATATTTTAATTTTTCATATTTAAGATTTTGTCGTTTAGCCCTTGTCTGACGAGGGAGGGACGCACATGAGCATAGCGATGGTTGCGCACACAGCGACCACGTGGTGACGAGTGCCCACTCGGTTTTACTATTCAACGAGCACCCGTTACGTAGCACAGTCCTTTTTATTTATTCTTTTCTTTCCTCGCACCTTGAGCTTGATCGATTGGCACATTTAAATTCCAGTCACTCACGGCAAGATGTGAACAGTGAGTTTGTTATGAGACATCGGGTTAGGCCTTTTATAATGGGTGTTTCTTAGCGCAATATCCTAGGTGTTTTGCCTATGTGACATGTCATTTAATGAAGAAAGAGAGTGTTGTTGTATCTTAGTTACTCCCTCCTTCACGGTTTGCATGACACTCTACAAAAAATCTCACGGACCTAGGCGTGAACATATTGACTGAAAATTAGGCCTATTAGTGAGCGGTTAAGGCGCATGCATTGGTGGAAGACTGTTGCATGCATAGAAAGTTGGGAGGAAATGTGTCACATTAATCAACAATTAATTCTTATGCGCCTAGGAACGTTGTAGTTTTGGAAAAACCCAAATTTGATTAGGCGCCCTGCAAACCGTGAAGGAGGTAGTAAGATACACCTCTTGCACGGTATCATAGGCAAAAAACTTGGCTAGACCAATCACACATATACATGAGACTAAAATCATTAAATGCAACACTACTAAGAAACCCCATCTAAGATACACCCCACTGGAAGATACACCTCACTAAAAAAAAGCCTTATCCATTTTCGTTTCGAGCGATGTGCAACAGACTATTTGTGGGTTCCAATGAGATTGGTTGATGTGAGGATCGCCGCTCACCAGGTGACGATAGTGCATGGTGGCTGAAAGACCAGAGACCCTCAATCACCGCAGACAGTGGTCGATGCGGCTCGTTGGTCGGTGGATTCCAGTGAGAGATAGGTTGATGGGAGGATCGTTGCGGCTAGGTGACAATGGAGCAGCGGCACCAAAGTCAGGTCAACCCTCAATCGCAGCGGACGGGCGTCTACGGCGAGCTCTCGTGGACCAGGTGATCGTGCCTGTGTGTTATGCCTCTAGGACCAGGTCCTGCTGCGTGTGTGACTGTGTGCTGGGCGTTTATTTTCTTGGGAGAAGGTAGTAGCCTTTAGGGCATATGCAATATGTGCCACAAGCTGACCATAAGCCAAAAAGTACATCTTAATGTCATTCATATATATTATGGAACTAGACCATAAACAAAAAAAATCTTAAGACCAACCCATAAGCTTGTGGACTACCCATAAAAAATAAAATATTATTACTTTTACAGTTGTAGGAAAGAGGCCCATAAACGAGCGACACCTAAACCTGCTTTGGCCCCACCTTGTGGTCTCCTTTTGACCATATACATTGTGGTGAAGACAATTTGCTCTAAACCTACGCACCGGCTCCCGCCTTACGGAAAATTCAATCACATACACTGCGGATGCCCTTATGGGCTTGATTGAGAGACGAGTCATTGCCCATTGGTTTCCGAATATTTGGTATCGGGAGCAGGCAATGAAGGAAAAGACGAAGTGCGATAAAGGGGCAGACGTAATATATAAACTCGACGAAGGAGTACCATTTTGCACATCAACTACGTTGGAGATTATTTACATATGAGCGCAACAGTGATCACTACCTATCATCAGAAGAGCAGGGTTACATCTTGGCTAGGTTTCTGACCAACTTGACGCCACGTATATATGCAATTTCCTCGTAAACTGCCATGAAATGCATTATCCAACAAATCCTAGAGCAATATAGTATACAATTAGCACAGGAAGCGACACCAATGTCCCGAATATTACCCTGGAAGATTTAACAAGATGCAAAAACAAAATACACTTTCAGTTACAAAGAAAGGAGATTCAGTTATACTAAGCGTATCTAGTAGGAGTATAGAGCAACTTACGCGGTGCTGATTACATCAGCGTGCATGCCATACACCCTCGCATACCCGAACGTGGCAATGCTTTGAGGAAACGCCGCCTGTCGATGGTAAATCACCAGATGAGTCAAGAATGTTCAAAAAGATTATTCCGATCGACCACCCCTGCGTTCAATCACGCCATAGCTTTATGGAGGATGTGTACCTGTATGATGGTAGCTTGCAGGACCTCCCCGCGGAGCCCCAGAGTGGCGGCTGCCGCAGCGGTGGCGGCCGGGCCGGCGACGAACCGCAGCACCATGCCCAGCGCGGTCAGGCTGGCCCCGCAGGATATGATCCTCTCCTGCATCGCCATGAACTGGCCTGCAACCAACGAGTTAAATATATAGAGATTGTTTTGCCCTACTTAATTACTATCGGTACTAAGGGTACCATAAAACATCTCTCAAAAAAGGGCACTTTGTCTTTTTTTTACTGTTACTACTTTCTTACCCATGCTGAGCATGCGGAGTCCAAGCCCGGTCCTGGACATGATCAACACCGAGCCCTCGATGATGCCTGGAGTCTTGATGTGCCACCTAGATGTACATGAGATTAAGTGAGGACTAATGAAAAGTTCAGACGAGTGCCAAGTGGCAGTACATTGTGGTCGTAGTATACACATTTCTGAAGTGATGTGGGTTCAGTGAAATGAACAAGGTTCTAAAGGAATGATGATATATATTGCGAAAATCAATTGGACAAATGGAAATCAAAGGAAAACCATTTTCGAGCCTAAACAACGCCGATTTCATTATTTTTGCCCTTATTTGACTTTGTGGTATTCTGAACTCTTAGTAAGTCTGCAATAAATTGGTTGTATGATCAATTGATAGAGAGGCCTCTTTTCCCAAAAGAATACACATACTCATGTGTAACGACATAACCGACCAATCCATGCCTCACATGCATATGCAATTCCACCTAAACATACGTGCACAAAAGTACCAATTGGAGATTCACAATAAATGAATAGCACCAAAATGATAGAAAAGTGTGTGACACGGCTATCTGAACCATACATCTTTTTTACACAGAAAATATTCAGAGTCGGTCAGTTTTGTTCAAACAAACTCCATATATAGTTCATAAAGGCTAAATTCAGTATAGGTTTTTTGTGTGGGGAAAATTCAGTATAAGTTTAACTGAAAGGTAGCAATCTGGCTATGCTATTCAACCAAAAAACGAGAATTTAGAATAATATAAGATGCAAAAGCGATAATATCAATTTGTCATGCAAGTAGATTAACAAATTGAGAACAGTGGCACAGCCCAGATGGTTGGCATGGGTCGATGCATGCCCGCCTGCTTGGGTTCGAGTCTCTATACTCGCAACAACTTGTTGTACTCACTAAAATCTTCTACTCCCTCCATCGGAAAAGGATGTTTCAATTTTATTGTCTAGATTCACATGTGTCTAGCCGCATTTCACTGTGTAAATACGTGTGAATTTAGATAAAATTAAGACATCTTTTTCAGGATGGAGAGTGTATAAAAATAAGCCAAGCATCTTTCCCATTGACCACTTTAAGTAGATTAACAAAATGCCTAATTCTTGCTTTAAAAAATTCCCTAGTTATGTAAATTTCTTTTGCCTAACTTCACATACAGTACTAAACATATGCTCAAATTAATTCTCAGATCATTCGGCTAGCTGAAATATAATTGAAACTTTTACGAAACACGTGAAACTGCTTTAGAATAGCAAACACAATATTTCACAAGTTTCATTTTATTTTTCATACAAATTTCATACGACACATGAGTGTATGTAGCGGTGCTTTTAATTTAGAATCTCGTACCGTACCTGCGTGTGACGCAAGACCATGCAAGCCCGAGGACGCCGGCATAGACGCTTGGATTCCGCGTCAAGTTGAGCAAGACCACTCTGGTCAGCGGCCAGGTAAGCAGCAACCGAGGCCTCCTCTCGTCGTGTCCGACTCCGCCCTCCGCATCGTCCGTCGCCTGCACGACCTCGTCGGCCGTCTTCGAAGCGCCACCGCCGGCGGCGGCTCGACTCACCTCGTACGCTAGCAGCAGCAGCGGGAAGTAGATGGTGAACTGCACCACGGATATCTGCACGATGAGGTCGCGGCCCCAGTCGCCGTACATGGCGGCCATGAGCGGCACGCCCACGATGAGCGAGTTGTTGAGGGCCGCCAGCGAGTATCCGGTGATGCACCAGGAGGAGACGAACTCCCAGCCCCGGCCTCGTCGGGCGGCGGCCCAGACGGCGAGGGCAAGCACAATGACGACCTTGGAGAGCGCGTCGGCAGCCAGGACGCGGTAGCTGAGGGAGTAGGGGTCGAGGCGCGCGGCGAAGTCGAAGACGAAGAAGGGGATGGCGAAGTAAGTGGCGAGGTGGTTGAGGGCGTCGCACTGGTCCCGCGTGTAGAGCTTCCACCACCGCACGGAGCAGTAACCGAGGAACAAGGCGAAGTAGAGCGGCGCCATGGCGGCAACCACCTTGTACACGGCGGCGCCCCAACCTATCATCTCTCCTCTGCTAGCTGCCGTGCTCTGCTCTGCTCTGCAATCTGTTGGTGTGTTTCTACACGTGGAGAAGATTAGTTTCACATGATCTTCTTCATTTCAGCATTAGTTAGACCAGTCGTGGGGAGACATTAACAGAGCACATAATCTCTGGGATTCTGCGTGGAAATATTGTAGGTGTTGTGATCTTGTAACGTGCGTGCATGCCCATATCTTTTGTTCCGCCCGCACCCACATGGCGTTGACGCGAGAAATCAAATATACATAAGGAGGGCTTACGTGATGTCATCTATTTCCAAGTTGATGATCCTATTCCTAGTCGCTAGATGTTGATTTTTGTATTTTTTTTAGCTAATAACACCCTAGGTACATAAATTTGTTCTTTATGTGCAATTTCATACACAAACTTGCAAAACATGGTGCGGCAGTACACAAACTTAACAGTCCGAAACTTTTTGGTCCATTGAGTCCGATGATGGTGCCACGCTGGACATGATCTTCTCTGACGATTTTGCCAAAACATCCCTAGTAATCAGGAATTGCAAGAATATGTCCTCTCCTTTTTACCGCCCTGCGCGGTGATTCTAGCAATCCTGTTTTATCACTCGGATACGGGTTCGTCTATTCCTTGAAACACGCACGCCAGGACGATGCTCGTCCACGCCATCGCCGCGGAGCACGTCGACACTGGAGATTTCGTCTCCACGGTCGCTGATACGCAGCTCCGACCATTCTCAGTGGAGGAGGCTCCAGACTACGGTAACATGGCTCTTTTACCTATATTTACCCTGTCATATTCGTCGTTCGATTAGGATTTAGATAGGGTTTATGTAATGGTGTTTTGATCTTTTGAACAGATGGCGCAAGGATTATTCTGCTGCCTGTGGGTCAAGAGTACTGGTGTTTCTGTGCTGATTTCCAGCGCTCCCGCTCACCCCCTGTATGCAGTAGTAGCAAGACCACCTCTATATGATTCTGTAATTTTACAGGTCTTTGACGTGTAAAACTTATATCAAACGACCGACTCCATTTCCCCATAGATACAAGTAATCACGAGGAAGGAAGGTGTATTTTACGGTACCTTTTACTACTCAGGAGAGGTGAGTAGTATAAATTGAAATCTAGCCATTGATTTTTAGGGCAAAGTAATTACTGTAGTAGACTTATTTATTTAAGCGCTAATCTCGGCCTGACAAAATTCCCGTTAATTTAGCCTAAAATCGTGGCAATCAGAGCCCTTTTTTAGACTAGCCCCAATGGGGGTATCATAGGTGATATCATGCATCACATGCATGCAAAATGCTTATGTGTCGTAGCAATTAATGATGAAAGAGATTGTGTTGATATCATAGGTAGATACGGTATCATAGCACATAAAACCAAAAAAATTAATCCCAAACAAATTTTGTCCATAATTTTACATTGAGATTCTACAAAACAATAAATACACCAAGACTATGATACTACTATATGATACTACGCATTGTAGAGTTGGTATCATATACTAGTATCATATGCATGATACTACTATATGATACTCCTGATTATGACTAGTCTTATGTCCACGATCTTCATAGGAATAACCTTGTTAATTTGTCGGTTCCGTGTCAATTACTACTACGACGACGTCGGAACCACCTCGACGGACATGGTGGCCAACCGGCTGGCTGCGCAGCACGACGTCAAAAACTCATGGCCGCAGGACTATCTTGGGCTTGGCCAGTCTTCTCCAACAACTGGATCATATTCTTTCAAATGATTACTTCTAAGCTTTGTAAGAAGCCAAAATCTCTAATAATCTGGACCACCACCATGCCATGAAATTTCATGGCAGCGGCCATGCATTGACTCGTTGGAGCGGCCATGCATGCATTTGTTGGAGAGGCCTTCCACTTTTAACGGGATTTGTTTCTTGCCGTTGTAGAGACTTCCGATTTTGGCCCTCAATGCATGAATACTACTCCGTTTCTATGCACTAGTATACTTTATACTACTCAGGTTTTTGAGACTAGTATAAATTACTACAGATCGTTAGATCCACAAAAATAAACGGCCTATATCTAGTTTGGGGTGCCATAAAACTCCTCGGAAGGAAGCTAGGTTCAGTACCTACTGTACATATATATTAGGTGACCAAGAAATACACTAGAAGTGTGTGGACATGCATAAGCTCTAGTTCCTTAAGAGTTCAGTCTAAACTTCAAAGTTCTACAAGAATATCTGCTGATGTTTTTCGGATGAGAAGTATCAAGAAATTTTAATGCATGTTAACTGAATTTCAGTGTAGTGTTTCATGTGATCTGAATTTTGAGTGGACTCTTTCATCTAAACTGGGTCATGGGTGCATTTTTATTGGTTGTTAACGGAACGTCAGTGTTGTAATTTTGGTTGTTACATTTAATGAATCATTCATTGCCATATGATCCGGTGCTTCTTGTTGTAAGGGTTATATGATCTGCTGCTGTCAATTAATTGCCATTATTTGACATGTATAAAAGTACAAAATTTCGGTGGTGATAACATGAATGTAAAGTTCATTGTTTACTGAAACTAGCCAGGTGGCCCTCGCAAATGCGAGGGCAACATTTTGAATGAATTGTACATTTTCAAAATAAAAATTACGTTTCTATAATATTTAAAATATGTAATTCTAAACAATATTATTCTATTGATGGCGCAAAAAACATAAGATAAAATCACCGGTGTATAAATATGAGTTTTTAGTTTATGGACGAATGATATTATGAATTCCTAAAAACAAAATATATCCATGTTCTAAGACATTGCTTATTACTGGTTTATTTTCACTCTCCTCCTTCTATCTCAAACTCTTAAATTCCCTTCGATGTATTAGTTGTATTAACATGACTATGCCAAGTTGGTTTGAGAGTTTTCACATTTTAGTTGTATTAACATGACTACATATCCTCACTAAATCACCTTTTTTGAATCAAATGGCACCACCGGATTCTACCGTACCGGTTGTTGGCATCTCAATAGCATCGTCATAGTATTTAATTGGATCCAAATATTTTAGGTAAAAAACATCATATTATTAAAAGGTCACATAAATAATCAAAACTATAATTCCAATGTCATGTCCACAAAAATCATAGAATTAGAAACCATATAAGAATGAAGAGTTACACCTAAAAAAGACACACAAATTCATGAGTCCAACATATATTTCCAAAGCATTAGATCGACATAAATTTTTTGTTTGAACTGTGTGATAAAATTTATTGACAATAAATTCTTATAATTTCTAATCTTACGCTGAACCATCTCAGTAGAAAACTTTTTTAATAATTTTATGCAAAATCAATTTGAAATTTCTATATGTTCAAGTTTATATATTTGCTTTGTTGATAAAATTACAAAACTTTATTGGTTACTTCATCTTAGAACAATCCAACATGTTGGAATTGATACTCTTGTTGTTTGGATCTTGGTTTGACCATCACAGTCTAAGATAAATCTACATTTTTTTTACTTAGAGACTATTACGGAGGTCGTGCAAGTGTAAATATTAATTTTCAAAGTACATATTAGTAATTTAGTACACCTAAAACTTATATTGCATGATTTCTTGTATAAGTATAAAAAACTATTTTTTTATATGAACAATTAAAAAGGGTCCAAAATTTTATACCTCAATAGAAGGATTATTATAGGAAGGAAATATCCAACATAGAAAAACTATAGTTAGCATGCTATCCACACCATGAAATTCTAGATGTAGCAATAAGGATGATAAAGTACAATATCACATTTAACAATCTACAATGTTTGGTACCCTCCCAGAGTTTTCCATGCTCATATCAGGTAAGTAATCCATAACCTTAGAAACCGCAAAAATGTATCAAGCAAAAGGAAAACAATTCTAGCCACATAGTTACAAAAAGGAGCTAGTTTGTTGGGCTAAACACGTGAGTTTCTTTCACGTCCTCCAACCAAATATTGTACATAGGGTAATATGTGCACATAATTCACCATGTTTATTGTATGTTCTGTTAAGGTTCTATAACTATGCAGCACACCTCTGTCTAGTTTACACTATGTGTTCTCCATGGTTGCCTGTATGTAAATATCTGATAACCACTCAACTATGTAGAATTTATTTTTCTCTTTCATTAATTCTAAATGAAACCCATGAACTACCTTTCTCACATTAAAATCAACATATTCTTTGTACTTCTAAGGCTTTTATAGATACACGATAAATAAATCTACCAAGAAAATACCTTCTGAGCGCACCTTGATTAATTTCTTGTACATCGGTACATGTCGTATATGTGCATGCCGGTGTTTCCCATTGGACTATAAAGAAGAAACGGCAATATTGTCTTTATAGATCTTCGGATAAGGATAATCTCACGCTATGCAATTGTGTGGTCCAACGTGCATATATATCTCAGCATAATAACTTACCTGTTTTCTATGAGTTCCCTACGTAAAAAATTGTTCCATATAATCTGGAAAATTAGTGTCGGACAAATCACAGTGAAACCTTTGTACTTATGTAGTAAACAATGACATGAATCGCATGCTCAAAACATAAGTCAAATTTAAATAAACCAATTTGACCAAAGTTGTTCAATGAGAATGGATGGACCATGATCAATTAGCAATGCAAAACTAAATTTTGATAACCAAATACATAATTATTCTTTATATATACAACCTACATTGCTAAGAAAAAACATATCAGCTGTAAGAAATGAACCTATAAATTACATTTACATCTACAATGTAATTTTATTTGAATGTTTTCTCTGGTGAAAGTAAGATCAATTGTATATATTTTATCATCATGTAGAGCTTTATCTACTTACAATCGAACGTATATATATCAACACAACTGCACTTTGTGAATAGACGGCATGTAAGTATGCTTATACAACTGCATTTTATACAGAATACTACAATACTTTTGAGAATGCTTGTTTCTTAGTACGCGGAGACCATAAATAAACATGATTTACCTTGATGTCACTCCTCATCCGAATAAATGGACGAGATCACAAAATAGCTCATGTTAGCAAGAATAGATGAGGATACAAAGATTTACATAATCCATCAAACAACAATCCACACTTTACTTGCACTAAGATACCATCAAACGTACCAAGTGAAAGTAATCCAAACTTCCCCTAGGAAACAAAAGAAAACATGTTTTTAGAAATTCAACTCCTGCTTCCTGTGGATTTCCTTACTCCATGCTACTGGAAAATAATATGTGCAATATCTTATTCAAAATCTTAATAGGGACAAGACTCCTGAAGTATTTGCAGGAAATGACCGGTCACTAATCTTCTATCCTGATCCATGTGCTAGACACGCGCATATGATGGTATTTCAGTTACGCTTGCCAAAACAAAAGTTCGAAGTGCTAATTAGAGTCAACAACTCAACTGTATTAGGAGAAAAACACACAGTAGGCCTGACCAAAAAAACTGGATCTAGATCTGATATGTGGTAGTATTTAAATAACGACAATGACTATAATCGTACTAAGAACACCAGAAATATTTTAGATCTGACATGCCCACCTGATTTAAATTTAAACTTAGAAGCGCATGCCAGTTTTATCGTGTTCCTTTTTCTTCCATACATGACTGATTGATGCATAGCCCACAGGCAATGTAATAAATCAAAGCTATTTCTGCAAGAAACCTGCCCGCCCATGCAGTGGTGGCCGAAGACTGCAAAAAATTACCAAAGTAAGATACACACGATCGAAGATCTAGCAAAGTTCAGATCCACCCAATGTGAGAGCTAGTTCTCAGGCTGCATGCTTGGTAGTTAGTGAAGTAATAATTGATCAATCTAGAAAAAGTAGTGTTGATTACCTCTGATTAGTTGTGCATCTTAACATCAAGGCTGCAAAGGCTGCAATCGGATAGATTCTCCTTGCCCTAAATTTGATCGTGAGTACTTACCAATGATGGAGATGATTAGCAGCCCGCGGTAAATCGAGAAAAAGGATGGGTCCCGGCAAGGTTGCTAATGGCACAGCATACCATGTCGCCGGGACAACTGTGAGGGCAAACGGGGAAAAGCTGGGCGGCGGCAAGGTTGCTACTGTTGCTGCGTACCATGTCGCTGGGAACAACTGGGAGGGCGGACGGCCAGCTCTATACGCTTTATAAGCTAGGCACGTGGAAAACCAATTAAACCATACGTGTACGTTTTATAAGTTAGGTACATGGAAAACTAATTACATCCTACGGTTAAGTTAAAGATCTAACGGTCTATATAATTTAGGTGATGTGGATCAACCAGGTGCCTTGAAAAACACCTTTATATTGCTTTTAGTATATAATAGATTTCTAGTGTATTATTAACTGATATAGGTATGCTTGCCAGTAAAGTGTGTGCGATTTTTTTTCTATGTTATTTATTATTATAGTGCTACTTTTTTTTGAACATTGTGTTATGCAGGATCCAATTTTCACTTGTTCTCAGTTGAACTAGAGCACAATGGGTTTTTCGGTGGAAAAGGATCTGGCTTGATATATGCTTCACCAACTAATGCATATATGGATTATTGCAATACAGATACATGGTCTCTACTATGGATAGAAGACATTCTGCAGCAATTAGGGTATGAAAGGGATGGCAGGTTACATGTTTATTGGAGCCCACCGGGAAAAGAAATTTGTGAGGGTTTAGTTTGCATTGAGAGAGATGCAGATATAGTGGAAATGACAAATTTTGCAGAGAATCACAAGAACATAAGGGAGGAGGCTATAATTAATCGATGGCAACCTCTACCATCTGGTCCTAGGACATTACCTAGAAGAAAAAGGTCAAGGAAGAAAAAGGTCAAGGAAGAAAACTTTCAGCTACAGACTGAAGTATGCCTTCTTAGAGAAAAAGCGAATCGGAATAGAGCTGCTATGAAAGAACTAAACAGAGTATGTGCGGCGACTATCTACAACATTGAACTCGCTCGCTAGGAGTGTACGCAGATCGTCGGCAAAGGTTTCCTGCCGCTGCGTGGCTCGGCAATGGACGATGCGAAAGTCGCTGACGAGATGATGGAGCGCCTGCTTATCAACGTTACTATTTGCCTTCTATTAATTGGCGTATATCCGTACAACGACTCCGACGATGATGATGTCTCAAGAACATACGAACGTTAGTGATCGACTGCTTACCTATTATTTAGCTCTAGTTATGTGGCTAAAATCCAAGAAAATCTATGTATTTGTACTATTAATATGTTACGTTTAATTTTGATGTACTTTTTTCTTTTGTTTTTTCACTTATTCATTTCCATATGTTCTCCCTGTGTCTTGATGACCGATTTGGCTTATCCTTCCGGCTTTTACTATTGGTCGTAAATATAGTCCTACTATATCATCATATCATCAGACATTCTGCTTGGCGGCCGCATGTCGGGAGCGTAGAAAGAGGCCTAGTAGTAGTTATAGCATAGAATAATAAAATTAAATAATGAACAAGGAAATAATAAGTAGTATTGCCTCTCACTACAAAAAATACCTTCCCCCATCCCTGGCACATTTTTGGGACGGCACAAGCGAAAATACCTACAAAAGTTGGTTACCCAACGGATGAGCATTCACGGAAACATTTTGATACGCCATGGCACACTCGATACCAGCGGATTTTGGTGCCACGGTAGATGACCGGCAAGCCCGACGCTGCCTAATACCGCATTAGATCTATGGAGGAAGTTAACATTGCGTCGTGGACGATAAGCGCCATGCTGACTGATTAAACTCATCATACTGAGTGGTGAGACCCATCACTACCAAGTTGTTTGGCTGGGTTATTTAAATTTTACAGAGTTCTTTTAAAAAAATCTTAGGCCCAGAGAGCAATATTTAAATCCAGTCATAGTTTTTCTTTTTGAGGGATAAGTTTGGTGGTAGTTAATGTCTAATAATCGTGTTTTTTCCTCTTCTATAATTAAAGCATGACTGTGTAACTTCTCCCATCGTTCTCGTGTGTGGTTACATAGATAGAAAAAGTGTTGAGCAATTTCTTCATGGGCCCTTTGAGAAATTGCGGACCAAAATGGATTTCTAGACCACACTTTTCTCAAATGGCCCCGAGTTATCACTCCCCCACTCTCCACTCTCTATATAAAACAATGAACCTTAGTCCCACTTCCTACTACAGCTCGCCACTCGCCGCCCTCCAACTCTCCACCAAAGCCAACACAAACGGACCCTAGGTCTCACCTTGTAGCTAGTACGAGAACTTCATGCCAGATCTTGCGAGCCCCTAGCCGTGCTAGATCCTGCATGACCCATGAGTCTCCGCTGTACTCCTGTATTTGCATGTTCGATCCGGAGGTTTCTTCGTGCTCCTCTAAAGATATCTGCTCGTATTATTATTAGATCTGCCCCCTCAATTTTTTCTTCTATTAATCATCTTCATTATTTGTCTTGGTGTTTCAAGCGAAGTTATCAGTGGATGGCCTCTTCTTGAAGGCGTCCTGACAAAGAACAGAAAATCCGCTTTGTTGATGTTGGTACACATAGGATAGCTTGTAGTTTTAGCCGCCCCGACGTGATGCTGGTGTCATACGGAATAGAGAGGCGCTCAAGATCCGCGACAATAGATAGGATATTTTTCATAATTAAAATTAGTTTTAGTTTTTGGAGGTAATACTGCAGAATAGAGAGGGGCTCAACTCTATTATTGCAAATACTATCTCCAAACTAATACATAGAGAGGGGCTCAAATTCTATGTAATGTGATGTCATGAATAAATTTTTGTTTAATGTGATGTAATGAATAAAGTTTTGTATCTCAATAAACTATAATTTTTTATTTGATTAGAATTAACAACCTAATTTGATTATTATTATTGTAATTAATTTTCTATACCAATGATGGTGTACAAATCACAGCACACGCAACAGGTGATATGGCACTAAAGTTCCATCATATTCAGTAATGTAGATACACGCATCCTCAACAGCAGGACGCACTAGGTCGGTGAATGACGTTGTGCCGAGCCAAAAAAAGCGCCGCCATTGCACTTCCCCGACGAAGGTATCCCTGGTGGATTTTTTGCCGCGCCGGTGCCAGCGTGGTAATTGGGTGTGTGTCTTGAAATCTATAATCGTCAGGTCCTGAAGTCCGAGTTGTAGTGTCTATGGCATATTTCCAACAAGTGTATCACCCACCATGTACGCAACGAAATCATCACCAAACAACTTTCTAGTCCTCTGTATGTTGCCCTTTAGAAGCTTCATTGTCGTACTTCGCAGGATCATCATAGTGTTTTATCAGGGTAGTGGGTTCGAGAGTTATATAAAATTCCTAATTAGATAAACTAGTCATCTTATGATTTGATGAGCCAGACATACCTTTCATGAGAAATTTGTTCTCAATAAAAGTCGCATCATTCGACTCCATAATTGTATCGATACATATGTCGAATACGTCAGATTTTACTATGAAAAATCTATAGCCTGTGCTATGAAATGCATTTCCTAGAAAAAACACAATTCACGGTTTTTTGTCCAAACTTGCGCTTCTTTGATATTGAAATATTAACTTTCGCCAAACAACCTCAAGTTCGTAAGTAAGAAAGCTTTAGACTATTTTTCTCCCATTACCTAACTAAAGTCATGGTTTTATCCTTTATGCGAACACGGTTTATGACATGATACGCAGTCATTAGCACATCCCTTCATCATTCTTTGAAAAGACTCGATGTATCTAACATGACGTTAACCTGATCAGTTAGAGTGCCGTTATTTATTTCGGACACCCTGTTTGACTAAGATGAGTACGGAGGCGTCCTCTTATGGATAATGCCATGTTCTGTATAGAATAAATCAAAATCACTTGAAAAGATCTCTCCACCATGATTCGACCTTAGCCGCTTGATTTTAAGATCGAGTTGGTTGTCTGCTTCAGCTTTATAGACTTTGAAGTAGTTTAAAATTTTATCTTTAGATTTCAGAGGATACGCATAGCAATCTAGTGGAGTCGTCAATCTGCGTCACGAAATATCTTTTTTCACCGTTTGTTAAAACATAATTCATCTCACAAAGATCCATTATTTCTAGCTAAGTTTCTCGGTTCCACTGTCATATAAGCTGTTTGTTTTGAGATGCCGTTTGTTTTGGATATGCATTCCTACACTAGTGATTTATATTGTACTTTCATTTTTCGTAAATTACAATGGATGCAAAGTTGCAAACTAAGAAGAAGATGAATAAATCAAACTAACCACAATGTATGCTCATACACAAAGTAAACTGGCGGTTAATTCCAGAAAGCGGAAAAAACAAAAGAGAGTCACCGCGACCGAGAATCTTCAGTTGACGAGCATGGTGCTATTGCTTCCGAGCAACTCCTTTTCGGCCTTGAACCGCTTCCACTCGTCGAGGACGCCGACGAGCCTCTCCGTCTTGTTGTGCAGCCCGATGAGACAGTTGGCGTGGAACGTGCATAGGTTACGATAGTCCATCCACCTGGGCTGGCACTGGCTGCCCAGGTAGATGGTGTCCACGTACTGCACCATGACGCTGTGTCGTGCCGCCAGCTCGTGCTTCACCTGGTCGAACACGGTCTGGTCGTGGTGCCATGGGAACCGCTTGCCCGCCTCATACCAGTCCCGGAAGAAGGCCAGCGTCCGGTCGCTCGGCTTGGCGTAGAGGAACCCGCCGTTGGTCGACTTGTTGAGGTCGTAGGGGCTCTCGCCGTAGAAGGCGTCGCAGGAGACGGCGATGTCGGCGGCCACGGGGATGCGCAGCAGTGGGTTCCGGAACCACACGATGTCCACGTCCGTGAACACGAAGCCGTGGCCCAGCGCCAGCACGCGCGCCTGGAACTTGTTCCGCGTCCACATCATGTCCAGGTAGTCCTTGCTCATGAACGGCTGCTCCGCCGTGAAGTTCGCGTTGGCGGCCGCCAGCGAGTAGCAGAGAGGGTGCACGTGCTGGCACCGCTCAAAGGCCTTGCCGTCGATGGCCACGATCACCAGGTGCTTCAAAAGCGCCTGCGTCTTCACGCCCACGCGGAAGCTCTCCAGGAAGACGTCGAGGAGTGACCCGGGCAACGTCCACGCCTCGTTCGTGAAGGTCATGATGATGGTGCCATCCTCCATGGCCGCGCTGCGCAGCAGCTCGACAAGGTTGTCTTTATTTGTTGCCTGAACCTGTATCATTTTCTTAATAAAGAACTCTTTTATTACTTAAAGAAATTGAAGCATTATACACTGCCTTTGCATAGCTGAGATGAACACAGACGATCTAAAATCCATAGTCTTGCAACCAAAAAATAAAAGGAGAATTACATATCATTAAGAGAAATGCAAGCCGCAATCACAGCAGACCAAAAGGGAAATCAAGAGAGAAGAAAGAAACTCTGGGAAATCAAGGTAGTAGTAGGAAAGAACAATGCATCGTACCTTGTCTAGCTTCTTCATGCTGGGATCTGCTGCTAATTGGCTTCCAATGTCGGACGACGCCTGCAGCTCCTGGCCCGCCGGCACGACGCCGCCGCATGGGGACGGCGGAAGCAGCAGCACGATAAGGGCTGCCGTGATCGCTGCTCCCAGGAAGAAACCCAGGAAATCCCTCATCGTGTACATGCTGGTATCCTCCTCAACACGCTCCTCGGCCTGAGGTTTACTGCAGAGTCCTTAGCGCAGAGCACACTGTGTGGCCGGTGAAGTGAACTTTGTCGTATAAACGATCTCGACGCCAGCCCCGCTGACATTTTAACGATCTCGGACGCCAAGATTTCAGATCTTCTTCTGTCAGAATAAAATTAATAGATAAGAGCAAGAACAATAGTAGAGTCAACTGCCGACTATAAGTCATGTTCATATCATCTATAGTCGATTCAATAGCCAACATGTATAATAGTTAGCTATAGAAGTATACTTTTTATTAGTGTCTGCCCCACCTTTCACTCTCACACAGTGGCTAGGAGCACGTGTTGCAGCTGACTACTAATAACTAAGAGCCCACTATCATTCTCTCTCCTCTTCTCTCTCCCCCACCTCAACAAAGATATATTATTTAAATCCTTATAGTTAACTGACATAAGCTTATTGTACTTACTCTAACGGAATCGAGACGTTGCGCCGGTACATAATACTGATAGTAATGACTTCCACGTGATGCATCTGGTGATGAAGAACACGCGGTGACATGCATATATACTACTCTATGTAAACAAGTATCTTTGACGTGCAGGGGGAAATTAATTAGGTCGTCGGTCAGTTCCCGATCAGAGCCAATTAAACTGGCACGTTACTGGGAGCATGGCCAACTTGTACAGTTTATGCCATATGCCTGACAGTTAGGATGGGATTTTTTTTTTTTTGAGAATTCACCACCCCTTTATTCAACCAAAGTTACAAACTCCATCGGGTGGGTCCTGAAACCACACATATCTGCCTACATCTAGATAAACTGAGCTCCTGGCTAAAGAGTGAGCACCAACGTTGGAGCCTCTTCTTCCTTCATGGGCAAATTGCACAAGCTGAAACTTATCAATACTAGCCTTGATTTCCCGAACAATGTGTCCATAAGGACCCATGCCCTTGCCTCCTATGCTGCTGATCACGTTACTGCAATCCGAGGCAAAAGTCTGAACCTTTGCAGGAGAAGATCTGCTGCCAATGCCATGCCCAGAAACCATCTTGCCTGCGAGTGCTGAGAGGAATATTTAGAATTACCTTTGCATCCATTGGCAAGAAAACCGACTTCATCACTTTATCAGCATCCCACACCACATTAACCTGATCAATTAGCTCGCTGACATTCTGTGGTGGATCATCAGATGGTTTACAAGTAACAGGACGGAGTAGCTCATTCCTTGGTAGCCAATTAGTATTCCACATATTTGTTTCCTCACCATTGCCTATCCTCTTTATCAATCCTTGTTTGAGCACATCTCTTCCATCCAAAATCGACCTTCAAATACGTGAAGGCGGTCCACCCTAGTTCCGCTTCCATAAACTCCTCATTCGGGAAGTACACTGCCTTGAGGATGCGTGCACTCAATGAATTTGGTTCTTGTAGGATCCTCCATGCTTGCCGGGCTAGGAGCGCCAGATTAAACAGTTCAATATCTCAGAAACCCAGCCCACCAAGATGCTTTGGTTTGGTCATATCCTCCCAAGACACCCAACAAGTGCGCCTCTTTCCTTCCTTACCCTCCAACTAAAAATTCCACAGAAGGCTATTTATATGATGACAAAGCTCCTAGGTAACATGAAGCACACCATAGAGTAAGTCGGTATAGCCTATGCAACGGCCTTTATGAGAACTTCCTTCCCACCTGCCGATAGCAGCATCTCCAACCACCCCCGGACCCTTTTCCAAACCCGGCCCTTTACTTATTTGAACGCACCATTGACTGATGTAACCACATTAGAGGGCATACCAAGGCATTTCTCGCTCAAAGAGACATTTGATAAACGTTATGTTGTATATATAGTAGTACATACATAGGCATGTACGTATTCATGTAATTGTACTGTATACCCCTATATATATGAGAGAGGCCAGCCCTATTGAGACTGTGCAAAACCCTACCAAATATTTTCACATGGTATCAGAGCCACGGTGACCGATCTCATCGTGCCCCTCTACCGCTTCCGCCTACCGCCACCTCTCTCAAAAAAAACTACCCTACCATGCGCCGCCGCCTCCTACCCTAGGCCGCTGCCATGTCGTTCTCCAACTCCTCCATCTCCTCTGCCCTCTCCAGTGGTTCCGGCGGCTCCGACACCAACGCTAGGAAGGCCATAGCTTCACGGATCCCAACCTCGCCGATCATCATCGCGACCTCCATCACCATCCGCCTCAACGCCGACAACTACATCTACTGGTGTACTCAGGTTGTCCCAATTCTCTGGAGAAATCTCCTCTATGGGTTCGTCGATGGGACTCTCCCGTGCCAGGATGCCAAGACAAAAAATCTGGCGGCCACGACGGCGGCCCCTACTCCTGCCACCATCCCAACCCGGAGTATGGTGCCTGGCATCAACAGGATCAGGCGATCCTCTCTAGCATCGTCTCCTCTCTCACTGAGGGGGTCATCGGGATGGTCATTCTTGCCACCACGTCCCAGGAGGCGTGGGAGACGCTGGAGGCGAGCTATGTCACGCACTCTACCTCGCGTATCATGCAGCTCCAGACTGCTCTCTCCAAGTGCGGCAAGCTGGACAAGACGGCGGCCGTCTACTTCAAAGAGGTCAAGTCACTCGCCAACACCATGGCCTCCATCGGTCAGCCACTCCGACCCGAAGAATTCAACTCCTACCTCCTCGCCAGTCTTGACGGCGACTACGACGCGCTCACCGATCATGTTGGCGCACATCCGGTCACGGACCCGATGCCGATGCATGACCTATATGCACAACTCCTGAACACGGAGCTGCGGGCTGAGAACCGCATAATAGTTTGCTGTCAGAGCCGTGATAGCAAACACTGAGCTAGTCAGTGAAGAAAAATTGTTGCCATTACCTCCTCTCTTCTTTATCACCATATATACCAGTAGCCCACCGCAATATGCTCCACCAAACCCACATTAGAAAGAGTCGTTATCTTATGTTTGAATTACATAGAAGGTACTTCAAAACAACTGAACCCGGTATGTCAGTTGCCAAAGCTTTGTTGTTAATTCCAGTTAAGCCAAGTTCTGTCCAAACTTCATTTGCTCTTGTACAAGAGAATAGAAGATGATTAATATCTTCTGGGCCGATCAAACAAATTGGGCACTCAGGGTTCACTTTCATATGCCTTGCAACAAGTATCGCATACCTGGTAGAGCCCCATGAAGAGCTTTCCAAAGAAATATATTGACCTTATTTGGAACATTAATATCCCACAATTTCTCTCAAACTGGATTGGATATTGAAGTACCCTCTCCATCTCTTCTCCTCACATTGGACCCAAATTGGTGTTCCCATTCTATATAATATCTTGATCTAACCGAGAAACTATATGATTTTGTTCTGTGCCATGCACGAAAAGTCATACGACAAGTGCACACTTAAAGGAATACCTAAGATTCATTTCACATCCACTTCTAGGAAATTATCGTGAATAAAATGGTCATCCCATTCATTAGTGCAAGGGTTTAAGGGATCCTCCACATACCGCAACAGAATTTGTCCACGAGCCATCATCACCTTCCTCGTCGGACTGGTAGGGATCTAGTAATCCTCCCAAATGTTGATCTTTGCTCCAGATCTAAAGCGCCATATGTGGACACGCTAAAATGTTTGTAACCCCACAACAATGCTCTGCCAAGGAAACAAGGAATCCCTCTTCGACCCCGCCTTTAAAAGATAACCATCAGGGTAGTACTTCGAGCTTAAAACATGGGTACAAAGAGAATTAGGATTTTACAAAAGTCTCCAACTTTGTTTAGCCAACATCTCAGGATTAAAATAACTGAGATCTCTAAAGCCCATACCTCCCATCTTCTTGGGAATACATATACGCAACCAAGCAAACCAATGCATCTTTCGCTGCTCATCGGTATATCGCCACCCAAAACTAGCTATTGGATCATTTATATCTTTGTGTAATTGTTTTGGTAATTCAAAAACTTCCATTGAAAACACATGAATAGACTAAATGATTGCCTTCAACAAAATTTCTTTCCTCCCATTGAGAGGAATTTCTCCTTCCATCCCTTTAGGCGTTCAATCACTCTTTCCAAAAGATAAATAAAATTATCAGTTCGATCAAGCCCCACCATAGATGGGAGACCCAAATACTTATCTGATACTTCCTTCGTCATAACATTCAACTCTTCACAAATTTCAGCTTTTACCTCCACCCCAACATTGGGAATAAAAAAGATACTGCACTTTGATTCAGTCACCATCTGTCCAGAGCTGGCATAATATTTATTTAGTACTTGTCTCAATGAGGATGTATTATTCACATTCGCCTTTATAAGTATAAGGGAATCATCAGCAAATAATAAATGAGAAATTGATGGTGCACCCCTACACACCCGATAACTTCAATGTCAAGAACCTCCTCTTCATGAGCCAAAGCACTAGATAGACCTTCTGCACAAATCATCAACAAATAAGGCGAGAGAGGGAATCCTTGACGAAGAACCCTCATAGGATAGAACTCCTCCATCTCTTGATCGTTAAAACACATCTTGTATTTAACTAAATGAACACAATCCATTAAGAGGTCAACCACCTCCCTATGAAAACTAAGTCGAATCAACATCTTCTCCAAAAAATATCCATTCAACATGATCACATATCAAGCTTGACAACACACAATCCTTCTTTCCCCTTCTATTTATTCTTGATTGTATGTAAACTCTCATACGCCAAAATAATATTATCAGTGATCAATCTACCAAGCACAAAGACGCTTTGGACCTCTGAAATTACCTAATCAAGACTTTTTTTTAGCCAAATCACAATCATCTTCGAGAAGATTTTGTACAAGATGTTACATAAACTTATCGGCCTATATTGGGTTATTTCCACTTTTGGGATTAATTTTTTGAGGGGTGCAACGGGGGGCGATAGCCCACCTGAACGCGTTCTCATTTTCATAAAAGCAGATTTACATGGTGGAGCCGACACGAGAGACGTGGCGGCGCGGAGGTGGCATACTATCCCACAGAGGTACATGGTAGGGAGTAGGGGGGCTACCCTAAGTAGTCACAACATGCCCGAAGGGGATCAAGGTCTACCCGCCGGGGAGCTCGGACGATCCACAACCGCAGATGTTCCACGACCATGGAGGCGATTTGACCGGCAGTGGAGGAGGCTCTATCAAACACCATGCGGTTGCGCGACTTCCAGACCGACCACAAGATGGCGAGCGGAACCGTGTGTAGAGCCGAAGCGTGCATACGAGGGAGGCGATCCGAGAGCATGTCTAGTAAGACAGCGATGTCCGCGTCAGGGGGCAACCACAGGTCGCTCGCAAGGCGCGTCCACAAGGGGGCCAGGCGGGGGCACTGCACGAACAAGTGCACCAAGTATCATTTTGTTCCCAATTATGTAATTTCTCATGTGCCAATAATAACCTTCCCGCCAAGCCATTATTTTGAACTTGGTATTCATAAGCTTTCCATGCCCTTCCACAATTTCATGAAAATTTGGCTCCTTAAGCCAGCGGGCCTCAAATCGGAACACGATCGGTCCTTTCATCTCTGAAGCCTACTCATCTCCAAACGTCCCCATGATGGGCATGTGATCGGATACCCCATAGTCTAGATTTTGCATAACGACATCTTTGAATTTTGCTTGCCAATTCTAGCTCTAATCTCTCCCGGATACCACCTTTGTGCCATGTAAATTTATCACCGAGATAGCTGATATCAGATAACGCACAATCCGTCAAAATATCTCTAAAACTTCCATATAGCTGAGGCTGTAAAGTGGGACCTATCTGTGAGTCAAGCCAGTGAGCCCTACCGGTTTGTCCCTTTTCCTTGGATAGTAAAACAATTTTGAGGGGTATTTTTCTTGAAAAAAAACTCATTACAGGAGACTAGTCAACGCAATGCCAAATCAGCAAATGCCATACTCTATGGGCTAATGTGAACTGTGACTGTAGATAAAACATTAGCCGTACGTAGGTATCGCATGTCTTGTATTTCTAAGGTGGATGACCGATTTTAGGTACCTTGTATTTTACTCCAGAATCTCAATGCATCCTCAAGTAGAGTTAGTAATAATGTATTTGTATATGTTCATTTAGAGCATCTTTAAGAGACGCGCTAAATTTTGACACTGTAAAAGCAGTTTGCACACATGCATGTGGTTTGCGCTTCACCGGGCACTGCATTTTACATCGCGCGACACGTAGTGATTCACCAGGCGCGCAGCACAAACACCAAATCCACATAAAAAAGGAATGAAACAAAGTTCAAACAAAACAAAAAAATAAACTAAAAATAGACTAGAAATATATTACATAGAACATAGTTTAAACAAACTATGCACACACTAGTTTGCAATAAAAACACAACGTAGAAGCTGGTCGGTAGCAATAATGAAGCTAGGCTAGGCTGAGCCGTTCACCACTAAACTAGAAATCGAAATCATCCTCCTCCTCCGTCGAGGACTCCACCGGTGTCGACGAGAACTGGTCTAGCCAGCGATCGTCATTGTCGATCGGCTGCAGGCCGGCAAGCTGCGCCTCGATGAACACGCAACAACGTGCCTTGTCGGCTCTCCTTGTCCGGCGGCGTGCCTTGCGCTCCTCCTACCTTTGCGTGTAGAAGGCGACCTCAGCATCGACGTCCTCCGGGAAGTGGGCGACCCACTCTGCCCTCACATGCTCGTCCTCCTCGGTGTCGTAGAGGTACCTGAGCCGCGCTTTGTGGTGTCGCTTCTCGGAGACGAGGCACATCGGCGACGCGAGCATCTCCACCTGCTCGCGCGTCCACTCGTCGTGGAAGTTCATCTGCGCACGCGGGCGGCCGAGGCGACACACCGTTGCGTCGAACGCGCGCGCCGTCTCGAATGTGCCGAGGACTATGCAGTCACCACCGTCACGGATCTTGGAGTAGTACATGTTGTTGAGGTGCGCGCACCCCGCGGTAGCCGGCGGAGTTGGAGCGGCGCAGCAGCATCTCGACGACAGATCGCACATGGAAGAGAGAGAGAAGGGAAAAGGAAAGTTCACAGTGGATGAGCGATGTGTGTGCCCGAAACTTTCAGTGAGTGATAGCATAAAATGCCGCGCATGGTAAAAAAAATTCAATGCTGGAGCAGGCGCCGCGCCCTAAATTAGCGGTTTTTTCAAGGGTGTTGAATTGTTTTGTTTACATTTATTTTGCTTGCTGCTATTGTTGTACGCGATATACTTGTTCTGCGGGCCCATCCCGGGTACCAACTACAGGTAGGCAAATCATCGATTTTCTTTGGTAAAGGTTGTCCTGATGATCAGAAGCTTCACCTAAAAAGCGTCATTGGCATCGAGCGCGAGGCCCTCACGGAGAAATACCTGGGACTGCCCACGGTTGTTGGCCGATCAAAAGATGGTGCTTTCAAGCATATTAGAGAGCGCTTGCATGCCAAGGTTCGAGGGGTGAAGGGCCAAGGTCTTTCTAAGGCTGGGAGGAGTGTGTTAGTTAAATTTGTTGTATTGCAAGCAGTGCCTGCGTATACCATGAGTTGCTTTCATTTTTCAAAAAGCTATGTCAGCAACTAAGCTCAGTTTCGTCACGTTTCTGGTGGGGAGCGGCTGATGGAAAACGCAAGGTACATTGGATAAGTTGGGAGAAGATGTGTTGAAGTCAAAGAGATGGAGGGCTGGGCTTTCGAGATTATGAGATTTTCAACCAAGCTCTTTTGGCTAAGCAAGGTTGGCGGATGTTGACAAATCCTAACTCTCTTTGTGCTCGTGTACTCAAGGCCCGGTACTTTAGAAAATGTGGGTTCATGGAGGCGAATTGTCCGAAACGAGCTTCCTTCACCTGGAGAGGGATTCTGTATGGCAGGGAGCTGCTCAAGGCCGGCCTTATATGAAGGGTTGGGGATGGAACTCAAATATCGATGTGGCGGGACAATTGGATTCCCAGGTCTGGGTCACCCTATCCACTAGGACAGGATCCAGATGATGAGCTTGACAAGGTAGCAGAACTACTCCTGACGAACGAGGGCGGATGGGACACTGTAAAGCTTCGAAATTATTTTTCAGAGGTTGATGTTAGTGATAGATCCCTGTTGGGAGGGCTGGGGCAAAGGACTACGTAGCTTGGAATCATACGAAGAATGGAATATTTCCGGTGAAATCTGCCAATCACTTTGGCATGCAGCATAAGAGGCTACGTGAGGGACAAGCTGAATCTTCGTCTTCGTCTTCATGCAGTGCTCATGCAGGTTGGCTGGCACTCTGGGATGCTCCTGTTGTAAGCAAGGCCAAAGTTCACATGTGGAGGCTTTTGGAAAACGGGCTGGCTGTGGGTTCGGAATTAAATCGAATGAGAATTAAGCATGGTGTGGTGTGTGTTACTTGTGGCAGATATGAGGATCTCATGCATCGTTTCTGGACATGTACGTTTGCTGCTGAGTCCTGGTGGAGCTCCACTGTCTTATTGGTCAGCTCGATCGCCCTTCGAAACAGATTACAAATCAGGCTAAGCTACGTTGGTGGCTGCTGGACTGGATGGAAAAAAACAGTGGACGTGATTTGGCCTACCTGATGATGCACTTGTACCAAATCTGGCTAGCAAGGAATGATGCACGTGAGACAACACAAAGTGAAGATCCGCGAGGTGTTGCAAGGCGAACCGTGGCAGCCATAGAAGAATGGAACAATGTCCACCAGCCAGCGCCGCCTAGAGCCACGGTCCCAGCTGAGCACTGACTCGGTCCGGAAGAGGGGCGGTGCAAGGCCAATGCAGATGGTGCATATCGCTCGCAGGAGGGTGAAGGTGGTGCTGGGGTGATCATCCGTGATCACCATGGCAGCTTTGTAGCAGGAGCTGGCCATTTTTTACCCTAGGCCATTGACGCTAAAGGTGCTGAGCTATTTGCCTGTCGACGTGTTGCTATGTTGGCTAAGGAAATGCATGTGTAAAAGATTGTGCTGGAGACTGATTATAGGGAGGCAGGGTTGAAGCTATTAAGGATGTGGATTGCTCGGTGCACGGACCCCTCGTGGAAGAGATTCGATCCATTTTCAGGAGCTTTGCGGATTTCTCGGTACTTACGGTGCGTCGTACGGCAAACGAAACTGCACACTTGTTAGCTAAGGATAGCTGTGTCAATAAATATTGTAAGACTTGGATCGGGTTCCTCCGGTGATAGTTGTATCTAGATTAGCTCTAGACATTTCAGAGTCGCCGCCATTATTCTTAAAAAAAAAAAACTACAGGTAGGCAAACAACAACATGCGAGCCACACGCCCACGAGACCCCGCGTACCTCTTCGTCCTCTATCGACAGAAGAAGCTCGCGCAACAGGAGCACACCACGGGGACCTGCAGAAAGGCGGCTCCGGCGGCTCCGGTTAGTCTTCCCCTCCACCTCCTCTTCCTTGCCCTCCTCGGATGCTCTTCTTTCTCTTCGCTGCGGCCTCGGAGCAAGCTGGCGGTGGCCATGGCGTTTTGTCCCCAATCCACTGCCCCGCCCCAAACCCTAGATCGTCGGGAGGAGGAACGACGGCGGGAGGCGATGCGGCCGAAGGGAATGGCGGAGGGAGACCAACGAAGGCCGGAGGGGAAAGGCGGACACGCCCCTGGACTGTCCCGAGCCGGCCTCTCCCTGCCATATTCCATTTCTTATTTATTTCTTGGAGTGGCCACGCCTCTGGACTTTTAATTCTATAGTTTGTACATCCAAACAGGATTTGGAATTGGGTGTCACACTATGATTTCAACAGCAAGCAAATTTTATGCACATCCAAACACCGGAATTGGAAATTGATCCCATTTCCTTTCCATCTTGGATTTGGAATTCAATTCCGAGGTAAAATTCCTACATCCAAACATAAAGCGAAGCCCTAGTGCGTGTTGTTTCGTACCGATGGGTGTCCGTTGCTTTAGAATGACACGTGGGGCACGACACGATGGGTCGAAGATGCCAGACTCTGAGCTGGACGCGTGAGGCTGACAGATACGAAGCGGTGTGGGCGTGTGGCTCGCGTGTTGTTGTTTGCCTACATGTAGATGGTAACCGGGGTGGGCCCACAGAACAAGTATATCGCGTACAAATATAGCAAGCAGAACAAATGTAAACAAAACAGAAAAGGGAAGAAGTAGAAGTTAACATATACATATACATTGTTACTAACTCTACTCGAGGATGCATTCAGATGAGTAAAATGCATTCTTTTTTCGAATTGGAAATATATTAAGCATCAGGAGTGAATTCCTGTGGACACCGCGAGGACACAACCTCTGGCACAGACCCAAGCCACATTACAGTACGGCGTTCATGTCTACCAAGGTTAGCTAGAAGGTGGCTAACCCGGTTTTTATTTCCATCTATTACAATTAAATTAAATTCTCCTCCTCGACGCAGTAGGCCCTTAATTCAGACACCAAAATAGCGTGACTTGATCTATCAGTCTCCATCGAAATAATCATATTGACCGCCTCTCTTGAGTCTAGATCCACCAAACATGGCTTGTCCGACCAATTTCGTACCATTTATAGAAATCTGCACATCTGTATACTTCTGAATGTTGCCACACAAATAGATAGAGCTTGATTTTCACCAGGAACGCCTAAACCAAACTGGTAACGTACTTATGGACACACTGAACTCCCACTTCATTTTAGATTTAATATAGTAGCATTGTCCAAATGCGAACAAGTAAACTATTAATCTTCCTGTGATATCACCATTTGGACAATGCGAACATGGTTGCGTTTGGACAATGCTACTATATTAAATCTAAAATGTAGTCAGAGTTCAGTGTGTTCAGAAGTACCTTACCAGTTTGGTTTAGGCGTTCCTGGTGAAATTCAAGATCTATCTATTTGTGTGGCAATATTGAGAAGTATACAGATGTGCAAGTATCCATGTGCAGAGATTTCTATAAATTGTCTAAATTACTATGCAGGGTTATATCGTGATAAAGTGAAGACCTGTGGAACCTCCTGTGCCTTCTGTATATGGTATTAACAAGAACACCCGCCTGGGTGATCCTTTTGGACAAATGGAAGGCAGCAGCCTACCCCCTGGAAACACGACGCAAGGAACTCCTTATGGTAGTTTGAATGTTCATGGTAACTCCATGCAAATGCATGCTCCAAGCTCAGGGAAACAGCTATTCAACCAATCTCAGATGCCAGGGAGTTTCACAATGCCTGTCAACCGGGTTACAGAACCTGATAGCCTCGGATTTCAATTTGGAGAACATGGGAAAAATGATCACCACCACCACCGCAGTCATCACTCGAAGAACTCTGTCAGTGATGAGGAGGAGCATGATATGACTGAGGAGACTGATACACAGAGTGGCAAAGGCAAGAAGGGCTCTGCATGGCATCGGATGAAGTGGACAGGTTCAATGGTTAAGCTTTTGATCACTGCAGCATCTTACACAGGGGAAGATCCTGGGGCTGATCCGGGCGGTGGAAGGAGGAATATTACAATAATGCAGAAGAAGGGCAAATGGAAAGCAATATCAAAGGTCATGGGCGAAAGAGGCTGCAGTGTGTCACCTCAGCAGTGCGAGGATAAGTTCAATGACCTCAACAAGAGATATAAAAGGCTTACAGATATCCTTGGTCGTGGTACTGCTTGCACTGTTGTGGACAACCCAGCACTTCTTGATCGCATGAATAATCTTTCTGATAAGATGAAAGAAGATGCAAGGAAGATATTGAACTCTAAGCACTTATTCTATGAGGAGATGTGTTCCTATCATAATAACAACCGTGTGAATTTACCTGAAGATCTCGCACTTCAGCACTCACTACAGGTTGCTCTTAGATGTAAAGAGGAGCATGATCTGAGGAGGGATGCAAGTGGAGATGCTGAAGAAGATGAACAGAGTGCAGATTCTGACTACGAGGAGCATGGCGAAGAGCATCATGCAGTTCATACCAACACAAGGGGTCCTTCCATGAATAAAAGAATGTGTCATGCGGTGGATCATGGTGATGTGGGTTTTGTCACCTCAAGCTCAAATGATGGTAGTGGGAGGCTAGATGCCCATGGCATCACATTGGATATCAACAAAGTTTTTCCGGATGGAACCAACTTGTCTTTTGGGCAGAAGGACATGGCTTTACAGGAAGCAGAGCTTCAGAAACATCGTTTGCAGATTGAAGTACAGGAACTGGAACTAACAAAACAACGTCTCAAGTGGGAGAGATTTAGGAAGAAGAAGGACAGGGAAATTGAAAGAATGGCACTGGAGAATGAACAGATGATGCTTGAGAATAAGCGTTTGGCACTTCAACTAAGACACAGGGAGCTAGAGCTTAAGCTAAAAGGCATTGCAAATCATGAATGATCTTGGTTTGATCAAAGCTTTGGTTTGGAATAAGGTAAGCTTGAAAGTTCTCGGTATTCCATCATGTTCAATAGCTTCTACTTGGTGCTACTGGCGCTGTTCCTTATCGATATAATCTGGACTTCATATTTATATTTCAAAGCTCTGTTAATATTTCACATTTTGTGGAGAATTATATGCATCAGTGCTATGTTTTAGATAATGTGATATTTGTGATCCATGAGATGTCTTTGCAGATACACACTAAGGGTTTTTCATGAATAAGGAATGTGTCATTTAGATCATCTACTTGTTAGTGATTTACACTTACAATATCCATAATGATTATTCTCATGTATACACAATTGGTGAATATCAGAATTAGGTACAGACTAAATACAATAACAGGTAGTAAGTAGTAACTGCACCACCTATAGTGATACTGCTCTGATTCAGTGCTCTATGTTACACGGTGTCAGTTTGACACTTACATTGGGTTTCAGTATCCAAATATTGTGTTTCAGATTATGTATGAAATGGATGACTGTTCTTACTTGTCTTCAGTGGTTTTCTTTACACGAAGTAGTAAGCGTATCAACTCCCCGGGCTGCCATTGTTTATTCTACTGCAAACCTCATGATTTTGATGTATTAGTGTGCAAGAACACGTTGCTACATAAAACTTACTTGACGTTTAGTTTAATTTTTTTCATCACTGTTAGATCTGTTGTCTGGTGATGGTTAACCACTGAACATGATACTTGTTTGGGATAGTAGTCTGAATGTTAAATTAGTATTCTGGGTAGTTCCCTTTGACCTCTAGCGGCGAGTAAAAAAAAATCAAAATCATTGTGTTTCAAGTTTATCCGATTTGTTAAATTACCTTCCCATGGAGACATTGCTTGCTTCACTGGAATTGATATTGTGCAATAGCATGATGGTGTACCCATGTGGCACCATGGCAGTGTACAATGGTATAATCAAGATGGCGGAGGGTTGCTGAACTAGCAATGAATCATTCAGTGAAAAAAACTTCATCCTTTCAGACTGATTTTGTTGGCTGATATCATCACTCCTTTGAATTGTTTCAGGCCGAAGGTGCTTTTGATCACAAGAGTGGATGTTCAAGGAAGAACATTGAAGACCAATTTGATGCATCAGAGTATTGAACTCGGTTCACAAATCTTCTGATCGCCTCTGGTTGTTGTAACATTCTTTGTACTGCTGGGCTTTGTTCTGTTCTGTGAACCTAAAATTCCTTTTTCTAGTTATCTTAATGGTGAACGTTGGCAGGATCTCAGTTAGCGATGGAAGTAGTAGTATATTTGGCAAAAAGATGCTTATCTAGTATATTTGGCAAAAGATGCTTATCTGATGTGACCTATCGGAATTTTTAGGATGTCAAAAGTTGCATTGTCCATATTTATGAAAGTACACAGCAGATTCCAAATAAACCATGTCTCACCAACAATCCATATGCACATATCATCATATCACAAATGTTCATCAAAGTAAAAGCTTGTATTCCAATCTCCAACGTCTTGTACTCCCTCTGTTTCAAATTACTCCGCGCGCACGCTTATCTAGGTGGACTAGTACTCTCTTATTTTTCATCAAAAAAAATTCTGGATTTTTGGTATACGTAGTACATATTTCATACTATCTATTTCAAAAATCTCAGGATTTTTTTGAATGAAAAATGAGGGAGTAATAGCCCACCTACATAAGCGTGCCGGCGGAGTAATTTGAAACAGAGGGAGTATGAAGAAAGAACAGAGAAAATGGAAGACCGCGATGAAGATAGGTGTGGTGCAGAGGGTCACCGTCTCTGGCACTGGCAGCGGGTCGTCGAGGGGTCGCCGGAGAAGTCCGAGTTCGCGCCACGGCACGGGACGACGGAACAGTGCGGCTGGGACCTGGAGGAGAGTCCGCGCCGGCCGGAGGGTCCTCGTCCCAGAAATCCCCAGACCCAGCAGAGACGCTTCTCGGGCCGGGCCTAACCCTCGACGGATGCCCATGACGGGCCAGACTTAAATTCGCGGGTCAAAAAACAGCCCAGAACACACTCCGGGCGGGCACCGGCACCAGGCTTTCAAGTTCTCGTTATGTTTATGTTTTATTAGTACCACATCGCTCGCGTAGGCTCGACGAGATATGTTTATAAGCTTGCCTCGCACGAAGGCAATCACCGGGCGGTACGTCCGGTCAGCAAACATCAAAACATTTGAGAAATTGTTAGTATATATATATGCTGCTTTGATTGCTGATTGATTGATCCTTTATATTCAGGTCTATATATGAAGACCACACGACACGTGTGGTTTGCTTTTATCATATTGGCACGGAGTGTTGTTCTCAGGTAAAATGGCCGGAAATTCACTTGTTTTGTTTTAGCACCGATTTTGATTTTTGTCCTTTTTACAAATGTCACAGAAAAAATCGGGTTTTCTTTAAACAACCTGTGAGCATGTAGGACAAGGAGATTTACGTGTGACCCTTCTCTTAATTTTTGACATTTCTAAATATTTTAAAAATGCATTTTAAATAAAGGGAACCAGAACACCCCACCCGTAATACATGATAATAAGTAGATGCTAAGATCACTCGTCCACTTATCTCGTGCCATCTCACAATACGCCCAATGCAGCTTAAACTTAGCTAAAACAATAATGGAAGAGACGGTCACGACATAAATAATATCTTGCACATGCATGCCTTATTGTTTACTGAAAGCAAACTAAGCTAAGCGAGACTCTAGCGGCAGGATTACCAGATGCAACAACATCGTCACTCTTCGGTCTTCGCTGCACATTTGTTCTTCCTCCTATTAAACGGAAGCAACGAAACAACGGGTAAAGAACACAAAGTTGAATAATGACATGGGTTTACAACGATGCTATCACATATTCAACCCTTTCGCCTACGTACTCCGTATCAGACCACAAGTCTATAACATGGCAAGGCTAACACTTAAGAGGGTATCTAATGGCAAAATTTATAGTTAGATTATAGTGCACGGGATCGTGATGTTCCATTCCACCTCTGTTATAGTTACCAAAACCTTCATTGAAACATAACTAATACTCCCTCCGCTTAGATTAACCGGCTCAACTTTATCTAGATATGCATGTATCTACATAGTAAAACATGGTCTAAATACATGCTTAAATAGACAAAGTCGAGTCACTTTATTTTGGAAGGAGGGAGTAGCAAAAATAGAAAGAGGTTGGACTCCGAACCTGAATATTCATATGATATTTTGAACTTAGAGCGCTTATTGATTTAATAATACCTTTCTCTGCACAGTTCTTCTAGAAACTCCTCATCATCAAGGTACTATACAGAAGAAGATAAAACACATCAGAAATAAATTAGTCAAGTGATAAAAATCAAGTTAATGCAACAAAATGGTATTTTGCCACACAGGTTATGTCGTTACATCAAAGCTATGTCGTATTCTATCCTCCTCGTCTTTTATAAATTCGGCCTCCTCAGTTGGCTGCAAAAAGGGAAAAGCACATATTTAATATTGTTGCAGCAAAAGATGCAACCGTGGAATAGGAGGGGCCACATGTAAGTAATGTTGATGCAACAAATACACCAGATATATTATATAAATCACCATACATCGCTCTCGGAGTCGTGTCACTGCATCTCGTTACAAGGACCAAAGCCGAGTGGGAAACCCACTTTCAGGTGACCACCGGTGTATAGGTCAGCCCGAGGGTGCTTCATATGAACGCTTCCATTGATTGTACAACCAGGACAACAATCTTTGTTACTCCCTCCGATCCATATTATTTGTCACTAAAATAGATGTATTTAGACATGTTTTAGTGCTAGATACATCCATTTCAATGACAAGTAATATGGATCGGAGGGAGTATCTAAAAGAAGACACTGTGACATACTCCCTCCGTTTCAAAATATAAGATGTTTTAGCTTTGTAAAGCAAATGTATCTAGACTACTTTTAATATGCAGGTTCACTCATGTTTGGAGTGAATCTATACACTAAAAGAAGTCTAGATACACTTTCTAACAAACCTAAAACATCTTATATTTTAAAAAGGAGGAAGTATCAGATAACTAACTTAGCACAGGGACACGGATATAGCTGATTTAAAATGCATGATTGCAGCACCTACAAATGCTTAACTTGGGAACGATTCGAGTGCAACATACCATCGCTTTCAGGTTTAACCCTGCAGAAACAGCTTAGAATGTATCCTGTCTCATCTTCAAGATCCTGAGTGACTTCGGCGAAGAACAGATCGCCGCCGCCCATGTCAGAACAAGCAGGGTACGTGTGGAATGCTCTAGAGCGGTTGGTCCTCACGTAGACCGGCGTAGGCAGGTCAGGGTCCCTCCAGGCCAGGACGTGGTCGGTGTTCCAAGGTAGAGGCTCATCCGGAACCTGAAATGGGCGAGTTGGGTCAATTAAGTCGAGGAAGAACAACTGCATAATATTATGTGAGGACTCCCTCTGTTTCAAAATATAGCTGTTTTAGGTTTGTGAAAAAAATGAATCTAGACTTGTTTTAGTATATATGTTCACTTAACTTTGAGATAAATCTACACACTAAAAAAAGTCTAAATTTATTTTCTTCACAAATCTAAAACATCTTATATTTTGAAACGGAGAGAGTAGATGATAACGTTGGATGAGACAGTCCCGAATAACTTATCACATTATTTTCTAGGCATGCAAGTATTTGTCCACTAAAAAACATCTAAATACATATGCATCTAAACAAATTGTGACAAATAATTTTGGACGGAGGGAATAGAAACCACGAATTCAGCCCAAGATTTTGTGACCATACTCTTTGGGATGCAAGGATGCGGCGGCCTGACTGGCGAAGGGTTCAGCGCAGCAGATGCTTGCTCCTCATCGGGCAATTCAACGTCGGCGTGGGCTAAAATGTCATCGGCAAAGGCCTCCCTCGGCGGAGCACATAGAGGCCGTAGGCGTATCAAAATACCGTCGGCGTATCGGCCGTCGGCATAGTCTGTCGACATGTTGCAAAAACATTTTTTTTAAATAATTTTATTTTTTTTCTCAATTTTTTAATCTTTGAATTTTTTGACTCGTTAATCTCTCACTTTGAACATTTTTAACACTATTTATACTTAATATTTAATCAAATTATAGTCTTGGTCAAACTTTCCGGCCGGTCCCCCATCCTAATACTACTTCAGCTCCAGCACGCTTAACTTCCTCGTTCCTTCATAATCTGTTTCCGCAAAGTAATTCATATATTGTTGTCAATACTATGATATCAATCATATTAACTCTTATATCATCAAGTCACATGTTTGTATTTTTTTAAATTACAAACAATCATTTAAGTAAACATTAATGAATAAGTAAAAATATTATTGAATTCAAATAAAAATATAATAATTTTACTTTTTTGTATTTTTCTATTTAATATGGAATAATGAAAATCTTTAAATCCGTAAATCGGAATTCGACAAATAATATGTCTAAATTGATCAGAAAAATGAGAGAAATCTAAATATGATATCAGTATCAACTAATCACAAACCCTCCGTTTTTGAATTAGCTATTTGGTGGTTGCTTCAGAAAATCCCCTTTTTGCGCTCGGAAAATGAAAAATGGCTTTTGTGTGCGATAAAAAGGAAAACTTGCATTGGATCTTTGATAAAATAGCATATTGTGAACCTAAAAATTATTTTTGTAAAAAAACATGAGCATCGGATCATGTACCTGTAGTTCATATCTGACCCACTTCCTACCGATTCGGCAGGAATTTATCTTTTTCACCAGAGGTAGACGGAAAGGTTTCAGATCCCCCTGTTGGAACATTGTCCATATAAGGTGCTCTAGTATTTTTGTAAAATATGGTGGTAGCATTTTGAATTAGCCATTTGGTGGTTGCTTCACAAAACCGTTCGTTTTTTTGCTCGGAAATTGAAAAATGGCTTTTTGGTGCGACGAAAAGGAAAACTTCCTCCTGCAACATTGATCGTCATCCCATGATGGACATGTATGCACAATATGGGAATATTATCACAAACTATGCGTTGATTCTAGCCATAACATTAGTCATTTGATCCGAAAACCAAGAAACCTCGAATGAGATAGGTCATTTTGTGAAGGTTTTTTTGAGACATAATCAATATACCAAGTTTGATATTTTTCCTTATAACTATGTCACATAATATGACACCACGCGAAGGTTTCGCATTGTTTCGATCGTTTTTGAATTTTTTATGTCAATTTTAAACTATCGTCAAACTTTGTCGAATGACAGGCATAAAGATTCTTAGCTCGGGGCCGAGCCTTGCTAAACTTGCATTGGATCTTTGATAAAGTAGCATATTGTGAACCTAAAAATAATTTTTTTTTTAAAAACATGGGCATCGGATCATGTACCTGTAGTTCATATCTGACCCACTTCCTCCGATTCGGCAGGAATTTATCTTTTTCACCAGAGGTAGACGGAAAGATTTCAGATCCCCCTGTTGGAACATTGTCCATATAAGGTGGTCTAGTATTTTTGTAAAATGTGGTGGTAGTATTTTGAATTAGCCATTTGGTGGTTTCTTCACAAAACCGTCCGTTTTTTGTGCTTGAAAAATGAAAAATGGATTTTTGGTGCGACGAAAAGGAAAACTTCCTCCTGCAACATTATTCGTCATCCCATGATGCACATGTATGCACAATATGGGCATATTATCACAAACTATGCCTTGATTCTAGCCATAACATTGGTCATTTGATCCGAAAACCAAGAAACCTCGAATGAGATATGTCATTTTGTGAAGTTTTTTTGAGACATAATCAATATACCAAGTTTGATATTTTTTCTTATAACTATGTCACATAATATGACACCACGCGAAGGTTTCGCATTGTTTTGATCGTTTTTGAATTTTTTATGCCCGTTTTAAACTATATATAATGTTTTATGTTTCACTTAATTTTTATTTATAAATGTGTAATATTTGAGTGTAGATAGATGGATCTTATTTTTCTGCAAATTTTGATATATTATTTGTATTTTTGCGAATTAGAATGATTTAGTTATGATTTTTCAAAGTTTAATGAGATAAAATAAAAAAAATAGCTATGCCGAGGGCAGCCGTCGGCGTATGCTACTCCGAGGGCAGCCGTCTGCCTAGCATAGGATATGCCGAGGGCAATTCTACGCCGACGACTGCTTGACGGGGCTAGCCTGGACGATGGCTACGCCGACATCCCCGACGTTTGGCCGTCGGCGTAGTGACCGGCCGTCGCGTAGCTTTCTATTCCTGTAGTGAGTCATGATTGTGAGTGGGCTGGCATGGGGACTGCCGTCTGCCGCACACAGTGGGTCGACGGCGGCGAATCGCTGATGCTGATGGGGAGGGCTACCTTTTTTGTTTGAGAGGCGATGGAGGCGGCTGCGTTTTTTTTTCTTTTTTTGAGGGGAACGGCTGCGGCTGTATATATGTAGATTGAATATTCACCTAATCGCCGATTTCGGGCTGGTGATTGCGGACGGCGGAAAGCACGTACCTCCAACTCCAGACCTCCAGGCCACTCCTCTCACGGGCTCCTACCAGGCACCAGGCCTCCAACAGCACAGCCTAGTCTTCCAACAGCATTCCCTAAAAAAAAGTCTTCCAGCAGCACGCCAACGCCTTAAGGGTTATGTATTTTTTTCCTTTTCTTTATATAAATCTTTTTTTCAACAAGGAGAGACCACTAAGGGTCTAGTTGCCATTAAAAGTCAGCGGTGCGAGTACAAATTACAAGAGGGACTCAAGAAAATTAAAAATTATAGGACAACCCCTAAATTTTACAAGCATGACCCTAGAAGAAAGTTGGGAAATACAATCATGTCCTCTACCTCTGCCGCTACTTGAACAACACAAGCTCAATCCGCGGTCGTTCTCGCCGGCACAGGGGACGACACCACTTGGTTTCGCCACATCAAGCTCGAAGAAGAGCCTCACTTAGAGGTTGAAGAAGCATCAGACGTCGTCGGCTTCAAATGGGTCCACGAGATGGTCATCAGAGTCGGCTTAGGTAAGCAATTGGGCGATTGTTCTGCATCAGGACCACCCATGTGCCAGTATCGCACGCATATGTTTCAACTGCAAATTGTTGGGCGAATTCTTGCAGAGCTAAAACACGGGTAGAGACAATAGAACACAAGTGTGGCCTGTTAAGACCAGAGAAAACCTTTCTTAGTCATGCGAGCAGTAAGTGGCTTGGTGAGAATACACCTAAGAATCCCCGTAATTCAGTGACAAACATGGGAACTTCCAATTTTCCATTACGTGCGTCTTCTTTGGATCCGTGGCCACTCCTTGGAGAGAGATAATATACCCCGGGTAACAGATCGGATGTCGTCTTGCGCAAAGGAGCACTTCAACAGTTTCGCAAAGAGCCGATGATAGCGAAGCGTCTGCAGCACGCAACGAAGATGAGTCAAATGCGCTGTCCAAGAACGACTATAGAGCAAGATGTCATTCAAGAAAACGATGACGCATTTACGAATTTGTTCTGAGAAAAATTCAATTCATCATACATTGAAAATAGGCGCATTCATCATACAAAAAGGCCTAACACGAAACCGAAAGTGGCCAGAATGAGTTTTGAAGGCGGTTTTCTCCTTATCTGATTCGCGCATCCTGATTTGATGATACCCAGCACGAAGATCGAGTTTGGAGAAGAATTGCCCACCCGCCATCTCATCCAATGGTTCGTCAACTATGGGCAATGGAAATTTGTTCTTAATGGTGGAAGAGTTCAAGCGGCGATAATCCACACAAAAACGCCACCCGTCCTCCTTCTTCTTCACTAACAGCACCGGCGAGGCGTACGGACTCATGCTGGGCACAATGATCCCAGACTTGATCATGTTGGCCACCTGCCGCTTGATCTCATCTTTCTGTATTGAGTAACGGTATGGAGAACAATTGACAGGTGCGTGTGCAGGTTCCATGGAGATTGCATGATCATACACACGATGCAGGGGTCACTTTACGCCAATTGCTCAAGCCAGTTTGTAATGAGGTAATTGCTCACTCACGAAATAACATTCTTAATTCGTTTACTCCCTATAACGAAAAATGTTGTCCCGCTATATAACGAAAGATTGAAGCATAACATTTCTCTGCACGTTGACTCTGAAGAAATCAGAAGACCCTGGACCTTAGAGGGATGATAAAGACGAAGCAATTGTGGAGCAGAACTTTGACTGGGACTCTGAGAATGATAATCTTATTGGCCCTAAAGGTATGACCGATGATGAGTCTGCTTGCTATACGATTCCATCCTTTCAAACAGGTTGTCTTCCTCCGCGTCTCTGTGAGAAGAGGGCTGGCATATATCGTTTAGATGGCTCGAAGGTCCAAGAGCACATATTTCCCAAATGTTATGGCACGTCAATACGTATCCAGCCATATATACTCCCTCCGTTTCAAAATACACTATATTTTGCTTCACAAAGCTAAAACATCTTATATTTTGAAATGGAGGGAGTATATGTCTTTCACATGCACTCCTTGCTAGATGGCGGATTTTCCACAGAGCAATTAATTTCAACTCCTCTTTGATGATGAGCACGGCGTATCTGGATAAGAGGGCTAGTAGAAAACTTATTGCCCGAACGGACAGTTCTAGTCTCGTTGATGTACTAATATCTTTTGTGATCCAATCAACGTCATGTTTTGAACTCCTTTTGCTTTCGGATTGCTGATTGGTGTTTGGTGGATGTTCTTCCTGGCCTCATCCTACAGGTTGATTGGTGACCATCAAATATCAAGCTCTGAATCTACTAACGTTACGTTCCATGTTAACCAACAATATTGAGTTTTTTCTTCCATTCCGTTTACTGTAATATAGTGCCACTCCATTACCTTTGCTTTAACATTACTTCTGACAAACCAAAGAGCCTGATTTCAGAAAGTGAAGTTCACGATGAGTTTCGTTGACACAGAAGATTTAAAGTGAAGTTCATGCTGACACAGAAAGAAAATGTGAGTTTTGTGGAACACGTTATGATCACTGCTAATGCATGCCATGTCCAGGTTTATTGAGTACACACCAGCATTCAGACAATCATTTCCAAGGTTTTTCTATTAGCCACTTTTCTATTAGACATTTGACAAAAAAGGATCTTTGGCTTGCTCGAGGCCAATATCAAAGAAGTGCAAATAGGTTTAATATGATTCAGTATTGCCCTTTAAAAACAGACACAATAGCAACGAACCAGCTCATTATGGTAATGTATTGACTCAGCTGAATCAGTACGACGGCAGAGATATTTAAACGTGACGAACTTGCAATCATTTCTACTACCTCCTGTCTCGGCCTAAAGCCAGATTACTAGCTCCAGCCATGGCTAAGGGCGGATATCTAGCTCTGGAGTCTAGAAAAAATACAATGTATCTTCTTAGTTTACATCCATTTCCCAGCATGTCTTCCTGGTCCAATCCATGCCTCTGGTGTACCATCGTCCCTCTCCATTATCCAGCGATTAAGTGCACAGACAAAAAGAACAGTATGAGCCATCAGTTGTCTGTGCCAAAGTACCGATCACCATACTCTCCCAAACCTGGGGTGACCCTGAATTCCTCGCTCAACCCAGAATCTATCTCTGATGTTACAATCTTCAACCTTGGAAATCTCTTGCACACACAATGGATCCCTTCAGGAGCCTACAAACAAGTTGAAACGGATTAAAGTAAAAGAAGCAAACAGACAAGGAGCAACCCGATTCAGTAAGCTAAGACGTTTACCGAGATAAGGTTGAGGAATATGATCCTCTCCTCAGGAACACCTTTCCTTATGAGAAGATCTATAGCTTGACTTGCCGAGTTCCCTACAAAACAAAGGCAAAAGTTGAGCACTTCAGTCACGGACAAAGTGGAAGATAGCTGGTGCAATATCAATTCAACTGCAGATGGACCGACAAATTACGGAAATGTGATTCTAAAGAACAACAATCATCTACTCCCTCCGGCCCATATTACTTGACTTGGATTTATCAAAATTTGGATGAACCTATATACTAAATAGTGTCTAGATTCATCTAAATCTAGACAAATTTGAGTCAACTAATATGGGTCGGAGGGAGTACAAGATATGTATAGAAGCAAATCTTCCAAAGCAAACAATGTGCCACCAAACTTCCACTATTCAGTAGGCGCACGGTTAATACATTTTACATTAAAAAAATCCAAGGCATTTGCCAACAGATAAATCAATAAACAAGCTTCTTAAATCTATGGTTATCCATTACTAAAGGAAATAATTATCAGTGGGTGTGATTTGGTTATCATGTACTCCCGCTGCTCTATTCCTAAACATAAGATGTTTTGTCAAGCCAAATTGACTTGCCAAAACATCTTATATTTAGGAACAGAGAGAGTAACATCCAGATAAAATTGTGTACATACATTGCAGATGTATAACTACACCGAATAAGAAATACAAACCAAGGCTGTGCCAAGGGAACTTTTTACTAGCACAACCTAGATCACTGAACTTTAGCACCAAACATAATGGATAGAAGTAGAATGGGCAAGCAAAACTGACCTGTGCCAAGCACCGGATCCAAAAGCAGAACATGCCGTTCAGCTATATCCATCGGCAGTTTGTGGTATATGAGCTAGATGCAGATAGTGTATTATAGTTATTGAGACCATAGAAACTTCAATCATTTTGAAGATTTCTCAAGAGGTTCGTTAATCACAAGATATTAGTGCTTACCTGCTGTCCATTATCTCCAACACGATGTATCAGAATCTTTCCAATTTTTATTCCTTTACAGCAAGCACGCAGTGCATTCTCCATACTTTCACCACTGCAATGACAAGGCTGTGTTTACAATTGTGCTATAGTTTCAAGATATGTTAACAGAATGGATGAGAAAAACATCTGGAGGGACATGATCCATGGTATCATGAAATTCCGTACATAACATAACTGGTATGCAAAAATAGTAGTAAGACTATTTAGTGTTTAGAGACTTCAATTCCTGATTGTGAATTATGATTCAGGGACAAATGTGACATGGGTTCAAAACTTGTAGTCTGGACTCTCCAACTATAAAACGATCTTGCAACTAGAAAGATCATGGCACATAGAGAAAAGAAAAGTTCCTACATGCCAGGACATACAAGAATGTTGAGCTACACTCATAATTCTTTTGCAGTATTAGCTAGCATCTTTAATAGAAGGATCGAAAGAAGAGCTTCTGTGCAATAGTTAATTACTGAATTCAGTCTGTGTGCCAGTTGTTAAAATAATTTACTTCTGTCAAGGTGTGTGGTCGCATGTTGGGTTGATAATAGCTATTTTCAGAGTTTACCTTCGGACAATAGACACTCCACAGAGCTTCTTGCAGAAATCAACTCCCATATAAACAGATCCTGGAGACAAACAAGTAAAACATGGCATGATGTTCGGCACAAATAAATATCTAGAAGCACGTGTGCACCTAGCATTCCAGAAAACAGATAAAATCTATGAAATTGACAAGATCAGACACAACACCCTTATATATCTCAAAAGCTCCAGCTTTCCAAGAGATAAACTTTTCTATGCATATTAAATCGGACCATCCAAATTCAAATGTTTGCAGCACAGCACAAATTGCTGCTTCCAAGGAATATATACTATTTTATCGTCATATAAAGTAGACAAATTCCATGGGTCAGTAGTAGAAGAATTAGTAGGCGTGACTACTCTCCATAGAAACAAGTTTTAGTTTCTACCCAGTATTGTGTAACATTAAAGATATAGATAAAAAATAACTCTAGGGGAATAAACTCTCCATATCAACAAGCTTCAGCTTCTACCTGGTACTGTGTAAGATCCAAATAAATCTTCCAGTGGGGAGAAACAACTCCAAACCCACAACTTTCAGTTTCTAACTTTCTATCTAGCACTGTGTAACTGTAACATCAAACCTATAAATCAAACTATTCCGGGGCGAACAAGATAGCATTTAGTCAAAACATTATGTCATGCATCGATTAGATTTTCTTTCTCATTATTGTTCAAGTGGAAATCTTTGTCATTGTAACATTTCAGAACATACGCTGTAAACTATTTAGCAAAAAAGTACAAGATTAAATTTTCTAGATGATCAAACAGTTGTTTTCGAGGAAGTCTTAACCATAGTCAAACATTTCCCGATGGAACAATACACGAAGTGAAATCAAGATATGCGATACCATTTGCAAGTTACCTGTTGGAGTAACAATTTGCTTTTCTGTAAATGGCAAATGCCCCAGACCATGCTCAACTATCTAACATGACATTTTTCATACAAACAACAGACCGGTTAAATCAATTTATAAGTCGATGCATTTACTAAGCATGAAGTCAACAAAAATGGATAAAGGCTATGGAAACAAGAGTTACCAAACGTATTAACCGGTCTGAATAAAAGACAAAGTCAGGTGTAGTTACATCCCTGTCACGAATCAGAGTATGCATTCCTCGGATCTGACAAATTCATCGTAAAGGCATAAAGAACTTTGAAACACAGTGAACAAATGGCTTATAAATCAAGAATGATGATTAACTTTACCTGGAAAGTTGATTGAACTACATAGACATTCGGGAAGATTTTGCACAAGTCATGCATACCAAGCTTTGTACGAATATGTTGAACGATCAGGTCAACTGCAACATGGTTATCACCACCTCGTGGTATGATCACATCAGCATATTTCTTTGAAGGGAGAACAAAATCCTCAAATGCTGGCTTCACAAACCTGCCATACTGAGATGCCAAAAGAATTGCATAATACATCAGAGGCATTTACATAGTAAGAAAAAACATATAAACGGGATCTGCTCACAAACCACAAGGATAAAATCAAAACAGTGGCACAAAATAAACAATAGTTAACCTACCTGGTCAAGCACCGAGCTGACAGTTCTGCCTCTTTCAAGATTGTCACGCTTTATTCGTCGGGCAAGCCTGATATCTGCATCTGTTTGGATACAGCATGAAAATACAAGGAAATATGATGTTAAGAGAATAAGAAGTCAACTACTATTAGTTTGTCTCAAGCCCAATCTATTACTTCATCTGTTCACTAATACTCCCTCCGTTTAGAAATATAATATGTTTTAGGTTTGTGAAGTAAATGTATCTAGACACATTTTAGTGTGTAGATTCATTTGAACCTATACATTAAAAGGTGTCTAGATACGTTAGCTTCACTAACCTAAAACATTTCCAAACAGAGGGAGTATAAGACATTTTGGCAAACTAAATTAGTTTTCCAAAACATCTTATATTTAGTGAACGGAGGGAGTAAATATAATATAAATATTCACTGTATAGCTAACACAGACCTGTGTCCACAAAAATTTTCATGTCCATAAGATTACGAACACTTTGATCATGGAAGACTAAAATGCCCTCCAAAATTATGACATCTGATGCATTGACCTTGCAAAATGAAATTTGGTAAGTCATTTAGCTGGCAAAAAAGTTCATAATCCGACCAGTTTTCCTGTGTATCCAGTACTTAAACTAAAAACCATCTTGGTTGAAATTTCCACGTACTGAGAAAAACCAACAAACAGGATATTAAAAATGTAATTGTTCTTAACTTTACAAATTAAAATTAATATATATAGCATGATGATTCAGTAGTATAATTCAAGGGTTGCATTCTTAATCCTGGCTCATTTCATACAGTTCACTTCAAATTTAAGAATAGAGATAATTTTAAATTTTATGTCTGAACACATCTAATCCGGTTTAGTTCATAATTAAGCTGCATTATTTTGGAAGCAATTTTCCCATTGATACTATGACATGATCATAAAAGGTAGAAAATTAAATAATAAAAACAAAACCTTAAATGACCATATGAACAGAATTCACAAAGCATGGAATGCTGAAAAATGTCAGCTTACAAAAATATTGTATGGAATAAAATTTTCATACTCAAACTAGTACTCCCTCTGATCCATAATAAGTGTTGTTGATTTACTACAACTTTGTACTAAATCAGCAACACTTATTATGGATCAGAGGGAGTATATTTTTCAAAATCTCACTCCAAGAGAAAATAGTGCCCTCTGCATTTTTAATATTTCCCGTAGAAAGTGGCTTGCACTCTACTATACAACATACCAAATGGTCATATCATTGCATAGATAGAAAAAAGGCTTCACACCTAAATTTATTCAAATGTCAAATGAGCTGAACTCAAAATTGTAGACACAATAACCTTCTTCATATCAACAAGTTCACAAGGCATAACTCATTACTACCTTTCTGAACCTTTCAGAACACCTTCGGTGATTCGTAAAGTCATATATAGGAACATTTACAGGCAATGCACGTTTTAGTTGCCCCATGCATTCAAGAAGTTGTTCTGTATCAAACGCATCTGTAAACAAAGAAAAAAAATTGGTTCACATTCTAGAAAAAATAACCGACAACTCATCCTGTGATGACTAACAAAGGTAGCATACTTCCATCGACATGTTCAGTGAAATACCAGGATGATCGAAATTGTAGTCTTGAGCACTTGCAGATTCTTCAGCAGTTAAGCCACGGTAGAAAGAATCCTGCAAGATTAAAAACCAAACTGAAACCAGGCATGTCCTGAAATGAAGTTTTATTTCCACTGATATTTTCTGTAAGATTGTGTGCGACAAAGACGCGACTTCATATTGTTCAGTTCTGAAGATATGAACGGAAGCAAACCATTGTACACTCAACTAATCCCCAAGAAGATTTAAACCCGAACAGATCCACACATTATTCCTAAATGCCAAGAGCAATGCATTTGCCGTCCAAAAACACAAGCTAAGACATTGATCCAAGGACTAACAAAAACCTATTCTGAATTTAACAACACTGACCAATGGCTATGCTAATAGACAGACCTTCAAATCTGGTGAGCAGCAGTTCAGAAGCCATAGGGACAGTGGGCTGGTAACAGGAAGTATTCAGATCGCAGAGGCGACAGTGTCCACACCGTACCTGGTTGATGAGCACGACGCGGTGGTCGTGCAGCTGCTGGATGATCATGTCGCACACCGTGGTCTTCCCCGACGCCGTCCCGCCCGAAACCCCTTGGGAAACCCACGCAAACAACCGTCAGCCAGAGCCTATAAACCAAGCAGCTGAACGGTAGAAGAACGGAGAGGCCGAAGTTCAGTTACCTATGACGAATGGCTGCCTGAGGGGGGAGTTGGGGACGAGCTCGGCGCCGTTGGCGTGGACGGCGGCCCCGTTGGGGAGGACCCCGTTCGCGAGGGGCCCGGCGGAGCTGGTGGAGGAGGAAGGGGAGGAGGGGGCCGAGGGGGTGGGCAGGCGGAGCGCCTCGAGGCGGAGGCCGCTGAAGTGGGCCCCCACCGCGGACTCCATGGCGTCGTCCATCGACTTGTCCGGCATGGTCTCTGCTCTCGCCTCGCCGCCGCCGCCGCTCGCCGATCGACCAAGATTCGCTGGTTTTTTTTTGCTGTTCCCCGACCCGAATCCGCTCGCGAATCGCGATCAGAGTTTTCGAACCGCCGGAAAATAAAAACTAGGAACGGGGTGCGTGTTCGCCTTTTGTTTGTGGAGACGTGGTTGCGGCGGTGCGCGAGGTGACTGGAGTGTGGGGTGTTCGTGCAACATACAGTGACATGTGGGACCGAGGATGGGACGGGAGTGGCAAGCCAGGTAGAGATAGGCTGGGCGTAGACGAAGGACCAGCCGATGACCAGCACCAGGTGAGTACGGATGCTTCTTACTCACCCGTAAAAAACTCGTATACTTACTACAAAACAACAAACATGTTTTTTTTCTCGGCAATAGTAAAAAATTATCACATACACGTGATGAGTTTTATGAGAAATTAAGAGGTCATGAAGCATTCAGGTTATATGTTCAGTTAGATTGGTCATTTTTGTAGGGATGTTGTCTTTTACGCTTGTTGATGTGCTTCCAAACACCTCTTCTCCAGTTTACTTCCTCTGTTTGAGATTATAGGTCTTACGTGTATATCTAGATCGTTAATTTAACTAATAAAATATAAGTTATATAGCATAAAAATTATACTATTAGAAAATCCAGCATCTAAAGTTTTTAATAATATAATTTTTATGTTATTTTATTTATATTTTGTTGGTCAAATTAGCAACCTAGTTAACCGTGCGTGACCTATAATCCCAAACGGAGAGAGTAGTTTATAATCAGTACTCATTGTGTTCATCTTTAGGTAGTGCCCATGTTTTTTTCAAAGTCTAAGTTTGATCATCGATATGACAAGAAAACATGAATGTAGTTTTTATAGCAAGCCACAGGTGCATTAAAAATCATTCATAGCCTGATGCTTCGTGGTATAATAGTTGGACCAAGAGATTTTATGCTATGCCTGTGAAAAACGATACAAATCACCCGGGATCGAAGGAAAAGATCCCCTGGGTCGTTTCGCTCGCCTTTTATCACCGGACGGTAGTTGCGTCAACGTGTGTGGCCCACCTACGTACCTTCCTTTTCGTTTATCTCTTCTTCCTCTATTCCTCGTACTCTGCCCGTGTCGTGTACGATGCCCAACCGCGCTAGCCGCCCACGCCAAGGCCCTCGCTGTTCAGCCATGCCGACGGCCGCGTGCCACCGTGTACCCCCGGTCTCAGCCCTCAGCTATGACTCCCTACCCCTCGCCGGAGTTGCGCCTCGCCGGAGCGCCGCCTCCCTGCCCTCTCCGGAGCTGCGTCTCGCCGGAGCGTCGACTGACTACGTCTAGCCATTCCTTGTCCTGCTACGATGCTGCCATAGGAACAAGGCGATGGTGATGGTGCCGCGGCGGCGAACGGCGGCTGCTACACACGGTTTGTGATGGCGGCTGCTACACGCGGCGACGACGGCTGCTACACGCGACCTTCATCCTTGTTGCACGTGGCCACAGTTGTTGCGCTCATGCTGTCATTGACTTTGCTACATGCGGCCGCCATCCTTGCTACAGGCGGGCATTAGGTCTGCTACGTGTGGCCAGTGATGGCGCTACGAGTGGCTGCGTCGGTGCTACCTTGGGTGAAGCGGACACTTTATTTTTGCTACATGATTATTTTTGTTTTTCTATGTATTCGTTTTATTTTTGCTACACTGATGTTCTCTATATACTACACTGTTTTCAGTATAAATTTTGGGCTATGAATTCCGATGAAGTCTCCAGTGAAGCTGTCTTTTGCTATAGTAGGATAATTTTTTGCTACAACCGATTCGTGTTTTTGCTACAATTGCATCAAATTTTTGCTACACCGTTTCTCGGCGAGGACTCCCGTCGAAAGTCTCCGGCGAGATCATTTCTGCTACACTAGAATTTTTTTTGCTACATAGTCTCCGGCGAAACTCCGACGAGGTCTCCGACGAGATCTGTCTTTTAAAAAAAAATCTTGTGAACGAACCGTTTTTGCTACATGCAGCAAAAACGGGACTTTTTGTAGCAAAAACGGATAGTTTTGTAGCAAAAGCGGGATTAAGGTACTTTTCTGGGACACGTGTCAGCTTGTCCACGGGGGGATCAGAAACTTTTATTCCCCGGAGGACGCGTAGTAGTGCCCTATGCCTATGGCTCGCAGGGGCTCTAATATTTACCAATATGTTGTCATTTACACATGAGTATGTTGTCATTCATAGCCGGGTGCATAGTTGTAGGTGAAACATCAACCTTGGCCTTTCACCATCCATTGATACAACCCGATAAGAAAAGCAAACTGTAAAGGACCGGTAAACGAAGATTGAAGCAAACTAACAAGTATTGTAGATGAAGGGTTTCGCAGCATAGTAAATCAAAATTTTCTACAGATGCGAATGGGAAAAGCCAAGATCTAATCTAGGAGATGCGCCCCTAGCCCTCTTTATATAGAGGGGTGGGCGGCTGCCCCTTGCCCCTCCTCCAAGCCTAGGGTCGGCGGCCAAGGAGGGAGGAGTGGGGGGCAAGTTCCCCCCCCCCTTCTAGAAGCTCCCCCTAGGGTTTCCCCTAGGGATTTGGCCGGCTGGGCCTATGGGGCCTTGTGCCCCTGGCACAATGCGTCCAGGGCACTCCCTCGTAGGCCCACGCCCCCTCCCGACAAGTGGGGCCATGTTGGTCCCACTCTAGAAGGTTCTAGAAGCTTCTGGTACAATCCGAAACAATTCCGAACTCCAAAAACTGTTTTGCCTTATATGAATCTTATTCTCTGGACCATTCTAGAACCTCTCGTGACGTCCTGGATATCATCCGAGACTCCGAACAAAAACTCATAAACCAATTATCCATTCTATCCTAGCGTCGAGACACGTTAAGTGTGTGACCCTTCGGGTTCGAGAATATGCAGACATGATCTTCTATCAATAATCAACAATGGGTCGAAACCCATATTGACTCCCACGCATTCATCGATGATCATATCGGATGAACCACGATGCCAGGATTCAATCAATCCCATATATATATTCCCTTCGTCGCGCGATATTTTACTTGCCCGAGATTCGATCGTCGGTACCGGCATACCTAGTTTAATCTCGTTCACAGCAAGTACTTTACTCGTTCCGTAATCCGATATCACTTTGTGATTAACTCCTTAACCACGTGCTTGCAATCGGTGTTGATATCGATTACCGAGTGGGCCCGAAGTATATCTCTCCGACTTGGGAGGGACAAATCCCATCTCGATACATACAACCCAACAAGTACTTTCTGATCACCTGAGAGACACCTTTATGATCACCCTCTCATAGGATGACGTTTGATGACCTCAAAGCTTTCTTCCGATACGAGGGAGTTGCATTATCTCATGGTCTAAGGAATACAATATTTGACATAAAAAAAGCTTCGCAAAGATGAACACGATGACACGATCTAATTGCTCTGCTTAATTTGGGTATGTCCATCATATCATTCTCCTAATGATATGATCTCATTATTAATCGATAACTCATGTCTATGATTAAGAAACCTTAACCATCATTAATCATTGAGCTAGTCCATAGAGGCGTACTAGGGACACGGTGTTGTTCACAAACCACACAAGTATTAAAGTTTCCGCTTAATACAATTCTAGCATGGAATATAAACTTTATCATGAACAAGAATTATAATAATAACATCTTTATTATTGCCTCTAGGGCATAATTCCAACAGTCTCCCACTTGCACTAGAGTCAATAATCTAGTTTACATCTGGCAACAATCTAACACCCATGGCACTAAGGTGCTGATCATGTTTTGCTCGTGGAAGAGGTTTAGTCAATGGATCTGCGACATTCAGATTTGTATGTACTTTGCTAATCTTCAGATCTCCATCTGTTATATAATCTCAGATTATATAAAATTTGCGGTTGATGTGCTTGGTCTTTGGATGATATCTTGGTTCCTTAGCCAGTGCTATGGCGCCAGTGTTGTCACACAATATCTCCAGTGGGTCCAAGGCACTTGGAACAATACCAAGCTCAGTGATGAAGTTCCTGATCCAAACTCCTTCACTTGACGCTTCTGCAGCAGCCATGTATTCCGCTTCTACTGTAGATCCCGCGATCACGCTTTGCTTGCAGCTTCTCCAGCTCACAACTCCTCCATTCAAAATATAAACGTATCCTGTCTGAGATTTAGAATCATCCTTGTCGGTGTCGAAACTAGCATCAACGTAACCCTTTACGACGAGATGTTCATCACCTCCATAGACTAAGAACATTTCTTTAGTCCTATTTAAATACTTTACGATGTTCTTCACGGCTGTCCAGTGTTCCACTCCTGGATCACTTTGGTATCTGCTCGTCAAACTAAGAGCATTGGACACATCCGGTCTAGTACACAGCATGGCATACATGATAGAACCTATGGCCGAGGCATAAGGCACTTTGCTCATAGCTTCTCTATCATTTACCGTGAAGGACACTGAGCCTTGCTCAATATCTTACCTGACAACATAGGCACTGAACCTTTCTTTGCCTTATCCATTCTGAACCTTTTCAGAACTTTGTCTAGGTATGTACTCTGGCTTAAAGCTATTAGGCGTCTTTGTCTATCTCTATAGATTTTGATGCCTAATATATAAACAGCTTCCCCTATGTCTTTCATTGAAAAACATTTGTTGAAATAACTCTTCACATCGTTAAGCATGTCAATGTCATTTCCAATAATCAATATGTCATCCACATATAGTACTAGAAATTTCACTGAGCTCTCACTCACTTTCTTGTAGATACAAGCTTCGTAGCAATTTGGAACAAATCCAAAGCTCTTGATCACTTGATCAAACGAAGGTTCCAACTCCGAGACGCTTGCTTCAGTCCATAAATGGAACGCTGAAGTTTGCATACTTTATCAGCATCCTTAGGATCGACAAAACCTTTGGGTTGCATCATATACAACTCTTCATCAATGTTGCCATTGAGGAACGCAGTCTTGACATCCATCTGCCATATTTCATAATCATGAAACGCAGCAATTGCTAATAAAATCCGAATGGACTTAAACATCGCTACGGGAGAGAAAGTCTCATCGTAGTCAACACCTTGAACTTGTCGAAAACCTTTTGCGACAAGCCGTGCTTTATAGACAGTAACATTACCATCTGCGTCCGTTTTCCTTTTGAAAATCCATTTGCACTCAACGGCCTTTCGGTCGCTAGGAGGGTCCACCAAAGTCTATACTTGGTTTTCTCTCATGGATCCCAATTCGGATTTCATGGCCTTTAGCCATTTCTCAGAGTCTGGGCTCATCATCGCTTCCTCATAGTTCGCAGGTTCACTGTCGTCTACTAACAAGACAGTTAAGACAGGGTTGCCATACCACTCAGGAGGGGCACGTGACCTTGTCGACCTGCGACGTTCAATAGTAGCATCGTCCGAAGCTTCATGATCCTTGTCATTTGCTTCCTCTATTGTTGGTGCAGACGGCACTGGAACAATTTCAGGTGTTGTGCTACTCTCTAACTCAAGAGAAGGTTCAATAACCTCGTCTAGCTCTACTTTCCTCCCACTTACTTCTTTCAAGAGAAACTCCTTCTCAAGAAAGGATCCGTTCTTTGCGACAAACACTTTGCCTTCGGATCTATGATAGAAGGTATACCCAATCGTTTCCTTAGGGTATCCTATGAAGACGCATTTCTCTGTTTTGGGTTCGAGCTTGTCCGGCATCAACTTCTTGACGTAAGCTTCGCATCCCCAAACTTTAAGAAACGACAACTTAGGTTTAGCACCAAACCACAGTTCATACGGTGTCGTCTCAACGGATTTAGATGGTGTCCTATTTAAAGTGAATGCAGCGGTTTCTAATGCATAACCCAAAAATGATAACGGCAAATCTGTAAGAGACATCATTGATCGCGCCATATCTAATAGAGTTCGATTCGCTCGTACACACCATTGCTGTGGTGTTCCGGTGTATGGAGTTGCGAAACAATTTCTCTTACGTTAAGATGCGTGAGAAAATCATAACTCAAATATTCATCTCCACGATCGGATCGCAGAAATTTAATTTTTCTGTTACGATGGTTTTCCACTTTATTCTGAAATTCCTTGAACTTTTCAAATGTTTTAGATTTATGTTTCATCAAATAGATATACCCATATCTACTTAAGTCATCGGTAAAAGTGAGAAAATAGCGATATCCACCGCGCGTCAAAACACTCATCGGTCCGCATACATCGGTATGTATGATTTCTAACAAGTCTGTTGCTCGCTCCATCATTCCGGAGAACGGGGTTTTGATCATCTTGCCCATGAGGCATGGTTCACACGTGTCAAATGATTCAAAATCAAGAGACTCCAAAAGTCCATCAGAATGGAGTTTCTTTATGCGTTTTACACCAATATGACCTAGACGACAGTGCCACAAATAAGTAGAATTATCACTATCTACTTTGCATCTCTTAGCCTCAATGTTATGGATGTGTGTTTCATCGCTTTCGAGATTCAGAAGAAATAAACCATTCATAGCAGGTGCATGACCATAAAAGATGTTACTCATATAAATAGAACAACCATTATTCTCCGATTTAAATGAATAACCGTCTTGCAATAAACACTATGATGTTCATGCTCAACGCAGGCACATAATAATATTTATTGAGGTTTAAAACTAATCCCGAAGGTAAAACTAAGGAGAGTGTGCCGACGGCCATCACATCAACTCTTGATCCGTTGCCAACGCGCATCGTCACCTCATCCCTCGCTAGCCGCCGTCTATTCCGTAGCTCCTGTTTCGAGTTACAAATATTAGCAACTGAACCAGTATCAAATACCCAGGCACTACAACTAGGGCTAGTAAGGAAAACATCAATAACATGTATATCAAATATACCTTTGATGGTGCCAGCCTTCTTGTCCGCTAAGTACTTCGGACTTGCGCCCAAAGGACCCTTGTCCTTGCAATAGAAGCACTCAGTGTTCGGCTTAGGTCCAGACTTGAGCTTCTTCTCAACAGGGGCAACGCACTTGCCGCTGCCTTTCTTGAAGGGCTTCTTTGCACCCTTACCTTTCTTAAAGCTGGGGAGCTTGTTGACCATCAACACATGATTATCTTTCTTGATGTCCACCTCCGCAGCTTTCAGCTTAGCAAAGAGCTCAGTGATCGTATCAGTGGAACCAATCTGATTATGAGTAACTACAAAACCTTTGTAGCTAGGAGGGAGTGATTGCAGAACTCTGTCAATCTTGAGCTCCTCTGGAATCTTGCAGTCCAGTTGCTCAAGGCATTGAGTGTAGCCCGACATCTTAATGGCGTGCTCACTAACGGAACTCCCTTCCTCCATCTTGCAGTTAAAAAATTTCTCAGATATCTCATATCTCTCAGAACGGGCCTGAGTCTGAAACATAGTTTTTAGTTCCTCAAGAATCTCAAAGGGCCCGGGGAAATCCTCAAAACGATTTTGAAGGTCCGATTCCATAGCAAACAACATGGTGCTCTTAATCACACCATAATCATCTTTGCGCGACTGATAAACAGCTTTCTCATCAGCCGACGCATCTACATCAGGGGCGTCACCTAGCGCTTTCTCAAGGACATAGTCCTTTTGTCCGCCAGCGAGAATGATTCTCAGATTGCGGAACCAGTTGGTGAAGTTAGACCCATTGTTCTTAAGCTTTTCTTTCTCAGCAAAAACGTTGAAGTTGAAGTTGGACTTAGCCATTTGATCTACAAAATTTGCAAGTACAACTTAGACTATGTTCATGATAACTAGTTCAACTTAACCAAATTATTAGATGAACTCCCACTAAATTCAACATCCCTCAAGTTGTTTCGTGAACATGATCCAAATTCACCACACCTAATCCGATCTTCACGAGAAGAGATGTGGTTTCAATGGTGGACAACGAAGTGTCGATCATATCATTCATATGACTCATGCTTAACCTTTCGGTTCATGTGTTCCGAGGCCATGTCTGTACATGCTAGGCTCGTCAAGTCAAACCCAAGTATTTCCGCGTGTGCAAAACTGGCTTGCACCTGTTGTATGTGAACGTAGAGTTTATAACACCCGATCATCACGTGATGCTTGAACACGACGAACTTTCGCAACAGTGCATACATGGGGAGAATACAGTTTTATCTTGATCTTTAAGTGAGAAATCATCTTATAATGCTACCGTCGCGATCTAAGCAAAATAAGATACATAAAAGGATAAACATCACATGCATATAATTTTATGTGACATGGTATAGCCAATCTCCGCGCAATGATCTCCATCTTGCGCGTGCCAGCATGATCTCCATCGCTCCACCATGATTGCTTCCACCACGAATAGCAACTACAACTATTGCTAACTACTTAGCGATAAAGCAAAGCTATTACATGGCGTATAAGAAGTTGACACACAGGTCATACACAATTATAAAGATAACCATATGGCTCCTGCCGGTTGTGTACTCATCGACATGCAAGTCGTGAAACATTACAAAACATGATCATTGCATACAACATACACATCACATCTTGGGCCATACCATATCACAGAAACACTCCCTGCAAAAACAAGTTAGACGCCTCTACTTTGTTGTTGCATGTTTTACGTGGCTTATGGGAGTAACAAGCTAAGAACGATTCTTACCTACGGAAAGCCACAACGGTGATATTATGGTTGCCAAACTCCGGTGTAAATCCCATGACAACTATAGTGAGAGAAACTGGCATCCACCAGCCGCATGTGTGGAACAAGCCACACGTCAAGTGTGGAGCCGGTCTCGCGAACGAGGTCGCGTAAAGTTGGCCTGGACCGCTTTGATCTCACTATCCCGCGTCATAAGAAGTACACAAACAAGAGGCTTGCAACAGAAAACATCAACGCCCTCAACAAGCATGTTGCGTTCTACTCGTGAAACACATCTACGCATAGATCTAGCTCTGATACCACTGAAGGGTTTCGCAGCATAGTAAATCAAAATTTTCTACTGATGCGAACGGGAAAAGCCAATATTTAATCTAGGAGATGCAAACAACGAGGGGGCATAGATGAGATCTTCATACCCTTGAAGATTCGCACAGCGGAACGTTCAACGGAATATGGTTGATGTAGTCGTACTCGCTTCTCCTCCTCGCGATCCGATCCGATCCAACACCGCAAGTGGCGATGCCTCCGACAGGTGCACACTTGCGGCACCTAGACGTCTCCTCCTTCCTCGGTCCAGCAAGTGGGGTGGAGAGATAGATTGGATCTACAACACGACGGCGTGGTGCAAGCGGTGGAGAGTTTCTACGGCAGGGCTTCGCCTACGCGCAGTCGGGAGGGAGAGAGAGAGGAGGGCAGCAAGGCGGCTAGGGCTTGAGGAGGTGGTGTGGGGGAGGGTGCGCCCCAGCCCTCTTTATATAGAGGGGTGGGCGGCTGCCCCTTGCCCCTCCTCCAAGCCTAGGGCCGGCGGCCAAGGAGGGAGGAGTGGGGGGCAAGTTTCCCCCCTTCTAGAAGCTCCCCCTAGGGTTTCCCCTAGGGCTTGGCCGGCTGGGCCTATGGGGCCTTGTGCCCCTGCCCAATGCGTCCAGGGCACTCCTTCGTAGGCCCACGCCCCCTCCCGACAAGTGGGGCCACGTTGGTCCCACTCCGGAAGGTTCTAGAAGCTTCCGACACAATACCGAACAATCCGAAACAATTCCGAACTCCAAAAACTGCTTTGCCTTATATGAATCTTATTCTCCGGACCATTCTGGAACCTATCGTGACGTCCTGGATATCATCCGAGACTCCGAACAAAAACTCATAAACCAATTATCCATTCTATCCTAGCGTCGAGACACGTTAAGTGTGTGATCCTTCGGGTTCGAGAATATGCAGACATGATCTTCTATCAATAATCAACAGCGGGGTCTGGAAACCCATATTGACTCCCACACATTCATCGATGATCATATCGGATGAACCACGATGCCAGGATTCAATCAATCCCATATATATATTCCCTTCGTCGCGCAATATTTTACTTGCCCGAGATTTGATCGTCGGTACTGGCATACCTAGTTCAATCTCGTTCATAGCAAGTATTTTACTCATTCCGTAATCCGATATCACTTTGTGATTAACTCCTTAACCACATGCTTGCAATCGGTGTTGATATCGGTTACCGAGTGGGCCCAAGTATATCTCTCCGACTTGGGAGGGACAAATCCCATCTCGATACATACAACCCAACAAGTACTTTCCGATCACCAGAGAGACACCTTTATGATCATCCTCTCATAGGATGACGTTTGATGACCTCAAAGCTTTCTTCCGATACCAGGGAGTTGTATTATCTCATGGTATAAGGAATACAATATTTGACATAAGAAAAGCTTCGCAAAGATGAACACGATGACACGATCTAATTGCTCTGCTTAATTTGGATTTGTCCATCATATCATTCTCCTAATGATATGATCTCATTATTAATCGACAACTCATATCTATGATTAGGAAACCTTAACCATCATTAATCAATGAGCTAGTCCATAGAGGCGTACTAGGGACACGGTGTTGTTCACAAACCACACAAGTATTAAAGTTTCCACTTAATACAATTCTAGCATGGAATATAAACTTTATCATGAACAAGAATTATAATAATAACATCTTTATTATTGCCTCTAGGGCATAATTCCAACAGTAGATGCTTCTCAACATAACACAATTGTTTCTCAAGGTTCGATTAAACCTTGGTTTTTTAGGAAAAAAGTTGTTATACTACATATGTAATCCGGATCGAAGGTATTATCGAGCAAGACAGGAGCGTCGTGGAGGATTCTACATGGTATTTATATCATTATGTTATTGTCCTGACTAGTCTTTCCATGGAGTGAATACGAAACATTTTAAGCTCATACTTTTGCGATATATACTTACGTTGGAGGCGGTCTTAGCATGGGGTCTATAATTTTTTTCTTTTAAGCGGCCTACTATTTTTTAACGGGAGATGGGAATTATATATTAACCATATGACTCAACTGATTCGCTAGTCGCCGAGTCAGATACAACAGGAGGTGCAACATATGCCCTACCTTACAATTAATCTTCTATCCGATGACAAACTAAGCCAGCACATGTGCTACATTACTATTTTAATACATTGTCGAGGGCAGAGAATCAATCTTAATTGTCTAAAGAAACTACAAAAATTGCGTCGCAGCCGCGTCATCCGCTCGAATACAGGGCCATCGTCCATGGCCACTTCAGTATATAGCTCGTACCCGAGCACTGCTTCATCGCATGTGCCTCAGCAAAGCCCCCACACACATGCATGCCGCAAGAAGCGCGCCGAGGTCAAGCGAAGCATGCGCCGGTGTGCTCAAAGGCGGATGTAGTGGGACTTTTGGCAGGGTATCTAGAGCGAGGATCCATTGAGAGATAGAGAGCAAGGGAAGGGTATTCGGTGATCATTTTTTTTAGTTGGGAAAATTGAGGAGAGATCCCAGACTATAAGGACTAGTTTGGGAGGGGGGCTTTTGCAAAATAAAACTATGCGACTCCAGACAGTGCCATGTCACTAAAAACGTAGCTCTACTTCCTCCGGTGACCGTAGATGAGACAACACTCCGTCTCATGTTACTGTCAGAACGCCTAAACCCTCCGGTGATGCACGCGATCCTGTTGGCATGCATCGTCCTTTGGGGAGCGATCATCGTCACGTGCCTCTTTATGCTTGGCTATGACCTCATCTACCACCCGAAGTTGCCTTTGCTCCAAATACCCATTATTTGAAACTAATACAATTAGGAACGAGAAATTTGTACCTAGTAAGATAAAAATGCTTGCTTACCCATGTAAACAACGGAAGATACCTCCCAAGCGCCTCTCGTTAGTGACGGAGCTACATTCACCAGGGGGCAGATGCCCCCTCCCAAGCCAATGAATATTTTATGAAGTAACACCTAGAAATTGGACAGTGAATATTCTTTCCCGTTTCCTTTACATGATTCTCTTCTACCTTTCTCGTTCCTATTGGTGATCCTACTGCGTGCAATGCTGGGACGTCAATGGGGAAGTGATGCACGTCCCTCGGGATCAAAACCCCCTCCTTGACTCCAGAGGTTTGCACGTGTCCACCTAGCCTCCCCAATTACCGCTTTTGCTTCCATAAAGCACAAATGTGGCAAAAAAAAAAAGTTTCTTGCGAAGCAAAAAACATTGTAATACTATAGCAAAACAAATTTTCACATAATTCCCACGAATCCCACTTTTGCTTCCATAAAGCAGAAACGTAGCAAAAGGCTATTCATCCACGAAAAAAAGAAAAAGACCAACATCGGAAACATCGTCATAGCAAAAGGCTATTCATCCTCGTAGTCAGAGGAGACATCACTGGAAACATCGTCGAAGGCCTCGTAGCAAAAAATTGTTGCTATTGTAGAAAAAACGGCTTTTTTTGGACACGTCACCGGAGATTTTTTTCTACTATAGCAAAACGACATTTATGATCCTACCAAACCTGTGTGTGGTTAGGAGAATCCGGCAATGTTTTGGTTGTACGGGGAAAATCATTCCCTGGTTGATAGTGTTTGAAGTTAAAACACGAAAAACGAAAACGCCAGATCCATCGGAGGGAGTAATCAGTATCATATCATGTATAGGAGTATGATTGCAACCGTGATCAAGCTCACATGCGATGATCTAGTTTAGGGTATGGACTGCACGACACGTCTTGGTAGCGTTAAAAAAAGGAGTACAATTTGATTCCCTTCCCTATGGACAACATGTGTTGTTTCTCCGTGTCCTCACGTTTGTTAGCGTGAGAAGGGACGAGGAATCCGATCCAAAGCTCCAAGCTGCAATGCACAGTCGAAAGTACAGTTTTTTTTTAAATGTGGGTAGCCACGGGCATAACTTGCTCAGGAGCACATTTTATTCAGACTTCGCCCATCAATCTCCACTGCGAAGGTGCAAACTGAGGCTGTGTAGTAGGGCTGCGTGCAGAGAGTAGTTCTAGTTTACAGCAGAAACAGCCAGAGGGAAGAACAGCTACAAATCAGCTTTGGTTCTGGGAGACCTCCACGCTCTTCCTTAGCACCGATATGACCTCTCCCGGATCGGCAGCTCCAAATATGGAGCTTCCAGCGACGATGCAGTTGGCTCCGGCGGACGCAGCGACGTCAATGGTGGAAGGACCCAGACCACCGTCGACCTACAATATCAGAGGATCAGGAAACGGTTTCAGCAAACAAATTAGCATGCAAAGGTTGCCTACGAGGAAACTAAACGGTTGAACATGGATCGCATCATTATACCTCTATGTCAAGGGAAGGGTACTTCTTTCTCAGCGTACGTACCTGAAGAAATCCAGATCTCAGCAAGTGGTCACTTAAAACTATCCTAAATCAGGAAATTGGAGTACCGACCAGGGAGATGAAATGGGTACCTTCTCCATCATCTCCGGCATGAACTTCTGACCACCAAAGCCGGGCTCGACTGTCATGACAAGAACCAATTCTACAGGGGTTTCTGCTTCCACCTGGCAAACAGTTATTAGTCTAACTATTAGTAATAGCTTTGGAACATCCCTCGACGTGAAATGCAAATCGGACAGTAAGGTTTGGATAACTAATCATAAAAGGAATTCAACAAAAACAGGTTTGAGCAGATCATCACTAATTCATAGCGAAGGCCATATGATAAAGTACATTGACATTCAGGGATGATTGGAAGTATGGGAAGTGAAATGCGTCTGAAAAAGGGTAACAGGTTGTGCTAGTTGAATGATCAACAGATCATACTAGAAGTTAATTCAGCACATTACTACCTCAATGATACAACACATACCACAACGAACACTAGTACACTACCTCGATAAAACAAAATAAGAAATACTAGTCGTAACAGCTTCGATGTGGTTTCCATTCTGAACTCCAGGGGAAGATAGCCCTGTATATTATGAACTAGAAAGAAAGCTAACTGCACAGCTTGAAACAAAAGCGTATAAGCTAACTTCTCGTGTTAGCTGTCATCATAATAAAAAGTATGGGGAGAATCTATCTTTCGTTTTTTTTATTTCTCTAATGTATGACAGAATAAGTACAGAGGTACTATTGAGTGCATGAAGTTACCAGGGGGAAAACATCCTCCACCGGAGTACCAGGTCTCAATGATACACCAGGCGTCATGCCCTTTGCTTTAATGCTTTGGATGAGCTCTTTCCAGTTATCTGCAGCAAGCTTTCCATGAGGCAGTGAAACAAATGAATCATTTGCCAACATATGTTTATTTACCTCTTGCTACTTCTATATGGAATGTGAATCCTGAGGCGCCAGCTTTCCCAAATGCCTCTACATAATCTGAAGGATTTGTCACCATGAGATGGCAGTCCAAATATGCCCTGGAAACAGAACAGTTAGCATTATTAGGTGCACATAGGAACATAAGCCATCAAATCAAACGTAAGGTGAGGAAGGTCACCATACTTGGTGTGCTTCCTCAAACTCTGAATAACTGGAGCTCCAAGAGTTAAATTAGGAACAAAGTGCCTGCATGTCCAAATATCCAGTTTTAAAATTGATGGGGCTTTTCTTTGCCATCACCATCCATCACAAAATTTCCCAACAAGATGAATGCATTATCCTTCAAACTTAATCAACAATAATATAATAACGATATTCTTGTTGCATTTAGTCTTTCATCTGGAAGGTTAAAAAGGTATTCAAGAGAGCATTCATACATGATCCTCTTGATAAATAAAAAATGGCAAGATTCGCACGTGAAAAAGAGCCTGCAATTCATGCCAATAACTTGCTGTGATGCTGCCCAGTTTCCTAAAACAGCATATTTAGCAAGCATTTTGGTCTTCACCATCTTGAAAATGTGCCTATTTTCTCTGTTATATGCTCAAGGTGTGTGATCTTTGTCCAAGCAAATAGAGGGAATACCATCACCCTATTAATTTTGCAGATACATCTTATTTTCATCATTGGCGACTTGGAAATTTTAACAATGTTATTTTCAAAACAAAAGTATTGCATTCCTCTAAGTAGGGCAAAATGCAAAAGTAATTGCCCTTGTTATGACAGTGCAAAGTTTAAGGTGTTTTTTTCAGGTTTGATCATATGGCTATCAGGCTAATTGTCTCTCTTTTTATATACATATTTTTGGAAGCTAGTGCTCTTTCTGTGAGATTTTATTAAGACTTTGCATCCATGAGCAGGATGTTTGAATATGCAAGGTGTCTAAAGAAAGTAGGCAAAAAATTAAACAACAAAGTTGTCCATAGTTCGAAAAGCAATCAAGACAAGATATATGTGTGGGTTAAAAACAAAGTTCATCTAGGTGGGTGTGGCCTGTAGTTATCTTAAACGCCCACTGTCAGCCTGTTATGCTAGCAGATAAAAATGGAGAAGGTTTGCCTAGATATTAATGAACATATGGGCAACGATATGTGAGAACAGTTTTTTAGGCACCATCAAGCGCCAAGTAAATTCATCGACAGATCAAAATGATCTATCGCACCCACACTGGAAAATAGAGGACAGCTCACCCATCCTGCAAGGTAGAAACGGTAGAGCATAAGAGTAATGAACTTCCAAGCTCGAATATGTGTGATTAGTGCATGCAATCCCTGTCTAACAGAAAAAAGAAATGGAGCACAACCGGTGAATAGTTGCTATCTTTGGACAAGAATTACTAGTACACTTGCAGTTGCAGAGTAACACATTGCAGACAGAAACTAAGGCGGACATGATACTCATGCTCCAAACAACGATGTTCAGATTAAGCTTTCAGCGTTCCAGTGGCAGAAAGTAGTTCCCATATAAGATTTGTCAATTGTGAACTGATTTTAGTGAGTTGGCTTTGCTATGCAAGTCATGGTTGTGTGCAGAAACAAAAGCGCAGGGGAGCTCCTCTGAATCAGCAGTTGAATCCTATTATCCCTGCCTACGCTGAAGCCTGACGGGCTCACAGCGGCAAAGGACAAACCTACCACAGCAGTGCGGGGCTCGATCCTACTCCTATTCACCAAGCAAACGACGATTGGACGGGGGGAGGGGATGGATCGTACCATGACGTCCATGTGGAGCCAGTCGGCGCCGAGGCGGACCATGCGCTCGGCCTCCGCGGCGAGGTTGGCGAAGTCCGACGACAGCATGGACGGCGCTATCTTCGCCGCCGCCGCCGCCATGGTTGGTGCTTCCGATTAGACCTGATGGTTGTCGGGTGGGTGGCAGCTGAATATCGGGAGTGGGAAGAAAACGGACGATGTTTCGTTCAGATCGGACTCGGGGACGAAGGCTTGTTTCACGGCTGCGTTTGTGGCAGGTGAGCCGCCGTGGCCTACTTGTCAGTGGCTGAGACCAAGGCTCCTACTGCGAGTAGACGAGCATTGACCGGGTTTTTTTCTTCTTCTTTTCAGCTACTTCTCCGGTGCGTTGCCACGGAAAGATGTAACCATTGCTTGAGTTTTTTCCTGAAAAAAGACTATGGACAGGACTAGGCAGCGGCCGGCTGCTGGTTTGTGCGATCAAGCGGCCTCCCGTTTTAGAAAAGTTACGATTCCACGACCCGCTACTGTCCAAAAAAGAAACAATCTAGTCCCCCTCTCCCCCGTGTGCTCCCAACACAGCCCATCGCCAGCTGTATAAAAAACAACCCATCGGACAACACAACCCGATTCCAGGGCTTCTTTCTTCCTCCCCCGATTTCTTCTCTCTTCCCCATCGCAAGGGTTTCCCACCCAGCGTCGCCGCTCTCAAGTATCGGGTTATGCAAGAAAATCCCAGGCAAGAAAAATTACATGAAGCACAAGAAGCAGATCCAAAAAACAAGGAGATAACAAAGTTGTCCAGATTGTTTGGCCCAAATCTGCCACCCTCAAAACAGGTAAAACAACCATCACAACTGAGATATCTTCTTACCAGTCCTTGTTGTTCTTTGTTTTTGTCATAAAACTTCTCCCTAGAAACAAAATAACTTGCTTGTAAGTTGCAGTGAAAGATTCTTACTACTATTACTAATCAAAGGAAGCTGTTTTCAAAAGTTGCTTCTGACCAAAATAAAAAGCAAATAAAATTGCTTCCTTTCACAAGTTTACTTCTCCCCAGATTTCTACCCCTGCCCCCATAATGCCTCACACCTGTACATGCATGTTCGTGTGTTGATTGATTGTAGAACCATGGATCAGTTGACCTTTGCTTACTTGCACCTAGTCTGTAGAAGTAAAACAAAAAAATAATTAGTTTGAAAAGTGATAAAGATTGAGCAAATTAACTTGCTTGCATTGAAAAACAACTAACTTGACTATTGGGAAAAAGTTGCTTCATGTTGCATGAAAAGTAGAAAGAAAAAAGGCACACAAAGCAAGCTGGAACAGTTGTGTATCCATGATTTCTGATTATTTTGTATGATTTCTGTTAACATTTGCCTACAACTGCTGTTGGTTTGATGTGCTGGAATAATGTCTGGCCTGGACTTGAACATGTTGCCTAAAGACATGTTTTTGGATGAAGGCGACGGGAATAATGAAGCACAACCATTGTTCTCATACGATTCCGCTTACCGGAGGCTATGCCTCAATTGAAGGGGGGCGAGTCCCGAACTTGCTTGGTCGGTGAATGCTTCTAGGACGCCTGAAGTGTTGGATGCAAAATCCATATTCTGCCGGTCAAAGAATCGGTGGATCTGATGCTATGGATACTGATCGTAATGTCTGACCCGTTGTTGCAACTCTTCCCAGTGGGACTGAGAACTTGCCTACTGTTGATGCAACAAATGTTCACTTAGTTGTTGAAGGTGACGATGAGACAGAGGTGCGATCGACCCCTGAAGAACCATATGTGGGTATGAGATTCGACACACTTGAAGAAGCAAAGTTGCATTACAATGCTTATGCAAAAAGGCTTGGGTTCTCAGTCAAGTCTAACACCTCCAGGAGGTCTGCATTCACCAAGGTTCTGGAAAAGCAACAATTCTGTTGCAACAAAAATAGGAAACCAAAAACAGATGATGTCCCTGCTGTTCTATTACCTGAGAGTCCAAGTTCAGAATCTGATACTGATGACGAAGGAGGGGAAGGTGGCCAGAGAACATCGAGCAAGAAAAAAGGGATTCCAGGCAAGATTGGGAAGAAAAGGAGGAGGGAATCAATAAAGCAAACAAATTGCAGAGCAAGCATGAGGGTTAGGCTGATTGATAACAAGTTTGAAGTGATAGCTTTTATACCTGAACACAACCATGATCTGATCAATAAACCATCGCTGACTAAGTACCTTCGTCAGGGACGGAGGCAAGGGGGGACGAGCGGGGGCGAGACCCCCGCCAACGATCCCGTCGTTCCTTAGTAGCGATTAGATAAAACGCTAATCTCTCCCATCCTCGACTAATTTCGCCCCCTCTGTCTGCTTATAAACTCACGTAAAGGATGTCCCGTTCTAGCCCATCAGATATTCCATAAGAACTAGCAGGCCCAAACCAACAAACATATTAGAACTACTAGTACTAGCCCTAAACATGGCAATTAGCCCATTCGGAAGAAGGGTGAGGTCCAGGGAACACACCAACCGCCGCCGGTGTTTCTGTTTCCTTTCATTTCTTTTCATCCTCGTTTGTTGTCTGTCTATCGGCCACAGATGTAGAGCCGTCTAAGGCAGTTCCCAATCGCGAAGTCAGAGAAACACCGTATAACCAATGGGCAGCGATCCACGGAGCACAGCTATACATACGCAACGAGTAGCCGGAGCGCGCGGGAACGAGGCAATGAATTCAAGTTAGTTTACTCTATCTCTAATCTAATTCTTATATTGTCTAAAATATTCAATCGTATGTCCTCATATCGTTTCCGAATGTTAGATTTGTTTTTGTCGCAGGAACTATCGAAATATTGTAGATTTTCTAAAGGGAAAAACTATAGAAGTAGAATTATAGGAACTACCAGGGCGTGGGAACTATAAACATGAAATTTGTTGGCAAATATTCGGTTGTCCACTTTACCTTCAACGAGATATGAAGAGAAAAAGACTGGGATCAATTATAAAAAATTCTAGACAACTGTTCCATGTGAACACGATGTTAATGCAAATCCGAATGATTTTGCAAATTAGTTTATAATAGAACAATCCTAATCCTAGTGATGGCGATTTTCTTAGTCGTAGAGCCAACTTCACCTTAATATATTGTGACTATCTGAATTTTATGATATTTATTGTGGTATCTGACTATCTGCGTTGATTTTGAACCTTTGTTACCTCTCGCCACCCCTATCTCCGAATCCTGGCTCCGTCCCTGACCTTCGTTCTCACCAGGGTATACCAAGGGAGGAGCAAAAATTTCTTACTACTCTACATCACTGCAACTTGGAGACAGGGCGCATGATGTCTGTGATGTCTGAATTCTATGGTTGTGCAAAACTTGTGCCGTATACGACAAAAAAGATAAGCAATTTGAGAACTAGTATCCGGCAAACAGAGACAAAAGGAGGTGACATGCCTGCTACTATTGCCTACTTTCAAGCAAAGAAAGAGGAAGATCCCAATTTCTACTTTAGAATGGATTTGGACTCTGATGAAAGGGTTGTTAACTTGTTCTGGATTGATGGAAAAGCTCGAGAAGCATACACTAAGGCATACCATGATTGTATCTCCTTTGATACGACATACTGTACAAACATGTACAATATGCCATTTGCACCTTTCATAGGTATCAACAGGCATGGGCAGTCCTTCATGTTGGGCTGTGGTTTCATGAGACAGGAACTAGCAACTAGTTTTGATTGGCTCTTTGAAAGCTTTCTACTAGCGATGAATGGTTTGGCACCACTTAATATTATAACTGATCAGGATATTGCAATGGCGAAGTCCATAGACAAAATGTTTCCAAACACATGTCACCGAAATTGCAGGTGGCACATAATCAGAAAAACTCAATCATATCTTGGTGCATTCCTAGGTAGGAATCCAGAGTTGGCAAGAATTTTTAATGAGTGCATAGACATGAGCATGACTCCCTTGGAGTTTGAGTTTAACTGGTCTGCTATGCTCCAGAATTACAATGTGGCAGGCAACAAGCACTTCGCAGACTTGTATGATATTAGGGAGTCATGGGTTCCATGCTACTTCCGAAAGAATTTCTTCCCCTTTCTTTAGTCTACCCAGAGGAGTGAGGGTTTCAATTCTGTTTTGAAACGGTATGCGAACCCACAAAACTCTATGATGAACTTCATCAAGCAATATGAGAAGATAAACGACAAGATTCTCGTTAGGGAGGAAGGAAATGACTTCCGGACTGCTGAACTGGTTCCGAGGACATGGTCTCCCTTCCCAATTGAGAAGCAAGCTTTAGCTGTGTATACACGGGACATATACTACAGGTTTCAACATGAGTTTGAGATGATTGGTAGGTACAATGTAAGGCCGCAACCAGGGAATATGTACCTGCTTGTTCCTAACAACACCTATGTGGGCAACTATGGGAGTAGGTCGTACACAGTCACCGCTTTGGTCGACCTCCAGGAATATGAATGTGAGTGCTGCAAATTCTACAAAGATGGGATTCTTTGCATCCATATCTTGAAGGTTTTCACTCATTTGGGTATATACGAGATACCTTCTCGGTACATACTTGCCAGATGGACACAGAAAGAAATTGCAGATGGTGTTGCACCAGCTGTTGAACAGGTGCCTGATGTCATGTCTCCCGACACGATCGAAATGATCAAACATGCAAACTTGTGTACAGACTTTGCTAAGGTTGCTGAAGTTGCTTATCGGTTTGATGAGGGTGTTGCTATTTGCAATGCGCACATCCGAGCAATGCGGACCGAGGTTGGGCAGATGGATAAAGTGCTTAGGAAGAGAAAAAAAGAAGCAAGAACGACATACACCCTTTGCATCTACACAGACATCTGTTGGTGAACCAGGTGTAGGTCCTTCCCGTGTGAAGAATCCACTGAAGTCGTTGACAAAAGGACGCAAGAAAGATAAAGCCCTCGGTTCAACACTTGAATTGCATCCTAAGAGGAGTGTGAAATGTGCACTTTGTGGCCAGCAAGGTGTTGGAGATATGCCCTAGAGGCAATAATAAAAGTGGTTATTATTATATCTTTGTGTTTATGATAAATGTTTACATTCATGCTATAATAGTATTAACCGGAAACATTAATACTTGTGTGATTTGTAAACTAAATTAGAGTCCCTAGTAAAGCCTCTTTATAATACTAGCTTGTTGGTTAATAGATGATCATGGTTTCCTGATCATGAACATTGAGATGTTGTTGACAATAAGATCATATCATTAGGAGAATGGTATGATGGACATACTCCTATATATAAGCGTAGCATAAAGATCAAGTCATTGTAATAGTTCAATTGCTATAAGCTTTCTGATACATAGTAACCTAATTCCTTCGACCATGAGATCATGCTTATCACCATCACCGGAAGGATGCTTTGATGACATCAAACACCACACCGTAACTGGGTGGCTATAAAGGTGGCATTGAGTGTTCGGAAAGTATGGGTTGAGACACATGGATCAAGAGTGGGATTTGTCCATCCATATGACAGATAGATATACTCTGGGCCCTCTCCGTGGAATGTCATCCAATTAGCTTGCAAGCATGTGACTGGCTCACAAGGGATCACATACCACGGGAACGAGAAAAGAGTACTTATCGGTAACGAGGTTGAACTAGGTATGCAGAGATACCGACGATCAAAACCTCGGATAAGTAAACTATCGTGAGACAAAGGGAAATTGGTATCGTATGTAAGTGGTTCATTCGATCGCAAAGTAATCGTAGAAATATGTGGGAGCCATATGAATTTCCAGATTCCTCTATTGTTTATTGATCGGAGAAGTGTCTTGATCATGTCCGCGTAATTCACGAACCGTAGGGAGACACACTTAAGGATTCGATGTTGTTGAGTAGTTATGGAATGATGAGAAAGAGACCGAATGTTGTTCGGAGTCTCGGATGGGATCCGGGATATCACGAGGATATCCGGAATGGTCCGGATAATAAGATTCATATAAGGAAAGTCCTGTTTTGGAGTTCGGGAATGATTCCGGTGTTTTCACCAGGAATGTTCTAGAAGGGTCCGGAAGGTCCGGCACTCCGGAGGGGGAAGGGTACATGAATGTGTCATGACAATGTGGAATGGTTGCATCATGTACCAGGTCACTTTGCTGGGCAAAATAAAGAGAGAAATCAAATCCTAGTTTGAAAGTCAAACGCCAATTTGAAAAAGTCAAATCTCAAGTTTGCTTGGTGGAGGGAGAGTAGGAAACCTACTTGGGGAGGAAGTCCCCTCCCTCCACCCGCCGGCCAAGGAGGCCGAGTTGGTGGAGGAATCCCTCCTTCCAACCGGCCACCCTCCACCTATATAAGGATGGGTAGGGTGCCCCCTACCCCTCACACCTCAAACCCTAGCCCCAAGCCGCCGACCTCCTCCAAGTCGCCGCCGCCTAGGGCCTCCTCTAACTCGACAAGTTAGGGTTTCCCCAAACCCTAGCCGCCGGCCAAGCCCTCCCCTTGGTGACCTCTAAACCCTAGATCACCAAGGCCTCTCTCATAGTCCACCATACTCGCTCTGGCTTAAGGCGAAGTCCTGCGAGATCTCTCCTCTACTTCCGACACCACGCCGTCGTGCTGCCGGAATCACGAGGAGAGTGATACAACCTCTGCTGCCTGCTGGAACAAGGGAGAGGAAGGTCTTCATCGAGTACCGAACGTGTGAACGACTGCGGAAGCGCTTCCGGAACGCAGCACCGGAAGGATCGTCTAAGCGATCTTGAGATCGGCAAGAGTACGTCTACATCACCCACGAGAATCTGCTCTCGTTAACCGCTTTGGAATCTTCGAGGGTGAGTTCCTCTATAGACTCGTTGCTACAATCTATTAGATAGATCTTGGCTTGTTTGTTTGCATGCGGTAGAAATTTTTTGTTTTCCATGCTACGAACCCCTACAGTGGTATCAGAGCCGTGTCTATATATAGATCTGTTGCACGAGTAGAACACAATGGTCATTGTGGGCGGTGGTGCTTTTATTATCAATTGCCTTTTGTGTACTTTGCATCTTGCGGTATGATGGGATGAAGCGGCCCGGGCTAACTTTACATGACATCGTTCATGAGACTTGCTCCACGCTCAACATGCAACTTGTATTGCATAAGTGGCTTTGCGGGTGCATGTCTCTCCCATTATAGTATAGATCTAATTTATAACGGGCACTTGATAGTTCAAACATCAACGTTGTGGTTCTTGTTCGTAAGTTAGATCGACACTTATTGAAAGCCCCAAACCACGTAAAATATGCAAAGAAAATTAGAGGCGTCTAACTTTGTTTTGCAGGGGTGTGATGTGATGTGATATGGCCATGATTGTGATTATATATGATGTATGCAATGTCCCTTATTGTAAGTTGGCAACCGGCAGGAGCCATATGGTTGTCTTTAATTTCTATTAAGACCCGCATGTCTATTCAAAGTAGTTGTAATAGTTGAACCTGGTGGACGACAACCATGAAGTGGCGCCATTGACCTTGACGCCATACCGGTGATGATGGAGATCATGTTCGTGCTTGAAGATGGAGATCGGAAGCACAAAGAAGAAAGGCCATATCATATCACATATTATGAATTGCATGTGATGTTAATCCTTTATGCATCTTGTATTGCTTAGTTAACGACGATAGCATTATAAGATGATCCCTCAAGCACACAAAATTCAAGTTTTAAAGTGTTCAGCCTAAGTAAGCACCGTTGCTAAAGCTTGTTGTTTCGAAGCACCACGTGATGATCGGGTGTGTTAGATTCTGCAAGTGTATACAACGTGAGCAAGCCAGATTTGCTCATGCGGAAGCTAAGGTTTGATCTTGACGAGCCTAGCATGTACAGACATGGTCTCGGAACACAGATCACCGAAAGGTAAAGCATGAGTCATACAGTAGATATGATGAACATGTTGATTGTTCGCCATTGAAGTTACATCAACTCTCGTGATGATCGGTTTTGATGTGGTGGATTTGGTTCATGTGATCACTGAAACAATGTGAGGGATATTGTTTTGAGTGGGAGTTCACCTAGATTAATTTAACTATTAATTAGAACTCAATTTGTCATAAACTTAGTCTAAACTATTGCAAATATGTTGTAGATCAATGGCGCCCCTACCATCAATTTTAATGCGTTCCTAGAGAAAGAAAAGTTGAAAAACAATGGAAGCAACTTCGTGGATTGGTTCCACAATTTGAGGATTGTCCTCCATGCTGGTAATTTGACCTATGTCTTTGAATGCATTGGGTGACCGCAGCTACTCAAGCTACCGATGAAGTAAAGAATGTTTACCTCACTCAGAAGAATCAGTACTCCACAGTTCAGTGTGCTATCTTGTATGGTTTGGAATCGGAGCTTCAGAAAAGGTTTGAGAACCATGACCCACATGATATTGTCCGTGAACTCAAAATGATATTTGAGGCTCACGCGCTTGAGAGTTATGAGGCTTCTGAAAAGTTCTTTAACTGCAAGATGGAAGAGGGCAGCTCCGTTAGTGAGCATGTGCTTAAGATGTCTGGGCACGCAAACAAACTCCAAAGTTTGGGTATAGTGATTCCTAATTATTTGGGGATTCACCGTGTCCTCCAATCACTGCCACCAAGTTACAAGAACTTTGTGATGAACTACAATATGCAAAAACATGGACAAGACGTTGCCAGAACTCTTCTCCATGTTGAAATCTGCAGAAGTGGAGATCAAGAAAGAGCATCAAGTGTTGTTGGTCAATAAGACCACCAAATTCAAGAAAGGCAATTCTAAGCAAAAGGGAAACTTCAAGAAGGGTGGTAAGAAAGTTGCTGCACTGGCGAAGAAGACCAAGGCTGGACCTAAGCCTGATTCTGAGTGCTTTTACTGCAAGGGAGAGGGTCACTGGAAACGGAATTGCCCAAAGTACTTGGCGGATTTGAAGAACGGCAACATCAAGAATAAAGGTATATCCGATATACATGTTATTGATGTGTATCTCACTAGTACTCGTAGTAGTGCCTGGGTATTTGATACTGGTTCGGTTGCTCATATTTGTAACTCGAAACAGGTGCTGCAGAATAAACGGAAGCTAGCGAAGAACGAGGTGACGATGCGTGTTGGAAATGGATCAAAGGTTGATTTGATCGCTACGACGCTACCTCTTCATCTACCATCGGGATTAGTTTTATACTTAAATAATTGTTATTTGGTGCCTGTGTTGAGCATGAACATTATATCTGGATCATGTTTATTGCGAGACGGTTACTTGTTTAAGTCCGAGAATAATGGTTGTTCGATTTATATGAGTAATATGTTTTATGCACATGCACCTTTGATAGATGGTCTATTCTTATTGAATCTCGATAGTGGAAATACACATATTAATAACATTGAAGCTAAACGTTTGAAATTGAGCGATAACTCGACCTATATGTGGCAATCGCTGCCTTGGTCACATTGGAGTGAAGCGTATGAAGAAACTCCATTCCGATGGACTTATTGAATCACTTGATTTCGAATCACTTGAAAGATGCGAAGCATGTCTGATGGGTAAAATGACTAAGACTCCATTTTCTAGTATGATGGAGCGAGCTACGGACTTATTGGAAATCATACATACCGATGTGTGTGGTCCAATGAGTGTAGCATCGCGCGGTGGTTATCTTTATGTTATTACCTTCACGGATGACTTGAGTAGATATGGGTATATCTATTTCATGAAACATAAGTCCGAAACTTTCGAGAAGTTTAAGGAATTTCAAAGTGAGATAGAGAATCAAAGTAACAAGAAGATTAAATTTCTGCGATCTGATCATGGAGGTGAATATCTAAGTTACGAGTTTGGCGAGCATTTAAAGAAATGCGGAATACTTTCACAATTGACACCGCCGGGAACATCACAGCGTAATGGTGTGTCCGAACGTCGTAATCGAACTCTCTTAGATATGGTTTGTTCTATGATGTCACTTACAGATTTACCGCTATCATTTTGGAGTTATGCATTACAAACAACTGCTTTCACTTTAAATAGGGCACCATCTAAATCCGTTGAAACGACACCGTATGAATTATGGTTTGGAAAGAAACCTAAATTGTCGTTCCTTAAAGTTTGGGGTTGTGAAGACTATGTAAAGAAGTTACAGCTGGACAAGCTTGAACCCAAAGCGGAAAAATGCGTCTTCACAGGATACCCGAAGGAAACTATTGGGTATACCTTCTATCATAGATCCGAGGGCAAAATCTTCGTTGCTAAGAATGGATCCTTTCTAGAGAAGGAATTTCTCACAAAAGAAGTGACTGGAAGGAAAGTAGAACTTGATGAGGTTGTTGAACCTTCTCTCGAACTTGCGAGTAGCGCAGCATCGGAAGTAGTTCCTGTGGCGCCTACATCAATAAGAGAGGAAGCTAATGATGATGATCATGAAACTTTGGTTGAAGTTACTACAGAACCTCGCAGGTCGACGAGAAATCATACCACTCCTGATTGGTATGATCCCGTTATGAGTGTCATGTTGGTGGACAACACCGATGATCCTGCGACATATGAGGAAGCGATGATGAGCCCGGATTCCGATAAATGGCAAGAAGCCATGAAATCCGAGATTGGATCCATGTACAAAAACCAAGTATGGACTTTGGTGGACTTACCGGATGGCCGGAAGGCTGTCGAGAACAAATGGATTTTCAAGAAGAAAATAGATGTTGATGGTAATGTTACTATCTATAAAGCTCGACTTGTCGCAAAAGGGTTTCGACAAATTCAAGGGGTTGACTACGATGAGACTTTCTCACCAGTAGCAAAGCTAAAGTCTGTGAGGATTATGTTAGCAATCGCTGCATATTACGATTATGAGATATGGCAGATGGATGTCAAAACGGCGTTCCTTAATGGAGACATTGATGAAGAGTTGTATATGATGCAACCCAAAGGTTTTGTCGATCCTAAAGATGCTAACAAGGTGTGCAAACTTCAATGGTCCATATATGGATTGAAGCAAGCATCCCGAAGTTGGAATCAACGTTTTGATAAGGTAATCAAAAGTTTTGGTTTTATACAAACTTATGGAGAAGCTTGTATTTACAAGAAAGTGAGTGGGATCTCTGTAGCATTCTTAATATTATATGTAGATGACATATTGTTGATTGGGAATGATGTAGACCTTCTTAATAGTGTCAAGGATTATTTGAATAATAGTTTTTCAATGAAAGATCTTGGCAAAGCAGCTTACATATTAGGCATAAAGATTTATAGAGATAGATCGAGACGCCTAATATCATTGTCACAAAGTACATATTTAGACAAAGTTCTAAAGAGGTTTGGAATGGAAGATAGCAAGAAAGGGTTCTTGCCCATGTTGCCCAATACGACCTTGAGTAAAACTCAAAGTCCTGCAACGGCAGAAGATAGAGAAAGGATGAGTAAAACTCCCTATGCCTCAGCCATAGGATCTCTAATGTATGCCATGCTATGTACTAGACCCGATATTGCATATGCTGTTAGTTTGACTAGCAGATATCAAAGTGATCCAGGAGTGGATCATTGGACAGCGGTCAAAAACATACTTAAGTACTTGAGAAGAATTAAGGATATGGTTCTTTCTTATGGAGGTGATGAACAGCTCGTTGTTAATGGTTACACCGATGCTAGTTGGAACACCGATCTGGATGATTCTAAATCCCAATCTGGATACGTATTTGCTTTGAATGGTGCAGCAGTTAGCTAGAGGAGTGCAAAGCAAAGCGTTGTGGCGAGATCTTCAACTGAATCAGAGTACATAGCTGATTCGGAGGCTTCACAAGAAGCAATATGGATGAAGGAGTTCATTACATAGCTCGGTGTGGTTCCAAGTGCGCTGGACCCAATGTCTATCTACTGTGATAACATGGGCGCCATAGCCAATGCGCAAGAACCAAGGTCACACAAGAAGCTGAAGCACATCAAGCTACGTTTTCATGCTATTCGAGAACATGTCCAAGATGGAGACATAAAGATTTGCAAAGTACACACAGATCTGAATGTGGCGGATCCGTTGACTAAACCTCTCCTGAGGGCAAAACATGACCAACACCAAACTGCCATGGGTGTTCGGTATATTACCATGTAATCTAGATTAGTTGACTCTAGTGCAAGTGGGAGACTGTTGGAGATATGCCCTAGAGGCAATAATAAAAGTGGTTATTATTATATCTTTGTGTTTATGATAAATGTTTACATTCATGCTATAATAGTATTAACCGGAAACATTAATACTTGTGTGATTTGTAAACTAAATTAGAGTCCCTAGTAAAGCCTCTTTATAATACTAGCTTATTGGTTAATAGATGATCATGGTTTCCTGATCATGAACATTGAGATGTTGTTACAACAAGATCATATCATTAGGAGAATGGTATGATGGACATACTCCTATAGATAAGCGTAGCATAAAGATCAAGTCATTTTAATAGTTCAATTGCTATAAGCTTTCTGATACATAGTAACCTAATTCCTTTGACCATGAGATCATGCTTATCACCATCACCGGAAGGATGCTTTGATGACATCAAACACCACACCGTAACTGGGTGGCTATAAAGGTGGCATTGAGTGTTCGGAAAGTATGGGTTGAAACACATGGATCAAGAGTGGGATTTGTCCATCCATATGACGGATAGATATACTCTGGGCCCTCTCGGTGGAATGTCATCCAATTAGCTTGCAAGCATGTGACTGGCTCACAAGGGATCACATACCACGGAACGAAAAGAGTACTTATCGGTAACGAGGTTGAACTAGGTATGCAGAGATACCGACGATCAAAACCTCAGATAAGTAAACTATCGTGAGACAAAGGGAAATTGGTATCGTATGTAAGTGGTTCATTCGATCGCAAAGTAATCGTAGAAATATGTGGGAGCCATATGAATTTCCAGATTCCTCTATTGGTTATTGATGGGAGAAGTGTCTTGATCATGTCCGCGTAATTCACGAACCGTAGGGAGACACTATTAAGGATTCGATGTTGTTGAGTAGTTATTGAATGATGAGAAAGAGACCGGATGTTGTTCGGAGTCTCGGATGGGATCCGGGATATCACGAGGAGATCCGGAATGGTCCGGAGAATAAGATTCATATAAGGAAAGTCCTGTTTCGGAGTTCGGGAATGATTCCGGTGTTTTCACCAGGAATGTTCTAGAAGGGTCCGGAAGGTCTGACACTCTGAAGGGGGAAGGGTACATGAATGTGTCATGACAATGTGGAATGGTTGCATCATGTACTAGGTCACTTTTCTGGGCAAAATAAAGAGAGAAATCAAATCCTAGTTTGAAAGTCAAATGCCAATTTGAAAAAGTCAAATCTCAAGTTTGCTTGGTGGAGGGAGAGTAGGAAACCTACTTGGGGAGGAAGTCCCCTCCCTCCACCCGCCGGCCAAGGAGGCCGAGTTGGGGGAGGACTCCCTCCTCCCAACCGGCCACCCTCCACCTATATAAGGAGGGGTAGGGCGCCCCCTACCCTCACACCTCAAACCCTAGCCCCAAACCGCCGACCTCCTCCAAGTCGCCGCCGCCTAGGGCCTCCTCTAACTCGGCGAGTTAGGGTTTCCCTAAACCCTAGCCGCCGGCCAAGCCCTCCCCTTGGTGCCCTCTAAACCCTAGATGACGAAGGCCTCTCTCATAGTCCACCATACTCGCTTCGGCTTAAGGCGAAGCCCTGCGAGATCTCCCCTCTACTTCCGACACCACGCCGTCGTGCTGCCGGAATCACGAGGAGAGTGCTACAACCTCCGCTGCCTGCTAGAACAAGGGAGAGGAAGGTCTTCATCGAGTACTGAACGTGTGACCGACTGCGGAAGTGCTGCCGGAACGCAGCACTGGAAGGATCATCTACGCGATCTTGAGATCGACAAGAGTAGGACTACATCACCCACGAGAATCTGCTCTCGTTAACCGCTTTGGAATCTTCGAGGGTGAGTTCCTCTATCGACTCGTTGCTACAATCTAGTAGATAGATCTTGGCTTGTTTGTTTGCATGCGGTAGAATTTTTTTGTTTTCCATGCTACGAACCCCTACACAAGGACACAATGCTGCTACTTGCAGCACGAGATTGAACCAAAGTGTTTGAGAAACCCAGCTTGTTTTCTAGGAAAAATATCAAGTTAGTACTAGTTTCCTATTGTGTTAGTAGTAGTTGTTTTATGAGATGGCTGTAATGGTTTTGTAATACTTGGATTCAGTAAAAGGTGAGATTAAAAATACATCATGTTTTCAGCTAGCTGCCTTTCTTGCATTTGTATGCTACCGTCCTGAATTTGCTCGACAACAACCATGCAAAGGAACTAGGGAGGTGAGGAGGGGAGTTGCTACTTGTACACTCAAAAAACAGAAAAGAGACAAAAAGAAGTGGTAAAAACAAGGTTAAAAATTGTCGGGCACACCTTTTTGATGTTCAACATGCTCCTCCAATTTACATCATTGTGACGACTATTTAGCCATTTCACAGTCATCAGCTTCCTGAGCTTCGATACGTCCTTTGAATTAAGAACTGGTACAACACTTCCCTCCCACTTTTCAGCGTTGTGCAACATGTAAATGCCACAACTAGAGCTTTTTTATGCAAGTAAGATAATAAGACATAATCAGTTTGATGTAATTAAAAACAGAAAAGGTAGTCGAAAATAGCACAAGGAAAAATTACTGACCCATCGTCTTGTTTGGAGCTGTTGACATCAATAATAGGCCAGTCCCGCTTAACTTGCTTGCTTGACTTGCTATAATGCTTCTCCCAATTTGCTACAATCCCTTCAATAATGATCTTTGCGGTTTCAAGCAACTTCTTTATCTTTCAGAGTCCTAAGCAAGTCTAACAGTTCGAATCACTCATCCCTTAAATTCAGCACTAGGAGCCAATAGTGCCCTGTCTCTTTTGGTCTTTCAAGATCAAGTACTTCTAGAGTTGGGAAGGCAACCTAATTCAAAGTTTTAAAGGGTCAGAAAACAAAGTGACCACTAATTTAGAAAACAATAGCAAGGTATTACTTACCAATTCACAATGACTCAGCCTCATGGTATGGTAGTTGAACCACTTGTCGACTTCACTTCGGATGAAACTATCATTTTGGAAGAAAGTCTGAAGACACCACGCATGAGGGAAAAGTCGAAAGTTAAAAAACTGATATACATGTTCAGTACTAACTGTCTACTAACAAAAATTGCCTGCATTGCTACTTATGTTGGTACATGACTCATATTAATTGCCTACTCCTAGGTGGGAAATCAGATTAGTAGGACTATTTGAAGTACAAACATAAAAATTGCCTCTATTGCAACATATTTTGCCTCCTTGATCATAATAATTGCCTAAGAAAAACTAATCAGGTATAAAAATGAAGAAAAAAGGTGCTTACAGTGATCCTTAATGGCATGTATCTTTTCTTTGGACACATCTCTATTGTTCTCAAAGCAACAATTCCTATTTCTACAATGCAAGCTTCAAACTTGCTGCCATCAGCTACTGAAGATGCAAGTTCCTCGCCCGAGATGAAGAATTCATCGTAGTTGATTATTGGTTTGCTATGGAGAAGAGAGGAACAAAGAAAAACAGGAGAAACAAAATTAATGAGGGGCATAGAACTGAGATGAAACTGTGTAGAATAAAATCAGTATTATGGAATGAAGTACACTCACCTTGTGTCCTTAGCTTGGCTTCGAGACCTCCTACATTTGTACTGACAGACAACATTGTATATTTTGTTGACTTCTTCTGAACAGAAGAAAGGGTCCGTGTTATCAGGATCTACATAAGGTGACCTGACAGCAGGTGCTACCCGTGAAACTCTTCGTTTGTGCCCAGCACCTTGTGGAGTTTTTGACGAGCTGCTACCTAGAGCATCTTTGGCTGGTTCTATGTTAGAGCTTGGAGTTTTCACATCTTCTAGTGTTTTGCTGTTCAGTTGCATTTTACGCATCTCACCAATTACTCTTTTGGCATCAGCCTCCGCTTGACTAAGAAGAGACATGTCCCATTCCTCTTCTCCCGTGTCAAATGAAACTTCTAGATTTTTTGGCCTGATTTCACTTTCAACTGTATCCTGCAGGTGGGAGTTAAGGTTGATCATTTTGTCTACAATTGTCACCCGTCTACCACTGCTTTGAAGGCCTGAACCAGACCCAACTAATGTTTGTTCGCCATTATTTGACTTGTTCGGTGACGTTACAGGCAATCGTAACCTGTTCTTCAAGGGCTTGCAAGACGATCCTGCTGTCCCAGTTTGGATAGGCACTGGAGGAGGGCATGTTTTTGAAGTCGCCGGTGTATGGCTTGGATCTTTTTTTCCAACATTAGAACTGTTGACAGTGGGACTGGTGAAATAGTTGCCTGTATTGGTTGAATAGTTGCCTCAAGGGAGTTCCCAGCAGGTGTTCTGTCAAAAGTTGGTGCTGTCCAAATACTTGCCTGATTTGAGTTTGAACTTGCCTGGTTTCCATGGAATATTGCCTGGATTGGTTGAATAGTTGCCTCAAGGGAGTTCCCAGCAGGTGTTTTGTCAAAAGTTGGTGCTGTCCAAATACTTGCCTAATTTGAGTTTAACTTGCCTGGTTTCCATGGAATATTGCCTGGATTGGTTGAATAGTTGCCTCAAGGGAGTTCCCAGCAGGTGTTCTGTCAAAAGTTGGTGCTGTCCAAATACTTGCCTGATTTGAGTTTGAACTTGCCTGGTTTCCATGGAATATTGCCTGATTTGGTTGAATAGGTTACCTCAAGGGAGTTGGCAATAGGTGTTCTGTCAAAAGTTGGTGCTGGCAAAACAATTGCTTGTAGTGGGGTTGGACTTGCCTGGTTTTCATGTAATGTTGCCTGATCAGGGTGAACAACAGCAGGTGTTTTTTCAAATGATGCTTCTGGCCAAATAGTTGCCTGAATTAAGTTTGAATTTGCCTGGAATACATCCGGAGAGGTTCCATCCGGAGCTGTTTGAATTTGCCTGCAAAACAACTGCTTGATCTGAGTGTAAAGCTGCCTCACGAGAGGTTCCATCCAGAGTTCTGTCAAATGTTGGGGGTGCCTCATGAATTGTTGTTCCATGCAGTAGCAGATTTGCAGGTAGGACTGATGCATTGGGAAGTATGTCAACTTCTGGGATTTGTACTATTGACACACACTGAGATGCTTGTTGACCATCACTTGCCACAGGGGTGCTTTTTGCAATGTTGGAGACCATCACTGGAGGCTCCTCTGTTTGGACATCTTCGGTAGCCCCTACCGCCTTGATACTGGTTGGTACAAGTTGGGTTGATGCAATGGATTTTTTAGGCTTTGATGTGTTTGCTTTTTGTACCATGGATCTCCCTGCAGCTTTTTTTGCAGCTGCGCCTTTTTATTGGGACGAATGCATCAGAATCGGAATCTTCGCTAAGTCCGCTTGTATGCTTGCCCCCAACTGCTGCAACAGTGTCTTTATCTAAGTTCTTGCTGCTGATATGGACACCTGCAGCTTGTTTTCTTCTTTTTATTGATCCCTGAATTTCCTCTTGACAATCTAGGTTGCCAACACCCTCGAGGAACGCACCAATCTATAATGATATGCCTCTACATAGCTCAGTCACCATTGCAGCCAATTTTCTTTTGTTCTGCATCATAAGAAACATGTCAAAATGCCCCTAGTTAGTTGGCGGTAGAAAAGTGTAAGAAAACAGATAACAAAAAAGATAGAGAGAAAAGGCACACATACACTTTTGTTGAAATTATCTGGCAACTTTGATGATACAAAACGTTCGGTCTCTTCATAACCCATAAATAGTTCACCGCCAGGTTTTGCATGACGCTCGGCTTCACTTTGAGATGCCCGAACCCACCACCTGGCTTTTTGTCAGCTTTAACTACCTTGCCTATGAGCTTGCTGTCCCAAGCCTCCGCCCGAACTTTGCAATTTGGAACAAGCATTTCAACGACCAGTGAATCTACATATTAAACCTGTTTTCCATAGAAAAAACCCATAAAAAATGAAACAATCTGTGAGTGAAACAATAAAAAGAACAAAAAATAAACCCAGGTTAAAGCAGGGGGTACTATCTTACCACTAGATGGTGTACACAGCACACGACAGATTTTTTCTTAGTTCCCATTTCGCTAACAGCTTTCATTATTTGGTCAACTACAAACTTTGCAAAGTTCATCCTCTTTACTCTTTTCAGGTCCACAACAATAGGATATCATCGAGGGCTGATGGTCAGGCCAGTGGTAGGGCATAGAAAACAGTTGACCATTAGGGTGATCCAAGCACGCATGAAGTCATCATCAGCCCTCCCCTTCATGTCTTCGATCATCTTGCAAAAAGTGGTAACGTTGGGTGCTGATCCTTTCTCGAATCCATAAAGATTCGTCATAAACTTAGTCGCTTCAGGATCACACCCATAGAAAACATCATCCCCTCTGTTTAGTAGCCCTAGAACTTCTGTTACACCATCCGCAGTTACAGGGATAGAACCCTGTCCTTCAATGACTATGATTCTCTTATTTGGGTCTACATGATGCAAAATCCATTTGCTATAGTCTGCTAGCAGTGTCAAGGCGGCAATCCTCAAAAGTCCACCAAGTCCATAACTAGCAATTAACTCTCTCTAGGCAAGGCTGAGGTTATCATTTAGCTTCATAATCCTTGCTGGTGAAGCTCTGTTCCTACCTTGTCCAGCATTCTTCTCCATATTGGCCATCAACACTTCATCTGGACCACCTCCCTTGCCAAACCAAAGAAAACAAAATAAGAATCTCAAAAAATCATACTGAACATAAAAACAGTACTGAACATTTGCCTATATGTGACTCAGAATTGCCTGTAAAAACAGAAGTTAAAAAATGTTACTTATATTACCTGGATTGCTACATAATTTGCCTACTTGTGTTAAATTTCATTTACCCATAGTAGCATATATTTGCCTGGATTTATCAGATAATTGTGTGGATTTCTACATAATTTGCCTACTTGTTCTAAATTTCATTAACCCGTAGTAGCATATATTTGCCTGGATTAATTAGATAATTGCCTGGATTGCTACACATATTGCCTACTTAGTACAATTAACATCAAATAATTGCCTGCATTGGTACACTAGTTGCAAAACAGATCGCAAGCACTAGCAATATATTGCCCACATTGCCTAGGATAAACTTCGGACAAACTTATCATACTTCCTACATTATTAAGATAGAAGGATAACCTGCCCGGTGTCTTGTCCCGGAAAGTCAGACATGACTGCTTCCCCTTATGTCAAAGAAGAAAACATACCTGCAGAAAAAGGAAAAAACACACAAATGTCATTTTTCTGCTTCAACAAAATAACTGTTAATAAACATCTCGACATCAATAAAGTGCCCCATCTACATCCTTATGGATAATGCTCATGCATCCTTACAGAAGGGTTACTGATGCATGCCTATTAACCAAACTAACAAGCAAAACAAGGTTGACATCTGGTACATGAATAGATTAGAAGTTGCAGCTGTAGATGCAGACTGTAAAACAACCTACAAAGTACATACTGCAAACAAACACACGAAAAATTCAGAATAATTTGTGGGTACGGAGAAACTGTAGGTACAAATTGAGGCCAACTTGTGGGCGCATCGCGATTACTAGCCAGGATCATCAAGCCCGAGCACCACCAACCCCGAGCATCATCAAGCCGCACCACCGATTTGGGGATCAGGACGTGAAGAACTCAACTCGCACAAAAATGTCGATCTCGGAACTTCAGAGCCTCTCTTCCCAACTAACCAGCGACTAGTACTCGGCGTCGCGCGCGTCGTGCGGCCCTGCTCCAGCACCCGCAACTACTAAACTCCGTTCCCCGGCGGCAAATCGAATGGAGATTGACGACGGATGGCGGAGTTCATCACAGAGTTTTTAACTTCAAGTAACTTCAAGTTCATCTCATTCCCGCAGCTACTAACCTCCCATTCCCGGCGGCAAATTATGAACAAGTAACTACGGATGCACGCGCCGGATGGCGGAGTTCATCACATAATTTGCCTACTTGTTCTAAATTGCCTACATAATTTAGCATAGGCGCGCATCGGCCTAGACAAGCGCCCCTCCTCTACCTGCAGCTCGAGGTCGTGGTCGAGCCCAGCCAGCCCATAGGTGGTCATCCGCTCCCCAGGACGCTGCCGACACCTTCTCCCTTCCCAAGCGACGCCACAACCCACCCCGATGCCGTCGTTGCTCCTTCCAACCACTGGTCGCTTTCCTCAATTCCCCCTCAGATGCGCTGCCGGCAGGCCGTTGGGATGAGTCGCGTCTGCTGCTGCTGCTCCAATCTGCCTCCATCTCTGCCCCACCAGCACCCACTACGGCCGAGGTATGCACGATGCAGGGGATGGGGGCTGCTCTAATCTGCCTCCATCTCTGCCCCACCAGCACCCACTACGGCCGAGGTATGCATGATGCAGGGGATGGGGACGGCCGCGCTGCTGGATCTTAAGGCAGGGAGAAGCGTCGCCAGGTAGAGGAGATGCGCCTACGGATGCAAATCATTTACCCATAGTAACTACGGATGCGCGCGCCGTGCGGCCCTGCTCCAGCACCTGCAGCTACTAACTCCAGCACCCGCAGCTACTGACCTCCCAATCCCGGCGACAAATCGAGAGCGGTGGCAAATCAGGCGGAGAATGCGAAGGTGGTGGAGAAGATGAAGAGCGCGGTGGCTCACCAGAGACTAGTACCCGATGTCGCGTGCGCTGTGCAGCCCTGCTCCAGCACCCGCAGCTACTGACCTCCCAATCCTGGCGACAAATCGAGAGCGGCGGCAAATCGGGCGGAGAATGCGAAGGTGGTGGAGAAGTTGAAGAACTCGGTGGCTCACCAAAGACTAGTACCCGGCATCGCGCGCACCGTGCGGCCCTGCTCCAGCACCCGCAGCTACTGGCCTCCCAATCCCGGCGACAAATCGAGAGCGACGAGCGCGGAGAAGATGACGAGCGCGATGAGCGCGGAGGAAGTGGGGAATTAATTTGCTACAGTAACTGCAGGAGGTGCGGGCGTGGACATAAAACCACCTGGTAACTGCGCACGAATCGCCACGCGAAACGGACGGCGCGAGTGCGGCCGCTCGATTAGACAGTAACGCGCGCGCGATTGTTAGCTTTTGGGAAAGACTATTGTAACTTAGTACTTGTTTTTTGAGAAACACAATACAAAGACGTATAAAGACGCTTAAAATACATACATATATACGCACACACACTCTACCTCTACGAGCACCTCCGATACTGAGTCGACGGGTCTTGAGATTGACGAAGTCACCGCAGACGTCTCGCTATCAACGGGAACGTCGTCTCCCATTAAAAGAATATTCCGCTTTTATAAAACACTAAAGCGTCAAACCTGAAGTTTAAACTCTGATGGATTAGGGATACCACTGCCCTCCTAACCATCAAACTAAGAGTTGATTCTCGACTATTGTACCTTTTGAACATGAGCGAGTGTTATTTAAAAGACTATTATACCTTTTGAATTGTGCCATTGCATGGCAGCTCATTCTTTTATTGTGTTGGTGCTGATATAGCTACAGAAAATAAAACAAAAGGATAACAATAATTTAGTTAGCAATAGTTCATTACAAGAAGAACATATTGATTATGGCATATGATATTACAGTGCATTCAAAGTGTATCAAGGAATATTTCTCGCAAATAAGACCACACACTTGTTGCATTGTAGGGGGTAGTGTTAGTACTACGTGTCAAGAGCATGTTGGCGCAGAGATAGAACAAAAATAAACAAGACAAAGTAGCACAAACATATGATGTAAAGTGAGATTGGAGTTTAGACACACTGCACCCCACCCCCACCCCATCCCCTAAAAAAGGCACAAAATAAGTTGCTAAAATCTTTGCTAATAAAGTATCCATGATAATGAGACCAATAGCACTAGCAACACCAACCCATTATTAAGAGCAATGGTGTTGTATAATGACACTGTTTAAACTTTGAACCTAATTTCCAAACATAGCAACAAACAAACATGATATAGATAATGTTAAACCAGTTCTGCATTTTGGTCGGGAACCGAGACAAGACAGTCAAGAAAATATACAACTTTACTCTCTTCTATCGGCTTATGTGCAAAATATTAGCCGCTATTTTTTTTACAAAATTCATATAGCTTCAATCACCAACAGACTAAGTATATAGCACCCCAATAATAAGCCAAATCAGATAGTATTATAAATTTTGTTTTGCATGTAACCATGGAGAATCGTTTGATATCAACAAGGAAGGTCTGAACATGATCAAGTATGGGAAGCTTGGATAAATGAGGTTCTCCAAATCTTTACCAGCTCTTTGGCGGATAAGTTCTTCTATAGAGCTTTGATATCACCTTGGAAGCCGGAAGATGCTATAACACATTTCTCTGCCCTGGAAAAATGAAGAAAATATTGTTTAGTACTTTACAGCTTACAATAGCAATGAGGCACATATTGAAATGCTTCAAAATAAAAAGAATGTCAGCAAAGAAAGATCGGGCATTGTTACAAATGGGACCAACGAACACTAAATAACTACAAACTTATATGTAAGACTAAAAACAATTTATTACAAGGTAACAGATTAGACCTTGTGTGTGTTCACGATACAACAATATGTTTGCTTACAATCATAAAACAACTATGTAAAAGAAAGGTACCTGCATTGATGTGTCCAAAACTAAAGCATATTTACCTCTTATTCTTGCATAAATAGAGTAGGGGTTTTAGTATTTTATTGTGTTTGCGCGTACCTTTTGTCCTTGTTTCAACAGGATCCCGAATTACTAAGTCTCTTATGAACATATTAATTGAGACTATCATATTATGTTGTAATATGATATTTTAAATGATAAAACTCATATAATTTATTTATCTTCGCATATGGGAGATTTGCATACGCGGAGGAAGATACAGAGGTCTTAACGACCACTGGTATGGGCAGAGCCTGCACGTACCATCCACCCGTACCATACGACAACGTGTCCACCTCGTCAAATACTTTCACCTCGCGAAGACGAATCTGAGATCCGATATTCACAAAAACTTTCAGCCACAAAAAACCACACCAGAAAGAGATCTGAAGTAGGAACTTGGAGAAGGAAAAATCCTAACTACTTCACGGATCATTGGAGGACAACGTATCATCCACTTCGTCATCAACCGCTGCATCACCATTACTACCACTATCTTTCATCCATTAGATCTCGTTGTAATTCTAGATTCAATTGTGGTTTGCACTAGATTCATCTCCATACTTTTATCCATCCATTTAATTATGATGATGTTGCTGATTGCTTCCATGTGTGAGTAGTTTCCTTCGTTCTTGGGGAGATGGAGAAACCTAGCATTATTATGAAATGAAATAAAGATGATCTATTACTTGTATTCGTGATCTATTGATCTATGATGTGTGTTTGATCTCTCTCTCTCTCTCTCTATATATATATATATATGTGTGTGTGTGTGTGTGTGTGTAGTCGGCCACATATCATTTGCCTTCGGGTCTAAAGAAGAGGGTGAAATCTTTTGGACGTGTTTGGAAGTGAGTCTGGAGCTATTGTGACTAGAAGCACCGACTAGCAACTTGCACGGTCAAAGGAGGAATAAAGAGAGATTCACTAAGCTAATTACGATATCCATGGGGAAACCCTTATTTGAGGTGGTCTATATGGGTATCTACTCTCAGACATCGCAGTGGTTATTTAGAGATGACCTCATTCTTGGCTCAACAAAGTGACTGTCTACAAGCCATGTAGTGAATATATTATTATGGAGCTCTCTCCACACATATCATGACATAAAAAATGGGTTATCCTAATTATGATTAATTACAACATGCTAGTGGTGTATCCTACATTCCCGAAAACGCTTTAGCCTTATTGAGTTCAACCACCATTCCAAACGCTTTTGTTACTTGTATTTTTTGACCCTTTTTAATTACTTTTTCGCATTTAACCAAAAACTTTCAAACACCATTTACTTGAAATCAAAGGAAACTACAAGTATCCTTTGGTAGACAGTGACGAGGGGCATACAAACCTTAACCAAATAGCTCTCTGTGGGTTATATACTCTTGTTTCGAAACTAGCTACAATCGATCTGTGCACTTGCAGTCATCAAGCTATTTTCTGGCTCCGTTGCCGGGGAGTTAAGCGCTTTTGGTCTTTATTTTTAGTTGCTCATATTACTAATTGTTTTACTAAAGTTGTTTACTAGTTTCAGGTAAACGCCATGGGTGAGTACCGACATATAATTCAGCTAGAGGCTGTAAAGAATTCTGGTCCACCCATGGACGCTTATTAAAATCCAATAACCCTAAGGGGTACGATATTAACCCCATGCTTTTGCATCTTTTTCATGCTAAAAAGTTTGGAGGGGACGGTACGGAAGATCCATATGAGCATGTAGGGTTCTTTGAAGATACGTGTGCGACTTTTCGTCTTAATAAATTCACCGAGGATGAGGTTAAATATGCTCTTTTTGTTCAAACTCTTATTGATGAGGACCTTTCTTGGTATATTCAAAGTCCTAAAAAATACTGACTCCTAGGAGAGGTTGACCTCTTCATTCTTAGTTGATTTCTTTCCCAGGACAAGAACTCTTGGATCTAGATGCATGATCTCTAATATTAAAGGAAGACCTGAAGAAAGCTTGCATGAAGGATACACAAGGTTTAGGGAACTACTTGATCGCTGCCCCCACCACAACTTCCCGACTTGGTTGGCATTACATACTTTCTATGCAGGTTTGAGCACTAATAATAGAAATGAACTAGACTATCTTACCAATGGTTCGTTTACTAAATTTAGTGTTGAAAAAGCCTGGAATTTGCTTGACACAGTTCGTAGGATAGAAAAAGCTTATTGTGGATCCGAACTTAACAAAGAAAATCCTATAGAGTATGATTGCTTAAGAAAATTTCTAGCTTTGGATAAAATAGAAAAACTACTTGGAAATTTTAACCTTGACCCTCGTATGATTATTCAAATTGTTAAAGCCTATGATGAACATTTGCAGATTTCAAAGGATTGGGAACGCTACACACCACCTTGTCAGAAAAAGCCCCCTAGAGCTAGTCCTAAGGACAAATACTTGCAAATGCAAAAGAAGATGCTAGTTAAAGATGAAACTATCCTTACAAAAAGAATAGAGAGTGAGGGTGAAGGAAAGAAAAGGATAGGAAGGTTAACTAGAAACCTAGGAACTATCAAAAAGAACATTGGCATAGTAAAAGAACTCCTGGAGCCTGAGGTATTTGAGGATGAGGTAATAATGGTAAGCAGATAATCTTTTGATATAATTAGAGGTAAGTCTGATGGTAAGAATAAAAATCAATAGAAAATCCCTTTTTGTTTAGAAGAAGTTACTTATGTTGGATTTTATAACTTAAACTCTTCCATAAACATTATGCCTTACACTATCTATGAAGAATTACGGTGCCATCTTGATGAACCAGATCTTGAACCGTCCAGAGTTACCTTTTATGTTTTCTAACAGAACCTTGCAGCGGACTCATGGAATTCTTCTTAATGCCTACATTTCCGTAGGAGAATTTGTGTACCTGGTTGATTTTTATATTACCGACATGCCTTTGAACTCCTTTTGCCCCGTAATTTTTGGTAACCATTTTTACAGCTCTATGAATGTTGATATCAATAATAAGAAACAATGACACAAAGAGTCAAGAATACATATATATGGTAAAAATATCCAAATCAATTTGACAATGATACACATCGATCTCAAACCAACGACGTACATAACGTGCTCAGGACAAGCCGGAAAGGTAACCCTGCTAACGATGTCGATCTCAAACCTGCTAAAACAAAAGGGGCGCCAACAAAGGGCAAAGGAAAAAGAGAGCGGTCGGTACTGAGGCCAGTACACGGGAGACTTAGAATCCGGCAGCTCTCGCCTACAAAGGTATGGTGGGATGAAGCGGCATCACAACATGCACTAAACAACCTATAGAGACTCAATACAACTGTCGGCTACCAGAGAGGGATAAGAAAGACCTATTCGGATCCAACCTGATACTAACACTAATCATACCCATCTTGGTATTTCCCCTTCGAGACCAAACGAAGAAGTCATACCGAGGAAACTCACACAATTGGCAATTTTATTCATTCCATTATAGTTGCAGCGATTACTAGTTAGGTATGGTGATCATGAGTCATCCTGATATCATAAGTAGTGGGCAATTTTAGTTAATTGTTCTGTTGTACTTGCAATACTTACTAGTCAGATACATATAGCATGATGCATCCCAATTCTAGCATTTGTTGGTACTTTTATTTAGCCATTCCGTTGTAGTGAAGTTGATTACTAGTCATTCCAAAGTCAAATATATAACACTACTTTAGTTATAGTTGTCTATGATCAAGATACTGTGCTCCAACTCGTCCATAACCGCGGACACGGCTTTCAGAAAGATTTACCCTGTAGGGGGAACAAATAGCAACACACGCACAATCAACCTCTGAAAAATCAAATGAAAACCCAATGAGGCATCACGACAAAGCAATCACAAGATTCATATAATATTTCAGGGGGCACCCCACTAAGCTACCCGCGACGAAGTTGGCCGGCTCCGAGACGGACCCAGAGGTTTGTGTCAATGGCTATAAATGACTGGGAACCCGAAAGTGTGAATGGGCTTGTCGATACCATGGAAACGTTCCACTTACCTAAACAGTACGGTAGTAAACGCTTTCCATGAGCAATAGTAGTAAATAAAGCAGTAAACATGGCATAAGTACATGACAGTAATAAAACTCCAAACTAAATTGTGGCCCCGAGAAATAAGATATGACTCAAGCTCTAGCTAAGGGGATTCATGGTCCCACATGCAGATAGTGCGATAGTCAAGGAACAGGTATCAAGTACTCGGGGTCCTACGGGACACCAGTGAGCAGTTAAAAAACAAATGACATCTATTGCCCACCGGTGCCTCTACATTAGTTATAACTATTTATAGCATTTTAATATCAAGTTGTAATTAAAGTCATGATCATCTCCGACATAAAGCATATGGCAACCTTCCAACAATTGTGGTATTTGACGACACGAAGGAGCACCCGAGCAAGCGACTACGACACGCAAGGCCGACTATCTACCAAACAACAGGTAATAGGAGGTGTCCAAGGAAATATAGAGGCTTGATGCGTGTTGAACGCCCCTTTGGGCAACCCCAATAGCAAGGTATGATGCAGCACAGCAGCAAGTTTTCCCTCAGTAAGAAACCGAGGTTATCGAACCAGTAGGAGGAAGTAAACGCCTCAAAGGTGTTGCAAGCAACGTGGAAACCTGCACAACACAAACTCAAGACTTTGCCTCAACTAATAGTGAGGTTGTCAATCTCACCGGTTGCTATAACAAAGGATTAACTGTATGGTGTGGAAGGTGATGATGGTTTGCAGCAAATGTGATAAAGGAAGATGTATCAATGGTAAAGATTGGACCGGGGTCCATAGTTCACTAGAGGTGCTCTCCTTAGATAAACAACATGGCATGAAGGGTAAACAAATTATAGTAGGACAATTGACAAGAACTGAGCAAGGCATAACAATGCAATACTAGACAAAAAGATAATATGAGATTCGATTGGGCAATACAACAATATACATAGACCGTTATCCAACTGCATCTATGGCTAGAAGTCCACGTTCAGGTTATCATCCGAACCCCCTCTAGTATTAAGTTGCAAGCAACAGACAACTGCTTTAAGCAAAGTGTGTAAGGTAAACAATCCACTTGTTTCATAAACAAGAGACCGTTGTTTTCTCCCTAGTGGCAACAACACATCTACAACCGAAGAGATTTCTGTCACTTCCCTTGGAAACTAGAGGTATGAACCCACTATCGAGCATAAATACCCCCTCTTGGAGTCACTAGCAACTACTTGGCAAAGATATCTACTAACAATGGAGAGCGTGCAAGATCACAAACAACACAAACATGATAGAATCATTAAGACAAAACCATTAATCAATCTGACATAGTAATCTCAATATTCATCGGATCCCCACAAACACAACATGCATGATTACAAATAGATGAGATCTTGATCATGAAAGGAGCTCACAAGATCTATACATGAAAGAAGAAGGAGGAGATACAACCATCTAGCTACTACATGGACCCGTAGTCCAAGGTGGAACTACTCACGCTTCATACCGAAGAAGGCCTCCAGGATGATCTCCCCTCTCGCAGGGTGCCGGGAATAACTTCAGATCCCCCCGATCTAGGGACGATGGTGGCGGTGGCAACAGAATGTTTCATGGAGTTTTGATCAGGTGCCTAGGGTTTCTGCACCGGGGGCTTCTTATAGGCTAAGAGGGATGCCGAGGGGGTGCCCGAGGCGGCTGCACCCTCCAGGCGCGGGGTGGGCCCACCCACGCGGCCAAGGGTGTGGCCCCCTTGAGGCCCTCCTCTGTCTCTCCTCTGGACTCCGTGTTGCCCACGGTAAAATATTGACTTTGGCTTTTGTCCCGTCCAATTCCGAGAATATTGATTTTCTGCCTTTCTGGAACCAAAAACAGAAGAAAACAGGCAATCTTTGTGGCAACTTGTTAATAGGTTAGTTCCAGAAAACATATAAAAACACCTCAAAGTGTAGACAAAGCAAAGCAAAGTAGATACTAAACAAGCATGGAACATAAAAAACTATAGATGTGTTTCCGACGTATCAAGGCTGCTAGGGATATCATGGGTACAAAAACTAGATCATCGCAACACAAATAACAGTAGATCAACAGGAGGAAATAAAAACTATAAAAGTAAGATAGGTAGAAAGGGGGAGAATGCTCGCCTGAAACACTGCCAAAGGTTCATCCGAAGATTGGGTCGACACACACATCAACTCATCGGCCTAATCCGTGAAGAAGCAAAGCACTAAAATAAACACGAGATGCACTATTTAATACTACGGCAGAAGATCGGGCATGATGTATGTATGATGCATGACATGGCAAAGGTGCAATGCAACTAGGAAATATTAAGTGGAATCGGGGTCCCGACATTTAATTAATATGTTCATGTTGTTTAGATACCCTGCATTTTATATGTTGTCTTATCAAGGAAAAATATGTCATTGGTTCGATACACAAATTTAAATAGAGACAATATAAGACTAGAAAAGCCTACACATGGTCTCCATATTTAATTATTAGCTGAGCCAACAAAATACCCCAAATCACATGATATGTATGCTAGTGTGAATGATTATATGAAACATGGTATATGTCATGTTATAGAAAATATAGGAGCTGAGGGTCACACATAGGGGCATCGACGATCTTGTTTTGATGTGGTTCGGTTCGGTCTCGCCAGGATCGGTCTTCGAAGATTGGCCATCAGATCCGAGAAGGAGAGCTTGGCATTCTGAGGGGTTCGTGTTCCGGAGATCTTGTAGTCTCGTTGACCTCGGGGTACCCACTTCAAATTGTCGATGATCTTCGGGATCCATGATGGGTTCACCTTCTAGTGGATCAAGGCAGAGCTCATCGGCTTGGTCTTGCACGCGAGAGGATCTGGTGAAAATTTTGGAAAAAAACATGTCTCAAGGGTGCATCAGGGGTTGTGTACCAACAGAGGCAAACCACACCAAGATAAAACGCAGCATCGGCATGGATCTGGTCATTGGTGACGAGCAACTACCTAGCAGCGCCTATGGACAAGCTCGAGACAGAAAAATGGCAGGAGGCGCACGATTTGGGCTGAGACCGAGCAATAGGTTGAACATCAGCAAATGAGCATGGATGGAGACAAGGGAGACGTGGCCATTGGCGGGGCAAACATGGTCGGCATGGGGGAATCGCGCTCGGGTCCAAGAGGCGCGCGAGGGCGCACTGCGGGCGGAGGAAGGCGACTCGGCCAACCAGCGGCAGGGTTGGTGACGCATGGACATGGGGGAGAGCACGGGGAGGCGGTCAAGGCGACTCGCGGGCTCGCTGGAGATGGGACGGAAGGCGGGCTCACGGAAACCCTAGGGAAGGGTGGCCACAGGGCGTGCTGGCGTCAGTGGGAGGTTGTAGGGCGGAGGCCGGTGCTTGGCTATGGGAAAGCTCATGCCCTGGCGGCAACGATGGGGTTGGTGAGCGACGGAGTGAGATAGGAAGGTGGAGTTGGGAAGGAAAGCAAGGTCGCGGAAAGTGGACGTCGTGATAGGGAATGGCGGGGTCGGGCACAAGCGGGTTGTCGGGGCGAGGTGCAGCTACCGGCGCGGGGTGGACGCGGAGAGGATCAACTCGTGCGGGTGGACAGAGTAGGGCCAGGAGCATGGAAGGATCTGGGGCGGGGTTGCAGGGGAGGGTTTACCGGGTCGGGACAGTGGCGTTTTTTGTGAGGGGGGCCGTGTCGGTGGGATCGTGCCAACGCTGGGGTGCGCGGTCATGTACGTGTGGAATCGGGGGTGAGCTAGGGGAGTGGCGGCAGATGGGAGGGGAGGGGTGTGTTTGGGTCTAGGATTTGAGGTAGGGGAATTAGGGTTTGGGAGTGTGGGGTTCAGGTGGTTCTGGTTTTTGTCTGGGTGATAAGGCTCTGAAATATAGCCATCCACATCCACATTTAAACTAGATATTATTCATACTTTTGATGAAATATCTCTCTAAACCCTGTCACTAATGCCTAATGATCAAAGGAGTATGCAATCTTGTATTTCTATTTTTCCCTGTGCAGGTAATAACGTTTGATGATGAGAATCACAACATTAAATTCAAAGATACGAGATTTCCAACAACTCTAAGAAACCAGGGGTCGTGAAGAGGAAACTGAAGGTTTAACGACCAACTATACAGCGGAAATAAAAATTCCGGCCGTATAGTTCTGGCCGTATAGTTTCCACCGACACCGCTAAGTCAAACAAAATAAATTTCATGAAGGGACCCCTATATAAAGAGATCTCTCGTGATGAAAAAAGGGAGCCATACGGCACCAAGCCATCAGAAACCACAACACCGAAGAGCCAACATAGGAATAGATCTAGATCCAATCTCCAAACCCTTCTCCACCTCCATAGACATAGTCCACCACTTGTAATAGTAGATCTCATCTCCAGTTGATGACATTGTAAGACCATTTCTATTGATCTCATGATTTCTAATACAATGTTTATGATTGTTGATCTCATCTCTATGTGTGAGTAATTCTCCTTGGGCTAAGGGCTTCGGCCTAGCCATGTATTTTGTGCATATTATTTATCATAGATGGGATCGTGTATTAATTTGTATGACATGATGATTATTGTATTCTCTCTTGCCTCAATATAAAGACTTGTCAGGTACCCAAGACCTCGAGGATTAATCTAGGTATAGGGAGTATGAGTAATGACTAATCTGCAGGATGGGAACCCCAATGACATAAATGGTAGTACGACTATATGTGAGGGATTTACTTGGGTCTAACCTTCTGATATTTTTGGATACTTCTACTAGCTCGGTCAAAACATGGTCAAATTCACGACATCCACCTTGACAAGGGTATGAATCTTGCTAAGCTAAGAGAACATCCATGAAGATGGCATCACTAAAATGTTCTAATGTCTCTTTGCTCCAAGAGAAGATTATGTATTTAGATGCTGGTCGGTAGAAATTTATAGAAGAAACATGCACCCACGAAGAAGGAAGTTTGGATGACACTAATGGTACTACCACAAAACTAAAGGTAGTACCACTGATTTTGAACTTCAGTTTTCGAGTTTTTTTGGATATTCATTACTACAACCATCATGCAAGCATGTGTACAAAGTTTGAGATCATCTGGAGAGGGTCAAAAAAATCACAAAAATAATGGGCCAAAACGCCGATGGTAGGTGTTCACACAATGGCGCCTATGTATGCGCCTGCGATAGGGGATAGAAGTGCGTCGACAGTTTTTTTACAAGAACAAAAAAACAACCAAAATACACGGGTATATATAGTAATAATGACATCAAAATAAGTACATATATAGGTCACATAGAATATAATGGTGGTCACGAAGAGCATCATCACGACGAATGGTACCAAGGTTCACACATTGGTTCATAGCATTGGTTCAACATTGGTTCATAACATTATCTAGAGTTCACTCATCTTCACCCTCGTTAGAAGAATTAGGAGGAAAGCAAGTGAAATAGATGGTGGCATAATGATGATAGAGCAGAAACTTGAACTCCCGTCCCTCTTGTATGTCGCCGTACATAATTAGGATTCTTGTCCATCCAAGACCAATAAAATATGTTCGGACCTCCTCGTTGGTGACCCTAACCTGGTACTTCCTATTGGGATGATGGCGATGTGTCAAAGTGACATTGAACATGGCATCCTCATCCATGCTTTTACAGAGATGGTCCATGAATCCACATCATGTACCGCAAGGGTTTGACTGAGTAAAATCATAGGACACAACAATTAGTATTGATTATCATTGTACATATATATATTTACATTGTCCACATATGAATTTCAGAGAACATACCGTCCTAACACCAAAGTTCGCAGGGAGCGGTATGGTAATATTCCTGCTCATGCAATGCCAACTAAGTTGACCACAATTACCGCACGCTTCTTCCCTATAATCCACTCTACATATATCAAGAAGAAAGTATCATAAAAAAGAATGCATGTATAAAGTAAACGACATATAATACAATGGTCAACTACATAGCTAGCTTACTATTGGATATGATCATCAGGGGGGCGTGTACATGTAGTAGATTACGACTGCTTGATGAATGAGAACGATCTTTATCTTGTTTCCGTATTGCATGTCATGCTCATTCAAAAAGTTTATCCAGCCATGTCCAGTGAAAGATTTCATGATCGCTATGTTGGTGACTGTAACCACGTAACTCCTGTCGAGATCAGCATCTGACATCAAAGTGACCTCAAACACGACATCGCTAATGGTATTTCTATGGAAATGGTCCATGAAGTCCCATCGCCAAGCGCAAGGGATTGACTGAGTAAAACAATAACAATACAACAAAATAATTTGTTTAATTTTTATTCTATGTAGACATGCATATATAGACTGCGCATATGTATTGTGTATTTTATAGCACATACCGTCCTAGCCTCAAAACCGACAGGGAGCACTACGGGGAACTTCTTGTCCAGACACATCCCCAATGGTTGAGCATAGTTGTTGCACACTTGACCCATTCCATATTTATGAAGAAAGAAGAGGCATAAGTAAATTTACTGCATGCATAGGAAACATAGGTAACTAGCAGACGATAATTATAAAGTAAGCATGAGGAACAAGTAATACTGCAGTATCATACTTGACAATTAAATACTATTCAGAAAACATCACACTGAATCTGGTATAAGTAAAGTATAACGAGAGAATCATTCCATCATAGTGCATTAGTGATCATTGAATTTGAGTTCAAACACATAGATGAATTCAAATATGGTCATTGTATCCCATTTGCAAGAACAATCTCAATCATTATGGGCACAAGACACTACTAAAATAAATTTAACCACTCACCAATGGTCAATCATATCATCAAAAACATTAGGCCTAGATAAATTTGGTTCAAGAAATTCTCAAAAAAATTGTTCTAGACACCAATATTCACCGCAAAACACCATTAACCAGCAGGGTATCAGTTTTGGATACCAGCTCATATTTTCCACTATCAGTACACAACCAAGAACACCATAATAACAAAACCACTTTGTCATCAGATCATCCACACGAACCACTAGAAAAACCAAGAATCACCATGATTACTTAAGAGCATCAAGGAACATGTCAAGCTAGCTCAAGAGGAGGAGCGGACTTACAAGTAGAAGGGCATGCTAGGATATTGGAGAAGTAGCTAAGGAGGAGCAGGCCAATAACAAGATATTCTAGCTGATCAAGAGCAAGCACAACATCACCACCAGACATTAGTCTACTCTGCAAACAGTAGGTTGAAAACCTAGAATCTGTTGTTATTATTCCATTTTAGGAAATGGATTGGAGGGAGAGATGGATATAAGATCAGTGTAGAAGTGATACACAAATTTCATCCTAGAGCTAGTAAAAGGCAAGCACAATATCTATTCTTATTTAGGAAAAGTACAACCTTAACCTTTTGCGTCATAAGCAATAAGACAATCTTAGCAACAAGGCAAAAAGCAGCAGATCATGTTGTTTTAAAACTACTATTGTGCATATTATCACTTAGAGGCACCAGAGAAGATCTACTGACAGCAATCCCCAGTTGTAAATGCCTCAAGTCATAGAATTCATTTTCCTAATTTGAGTCAAGAAATTTTCCAAACAATACTATCAAGTTGACAGTGAAATGAATCAACGATCATTCCTACAAATCATTACCAACTTAGTAAAATCATCTTCCATAATTAAAATTACCTAGGAATCATTATCAAAGAATTTCTAAACTATCACACCATATAGTATAGAATGCACCACATGCAGTTGAGGAAATAACTAAACATTTACACTGTCAAGCATTAGTTTTATCAGGAAAACGCCAAGTTCATGGCTAGATAACACAACATAGTTGTTGAGTATATAGATCACCTGCATGGCTTCGAGAGCCGGATGTGTATGATTTGGGCATAGACGGACGACAACTGTAGTTCTGTCGGTGACAACGGCGTGAAAGGAGGGTCCCACAAGCGTGCAGTGGGAAGGCGTGGCGGTGGCTCCGGTAGTTGGAGGGTGACTGACAGGGGGGCGGTACCAGTCGGCGGGAAGGCATGGCGGCAGCGGCTCCGGAGGTTGGAGGGATGCGCTCACAGGGGGGCGGTACCAGTCGTCGGTGGTGGATAGGAAGGTCCCATAGGCGTGCAGTGAGAAGGCACGACGATGGCAGCGGCGGCTCCGGTGGTTGGAGGGATGCGCTCACAGGGGGCCGGTAGCCGTCGGCAGTGGTGGCTAAATTGGATCGAGATTCGTAGCCAGAGGAGGGTGTCGGGCTCGGTGGAGAAGAACCATAGGAGATAGATAGATCACCGATGGAACACATCGATCTAATTTACTTTTTATTTTGTGAGGGAAAAAATTAAAAATTTAGGATGTTCACTCGAACGAACAACCTCTAATTATCCTAATTAACATCGGTTTTATAGTACCAGTCCCATCTTTTTTTATGCCGTCCCCATACTATTTATAGTCTGGTGCCGCCAGGTTTATGCCGCCATTTTTTTCATCGTTAGATCGAGGTGGATCGATGGTTATTAAAAATGCCAACCACTCTAAAACTTGTAATATCAACTACAAATTCACATGCCAATTTTGTCAAAACTAGCAAGGGGGCCCTCGCAAATGCGAGGGCATCATCTTAGCATATTGTACATGTTAATGAAATTAATTTTTGGTTGAGAGATGCTTAAAGTATCGCATTCTGAATTACATGGTTTTATGAACACCAAACCTTTTATATTAACTAAAATAATACCTATTCGAAAAAGATTTATAGTTTTTATTTTTCACTAACATTAATTGCGATATTTCAAAAAAAACGGCATGTCACCATTTTGTAACATAGAAGAGTGGTGTTTTGATTTAATTCATACCCTTTATCTATAACCTAAGCCACATGCATATGTTGTATGCAATCACATCACTACGCAACCTCGGATTTCTCGTGACATAAAGAATAATTTCTCATGAATTTACTATACTAACATGTCAACCGCAGTCTTCGATCATTGATTCGAATGGATCATTATTATGTGCTTTTATTTTTCTTCATTAGTTCAGGGATGGAAAATAATTTGGTAGCATGCCTTTCTAAAACGGAGCTGGACCAGAATTAATTTGGCTGTACTATTCAACTATTGGTGGCCTATGTAGGATTTTGGACAAATGTACTCTACAAATATGTACTAATTATATGCGATAGGGACACACTAACTTTCAGGTAGGCTAATTGTACAGAAAAAAAATCGGAGAGGAACACACAAACTTTCAGGCTAATTGTATGGTAAAAAGTCCAACAAAAATGCATGTGTACCCTTCTAGCTATATGTCTTTGTGAGCGATGTGGCTATGGACATTTGCGCTCAAACATCCTATGGTCATATTTCTAGGTAGGTGTCCCTAGGTGTTCTAAGACTCACAAGGTTAGTCTAAACTTTGAAGATTTGATTTCGTATGTATTCATCACCAGTGAAATGGAAGAAAATAGGATTTATTGGAATAATAGCCGATTTCGAAGGGCACGGATTATTAATTTTTAGTGGGGATATCTTTTGTTTGCTGTTGTTTTATTTTTTTACCTATCAGTAAGCTTCACCCTATTGCCTTTGTGAGAGATGTTGCAATGATCATTGTGCTCTCGAAGATCTTAATGTCTCCTTTTTAGGTTGGTGTTTCTAACTGATTTGGAAACTCACAACATTAGTCTAATCTTTGGAGAATTAATTTTGTGTGTTTTCTTGACTGATGAAATGGAAGGATATAGGATGCTAGGAGAATCGCCGATTTCGAGGAACCATGACAAAACTCTAATTTTTATTAGGAATCTTTTTGTTCGCCATCATTTCGATTTTTTATCTATCAAATATTTTTAATAGGTTAATAAGTTAGATTATTGTTAACAAAATAAAAGGTGCATGCACATTTGAAGGGAACATTTTAGGAAACACTTGTAATCTACTCCCCCCTTTCCAAAATATAAGATGTTTTAGTTTTTTCTAAAACACAAGCATCTAGACCCATTTTTAGCGTGTAGATTCACTTATTTTGTTCCGGATCTACACACTAAAAGACGTCTAAATATATGTGTTTCAAAAAAACTTAAATATCTTATAATTTCAAATGAAGCAAGTAGAAAGTAATATAGTCCATCGTCGACTTATTTCCTATTATCAGTCATATACGTGTATACCAATTTGAGTTTGTAGTATAGCATGTGCTTGCCCTCGTATGTATGTGTGATCGGTTTGAAAATGTCCTAATGTAATACTTTTGGAGAAGTCCAAGTGTATCACAGTGCTAAAAAGAACCAATATATGCTCTCCCCTACGTGTTATAATATAATTAGAAGACACGTTCGATATCAATGTTAGAGGACCACACAGGGTCTTTTGTTAAAAGAAATGCATGTGTTTAGGAAAGGGCGTACGAAAACAAAACTCTTGTAAATCACGGTCAGGCGTATTAAGTCAGTTTTTTTTATATAACTACCACAATCCAGCCGGGAAGCTAGCTGATTGCTTGATTCCAGAGTCCAACTACAACTCATGACTCTATGAGACGTGACATTCTGAACATAAATTGTGTTGGACCGGTTACGTAAAAGTTAACTTTTTTGGGTAAATCTAAGTCGTTTATTTTAGATCTAACTATCGTGATAATTTAGATGATGTGGATCAACCTGGTGCCTCGAAACACAACCTTATATTGCTTTTAGTATATAATAGAAATAGATACTCGAGTATTCAGTTGAATACCTTTAAAAAATGTTTGTATATATATATGTGCAATGCTATTATTTTAGCAATACGACGTTGGATAATTGCTAAGTTAGGAGAGAGAAACTAAAAACATAAATTTGTCTTCTCTTAACTAAGCGATCATATATTAGCAAAAAGAAAGATAAGGCCTTTTGTTCCATTATATATGGTGTCTCGTCTTAGTAACATGTTTTTTAGTTTATTTTTAATCATGGCATAATTTAAGGAGCGTGCAACAAATAATTGTTTGGAACTACACTAAAAGATAATCTATTGTACAAGATTATTTTGATTCTCTAAGAGTATGCAAAGCCTAACATAAGACAGTCTTCACTCTTCGGTGCCTTAAGTGCTCATGGTCAACACAACTACACAAGAGAACAAAACATGGTTCAAAATATAAACAAGAAAAACGAGCAGCTGAAGATAGCCTCCAACAGCGCCATGGATGGGCCGTCGAAGCTGACAAAAGTTAACAAACTTCAGGTTTACTATGAGCTAAAAAGTGGAATTCACTCAAAATATAAACAAGCAAAACGAGCAGCTGAACATAGCCTCCAACAGGACCATGAGCCGACAAAGCTGTCAAAAGTCAACAAACTTCAGGTTTACTCCAGGAACTAGGAAGACAGACGCATTGGACACAAAATGAAGCTTCATCTCCAGGGTCCATTCTTGGCAGTGGGCGTTCCCTCTCTCTCAGCACCATTAGCACGTCAGCGAAGGGCCACCTTTCGTAGTTGTCCCGCGCCCAGCACCAAAGCTTCCTTGTCACCGCCTGAACGCCGACCGGCCAATAATAAAAAAGGAGCACTGTTAGAATATATAACCATATTGTATTTGTATAGATATATGACGATTGACATATTAGTTTCAGCTAGAGACATTGCTAAAAGTGTATACCTTCCTGCGCTCCGTTAACGTGGAATTCAATTGAAGTAGGGAAATGATGTACGAAGCCCGATTTGAGTGGAGCTGTATCATTACCCTCCGGCTCCGCCTGTATGCACAAGGTAGAGCCTACCTCCTCGACTGCAGCTGGTTCCTGTCCGATATGATCCTCATGTCTTGATTCCTTCTCAACCGCAGCTGGTTTCCCTGGGATGTGAGCCTCATTTGCTGGTTCCTTCTCAACTGCACCTGCTTCCTGCTGCCGGGTGTGATGATCCTCGTGTGCAAGTTCCTCTGAAGGAATTGTGTTTGCGGTGGCCTCCTGGCTGGAGCTAGCCTCCTCAAAATCACCTGGGATGAGCAAAACATTCGGCCTGTTATGGTGCTTCATCGCCTCTGCTTCCCACGTTTGTCTTGTATCCTCCACTACTTCAAAATGAAGACCAATTTCCTTCAGCTTACGGAGGTGCTTGATTTCGACGCCGGAGATACCAACCAGATCCTTGCAGATCAGCTGAAGCGCTGTAATTTCCGGACCACCTCCATCTTGGATTGTTAGGACGGACGGTCCTACAGCTTTCAGGACAAGACATAGGCGCCTAAGGCTCATGAAGTTCCCACCATGTATGACTAAACCGTCAATGCTGTTGGCAATCATCTCAAGGGAACACAATAAAGCCATGTCGCTAATCACTGACAGGAGATGCCTTGTCAGAGACATGGTAGTTGAAAGACTTAGCTTAGTGAGATTCTGAAACAGGGCAAGAAATTCTGGCAATGTGGCTGGGTTGGAGTTGCCTTGTAGCTTGAGCGAGCTGAGATGATATTGGTGTCCATTCCTATTACTGTGGTGTTCACATAGTTTATCTAAAACTGACTCGGAACCTTGGGGAAATCCCTGGAAGTCAAGGGAGAGGGAGCGAACATCGCCATTGCACATATGAGGCTCAATGTACTCTCGGATGGCCTTGCAAAGGTGTTTATTCATATCGGCTAGATCTTTTCCGGTTTGCCCAGAGGCACACGATATCTTGACCTTGTTCAACTTTTTCATACGGTCCATAAGTTGCAAAAATCCCCGACCTTTGTCAGCAACAAATCCTGATACCGTCTCCAACATACATTGTTCTGGCAATCTCTGTGTGATGATCGGGTCTTCTACCTTAAACTTTCCAATCAGATGAATCAAACAGGGTAGTCCAATTGCTTCCACCGGCAGCAAGGTCACACTTGTCTTGCTGACATCAAGTGTCTCCAGCAACTTTAGTTGAGAAATTTCCCTGGGGATGCTAGTGACATTAGGCCCGAGGCTCAGATATCTCAGATTCCATAGCTTGCATATGTGTTTGAGATGACCATTATTAACATCAGTGCAACCTTCTAGGTCCAACACTCTTGTAATTTCGTACTTGTTGAAATTAGAAATAGCATCGCCTGCATTCCCTAAAACTGTCAGAGACCGGACACGAGATAAATCGACGAGCGGTATCATCATCGTTCCAGCAGAATACGCGCTGTTTTCGCCATGGATAAAGAAGTGACGGACTTTCTTGTGCTCAGAACCAAAGGGCATGATGAATTTTTTGTGCATGGACTTGTGCAGCAAGAACACGTGCATGATACTAAGAGTTCTGCAAGTCTTCCCCACGGCATTGCTGACTGGAGAAACAGGCAGAATGATACTCCGCTTCATAAATGACCTGAAGTTCTCCTCAGCTACACTTTTGTCCTTGCATTGATCAAGGCGTGCATATCCTTCAGCCAGCCATCGCCTGATCATGACATTCTTCTTGAAGGGATGATCCATTGGGAATATACCTAGATACAACATGCAGTTCCTCGCATTGTAATCCGACAGACTGGTGTAATTTTCCCTAAGCACACATCGAAGCCTCGCGAAGTTAGGCTCGCCAACTTGGCTTTCCAGATACATACCCAGGTTTTCGCCAAGTCTTTTGCAGAATCTCCCCGTGGGTTCATCTTCAGAGCTTAATTGGCGAGCCACACTGCTAAGAGCAAGCGGAAGACCACCACATTTCTTCAGGAGTTCTTTCGCACCCTCCACTAACTCACGTGGTGGAGACAACCCCAGGAGAGCTATTTGTCTAGAATCTTGTTCTCCGAGACTTCGCACTGTGTACACACGACCAAAGGTATGTTTATCCTCTTCCCGGAGATGATTGCAGCATTTGTTAGCAATGGACCGGTTGGCCGTTGTGACTATTATTCTGCCATTATCCCTGAAGGCATTCCTCAGTGTATCCCAGTAGTGCATCAAATGCTTCTCCTCAATGTCATCAATAACTATTAGGAACCTGGTAAGTACAGAAATTAAGAGAAGGGAAATGAGAGTCTATTATCTATCTATGCTCATCTATCTATTATATACTAAAAGCAATATAAGGTTGTGTTTCGAGGCACCAGGTTGATCCACACCATCTAAATTATCACGATAGTTAGATCTAAAATAAACGACTTAGATTTACCCAAAAAAGTTAACTTTTACGTAACCGGTCCAACACAAGTTATGTTCAGAATGTCACGTCCCATAGAGTCATGAGTCGTAGTTGGACTCTGGAATCAAGCAATCAGCTAGCTTTCCGGCTGGATTGTGGTAGTTATATAAAAAAAACTGACTTAATACGCCTGACCGTAATTTACAAGAGTTTTGCTTCCGTACGCCCTTTCCTAAACACATGCATTTTTTTTAACAAAGGACCCTGTGTGGTCCTCTAACATTGATATCGAACGTGTCTTCTAATTATTATAACATGTAGGGGAGAGCATATATTGGTTCTTTTTAGCACTGTGATACACTTGGACTTCTCCAAAAGTATTACATTAGGACATTTTCAAACCGATCACACATACATACGAGGGCAAACACATGCTATACTACAAACTCAAATTGGTATACACGTATATGGCTGATAATAGGAAATAAGTCGACGATTGACTATATTATTTTCTACTTGCTTCATTTGAAATTATAAGATATTTAAGTTTTTTTGAAACACATATTTAGACGTCTTTTAGTGTGTAGATCCGGAACAAAATAAGTGAATCTACACGCTAAAAATGGGTCTAGATGCTTGTGTTTTAGAAAAAACTATTTGGAAAGGGGGGAGTAGATTACAAGTGTTTCCTAAAATGTTCCCTTCAAATGTGCATGCACCTTTTATTTTGTTAACAATAATCTAACTTATTAACCTATTAAAAATATTTGATAGATAAAAAATTGAAATGATGGCGAACAAAAAGATTCCTAATAAAAATTAGAGTTTTGTCATGGTTCCTCGAAATCGGCGATTCTCCTAGCATCCTATATCCTTCCATTTGATCAGTCAAGAAAACACACAAAATTAATTCTCCAAAGATTAGACTAATGTTGTGAGTTTCCAAATCAGTTAGAAACACCAACCTAAAAAAGAGACATTAAGATCTTCGAGAGCACAATGATCATTGCAACATCTCTCACAAAGGCAATAGGGTGAAGCTTACTGATAGGTAAAAAAAAATAAAACAACGGCAAACAAAAGATATCCCTACTAAAAATTAATGATCCGTGCCCTTCGAAATCGGCTATCATTCCAATAAATCCTATATTCTTCCATTTCACTGGTGATGAATACATACGAAATCAAATCTTCAAAGTTTAGACTAACCTTGTGAGTCTTAGAACACCTAGGGACACCTACCTAGAAATATGACCATAGGATGTTTGAGCGCAAATGTCCATAGCCACATCGCTCACAAAGACATATAGCTAGAAGGGTACACATGCATTTTTGTTGGACTTTTTACCATACAATTAGCCTGAAAGTTTGTGAAAGTTTGTGTGTTCCTCTCCGATTTTTTTCCGTACAATTAGCCTATCTGAAAGTTAGTGTGTCCCTATCGCATATAATTAGTACATATTTGTAGAGTACATTTGTCCAAAATCCTACATAGGCTACCAATAGTGGAATAGTACAGCCAAATTAATTCTAGTCCAGCTCCGTTCTAGAAAGGCATGCTACCAAATTATTTTCCATCCCTGAACTAATGAAGAAAAATAAAAGCACATAATAATGATCCATTCGAATCAATGATCAAAGACTGCGGTTGACATGTTAGTATAGTAAATTCATGAGAAATTATTCTTTATGTCACGAGAAATCCAAGGTTGCGTAGTGATGTGATTGCATACAACATATGCATGTGGCTTAGGTTATAGATAAAAGGTATGAATTAAATCAAAACACCACTCTTCTATGTTACAAAATGGTGACATGCCGTTTTTTTTTAAATATCGCAATTAATGTTAGTGAAAAATAAAAATTATAAATCTTTTTCGAATAGGTATTATTTTAGTTAATATAAAAGGTTTGGTGTTCATAAAACCATGTAATTCAGAATGTGATACTTTAAGCATCTGTCAACCAAAAATTAATTTCATTAACACATGTACAATATGCTAAGATGATGCCCTCGCATTTGACATAAAGACAAAGTGAGGCAGAAATTAATTCTGCGCAGGTACAACCGAAAATAACAGCTGCTGCGTTGGAATCAAGTACACTCACCTGTTTTCCTTGTCATCGCGGCATCCCGCGCGAGATGTTGCGGCGCACCCTCCCCTCAAACGAAACTCGTCTTGTACATGTTCTACGATCCCATTGGCATCCACATCCAGCGAGTGCCCGCTGAACCAGGCGCAAGGGATCTTTCCTTTATCCCAGACTCTGTCGTGGACTGCCCTTGCGAGGGTTGTCTTCCCCGAACCACCAAATCCCAATAGGGCGACCACCCGCAACGGAGTTGACTCCACCTCTGCTGCTTCATCTTCGTATGGCTCGACGTCGAGCAGAGCAAGAACCTCCTGGGTGGCCTCCGTGATGCCCACGGGAGTGAAGTTCTGCACATACTCCACTCCCTGCAGCTGCAGGGCCTCCTTCGAGGGCTGGGCACCGTCAGCAACAGCGGCGTTCAACACCCGCTCGCGTGCCTCCGACACGCGATTCCTGAACTCCTTGATCTTGGCGGCAAACCGGAGGCGGGTGCGGAACGTCGTGACAGCGTGAGCAGACCGGCGAGCCCGCGACACGCCGGCCTTGCAGGTGACGCGTTGAAGGAAGCGCTCGATGCAATCTTCGATGTCATGGGTCAGCTCGCGGATCTCGTCGCAGTACACCCTCGCCACGGCTGTGCGACGAGCAACCTTCTCCTGGTCATCAACGGCAGACGCCAGGAGAACCAGCGCACTTTTCAGAGATTTGCTTTCCCTCTCGATGTTCTTCCACATCTGGTACTTCTTCTCGAGTTCCCTACTGAGTCTTCCCATCACGACGTTCGCGAAAGCGGTGGCCGCGGCTTTCTCCGCCACGAGCGCCGCCGGCGCTGCCATCTCTCGACCGGTTGCTTTGGTGGATCGGGCAACGCGGAACAAGGGGGAGGGGGGAGGAGTGGAAAAAAGGCATAGACCACCGTATGTGACGGAGCAGCCTGCTGGTTTGTCTGCTCCTGCATCAACTCTGACTTGGTTGCCGCTATATGAAATGGCAAAAAAAACTCCATTTTTTCCTTGGATTTATGGGTGAGTTGCAAGTCGAAACAATGATTGCCAATACACAAACTATGAAGGAAACTGCTGGGCGTCCCAGGACGATGGGAGTCCTTCTCCCCGGCGTGACACGTGTCTTTAAAATCGTCTTAAATTTTGTTTTTCTGTAAAATGGCCTGTTTTTTCTATATATGTCTCCGCTTTTGCTTCCGAAGCAAAAAAAAGTTCGTTTCAGAAATAGAACGTCTCGCTGGAGACCTTATCGGAGACCTCGTCGGAGACCATGCCGTAAAAAAATTGTGCTAATGCAGCAAAACCGACTTCGCCAGAAACATCGTCGGAAAAAATTCGCCGGTGACTCTCGCCGGAGACCTTGTAGCAAATACTCGTCACTGTTGTAGCAAAACCACAAGACGATTGTAGCTAAAAAGTTCTTCTAATGTAACAAAAAACTGACTTTGCTGGATACATCGCCGGAGACTATTCTGCGCTCCTCGTCAGAGACCTCACCGGGGATGTTATAAGAAAAAAAATAGGAGAACGATTGTAGCAAAATATTTGTACTACTGTAGCAAATACATTGGCCGTCGGTAGCGACGACCCTACCTTTTGGTAGCAAAAACAACATCAGTCGTTGCTAGCAGCGCCCTCGTACCCCTTGCAGCAGCGACGTTGGCTGTCGATAGCAACCACGACTAACGTTGGTAGAACATCTGCCTAACGCTTGGAGAAGCCGGACCGATTCGGACCGATCTGTAGCAAAATACGTACGGAACACGCGGACCGATCTGTAGGAGAACGATTGTAGCGAAATACGTACGGAACACGTCGAGCCGGACCGATCTGAACCAATCGCTAGTAGCCTAGTACGGACGTCCGCGACGCCAAAGAACCCGGACGATGGTCGTCGCGGGGATATGAATCATTTCCCAACTATGAAGCCCAGTCAAGAAAAATTCCATTATCAGCTCACTCTTAATCAATCCCTATGGATTGATCTAGCAATCATGGAATCTATATTCTGTTTACTGAGTCACATGAAATTCTAGGGAACTCCACGCACGTATTTCATATATGAAATATATATGTATTTCATACGTATAAATAGAGACTATTTTGACGAAAGTTCCAGTTTTCTAGGGGAGGGGTACAAATGGAATGAAAATGAATTGATAAAACATTCCTAGAAAAAAATTATGCTACTTATACTTTCATGATATTCTAATCAGATTGGATGGCAAAGATTTCTCATTTTATCTCCTTTCTATTATTAATGTAATAAAGCCATAATATAATAAATATACTAGAAAGTTTGCCCTCGTACCCCTTGCAGCAGCGACGTTGGCTGTCGGTAGCAACCACGACTAGCGTTGGTAGCACATCTGCCTAATGCTTGGAGAAGCCAGACCGATCCGAACCGATCTGTAGTAAAATACGTACGGAACACGCGGACCAATCTGTAGGAGAACGATTGTAGCGAAATACGTACGGAGCCGGACCATCTGAACCAATCGTAGTAGCCTAGTACGAACGCGTGCGACGCCAAAGAACCCGGACGATGGTCGTCCGGGGGATGTGAATCATTTCCCAACTATGAAGCCCCTGTCATGAAGACCTTTGTGTTCAAAAAGTACGGCTAAAAATGGCAATTTTACCATGAGTACCCGTCGTACATGTATGGACAAGGTATGAGCAAAAAAATTATATCCATAGATAGTATCCATACTCTATCTACTAAGTCACGTACGGTACATATATAGGTTTATACTCATGGGTATACTATATTCTACCCATTTAATCTTTTTTTTTGCAGGAAATATACAGAGCTTTTTATTCAACTAAAACAGAGCCTGATCTATCAGCCATAAGGCTAACGATTAAAAAGTCCGGTGTACGATCGATCCAGCTACTAGTCACCATCAAAGTGCAAGCAAGCTTTGCACAGAGATGGGCCGACTGGTTTGCCGATCTTACAACATGCTGAATGGAAAATAAAGAAAAATTTAAAACAAGCTCTCCTATTTCTCGAAGAATAGGCGCCACGGTTGAACGAGATCCATGACGAGTGTTCCAAAGATTAACGACCTCCAGGCAATCAGTCTCCATCACCACCTTGGGAAAACCTCGTAAATTAGCAAAGATAACGCCATCGCGTAATGCCAAGGCTTCAGCGATTAGAGGATCAGTAACCCCTTCATAGGGTTTACTCCACGCACCTAGATAGCTAGAGTGTGACCTCGCCACACCTCCAGCGCCCCCGCGGCGAGCATCTAAAGACATGCCACCGTCGATATTAATTTTAATGGTATCTTCCTTAGGTGGCCTCCATCCATGTCCAGGCATTATTGATGTGAACCTCTTTGGCACTTCAAGCACCACCAATGCTTCTTTGGCCATCTTCACAGACTGAGCTGGATCATAGCTTCCTCTGTCATGTGTCCAGCTATTCCTCGAGTTCCATATTGCCCACATGACCGTGATGATTTTCCGACGATCAGTGTCTGAGAACCTTTCATCACAGAGAATATCTCGTGCCCAGGTACGCGGATGAAGTCTTGGTAAAGAGAAATCCATCCATACCTGCGCTTCCTCCCAAAATCTACGTGCATGGTCACATGAAATCAACGCATGCACCAGATCCTCATCAGCAGCTAAGCAGATTTTACATCTGCTAATCTGAGCTACATGTCGGTGCTTTAGTACGGCTTCAACTGGGAGGATGCCTCGCAACACTCTCCACCAGAATACACGAACTTTAGGCATCACATTGAGTTTCCATAAGGCAGACCACAACTGTTTTTCAGTATATGAGGTTTCGGTAATCGTCCCTTCGTCTAGAGCTGCATGCTCGTTACGACTCACTAGAGCGCGATACGCCGTCTTTACAGTGTAGTTTCCTGCCTTCTCAAGAGATCAGGCCCAAATATCATCTCTCCCTCCTCTTCTTAGTGGGATATTTAAAATGGCATCTGCCTATGGGGAAATAAAGTTTCTTTTGACCATATCAATTTTCCAAGTACCAATATCATGGTCAGTCAAATCAGACACAAGATTAATATTATCAGGAATAATTTGTGCTGATGTAGTGAGCTGGGTTGATGGTTGCATCGTTCTTAGTCCAGGAATCCATCTGTCATTCCACACAGACACTATCGAGCCATCCCCAATTTGCTTGCTCAGACCAAGCTGCAAAGCCTCCTTTCCTGCAACAATCGCTCTCCAAGTAGCAGAAGATTGATTCGGCACTGTTGCATGTAGGAAATCAGTCTGAGGATAATACCTACCCTTCAAAACACGGGCGCATAAGGAATCTGGGCTTGTCATCAATCTCCATCCATGTTTTCCTAGCATAGCTAGATTAAAAAGCTCCAAATCCCTGAACCCCATGCCTCCTTTAATTTTTGCTGATGCGAGTATATCCCAAGACACCCAATGAATAGATCTACGGTCCAAAGAACTACTCCACCAATATTTTGCAATGCATGAAACCAAGCTTTTGCAAAATTTCTTTGTCAGTTTGAAGCAGCTCATACTAAAATTTGGAATAGCTTGTATCACTGTCTTCAAATAGACCTCTTGTCCAGCACATGAAAGAATTCTTTCGATACCTTGAATTTTGCTGCGTACACGCTCTCGAATATGATCGAAAGATCCACTTGTGATACGACCGACTGCCGTTGGCAAACCAAGATAGCGTTCACTGAACGCTTCCACATCAATGCCCAGAGTTTGTTTCAGGCTTTGCCTAACCGGATCAGTTATGTTCGGACTGAAATAGACTGAACTTTTGTCTCTATTAACACGCTGTCCTGAACACTCTCCATATATTCTCAGAATCTCATTTAATCTTTCTCCACTTTGTACCGAAGCACTCATAAAGATAATACTATCATCTGTAAATAGGAGGTGATTAATCCACGGAGACTAAAAACTTACCCTTATTCCTCTGTCCACATAGTTACCTCCAAAATGATTTAGCAAGGAAGTAAAACCTTCAGCACAAAGCAGGAATAAATAGGGAGAGATGGGGTCTCCTTGTCGCAACCCTCGCGAGGGAGTGAAAAACGGCAAGAGTTCACCATTGACACGAACAGAAAACCTGACAGAGGTAACACATTTCATCACTAGTCTTACAGTTCTGTCACTAAAGCCAAGTTTCAACATAATAGCTTCAAGATAATGCCATTCTACCCGATCATAGGATTTCATCATGTCGAGCTTGAAAGCACAAAAAAAGTTCTTCCCTTTCTTCTTTCTTCTCATTGCGTGGACACTTTCATATGCAATAAGAACATTATCGGTGATCAAACGTCCAGGCACAAAAGCACTCTGCTCTTCCCCAATAACATCATCCAATAGAACACTCATTCTATTTGTAATACACTTTGCTCCTATTTTATAGAGGACAGGACACAAAGATATAGGTCTGTATTGGGAAATTTTCTGGGGATTCCGTACCTTTGGGATGAGAGTAATAGACGTGTCATTCATACCAACCGGCAGAACACCCCCATTCAAGAAATCCATAACAGCCGGTACCACATCATTTTTAATCAGCTCCCAATGCCTCTGGAAGAAGCCGGCTGTAAACCCATCAACACCTGACGCCTTAGAAGGAGCCATCTGAAATAAAGCTGCTTTGATCTCATCTTCGGTATACAACGTGTTCATACCATCATTCATCTGTTGTGAGATCCTCGGCTGCACAAAATTCAGCAACTCATCCATCTCCCTAAAACCTTGTGAAGTATAAAGAGCTTGGTAAAAGTTCTGGACTTCAGCATGATTATCATCCGTACTTTCACATATTGAACCATCTGCCCTTTTCAAAAATTCAATTTTATCCATACGTTTACGTTGAGCAGCCTGTTTGTGAAAATAAGAAGTATTCCGATCCCCTTCCCGAAGCCAGAGAACACGCGATCTCTGCTTCATCCAGACTTCCTCCTGATGAAGTGCTTGTTTCAACTTTTTAACAGTAGCCTTTTCTTCATCAGATGGCCCACGGCCCACTGAGAGGCGGCGAAGTCGATCCAATTTCTGTCTAAGATTTCAAACCGTTTTTGTCAATGAACCAAACTCCTTTGTACCAAAGTGAGTTGATTTGACTTGCAGCGACTTGAGTGCATCAACAATCCCTTGTAGACCATGTTGGCCTGATCCTTTTGACCAATTATTCATGACTAGGTTCTCATAGTCCACATGGGATTGCCACACATTTTCATAACGAAACTGTCGGGCACCTCTGTCCCTATATTCAGAGAGCTTCTCACGGAAATCAGACAGAACATAACAATGGTCTGATTCCGTAGAAACAATATGGCGAACCCGAGTATGTTCAAAGTGAGCTAAGAATTCAGCATTCGCAAAAGCTCTATCCAATCTTGCTTTGACATTCGAGTCCCCATGTTGTCGATTATCCCAAGTGTAGGCTGTACCCGACCAGCCTAAATCTGTGAATAAACAATCATCAACTACCTCACGGAAGTTCCTCATCTGCCACTCCGGTCTGGCTGTTCTTGAAAAATGTTCTGAGTTGTATAGCGTTTCATTAAAATCACTCATACACAACCAGGCTGAGTGTGGAATTGTATACAAGGTTCTCAGAAAACGCTAGCTGTGATATCGATTTTCTGCACGGGGCGCTCCATAGAAACCCGTAAATCTCCATTCGAACGAATTATGCTCCCTCCTCCGCACCATCACATCAATATGGCCGGAACCACAACTTTTAAGATCGACGTCGTACTCAGCAGACCAAAAGAGTCCCACTCCACCATTGAGTCCGTCACTATCAACTGCCACACACCCTGCAAAACCCAAAGTAATTTGCAGATCTCTCACACGCTGAGCACTGATCTTTGTTTCCATCACAAATAACAGTGCGGGCCCTTCTTGCTTCACAATGCCGCGAAGCTCACGAACAGCCTCGGGGTTCCCAAGCCCCGGGCTGTTCCAGGCAATACAACTCATTGAGACGGGCAGGGCTGCGGCGCAGCCTCTGCCGAATTTTCTGAGTTACTCGGTGCCTTCCTTTTCTTGTTCGGATCATTCTCGCTCAAATTCATGTGTTGATCACCATTCTCTTTTGCTGCAGGCGTAGCTGAGAAGGGAACCACTTGCTTGTTTGCATTCAAATCATCACTGACGTGAGCAACCAGTTGAGCAGATCCAACCGGCCTATACACTTGTCTAGTACCATCTCCTTTTCTTTTCACACCTCCTGTATATTTCCCTGGAGACGTCACAGAAGCACCCGCCCCACCAGCAGTGCTTGAGAATTTGGTGTCTCTCTTACTACTCTGGTTGGCAAACTGTTCACGGGACAAATTCTCGCTCAACCCAGCCTTTTTACGTTAATCTGACATGTAAAACTTACGTGTAGAGTTTTAAGCTATACGACAGAACGGCCTAGGAATGAGTATGCGATTACGAATTCTAAACTTTGATAATTATATGTACTCATCTATCTATTATTGAGTAGTGATAGTTTTTTTGTCAAATATGCTATAGGTGAATGTATAATTGTTAATAACTTGTGTATAATTACATCTACTCGCCGGGTATAATTTTTTGGGGTATTCACAATTATGAATACCTTGTGAATAACTTGTAACTATACACAATTATAATTGTGAATAACTTGTAACTATACACATTCGCCGAGCATAATTACATCAAATATGCTATATTTTTTATAGGGACTCCTCTAAGTTTTGGGGCATAGTTTAGAGATGCTATTATCGGAGTATATTAGAGTAAATAATAGTGCTATAATGTTTCGGCCAAAACTGTTGCTATCCACGTCGTCCCGATCCTTTTCAGCCGTGGAATGCACACCCAAAAGGGCATGCGGCGACGTCGAAACAGAACCCTACTCTTTTGGGAGGCGGGACCTGTTGCGGGTCAGGGCACAAGATTCCATATTACGGATGGGTGTCACGCTCGCAATTGCACCCCGCATTGCAAATAATGGACCGCGCACGCCCTAGGCCTGCCGTTAGTGTATGCGGGCAGGACCACTCTTGGTGAGAGGTGTTCCTGGCACGACATGCCTCTGCACCCGTCGGGTTGTGGGGTCTGCCTAGAGCCGACGTGATGCGGTGAGCCCAGGACGAGTGCAGATTATCACGGTCATGGGGCCCACACGGAGTCAACGTGGTAGCGTAGACCCTAGCCGGTCGCAGTTTCTCGCATATGCAGGGCTTTCCTAGAGCCAACATGGCGCTGTAGACTATAGCTGGCCACGGTTCCTCACGACGGAGGGTCCCATGGACATCCTATGTGGCATCTTAGGCTCTAGCCGGCCGCGGTTCTTCGCAATGGAGGGGACCGTGAACATCCGATGTCGCATCATAGGTCCTAGCTAGACGCGGTGCCTCACAGCGGAGGATCGAGCTGGCAGCGTAGACTCTAGGCGTCAGCGGTTTCTCGCGGTTGATAGCATAGCTGGTAGCTTAGACTATGCATGCGGTGACCCGACATACCACTGCATGATGTAGTATACTATAGTCGTTGCCATAACACCAATAAAACACCGTTCACTAGTATTACATCTCTTAGAGTGGTACAACAGAAACACAACAGGTCCAAGACATAACTATAGGTTACAACTCGACTCTTTACAAAAGATCCATAGAACACTCTAGGTTAAAGAGAGAGAAAAAAACTTCTTGCAAATAAGAACTAAAAATAATCAACTCATAACTATCATGATAATAAGATTAGCATCTAAATATTTTGCTTGCATTGCTTCTATTGCAATACTCTACATAAGTAGGTTTTATGGCTAGAGTTTATACTCCTAGCTAATCAGGAACTTCGTCTTCACTTCTGTGGATGTATATGTTGACTTTATTGACTTCATTGAAGAGATTGAGCTTCTGATGATGATTCCTTGAGCTTTTGATGATATTTTTTTTATTTGTAAAAATTTTAAGTTAGTATCTTTACAAAATAGTAGATTTATTTTTATATTCAAAAATGATTTTTATTAATTTTAGGACTTTTCCTTATTTTTAAAATTTAATTTAGGATTTTAGTATCTCTAATATTTTATTTTATTTTATTTATCTTAAATAAGTAATGTTATATTTTTCCCAAGTAATGATTATTTTTGTGAGCATTTTGATATAACATATATGTTATTATGATTTTTCTTCATTTTTGGGCTAAATATACTTATAGGATTATTTTGGTAATTCCTTTTTTTATTCTATATAATTATATTTCTTATTTCCTATTAAAATAAATCTAGCCCGCTTGCCAATTTAATCCAACCTGGCCCACTGGGCTTGGGTCAAACCCCACCCCGGCCTCACTCTCTCTACCTGAATGCACATACGTGACTTATTTCTTGTTCCGCCACCTTCATCATGAAAGGCTCGCCGGTGGTCACGTGATGGTTGTGAGAGACAATAATAAAGTGGTTATTATCTTATTCCTTGTTTATAATAAATGTTTAGTTTGCATGCTATAATTGTATTAATACGGAAACGTTAATACATGTATGTTTAATAAACAAATAAAAAGTTTCTAGTTATGCCTCTCTTATAAACTAGCTCGTTGATTAACAAGATGATCAAAGGTTTCCTGATCATGGACATTGGATGTTGTTAATAACGAGGTCACAACATTGTTGGAATGATGTGATGAACATTCATCCGAAGTATAGCATTACGATCAAATTCGTTGTGTTTATATTTCTATAACATCATACAAAGTAATCCTAGTCCTTAGACCATGATATCATGTCAATCACTAACACTAGAAGAGTATCTTGATAACATGAAACGTCACAATGTAACAGGGTGACTATAAAGGTGGGTTCAGTGCTACGGACGTTTTACGTAGAGGCTCATGGATCAAAGTAGAACTTGTCCATCCCGATGACGGATAGATATACTCTGGGACCTATCGGTGATATCACATTAGTTAGCTTGCAAGCAAGTGATGTCATCACTAGAATGTTGTATCACGGGAACAAGAAAATAATACATGTCGGTAACGAGATCAAACTAGGTATGGAGATATCGATGATCGAATCTCGGACATGTATTATATCGCGAGACAAAGGGATTGAGTTACATGCGTAAAAGGTTCATACGGTCACAAAAGTCATCGTTGAATGTGTGGGAGTCAGTACGGATCTCCAGGTCTCGTTGCTGATTATTGATCGGAGAGTGGTCTCGATCATGTCTGCATTATTTGCGAACCGTAGGGTGACACACTTAAGGTATACCGACACCATTTGGAGCAAATAAGATGCCAGATAAAGAATTACAAAGCGCAGGAATTATTTCAATGGAAACCGGAATTGTTTCGGTTGAAATTGCCGAAACTGGTTCTACATGTGATATTGAAATATTGCAAGGGGTTTTATGTGAATATTTGTTAATTAATGTAATTAACAAAATTTTGATTAAAATAAATAAAAGGTTTTTATTAAATTAGAGCTTGCATTAATTTGGTAGATATTTAATGGAGGTGAGTGGAATTTTGAGTGGAGGCTTTTTATGGGAGTGGGAGCTCCACCCACATGAATGTGGAAGAGGTGGGGGCACCAACCATGGCTGCCACGCCATGTCCCTTGGGCTGCCCCCTCTCCCTATAAAAGGCCCCCTCTCCTCCTCTCATCTCACACCTCCTCGCGAAGGATCTCTCTCCCCCTTTAGAATTTCCTCATGGTCTCGGATCAACAAGATACATGTTCCCGGTGGCTTTTTCTGGAAGGATTTGTTGCTTCCACTGCTTCGCTAGAGCGAGGGCGCAGAGGTTATCGGGATACCCGAACGTGTGTGCGATCACAGATGCACCACTACTTTTCGGTGCTGGACTTGATGGTGCTGGACCAGATGGACTTCATCACGATCTTAAGATCGGCAAGAGATCGACTACATCACTAACGATTTCATACTCGAATTTTTTTTTTGGTCTTCAAGGGTATGTATTCTATGGATGTATATCTACCCGTTGCTTGTATATAGATAGATGGATCTTGGTGCTTATAATTCCCATCGTAGGAATTTTTTTGTTTTCTATGCTATGAACCCAACAGTGGTATCAGAGTCGGATCTATGCATAGATGCTTTGCACGGGTAGTACACATATGAGTATGTGGGCACTGATGCATGGTCATGTTATTGATTCTTATGTGTATTTGAGATATTGGTGGCATAGTGGGATGAAGCGACCCGGACAAATTTTACATGTCCTCGCACATGAGACCTGTTCCACGCTTGACATGCAACTAGTTTTGCATAAGTGGCTTGCTGATATCTGTCTCTCCTACTATAGTCAATATCTGATTTACAACGAGTTGCCAATAATTTGATTATCATCGTTGTGGTTCCATGTTCGTAGGTAAGAACAGTTCTATCTCTGAAAGCCGTCAGCCATGTAAAACATGCAAAAGATAAATTAGAGGCGTCTAGTTTTTGGTTTTCCGGGCAAGTACTATGAGATGGTAGAATTTTAATTTGTAGTATGGATTGATACTATTGAAAATTATAATATGACAAAGTGTAAATTCCATAGACCTTGGCCTTCCACATATAGGAATGATAAAGATCATTCCACGATGCACAAGATAGTGATCAAGTGCAAGAACCATATCATATCATTATAGCATATGATGTTTGTTTGCATCTTATATTGCTTGTTTGGCGCTTTACTAGTATTATAAGATGATCCCTCATTTAGATATCAAGATAAAAATATGTTCTCCCTTATGTATGCATCGACTATGTTTTGCCGCTTCAAGACACCACGTGATGATCAGGTGTACTTGAATCCACGATCATATCTCGGGTGTAAGACAGTTTTACACACGCAAAATAATAAGGTTCTTACTTGGCGAGCTTAGCATGTATAGACATGGCCTCGGAACAGGGACCAAAAGGTTAAGAATGAGTCATATGTTTGATATGATGCCCATATAGATGCTCGCCTTTGAAGCTACACCGACTCACGTGATGATCGGACTTGGTGTAGTGGATTTGGTTCATGTAATCATAAAAAAGACACGAGGGATGTCATTTTTGAGTGAGAGTACATTTCTAATTTGGATTAGTCGAACTCAATTTATCATAAATTAAATCAAAGTGTATTTGCATAATTTTTTGTAGTCATTGGCATTTGTTCACTACCTTATGCTTAGTTTTAATTGAGATAATAAAGCTATAGAATTCTGGATATTTGCTTTACGAACTGGTATCGTATTGTTTTAAGTGTCAATCTAAAGTTTAAAGTCCTATTGCAAACTTTCAGCAAACTCCATGAAATTTAATAGCTAGTATTAAATCAAGAGTGACAATTCCAGTGTTAGTATCTAAAGTATCATGTTTGCCTCCATGATTCTTGATATTCAAAAGTGAAGGGAATATGCCCCGAGAGGCAATAATAAAGTTGTTATTATGTATATTCCAAGTATATGATAGATGTTTATTTTGCATGCTATAATTGTATTAATATGGAAACGTTAATACATGTGTGTTTAATAAACAAATGGAAAGTTCTTAGTTATGCCTCTCTTATAAACTAGCTCGTTGATTAACAAGATGATCAAGGTTTCCTGATCATGGATATTGGATGTTGTTAATAACGAGGTCACAACTTTATTGGAATGGTGTGATGAACATTCATCCAAAGTATAGCATTATGATCAAAGTCAATGTGTTTATATTGCTATAACATCATACGAAGTAATCCTAATCCTTAGACCATGAGATCATGTCAATCACTAACACTAGAAGAGTATCTTGATAACATCAAACATCACACCATAACAGGGTGACTATAAAGATGGGTTCAGTGCTACGAAGGTGTTATGTTGAGGCCCATGGATCAAGAGTAGAATTTGTCCATCCCGATGACAGATAGATATACTCTGTGCCCTCTTGGTGATATCACATTGGTTAGCTTGCAAGCAAGTGATTTGATCATTGGAATGTTATATCACGGGAACGAGAAAATAGTACATGTCAACAACGAGATCAAACTAGGTATGAAAATACCGATGATCGAATCTCGGACATGTAATATATTGCGAGACAAAGCGATTAATATTCTAGCGTAAAAGGTTCTCACGATCACAAGAAGTCATTGTTGAATGTGTGGGAGTTGGTATGGATCTCCAGGTCCCACTTCTGATTATTGATCTGAGAGGGGTCTCGATCATGTCCGCATTATTCGCGAACCATAGGGTGACACACTTAATAGACACCGACACCATTTGGAACAAATAGTTTCTTGATGAAAAGATTTACAAAGCGTAGGAATTTATTTCACTAGACACCGGAATTGTTTCGGGTGAAATTGCTGAAAGTGTTTCTGCATGTGAAATAGAATACTAGCAAGAGGTTTTATGTGAATGTTTGTCCATTAATGTAATTTAAAAAATTCTGAATAATTAAATAAAAGGAGTTTTATTTAAATAGAGATTGCGTTAAATTTGGTGTTAATTTAATGGGATTTTTTGAGTGGGATTTTGAGTGGAGAAATGAAGAGGCATTTTGTGAGTGGGAGCCCCACCCACATGAATGGAGGGAGGGCAAGAGGGAAGCCCCCATGCGTCGGCCACCCCCTTGGGGTTCCCCCCTCCTCCTATATAAGGCCCCCCTCTCCCTCTCTCGCACTCACACCTCCTCGTGAAGGATATCTCTCCCCCTCTAGTTTATTCCCCATGGTCTCGGACTAGCGAGATACATGTTCTCGGTGGCTTTGTTGAGAAGGAGTTGTTGCTTCCGCTGCATCATTGGAGCGAGGAGGTGGAGGTTGCTCGGTGGCTTGGATGTGTTTGCGAGCATGGATGCGCAGCTGATTTGCGGCGCTGGACTTCTTCTCGATCTTGAGATCGGCAAGCGTTCGTATACATCATCCACGAGTACAACCTCGTTAAACTTTTTCGGTCTACAAGGGTATGTTCTCTATGGATGTATATCCACCCGTTGCTTATATCTAGTAGATAGATCTTGGTACATAGTTGTTCCCATCGTAGGAAATATTTTGTTTTCTATGTTGCGAACCCTACAGTGGTATCATAACTGGATCTATGCATAGATGGTTTGCATGGGTAGTACACATATAAGTATGTGGGCGATGATGATCATGTTATTGCTTCTTGGTTGTACTTTGGATATTGGTGGCATAGTGGGATGAAGAGGCATGGACAAACTTTACATGTCCTCGCACATGAGACCTGTTCCACGCTTGACATGCAACTAGTTTTGCATAAGTGGCTAGCGGGTGTCTATCTCTCCTACTATAGTCAATATATAATTTACAAAGAGTTGTTAATAATTTGGTTATCCTTGTTGTGGTTCTATGTTCGTAGGTAAGAACGGTTCTATCTTCGAAAGCCCTAAGCCACGTAAAACTTGCAATGGATAAATTAGAAGCGTCTAGTTTAGATTGTTGCTGGGCTAGTGTCATGATATGGTAATGTTGTAAGTAGATGTATAGTCGATACTCTTACAACACACCTAACGTGTAAGTTCCATAGACCTTGGCCTTACACACAAAGGAATGATAAAGATCATACCACGATGCACATGATGATGATCAAGTGCAAGAACCATATCATTTCACTTTTCACATATGATGTTTGTTGCATCTTATATTGCTTGTTTGGCATTTTATTAGCATAATAAGATGATCCCTCATTTAGATATCAAGATAAAAATATGTTCTCCCTTAAGTATGCACCGATTATGTTTTGCCGCTTTAAGACATCACGTGATGATTGGATGTTCTTGGATCCACAATCATATTTCGGGTGTAAGACAGTTTTACACACGCGAATACTAAGGTTCTTACTTGGCGAGCCTAGCATGTACAGACATGGACTCGGAACATGGACCGAAAGGTTAAGAATAAGTCATATGTTGATATGATGCCCATATAGATGCTCGCCTTTGAAGCTACACCGACTCACGTGATGATCGGACTTGGTGTAGTGGATTTGGTTCATGTAATCACCAAAAAGGCACGAGGGATGCCATTTTTGAGTGGGAGTTCATTCATAGTTTGGATTAGTTGAACTTGATCTATCATAAACTTAGTTTAAACTTTACAAATTCCGTTGTAGATGGCACCACCTGCTTTTAATTTCAATGTGTTCATGGAGAAAGATAAACTTGCGATGAATGGTAGCAACTTTACCAATTGGTTCATGAATTTGAGGATTCTCCTCTCTGCTGCACAAAAGCAATATGTGCTAGAAGCGCCGCTAGGCCCCCCACCACTTGATGATGCCCCTGACTAGGAAAAGAACGTCTATTTGACTCGTCAGGAGGACCACAACTTAGTTCATTGCAGCATATTGTACAGGCTAGAGCCAGAACTTCGAAAGCATTTCGAAAACGACAATGCCTTTGATACAATGGGTGAGTTGAAAATGATTTTCGACACCCATGCTACTGTAGAGAGTTATAATGCTTCAGAAAAGTTCTTTAGCTGCATGATGGAAGAGAACAACTCCGTTAGTGAGCACGTACTCAAAATGTCTGGGTACACCGATAAGCTTGTGTCCTTGGGAACATCGATTCCCATTGACTTAGGCATACATCGTGTTCTCCAATATCTGCCACCTAGCTACAAGAGCTTCATGGTGAACTATAACATGCAGGGCATGAAGAAGTCTCTCCCCGAGCTTCTGTCAATGCTTAAGACTGCAGAGGTGGAGATCAAGAAAGAACATCAAGTGTTGATGATCAATAAGACCACCGGTTTCAAGAAAGACAAGAAGGGTAAACAGAAGGGAAAGAAGGGTGGCAAATCGGTTGCCGCACCTGAAAAGTAATTCCGAGTTGGCCCTAAGTCTGATACCGAGTGCTATTATTGTAAGGGGACTGACCATTGGAAGCGCAACTGCCCAAGTATTTGGCAGACAACAAGGCCGGCAAGGCAAACAAAGGTATATATTATATACATGTTATTGATGTGTACTTGACTAGTACTCGCAGTAGAACCTGGGTATTTGATACCGGATCGGTTGCTAATATGTGTAACTCTAATCAAGGGCTGCGGAACAAGCAACCTCTAGCAAGGGGTGAGGTCAAGATGCGTGTCGGCAATGGATCAAGTGTTGATGTGATCGTTGTCGGAATGTTGCCTCTCCACATACCGTCGAGATTAGTTATAAACCTAAATAATTGTTATTTGGTTCCTGCACTGAGCATGAACATTGTATCCGGATCGTGTTTGATGCGTAGTGGTTATTCATTTAAATCCGAAAACAATGGTTGTTCGATTTATATGAATGATATCTTTTATAGTCATGCACCTGTGATGAATAGTTTATTTCTGTTGGATCTCGATAATAGTGTTACACATACTCATAATGTTGATGCTAAAAGGATTAAACTTAATGATGATATATCCGCATATACGTGGCACTGCCGTCTAGGTCATATTGGCGTTAAACGCACGAAGAAGCTCCATTCAGATGGACTTTTGGAATAACTTGATTTCGAATCATTTGATACATGTGAGCCATGCCTTATGGTCAATATGACTAGAACGCCGTTTTCCGGTTAAATGCAACGGCCGATAGATTTATTGGAAACCATACACTCTAATGTGTGTGGTCCAATGAGTGTATCAGCGCGAGGTGGATATCGTTATTTTGTTACTTTCACGGATGATTTGAGTAGATACGGTTATATCTACTTGATGAAACACAAGTCTAAAACCTTTGAAAAGTTCAAGGAATTTCAGAATGAAGTGGAAAATCATCATAATAGAAAGATCAAATTTCTACGGTCTGATCATGGAGGTGAGTATCAAAGTTACGAGTTTATCACACATATGAAAGAGTGTGGAATAGTTTCTGTCACATCCCAAGATTTTCCAAATCTTGTAATGTGAAAAATAAATAAACAAAATAAATAATTGTTGAAATTTAGAGTGAAAAGAATCTTTTGTTTTAAATGGAAACTTAAAAATTCCATCTGGAACAAACTTTGGTTAAAGTTTGAATTCAACAAAATCCAAATCAAGAGAAATGCATTCCTCATAAAAAGCATCTGGAAATTTAAACACTTGGAAAATAAATCCAAACCCAAAACCCTAATGGAAGAAAATCATTTCCAAGTTATCTCCAAGCCTATGGATTTGATCCATATAAAAATTTGTCAACAAACATTTACAAATGATCAAGAAAGACAAATAGAAATATTATAAAACCATAGAAATTGGTTTCACTTAATTTGGAGCCATAGATAAAATCTTATGAATTTAATAAGATAAGGAAAAGTAATTCCAAAGCTAATAAAGCACTTATCTAAAAATCCATACCAAATGGTGAGCAAATAATCCTAAATATATTTAAAAGGATAAACAAATATTAAATAAGATGTTACAAATTGGAATAACCAAGTTTGGATCTCTAAATAAAAAGATATGGATTTTATAAGATGAAGAAAGAAATATTAAATAAGGATTATTTAAAGACAAAATTAAATCTTGGCCAAGTCCATAAGCAAATGGAATAAATATAATCCAAATCCAAACGAAATAAAAGGATGAAGAATTTCCAAATAAAATAAAATGGCATTAACCATTCTATCCATATTTTAATAAAGACAAATCTCTAATAAGAATAAATATTTAGTTCATGAGAAAATAGTATTTTGGAATTTACCCAAGTGAAATAAAAGTTGTTTAATTCAACTTAATTAAGATTAAAGAAATCTTCCAAATAAACTTTAGGGAATTAAAACTATATTTAATTCCATTGGAATTAAAACAAATATCCAATTCTAAATGATAAATGAATCATATTAAAAACTTTTCCAAATAATTCAAGATGAATTATTTGACACCCAAATAAACAAATAAAAACCTACTGAAAAGATTTGGAAGTTTTGGAAATTCAAATGGTGTTTGGAAATATTATTAAATCTTAATTGATTTAAAACAAGGGCCTAATTAAATAATTAAAAGACCCCAAAAAGAATAAAATTTTATTCCAAAAACTGACTTCAGATTATATTACAAATCAATATTTAAACCTACACAAATCTTGGTTGAGGTTTGAAATCAAATTGTTGTTGAAATAATTAAACAAAAACCAAAACAGATTATTAGAAAAGGAAAAAGAAAAACAATCAGAACAAAAAAAATGGTGTAAAAGACTCAGCCCAACCTAACTGGCCCAACTAAGCCCAGTCCAGCCCACCTCTCCCTCTCACCCGAACGAACCGTTTTTGACCAGAGAAAGAACCCACAGAATCACTGACGAGTCGGCCCCACTCTCCCTCTCCCTCTCTCGCTGACACCCGGACCCGTGCCATGCTGGCATCGTCTTCCTCGCGTGAAACGCGCCCCCTCTTTCCTCCCCGGCCGTTCTGTCGCCGTTTCCTCGCGTGATTGTGATAGCGACGCCATTTAACAGCCCCGCGACCAAGCTATCTTAAGCGCCTGCGTTCCCTCCCCATTTCCCCTCTCTCGCTCGGCCCTCTCTGCCCCAGGGCTGTTTCAATTCGGAGCCACACCGCCTCTGTCTCCGGCGAGATCCGCGAGAAATTCCGGCAGCACTGCGTCGCCCCTCGTCTCCTCAACCACGCTCGCTTGCTCCCCACCTCCTGGCGAACCTCCTCGTAACTCCAACTCGCCCGCGAGTACTCTGCAACGTCGTCAACATCTCCAACAGAGCGCCGCCGTCATCTGCTACCTCTCCGACGAAGCCCCTGGTAAAAGTCTGACCGCCCTAATCCCTCTCCTTCACACGCACATGCTCGCCGTGACCCCGCGCATCTAACCGCATCTCCTTTTCTCTCTGGCGTGTCCCGTGCCTTCGCCATCATCTTCAACAGGACGAACCCGAGCCAGAGGACAACTCCGGCAAGAAATTGCCTTCGTCCTCGTGCGCCCCTGCCTCCCCGAGAGCACGTTGAGCATCAGCATCGTTCAGCGAATCAGGTGAGCCCCCTCTCTCTTTCTCGCTTCCTGCAGCGCCGGCGCCTTGCCGCCGCGCCGCGCAGTCCAGTCGCCTGTTCTAGGTCATTAGACTAGGACCGTTGGATCTTGATCCCGATGCTTTGATAGAATCACTTATAAACGAAGGGGTATGCGATCTGTGCCGTGCGATCCCACTTAGATCCAACGGTGCTCAATGCGTGATCCAGACGAACCGGTACCAGCGAATAGAATCAAGCCACGTGTCCCTGTCCGTTTGATTTAAAATAGAATTGTTCTATTAGATGTGCCAATTTGAAAAATTCATAACTTTCAAACCACACGTCCAAATTTTGCAAATTTTATATCAATAGAATCAGCAAGACAAGAACTTTCTTACCATGCACTCAGTTTAGTAAAATGTTCCTGTTAAATTGTTTGTTTTTGTAGAAACTTATGTAAGCATGTTTAGAATATAAAAATTGTTCTAAAATGATTTTTGAGATAAAACCTTTGGCAAATGGTTTGTTTTGAACCTACTGACCATAGAAATCAATTTGTGGTTTCAAAAATGTATTTGGTGAAGCAAAAGAATGACTCTTTGATTTAAACCATTTCTAGTCAAATAAAAAAAATGTTTATTTATTAAAAATACTTTTGGAGGAAAACCTTTGGGAAATGTTTTGATTTAAACTCTCTGACCCTAATCACCAAGGTTTATGATTTGAAAATGTATTTGGTAAACCCTATAAAACTATTACTTTGCTAAAGACATTTTCAACCACATAAAATAATGACTTGGTTTAAAAATGGTTTATGAAGTGAAATCTTTTGCAAATGATTTTGCCACTTTATAAAATGACCATTAGGTGTTTTCAAATGTTTATGACCCATTAGAAACCATTTTTACAAATAAAACAATCTTTTGCATGTTTGCATGCATTGTTTTGTTTCTATCATTTTATGTGTTGAATTGCTTGAATGGTAGATTGAAATATTGTTGCTTGATTGAATTGTAGTGATTTGAAGTGAGTGAACATTGCAAAGATCAAGGGGTGAACTTATATTCTCTACCAAAAAGACAAGTGATGCTTCATACTTTTGTCCCATTATTTTCACTATGCATTAGTGATATTTCTAAGTAGGACTTGCATGGAATTTTTGCTAAGTATAAACTATGCCATGGGAAATCCTAGTAGATGAAACCTTAGTAGAAATTTCCTAAGTTAAGATTCCTACTACCATCATGCTTAGCTTAGCTAGTAGAAAACAAGGGTGGAATATATATTCATACTATGGAAAATTTCTAAGTCTGTGGACTTGTGTTTTGTTTAATAAAACAACTAAGTGAATGAATCACCTGGGTGGAATGGAAGGAATGGTTTGTGTTGAGTGGTTACACAAGGCCAGGGGACTGGTGAACCTTGTGTATCACACTTGTGGAATGCCACCCAGGAATAAAGAGATTTGAGATGTCAAATGTTGAGAAGCTTCAAGTGCAGCCACTTGGCATTATGGGCTCTGCCTGGATCATATAGGTTGCAATAACTTAGCCAAATGGACAGTTGGTGGTAGAGGATTGATAGGTTGGAGCGCGTCCATTCTGGTCTAAGGGAAGGCTTCTGAAAGATCTCGTCTTGGTGAAACCAAGTCTTGTGGGGAAAGTGCACCACCTCTGCAGAGTGTAAAATCTAAGTACTTAGCCATGTCCCTGGCAAAGGACAATTTGAGCATCAAGACATGGAAGCTATCAAGAATCTCATCATCCCAATTTCTAAGTTAAAAACTTGTGGGTAAACAAGGGTTGAAGGATCACCAATTTCTATTGGGAGATGCCTTGGGAAAGATTTTGCCAAGCAAAAACTTAGTGTTTTCAAATGATAAGGAAAATCTATTTTGAGCAATGCAAGCCTAAGCTCCACTTAGCCAAATGCATATAGATGATAGACTCCACTATACTACCATAGTATCACTTGCCAATACAATTCAAATGTATTGACCCTTGTGGCTGTAACTTGTTATGTTGCAGGTTTGTTTGATATTAGTGAAGTTTAATGATTAGGATTACAAGTCTACAACCAACATATGCACTGTGGCACTTTGAAGATGAAGGAACCCATGCTATTGTTATATTCTGCTGCATTGTAATGAGATAGCCAAATGAGCTATGTAAGATGTAATAAATTATTTTATTCCTGGTTATAAAGTTGTATTATGACCTTTGTTTCTTGATATTACATCTTAACTGTGGATGCTAGCTATTGATCCAGGGACTAGCATTGTAAACACAGGGATCTCTACCTTATTAAAGGTTGGGAACCTTACAGTTTCACAACTCACACCTGCCGGAACACCATAGCGAAATGGTGTGTTAGAACGTTGTAATCGTACTTTACTAGATATGGTTCAATCTATGATGTCTCTGACTGACTTGCCACTATCATTTTGGGGTTATGCACTAGAAACCGCTGTATTCACTTTAAATCGGGGACCATCTAAATCCGTTCAAATGACATCGTATGAATTGTGGTTTAGAAATAAACCTACGCTGTCATTTCTTAAAGTTTGGGAATACGATGTTTATGTGAAGAAACTTCAGCCTGATAAACTTGAAACCAAAGCGGAAAAATGCGTCTTCATAGGATACCCTAAGGAAACTATTGGGTATTCCTTCTATCACAGATCCGAGGGCAAGGTTTTCGTTGCCAAGAATGGATCGTTTCTAGAGAAAGAGTTTCTCGCGAAAGGTGTGTGTAGTCGGAAGGTAGAACTCAAAGAGGTTGTTAAACCTTCTCTTCATAGTATGGTGAGTAGCGCAGTGCCGGAAGTTGTTCCAGAGTTGACTTCACCAAATGAAGAGGGAACTAATGATAAAGATCATGAAAATCCGAAAGAGAATACTACCAAACCTCACAGGTCAAGCAGGACGCGTGCAACTCCAGAACTGTATGGAAATCCTGTTATGAATTTCATGGTCGATGAAATAGATGACCCTGCGACGTATGAAGAAGCGATGATGAGCCTAGATTCCAACAAATGGCTAGAAGCCATGAAATCCGAGATGGAATCCATGTACGAAAACCAGGTTTGGACCTTGGTGTATTTACCTCACGACCGAAAGGCCGTGGAGAATAAATGGATTTTCAAAAGAAAAACTGATGGTAACGTAACCGTCTATAAAGATCGACTTGTCGCAAAAGGGTTTCAAAAAATTCAAGGAGTTGACTATGATGAGACATTCTCTGCCGTAGAGATGCTAAAGTCATTTAGGATTATGTTAGGTATTGCTGCGTATTTCGACTATGAGATATGGCAGATGGAAGTCAAAACTACGTTCCTCAATTGCAACATTCAAGAAGAGTTGTATATGATGCAACCAAAGGGTTTTGTCGATCCTAAGGATGCTGACAAGGTATGCAAGATTTAGCGATCCATCTATGGACTGAAGCAAGCATCCTGGAGTTGGAATCTCCACTTTGATGAGGTGATCAAAGCGTTTGGATTCGTCCAAACTTATGGAGAGGCTTGTATTTACAAGAAAGTGAGTGGGAGCAATGTGGCATTTCTGATATTATATGTGGATGACATATTACTGATCGAAAATGATGTAGATCTTTTAAACAGTGTTAAAAGCTATCTAAACAACAAATTTTCAATGAAGGACCTAGGTGAAGCGTCATACATATTAGGAATAAAGATCTATAGAGATAAATCAAGGCGCCTAATAGGGATATCATAGAGTACATACCTTGATAAGATTTTTAAAAAGTTTAAAATGGACGAAAGTAAGAAAGGGTTCTTACCTATGTTACAAGGCAAGACATTGAGTAAGACTCAAAGTCCGGCTACGGTGGAGGAAAGAGAGATAACGGACAAGGTCCCCTATGCTTCAGCAATATGCTCTATAATGTACGCCATGTGATATACAAGACTGGATGTGGCACATGCTATTAGTTTGAATGGTAGATGCCAATCTGATCCAGGATTGGACAACTGGATAGCGGTCAAGAATATCCTTAAATACTTAAGAAGAACTAAGGAAATGTTTCTCATGTACGGAGGTGAAGAAGAGCTCGTCGCTAAGTGTTATGTCGACGCTAGCTTCGACACCAATCCGAATGACTCTAATTCTTAATCTGGATACGTATTTCTCATAAATGATGGAGCAGTTAGTTGGAGGAGTTCCAAACAACCTGTGGTGGCGGGATCGACGATGGAGGCTGAATATGTTCCTGCTTCGGAAGCGGCTCAGGAAGCAGTTTGGATGAAGGAGTTCATGACCGAACTAGGTGTGTTTGCTAGCGCGTTGGACCCAATGGTGATCTATTGTGGAAACAATGGATCCATAGACAATGCCAAAGAACCAAGGTCTCACAAGAATTCTAAGCATATTAAGCGCCGGTTTCACTCCATCCGCGAGCATGTCAAGGATGGAGATATAAATATTTGAAAGTACACACGGATCTCAATGTAGCAGATCCGTGATATGTCGGAAACGTATCTATAATTTTTGATGCTCTATGCTTGTTTTGTATCTACTTTGCTTTGCTTTGTCTATACTTTGAGGTGTTTTTATATCTTTTCTGGAACTAACCTATTAACAAGTTGCCACAGTGCGAGTTTCTTGTTTTCTTCAGTTTTTGGTTCCAGAAAGGCAGAAAATCAATATTCTCAGAATTGGACGGACAAAATCCAAAGTCAATAACTTTCCGTGAAGGACACGAATCCAGAAGGAGGGACGGAGAGGCACCCGGAGGGTGGCAGACAGGCGGCCAAGCCCTGGCCTGCTGGGAGGTGTGGGCCCTCTGGCCACCTCCTTGGCCTCCCCCTTCACCTATAAGAAGCCTCCGACCCAAAAATCCTAGGGCATCTAGAAGAAATCCACGAAAACCTCCATTATCACTTTGCCACCGAAAGGGAGATTCGGGGGACAGAAAGTCTCTGTTCCGGCACCCTGCCGGGACGGGGAAGTGCCCCCGGAGCCATCTCCATCGATCTCCTTCGCCATCTTCATCACCATTGCTGATTCCCATGATGATGAGGGAGTAGTTCTTCCTCAGGGCTAAGGGCTCTACTGGTATCTATGTGTTCATCTCTCTCTATGCATGATCTTGTTGTGGTCATGAGCTTTGTAATCAAGTAGATCTACCTTGCTACTCAAGTGCTTCAATAGATCTCTACTCTCCCCATGTGTGTGACCGTGACAACGTGCACGCCATGGTGACACTTAGGTTTGAGTCTACATAAATACTCTTTGTGCTTTAATAGATCTATGCTTTTCCCCACGTGTGTGAAAGTGACAGCGTGCATACCGTGTGTGGCACTTTGGCTAGATTGAATATTTGTTATGAGTTATATTTGGAGTTGGATGTCTCTATGAAATTGTGGTGTTTGTTGGAACCATCTAGTTCTCAAGGTGATAGTGTGGGGTTATCTAGATTGGGGAAGGCGGACTTTGAGGAGTGTTGTTATAGCCCTACCAATGATTAGAGTGTCCAACCGGAGAGTAGTTAAGAGTAGTATCATGAAGATAGGATATTTATATGAGAGAGTGTTCACTAGTGAAAGTATGATCCCTAGGCCTTGTTTCTAAACATTGAAACACCGTTTGCATCTAGATCTATTGCATGTTTGCTTGCTTTAGTATTTACCTCACCGTCGAGCTATTTTCTGGCACTCACACATGTTACCCCACGTCAACAACAAGTCATAAGCTATTTTCTGGCACCGTTACCACTTGTATTTCACTATCTCTTCGCTGAACTAGTGCACCTATACACCTGACAAGTGTATTGGGTGTGTTGGGGACACAAGAGACTTCTTGTATCTTGATTGTAGGATTGCTTGAGAGGGAATACCTTTGACCACTTCCTCCCTGAGTTCGATAAATCTTGGGTAATCCACTTAAGGGAAACTTGCTGCTGTTCTACAAACCTCAGCACTTGGAGGCCCAACAACTGTCTACAAGAATAGAAGTGCATAGACATCAAGCTATTTTCTGGCGCCGTTGCCGGGGAGGTAAGGTAAAAGGTACTCACATCCTCCGGTGTGAGTGCTCGAAGTTATTTCCTTTAGATTCTACAATTTTGTCTTTTTGTTTCTTGTTTTCACTAGTTAGGCTTAATGGAAAACAACAAAAAAGTTAGAGAGCTTTATAGTGTTTATCTTGAGTTAGTACATGAAGTGTTTGAAGAGAAAATTAAAAAACCTATGGAACTTTATTTTCATGCTAATGGCAATGTTTTTAGTATGAATTCTTTGAACACTATTATTGCTAATGCTATGGAAAAGTCTAAGCTTGGGGAAGCTAGTTTTTATGAAAATGATCTTTTTAGTCCCTCGGCTTTGGAAGATAGATATTCTATTGCTTATGATGATACCAAACCTCCAATATATGATGATTACAATAATGAATATGATATTTTAAATCCACCTACTATTGAGGAGAAAATTGATTGTGATTACAATCTTCCTCCTATATTTGATGATTATGGTGATGAGAATAATAATGATAGCTATTTTGTTGAATTTTCTCCCACTACAATTAATAAGAATGACTATGCTTATGTGGAGAGTAATAATTATTATATGCATGTGGCTCATGATAAGAATGTTTTATGTGATAGTTATATTGTTAATTTTATTCATGTTGCTACTGAAAGTTATTATGAGAGAGGGAAACATGGTTTTATCTATCTCAACAATATTAAGTCTCCCCTCTTTATGTTGAAAATTTTGAAGTTGCATTTGTTTTACTTTCCTATGCTTGTTACTTTGTGCTTTAATGACTTGTTTCTTTACAAGATTCCTATGCATAGGAAGTGTGTTAGAATTAATGTTCTTTGAATTTGCTTCTTGATGCTCTCTTTTACTTCAATTCATATTTCTTATGTGAGCATCTTCTCAAACTATCAAGCCTAACTTAAAGGCGTTAAAGAAAAGTACTTGTTGGGAGATAACCCAAGAGTTTCCTTGAGTCTTGGAAGTTATTACTTCAGTAATGACCTCTCCTTATCCTTTTTTGTTTGATTTTTGTGCCAAGAATGACCTCTAATGAGAGGGAAGTAAGATTTGGGGAGTTGCTATCCCGAAACAGATTTCTGTCCTCCACCATAAAATTCTTGAGGAGTCTCTGTAAGTAGGATTGAGCTGAAAATTTATGAATAAATCCCCCAGTATGTTAGATAACTTTAGTTAGTTCAACACTTTTTGATTTGAGCAACAGAAGGTCTTCGAAAAAATCTGTTTCTACCTACTGGTCTGTTTTGACATATTTCTACCATTATTTGCATTTGCTTCTTATTGATTCCCTTTTGGGTTATTTTTGGAAAATTGAGATTTTTGAAGGAGTTGCTACAGTATCTTGTGTCTTTGGTGAAAGTTTTCCTGTTTTGAAACTAAACCCAAAGGTCTATTATCTTTTGAATACACTAATGTTGATAATAAAGATTGTGTGAAGTTTTGTATGAAGGAAAAATTTCAGGTGTAGAGAAAGAATGATGTAATGAGATGAAGAATGGACAAAAGCTCAATCTTGGGGATGACACCCCATGTCACCCCAAGAAATATTCAAAAGGTACAAGCGTCAAAGCTTGGGGATGCCTAAGGCATCCCCTTCTTCATCAATAAAAATCTCAGGTCTTTCTAGACACTTCGTTTTTATTGTTTCATGCACAGTTGTGTTCTTCTTGGAGCGTCTTAGTTTTCATTTTTGGTTTTTGTTTGCTTAGTTTGCTTGAATAAAGTTGGTTTATCACAACACACCTTTTTGGAGAGAGACACACTTTGTTTTCATTGCCTAGAACACTCTAGTTTTCACTCTTATTGTTCTGTGTTTAGCCTTAGTTTTCTTGAGCTTTCAGCTTAGAACTTTTTAGTTCTTCTTTGTGGATTTGTGAGACAAGCTCACTGATCTTTATTGATTATTATCTTTGTGAGTTTATTAAAATAAGTTGATTGGTGTTGGAAAAGAGTAGGAAATTTCATGCTTAAGTGGTACAAAAGGGAGCTTGTTTTGACTGTGGCTTAGACTTTATCATGTCATGCTAGATCTTGTTTTGACCTTATGCTTAGTGATTATTGCTGCAGCATGACTTGTTCCAAACAATTAGGATTGCTTAATGTGCCTTGAAGAATCATGCGTTGTTTTAGCATACAGAAGCATAGTATTGCGGTATTCTCCTTTGATGCTTTGTTTGGGTTGACTTGGAACATGCTCACACCATGTTATGACTATGAACAAGTCACCATAGACTCTATGATCATTTAGTCCTTGACCTGTAGTACCACTTTATGATTTGATTAGTAATGTTTTGTTGCTCTGTATGATTATGGCCATTATTGCTCTCTTAGTTGGTTGCTCCCAGTCTTTTGCTAGCCTCCACTTGTATGAGTAAGCTCTACTCATGCTTCCAACTCCCAAGAAACCAAGTTATTCCAAAGTTTCCACTATAAACTCCTATGCATGGTGTGTTACACCATTCCAAGTATATTCTTGTTTTCAGCTATCTTCCAATTAAAAATTATTTTGTTATGTGAAAACTTAGTGATTAAAGCCCTCACAAACTTGATGGCACACTTTATATTCTTTGCCCCTAATAAACTTGAACCATTGTGTCATCTATGTTGTATATGCTTGCACTTATATGTTGGAATTAGCAGAACCGTGATGCCACGAGGAACGTTTTCAACATTGCACTTGTACTTTGTGCTCAGTTGATATCATGCTATTTTGTCTATGGATGTCACCGGTGTGAAATAAAGAGGAAACTTGTAAGTCCATGGAGTTTGTATTATGTGTTAGAGAAACGCCTGGGCCTCTAGCCTAAGCCATACCTAATCATGGTGGAAACTTGCAGCATCACCATAGTGAGCTATCTATGAAGCATCCTCAATAAAAAGCTATGCATATGGTAAATAAAAAGATTGATGAGATGCTCATTGTCTGCTTGCCTTGTCATTTTGGTTATGGGAAAGCTCCTGTACCATGTGCAAGGGGTACCGCGTTGGCGGTTCTCAATGATATGCAAATACTTACAATGACAAGAACTTACCTGGACCCAAAGTTGAGTATGCATGAGGTGTGGCCCTCGTATTCAAGGGACTTGAGATTGCCAACTTATACTTCGTCAAGCATATACTCCATCTTTGCCACTTTAACCTTAACCACTTCAAGATGCTTATGATAGGGGCAATGAGGGCTGAAAGCTAACAAGTACCATAATTTTTGGAAGCTCTTTTTGAAACTTGAAATCCCTGATTCCTTTATGAAGGGACTTTCTTCCACCATTATTTGAGTCTCCACCTTCTACCTTTAGGCACCATTAAGAGAGCATAGTTGTCATTCTGTGTGCAGTGTCCCAAAGCTTATTGATTGATGCATATTGTGATATTACTTGTTCTTGTGCTATTTGTTTCTAGTCACCCTTGTGAACTTTGAAGGTGTCCTATGCATCTATTTGCTACTCTATGAGGGACAAGCTGATTGCCACTATGCCATGTTTTCTGTATGTGAAACAAACAAACGTTTTTCAGTGCATGTTATTCATGATCTTTGTTTATAGCCTTTCATGTTGCATGCATAGTTACTATGTCCTACTGTTAGAACTCCATCTTTCATGCACATGTTTAGAGTTCTTTGATCCCAGCTTTCAATGCTTACAAATGGTTAGATCTTCATTGTGAAGGTGCATGTCACCTCAAAAATTATTCTTTTATCACTTACCTACTCGAGGACGAGCAGGAGATAAGCTTGGGGATGCTTGATACGTCGGAAATGTATCTATAATTTTTGATGCTCCATGCTTGTTTTGTATCTACTTTGTTTTGCTTTCTCTATACTTTGAGGTGTTTTTATATCTTTTCTTGAACTAACCTATTAACAAGTTGCCACAGTGCCAGTTGCATGTTTTCTTCTTTTTTTGGTTCCAGAAAGGCAGAAAATCAATATTCTCGGAATTGGACGGGACAAAAGCAAAAGTCAATAACTTTCTGTGAGGGACACGAATCCAGAAGGAGGGACAGAGAGGCACCATAGGGTGGCCAGACCCCCTGGGCGCGACCAAGCCTGGCCCGCGCCTGGGGAGGGTGTGGGCCCTCTGGCCACCTCCTCGGCCTCCCCCTTCACCTATAAGAAGCCTCCGACCCAAAAATCCTAGGGCATCTAGAAGAAATCCACGAAAACCTCCGTATCACTGCCGCCACCGAAAGGGAGATTCGGGGGACAGAAAGTCTCTGTTCTGGCACCCTGCCGGGACGGGGAAGTGCCCCCGGAGCCATCTCTATCGATCTCCTTCGCCATCTTCATCACCATTGCTGATTCCCATGATGAGGAGGGAGTAGTTCTTCCTCAGGGCTAAGGGCTCTACTGGTATCTATGTGTTCATCTCTCTCTATGCATGATCTTGTTGTGGTCATGAGCTTTGTAATCAAGTAGATCTACCTTGCTACTCAAGTGCTTCAATAGATCTCTGCTCTCCCCATGTGTGTGAAAGTGACAGCGTGCACGCCATGGTGGCACTTAGGTTTGAGTCTACATAAATACTCTTTGTGCTTTAATAGATATATGCTTTTCCCCACGTGTGTGAAAGTGACAGCGTGCATACCGTGTGTGGCACTTTGGCTAGATTGAATATTTGTTATGAGTTATATTTGGAGTTGGATGTCTCTATGAAATTGTGGTGTTTGTTGGAACCATCTAGTGCTCAAGGTGACAGTGTGGGGTTATCTAGATTGGGGAAGGCGGACTTTGAGGAGTGCTGTTATAGCCCTACCAATGATTAGAGTGTCCAACCGGAGAGTAGTTAAGAGTAGTATCATGAAGAGAGGATATTTATACGAGAGAGCGTTCACTAGTGAAAGTATGATCCCTAGGCCTTGTTTTCAAACATTGAAACACCGTTTGCATCTAGATCTGTTGCATGTTTGCTTGATTTAGTCTTTACCTCACCGTCGAGCTATTTTCTAGCACTCACACACGTTACCCCACGTCAACAACAAGTCAGAAGCTATTTTCTGGCACCGTTACCACTTGTATTTCACTATCTCTTCGCCGAACTAGTGCACCTATACACCTGACAGGTGTATTGGGTGTGTTGGAGACACAAGAGACTTCTTGTATCTTGATTGCATGATTGCTTGAGAGGGAATACCTTTGACCACTTCCTCCCTGATTTCGATAAACCTTGGGTAATCCACTTAAGGGAAACTTGCCGATGTTCTACAAACCTCTGCACTTGGAGGCCCAACAACTGTCTACAAGAATAGAAATGCGTAGACGTCAATCCGTTGACTAAAACTCTCCCCAGAGCAAAACATGATCAACACCAGAACTCCATGTGTGTTAGATTTATCACTATGTAACTAGATTATTGTCTCTAGTGCAAGTGGGAGACTGAAGGGAATATGCCCTGAGAGGCAATAATAAAGTTGTTATTATGTATATTCCAAGTATATAATAGATGTTTATTTTGCATGCTATAATTCTATTAATACGAAAACATTAATACATGTGTGTTTAATAAACAAATGGCAAGTTCCTAATTATGCCTCTCTTATAAAATAGCTTGGTGATTAACAGATGATCAAGGTTCCCTTATCATGGACATTGGATGTTGTTAATAACGAGGTCACAAAATTATTGGAATGGTGTGATGAACATTCATCCGAAGTATAGCATTACGATCAAAGTCATTGTGTTTATATTGCCATAACATCATACGAAGTAATCCTAATCCTTATACCATGAGATCATGTCAATCACTAACACTAGACGAGTATCTTGATAACATCAAACGTCACACCGTAACAGGGTGACTATAAAGATGGGTTCAGTGCTACGAAGGTGTTATGTTGAGGCCCATGGATCAAGAGTGGAATTTTTCCATCCTGATGACGGATATATATATACTCTGGGCCCTCTCGGTGATATCACATTGGTTATCTTGCAAGCAAGTGATTTGATCACTAGAATATTATATCACGAGAATAAGAAAAGAGTACATGTCAGCAACAAGATCAAACTAGGTATGAAGATACCGATGATCGAATCTCGGACATGTAATATACTGCGAGACAAAGGTATTAAGACTCTAGCGTAAAAGTTTCTAACGATCACAAGAAGTCATCGTTGAATGTGTGGGAGTCAGTATGGATCTACAGGTACCACTTCTAATTATTTATCTGAGAGGGGTCTCGATCATGTCTCCATTATTCGCGAACCGTAGGGTGACACACTTAAGAGACACCGACACCATTTGGAACAAATAGTTAAAAGATTTACAAAGCGCAGGAATTTATTTCACTAGACACCGGAATTGTTTTGGGTGAAATTGCTGAAACTGTTTATGCATGTGAAATATAATACTAGCAAAGGGTTTTATATGAATGTTTGTCCATTAATATAATGGATAGAATTATGAATAAATAAATAAATAAATAAATAAAAGGAGTTTTATTTAAAGAGAGATTGCATTAAATTTGGTGGAAATTTAATGGGATTTTTTAAGTGGGATTTTGAGTGGAGAAGTGAAGAGGAATTTTGTGAGTGGGAGCTCCACCCATATGAATGGAGGAGGGCAAGGGGCAGCCCCCATGCGCCGGCCACCCCCTTGGGGTTCCCCCTCCTCCTATATAAGGCCTCCCTCTCTCCCTCTCACACTCACACCTCCTCGTGAAGGATATCTCTCCCCTCTAGTTTATTCCCCATGGTCTCGGACTAGCGAGATACATGTTCCCGGTGGCTTTTCGTTAAGAAAGAGTTGTTTCTTCCGCTGCATCGCTGGAGCGAGGAGGCGGAGGTTTCTCGGTGGCTTGGACGTGTGTGCGAGCACGGATGCGCTGCTGATTTGCGGCTGTGGACTTCTTCTTGATCTTGAGATCGGCAAGCGTTCGTCTACATCATCCACGAGTACAACCTCGTTAAACTTTGTCAGTCTACAAGGGTATGTTCTCTATGGATGTATATCCACTCGTTGCTTGTATCTAGTAGATAGATCTGGGTACATAGTTGTTCCCATCGTAGGAAATTTTTTGTTTTCTATGTTGCGAACCCTACAAAAAGTTGTTTTAATATCGAGGTTATCTAGGAGCTAAAAGAATTGTTTCAGAAACCATCATGTGTGATATATATTACGATATATGAAAGAATTTTTTGGTTTCAATATGATAGAGTATAATATATGTTCTCATATTGGATGAAATTTGCGAAGGTTGGAGATGCTAGACATCCTAATCCTCCAAAAGGGTTTTGGAGAGTAAAATTATACTCGTGATTCACCTTTGTAAGCTATATTAGCTTTATCGTGAAAGTTATCATGATAAGGATGAATAGAAGATGTAAGTAAAATGTTTACTACACTAAAAGATTACTAAAGAATGGATTTTGAAAGAACGCCAAACATTTGATGATGGTGATCTACTTCAAAGTGCAAGTCCAAAGGTATTAGTATTTGACTATACACGCTTTGGACTATGTGTCATATGTATGACGCCACAGTTGATATTGATAGATTCTTTTAAAAGGAAAAGGAAATTATGAAAGAGAATCTATAAAATTGTAACACCGCGGTTCTGAAAAGACCGTGGCTTCTATGTGACATGCCAATCCCTGGATCGGTTCATTGGCCCACAATAGAATGAGATGAATAACATAGAAAAATATCCGTGTATCATAAATAACGAAGATCCAGAGTACCATTATTACAATAAAAGCTTAGCCCAAAGCTAGCTCAAATTATTCAGGTAGCAACATAAATAAAGCAAATCCCCCATTCTTCAAATTGCCCACAAGTGAACAAGTGCCGAGTGGAGTACCGTGGCCTATATCGATTACTCAGAAACGGAATATCCTGCAACATGAAACGTAGCAGCCCCGAAGGGTCAATACATGGAATGTATGGCAAGTAGAGCTAGTAAAGGAGACAATACTACTAACATCTACATGCATATTTGGCAAGTGGAGCTGTGTCTGGCTTGCATTTGCAAATAACTTTGTCCTACTTTCATAAACAGTTTTTGATTTTCTTTGAAAAGATCCCAATTAAGTTAACCCAACATCATTAAAACAATTATGAAATTGGAATGAGCGAGAAACATGTCATGGAATCAATATCAAGCAACTCAGTTGTCCATAACCGGGGACACGGCTAATCGATTAGATTATACACCCTGCAGGGGTTAGTATTACCCATGTGACTTGGCCAGCCCAGCTCGTACCATCACTCTCATTTTGGGTGATGATAGGGAGAAGTCCAAGAAGAGACCGTTCGGGAAGTAGCTCCCCAATCCCGACGCGCACCGATCCAACCTACCAAAATTCTACATCTCTGGATACGCGGGTTCGGATTACCACAACCTACTAAGTCCAACCAACTGCCCATTCCATTATTGGCACATGGTTGTACACGTAAGCTACACAATAAAGAAGCCAATCATCCTCTCTTGATACCTGGGTGCCTTTCCGCAATGAAACCACCAAAAATTATCAATCCCATCACACCCAGGAGATTCATTGATTAAGTTGTTTTAGTTTTTGCAAAACAACTCATTTAGAAACAACTTTCAGTGATGTAACCCAGCCCTCGTTCATCATAGCATGGCTAAGCACATCTACCAACGGTGGTTCATCTACAAGAAAAGCCCTACCACATAATAGGACATAGCATAGCGATAGTATCATGCTACACATGCATCTACAAAATACACGACAATGCATTGAAAATAGTAGGACGATATCATGAACAAAGTAGCATCTACTTGCCTTGGTTGTAGCGGTCGGAAGAACAATCCACACACGAGCAAGCGTTGCACTCGTCACAATCTACACGATACAATTGCAATCATAAACAAACAATCCACAAGCATATACAACAAATATGATGCATGAAGGTATGCAAGGCAAGCGAATTGGTGCTACAGCTGCACCACATAATCCTATTCAATAATACTACTGATTGCATGCATGGAAAATAGTTTTAGCGCTAGGAAAACTATTACGCAAAAAGTAATGCTCAAAACTAGAGCTAGAACTCAAATAATTCACTACCGGTAGTGTACTATTTGTAAAATCTTGGGAAAATTCTACCGCAAAGGCATCGCTGATTAGGAACAATACCAACTGGAATTACTCAAAAAGGAATTATAAAACTCTCCGAGTAATTAAAACACTCCAGAAAGCCACTAGACAGTTTCTGCAGAAGTTTTTACTGTAAGCCTATCTTTTTAATTCATGATGAGATTCCCCTCGTTCCACTGAATCCAGGGACATATCATACGCGATTTTTGGAGCTACGGATCTTTTTCTACGAATTTATTACTCCAAAAAGGCCACTAACTAGTTTGATTAAACTGTACTAAATCTTGCTGCAAAAGTCTGAACCAAAGGTACAGCAAGATTCTACACGACTCACTGAATCTACACAAATTTTATTTGCAATTTTTGGCCAAGCGGTTTAATTTCTACGCAAATTACAAGTTTCTATCGAAATCTGTCAACTAAAACGATTAACGAAAATAACCAATAATCGTTCGTTGACTGGTCAACGATTCATCGACTGGCGCTGACTGGGCGTCTGACTAGTCAACGCCTGAGTCTGACCGGTCAACGGCTGGTCTGAACTACTGATCTGAAATCTAACGATGGCTGCAGACTTACCGGAGACAAACGGCGAAACGAACTCCGGACGGTGCGGCGATCGGTTCCGGCGACGGTGGTTTCTGTGCGAAAGGATTGTGGTCAGCGTTCGGATCAAAACGGTCAACACGACGGCGACGCGTCGCGCGGCAGCGGCGCGGCAGACGGACGAAGCGGGCGCAAGCGCAGTGGCGCGTGCGTGCGTGTGTCTGTAGCAGGCAGGTAGCACAAGGCGCGCGGCAATGGCGCGGCGTAAGCGCGGTAAGCGCGCGCAAGCGCAGCGGCAGCGGCGGCGACGGCGCGAGCGCGCGGCAGCCAGCGGCAGCGCGAAGCAGCAGCGGCGGCTGCAGCGGCAGCAGCGTGGCGCGCTGCGCTGCAGCGGCGCAGTGCGGGTGCTGGTGGCGCGGGGTACTGGCCGGCGGCGAGCTCTGGCGCCGCGGCGGCGTGGAGGCCGAAGGGAGGCGGCGCGATCGCGGGGGGGGGGGGGGGGTGGGGGGGGATCGAGGCGGCGGGGTGGCGGCTCGGTTTACGAGGCAGGGCGGCGGCGGCTGCCCCTTTTGTGGCCCCACGCGGTCCTAGTCCGATTCGGCGCGCAGTTGGAAAAAGACTCGGAAAACGGCCCGATTTTCGGCCCGTTTTTCTAACGTTTAATCAAACGGCCGTAACTTTTCCGCACGAGCTCCGAATCGAGCGATTCTTGCTCCTACGGTTTTGTAAAATAGAGGGGAACAATCTAGGGTCAAGGGTTGAGTGAAACCTCTAGGCTACAAGGGTGAGCAACACTAGTTCTTCTAATGCCTCCCGCAGGAGCCTCGTAGTAAAATAGAATAGGGTTTTGAAAATAGCGTTTCGCCGATTCTTTTCAATCGACGGTTTTGCATGGAAGAGTATGATGCAATGATATGCAAGACCAAATCTAAAATTTGGGATGTGACAAGAATATTTGGCAGACTGGAAATGTCTAGCTAAGGTATATAGATGATATACATATTATGATTGTATTCTTTACTTGTTAAAACAATGTGGTTCTTGGGTATTGGATACCGAATTGGTTGGTATGAAATGTCATACAAAACAACACAATTTATGAACTACAATGGCCTAAGTAACTAGCAAGATAATATGTGATGATGTTCATCGAAAACAAACAAACTGTTGTTTGTATTTCTCCTTGACATCAAAGCTTTCCTTCAAGATTTGTTTTAATAATTGTTATTTAAATCAGGTATTATGAGAACAAAGATTGTTCAAATAATTACTGTATTTCATATAAGATGGATGATTTAGAAATCTAGTTAGAGAAATCACGTCCATAAAACCTAATGCTAAAATGTCGTAAGACAAATGATTGAAAGATCACTTACAAAGTGACATCACCGTTTAAATTATTTTGGAAAGAAAAACATGAAGAAACTCCATGTTGATGGATTTTGGAATTTTTGATTTTGAACGAATGACGCTTATGAGACTTTCCTTGGGATAATTACAACTCCATTCATAGGCCAAGAGGAATGGACGACTAACTTATTGGACATTGTGCATATTGATGTTTATAGTCCATTATGTGTAGCCCCGTGCGGTGGATCTTCCAACTTCATATGCTTTCTCTAGGAATTTGAGTGAATATATTTGTATATTTACTTAATAAGAAAGAAGTATGAAACATTTGAAAATTGTTCAAAGACTTTCAAGATAAAGTGGAAAATCATTGTAACAAGAAAATAAAGAGTTTATGATTCGATCATAAAGGAATATATTTGAGTTACAAGTTTAGAAAAACACCTAAGATTTGAGGAATCATTCCATATATTTGCATTTCCCGATAAACCATAGGAATGTGGTATGTTCAAGAGATCAAATTGAACATTTTTTGACATGGTAAGATCAAAGGTTTCATTTATAAAACTTCTATTATATTTTAAGGATTAAAATCTTTAGAGACTACCGCTTTTACACTAAAAAGAGCACCATCATGATCCATTGAAATGACACCATAAAGGTTATGGTTTGGGATAAAACCCGAGTTGTCTTTTCTTAATTTTTGGTATGCTATGCATAAGTAAAATGTTTACAACCAAAGTCGGATAAACACGTCTTTATAGGTTATCCCAAAGAATTTGTTGGGTATTCCTCCATAACACCAAGTACAACAGAGTTTGTTGCTTGAAACGTGAAGTTTCTTGAAAAAGGAATTTTTCGCAAAAGCTAAGTGGGAGGACAATAGAATTTTGATAAGGTTAATAAACCTTAGCTATATGTGCTGAGTTGTGCAGTGCCGGAAAATGTTCCGGAGGCAGGCACAATGCTCATGGCTCATGTGCCTCGAAGGTTGTGGTCACAGAGGTCTAAGTTCCTATTAAACCAAGTAGGTCGGATAAAGAATCAATTACTAAGATTTGAGAGTAAATCATTATTGTTTGAAAATGATGAACCGACTACATGCAAAGAAGAATGATGGACCCTGACTCTGTCAAATGGCTTGAAGCCATAAAATCCGTGATAGTTCCAAACACGAGAAATCAAGTTTTTTTTAACTTGGAAGACCCTCCGGAAAGGTGTAAAAACCTATCAGAAGTATTTGGATCTATAAATAAACAGACATGGATGTTTCACATCTATGAAATAGTAGACATGACGTAAAATATTTTACGACAATGTTCAAGGAGTTGACCATGACAAAGATTTAATCTTTCATAGCGATATTTAGTCTGGACAGATTAATGTAGCAACCACTACATATAATTTTGATATATGGTAGTTGAACAAATAAAATAAAGTTCTTCTAATAGAATGGTTACCTAGGACGTGTACATGACACGATCCAAAGGGTTTTGTTAAATTCAAATGATGCTAAAAGGGCATGCAAACTTCAATGGTTCAAGTAAGCATCACGGAGTTGGAATCTTTACCATGATGAAACTGATAAAGGAGTTTAATTTTATCAGAGACGATAAAGATGCTTGTATTTGCAAGTAAGTGGGAGCGCTGAGACACATTTCTAATACATTATGTGTAGGATATTGTTGATTGAAAATGATGTATCTTTTATTGACAAAGGTTAAGAATTTCATTTTGCTGAAAGACTTAGACAAAACCCAAATATTAGGCATGAATATCTATATGGATAGATTGTGACGCTAACATGGTTATGCCAGACGTACATATATGAGGTATTGAATGGGTTCAATATGGAAACAATGAGAAAAGGTTCTTGTTGCATGGAAAAGAATTGAATCCAAATTTAAGTGTATTGACACTTGGTAAGTGAAACAAGATTCAAGTGCTTGGACACTTGGTGAGTGAAATCACAAGAATATTTTGATCAAACATACTGTGATATGTACACATCCAGATATGTCCTATGCTCTAAATGTTATGAGCATATACCGGAATGACTCATAAGATGATCATTGGACGATAGTAAGGATATTCTTATGTTCTTCTAGAAGAACTAAGAATATATTTATGTAGAGGTGACAAACAGTTACAAATAGTTCATTGTAAAATGTTACATTGATACTAAGTTTGTCACAATATACAAGATTAAGTTTATCACAATTTAAACTATGGGTGACACAATGTAATGGAAAATAGATTCCATGATGGATTTAGATGAATGCAAAGTTAAGACATTGTGATGGATACTACAACAAAAGGCTAAGTGTATGACTGCTATAGTAGCAGCAAAGGAGGGCATTTGTGTCAAGTAGTTTGTTATCAAACTAATATATGGTTCACAACGGGCTAACACTATAAAGATATGTTGCATGACAATAATATCGATATGATTTAACCCCAAGGAACTAAATGTCTTGTCAAAAGACCAAATTTATACAATGCCATCTCATTTGAGAATGAGTGATGCGTGGAGACGCAAAGACATGCAAATACACACGGACCTGAATGTGTCAGATCCGAAGATTATGTTAACCACCAGCAATCACGTATTTGCAACACCAGAAAGCCATAGGTGTTCAATACGCAAAGTTTTCAAACTAGATTATTGACTCTAGTGCAAGTGGGGTACTGAAGGGAATATGTCCGAGAGGCAATAATAAAGTGGTTATTATCTTATTACTTGTTTATGATAAATGTTTATTTTGCATCCTATAATTGTATTAATATGAAAACATTAATACATGTGTGTTTAATAAACAAATAGAAAGTTTCTAGTTATTCCTCTCTTATAAACTAGCTCACTGATTAACATGATGATCAAAGGTTTCCTGATCATGGACATTGGATGTTGTTAATAATAATGTCACAACATTGTTGGAATAATATGATGAACATTCATTCGAAATATAGCATTACGATAGAAGTAATTGTGTTTATATTTCTATAACATCATACGACGTAATCCTAGTCCTTAGACCATGAGATCATATCAATCACTAACACTGGAAGAGTATCTTGATAACATCAAACGTCGCACCTTAAAAGGGTGACTATAAAGGTGGGTTCAATGCTACGAAGGTGTTATGTAGAGGATCATGGATCAAGAGTAGAATTTGTTCATCCCGGTGACGGATAGATATACTCTAGGCCCTCTCGGTTATATCACATTAGTTAGCTTGCAAGCAAGTGATGTGATCACTAAAATGTTATATCACAAGAACGAGAAAAGAGTACATGTCAGTAACGAGATCAAACTAGGTATAGAGATACCGATAATCGAATCTCGGACATGTAATATATCGCGAGACAAAGGGATTGAGTTACATGCGTAAAGGGTTCACACGATCACAGAAGTCATCGTTGAATGTGTGGGAGTCAGTACGGATCTCCAGGTCCCGCTGCCGATTATTGATCGGAGAGGGGTCTTGATCATGTCTGCATTATTTGCAAACCGTAGGATGACACACTTAAGGGATACCGGCACCATTTGGAGCAAATAAGATACCAGATAAAGAATTACAAAACGCAGAAATTATTTCAATGGAAACCAAAATTATTTCAGATGAAATTGCTAAAACTGGTTCTGCATGTGATATTGAAATGTTGCAAGGGGTTTTATGTGAATGTTTGTTAATTAATGTAATTAACAAAATTCTAAATAAAATAAATAAAAGGGTTTTATTAAATGAGAGCTTGCATTAAATTTGGTGAAAATTTAATGGAGGTGAGTGGAATTTTGAGTGAAGGCTTTTTATGGGAGTGGGAGCTCCACCCACATTAATGTGGAAGAGGTGGGGGCACCAACCATGGCTTCCACGCCATGGCCCTTGGTCTGCCCCTCCCTATAAAAGGCCCCCTCTCCTCCTCTCATCTCACACTCCTAGCGAAGGATCTCTCTCCCCCCTTTAGAATTTCCCCATGGTTTGGGATCAGCGAGATACATGTTTCCGTTGGCTTTTTTAGAAGGATTTGTTGCTTCCGCTGCTTCGTTGGAGCGAGGGCGCGGAGGTTGTCGGGATACCCGAACGTGTTTGCGATCATGGATGAACCACTGCTTTGCGGTGCTGAACTTGATGGTGCTGGACCTGCTGGATCAGATGGACTTTATCACGATCTTGAGATCGACAAGAGATCAACTACATCACCAACGAGTTCATACTCGAAAAAGCTTTTCGATTTTCGAGGGTATGTATTTTATGGATGTATATTCACCCATTGCTTATATCTAGATAGATGGATCTTGGTTCTTATAGTTCCCATCTCAGAATTTTTTTTGTTTTCTATGCTGCAAACCCAACAACAGCGTGTAAATCTACGAGCGCCCCGGAATCAAAGGCGGCAACACACCCGGTAACTCCGGCGGGTTCGGCCACCACCAGGACAGTGGGCGCTCGCGCACCTCTTCTCTCCTGGCGTCGGGGTTGCCACGGAGCTTGTCGGGCAGCCGCCGACGGCCAGGCATGGTGGTTTTGTGCTGGGGATGGCATGGGTCTGGTCGAGGATATCTCGGCACCCTCCTCTTTTTATGGCGGCACCTGGACGCGGCGGAAAACACCCATAACTCGTGGAAAGCGGTGGAAAAGAAAGAAGACGACGGCGCAACGGCGGGAAGACACTGGAAATACACCGACATTGACGATGGTCAAGCACAGACAGATAGGTCACACCGCTAAGCGCCGTCGGCCGGACAGACCGGACTCCGATCCAAAAATGACCGTGGCCCGATCTAAATAAACAGAAACGGACTATTTAGAATGACCAGATGGGTCGAGCCGGTGAAGATGCGCTCAGACAAGAATCATGTGCGCGTACGCTGTGGTCCTATGTCAGTTTATTGTTTTCGTCCTACGTGAGTCTAACCAAGCACGCAAAATTATGAGAGCGTAGCAGGTAGGAATCAGTCAATGATCCACTTGCCCTGATAAATTTGATTAAAAGTACACAAGTGGCAAGCACATCCACATGTCCTTGTCTAGGTTGGACGAAAAATGATACTTCCTCCGTTTTAAAAGATTATAAACACACAAATTTAAATGAAGCCTACCAATTTCATTTAAATTTTGGATAGTTTACATCAGATTTAAATGAAATTTAAACTAAATTAAAAAATAGCCTAACCCTAACCCTAATCTTCATCGGAGTCCAAGGTGACAATGATGCTAACCTCCCAAGCTGACCACCGCAATGTTGTTGCGATGTTGTGGTGACAAAGGAGGAGGCGCCGCCATGTTCTGCGATGCCCGCAAGGCGACCTAAAAGCCCATTGTGTCCTCTGGTTATCAAAAATCGTGCTTGGGGAAAATATAGTCGATCGACAGTCGACACAACCGGTGCATCCTCTTTTGGTTCCAGCTTGGGGATTCGGAAGGCCAACCCTCTAGTGCTAGCGAGCACATCCACTAATACAACCAAAATGTGTCTATTTTTGCAATCACTTTGTTCATAGTTTTGTGCGGAATATCAAAACTTGCAATAAAAGTGTTGGAACCGGCGTTCTTTTTAGCAAAATAATCTTTTGATTTTTTCATGCAGAAAAAGAAGTATATGAAAAAGAGTTATTATGCGAAAGAAGCCCAGCGGGCCAAAAGGGAGAGAAAAAAGATCAATGTAAGGCCCTGAAGCCCTTAATGACACGCCTGCCCCTCTAGGCATGTGGCCATAGGGTTCTAGGCCCTCAGACCTCGCATTGGCTTCTCCTTCGACATACAGCTATATATGTGAGAAAAACTCATCGTCTCGGGAGCAGAGGGTCTTTCGCAAAATAGAGAGCCGTTGATGCCCATATCTTCTTTCTCGGATCAGATTGGCTCCCTCTCTCTCCCTCTCACACTTCACTCTGGAGAGATGGATTTTGACGCCGTCTTCAACACCATCATCTCCAATCCAATCAACATTGGCATGTCGTCATCTCTCATCACCATGTGTGAGTAGTTATCTCTATGCATATAGGTTAGATGGGAATTGAATGAGATTGATCATGTAATAATGCATATCCACTAGGATTTGATATGTCTGTCTTGAAGATGTACTTGTACGATTGGTAATGAACTTTTTCTATGCGTAATGCTTGTTAGTACGGTCTAATTAACATTATTTCAGTACCTAACTTTTATTGCCCCGTCGTATGTAAGAGTTTGGTATTTATCTGCATAGCGTATTACATGTTATAACATGGAACCTGAGACCCGGATGATGATTATAGCATGTTGTTGAGCATAGTGGTGGCACATATCCCGGTGGCAGGCCTCAGCGGCATACTAGCATAGCCCACTAACATAGTGTGCGAGGGAAGATAGCTAGCGAAGTAGTTGTATGTCGTTTATGCTCATTGTGGAAGAGCATGTCTCACCAATTGATGTTGTATCTGCAATGAGGATCGTCCATCACCTCCATTGAGAACAATTGCCGATGCCGGTTGATTTCCTCCCAATGCGTGTGACCGGTGCAGAGCGACGGACGAGAACATTGTCATCACTCATACACCAGCCTTTCGGTAGGTTGGTGTCCAACACCATGAGGATGTCGAACTCCAGGAACTTGCACGACTAGTTGGCGGTAAGGATCATTGTCCTCTAGCTGCTCGAGTCAGCCTCATGTTGTTCATGACAACGCGGGTGGTAGGCGAGGAGAAGGCGGGGAGGAGAGAGGCATGGAGAAGTGGTGGTGGCCGATGTGGTTCATCGGGAGGGGCGGATTAAAGCACAAGAAGGATAGTTGGGGACGGTGGGTCACCAACATTAATGTCATCGTGAACATTAATGCTAGCGACACATCGAGAAGGCGCATTGTCAGAATGGGAACCGATGAGGTGGGTGGGCGCATTAAACAAAGCTAATAATCGACATCCGAGTCGACGAAAAGTTGGGCCAGCATGTTGGAGTCCTACTTGGCAGGCGTGCTCGACACCCCCGAACCCACGCCAAAGGTTGGGGGCGCACAAGGGGGTACCAGACACTTTTGGGGGCTATCTAGATTGATGCGGCATTGTTGTAGACCTTTTCATGTCTAGACCCTCACCAGAGCGATGTGGGGATGTTGAGGCTAGTGGAGGAGCTCTTAGAGCATCACCAACTACATTCCCCAAAGGCATCCCTAAAGAGCCATTGGGCGCGACATGGCCCCCATAGCCCGCTTTCACCCGATTCATCTCAATATAACGCCCAATGCTCCCAGGTCATTCCCACCCCGTAAGGGCCCTCATGGGAGCACAAATGACAAGCGGTGTCACGTCATACCGACCCACATATCATACCCCCACATGGTGCGCGTGAGCATAAGGATTTTTTGTGGTGTCGTTCCGTGTGCGCCGTGCGTCATAAATTGTAAAGTGCTCTAATATGTAGTAAAATAAAAATGCTTCACATAATTAGTAAAATGTTCCACATTGTAAAATGTTTCACATATCTAGTATAATACCCCCATATTAGTTAAATGCCCCACATATGTACGAAAATGCTCCAAATATATAGTAAACGCTTACATATGTAAAATGCTCCACATATGCATTTGAGAATAGTAAACTTGATATTTTCAGTTATGGCGCCATTTTGGTGGCTGCGGTTTGCAATTAGGTTTGAGACTATTTGTGTTATGATTTCAAATTGCAAAAAAAAGGTTGAAAAGCCTATCATGAGCCACCTATGGACTGCGGGATGGGGACAAGCGTACCCTATAGGCGGCCGACGCACCTCGTAGGAATGAACCGCGGGTACATGGTAGGAGATTATGAATGATCCGCAGGTACAAGGTGGGAGATGTTCCATTTTTTGAAACAACTTGTCTGGTTGAACCGGTCTCCTATAATAGTAATACTCTCTTCGGTTCATACTAATGATCTTACTTTTTCTAGATTCATACGTATCTAGTTAAGTATTTACTCTAGATATTTTCGAATCTAGACAAAGGTGAACCCATTAATATAAACCCGAGGTGATATATTAAAAAAAACACGCATGATGGACCGCTCCGTACGCCATATGCATCAACAAGTTATTAGTAGCGATGGACCTTGAAAGGAGAGGAGGTTCGTGGAGGATAGAGTCGAATACAAGGCTACCCTTTAATCTCTTGTCGCACCTTAATCTGGAGAGCTCCCGGCCCAATTCTTCCATTCATTAATTTGTTCTTTCCAGGTATAGTTCAGATTTAATCCTCGTGTTCTATATTCATAATCATACTACCACTGTTGAAGTAGAGACTAATCTCTGGTGGTTCGCTTCAGGAACGAGGAGATGGAGGCCGCCATCAGTGCTTCGCAAGGAGCCATGCGATCCCTTCCTGGGAAGCTGGAGTCTTTGCTGTCGGGAGCCGAGTACGGGCTGCGGGCGGAAGAGAAGAACAAGATCCGGATCCTCCAAGGCGAGCTCCAAGGAATAATAGTCAACTACCTAATGGAGCCATCGGAGGTGGAGTCCCCTGCCTTGACGGCCAGCTCCTGGATGACGGATGTGCGCGACCTGTCATATGACATCGACGACTTCATCTACGAGCTCGCCCACGTCGGCGGCGGCGGTGCCAGGATCAGCGTCGTCCGGAAACCGCCCCGCATCAAGATATCTCGGTTCCCTGAGAGACCGAAACGGCGCCAGTGGATCACCGAGGAGATCTCGGGATTCAGGATTCGAGTGAAGGAAGCAATTGAGTGGCACAAAGAGTATCTGGGTAACTGCAAGTGGCGGCCTAGCAGCAGCAGTCTGGGTATGGACAGCCGGCCCCTTCCATCACCATGTAGCGAGGAGGAGGCTGGCATTCGCCTTGTAGGTATGGACAGCTCCGTCGAACAGCTTTGCGGCTTGCTGGCTAATGATGGGCGACAGCCAGAGCACAGGGTGGCGTCCATTGTTGGAACTGGTGGGGTTGGTAAGACCACCCTTGCCAGAGAAATGTACCGCAAGCTTGGAGGTCAGTTCGAGTGCCTGGCTTTTGTGCGGACATCGCCAAAACCAGACACGAAGGCGCTCCTCCACAGCATACTCTTGCAGGTTCAACGGCACCAGCTCCCTGACGCTTCTGATGATGTGCATAAACTGGTCTTCAAAATCAACACACACTTACAAGATAAGACGTACGTATTCCTCTTTTGAGTTCCTATATGTTTTCGAAATACTGCCTCTGTTCTCCATCAGTAGGCGTCTACGACATACCCTGAGATTTAACTTTGACCAAAAACCAGTCCACTTGTACGTGGTTTATGTTATACAGAATTGATATATATTATTGTGATCACATTCGAATGTTTGATACTTCCTCCTTTCAGAAATAAGTGACTTAGATTTTGTCTAGATACTCTCCCTCCTTTTAGTGTATAGATATATTTGAATCTAGACAAATGCAAATACTTATTTCTGGATGGAGGGAGTATAATTTTTTTTGCCACATAAGCCACATCTTATGGGAGCTAATTAATCTTTGTCAAATCTAAAAGGTGCACTCCTAATTAACCAGGACAAAGGTAATATATAACTGCAAAATATGCATACATATAGGGATTCTCCTATATAAGTTGCTTTTATTGTAGCTACCGAACACCCTCATCACTTGCTTTCATTATGCCATACCTCATTCTCTTCACATGGCTACATGAATTCAAGTTAAAATAAAGCTGATGCCATCAAGGCTTTCTCATATTTGCATATTCCAAATGCTTTAAGTCTCAAATGACAAAACCTATTTAAATCTGCTTCTGCAGCTGAGTTCTTTGTGACAAACACTTCCTTAATAGATCTCATATGGGTAAGTTTTGACGGCCTTTTTCGGGTTAAAAGTTGCCATGTAATAATTTGTGAGTTACAAGGCTATTAGCTATATAGTTATCCAATTCAACACTAAATTTCACTCGGATGTTTTGGCGGATTTTTTTAGCTATAAGCCATCGTCCTGTAAACGGTTAGTTGCCATATTTTTCACATGTTCTCATTATCTTCGAAAACTTGTCTCAGCTGGGTGTTTTGCTGAATTTTTTGAGGCTCTAGAATTACCAAGCAAGAAGTATGTAAGTTATCGGAAAGCTCGGGAAATAGTTATCAATTTTAGAACTAGGCCTCACTAGGATGTGTTTATGTGCCAACAATATGTGATTTCCCAAACTACCTATAAGTAATTATGGACTACAAGACAGATCTTACCGCCAAACAACCATATAACTACATCATTAATATTGTGACGATTGTGACCCAAACAGTCGGGTAACTGTGTCATGGTGATCATCTAATGTGAGTTGTTTGGTAGCTATATAACTGCAATGTTGGTAACTATGATATGTTGGGCAATTATACTAGTGCCATGGTGGTAAATGTATCCAGGACAACTCGGGAACTAGATCAGTGTCATGATGATACCTCCTGGACAATAGGATAGTTACACAAGCTTTATTATGGTAGAAATAACCAAAAAAATATGGTTACTTAAAGTGCCATGACGATAACTTTAATTTGAAAGTTGGATAACAAAATTAGTTCTAAGATGGCAAGTGGTAAATACTCCCTCTGTTTCAAATTACTCCGCACGCACGCTTATTTAGGTGGGCTAGTATTCTCTTATTTTTCGTTCAAAAAATTCCCGAGATTTTTGAAATAGCTAGTACACATTTCATACTATCTAGTTCAAAAATTTTAGGATTTTTTTGGATAAAAAATAAGGGAGTACTAGCCCACCTAGATAAGAGTGCGCGCGGAGTAATTTGAAACAGAGGGAGTATAACCTAAAAAGTAGGATGGATAAATCAATTTATTGTGGTAACTAAAACATAGATAACTAGGTGACTGCATTGCCAAAACATGATAATTGTAACCTAAAAAACTAGGCAATTCCGCCAATTTCATGGTGGTAACTACAACCTTTGCAACATGATAATTACATCGGTAACATGTGGATAACTTAAGCATAGATAATTGGGTAAATATACATCGATGTCGTGTACTTTGACATATATAACAGGGTAATGACTTGGTAATCATATCAGGGCCATGGCGATAAGTGCTAACCGTAATTAGAAATTTTTGATAGCTATAGCATAGCTACGATGACAAGTACGGCAGTGGAATGTAACTACATCTACACCAGAGGTAGTACTCAACACATAGCTGCCACATATAGTAACATATTTCTGCTAGCAAACTACATATTATAGTTTCCGATGATGTAAAATTGATATTTCAAACGGAATGTGAAACAAATGATTGATTAGAAACACATATGTTCATTCACGTCAAAACACCAAATAAGTATAAATTCTCAACTACTACACCTTCATTAATTATTTCGTGGCCCCCTCACGAGTATAAATCTTCCTATGTTATATCACTTGATATGTTTGTGTAAATTTATCAAATATTTGTTATTGGTAATCCCTTTTGCATGAAAAATATTTATTGGATATGCATTAAAATCACGTCATCATCACTCCGCCAATTTACCAAGAGGGTGTTGTCCTTGTCATTTGTCATAAAAAATAACATACTACTATTTTTGGCAGGTACTTGATTGTAATTGATGATCTGTGGTCATTATTAACCTGGGATATTGTTAATCGTGCTTTGCCAAAGGGAAGTTGTTGCAGTAGAATATTAACAACAACGGAGGTTAACGTTATAGCTCAGAAATGCTGTGCAGATAACTCCAAGTGTATGTCTGCAATGAAAGAAGACAGCTCCATGTATATCCCTTCGAAGACAGAAGATAACTACAGGTATATCATCAAGAAGGGGCCACTTTGTGAAGATGAGTCAAGGGAACTATTTTTGAAGACATTTTTTGGTCAGCAGGCTGAACTTCTCCCTCATCCCTTCAAGGAAATTTTAAATGAAATTATAAGAAGAAGCGGCGGCTTGCCGCTAGCAGTTAAAATATTGGCCAGTCTGTTGGCATATCCGCCAGACAGCAGCCTAGAGGAATGGAATTACATAAAGAATTCACTACGTTCGTCCGGTTTGACCACAGATAATAGTTCGGAAGTGATAAACCAAGTTCTCAAACTTGGCTACGATAATCTTCCCCATGGTTTGAAAGCATGTATACTATATCTGTGTATGTATGAAGAGGGCCGTGTAATTTTGAAGGACGATTTGGTGAAGCAGTGGCTAACCGAAGGTTTCATCAGCGTCGTGGAAGGGGAAGATGGAGAGGAAGTTGCACGGAGCTATTTTGGTGAGCTTGTTAACAGGGGAATGATCCAACCTGTGGACATCAACTGCAATAATGAAATTCTGACATGTAGCGTCCACCACATGGTACTTGACTTTATCAGATACAAGTCCATAGAAGAGAATTTCAGCATTGCAATAGATCATTCTCAGACCACTATGAAGCTTGCTGACAAGGTTCGTCGGCTGGCCCTCCACTTCGGCAGTGTGGAAGAGGCCACACCGCCAACACCGGCGTGTATGAGACTGTCAAAAGTTCGATCACTTGCCTTTTCTGGATTTCTCAAGTGTATGCCTTCCATTGTGGAGTTCCGGTTTCTTCAGGTTCTGATCCTCAAATTATGGGCCGATCCTGATAACCGGAGTGACAGCCTTACTGGATCTGGTGACCTGAGTGGCAACATCACTAAATCTGATGACTTGAGTGACAACCTCACTGAACCAGGTGACCTGAGTTATAACCTCACCGATATTTCGAAGCTCTTCCTACTGAAATATTTTCATCTTGACGCATGTCATTTGAGTGTGGATCTTCCAACCGAGATGCAACGGCTGAAAGATTTGGTTGCATGGGAAATTGATGCCCAAGTAACATCAGTTCCGTCGGATATTGTAGATCTGCCGGGCTTGTTCTATGTGCGCCTGCCTAGCGAGGCTTATCTGCCCACTGGCATGGAGCGCATGACATCTCTTCGAACTCTGGGAGTCATTGATCTCAGCAAGAACTCAACAGGGAACGTTATGAGCCTTGGCGAGCTAACCAATCTCCAGGATCTTCGTCTGACATGTTCCACATTACAGCTTGATAACCTGGAAATGAACTTGGAAAGCCTTGGCTTGATAATTCGGAAGCTAAGCAATCTCAAATGTGTTACTCTGGCACCTGCAGTCTCCTCTCATGTAAATATTCAGGATGATGCCAGTGCTTCAAGCATGATCATTTCCTGGTATGGCTTCAGCATGCTGCCCCTTCCTCCAGCCCTTCATAGACTAGAATTGTCACGGCGTTGCTGCATCTTCTCTAGCCTACCTGAGTGGACCAAAGAACTTAAGAAACTTTGCATTTTAAAGATCGCAATTAGGAAGGTATCAAGTGAAGATGTTATTATTCTCAAGGGATTGCCTTCCCTCACTGCTCTCTCGTTGTTCATCTGGAGCGTCCCTGTAAGAAGGATCATGTTTGATGATGAGGGATTTTCGGTTCTCAAGTACTTCAAATTTGTGTGTGCTGCACCGTGCCTGGGGTTTTTGGATGGAGCAATGACCAGTGTCCAAATTCTCAAGTTAGGCTTCAATGCTAACAGATTGGAGAGATACAGCTTGGTAGATGCTAGGTTTGAGCGGCTGACTAGCCTCAAAGAGATATCCACAAAAATTGGGGGCGCTGATGCTGATGAATATAAAAGGTCTGCCATGTCGGTGTTGACTGACGCCATTAGCAGGCATCCAAGAAACCCCATGATCAATGTACAATGGGTGGACTTAAATATTTCTGGTGATGACGAGAAGTACACCGAGGCACAAAAGGAGAGATGGAACCAGACTCCGGAAAGAGAAGATTCGGAGAGACAAGATGATATGAGGTGCCACGAGATTAAGTATTCCATATCTTGTACTACTGCACTTGAATTACCTTGCAATTCAGTTCCTGCTTTTATTTTGACGACAATTTCGATGAAATATCAATGGCTTGCTTTCATCACAGGACTTATATGCCACCGGAATCCACCTCACATATGCATACTACAGGTAATCTTCTCTTCCCCTCTAATTTTGCCGTCTGTTTCCCGTCAGCTCATTGTGTTCCTGCCCTGTTGGAGGTGGTGCAAGTGGCAAAAGGAAAACCCCTTATATTGGAATGGAGGGAGATGAACAGTCTAGTAACAGGATCAAGGGATTTGAAGTGGCTGATACAACACACCAGAAGGCAGCTGGTGAAGCTAATGAATCTGGATCAAAAGAGGTACTCCTAGATTAATTTTGACAAATCTAAGACATCTATTTTGGGACGGAGGGAGTACATGACGCTGACATCCCTAGTGTACTGTAACCACAACGGCTGTCTTTATGCTGTAACTTTGGGAGAATAAAAATAATTTCTTTGAGCAAATTTCTCAGGTGGGTCCGGATAGGGTCATTGCACATAACGTACAAACTACTGAGATAGAGGAGGTGCTGGATGCTCCGGCTGCAAAGGAAGAAGCAGAACAAGAGAAACAATATCTCGATGATGAAGAGATTCGTCACATGGAAAACCGGCATGAAGCCATGGTGCTCTTCAGTCAGAAGCAATATGCAAAAGGGAAACAGAAGACAACTGCTCATGGTGAACAAGAGGTGAGGACAGCTGACGGACTTGTGGAGGAAGACGATGATAGGACAAAACTAGTTGTTCAAAGGGTGTCTATGAAGAATGGTATTTCTACCAAAGGTACATCACTCGGCATAGACTCTAGTAATTAATATTTTTACAATTGTATTTGTTCCTACACTGTCCATAATACTGGTAATATTTTTGATGCTCACATGGCTAATAGAGTAGGAGTAACCCTTCATAACAAAAAAAAATGCGATAGCAATGCTAACGTTCATGTTATTAAAACTTTATATAGTACCCACTCCGTTTTAAAATATAAATTTTTTTACTTTTGTGAAACAAATATATCTAGATGTTTTTTAGTGTGTAGTTCACTCTCTACACACTAAAAGACGTCCAGATATTTTTTTTAATAAGAGAAAAAAGGCTTGCCATGGTGATCAATCAATTGTCGTAGTAGCACTCTAACCACCACCAAAGATAGCACCTGGAATAAAAAAAGTGACGCCTTTAAGAAGGAAACAGTGCACAATCACCGCCGTCGCCCGATCAAAGATCTAGGTTTTTACCCTGGAAAAAGTCTGAACAATCAAAACAATGCCTTTAACAAGATCATTGCTAGTTATAACTAATAAATGCCAGACCTTAGGTTTTCTTCCTGAAAGTCAAAACTCGATACTCAAGGAGCACCACCAAAAATGAATTTCTCCTATGCTGGCGCCCCACTCACCAAGGCCACCGTGCAAGTCACCAAACAACAGGCTCACAAGTACCACACGTAGACAGGAACATCGCCCCGCAAGCCATATCTGGACATAGTCCTATGAAGCAAAATCTTCCTCGCATCCAAGACCTCCTTCACCATTTATCGGTCCTCAGATCGCAATCATGACATTCTCCGCCCTGTCTACTTCGTGGAAATCAAAATATCTACCTATCCCATGGTGTCAACATACAGCGAGGCTTCATGCCTCGCCCTCTTGAAGCCGTATGGCTGATATATGGGCGTGCATGACCAGGTCTCATCCAATCTAGATATCCACAGGCCTCATGCGCCACTTTATGCAGATCTCCAATGAATAATTCCTGAACTCGTTCACAACTAGATCGATGAGGGCCGAGCTCAGCAGAAGGACGCCATGCGCAACAAGAGTGCTAGAGCCACTTTATTCGAGTCCATGCATGTCCGCACATGGTCATGCAATTGTCGGATCAGGAGATTCCAGATCTTAGCATAGACATCACGATGCCCTGCACCTTGCCAGACGCCCTTGCCACGCGACGGCAGAGCGCCATCGGGCTCCTTGGGTAGCAGGGCGAGCAGAGCTCGGGCAACAAACCACCAGCCAATGGGACTGCGGGCGCGTCCAGCAGTGAGGCTAAGCAAATGGAACTATGGAAGCGGGGGTGGAACAGGAAGGTAGGGGTGGTTCGTCGCCGTCGTCGTCCGCTGGAGCGGCCTTCTTCGGCTGTGGCAGGGAATCTGGGTGCGGACGATGCCGAGTGCGGGGGTGATATAGGACGCCTCAGAGCCGCCAGAGGGCGACCCGGCAGCGGTTAACCATGTTATGTCTAGATACATTAGTTTTACAAAGCTAAAATATCTTATATTTTGGAACAGAGGGAGTACATCTTGAGAAGGGATGGAAGATAAAAAAGAGCATATGGGCTATTGACTTTGGGGCAATTTTCAACTTGTCTTAGAGGAGGTCAAGGATCTATTACCAGACAGTGACGAGGATGTTGCTCATTTGCTTGATACTAGTCATGAAAAGGCCAAGCTATACAATCCATGGAGTAAGAATATGAAGTTGTGCCCCTGGTTTTTAGGTTGAGTCAGCAAAAAGGAATAGATATGCAGAAACAGATAAAAGGAATAGATATGCAGAAACAGATAAACCTAGGCACGGGCAACATGGCACATGAGCAATCTAAAGAAATACAAATATAATGTCAGGCTAGGGGTAGTAAGATTTTGGGTGTATGTGTTTTGATACTGAGACGAGAGGACATGATAATATAAGCTTACATTTCTAAAAAAGAAGTCAATGTTATATTCTAGAGGAGTTGGGATAAATAGCGACCACGGCCGACGGGGCGCTGAGCGGCTCTTCAAGTGGTGGTGTACTCGGCGGGCGCCACGAGGGCGGCTACAGGTTTTCGAGCATGGCCAGAGGGGCAGATCTGGGTTGGGAGGGCCCGATCTGTTTTAGACGCACTGGCATGGTAGGTGGTTGACGAGGTTCCAGCTGGTGGTTGTGGGCATGAAGGAGGTTGCTCTGGTGGCGGCGACGAGCTGTGGGTCCACTGTGACTCTACAGTGTGGAATACCGGTCGGGGCGATGTAGCGTAGGCCGGGACACGTAGTTGCTACTCTTTGGACAGTCCTGCTCCTGGTAGGGAAGAAGTCAGGGCGACGACCCCGGATCGATGGTTGTGGCATTGGCGCATAGTTCTGGCCCTCGGGGTCAAGCATCGTTATGGTCTCTACAACGTGAGGTGTTGCGGGCTGCTGCAACATGCGGTGCTATTATGCGGGAGGCTGCTCCAGGGTGTCGTGGCCCTATCCTCCAGGAAGCAAGGAAGATAGGGCGGTGACCCTAGGTAGGTGGTGAGAGAGAGTCTGCTTTGCCCTCCCGCCAGCATGGTGTAGTTGTCGCAGAGTGAGGTGACGTGATCCCTGCAGCATGCGGTTGGGATCAGTGGATGGTGGCAGAGCCATGCTGTTTGGCTTGATATTCCTTAGTCCAAGCCCAAGGGCTTGGTGTTCGAGATCGCACTCCATGAGAAATCCTCACATTAGGTGCCGACGCCGGCGGCGTCCCATTGTAAACCTAGATGGGTTTGTGGAAGAGAAAATAGAGGAATGCATCTCAGAGCTGACTAGTGGGAATTGCGAGGAGTCTAAAGATACTAACACATATGATTAACTGAATATGACAGATCATGACGAGTTAATGTCAAATATTACTGACCACCAACTAAGATCTGATAGAGTGTAGCATCCTGATCACTCAATGGATCTCCATCAGTAGCACACAAGCGATCAGTCAAGGCCATGGGAGTGGTCGTGGACTTGCACTTAAGCATACTAGCTCGAGCAAGAATATCATGGGAATATTTACACCGAGTAAACGAGAGACTATGTTGAACATAAGCAACCTCCACACCCAGAAAGTAGTGAAGAATACCTAGATCCTTGATAGCAAACTGCTGGCGAAGTCTAAAAAACAGACGGTCTATAGCTAATAAATATGAACTGATCACAATGATGTCATCAACATAAACCAGCAAGTACATAGTGATGGAAGGACATTGAAGAATGAACAATGAAGTATCAGCTGTAGACGCAACAAAACCATGATCACCAAGTGTTGTCCCAAGATGATAATTCCAAGCACGAGGCACCTCTTTAAGACCATAGAGAGCCTTGTCATGGCGAAAAATATGTTGCGGATGGTACGGATCCTCAAAACATGGCGGTTGCCTCATGAATACTTACTCAAGAACACCATGGAGAAAAACATTTTGAACATCTAACTATCGAAAAGACCAACCATGGTTGATAGCAAGTGATAGAAGCATACTGGATGGTAGTAGGATTAACAACTAGACTTAAAGTGTCTTTATAATTGAGACTATACATTTGTTTAAACCCTTTGGCCACCAACCTTGCTTTGTATCATTCAATGCATCCATCAGAGTGTGGTCGCTTGAATTTTAACACCCATCTAGAGTCAATAACATTAGCACCAGGGAAGCGATGAACACGGTGCCATGTTTTATTATGAAGAAGAGCGGCAAATTCTTGTTCTAGGGCAACACGCCAAACACCAAGGGATGCACAAAAATGGCGAGGTTCTGCAAAAGGATCAACGATAGCCTGAGCCACACATGCAGCAAGCCAGGCAATCATACCATCTGTACGTTGCCTGGGACGATGGGTGCCACACATGACACACATGACCTTTCCTAGAGGATCTAGAGGAGGCATGGTGCCTGATGTTGGAGTGGATCCAGGCGAAGAGGGTTGTGGTGGATATGCAGCCAGTCATCTTCGGACGCGGAAGCAGGCATGCATGCATAGCAGCATAGCATGGGCGATGATGCCATGCAATCGACATCGATCACAGGCACCTGGTCACACACGTTCCCATGAGAACCCTAAGGTGGCGACAAGTCAGAAGGATATCCTATCAAAAATTCGAGACGAGCCACTCACCCTGTTCTTGCATTGCGATTAGGGAGCAAAGCAGGGCATGTGCATAATCAACAAATTGGTCAGCCCGTTGGAGAAGAATATGAGGAAGACGTTGATAGATAGGAATAGGGTGTTTTGGAGAATGGGAAGATATTCTCGTTGAGGAAAACATCCCTACTTATATAGACATGATGGATGGAATATGTAAGCACATGTACCCCTTATGAAGAGAGCTATACCCGAGAAAGACACATATTTTAGAGCGAAATTGGACCTTGCGATTATTATAAGGACAAAGATGAGGCTAGCAGGCGCACCTAATGGAAACAACTCTGTGTGTACCAATTTGTTGGGACTCCTAAGTACAGAGCGTTGTAGCAAGCGTCTTTTCCCCATAAGGATGACTCGAGGGTTTATATCAAACTCTCGGGAAATTGGCTTAGAAACTTCTCTGGTTTTCTTCTTCAAGCAACCTAGTATTTGCCTTCTGTCCCCAACTCCACCGTGTGGTTGTCAAGCACAAGGTTTCATATTAGTAAAACTAAAATAAACTATAAAAAATAAAGTAAAAAAAATCTATAACTAGAAAAGAAAGTAAAAACAATAAGGTAAAGGTTTTTTTGGGTTTTTGTTTGTGTTTGACAATAGTAAAGTGTTTTTGTATTTTAAGATTTAATTGGTGGCAGAAAATATAAAAGAAATGAAAGGAAATAGAAGTTGTGTTTCATATAATAATAGTTGGATAGGGGCTTCATGGATTCACTTGTCTATTGTCTCATTATGTGTAGTGGATATAAAACAACTCATAAGCAATACAATATTGATAAAAAAATCATTATGTGTATGTTAATCATTCACATGGGCATTACGTCCTATATTAAATATAATGCAACACATCTCACTTATACTCCTCTAAAAGGAAAAATCCAAGCAATCTAGAATTAAGAACAAACATAATATAGCCTTAGATACTTTGGCATGATGTTTGAATGAAAAATATGCTACCTTGAACAAACAAGATTATCTGGAATGTTACTAGATGATAATAACACATGTATTCATTTCATCCCTAGTGAGGTAACAAAAAGGTAAAAACCATAGTATATCTTGAATTTTCTTTCTCTATCCAATCACCACCACAATATTACTCCAACTAATACACACATTTCCCCACACATGGCATTTGATACATGTTGGATCAAAACAAGTAATAAAGAACGGGCTACATAATATGCATCTAACAATACATCTCACACATAATAGAAATCCAATCTCAAATATCAACTCATAGAATAAAGATCAATCACATACGAATTACATAGATGACCATAATCATGCTAGACAGCTCATATGGTACTAGAACAATGATAGATCAAGAGAGAAATAGATAAAGTTACTGCCATAAACCCATAGTCCAGAGGTGGACTACTCCATCTTCATAATGGTGATGAAGCCGGAGATATTGGAGATGGTAGAGATCCCACAGGCGGCGCCTCCGGCGGCATTTCCCCATCAAATCTTCGTTGGTTCTATCTCTGTTTTAGTGTTTCTGTCTTTCTATGTCTTTTTATTGGCATTTTTAGGTCAAGACTTTGAAGCTGAGATGAAGATGGACGTATGCGGAGGCTCGGGGAGGGAACGAGGTAGGGTAGCGTGGCCTAGTGTAGGGACCGTGCCACCTGGGCTATTTTGGGCCTCGGGCCTTCCCTCTCGTGGTTCTTTTTCTCCAGATGCTTCTCTTCGCGAAAAATACTCCTCGAAAAATCCAAGGTCCATTTGACTTTGTTTAGGTCCCTGAAACTTAAAAATACACAAAACAAGATTTTTCTGTCCTACAAAGTTATAAACTAAATAAAGGGATCATTGATAAATCCTTATAAATCAATGTAAACTATGAATATAACATCATATATGTTGAAAATATATGAAAACATGTACCAATAAACTACAAAGTTTATATATGCATTTTACATGCATCAATACTCAAACACCTTAAAAAGGTATTGCCAGGAGCTTCTACGCTCTACATATGGCATACGATTAATGAGAAAACAAGCCGTAAAGAAAGCATCACTCCAATATGAAGAAGGAACATATGCATGTGCTAGCAAAGTAATCTCAGTTTTAACTATGTGGCGATGTTTACAGTCAGCTATGCCGTTTTCCTGATGAGTGTGTGGACATGACACGTGATGCAAGATCCAAGCTTATCGAAGAAGAAATTTAACTTAATATACTCGCCTAAGTTTGCACACGAAGTATTTTGCGGCCGAGGAGACGTTTAACATGAGCTTGGAATTTAAAAAATACATTAAATACATCACTTTTTCGCTTGAGAAAAAACCAAGTAAATCAACTGTAAGCATCAATAAAACTCATACAAATAAAGCAAGTGTATATTTGCATACCTGACCCGTTGGCAGTGTAGACCTTCTCCTTCCCATGATACGGTTCCTTCGTGTTGATCTTGTTGACCTCGCTTGTGGGGTGGTCAGTCACGTGGGTATCCATATACCAGGACGGATCAACAGTGTGAGGTTGAGCACATCCGTCTGTTCTGTGATTCCCATAGACAGTTAACGAGCAGCGTGGCAACCATCATTGCCAACACCAAGATAGCCCTTCTAAAACCGTTTGAAATAGGTGGATGCGATGTGGCCCACCTCGCCACACAACTGGTAGACGAGACGATTGTCGGTGCCACAACCACCGCTAGAATCACTGCCACCCGTAGATGGAGGTGTGGAGTAGGTGGGACATGGTGGCTGAGTCGGGCCAAAGGCAAGATGATAAGACGCAGGCAGACTTGGACGCGGTGCGATCCCCGTCTTAGCGGTGTTGGTGGAGTAACAACCGGCAGCAATATCGTTCCCCTGACGGCTATTTACATGTTGCTCGGTGGACAGGAGGCGTGCGAGAGGTTACGGACCGGCATCGAACGATCACGTACCATCTCGACCCTTTCTTCTGAGAGGGAATCTGTATCTTGGCGTCTGACCCGGCCGGTGGGATAATTCTTGGTCAGCTCGGTATATAGGCCCTCTTCTAGGGACTTGAACTAGGTTGGACCGCCCCTCTCTGGAAGGCCCCCTTCTTCTTAATATTCTATCTTTGTTTGGCAACTTCTTCGTGATCTTCTTTCCTTAGGAATCGAAGTGGCTAAGTGTAATGGCTCTGGCAATGCCTTGTATCCACTATGTGGGACACTGGAGACGTGCACCTACATTATGTTCACCTGCTCTGTGGCTCAGTTTCTGTGGAGTTTTATCTGGAAAGCACTTGGGCCTGCGTGTCAGGCCCACGACCTCGGGGAGTTCCTGCAAATTGAGGCAAACCATACTGAAAGGAGGCGCCATCTCTTCTAGCTACTGTTTGTGGCCCTAGCTTGGACCTTATGGAATGTACGAAACAAGATGGTGATTGAGCAGATATTACCTAGCCATGCTTCTGGTTCCATTTTTTATTTTCTTGCCTACCTACAACAGTGGTACCCGCTGGCTAGACATCGCGATCGGGAGCACCTAGACGAAACCTTCCAGGCTTTGAGGGCGGTGGCGCACCCCTTCTTAGCTCCTAGCCACGCGTGATTCAGGCGCCCTTCGTGCCTCCGGGCTTGCTCCGTCGGTGTCTCCTTTTGTTTTCCCTTTTGGGTTGTCTTGTGCTGAGGCTCCAGCAGACTGTGATTTTTTCTCTTTCTTTAGCTCCAGCCGATTGTGAGTTGTGTTGAAACTCGGTTGTATCTGGATGATGCTTTATTTATAAACCCGGGCGCATGCTTGTTTTAAGAAGGTAACGTACTCCTCGTCGGGTCCATCAAGGATCATGTCAGAGAGTGACTTGATCTTGTTAAAGAAGACCATCACGAAGTAGTCGAGATTCTTCGTCCTCTGCAGCTACGAACAAATCTACGCAGATCGCATAGTGGACTACGAGGCGAAGCTACTTTCAAGAGTAGTCCAGGAATCCTGGGAGGTGGCGGCGAACAATCACCATGCCATAGACCTTGATGGTAAGTGAGGAAAAGATAGCGAACATGATCACTTGGTCTTGCTGGTGCCATACACGATAGGCATGGTTGTCAAGCACCACGAGCGGATCCTCCAGCTTGGAGTCTTTGGCCCAATGGGATAACATCAAGTGAGGGCAGGGGAAGGTGCCATCAACATAACCGAAGACGAGGTTGCTGCGGACGAGAGAGAAGATCCAATCCCACCAAAACATGTACGTGTTCGGCAAGAGGCGGGCGGTGATCAGGTGGCTGAAGTTGATTGGGTCGGGCGTGGACAAGATGACAAACATCAAGGTGGATGAGGATGAGAGGAGGGTAGAAGAGGCGACGACGAATGAGTTTGAAGATGTCATGGACGAAATCAAGTCTGATACTCCATGTAAACCTAGATGGGTTTGTGGAAGATAGAACAGTGGGGACAATGGCCGACACATCTCACGGTGTTGCATATGAAATATACATTGACAAACAATTACATCGTTTATTACATGGCATTAGATCAAAATCTATCTAATTATGGTTAGCACAAATATGTCAACCATTTATTGTATCACCCATGTTGTCGTTCTCCTTGAATGTGTCGTTCAGGAGCTGTGATCCTACATCGGTGCGTGTGCTTAAGTCTCTTCGAGTGAAAACCTAAGCTCCTGTAGAGCAGGAATCAGCGATGCTCATGTTGTGACCTTCTTCGAGGCATCACCTTGTGGGTCGGGTTCACGACAGTCGTGTGGGTTAGATTTGTGGTCTAGGTAGTGGAAGCCCAGACGGTGGCCCCGAACGGGTGGATGTGTGGCGAGGAGGCGGAATTGGAAAGCATGGTGAACATGGATCCACGAGGAAGGGGCATTCTTCACCGCAAGGTGCCGAATCAGGGCGACAAGGATGGAGGTTTCATCACCATGAGTTTTTATTTTCTCTCTTTATTTTCATTTCCAGACCTAATTTCGTCCAGAGGCATCTCTATTGTACAAGTTGAGGTACCAGTTTCCCTATGTTCATACATCAAAAGCCAGCATTTGCGGGAGCTTTAAAAAAATCAGGTTTCATTGGCATCCTATGGTGGTGTATGGCCCTACACGACTTTTTTTTAAATGGGTGTGATACCCTCAGCCTCTGCATCAAAATGATGCACACAACCTTCTTCAGTTATTATTCAACAAAGTCTTATAAAGAGAATATATAGAAAACCTGAAGCCATCTCACTAACAACAACAGTCGCAACACCTACAACCTTGATGAAGGGGGTGGCCCTGTCGGAGCCAGCGCCTTGACCTCACACCTACGCAGATCATCAAAAAACCGGACGCCTCACCCAACCGCCCAACAGCTAGCCGAGGGCACAAACTGATCTGGTGGATCCTCAGCGCGCACCAATTAATGCACATGCTCCAGAAGTCGCTGCTGCCATCTTCCACCAACCGATCTTCGAGACAGGGATCTAAGCATTGACCTTTGCCAGACAAGCCGTTCACGCCGCCACAACGCTAGACAGTGCCACCACCCTACGCTTGTTCATGAAAACACACCCGTCGCCAAGACCCCACTACGCCACATCGCCGAGACCCGTCGTCGTCGATGTGGTAGATGGTACACTGCTCCACCTCTTGCCTCTTCCATCCAACAATACTCCAAGAACGATGCCCTTAAGAGGGAGAGTGACACCACAACGCCGCCATCGTACAATCTGGTATTCCCAAAGCTTAGGGTTTCCGAAGAGCATCACGAATGGGTAGATGGTGGCTGCAAAAGTGATGCCTTTAGCAAGATAATGGCACTAAACACCGCCATTGCCCGCCAAGACTGCTGCTAGAGCTCGGTTTTCATTGGTAACCATGCCTCCCCAACTCTTCGCCAAAACTAGATGTGGGGTCAGCACCACGACCAGCCCTGGCCGACCACCTAGGGCAAAGAAGGGGGCACCACCACCATGCCCAGGGCTGCTGCCCTAGGCATCCTCATGCTGCGTTAGTAGCCTAGGAGTGCCGCCGTGCCATCATTGGAGATTAAATGCAGCAGGCAGCAGTTTGGATTGTGGCCCGTCCAAGCCTACCTTGGCCAGATCGGACCGTCCACCACGCCGCCGCCCGCTGATCTTCTGGCCACCGCCTACTACAGCATGCCTAGCCGCCACCTCAATATGAATGTTGGCTGACGAGAGCCGCTGCCACTGCCATCGTGCCACACGGGTTTTGCCCGGCGACACCCCGGCGGCAGCGCGAGAGGATGGGCTAGGGTGGAGGGAACTATAGGCAGCCAGTGGTGGTGCCCTGATGCGGCCTGGTGCGGCTGCACCGAAGCAGGTTTGGGAGAGGAGTATTGACCTCCGGCCCTACATGACATGAGCTAAAAGAGCATTTGCTTGAAGAATTTGCATAGTTATGTAACAAATGCGAGAAACAAGTGGTCACTTGTGGTAGTTCTAGCACCGTCATGAAAATAACAAAAAAAGTGGTTACTTGATGTAAGCCCTTTGGCGTGCTTGGGTGAAGTACAGAATAATAAGTACCCACACTACAATTTTTGCAGTGCTTATACGTGTGAATTTTCCTCGGATTGCTTTGCAGTATCATTTATTTCACCTATATTGACTAGTCCCATAGCTCTTTATTCCCCCATTATCTACCTATATACTCCCTTTGTCCTGAAATAATTGACTTGAATTTTTCTAAATTTGCATGTATCTACATAATAAAACATGTTTACATGCATACGAATTTTGACAAATCCAAATTCAAGTCACTTATTTTGAGACTGAGGGAAGTATATGGCGGCCAATCATGTATAGCTGCAGATTGATTGGACATTTTAATGAGAATGAATCAAGGGGATTAATAAAACCACCAGCGTATTTTCTTTTATTTACAGATCTTAGGTTTCCATTAACAGAGAAACCTATGACTAGAATTTCTGAAAAGCAAGAGGTGGACAGTGGTGGGCATGGAGACATTTACAAGGTATCATTAATTTTGCTTGATTTAATTTTCCAAATCACACTGAGTGTTTTCTTTTTCAGAAAGATAATACAGCATAGTTAAAGTTGTACGGCATTTCAAATGCCTCAATATATACGCTAGTGCCTGAACGTCTTTGGTTGTTTTGCGTTATTTTGTCTAAAATGCAGCAAAAATTGAGCTTATGTGTCCAAGAAACACCTTAAACCAAATTATTTTGTCTAAAAGCCATCTACGCTAGTGCCTTTCAAGTTTTTTATCATGTTGTAGTGGCACTAACCATAAGAACATATGTCCTGTATAGAACCGCAAGGAGAACAAGTCACAACATACAAGTTCGGCGTCGACAGATATTACACTTGGTCTGTCAGGAAAAACAACTCAAAGTTTTTCTGATGAGCAGGATGTTGGTAGTGGTAGGTACAGAAAAGTTTACGAGGTATGTTTTTTAGCTCATCACAGGGTATGTTCAGTTCTTATATTTTCTGATAATGGTACACCACCGAGAAATCCATGACCAGTTACTTAAGGCTTGATTTCCTTTTAAAAATGTAAATAAGGCAATTTTTATGTTCTTGACAGGACATAACTAATATATATCTCAGCATTGTTTGGGATGCTCTGAACGTTTAAATTTGTACTTGTTTTCCTCAGAATGGTAAATCCTGATAACCAATGGATTACTTGCTTGTGAACCATAGATCTTAGTCATCCTGAAAATTTCTCTCGAATCAGGCTCGCGCCCCGCTTTATAAATAAAGCACAATCCCAAGTACAAAGTCAGACAAAGGTCACACACCGCTGGGGCCACATCACATCACAACCCAAGGAAAAAAGGAAAACAAAGGGAAGGAACACGGCGGTCGCTCAGGACGACGCGGGCGGCGACGACGGGGGGGGGGGGGGGGGGGGTAGTCGGCGCCGAGAAGGGGGACGCCGCCGACCTCAGAGCCTGGAGGGAGGACTCGAAAGCCGGCCGGTCACGCTGCCGCACCAAGGGGGACCACTGCTGCAAGAAAGCGAGCAAAGCGAAAATAGAGTCAGTTGCCCGGGTGGGGAACACACGTTCAATCACCATCTTATTGCGGATATTCCAAAGTGTCCAAGACAGAGCCGCAAAGAGGAGCCAAAAGAGACGACGGCCACCGCCCGTCCGGGTAGCCTGAGCCTGCAGGAACTCCCCCAGTTCCTGCGCCTGCCATACCGGACCCAGAGCTTCGCGCATAAAACTCCACAAAAACTGCGCTGCAGAGCAAGAGAACATAATGTGGGCGCACGTCTCCGGGGTCCCACATAGGGGACACCATCCAGTACCAGGGCCATTACGTTTGGCTACCTCCGTACCCGAGGGGAGGCGGTCACGAAGGAGCTGCCAAACAAAGATCCGAATACTAAGAGGAAGGGGGGCCTTCCAAAGGGGAGCCACCCACCTACGCTCAGGGCCCTGGAAGAGGGCCCTATAAGCCGAGCCCACTGAGAACTCGCCGAAGGGTAAGAGCTGCCAGGAGACCACGTCCTGCGCCTCCGAGAGAGATGCCGGAAGGGTCTCCAGCAGGTCTAGGTATTCCCCCGCCTCCACCTCATTAAAGGTGCGGCGGAAAAGCACGTCCCACTGGTCTTCCCGGAAATTCTCAGCCACGAGCGAAGCAGGGGACGTGGCGATGGCGAACAAGGCGGGGAACCGCACACCCAGGGGGACAGGGGACAGCCAGGCATCGAGCCAGAAGCGGGAGCCCCTGCCATTGCCTGCCACGAAAGAAATGCCCCGGCCAATGTAATGCTTAATGTCCTGGATCGACCTCCAGAACTGCGACCCCTCCCGGCGCTCGCACGCCAATAGGGGACGGCCCCGGAGGTATTTGGCTTTGATAAGCTGTAGCCAGAGACCCCCGTCCTCCCTCAGAATACGCCAGACCCATTTCAACATCAGGGCCACGTTGAAGCGGCGCGAGTCAAGGATACCTATGCCCCCAAACTCTTTGGGGGTGCAAACGTCCGCCCACTTCACCATGTGGTATTTTTGGTGGCCATCCCTCGCCGCCCAAAAGAATCAAGATAACTCCTTGGCGAAGTCGGCATGGACTCCTTCAGGTAGCAGGTACAGGCCCATCTGATACATGGGAAGGCTCGAGAGACAGGAGTTGATCAGTACCGTTTGCTCCCCTTAGTCGTGAGTCTCGCACGCCAAGGTTCGGCCCGAGTGCGCACTCTCGTGACTAGGGGTGCAAGGTCCCGGATCAACACTCTCGTATCCCGAATGGGCATCCCCAGATAAGTAATGGGGAACTCCGCCAGCTTGCAGTTGAGGTTATCGGCGATACGCCGCCGATTGGCCTCGTCGAAACCGAGCACCATGACTTCACTCTTGTCGAAGTTGATATTGAGCCCAGACATCTCCTCGAAGCACAGAAGGAGGAATTTCAGATTCCTAATGTCGGCCTCCGAGCCCTGCACCATGATCATGGTATCATCTGCGTACTGGAGATGAGAGACTCCCCCTCCCGGAATGAGATGCCCTACCACACCCGAGATGTGGCCAGCGAATTTGGCTCTATCCAGAATCTCAGCAAAGGAATCCACCGCGACATTGAAAAGGAGGGGGGAGATCGGGTCGCCTTGCCTAACCCCACAAGATGGGGAGAAGTAGGGGCCAATCACCCCATTGATGTTGATCGCCGTCCTACCACTCATCACGAACTGCATGATCCAGCAGATCACGCGGTCATCGAAGCCCCTTCTTTCCAGAACTAGACTCAAGAAAGCCCAGTCCAGACGGTCATAGGCTTTCTGAAAGTCCAGTTTAAGGAATACCCCTTTCTGATGACGTGACTTGACCTCATGAATAATCTCATGAAGGGCAAGGACATCATCATGAATGAGGCGACCCTTAAGGAAAGCAAACTAGAGGGGGTGCGTGAGGCTCTCCAGGACCAAGGCCAAACGGAGCGCACAGACCTTCACAAAGAGCCGCTGGACCACATTAATAACTGTGATGGGACGGAACTGGCGGATATTAGTGGCCCCAACTACTTTGGGGATCAGAGTTATCACACCAAAGTTCAGACGAGCCATCACCAGGGTCCCAGTGTAGAACTCCTGGAACATCAGCAAGATCACCGGTCTCAACTGCTCCCAGAAGGACTGCAGGAAATTCACTGGCAGACCGTCAGGACCCGGGGCCAACCCCGGCTTCATGGATTTCAAGGCCGCAGAAATCTCCTCTGCGAGAAACGGGCGAGTGAGGTCCGCGTTCTCAATAGGGGAGACCCGCCCCCCTGTCGGCCAGAAGTCCAGGGCGAGGGAGATGCCCGAGGGCTCCACGGCCGAGAAGAGGGACTTGTAGAAGCTATAAATGTGGGCAGAGAGAGCCTGAGGGGATTCCAGCAGGGACTCACCCTCCCAGAGGCAGGGAATCAAACACTTCCTCCTTCGACCATTCGCAATGGCATGGAAGTAGGCCGTGTTTGACTCCCCCTAAACCGTCCAGTTCTGGCGGCTCCGCTGACGCCAGAACGCCTCCTCGCCCCTAAAGATCTCCATAAGGGAGGCCTCTAGGGAATATCTATGAGACCAGGCATCCTCCGAGAGGCCATTAGTGTCAGCCTCTCGATCTAACGCCTGAATCTCCTGCAGGATTGACCCCTTCCGGGCCCGGAGTTCCGCCCCCAGGTTTGCACCCCAACCACGCATAAACTGACGGGAGACCTTGGCATAGTGGTGCCAAATATCAACTGCCGAGAATACACGGGGGAGGGATGTGGCGGCCTTGAGCCACCTAGACCGAACAGCCTCCACGAATCCTCGACTCTGCAGCCAGAAGGATTCAAAATGGAATCGGTTCAGTCTAGGCGGAGGCCCCCCACCTGAGGAGAGGAGAAGCGGAGTGTGGTCCGAGCCAATCCGGGTGACAGCCCGCAAAGAGCAAAGGGGGAACATCACTTCCCAGTCAACCGAAACGAAAGCTCGACCGAGGACGCTGCGGATCGGGGCCAGCTGCTTATTGGACCAAGTAATCTAGCCCCCACACGCGCAACCTCCCGAAGCGCCAGGTCCGCAAGGCAGTCATTAAACAAACGCATCCTAGGGAGGTCCACGCTAGCCGAGCTCTTGTCCTCAGCCGAGCAGATCAGGTTAAAGTCCCCGGCCACCACCACCAGGATCTCCGATCGTTCCACTTTCAGCTTAAGCTCGAGCAGGAACTCGGGGGACCTCCTATGGTCCGCGGGGCCATAGACAATGATAATCTCCCATTTGAAACGGGATTCTATGGGTGAGTGCCATGCTCATGAAAAACTCCCCGCGGTCCATATCATCTACCTCAAAGGTGTCCTCCTTGACACCAAGGAGAATGCCTCTAGAGTGGCCAATCGCCGGGAGCCAGGACCAACAGAATTTGCAGCGACTAAGACCCTCAAGCTCGGAGATGGAAAAATCTTGGCGAATCGTTTCCTGAAGGCCGACAATATCCGGCGCTTCAAGGCGAATGTACTCCTTAATCTGGCGGCAACGACCCTCGTGCCCGAACCCTCGGATGTTCCAGATGAACACCCGGAAGGCCCGGACGAGATCCATAGGGGAACTCACTCCTCCAGGGTCCCCTTGGCAGGGACCGAGAGGGAACGACCGGTACGAGGGCGGGCGGCAGCAGCAGCCTTGGGAGGCCTTCCCCGCAGCCTACCCCGAGGGGCGGGCTCCGGGGCTACCTCCCATTAGGCGCAGGAGGGGGATCCTCGCTGGGACCAGGTCCTGACAACCTAGTCTCGGTGAGGATCTGGGCGCGTTCCCGCTCTCGGGCATCCCGTGCCCGAGCAGCCGCGATCGCGCCCGCATACCCCTCGCGCGCCTTAATGGCGGCAATCTGCTCAAGCCGCGGACCCTTCTCACCACGGAAGACGATGCCGCAATCATCGGCCACCTCGCCTAGGTAGGCCAAAGACACCTCGGACAAGACGCAGAACGGCGAACCAGTATGACCTGAGGAAACATGAGCAGAGGGAGCAGAGCAAGAAGCGGCAGAAGTACCTGGGATCTCATCACGAGCCGCGACACGGAGAGCAGCCCGCTCCGCCACCGTCGGCTCCGGGCCGGAGAGACCCACCCGCGCGCCCGCGAGACGGACACTATGGCGGGAGGGCGGAGGCGGGGGAGGCCTAGGAGTCCTGGCCCGACGCAGCTGGGGGGGCGCCGCCGGCGAGAGGGGGGCGACTCTCCGGCTACCACCGTAGCCGGGTCAGGGGTGTTGGGGGCGAGGGAGTAGCACACCACTCCCGGGGATCGCGGGGACCAGGGGGAGCAGACCACCATCCCCACGCTGCCCGAGGTCTCCACCTCGGGGGACAGCACATCAGCGGGGGGAGAGACGGGACGCGGGGCGGGCTCGATGGCGAGGTTGGATCCATACTGAGCAATGTCGAAGCCGAAGGAGACTGGCTGGTCAGGACGGGAGCAACAAGGGACGTCGACAGGAGCCAGCTTGGCCGGCGCACTCACGGACAGGGGGTATCTCCCAAGGAAGAAGGGTCTGACGCCCGGGGGAGAGTCAGCACTGAGGAGAGCCACGGGCCCCCCTGCACCGCCTTGCGGCCACGGCGGGGGGGGGGGGGGAGGTGAGGCGTCAGCGGTCGGTGGAGACTCCGGGTCGGACCCCGAGTCACTGCCCGAGCCCGATCCCCCCCAAGGTCCGCGCCTCATCAGCAGGCGCCGAGGACGGAGGGGGCGAGGGGGCGGCACCGTGATCCGCCTCCTCCTCATCCAGCTCCACCAAGAGGTCCCTGCCCACCCTGTCGAAGAAGACGCGGGGAAGGGAGACAGGGAACACCGCAGTGCTCGTCTGAGCAAGGCGCAGCGACCGGCCATGGCCAGGCAGCGAGCCGAGATCCAGCTCCGTGAGCTTGCCCACCGCCTGGGACACGAGGGCCACCACCTCCGGATGTCGAGCCTCAAGAGGGACACCGATCAGCCGCACCCAGACCTCCGAGAGCATGGCCACCGACTCCTGCACGGCCGAGGACGGCTGGATGGAGACCTGAAGCTGGTGGATCGGCAGGGTGAAGGACGAGCCGCAGGCGCACATGCGCAGAATCGCCATAGACGGGAAGTGGACAGCAAACTCAAAAGCGGAGACCCTGTGCACCGGCCACTCATGGCCAGGTAGGACCGCCCGAAGCTCCTCCTGGATCAGATCCTCCGTGACCTCCACCGCGAGGGAGGTATCCTGGACAGGAAGAATCGTCACCACGGCGAGGGTCTCAGGGACAGTCATCTGGGGCCCTCCCAAGTCGATGACGTAGAAGCCGTCGTCGACCCCGTGTCCGTAGTACTCGAGGGCCTCCCTGTGAAGAGGGATGGAGGCCGCGGAGAGCATCCCGGACTTCGCAACCGGAGCGGCCCCCGGGTGAGCACCAAGGACGCCGGGGGCGGCGCTAGCACCGCCCGGAGGGGCCACCGCAACAGGGACCACGCAAGACGCCTTCTTCTTCTTGGATTTCCTCTTCTTCTTCTTAGGCGCCGAGGGCTCGGCCTTGTCCCCATCCTGGCGCGCCGCCGGCACCATGGGCGGCAGGGTCACGGAGCGGTCATCACGCCACGAGGGCCCGTCGGCGCGGCTCCCACCCGACCGAGGCGCCACCGCCGTGTCCCAGGCCTGCAGAGCCTCAGCCCGGAGGCGCGCCTCCCGCGCAAGGTCCAGCGGCGCCGGCGGTGGGCGGAGAGGCTCCTCCAGCCGGCGGCGGACATGGGGCGGGGAGCGGGACGGGCGCCGCTGGTGCTGCCCGCGCGGCAGGGGCGGGGAGCGACGGCCAGGGTGGCGATACGCCCCCTGCTGGCCCCTGGCCGGCGGGCCCCAGCGGTCAGGGGAGCCATGCCGGCGAGGCGGAGGGGAGCGCCGCTGGGGAGAGCCACGCCGAGGAGGCGGCGACGCGCGACGGGGGGGGGGGGGGAGGGGATCGCCGCGCGCCGGTGGGGGGCTTCGGGGCCTCGGCGCCATCAGAGCCGCCAGGAAGGAGCGGGCGGGGAGCGCGGTGGCGGCCGACAGGGAGGTATGAGGAGGACCCGACGGAGAGGAGGCTGGGGGGAGCGAAACGCGGGCTCCAGGGGTGGCGGCGGGGATGCGAGGAAGGGAGGGGAGGCACCAGGCGTCGGCTAAGGAGGGCCAACACCCCGCGGCCCCCAGCAGCCCGCTGGACTGGCGTGGCACTGGGCCTCCAGGCGGAGAGGGGCGAACCCTAGCAGGCCCAGTAGGGATTGGCCGCGTGGGCCTGGCCAGGCTACCAGCGGGCCGAGGCCCGCGAGCGGCCCGGCCGGCCTGCCCAGCCAGCCCACCAGACCCACCAACCCGTCGAGATCCCCTGCCCACTCCCCCCCAACCCTGCTGGGGCGCCGCCGGCGACGGAACCCGCGGAAGCTCCCCGCCGGCGAGGCCGCCGAGGTGCGACCTGCGCGAGCAGGAAGAATTCCCCCAGGGAGGGAGGCAGGAGGGGAGTCGTGCAGCCGGCCCGGGGGACCCCCCGCTCCTCGTCGGAGAGATCACCTGCCGCGCGACCCGCAGCCACCGCCTCCGGCCCCGACGGCGGCTCGTCGCTCTCCGGTTCCACCTCCTCCTCGACGTCGCCCCAAGGGAGGCCGTGGAGGTCCGCCAGCTCCTCTACGCGCGCCGGCGAGAGCGGCCGGGGTGGGACCTGCAAAAGCGGAGGAGCATACCTAGGCACGGGAGGCGGCGGCGCCGGCAAGAGGGGAGCACCTACCTTGACGGTGTGCACGGGGAAGAGGATCGTCGAAGCCCGGCGAATGAACTCGTCGCGCCGCCGGTCTTGGGCGTCTATCACCACGCCCGCCGCCGAGAGCAGCACTAGCCTCCCCTCCGCCGGCCGAAGGACGATGGACGCCGGCGACCACCCCTGGCGGCAGCCGGCGAAGCGGGAGGCGGCCGAGGCGCGCCAGCGGAGCACGGGGGAGGGCGGGGCCGAGGGAGAAGGCCGGCCCATGGCCACCGGCGGCGCCGTCGCGGGGGAGGCGGGTTCAAATTTCAAACCGCCCACGCGCCATCCCAGGCACAAGATACATACACCAACGTTCATCCTGAAAATTTCCAAGATGCAATAATTTATATCGTTTAAACAGGGACCACGCATTCCTTCATTTGGAGATTGGGAGAACAGTGAGGACATCCTTTATACACAGAAGCTGGAGGGTGCACGGAAGAACAAGAAAACAGGCATTTATTCGAATCCATCAGCATATGCACCTGAACCTCAAGAGCAGGGTCCAAGGAGTCCACTACAAGGAACAAGGCTTGCAGACGATCACCGTTACCGCAAGGCTGCAAGGAGCATCCAAGGCTACAACGTAGTACATTCTAATCCTTGGCTTCTTATCGGTCCGGAAATGTGTCTCTGGAGTAATTAACTGTTGCCTTTGCATTTCTAAATCCAGCGTGAAGAGGAAGTGGCTGTTCCACCATTTGGCGAATGGGATGAAATCTCGTACGAGGCATCAGGCGAAAAGTATACGGGCATCTTCAAGAGGGTGAGGGATGAAAGATTATCGCCCAACTCTTCCACCAAGAAAAACTCATTTGCTAATCGCAGAGAGCAAAATAAGGTTGAACAGGTATGTAAAAGCAACTCCTTCTGCTAGCACTGATTTACTTATCTTTGTTTGACTTCAGACTGCATACCACTTTGCAAATTGGAAATAATTCCATGCATGTTTATGAGAGATTGGTATATGGTAGCTTTGCTACCATGAATTATATCGGAAATGTCATGCATGATAAACCAAAATAGAAATAAACAATTTGGTTGCAGATGTCTGTGGGTGTCAGCAAGACAGCAAGGGATGATTTGTGTGTTTGGCCTAATACTTCTTAGACTGGTTATTTATTGTACTCATATCACAACTTCTTGTAGCACTCAGGTAAAAAATGCATAGAAAATGTGCAAATGCAAACGAATCAATAGAACACACAACTCAGAACCGTCCAGTCATGTGATGTTAATCCTTATTACATCTTATTCTTAGACACTGTAAGGTTACTCATATTTAGTTAATAGAATCCTTTTACCTCCGCCAAAAAAAAGTTGTTTTAGACCACATAAACTGTAAGATTTCACTATTAAATGAAAACAAATATTGCAGTAATGGTACATAGTGGCCTTTTAATCGAATAGCCGTTTTAGCTCCCAAGGTCGAGGGAGCTCTTTATAAAAATCTAAAACTTCATTTTTAAATATCAATCTTTTCTGAAAAGAATAAAGTACGTGTAGATGTCTGGAAAATGTCACCTTGCATCATACGTAAACCAAACTCTTTGCTTTCTGGCTTTTCCTTCCTAACAAGGAGGTGGGATTTTGAAGTTCCTTTTTTCTTTTTGCTCTTTTCCTTTGAAAGATTTTTCCAAATTCTATGGCAGCAAAATTATTTGATTTTTCTAGAAAATAGCACGGAACAAAAAGAACATTTCTTGTATATACTAATTTTCCTCAACATGTCTTTTAGTTGTGATCTTCTACGAGAAAAATAGGTTTTTTTGTCTTTTTAGAGCATAATTTTTTGAGTAGCCCAATATGTAGTGAAATTTTAAAGAATTTTTTCAGAATGTAGAAAACATATGTATCCACAAAAAGTATTCAAGATTTTGTTGGAAATTCTAAATATCACTTTCAATTTATTTATTTTTAATTTGGGCTCATTGGAGCCGAGGAGCCAAAAGCCGAACTACCTTTTACACTTGGTCGCTAGGAGATAAGTAGTAACCTTTTGTGAACAAGTTAATTAGTAATATGGAATAGACACATACTCTGGTTGGGATCTTCGGTGTGTAATATACACCAAATTTCTTAAACTTTAATCATATCCATTGTTCATATTTGGTACATAAGTTAATAAAAACATTATGGGTAATCGACTTCATTTGTTATAATTTATGTGTAGATCCCAAAACTTCAGAGTTTGGACATACTCTTGTTACTAAACTACTAAACTCATGATTTGATCACCACATTTTACATAGAAGGCGTATATTTGTTTTTTGTATGCTTCAGTTGAACATATTACCATTATTTGGAGTTCTAGACTACTCTAGAATGTTTAATTCTAATGCCTCTAAATCCTTCTCACGAATAATTAATCTTTAATATGTTAAGAGAGATAAATATGAGACCTCTGTTATAGCAATGTGTTTGTTATAATTTTTAGCACAAGCAACATTGTTTGATATATATTTTTCCACCACTGATATTTATGGGGTATTTATGCATTGGCCGACCTTTCTCTCATTTTCAGAGGTTCTCTTGTTGTATACTTTGACAAAATGGGGATGTGATCACAGATACTTCCTGGTTCCCGTGGAGAATCTGCCAACAAATTATTTCTTCATGTGTTATCTATCCATTCTGTAGGTTACGAACTTCTTACTGGTTATCCATATGGATATTTATGGATGTTGTTATGCTCTTGCCTACTTCTGTTGTATCAGCGGGAGTATATATATTTTGGATGCAATCGAGACGTTGCACAGGATACTTACTACTAGGCTGGTTGTCGGCACATTAGAAGATTGAATGTTGTTTAGTCTATTTGTGCTTGTCATTTTTAGGTGGTTGATCCATGTATCAACTTTAATAAAGTAATAAAAAAGAGTGTATGCATCCGTGGATGCAGAGGCTGGAGTGTTGCCTCCCTTTTGAAAAAAAATGTATCAACTTTAATTATGTGATCCGTGTTTTGTAACTCTTTAAACTTATGAACTCAGTAAAAAATGAGGTTGTGTGGATCAATTGATGCAGAGGTCAGGGTTATACACCTAATGCTCCCCATTTCAGAAAAAATTGTCCATTCTGTTGGTGTGAATATTTTAGTTCTCTTTAGACTCTTCAAGGCAGCAACAAGAGTGCAGCCCATGCAAAGCAATTCAAATGGCTAATTATCAATTCAGCTGGTAATATGTAGATTATGTTAAAAATAAAATCATAAACATACACATCGCTCCGCTAGATAAATGCGCACATTTTTTTCTTCACACAATGATTTCCCTCATCAATACAATAAAGAAACATCATATAGTAACAAAGTCTCAAAAAGAAAAAGAAAATCTACCACACCTAATTATTTCAGAACATTGGGTGACAACAAATATATAACATTTACCATTAAATAAAATCACTTCAGTTTTGACTCATCCCATGAACCTACTTCTAGATGGAGCCCATCTAAGGACTAGGTTTTATTTTCTTGTACCTAGCAATGACCTTGATGAAAGCATTGTTTTGGAAAATCGGAATTCCTTCAGGTGAAAATCCAAGATCTTTGATTGAGTGATGTTCACGCTTGTGCATTGTTTCCTTCTTGGATGCATTGCTTTTGGAGAATCTCGTTTGTAGTAAGGGTGTTGTCTTTGGTGATCGTTAGAGTATTATTGTTGCAAGTGGTTCATAACCGCAATAGGGTCTTTGTTTTTTCTCTATTTTTTTTCTTGTTTGTGTGCATCTCTGATGTCTTTGGACATCTTATTGGTGTAGAGGCTGATTGGCATCTTCGTGATATTAATAAAGCTCCAAACAAGGGTGGAAACTGAAGTACCTCTTGCCCCCTTGTACAAGGAGTCTCTTTGTGAGGGGCTACCCATGCTCAGATGACAAGCCAAAAAGACAAACACTACAAGAAAAATATCCTTTTACAACGGACGATTTTCGTGGTTGAAATCCCGTTTTTCGTGGTTGAAAAGCCTTCTATGAAGGATTTTCTTCGTGGTAGAAGCCCCGTCACAAATGAGTATACCACGGTTTTTTTTCGACCGTGGCGGATCGCACCCTTCAGTCACAAAAAATCGTTCCGTCGTAGATCTGTTCGCCAGCCGCGTTGACTGTTGACATCATACAAACTGCCACGTGGCGAACGCCTTTAATGGCCAGTTAGCATCATTAACTATTAATAAAACCGTGATAGAAGACAGGCCCAGCCAAGAATTGATAATTATTAAGTGGATCGGTCCATTAAGAGAGCCCAATAGTATCATGGCATGTTACTGTTTCCTCTTACACTGTTACAAATGGGTCCACTAGTGTTGCCAGCCGATGCCCATAAACTTTCGGGCCGTTACTGTTTCGACCTACACTGTTTAAAATTGGCCCATCTGTAAGGTCCATAAACTATCGGGCCTGTTACTGTTCTGCCCTCTACTATTTGAAATGGGCCCGTTTGGCCAGCACTCTTTGGCCCATAACCTTTCTAGCCCGTTATCTATATAGTCATGCACTGTTTGAAATGAGCCTATTTATGTAAGCCGCTGCGGACCATACACATTCATGCCTGTTAGTGTTCAAGCTCATAAACGTCCCTCGCATATTCTGACCTATTACTGTTTTGGCCCGGTAGGTTTCTCGGCATGTTACTGTTCTGCTCCTAGAGAAATTCGGCTTGTTACTATTTTAGCCTGCTACGATCTTGGCCTTTTTCTAACCTGGCCTGCTACTGTTCTGGCTTGTTACTATTTTGGATATTTAAGGTTCTAACCCTTTTAGTATTCTGGTCTGCTACTATTCTCGGACTATTACTGTTTCAACCTGTTACTATTTTAGTCTATTACTGTTTCAGCATGTTACTGTTGTTTCGGCCTGTCACTGTTATGGCCTTTTACTATTACTTAGCACGTATGTGGGTCAGGCCCATCACTTTTACGATCTTTTAATGTTTATGTATTTCTGGATCCCATTCCAATATCATAAAAGGTGTAAACTTGCGAGCATTTTTTCTATTCATCGTCGGCCTAATACAAGATGGGCAAATACGAAGCACGATACTGTACCCTAATGGACCTGGCTAGCGCATGCATGGTACCTCCTACTGCTATGTGTCGACGGCGTCAACTAAATGCCTACATGGGCTATGCGATTAATCTAGATATTACATCAAATGCAAACTATTTAAAATTAGAGTTAAATACATGGATGGTCATCGAACTTAACCACCTTACTCACTTTGGTCACTGTACTTAGAGATACGTAATTTACGGTCATCAAATACGGTCAGTGCTTCATGGGTTGTCACTGGAGCCCATAGAACTCCATATTTTGCTGACGCGGCACTGAGTTGACCAGTCTCCACCAGCAGTATTTTTGCAATAAGCCCCTCTCAATCCTGTCTTTCTATTTGAAAGCCTAGAGACACACAACTTAGACCCTTTGTCAGACTGACCAATAGGGCCCATTGGCCAGTGACACACAGATGCGCACGCGCATGAGATACAGAGCAGCGCTGCCGGGTGAGCTTTGCTGCAGGGAGAGGACATGGCCGATAGCGGCCTTGTCCCTGGACGGTAGGTGACATGGTTATACCCTACAGGTACACGACCTTATCATACTTGGTCTAGCCCAAGGAAGGCCCACAACAAATATGCGCCAGCCCATGAAGATTTTCGGGTGGCCAGGGCCCATGACGCTTTCAGATCCTTGGAGAGCAAGACTAGAGTAGATAGAAAATTCAAAGGGATAAACCCTAAAACCTGTAACCGACTCGATCTGGCCTGGGACCTTCCTACCTCTATATAAAGGCCAGGAGGGCATGACGAGGAGGCTCTCTTACAATCTCTCACACACCACCGCATACACACCTCCACGCCAGATTGCATCTACGCACCTTGTAACCTTCGGTTCCACCATAATCAGAGCAGACAAGCAGGAGTAGGGTTTTCCCTCCGGGGGCCTGAACCTGGGTAAACCTCGTGTCCCCGTGTTGCTTGTTTGCTAACCATTCCGCGATCTCCAGCATCCCCATCTTCTCCAAAACCCAAGTCCATAACAATGGCATTGACGAGATTAAACCTCGTCAATTGGCGCCGCCTGTGGGAACTGGGGGCGCTGATTGTGCGATCGTGATAGTCCCAACCAAAGCGATCTACAACTCCGCGGCGACGGAGAGTCATCTCCTCTTTGGCGCCTTCGACTTCACCGCCCACTCGCCAGCCACCCTGAAGGATTTCGAACCCGTTGGCGACGGACTCGAGATCCTATTCGGGAGCTTCTGCTTCCAGGTGGGGCAGACCGGCACTCTCCGCCTCCCAGAGCGGGTGCCCCTGCCATCGATCAGGCCTGCTTCGTGGGCTCCACACCCCGTGCTACGCACATCACCATCGACAGATGAGTCCTATGACAGCAGCAGCTGTAACTCAGATCTGTGCGATCCACCGTCGGATGAAGGGACCTACGGTTCCGGATCCGAAAGCTGCGGTAGCAGCAACCCGATATACGAGCGCTACCAGTGTGCCACAGTCATCCAAGATCAGGAACACAATCCGCCACCCAACCTGTAGGGTAGAAACGACGAGAACAGAAGAAGCCAGTCCCCCCACCCAACGGGGACGACACTGATCGGGTCATCCACCTCAGCGAGGAGGGATGGGCTCAAGCACGCGAAGCCGTAGCAGGCAACAAGATCCTGCCCGTGGGTGCCTCACGGGACCTGCTGATGGCATACCACATGCTCCTAATCGAGGAGCACAAGAAGCAGGTGAAGATGCAAGAGGTGCTTGACAAGTGCAAGCAAGCAACCTCAGAGTCCAGTGCGCGGCGAGCTGCGCTCTCCACCATGGGCATCGGCTCTAGCTCGCACGACAATCATGGCAATAAGAACCATTCTCGGATGGAGAACATGGACCCCAAGGAGCGTCGCGAGGTGACTCGGGCCCTCAACGCGTCCTTCATGGAGATGGACGCCGACGGCAACGTCATCCCGAAGACACCGCAAGCCGCAATCATGGCGGCCACTGCGTACCTCGCGTCCCATCCACCTCCAGAAGGGGACCCGAAAAGGGCCATGCATAAGTCTGCACTTACCGTACTCGGACTCGTTGGAGCTGCGCTCCACGGAGAAGCTCCTGCGGAGCCAAAGAAGAAGGTTGCGGTCAGGTTCAACCGCAGCCCCACGCACTCATCCGAAGATGAAGAGCACGACCTTCCTCGAAGGCACAAGAGATCGCGCCGTTGCAGCCGCGACTATGACGCTCGAAGCGAGCTAACTCAGTGCAAGATCGACAAGGCACGCGCGAAGCGCGTATGCTCGTCTGAATCCGAGGAGGATGATGACGAAGGAGAACTCTGCGGAGCCCGATGCTTCAGCAAATCTGTCTGGCGGACACGAATGCCGCGAAACTTCAAACTTCCTGCGGACACTCCGAAGTTTGACGGCACACAGGACCCCAAGGTGTGGCTCAGCGACAACTTGTCGTCCGTCAAGCTGCATGGTGGAAACAAAGAAACTGCCATGCAATGCCTTCAGTTGCAGCTGACAGGCGCTGCCCGGATCTGGCTCAGCAGCCTATCCTCGGGATCCATCTGAAGCTGGGAGGAGCTGGCATACAATTTCGTCCGAAACTTCAAGGGCACCAGCAAGAGGCCTGCCTCGATCAAGGAGCTGCGGGCCTGCACCCAACGAACGGGGGAATCCATTCGCTCGTACATACTGTGCTGGTCCAACACCAAGAACACCGCGGCTCACATCTCTGAGGAGAGAGGTAGTGACACCTTCAAAGACGGCGTCAAACGCCAGGACTTCAAAGAAGAACTTGGGCGCGTCAAGCCCAAGACACTAGACCACCTCATGGACATCGCTAACAGGTGGGCCGACGGCGAGGACTCCGTCCACCGGGCGCACTCGGAGGAGGAAGACAACTACGGCCGACGACGTGAGTGTCGTAGCAAGAGGAGATCGCATGTCTACGACGATCGCGATGGACCCGACATGGTCGCGGCTGGCTACGCCGACCGCCGCAGCGACGGTAACCGCAACAACGGCGGATATCGCGGAAGCAACTTCCACGACGGAGGGCGCCCAATGCAGTCATGGCAACGCCGTGGCCATGATGATGGACCCTCAGCATACGACAAACTGTCGGGTCCATGCACCATCCACTTCTACATCGACAAGCAGGATGGCAAGAAGAAGGCAAGACACATGCTCAAGGACTGTCGCGAGTTCCAGAAACTCAGCGAGAGCATGGCCCAGATGAGGCAGCAAGCCCTGAACCCCGGATACAGGAAAGCACCCGCACTAGGTGAGATCGCACATGGAGATCCTCCACCACCACCTGCGGGACCTTCGAACCATCCAATCGAACCCGCGCAGAACAACGGTGGGCACGGGTACCCCACGCCGAAAGGATCGCTGGTGATCCAAAAAGGGCGCCCAACAAATAGGGTGCAGAAGAAAATCACCCGCCAAATTAACCTGGCCGTGACCGCTCCCCCGCCATCCCTGAGTACCTCAGCGGATCGAAGTCCTGCATCACGTTCGGCCATTCGGATCACCCTTGCCAGGTCCCTCGCCTAGGTCATGCTGCCCTGGTGCTCGAGGCGCAGATCGGCGGGTTTCACGGTATGATCTTCATGGACGGGTTCATGGACGGCGGCAGCAGCATCAATATGATCTTCACCAGCACCTTGGCAGCAATGCGGATCCCACTGTGCAGCCTGGAACAATCTGATACAACGTTCCACGGTATCGTCCTAGGGAAGGGTGTATTCCCCCGGGGAAAGATATGGCTCGATGTCATCTTCGGCAAGCCGGATAACTTCCGATGCGAGCGACTCGAGTTCGAAGTGGTGGACTGGCCATCACAATACCATGCCATCCTTGGGCGCGTGGCATTCACACGATTCCTGGCGATACCGCACTACGCGTACCTGCTACTTAAGATGCCAGGACCCAGGGCGTCATCACGGTCCACGGGAGCTTCACCCGATCGGACCACTGCGACAGGGACTTCAATAGAATCTCCCAGTCCTTCGACATGCAGGAGGAGCTCATAAGGCTCCACGAGGTGACGGACAATGGGGCACCCCAGTCGCAAGACAGAATACACCAGAGATGTCCTTCGACTCCACCGTCAACACAAAGAAGGTGCAGGTACACCCGACGGATGCCTCCAAGACGGCGCTGATTGCCAGACCTCAGCTCTGCATAGGAAAGCGCGCTCGTCGAATTCCTCCATGAGCACTGGGAAATCTTCGCCTGGTGTCCTACGGACATGCTAGGAGTTCCCTGGGAATTCGCCGAGCATGCACTCAATGTCTTTCCAGACGCCAAGCCCGTCAAACAGTCCATCCGACGACTGTCCGAACCACGGGCCGAAGCAATCGGAGTCGAAGTCAACAGACTACTCGATGCAAACTTCATCAGGGAGATCAAGGAGAGCGAGTGGCTCGCCAACACCGTGATGGTCCCCAAAAAGGACATGGACATCCTGCGGATGTGCGTGGACTTCACATCGCTGAACAAGCACTACCCGAAGGATCACTTCCCTCTCCCTCGGATCGATCAGATCATCGATTCGACTGCAGGATGCGAAAAACTCTCCTTCCTCGACGCCTACTCAGGCTACAACCAGATTCGACTGAAGGTCGAAGATCAGGAGAAAACGGTGTTCATCACGCCGTTCGGAGTGTTTTGCTACAACACAATGCCCTTCGGGCTGAAGAACGCAGGCACCACGTACCAACGATGCATGCAGGCCTGCCTGAAGGACCAGATCAGCCGCAACATACAAGTCTATGTCTATGACATAGTCATCAAAACAAGGGAGGCCAAGACGCTCATCGACGATCTCCGCGAGACGTTCGATAACCTTGATCGATACAAGATCAAGTTAAACCCAGAAAAATGCGCCTTCAGCGTCCCATCAGTCACCGCTAGGCTACTTCATCTCAATGAGGATCGGCGAACCCAAAGAAAATCCGGGCCATAATGGCCATGGAGAAGCCAAAGAACCTCAAGGGCGTCCAGCAACTTGCCGGTCGAATCACGGCATTGAGCAGGTTCATCAGTCGCATGGGCGAAAAAGCCCTGCCGTTCTATCAGCTACTGCGCAAGGCAGACAAATTCGAGTGGACGCCTGTGGCGGACGATGCATTCGAAGATCTAAAGCGGCTGCTCTCTACCTCGCCCGTCTTGGTTATGCCAAAAGAGCGCGAGCCTTTACTGCTGTACATAGGAGCCACACACTAGGTGGTAAGCACCGTACTGGTGGTCGAGCGACCCGAAGAAGGCAAGACCCATGGGGTCAAACGCCCAATCTACTACCTCAGCGAGGTATTGACGCCAAAAAAGCAGAGGTACCCTCACTACCAGAAACTCGCCTACGGCGTGTTCATGACAGCTCGTCGGCTGAGCCACTACTTCCAGGAGCACCAGGTGATGGTCGTCGATGAGGCACCACTGAACAACATCTTGAACAACCGGGAGGCCACATGACGTGTAGCCCTGTGGGGCATCGATTTGTCACCTCTAGACATCGTCTACGAGAAGCGCCACGCGATCAAGTCTCAAGTCCTTCTGGAATTCCTCGTCCACTGGATGGAACTGCAGCTGCCAGATACGCCGGACATGACACAGTCATGGACAATGCATTTCGACGGCTCCAAGCGCAAAGCCGGAGAAGGAGCCGGGGTCATACTAACTTCCCCGCAGGGCGACAAGATGAAGTATGTCCTCCGGATGAAGTTTCGATCTTCTAACAACGAGGCCGAATAAGAAGCCCTCATCCACGGCATGAGAATGGCCAAGATATGCCGCGCAACGCGCCTGGTCATATACGGAGACTCGAACCTCGTCATCTAGCAGACGATGAATGAGTGCGACGCACACGCTGCCAGCATGATCGCGTACCGCGCACTCTACAACGCACTCGAAGGAGACTTCGACGGCTGCGAGCTTCGGCACGTTGGAAGAGAAAGCAACGAAGAGGCTGACAAACTCGCCAATATCGGCTCCACCTGTGCACGGGTTCCACCAGGCGTGTTCCTCGAACAGATCTGCGTGCCATCCATCAAAAGGAAATTCCCCAAGGGATCACCCGAAGAAGCAGAACACTCGGGGGCTGCGCTACCCGAAGGACCCGAAAAGCTCGATACAGAGGTTGCAGCGGTCAACCTAATGCAGGTCATGGCAGTCGAAGAAACTTGGACATGGCCATACCTCCAATATCTGATAGACGGGGAGCTGCCTGACAGCCCGACAGATGCCCGGCGCATATCTCGCCGGTCCAAGGCCTTCACCATCATCAACAGCGAGCTGTACAAGCGCAGTATTTCGGGTGTACTCCAAAGGTGCGTCACCATCGGTGACGGCAAAACCATCCTCCAAGACATCCACGAGGGCATCTGTGGCCATCATGCGGGCAGCCGCGCCCTTGTCGCCAAAGCTCTACGAGCTGGATTCTACTGGCCAACGGCCATGAACGACGCCAAGGACATCGTCCGAAGGTGCAACGGGTGCCAAAGGTTCGCAGATAAACCGCACGCACCCGGATCAGAGCTCAGGACCATACCTTTGGCTTGGCCCTTCGCCCAATGGGGCCTCTACATGATCTGCAAACTGCCAAGGTCCTCGAAAGGAGGTCACGTCTACCTCCTGGTCGCAGTCGACAAATTCACAAAGTGGATTAAGGCCATGCCCGTCACTAACCAAAAGGGCAAAACTGCCGTCAAGTTCTTTGAATCCATTGTGTATAGGTTCGGCGTGCCGCATAGCATTATCACCGACAATGGGTCGAACTTCATCTCCAAAGAATTCCAGGACTTCTGCGAAGACCTCAGAATCAACATCACATACGCCTCCGTGGCGCACCCGCAAACGAACGGACAGGTCGAGAAGTCCAACGGCCTCGTCGGCGCTGGCATCAAGAAGCGCCTAATGAGCCTGCTCGAGCGGATCGCTGGAGCCTGGACACAAGAGCTTCCCTCTGTCCTGTGGAGCCTGCGCACAACGCCAAATAGCTCAACTAGCTACACGCCTTTCTTCATGGTGCCGGAGCAGTGCTAGGTCGCCATGATCGCCAGATCGATGTCCGCACTCGAAGACGCCGTCGACACACTCGACGAGGCGCTTGACATAGCAGCAGCTCGATCAGCGGTGTACCAACAGAGTCTCCGCAACTACCACAACCGACGGCTACGCCCAAGGTCCTTCGTCGAAGGAGACCTAGTCTTGCGACTCAAGCAAGAGCGACCGAAGAAATTCGAGTCACCATGGGAATGACCCTACATCATCACTGAAGTCATCCCAGGTGGCGCCTATCGCCTAAAGCACGTGGAGTCTGGAGTCGCATACTCCAACCCATGGAACGTTGCACAGCTGCGATGCTTCTACCCCTAGCTACCTCCCTATTTTACTTTCAATAAGGCTATTCAGCCAAGGCTACTCAGCCAAACAATGTACCTCCTTCTTACAATATGAATAAAGCTAAGTGTCCCGCCCCAAATTTTTTTCACCTATTATCTGCATTTTACTCCATATTACAACACACTCGGGGGCTCCCCCTACCTCACGACTTCGTCGACTGAGGATAACGCGTGTACACCTGAGTAGCTGACCACGCCAGGCTAACGAAAAGGACACATATACAAACAAAGCACCACGTGCTACACAACAATAAACCTTCAGAATATAATAAAGGGCACAACACGCCCAGTCGAATATATACAAATTTTACATCTATCTCTTTTACAGGTCCTACCTATTCTGAAGAATATCCCGCGCACACTGCTCAAACAGATCTACAATTTGTTCGGCATACTGCCTTACAGCCGCATAGTGTGGACGCATATCCCACTCGCTGCCATCCAGCCGAAGAGGCGTCCCATCTGCTACAGCAGGCAGATCTACATCGGGACGATGCAACCGCACAAGGGAGAGCGCAGCCTTCACCCTTGTGACAGGCTGATGCCGAACCAGTTCTTGGACACGATGCACATTTTGAAACTTCGACAGCAGGCCACAGAGGGTCGATGGCGCCTCATCCAGCGGAAACATCACATGCAGAACTGGCACCAACGAAGATTGCACCTGACGAAGCACCCGCGATACCTGGTGGACACGATCCTGCACCGTCGCAAGGACCATGGCACGATCACGGTCCATACAGAAGAACCCGCCGGCCTCCATGTCCTGCTGGGTCAAACAGTTGATCCGAATAGCAACACACTCCTTTTCCTCCCTCGGAGCAATGTTTTCACCTGCAATACTTGCAAAAAGTAAGATAAAAGACCAACAGGCGCATCCAAAACAATGAGCAGCAGCTCGAAAAGCTCACATTGCAATTGTTTGGACAAGCGACGCAACTCCGTCATCAAATACTCCTATCTAGCAGCGGACCGCTCTGCCTTTGATTTCCAAACATCGGCGCGGCCACGCACCCCAAGCAACTCTTTCTCAAGGCTACGGACGCGGTATCTAAGAAATACAAGTTGCAACCCACCATCCAGGGATGGCCGCAGCTGCGGTGAAGGCAAAGTATCAACGGGATCATCACCCGAAGGACCCTAGAGTAACAGAAGACAAGGATATGAACAAGCAGACGAAGGAGCATAGAACTCAAAAATTCATTATGTGCAGCAAAAAAGCCACTACGTGGCACAAGGATCGTTCATAGAGATAATTACAACAAAAGAAACGAATGCTATCCTACAACTACAAGGCCTACGAAGCTGCATCTTGAGTAGCCTCGGAGCCGGACTGCCTCCCCTTGGCCTCTCCCTGCTGCCTCAATGCGTACTCAGCCAGCAAGTCAATCAACTTTGTCCCATAATGCTTATAGCGAGCAGCATAGATGGCGAAGGCTACCTCGGATCCGTCAGCAGTCGTTGGCATCCGGGAGGTGATCTGATGAAGATCTAGCTCCGCTCCAGAGGCCAGGGCCATCGCAAGCCTGACGGACGCACCAATGCCTTTCTGCTTGCGCTTGTACGCCGCAGGAGCTTCGGCTGACAATGCATCTGCCAAGGCATCAACATCTTCGAGGGCGACGCCCTTGGGGACGAACTCCTTATAGAAGCGCCCAAGAACCTCCTTGGCCTTAGCAAGCGAGCCGACCACAGTACCACAGCGGTCTTCGACCGCCACAGTGGCATCATCCAGAGCACTTCCGTGCTCCAGGACACCACGGTCAAACTCGATGCCCGCGACATCTAAAAGAAAAGAAAGGGCAACATAAATAAAAGCACAACAAGGAAAGACAAGGAGGCCGAAAAAGGGAAGACGAAGCAACTCACCCGAAATAGCCTTGGCAGACGCCATCAGCTTGTCGGCTACCTCCTTCCTGCGTGAAGCCGTGGCAGTGGCGAGTTGCTCCTCGCGGTCCATAGCCTCCTGCTGCAGGCGCTCCTTGGCCGCCGCCGCGTTGGCTAGGTCCAGCTCGAGGCGCTCCTTCGCACCAATGGCGACCTCGGCCTTCTTCTCCGATTGCCTAAGGCTCTTTTTGAGAGCATCAAGCTCACGGAAAGAGGTATTGTGGTCCTATGCAGTCAGCAAAACACCTATCAGATCGCAGGTCAAAGAAATACAAGAAGAAGCAAAAAGATCAAGTCGTGAACATACCTTGAAGCTGTTTGAAACTGGCCTCCAATGCCAGGTGCTGCTGCACCAGTTGGTTGACGCCTTGCACCAAAGGCTGCAAAAGGCACTGCTCGTCAAAAGAACGGCTCGGGGGCTATGCCCAAAGAACGAGCAAAGCAAGTTGAACACACGAAAAACGCTCGGGGCCCCCCCGAGACAAGAAGCAAACACAAAATGATTAGCATATCACCCGAAAACACCCTAGGGCTCCCCCGGCGGCAATAGCAAAGAAACTTACGTGGTTAGACGATGACTCCTAAGGTCCAGCCGAAGTCTTCTGGGGGATAACCACCCGAGACTCCTATAGAGAAGGGTTCGAAGCAGCGCCCTTAGAGGTGGCCACCGTCTGAGGAGGAGGAGGAGCAACCTTCGATTCCCCCACCATATCCCGAGCGACATCGCTGGAGGAGCCGTCAGAGGAGTGGCTACAAAAGAAAAATCAGCCAAGCACAAAGCAAATAGACAAGAGAAAGCAAAAAAGGACTGAGGAAACTTACGATTCGAGATCGCTCAAGTCGAAGACAGGAGGGGTCTTCCTGCCCTTCTTCTCTTCCTTCTTTTCTTCCTTCTTCTCTTCCTTCTTCCGCTTCGCCGGTGGTTGCGGTGCTACAACCCGCACTGGCACGGCCGGAATAGGAGAGGAAGAGCCCCCATGACCCCCGCTGTGACGCTCAAGGCATAGCGGATTCCTAGGGGTTGGCGGAGTCGAAGCATCCGAGGATTCGCTGGAGCTCCGAGTCCGCTTACGAGTGTGATCCTCACTCGACTCGTTGGCCTCCTCGTCCGTCGATCGCGCCGACGGAAGTTCAGACATGGAGTCCACTACCTCGTTGTCCGGTGCATCCGGGAACACTTCAGGCAATGGAGGCGACATGCCTGGCACCTTGAATTCCTACGTAAGAAGAAAACAAAAATTTCAGCACAAAAAGGTGCAAGGACAACGCAGTCGAAAAATAGCGCTGCACGCACGTTCTAGATCTACACCTGCGGAACTGGGCGCGAAGCGGAGAACGGAGGAGTCAGCGACTTCCCCGGGATATCCTCTCCAGCCTTGTATTTTAGCAGCGGGCGAAGAACCCCGTCGAGATCCCCCTTGGAGAACTCCTCAGCCAAAACCCTAGTCGGATCGCGACGACCCGAATAAAGAAACATTGGGTGCGCCTAGCCTGGAGCGGCTGCACCCGACGTTTGAGAAAGGTGCGGATGATATCCACACCGTTCACCTCTTTCTCCGGAATCAACTGGAGATCCTCCACCCGACGATAGAGTCCCTCTATCTCCGCTACCTCGCCATCCAAGATCTGGTTCTTCCAGGACCTCTTCGGCTCGATTTTTTGGGAGGGGTCGAAAGGATCAAGACCAAAATCCTGCCCAGGTACCATGGAGTCACGGATGTAAAACCATCGCCTCCGCCAGTACTGGACAGATTCATACATAGAAAAGGAGAAGAAATGAAGATTGGATTTGAGGGAGATGATGCAACCCCCAATGGGATAAACACCATCAGAGCCAGATTGCCTCTTCACGGAATAGAGTTTTCGGAAGAGGCCAAAGTGCGGCTCGATACTGAGCCAGCACTCGCAGAAAGTGACAAAATAGGCGACCTGAAAAAGAGAGTTGGGAGAAAGATGATGCATCTGGATACCATAAAGAAAAAGCAATCCACGAAGGAAATCATGGACTGGGAAGGAAAAGCCCCGAAGGACAAAGGCGAGGAACATAACCCGAAACCCAGTGGGAGGACAGGGAATTACCTCATTGCCGGGAAGTTGGATGGCCTCCCTATCCTATGGGATCATGCCCCGTTCATGGAGCTTGCGGAGATCACTCTCACTCGTCTCCGATCGCCGCCAGCCACCATCGGTGACGCGGGTGGCGGCGAAACCTTTTTTGCCGCCAGCGTCCGCACTAGTACCAACCGCAGAGGAGGACTTCTTGGGCTTCCCCATTGCAGTGCGGCGGTGACGGCGTCGAGCACGCAAAATCAAGGAAGGAAAAGCTCGAGAAAATTCCGATGCGCAGTGAGAACACTCAGAGAAGATGGGAGCAGTGAAACAAGAATGGCTGCAGTGAAAACAAATTCACCTTTTCCCCAATGATTATAAGGACGAGAACGATGCACGACGACCGTCCATCGGGAAGACCTAGAGCCAACATCAAGATCTGGCCGTCCACGTGTTAGCACAGCAACGAACCATTGCTCACACGTCGTCCACTACGCACAGAAATCGAGGCGACGCCGTAATTATCTCCACGCCGCGCGTGACCAGTCAACTCAAAGTCAGAAGGTGGGACCCATGTTTGTCCAGTCAAGTCATCTCTGGCGCCGCAGACGCTTGAGGTCATCGATCGTCAGCACTGACGTCATCAAAAACAATACTAGCAACGGTTACAATTCTTCGGCTACACAGCTAAGAGTACTCACTCGAATCTATGTTTCGATTAATTACTCGGGGGCTACTCCTATCAGGAGCGCTGGCCGCGCACCCGAAGAATGCTGAAAATACTACATCATTAAACTATTTCTTCGAGTCCTACATCGAGTCTACGACTCCACTACGGACTCGGGGGATACTCCCATAGGGAGGATGGATTTAAGCATCCAAAAAATTTATGTCCTACGGAACCGAAGCCAAACAACAGTTGAGTTAAAGTCTCTGCTCGAGTCCGCGACTCGAACAAACACTCGGGGGCTACTCCCGTAGGGAGCGCTGGTCGCGCACCCTATGAATCTTCGACTGCGATCCTTTGGATCAGCACGCAAAAAAATTTCGGCAACTCTGCCCCAGCCAACGCTAATTGAGTAAAACATCCTCCTTGGCCACCCGAAACACCTCCGCGGTGATAAAATTTCGGATGCTGTGTCTGCGACACAAAGATAAGACCTACAGATATCATCTGATGGCCTGGCAATGCACACGACTGTGCTCTTCTAGTGAGAACCCGTGCCAGCAGGTGCGATGAAAAATCCGGACGGACGCGTTGGGTACGTCACTTAAAATTTACTGGAATTCCACTCCTGTAAGTCCTCCGCGGCCTGAGTCGAATTGCGCCAGCATATGTTCCGGATTCGAGTCGAGGGACTCGAATCTGAAAAAGATCGTGTTGTTTTGTCCTAATACAGTTAACTGACCCTGATCCGTCGGGAGAGTCAGGCACACGCATCAACAATCCTACACACTCAAATCATTCTCTAGCTAATAGAGATAGACGCACCCGAAAGAATAAGGAGTCCTCATCCGAATCTACGATTCGACTGAACACTCGGGGGCTACTGACATGGTTATACCCTACGGGTACATGACCTTAGCATACCTGGTCTATCCCAAGGAAGGCCCACAACAAATATGCGCCAGCCCATGAAGATTTTCGGGTGGCCAGGGCCCATGACGCTTTCGGATCCTTGGAGAGCAAGACTAGAGTAGATAGAAAATTCAAAGGGGTAAACCCTAAAACCTGTAACCGACTAGATTTGTGCCTGGGACCTGCCTACCTCTATATAAAGGCCAGGAGGGCACGACGAGGAGGCTCTCTTACAATCTCTCGCACACCACCGCATACACACCTCCACGCCAGATTGCATCTATGCACCTTGTAACCTTCGGTTCCACCATAATCAGAGTAGACAAGCAGGAGTAGGGTTTTCCCTCCGGGGGCCTAAACCTGGGTAAACCTCGTGTCCCCGTGTTGCTTGTTTGCTAACCGTTCCGCGATCTCCAGCATCCCCATCTTCTCCAAAACCCAAGTCCATAACAATGGGCATTGACGAGATTAAACCTCGTCAGTAGGCGTCGAGCAGGGTAACCAGGTGTCAATGGGGATGTCCTGCAGGGGCACGAAGGAGCTTACGGTGAGGTCGGTGTCGAGGTGGAACCAGGAGGGGATAGGGGCACGCGAGGAAGAGGGTGACACCGGTGGCTGGAGGACATGAAGGAGAGGCACGGGGGGGGGGGGGGGTGATACGTCGGAAACGTATCTATGATTTTTGATGTTCCATGCTTGTTAGTATCTACTTTGCTTTGCTTTGTCTACACTTTGAGGTGCTTTTTATATCTTTTCTGGTACTAACCTATTAACAAGTTGCCATAGTGCTAGTTGCCTGTTTTATGTTGTTTTTGGTTTCAGAAAAGCTAGTAAAGAAATATTCTCGGAATTGTACGGGACAAACGCCAAAGTCAATAACTTTCCGTGGGGAACAAGAAGTCCAGAGGGGAGACGGAGAGGCGTTCCAGGGCAGCCACACCCCCCTAGGCGTGGGTGGGCCCTGCCCCACGCCTAGGCAGGGTGTGGGGCCCCTGGCCACCGCCTCGGCCTCCCCCTTCGCCTATAACAAGCCCCCTACGCAGAAACCCTAAGCACCAGATCAAATCTCCACGAAACCGTCTGTAGCCACCGCCACCATCGTCCCTAGATCGAGGGGGGGGGGATCTGAAGTTCTTCCTGGCACCCTGCCGGAGGGGAGATCATCCCGAAGGCCTTCTCTCCAGTATGATGCGTGAGTAGTTCCACCTTGGACTATGGGTCCATGTAGTAGCTAGATGGTTGTATCTCCTCCTTTGTGCTTTTATTTATAGATCTTGTGAGCTCTATTCATGATTAAGATCTAATCTATTTGTAATCATGGATGTTGTGTTTGCGGGGATCCGATGGATATTGAGATTATTATGTTGGTTTGATTAATGGTTTTGTCTTTATGATTCTATCATGTCTGTGTTGTTTGTGATCTTGCATGCTCTCCGTTGTTAGTAGCTATCTTGGCCGAGTAGTTGCCAGTGACTCCAAGAGGGGGTATTTATGCTCGATAGTGGGTTCATGCCTCTAGTTTCCAAGGGAAGTGACAGAAATCTCTTTGGTTGTAGATGTGTTGTTGCTACTAGGGAGAAAACAATGGTCTCTTGTTCATGGAACATGTGGACTGTTTACCTTACACACTTTGCTTAAAGCAGTTGTCTGTTGCTTGCAACTTAATACTGGAGGGGGTTCAGATGATAACCTGAAGGTGGACTTCTAGTCATAGATGAAGTTGGATGGCGGTCTATCTATCTTGTTGTTTTGCCCAATCGAATCTGATAGGATCTTTCTGACTAGTAATTTCATTGTTATGCCTTGCTCAGTTCCTGTCAATTTCCCAGCTGTAATTTGTTTACCCTTCATGCCATGTTTTTTATCTAAGGAGAGCACCTCTAGTGAACTATGGACCCCGGTCCAATCTTTACCATTGATACATCTTCCATTGTTACTTGTTTACTTGCTACAAACCATTACCTTCCACACCATACGTCTAATCCTTTGTACAACAAACCGGTGAGCTTGACATCGATCTTTTTATTTACCATATGCATAGCTTTTTATTGAGGATGCTTCATAGATAGCTCATTATGGTGATGTTGCAAGTTTCCACCATGATTAGGCATGGCTTAGGCTAGCGGCCCAGGCGTTTCTCCAACACAGAATACAAACTCCATGGACTTACAAGTTCCCTCTTTATTTCACACCGGTGACATCCATAGACAAAAGAGCATGATATCAATTGATTACAAAGTACAAGTGCAATGTTGAAAACGTTCCCTGTGACAGCACGGTTCTGCTAATTCCAACTTATAAGTGCAAGCATATACACCAAATTTGTCACAATGGTTCAAGTTTATTAGGGGCAAAGAATATAAAGTGTGCCATCTGAAGGAAATATGCCCTAGAAGCAATCATAGAGATGATTATATTTCTTATGTATCCATGAGTTATTGTATTGTTCCTTGAATATCCATATCAGGCAATTTGTATTGATTGGTAATTATGTGAATTGTTTGTGAAAATCTTTACTTGTATGGTTATTTAATAGTTGTCCCTAGTCGGAGTTCACGTGAGGACACATGTGAATATTAGACTAGCACATCGATTGGTTGATGACTATGTTTCGCAAGTCATAGACATGGAGATGTCAAACCAATGATGTGGACACATGTTATGAACATAGGGTTGGACTGACCCAACTTGATACTGGCAATTACTTGCAGCTCTCTCTACACATCATGTATGTTTTGTCCTTAGACCTGAGATTGTCGCATGTACTTGAGATGTGGATCGACATACTTTGGGGCTATCAGACGCTACTCCGTAACTGGGTAGTTATAAAGGTATCTTTCAGGTTTGTCCTGAAGCATGCTGCAAGGCATGGTCAATCAAGATGGGATTTTCCCCTCTCTAATTGAGAGAGATATCTCTGGGCCCCTCGAGTGATCGGATCCAGAAATGCATGGCCGTGCTACATATGGTTAAGAGTTAACCTAGTAAAGGGATTCCGAATCACAGTATCGAGAAAGGGAGGTCAGCTTGGAGATAGACCAAATATTGTGAGGCAAAGGGAAAGACATGTACTAAACGTTGTAATGGTTCGTCCGATATGATCTTTGTATGCGTTTAGGAGTTGGCACATCTTGCTAGAGGCCGCTACCAACTATTGACAGAATAAGTGTATTCGTGTCATGTCTATACGCATATGAACCTATAGGGTCACACACTTAAGGGGATGAAAGCCTAATGAGGATTGGATCCAAATTATACCAGGCTTAGGCTACTAATGGGTTGCTAATGTAGAAGCCCACTAGGGACGTCTATATAAGAGAGGGTGGGGCGAGCTGACCAGGGTTGAGCCATTCCACCCAGCCGCCATACCTCTCGCCTGTGTTGCACGCGTGGACCTAGCAGTCCGGCGTCTGACGCTTCCACCCTGTACGTGTGGATACCTCAGAGGCATTGCATTTGTACCGCTTGGATGAGCCGCGCAAGGGGATCTGCTCGTGGGACAAGAAGGAGGAGGAGACGTAGATCGTTTACACTTCATCGATGCGCTTCATCAAGTTCCACAACTGCGCGTTTAGTGGTAATCTCATGATCTATGACAACAGTAATCCTGGTTTACGCGGTAGAACATTTTGATTTGCGCTAGTGTAGCCTACCCGTATCCCTTCAGTGGTATCAGAGCTGATGCTGTTCAGTTATAGATTCGAGATGTTTGCATATGGTGATATGCAGATTGATATGAATGATGTGATCATTTATATTGTGGTGGTTCAGGATTGATCTATGATCTTGCTTTCCGTGATCATGATTTTGAGGTAGTCGAACGACTTACCCCTACCGGTCGGTTTCCGCCATCGGGGTAGACAGTGACACATAAATCCTGTTGAATCACGCGAAGATCAATATGATTAATCGAATCGAAACCTAGATCTAAAATCGATGTACCGTGATCAAAGGAGTTGGATCAGATCAGAACAACAGATGGTTTATGGTTAATTTGATTTGCCGATCAAAATCCTTAAAGAAAATTGTGTAGATTCGATCTCTCATTTTTCACAGTCGCGAGGGGCGCTACCCCTTCTAACCCCGCAGGGGGAGACCCCCCTAGTCGTAGCACATTTTTGTAACTAGTTAAGGTAACTAGGTGCTGCGAGGTCACATGATCCGGTAGAATGCGATTCTATGCATAACTTGTTTTTGCAGGATGTATGTGATCAGTATGGCCCATATATGTATGTGATGCATGTATGAAATTTATCATGACCTGCGTGTCGTGAGTAGGGCAACACGGCTGGAGCCATGTGTGTTGTCAATTATTGTAATGGCCTGCGTGCCAACTTGTGATGATCCAAATTCTATGTAATTTTGATTACTAGCTGTTAGGGGTAATAGCTTATATTAGTTCTTGGAGGACTCATCACTTGAAGGATGGATCGCATGGAACATGAAGATGGAGATCATCATGGTGGACAGGTTCTATGGCAATAGAGATCACCATGAGAAAATGGGCCATACTGTGTCACAACCATGTGAATGCTATTCTTATGCGTTTTACTCTATGCATGCTTAGATGATAGAAGTAGAACGATCCCTCACAAAGTTTAAGTTAAACCATGCCCTCCCAACCAAACCTTGCACCATCCTATGCCCTGTACAATTGTTGGTGGGCCTATGAAATTAGGGTGCCACGGTTTTCCTTAGCTGGATGGGTTTGTATCGGATACCTACACGCATAAGGGTTGGTGAGATTGACAAGGTCATCTTAACAGTTAAAGACCTTGGGTCATAAAGGTTGGGCGCCTAGTTTTGACATAGAGATGTCAGCCAACAACAGGAGTTATATGTGATATGATTAGCAAGTGTTGCTTACCGATTTACCTTGTCTTCTAGCAGTGATGCTAAAGCTCACTAGTCGACTTGTTAATTATGTATCTTGAATCACTTAGTATCAATAGAGGGATATTTATTTAAGTGGGAGTATATGCTATTAAATTGTTTAATATGTTTTCTGTTGTAGATCAATGGCACTGAACACTACATCACCTTTTTCTTTGCGTTCAATTCTTGACAAAGATAAACTAAATGGAACAAGCTATTCGGATTGGGTCCATAACCTGAGAATTGTTCTCAGGTCTGATAAAAAGGAAACGGTTCTGGATACCCCAATCCCCGATGAACCTGCTGATAATGCATCTGCTGCCCTAAAGAACGCCTACAAGAGAGCATGTGATGATTCTCTTGAGGTTAGATGTCTTATGCTTGCATGCATGGAACCTGAACTCCAAAAGAAGTTTGAGGATTAGGATGCATATGATATGATCTTCGCGCTTAAGGACATGTTCCAAGATCAGGCAAGGACTGAGAGGTACAATGTTGCCAAGTCCTTTGTCGAATGCAAGCTAGCAGAGGGAGCAGCTGTAGGCCCCCATGTGATCAAAATGGTTGGTTCTGATGACTTTGGAAAAGCTTGGTTTTCCACTAGGCCAAGAGTTGGCCACTGACTTCATTTTGGCGTCTCTTCCATCCAGCTATGGGAAGTTCATTTCGAACTACCATATGCATGGGGTGGAGAAGGGCCTTAATGAGTTATGCGGGATGCTAAAAACAACAGAAAGTGACATGAAGAAGTGTGCAGGGCATAGCCATGTGATGGCTGTCTGAGCAAAGCCTAGCTTCAAGAAAAAGGGTACTTCTTGGAAGAAGAAGGGCAAGGCTAAGGATACGATCCCTAAGCCTGCACCCAAGCAAAAGGCTGGACCTGTAGAATACACTGAGTGCTTCTTTTGTCATGAACATGGCCACTGGAAGATAAATTGCAGCAAGTACCAGGATTCTTTGAAGAAGAGTGGAAGTAAGAGTACTTCCCACTCAGGTACGCTTGTTGTAAATGTTGTGCACATTCTTTTTGCTGATTCCTATGTTAACTCTTGGGTATTTGATACCGGATCGGTTGCTCATATTTGCAATTTGATGCAGGGTCTAATAAGGACTAGAGAAGTGCAGAAAGGCAAAGTGGATTTTTGCGTCGAAAATAAAGCAAGGGTTGCTGCATTGTTCGTCGGCGTCATGCATCTTCACCTTCGGTCAAGATTTATTATGGAGTTGAATAATTGTTATTACATTCCAAGTATGGGTTGAAACATTTTATCACCTTCATGTTTGATGAGGGATGGATATTCATTTGCGAGTATGAACAATGGTTGTGTAATCTCTAAGAATGATATGTTTATGGCTAATGCTCCCATTGTGAATGGTTTATTTATTTTAAATCTTGATGATGCATCTGTTTACAATGTTAGTGCTCTAAGGCTTCGACCTAATGATTTGAGTCCTACCTATTTATGGCATTGTCGTTTGGGGCACATAAGTGAAAAGGGCATGAAGAAGATCCATGGTGATGGTCTTCTAACTTCGTTTATTTTTGAATCATACAAGACATGTTAGGCTTGTCTACTTGGAAAGATGACCAAATCGCCTTTTTCGGGTTTACCCAAGAGAGCGATAGACTTGTGGAACTCATACATACTAATGTGTGTGGACCAATGAGCACGACAGCCAAAGGATGATATCACTACTTCATTACTTTCACTGATGATTTCAGTAGATATGGTTATGTCTATTTGATGAAGCATAAGTCTGAAACTTTTGAAAAGTTCAAGGAGTTTCAGAATGAGGTAGAGAATCAACGTGGCAAGAAAATAAAGGCCTTGCGATCTGATCGCGGAGATGAATATTTGAGTCACGAATTTAGCAATCATCTTAAGAGTTGCGGAATTGTTCCACAGCTCACGCCGCCTAGAACGCCTCAAATAAACAGGGTCTCCGAACGGCGCAATCAAAATTTGTTGGACATGGTTCGATCGATGATGAGCCAGTCGGATTTACCATTATCATTTTGGGGTTATGCTCTAGAAATGACAGCTTTCACACTTAACAGGGTACCATCTAAATCCGTAATTAAGACACCATATGAGATGTGGACTGGAAATAATCCCAGTTTGTCTTTTCTAAAGATTTGGGTTTGTGATGCATTTGTCAAGCGACTTCAGTCAGACAAGCTAACACCCAATTCGGATAAGTGCATTTTCGTGGGATATCCGAGGGAAACCTTAGGGTATTACTTCTACAAGCGAGAAGAGGGCAAAGTGTTTGTCGCTCGTAGCGGTGTTTTCCTAGAGAAAGAGTTTCTCACAAAGGGAACGGGTGGAAGGTCGGTGCGACTTGAAGAAGTTCAAGATGAGCCGGTTGGGGATGCTTCTACTAGTGATGCTATTGTAGCAGAACAAGTTGAGGAACCCATGGCAATAGAAGCACCACAATCACGAAGGTCGACGAGGCTCCGCGAAATTCGAGAATTATTATTGTTAGACAATGATGAGCCTCCGACCTATGCAGAAGTGATGGTGGACCCAGACTCTGAGAAATGGCTGATCGCCATGAGATCCGAGATAGAGTCCATGGGAGATAATAAAGTTTGGAACTTGGTTGACCTGCCTGATGGTTTTAAAGCCATCAAGTGCAAATGGATCTATAAGAATAAGATTGATATGGATGGAAATGTTCACATCCATAAAGCTCGACTTGTTGCAAAAGGTTTCCGACAAGTTCAAGGAGTTGACTACGACGAGACTTTCTCGCCCGTTGCGGTGACCCAGCATACCACTGCATGATGTAGTACACTATAGTCGTTGACATAACACCAATGAAACACCGTTCACTAGTATTACATCCCTCAGAGTAGTACGAAAGAAACATAGCAGGTCCAAGACATGACTATAGGTTACAACTCAACTCTTTACACAAGATCCAGAGAACACTCTAGGTTAAAGAGAGAGAAAGAAACTTCTTACGAAGAAGAATCAGGAATAAAAAACTCATATCTACCATACTTATAAATCTAGCAGCTGAACTACTAGGCTTGCATTGCTGCTATTGCAATACTCTACGGAAGTAGGTTCTATGGTTAGAAATTCTATTCTTATCTAATCAGCAACTTCGTCTTCACTTGAGTTGATGTATATGTTGACTTTCTTGACTTCATTGAAGAGCGTTAGCTTTTGATGATGATTCCTGGAGCATAACTTGATGTAGACGTCGTCTGTACTGGCCTTAGAACCTAGCAAGGGTTAAGAAGATACTTTGAGTACGAGCGTACTCAGCAAGTCCACTAGAAAAGGAGTGTTTGATGCACTATATCTACAGCCACAGACCATAGGTCGTAGGCAATGCAAGTTTTCGTAAACATTTCTTCAAAGGTTGCTTTTATTCTGAAAAGCTATGTCCGTCAGCCTTCACGGGTTTACCAGAACCTTCATGGGGTTCCTTTCCCGCAGCGTTCGCAGCTCCTTCTCGGAACAGGGAGTAACAAGTTACAGTTCTTATACTCTGCAGAGGTGCGTCACTTTACCCATGAGAGATCTTAGCTTTGTTGCACATCCGGGCCATGAACCCGTTCACACTTCCTTGGTGTGAGGCCCAGACTAAGACCCAAGCCAATCACTGCCTTCTCCGTGACCCCGCATGTCTCCTTGGTGTACGCCAGCCCACCTATTGAATTACGGCAATGACAGTACAGACTGTTCAGATGCCGGAACTATCATGGGACGTTGAGGGATCCCACGCATATGCTGCATATCCTCTATGAAGTACCATAAATAATATGCATGCTACGAGTGATAATAGCCATGACCCACACATCCAGCTCCATGCGAGAGGGAAAAGATACAGCTGACTTCTTCGTCCCATTCCAAATCTCATGGTCAACGCGTAATATACGGCACAAGAATCACTAGCGAAATTGGTTGTTAAGTCCTAGATAATATGTTCCTTTACCACCAGAACTCTTATAGTAGGTTATTACCTCATGGTAAATAACCTATAATCACATTATTATGAAAATAGTGTTTTCTGTCCTTTTTCAAATGTAGGTGATGACAACACTGGATTTGTAAAATACTTTACAAAAAATAATCAAAGGACATGAGCAAGTGTGAACTTGCCTTTTGTGATTGCAAGATTATGCACTCACGGTCTTCAAGACAATATAAGATCCAATAGTTGAAATCTGCATCATTGGTCTGGTAAGGACTAATGTTTAAAGAAGCAAGATGCTTTTATGCATAAGTAATGTAATGCAAGTTGATAAACACGAATCTCGAGAATAACGTTGTTCTAGGGTTTGGATACTGGAAAGGGTTTCCTTGGAATGTGTTGCCCTTTTAGATTAAGTTTCATACATGTGCTTCTTATTAAGGCTTGTGAGTGTGTGGAATACAACATGTATTTATATAACAATAAAATACATAGTATGGAATGCTACACAAGGTTGCCTACATTTTAATTGTTTATCTTCAAGTTTTACTTTACAAGTAATGTTACTTATAAAGGATTTAAGTATTAACAATCTTATTATACAAGTATAGTATAAAGTAAGGTGTTTACTATTAATTGTCATATGTTAATTGAAGTGGCAAAACGAATAACATTTGAAGAAAATCTTACTCGACTAAGCAGAAGCATTTAAGCTCTTAAGTCAACCTTATGAGGTGTTCTTTCTAGTTATAGTCTTTAAGTCAGAAAGAATTGCCTTTATTGGAATAATGAAATTAGTAGTATTTGAGACTTATCTATCTTGGTTTTTAACTGAGTTGGTTTGATATTAAGATGCTTTACAATTTAATTATAACAGACCAAAGTTAACTATAAAGTATATAATAAAGTTTTTACTATTATACTTAAAGCTTTGCAAACTAAAGGTAACTTGGATGTAGATAGACTTAGGGTATATTACTTATGATACTTGTATTCTGTTCATTTTATATTATTTCCTTAGAGTTACTTAAGAATGGTATTACTTTTATTGGAGTATTGCTTTCTTTACATTATAATGGTATGAAAGGATTTATCTTCCTATAAGGGTGTGGTTAAGGTTTAAGAATAAGTAAATAATATTATTTACTACTATGGATTCACTTATAGGTTTTAATTTTTTTATAAATTTGTGGTTAAAGTAAAGGAATAGGTTTTATCTCTTTACAAATTATTCTTGGAGATTTTATAATGGATAAGAATTCTTTTATAACATAATTTATACTTATGGTTGAAAGATAATTTAATAAAATTGTATCAAAATGGTTTGAAGCATTTTAACTTCATATTATCAATATTTAAGACTAATACTATTTATTAGACTTAATTAGTTAATTTTAGAACAATTTACAAGTTTTATTTACCTTAATATGAATTATTAATTAAGGAGATAGTTTAACTTCAAGTTATAAAAGTGTTTAACTTTTTATTTAACTCAAAAGTGGAATATCACATTTTTAGTTAAGCTTGGGGATGCTTGATACGTCGGAAACGTATCTACAATTTTTGATGTTCCATGCTTGTTAGTATCTACTTTGCTTTGATTTGTCTACACTTTGAGGTGCTTTTTATATCTTTTCTGGTACTAACCTATTAACAAGTTGCCACAGTGCCAGTTGCATGTTTTCTGCTGTTTTTGGTTTCAGAAAAGCTAGTAAAGAAATATTCTCGGAAGTGGACAGGACAAACGCCAAAGTCAATAACTTTCCGTGGGGAACAAGAAGTACAGGGGAGACGGAGAGGCGTGTCAGGGCATCCACCCCTCCTAGGCATGGGTGGGCCCTACCCCGCGCCTAGGTAGGGTGTGGGGCCCCTGGCCACCGCCTCGGCCTTCCCCTTCACCTATAAGAAGCCCTCAATGCAGAAACCCTAAGCACCCGATCAAATCTCCACGAAACCATCTGTAGCCGCCGCCACCATCGTCCCTCGATTGGGGGGGGGGGATCTGAAGTTCTTCCCAGCACCCTACCGGAGGAGAGATTATCCCGGAGGCCTTCTCTCCGGTATGATGAGTGAGTAGTTGCACCTTAGACTATTGGTCCATGTAGTAGCTAGATGGTTGTATCTCCTCCTTTGTGCTTTCATGTATAGATCTTGTGAGCTCTGTTCATGATCAAGATCTAGTCTATTTGCAATCATGCATGTTGTGTTTGCGGGGATCCGATGGATATTGAGATTATTATGTTGGTTTGATTAATGGTTTTGTCTTTATGATTCTATCATGTCTGTGTTGTTTGTGATCTTGGATGCTCTCCGTTGTTAGTAGCTATCTTGGCCGAGTAGTTGCTAGTGACTCCAAGAGGGGGTATTTATGCTCGATAGTGGGTTCATGCCTCTAGTTTCCAAGGGAACTGACAGAAATCTCTTTGATTGTAGATGTGCTGTTGCTACTAGGGAGAAAACAATGGTATATTGTTCATGGAACACGTGGACTGTTTACCTTACACACTTTGCTTAAAGCAGTTGTCTGTTGCTTGCAACTTAATACTAGAGGGGGTTCAGATGAAAACCTGAAGGTGGACTTCGAGTCATAGATGTAGTTGGATGGCGGTCTATGTATCTTGTTGTATTGCCCAATCGAATCTCATAGGATCTTTCTGACTAGTAATTGCATTGTTATGTTTTGATCAGTTCCTGTCAATTGCTGTCGTGGTGGCGGCACGACAGATGCCATGGGTAGGCTTAAGTTGGGGGCCGAATGGGTGCATGTGGTCACCGGGGAGGGAGTGCACGGTCGAGCCATGCACGAAGAACAAGAAGAACTCTCCACACTTAGCGATTGATTGACAACTGAGGATTACAGGTGCTCCTAGTGCTCTATGAACTAGCGTTCAGTGCTCTAGTTCCCTCCTTGGTCCAACCTCCCTCCTACTACAGCCATGCCCTTCCTTATATAGGTAGTGCTAGCTAGCTTGTACCCCTTTGGGTTCTAGGGTTTACTGTTTGTATCCTGGTCCCTACTATGCGGGCCGGATCATGGGCTTGCCCTAAGCCCAACGACCGAGTCCACAAATCTTGACAGCTAACGGTCTTCTGGTACGCTGCCTCCTGTTCCTTTTGGCGTCACGCTGTAACTTTGTACGTCATCGTTTGCTTTGGGCGTCATGCGGCTCCTTTTGTGTCACTTGGCGTCGCCCTTCTCTTTTGACCATGCTTTGCCATGGTCCCTCCCGGTCCTTACTCGGAAAGGTGCCACACGCCCTATCCGAATCGGCCCTTCCTCGATAGACTCGGCTCGTTGGTTCCTGCAAGAATAACAACTTTGTCTTATGCGGGCCGACATAGTTCTTATGTCGGCCGCACACGCTTCTCTCTCTCGTCCGCCCTTACCCGACCTGGTTCTTTCTTCACTCGGAGCTTACCTAGGTACGCTATGTTTCACCCCTCGTGACCCTACCGGGGGTTATCCCCCCGACATTAGTCCCCGAAGCTAGTGAGGTCTAGCAGTTCAAGCTGTTAGGCATCTCCACCAGGTTCCTTTTACGTGACTGGAACTTAATTTTTGTCTTTATTTGTCGCTGACTTGCAGCTTGCCGAGTCTGTGTGACAATTTTCGGATCCACTCTTGGACTTCTTGGCTCATTTTTGCCTCGAGCCGAGTCACTTTGGCCAATTCCGAGTCATTTTCGGCGTGCTTCAGTCACTGACAGCTGGTAATCATGATTACTTGCCTCAAATTTTGTTCCAAGCTCTGGCGGCATAGTGACGGCTGCGCAGTTATTCCCCGTCACTGTGGCAGTCCCATCGGCCTGCGCCCCTTGTTCTTCCTTTCATGACGTGGCACGGGATTTTTCGTGTATCTCTGGCTACGTGGCGCCTGCTGATTGGCTTACCCGGCCTGGTACACGGCCACACGCTGGTCGCACGGCACAGATGGATCTCACGACCAGGGTTTTTACTGCCCTTAAGTAGGGGTTGGGGGGTTTCCACTTCCCCCACACCCGTTCAGTTTTCCCTTGCCTCTTCTTCTTCCTTGCGCCTGCGAAATCAAACCACCCCCTTTGCGGTTTCTTCTTCTTCCTGTTCTTGCCATGCAATTGCTCCACTTCTCTTTCCATTCCACCACGGGTCCGCGTTCTTCCAAACCTCTTCCAACGGCGGAGGAGACTGAATCTGCGAAACTCATGGATGCTCGCGACGGTGCTGATGGTGCTGAGGATCAGGAGGTTCCCGCAGGCGAGCGCGACGGCTGGGAAGGCTCGGAGGTCTCCACCGAGGAGTTTGAATGGCTCTGCTCCACCAGGCGCATTCCGCTGCAAGTGGATTGCCGTCTCCCCGCCGGTGAGATCTCTCCCAAGCCTGATGCTAACGAGCGGGTGGTTTTCCTTTCTCACTTTGAGCGCGGTTTTGCTCTTCTAGTGAGCACCTTCTTCTCCTTGTTTCTCTCTACCTTCCATCTGCAAACCCATCATCTCCCTGCCAACGCCATTGGCTCTCTTTCTTGCTTTATTTCTGCTTGCGAGGCTTACCTCGGGATTTGGCCTACAGTTCTTCTATGGGCCAAATATTTTAGCTTTAAGGTTCAAGTTGTTCCCCAGCCTGGTGCTCCTCGATCCGAGAAGAGGCCGACCCAATGCGGTGCTGCTAGTATCACGCCCAGGAGAGACTCCATCTTTCCTCGGGTTACTGGTATTGATTCCTGCAAGAAATGGCATAGGACTTTCTTCTATGTCAAAAACAGTGGGTCCACCGATAACATCTGGCTCCCCCTTTCTCGGACGAGGTCCCGAACAAAAAGTTCTGGCAGCTTGACCCGCGCGACCAAGACGTCGCGGTGAACGAGGCTAACGTGATCTTGGAAAGGTTGTTGTCGCTGGATGAGCATTTTCATCTTGCCGAGAGGGACCTCATGTGCACCTTCATCTCACGCCGGGTCAGCCCCATCCAAGCTAGGAGCCATAAGATGTGCTTCATGAGTGGCTCCCATGATCCCACTCGGCACTCTACAAAGGATCTCTCCCATGAATCCATTGCTCGCCAAGTAAGCTCCATCTTTAAACTAAACTTGGCGTACGATAGGGCTTGGAGCTGTCCTCCGTTTAGCCGGGTCAGGCCTGTCCCCTGGGTAAGTTTTCCGAGTCATTTTCCTTGTCGAGTCGGCTTTAGCTCTTTTGCCACTCTCAGTCTAGTTTTTGTTACTCATTCTGTTTGCCTCTTGCAGAACCTCCTTCACCAGGTTGATGATAGTACTGTCCCTCCCTGCGGTTATAAAGGGGATCGCTCCGACTCTGATGAAGTCGAGTATGACCTGGAGTGCTTCATGCCCATCCCGCATGCTGCAGCTGCTTTAGCTTCGGGTAAGAGTCGATCTCGCAATCCCTTACAAGATTGGTCCGACGATGATGAGGATGATGATTGTACACTTTTGGAGGTACATGCCTTGTGACCTTAGTCTCCCAACTTATCCGAGTAAGCCTATTATTTACTTATGCAGCTGGCCAGGTACATGACACTCCTCCTCTTGCCATGTGCGGAGTCGACAAGATCCCCGTCGCCAAGCTGAAGCGACGTGAAGCCTCCTCCAACACTTAGCCGGCCAAGTAGAGCAAGCCCACTCCGGCAGCTCCTGCTGCCTCTGCTGCTGCCACGCTGGCTAAGACTCGTCAAGCCGTTGGGCGCCGAGTCACCCGTGACCCGGTCGTCCCCGCGTAAGTTTTTATACCATGCTTTCATTGTTCTTTCTTTTTCATCACTGTTGTTCTCTTATACATGTCTCGTTGTTTTGAGTGCCGCACCTTTGTCGGCGAACCAGGATGCTTCTAGCATTGCCTCGCCGCTAAGGTCTGCGCCTCCTCCAGTTGGTTCGATGGCGCCGAATCCCGTCCGGGTCGAGGCTCCCACTGTTGAGGCTCACGCTTCTCAATGTCAGTCAGACCCGGTGGATCACTCGGCTAGCGCCCCTGGTGCTGGCCGGGAACAATTTTCTGATCTTTGTGTCAGTGACTCTGGCGCCGAGAAACTTTCCACCACCAGTTCCTCTGGCATCAACCCTCAAGCTGGTGAGAATGAACAACTTCCTGATCTTGTAGCCAGCAAAACTGCTGAGCCCAGTCAGCCGGCTCCACTCTCTTCTCCAAATCCTCCTACTCGCTCTCCTATTTTGTCAAAGGGACAAACCCAGCCCAAGGCCTCCGGCTCTTCTCTCCCTTTATCCGGCAAGTCCACATCCTCCAAGCAGACAACGTTGGTCTGCGCTCCGAGTACTGCTCCTCAGATCCGTCCCTCAACATTGGCAACAATGCTTGCTTCAACGGGCAAGGCGGGCGAGTCTGCGGCTGCCGGGTCAGGTGACGGCTCTAAGGCTGTTACCCTCCATACTAGTGCAGCTGCGACCCGTGCCAACGTGGGAACTACCCTAAAAACGGGTCAAGTTCTTACTCGGATGCTCAGCAGAAAAAGCCTTGGTTCGGCTGAGCCTTATGCTTTGGCATGGAATGCAGCTGGCGAGCAGGAGGTCAGCACCCGCGCTGGCAAGAAACTGAAGCTAGGCCCCAAGGCCATCTCTGACATGACCCAGCAGGCCATTTCCCTAATGGCCTGCGCCGACGAAGTGAATGAGGTAAAGTAGCTTCTTACTCTTTTTTCTTGTTGAGTATTTCTTTTATACATATCACCTAGTCCCCGAGGTTACTGCCGAGTGAAGAATTTACTCGGCTGTAAGCTCTGAGTAATCACTTAGTCTTTAAGTTCTCATGCCAAGCTTGTATGTTAGAGCTTCGATCCCTAGCCCTCGAGGTTACTGTCGAGTGAGGAACTTACTCGAATGTAAGCTCTTAAGATTTTTATTTCCTTATGCCAAACTCATATGGTAGAGCTTCGATTCCTAGCCCTCGAGGTTACTGTCGAGTGAGGAACTTACTCGGCTGTAAGCTCTTATATAAGAATCACTTTTTATTCGGTCGGCTGCTTGACTTGTCCTTTACTTACTGTCTGTTTGCTTTGTGAAGCTCACGCATAACGTTAACGAGCACACCAAGGTGCACCAAGCTCTCGTTCTGGCGCATCGCAAGCTCTAACTTGCATATGAAAAGCTGCAGACTGACACCCAAGGCCAAGGTAATGTCCATACTCGTCCTTTCTTTATCCGGTGTATTTTCCTTCGGTTCGTTTTCTCAATCTTTTCTTGCTTTTTTCTCATAGCCTCTGCTCAGTCCACCATCGAGGCTCTTCACTCGCAGATCAGCGAGGCAGAGAGTAAGTTTCTTGCCTTATTAATCCGACAGCTGAAGATATTTCTTTCGGTGCTGACACGTTGTATGTTCCGAATAAGCAGAAAAGCACCAAGCCGAACTCCAGAAGGAGCGAGACGAAGTGACTCGGCTGAAGAAGCTGATGGCTGAGAGAGAGCAGAAACACTTGGCCAAGGTGAAGGGACTGAAGGAAGAGCTTGCCGAGAAGAATGAGCAGCAGGCTGCCAGCACCAAGAAGATGAAGAAACTGCTCTACGAGGACGAGTCATCGGTTGAGTCGGCCAACATGAACCTTGACGCCCTCCAAGCCAAAGCCAAGATTTGGCAGAGCAATCTTGGCGCTGTCAACTCCTTTGTCGGTAGTGAGTTCTTACTCTTTTTGCACTGCACTGGTCGCTTTGGACTTCTTCCATCTGCTTTTGTTATTTTGCTAACTTTACCTTTTGCTTGCAGAGAATTTTCCTGAGGCCAACATGTTTGCCATCCGGGCCATGAAGAAAGTAAGGGCCGAATATGGCGCTCCGGCTGATGGCGAGGTGACCATGGAGGAGCTTCTTGAAGCGGTGTTAGAACAGGTCCAGACCCTCAAGTCTTGTGGTGTGGACTTGCTCAAGTCGGCTATTCATGCGTTTCGCATGCTCTGGCCAGATGAGGACGCACCTGAACTCATAGAACCACTTGCCGAGAGATTGCTCCTTACTGAGGACCGGCTGGATAAATGGCGTGAGTCGGCTGGCCGAGCTACAACGGACAAGGATCTCTCCTTCGTTCTCTCCTGGTACGAGGACATCAATCTTGATGGTCTTGATCGCATTAGAGGAGATGGCAAATGGCTGAATGACCCGGTGTTGATCAAGAAACGCCAGGAGAAAGCTTACGCCATGATCGAGTACACTATGGTGCACGCTTGGTGCGACGGGCCCAACTTCCTCAACCTTGGCGACCCGCTCGTCGAAGTTGCTGATGAAGAGGGTGGCGACAGCGAAGCAACCGAGTCAGATGGTCCAGATGACCCGGCCGCTGATGCCCCTGACTCGGCAGATGATCCAAGCGACGCTCCTGGCTCCAAGGCTGCTCCTTCGAGTCCTGCTGCTTCTTAGACTGACAAGTACTTGAACTTTTAATTAGATCTCTGGTATGCCGGGTATAGATGTAATATACATTGCCCTTAAGTTTAACTATGTGTGTTCCGATAAGGGTAAAGTATTTCGTTATATTTTTACTGTGAGTCATACAGGGGCAAGTCCCTGAGTCTCATTTTTTCATTTCACCTTTCCTTGCCTTTGACTCTTGTCTACCTTTTTTGGCGTTTGACATTAGATTTTCAAAGTACTAAGGATTTAGCTAGTGGGTATGACACTTGGATCACTTGATCGAGGATCACTCAACATACAATACGATATAACCTGTAATGAGTTAGTTAAAACAAAAGGGCTGACTCGCGTTTCCCCCACTTGCTTATCCGGCGACAATGTTTACTCATCCTTCATCTTTTTCTCTTGCTTGCCATGAAGCCGTGTTTTCGGAAAACAGCATAGTCGAAGAGTTGATTGTTTCCGAGTAAACATTGCTTGTTCCGAGATAAGCTTTGGACATTACGCCAGCCGACATAGAGTAACTTAAACGTAAGGGGAAGTCCCCGAGTCAGTTTTTCGAATCATACCATTTTATTATCAGCACATAGTCGGCACAAGCGTCCAACGTATGAGAGTTCGAGTTATACATGCATTGCTTCTCCTAAGTATAGAAGGGACGAAGTAGTGCCACATTCCATGGTCTTTTGGTCTCATCACCTGATCTGTCCGCCTTGTTCTTTTGTGTTTCACGGGCATCTATTAGATAATACGAATCATTGTGCAGTGCTTTGCTTACAATGAAAGGACCTTCCCATGGGGGTGATAATTTATGCATTCCAACTGTGTGTTGCACCAGCCTTAGCACCATATCCCCTTCTCGAAAGACATGAGGCTGAACTTTCCGGCTATGGTAGCGTCGGAGATTCTGTTGATATATAGCAGATCTGGATAATGCCAGTTCCCTTGCTTCTTCGAGTAAGTCCACTCCATATTCTCGGGCCTCTTTTACCTTGGCTTCCGATTATTGCCTTATCCTTGGCGAGTCATACTCTATGTCGGAAGGCAAAATTGCTTCTGCCCCATACACAAGGAAAAATGGCGTATAGCCCATTGACCGATTCAGAGTCGTTCTTAGACTCCATAGTACTGAGGGTAATTTCTCGATCCAACAACCAGGTGATCTCTAGAGTGGTTCCATTAAACGGGGTTTTATTCCAGATAGAACTAAGACGTTAGCTCGTTCAACTTGTACATTTGATTCTAGATGAGCGACTGACGCTACGTCGAGTCTTATTTGTTTTTTCCCGCAAAATTTAGCAAAAGCACCTTCGGCAAAGTTCATGACATTATCTGTGATTACACTGTGTGGATAACCATATCTGAGAATTATGTCCCTTAGGAACGTGACAGCTGTTTTGCCGTCCAATTTTTTGATTGGTTTCACTTCTATCCATTTGGTGAACTTATCAATCATTACCAAGATATGAGTCATACCTCCCCTTGCTGGCTTGAATGGTCCTACCATATCCAAGCAGCATACCACAAATGGCCAAGTGATTGGTATAGTCTTTAATTCAGACGCCGGTAGATGTGACTTGGATGCATAGTGTTGACAACCACTGCATTTTCCGACTAACTCTTGTGCCTGTGCTAATGTGATTGGCCAATAAAATCCATGCCGGAATGCCTTGGACACCAATGCTCTTGATGACACATGGTGCCCACATTCCCCTTGATGAATATCCAACAAAATCTCCTGGCCTTTTTCTGAGCTAATACAACGCTGCAGTACACTTGTCACACTTCTCTTGTATAGTTCCTTGTTGATTATGGTGTATGCTTTTGCTCTTCTTGCTGTTTGCCTTGCCAATATCTCATCATTCGGCAAAGTTCCATCTTCTAAGTAATTGAATATTGGTTGTGCCCATGTTGGTATCAGTGTTTCCGGGTCTACCTCAGCATCAATTTCCATTGGCTCTGCTGATACATGCTCTGCCGACATGACCTGAGGAGTCCCTGAGTGTGATTCGGCAGCCCCTGAACTGAGCGGATCAGCCCCCGAATGATTCGAACCTGCCCCTGAGTCGATATCCATTGGTACCACGTCTGACTCCTGATTCGCCGGGGTGACCCTGATCGAGTCGGATTCTGGTGACGGCTTGATCAATGGTTTCCTAAGGTGCTCCAGCGCTACTCCTGGTGGTATTGCTTGCCGAGATGACCCTAATTTGGATAGTACATCCGCTGCCTCATTCTCTGCTCTTGGGACGTGGTGGAATTCACACCCGTCAAAGTATCCCGAAATTTGTTGCACATGGAAACGATATAAAGCCATGTTTGCATCCAGTGCACCCCAATTTCCAAACACTTGCTGAATCACCAAATCCAAATCGCCAAAGCACATGATCCTCTTGATGCCAATTTCTTTGGCCACTTTGATGCCGTGGAGAAGCGCTTCATACTCGGCAACATTGTTGGAAGAAGCAAAATGAATCTGTAGCACATACTTGAGTTGATCCCTCTTTGGAGATGTGAGCACTATCCCGGCGCCCAAACCCATTTTCGTCTTGGACCCGTCAAAATGCATTTTCCAGTAGTTCGGGTCTGGAGTGGTGGTTCATACTGTATTTCCATCCAGTCTACAAAGAAATCTGCAACAGCCTGAGATTTGATTGCATCTCGCCTATCATATTGTGGAGTGTATGGTGCTAGTTCTATGGCCCATTTTGCGACTCAGCCGCTGACATCTTTGCTTCCCAATATATCTGAGATAGGTGCCTCGCATACTACCCGGATTGGTTGTTGTTGAAAGTAATGTTTCAGCTTTTTTGCCGCCATATATACCCCGTATGTCATCTTCTGATAATGCGGGTAATTCTGTTTCGAGACAGAGAGCACTTTGCTCAAGTAATAAGCTGGTCTTTGGACTGATTTGCCCTCTTCTTCTCGTTCGACCACTATTACTGGACTTACAACTCTGTTGGTTGCAGCGATATAAAGCAACATTGGCTCTTTGGATAATGGTGATGCTAATATTGGTGTTGTTTCCAACATTTTCTTTAATTCATGGAAGGCACTATCATCTTGCTGTGTCCACGTGAATTTATCTTATTTCTTCATCGGTTGATAAAGTGGTAGGGCTTTTTCACCCAGCAGACTAACAAACCTGCTCAACGAGGCCAGACATCCAGTAAACTTCTGGACATCGTTGAGGGTTTTTGGAAATTCCATTCTCTCGATGGCCCTGATTTTTGTCGGGTTAGCTTCAATTCCTCGGCTGGATACAAGGAATCCGAGTAATTTGCTAGCCGGGACACCAAATGTGCATTTTTCCGGGTTAAGCTTCATCCGGAATCTTCTTAATTTTGCGAATGTTTGATGCAAGTCCTCAATTAGAGTATGACTTTGCTTGGTTTTTATTACCATGTCATTGACGTATACTTGAACGTTTTTGTCCAATTGATCTTGCAAGCATTTTTGCATGCATCTTTGATATGTTGCACCTGCATTTATCAACCCAAATGGCATGGTACGATAGCAATAAGTCCCATACGGGGTGATAAAGGCTGTCTTTATTTGATCATCCGGATTCAGTGGTATCTGATGGAATCCAGAATACGCATCCACAAATGACAACAACTCACACCCAGCAGTAGAATCTATGACTTGATCGATCCGTGGCAGGGGAAATGGATCTTTTGGACATGCCTTATCGAGGTTCGTGTAATCAATACACATGCGCCATACCATTGCCACGTTCGGGTCATCTTTTTTCTTCTCGACCAAAACTGGATTTGATAACCAATCCGGGTGTAGTACTTCCATGATGAACCCAATAGCTAAGAGTCTGGCAATCTCGACATCTATTACTTTCCTCCTATATTAGGCGAAGCGGCGAAGGGGTTGCTTCACCGGCTTGGCATCTGGTCTTACATGAAGAGAGTGCTCAGCCAGCTCCCTTGGAACTCCTTCCAGATCCTGAGTGGACCATGCAAAGATATCCCGATTCTCACGGAGGAAGCTGGTGAGCTCGCTTTCCTATTTGTCCGTGAGGCTAGCCCTAATGATAACTGTGCGCTCTGGGAAAGTCTCATCCACCTGTACCTTCTTGGTTTCTTTGGTAGCTTGAAATGACACATTGCCATGCGGGTTGGTGAGTGCCGGCATGGACATTTGTGCTGCTTTGGCCAATGCTGCCACTTCCAATATTTGATTCTTTTCTTGTGCTATGACGAGTGGTGGAGGGGGAGGTGGTGGAAGCTGCTTATTCGGCGAATCCATTCTATCTCCTTTCTGAAACCAAGTGCACTGCCTTGTTGTGTGATTAGCCGGTTTACTCGGACTAGGCGTGTGAAACTTACACGGCTGGTCCAGCATCATCTCATTGGTATATTTCTGTCGGTCCTGATATTGCTTCCTCTGTTCGTATGGCTTTTTGCCATCATTCTTTGGCACCCACTGTTGTTGTCCACTTGTCCTTTGACGTTGTCTACTTCCAGCATCTGGATGATCCTGACTTACGGCCGCAACCTGAGTCGATCCATATCTGTAGTATGCCCTTTCGTCTCTTCTCTTGCTTTTGTATTCAGGTCTTTCCTGATGCCTTTGCGACCCGGCAACGTCATAGATCTGAGTCTCAGTCATTCTATCTGCCGACATAAGCGGTGGCTGAGTCGGATCTCCTAACGCATACGAATCAACAATTCTTATCATTTCTGCCAGACTTGCCGGCATATCTCTCTGTAACCTTTTCCATAGCATACTTCCATGTCTGCATCCTTTGTCACATCCCAAGATTTTCCAAATCTTGTAATGTGAAGAATAAATAAACAAAATAAATTATTGTTGAAAATCAGGGTGAAAAGAAACTTTTGTTTCTAAATGGAAACTTAAAAATCCCATCTTGAACAAACTTTAATTAAAGTTTGAATCCAACAAAATCCAAATCAAGAGAAATGCATTCCTCATAAAATGCATCTGGAATTTAAACACTTGGAAAATAAAACAAAACCCTAATGGAATAAAAATCATTTCCAAGTTATCTCCAAGCCTATGGATTTGATCCATATAAAATCTTGTCAACAAACATTTACAAATGATCAAGAATGACAAATAGAAATATTATAAAACCATAGAAATTGATTTCATTCAATTTGGAGCTATAGATAAAATCTTATGAATTTAATAAGATAAGGATATTTAATTTCCAAAGCTAATAAAGGACCTATCTATAAATCATACCAAATGGTAAGCAAATCATACTAAAAGATATTTAAAAAGATAAATGAATATCAAATAAGATTTCACAAATTAGAATCACCAAGTTTGGATCTCTAAATAAAAACATAAGGATTTTATAAGATGAAGAAAGAAATATTAAATAAGGAATATTCAAAGACCAAACTAAATCTTGGACTAATCCATAAGCAAATGGAATGAATATAATCCCAATCCAAATAAAATAAAGGGATAAAGAATACTCCAAATAAAATAAAATGAATTTGACCAAATCCTATTTCATTGGAATAAAGATAAAAATCCCTATTAGAAATAATTGACTAAATCATGGGAAAATAATGTTTTGGAATTTACCCAACTGGATTAAAAGCTGTTTAATTAACTTAAATAATAAGATCAAAGAAAATTTCCAAATAAAATTTAGGGAAATAAAACTATATTTAATTCCATTGGAAATAAAATAAAAACCCAATTCAAATGATTTATGAATCATATTAAATACTTTCCAAATAATTCAAGATGAATATTTTGACACCCTATTAAGTAAATAAAAACCTACTGAAAGGATTTGGAAAGTTTAAAGAATTTAAATGGTGTTTGAAAATATTATTAAATCTTATTTGATTTAAAACAAAAGCCTTTTTGAATAATTAAAAAAGACCCAAAAAGAATAAATTTTTATTCCAAAATTGACTTCAGATTATATTACAAATAAATATTTAAACCTACACAAATTTTGGCAAAGGATTGAATTCAAATGAATGTTTGAAATTGCTTATTCAAAATCAAACCAGAATAAAAGAAAAGGAAAAAGAAAAACAGTCTGAACAAAAAAAAATATGAAAAGGACCCAGCCACCCTAACTTTCCCATTAAGCCCAACAGCAGCCCACCTGCCCGCCCTCGCAGCGAAACGTTACACACTCAGGATAAAACCCACACAGACGCTGACTACGTGACCCCACTCCCCCTCTCTTCCTTCGGCGACGGCAGACCTACGCCACCACTCACCATCGCTCACCTCGCAGTGACCACGCCCCTCTTTCGTCCTCGCCGTTTCTGGCCGTTGAAGCCGGCGTCAATACGCGTTAATGCCTGCGTTACTCCACCTCGCGACCATGCACTCTTATTCGCCTGCCTCCCCTCTTACTTTCCCCTCCGTCGCCTCACCCTAGCGCGCCCCCAGGCTACCCAATTTCTCTCTACACCACCCTCTGGTCTGGCGAGCTCACCGAGCAATCCCGGCAGCTCCTCGCCTCCCCTCGTTTCCTCGACCACTCGAGCATGCTCACAGGAACCAGACGCACATCCCAGCAGCCCCATTTCACCTGCACACGCTCTGGACACTCGCCTTCGTCTTGAACAGAAAACCACCGTCGACTACCACCACTCCGGCGAAGTCTCTGGTAAGAATCTGACCGCGCCGCCCCTTCTCTGTGAAGCTACCGCACTCCCTAATCTTCTACGCATCTAACGCCACTGTTATCTTGCCTTCTCGTGCGCTGTAGCCTTGCCCCCGTCGACGTCTGACCGTACCCGACGCCAGCGAGAACTCCGGTGAGCGATTCCGATCATCTCCGTGCGCCCCTTCGCCAACCACGAGCACGTTGAGCTCCAGCACGTCCCGGCGAACACGGTGAGCATACCGTCCCTTCCCCTAGCTTCCTGGAATAGCCAGAGCGCCGCCGCCCGAGCGTCGCCGCCGCCAGCCACCGTCGAGCGTCGCTAGCTTTTGGTCACATGCCCTAAACCGCTAGATCTTGATCTGACGGATGCGATAGAACGAGAGCGAAGGGGTAAGTAGCACCTCTGTGCCGTATGATGTACCTTAAATCCAACGGCCCTTAGTGCGTGATCCGAATGAACCGGTACCAGCCAGTAGGAAGCAGCCACGTGTCTCTGCTGGTTTGATTTAAAACAGAATTGTTCTATTAGATATGCCAATTTGAAAAATTCATAACTTTTGATCTACATGTCCAAATTTTGCAAATTTTATATCAATGGATTCATCAAGACAAGACCTAGCCAACCATGCACTTTTTTTTAGTAAAAAGCTTCTATTAAATTTTTTGTTTTCACAGAACCTTGTGTATGCATGTTTAGGATATAAAATTTGTTCTAAAATGATTTTGGAGATAAAATCTTTGGCAAATGGTTTGTTTTTAACCTACTGAGCTTAGGAATCAAATTGTGGTTTGAAAAATGTATTTGATGAAGCAAAAGGATGAATATTTGATTTAAACCATTTCTAGTCAAATAAAAATATGGTTTATTTATTAAAAATGGTTTTGGAAGAAAACCTTTGGGAAATGTTTTGTTTTAAACTCTCTGACCCCAAACACCAAGTTTTATGATTTGAAAATGTATTTGGAAAACCCTATGAAAATTATTACTTTGCTAAAGGCATTTTCAACCACATAAAATAATGATTTGGTTTGAAAATGGTTTATAGGTAAAATCTTTTGCAAATAGTATTGCCACTTTATAAAATGACCATTAAGTGTTTTAGAATGATTATAACCTATTATAAACCACTTTTGTGAATAAAACAAAGTTTGGCATGCTTGCATGCATTGTTTTGTTTCTATTATTTTATATGATGTTGCTTGAGTGGTAGATTGAATTTGTGCCTTGCTTGATTGAATTGTAGTGAATTGAAGAGTGTGGATATTGCAAGGACAAGGAGTGACTATATTCTCTACCAAAAAGGCAAGTGATGCTTCATACTTTTGTCCCATTATTTTCACTATGCATTACTGATATTTCTAAATAGGACCTGCATGGAATTTTGCTAAGTGTAAACTATGCCATGGGAAATCCTAGTAGATGAAACCTTAGTAGAATTTCCTAAGTTAAGATTCCTACTACTATCATGCTTACCTTAGCTAGTAGAAAACAAGGGTGGAATATATATTCATGCTATGGAAAATTTCTAAGTCTGAGGACTTGTGTTTTGTTTAATAAAACAACTAAGTGAATGAATCACCTGGGTGGAATGGAAGGAATGGTTTGTGTTGAGTGGTTCACAAGGCCCATTTCTATGGTTTACCTTGTGTATCTCACTTGTGGATGGCCACCCAGGAACAAAGAGATTTGAGATGTCAAATGTTGAGAAGCTTCAAGTGTAGCCACTTGGCATTATGGGCTCTGCTTGGATCATATTGGTTGCAATAACTTAGCCAAATGGACAGTTGGTGGTACGGGATGATAGGTTGGAACGCCTCCATTCTGGTCTAAGGGAAGGCTTCTGAAAGATCTTGTCTTGGTGAAACCAAGTCTTGTGGGGAAAGTGCACCACCTCTGCAGAGTGTAAAATCTAAGTACTTAGCCATGTCCCAGGAAAAGGACAATTTGAGCATCAAGACATGGAAGCTATCAAGAATCTCCTCATCCCAAAAGTTAAAATCTTGTGGGTGAACAAGGGATTGAAGGATCACCAATTTCTATTGGGAGATGCCTTGGGTGATTTTGTCAAGCAAAAACTTAGTGTTTACAAATGATAAGGAAAATCTATTTTGAGCAATGCAAGCCTAAGCTCCACTTAGCCAAATGCATATAGATGATAGACTCCACTATTGACATGGTTATACCCTACGGGTACGTGACCTCAGCATACCTGGTCCAGCCCAAGGAAGGCCCACAGCAGATGTACGCTGGCCCATGAAGATTTTCGGGTGGCCAAGGCCCATGACGCCTTCGGATCCTTGGAGAGCAAGACTAGCGTAGATAGGAAATTCAAAGGGGTAAAACCCTAGAACTTGTAACCGACTAGGACTATGCCCGAGACCTGCCTAAGTCTATATAAAGGCCAGGAGGGCACGACCTAGATCTCTCGACTCATACTTTCGCATACACACCTCCACGCCAGATCGAATATGCGCACCCTGTAACTTTCGGTTCCGCCGTAATCAAGAGTAGACAAGCAGGAGTAGGGTTTTCCCTCCATGGGCCTGAACCTGGGTAAATCTCGTGTCCCCTGGTTGCTTGTCTGTTAACCGTTCCATGATCTCCAGCATCCCCATCTTCTCCAAAACCCAAGTCCATAACAATGGGCATTGATGAGTCGAAACCTCTTCAATTGGCGCCGTCTGTGGGAATTGGGGGCGCTGATTGTGCGATCGTGACGGTCCCAACCCGATCGATCTACAACTCTGCAGCAACGGAGAGCCATCTCCTCTTCGGTGCTTTCGACTTCACCGCCCACTCGCCGGCCACCATGAAGGACTTCGAGCCCGTAGGCGACGGACTCGAAATATTGTTCGGGAGCTTCTGCTTCCAGGTGGGGCAAACTGGCACCCTCCGCCTCCCTGAGCGGGTGCCCCTACCATCAATCAGGCCCGCTTCATGGGCCCCACACCCCGTGCTACGCACAACATCATTAGCAGATGATTCCTATGACAGCAGCAGCTGCAACTCTGATCTGTGCGATCCGCCATCGGACGCGGGGACCTACGGTTCTGGATCCGAAAGCTGCGGCAGTAGCAGACCAATCTACGCGCGCTACCAATGTGCCGTAGTCATCCAGAGCGACGTGGAACAGCAAACGCCTAACCCGCCTCCCAACACAAACCCCAACCCACAGGACAGAAACGGCGGAAACGGTGGGAACAGAAGAAGCCAATCCCCCCCACCCGACGAGGAAAACAACATCCACGTCATCCGACTTAGCAAAGAAGGATGGGTCCAGGCACGCCGTGGCGTAGCAGGCGACACAGTCCTACCTGCAGACGCCTCACGTGAACTACTGATGGCATACCACTTCCTCCTCATCGAGGAGCACAAGAAGCAAGTCAAGATGCAGGAAGCGCTTGACAAACGCAAGCAAGCAGCCTCTGAGTCCAGCGCGCGACGAGCTGCGCTCTCCGCCATGGCCCCCGGCTCTAGCACGAACGGAAACCAAGGAAACAAACACCGCTCTCGGGTGGAGAACATGGATCCCAAGGAGCGCCGTGATGTGACCCGAACTCTCCACACATCATTCATGGAGATGGACGCCGACGGCAACGTCATCCCGAAGACGCCGCAAGCTGCGATCATGGCAGCCACTGCGTATCTCGCGGCCCACCCACCTCCGGAGGGGGACCCGAAAAGAGCCATGCATAAGTCCGCACTCACCAGACTCGGACTTGTCGGAGCTGCGCTCCACCAAGACGCTCCTGCGGAGCCAAAGAAGAAAGCTCCGGCCAGGCACGACCGGAGCCCCACCCCTTCATCCGAAGAGGAAGAGGAACACGACCTTCCTCGAAGGAAGAAGAGCTCGCGTCACCATAAACGCGACTACGACACCAGAGACGCGCTTACACAGCGCAAAATCGACAAAGCGTGAGCCAAACGTGCATGCTCGTCTGAATCCGAGATGGACGAAGACGAAGGAGAACTCTGTGGAGCCCGATGCTTCAGCAGATCTGTTTGGCAAACACAGATGCCACGCAATTTCAAGCTTCCTTCGGATACTCCGAAGTTCAACGGCACGCAAGATCCAAAGGCCTGGCTCAGTGACCATCTATCATCCGTCAAGCTGCACGGCGGTAACAAAGAAACCGCCATGCAATGCCTTCACCGTAGTGACAGCGCGCGCTGGTCCGCTCAGCAGCCTATCATCAGGGTCCATCCGAAGCTGGGAGGAGCTAGCTTACAGCTTCATCCGAAATTTCAAGGGCACCAGCAAGAGGCCAGCCTCAATTGAAGAGTTGCAAGCCCGCACTCAGAGAACGGGCGAATCTATTCGCTCGTACATACTACGCTGGTCCAACACCAAGAACTCCGTAGCACACATCTCCGAAGAGAGGGCCATCGACGCCTTCAGGGACGGCGTCAAACGCCAAGATTTCAAGGAGGAACTTGGGCGCGTCAAGCCCAAAACACTCGACCACCTCATGGACATCGCCAACAGGTGGGCCGACGGCGAAGATTGCATTCACCGAGCACAATCGGATGAAGAGGACGACTACGGCCGAAGACGGGAACGCCGCAGCAAGAGGAGATAGCGCGTCTATGACAATCGTGACGGACCCGACATGGTCGCGGCCGGCTACGCCGACCGTTGCAACGACAACAGCCGCAACCGCGGAGGAAACTTCCGCGATGGCGGACGCCCAGCACAGTCATGGCAACGCCGCGACCGCGACAACGGACCCTCATCATACGACAAACTTTCGGGTCCATGCACCATCCACTTCTACATCGACAAGCAGGATGGTAAAAAGAAAGCCAGCCACATGCTCAAGGACTGCCGCGAGTTCCAGAAACTCAGCAAAAGCATGGTGCAGATGAGGCAACAAGCCCCAATCCCTGCGTTCGGAAACGCACCTGCGCCAGGTGAAATAGCACACGGAGCTCCTCCACCGCCGCCTATCGGAGGCCCAAACCAACCAGTCGCACCAGCACAGAACAACGCTGGGAACGGGTAACCCCCACCGAAAGGAGCACTAATGATGATCCAGAAGGGACGCCCCACGAATAGGGTGCAGAAGAAAATCACCCGACAAATCAACCTGGCCGTGGCAACTCCACCTGCCATCCCTGAGTACCTCAGCGGATCGGAGTCCTGCATCACATTCACTCGTGCGGACCACCCTTGCCAGATCCACCGGCCAGGTCATGTTGCCCTGGTGCCGGAGGCGCAGATCGGAGGTTTCGAGATGAGTCGCGTCTTCATGGACGGTGGCAGCGGCATCAACCTAATGTTCGCAAGCACTCTAGCAGCAATGCGGATCCCGCAATGCAGCCTGGAACAGTCAGACACAACGTTCCACGGCATCGTTCCAGGGAAGGGCATATTCCCCCTGGGCAAAATAGGGCTCGACGTCATCTTCGGGAAGCCGGACAACTTCCGGCTGGAGCGACTCGAATTTGAAGTGGTGGACTGGTCGTCGCAATACCATGCCATCCTTGGGTGTGTAACATTCGCAAGGTTCCTGGCTGTCCCACACTACGCATACCTACTTCTCAAGATGCCAGGGCCAAAGGGCGTCATCACAGTCCACGGGAGCTTCACCCGATCGGACCAATGCGACAGGGATTTCAACAAAATCTCCCAGTATTTCGGCATGCAAGACGAGCTCGTAAGGATCCGTGAGGTGACGGACAATGGGGCACCCCCAATCACAAGGCAAAACGCACCTGACATGTCCTTCGACTCCACCATCAACACAAAGAAGGTGCAGGTCCATCCGACGGATGCCTCCAAGACGGCCCTGATCGCCAACGACCTCAGCCCCGCATAGGAAGGCGCGCTCGTCGAATTCCTCCGTGAGCGCTGGGAAATTACCGGTGTCCTCTACGGACATGCCAGAGTTCCTGTGGAATTCGCCGAGCATGCACTCAACGCCTTTCCGCACACCAAGCCGCCAAGCAGTCCATCCGGAGACTGTCCGAGCCACGAGCCGAAGCTATCGGCAAGGAAATCAATAGACTACTCGCTGCAGACTTCATCAGGGAAATCAAGGAAAGCGAGTGGCTTGCAAATACAGTGATGGTCCCAAAGAAGGACACGGACATCCTGCGGATGTGCGTGGATTTCACGTCACTAAACAAGCATTGCCCAAAGGACCACTTCCCTCTTCCTCGGATCGATCAGATCATCGATTCGACTGCAGGTTGTGAGAAACTCTCCTTCCTCGACGCCTACTCAAGCTATAACCAGCTTCGACTCAAGGTCGAAGATCAGGAGAAAACGGCGTTTATCACACCGTTCGGAGTATTCTGCTACAACACAATGCCCTTCGGGCTAAAGAACGCAGGCGCCACGTACCAGCGATGCATGCAGGCCTGCCTCAAGGACCAGATCGGTCGCAACGTCCAATTCTATGTTGACGACATAGTGATAAAAACCAAGGAGGCAAGGACACTTATCGACGATCTCCGCGAGACGTTCGACAACCTCGATCGCTACAGGATCAAGCTCAACCCCGAAAAATGCGCCTTCAAGCGCCCCATCGGTCACTTTGGATACTTCATCTCTCAACGAGGGATCGAGGCGAACCCGAAGAAAATCAGAGCCATCATGACGATGGAGAAGCCGAAAAACCTCAAAGGCGTCCAGCAGCTCGCAGGACGAATAGCGGCGTTAAGCAGATTCATCAGCCGCATGGGCGAGAAGGCCCTGCCATTCTACCAACTGCTGCGAAAATCAGATAAATTCGAGTGGACGCCGGAAGCCAACGACGCATTCGAAAGCCTCAAGCGGCTTCTCTCCACCTCGCCCGTCTTGGTCACGCCAAAGGAGCGCGAGCCTCTGCTGCTGTACATATCAGCCACACACTAGGTGGTCAGTACCGTGCTAGTAGTCGAACGACCCAAAGAGGGCAAGACCCACGGGGTCCAACGCCCAATCTACTACCTTAGCGAGGTACTCACGCCAACAAAACAGAGGTACCCTCACTACGTAAACTTCGCCACGGGCGTGTTCATGACGGCTCGGGCTGAGCCATTACTTCCAGAACACCGGTGATGGTCATCAACGAGGCACCCCTGAACAACATCCTGAATAATCCGAGGCCACAGACGCTGGCCCCTGGGGCATCGAACTGTCACCCTTGGACATTGTCTACGAGAAGCGACTCGCAATCAAATCTCAAGTCCTTCCGGACTTCCTGGTACATTGGATGGAGCTCCAGCTGCCATACACCCCAGACATGTCGCAGTCATGGACGATGCACTTCGACGGCTCCAAGCGTGAAGCTAGAGCAGGAGCAGGGGTCATACTGACCTCCCCGCAAGGAGACAAGATGAAGTACGTCCTTCGGATGAAATTCCGAGCTTCTAATAATGAGGCCGAATACGAAGCCCTCATACACGGCATGAGGATGGCAAAATCTGGCGCAACGCGCTGGTCATCTACGGTGATTCCAACCTCATCGCCCGCAGACGATGAACGAAAAGCGACGACACGCCGAAAACATGATCGCGCATCGCGCTCTACAACGCACTCAAGGAGAATTTGACGGCTGCGAGCCGACCGCCGGAAGAGAAAGCAACGAGGAGGCCGATAGACTCGCCAACATCGGCTCCACCTGCGCAAAGGTGCCACCAGGTGTGTTCCTCGAACAGATCTGTGTGCCATCAATCAAGCGGAAATTCCCCAAAGGATCACCCGAAGAAGCAGAACACTTGGGGGCTACACTGCCCGAAGGTCATGAAGGACCCGAGAAATTGGACACAGAGGTCGCCATGATCAACCTGATGCAGGTCATGGCAGTCGAAGAAACTTGGACGCGACCATACCTCCAGTTCTTGATAAACGGAGAACTACCTGACAGCCCGACAGATGCCCGGCGCATATCTCGTCGTTCAAAAGCCTTCACCATCATCAATGGCGAGCTGTACAAGCGCAGTATTACGGGTGTACTACAAAGATGCATCACCATCGGTGACGGGAAAGCCATCCTCCAAGACATCCACGAGGGCATCTGCGGCCATCACGCAGGCAGCCGCTCCCTTGTCGCCAAAGCTCTACGAGCCGGATTCTACGGGCCAACAGCCATGAGCGACGCAAAGGACATCGTCCGAAGATGCAAGGGGTGCCAACGGTTCGCTGACAAACCGCACGCACCCGGGTCAGAGCTCAGACCCATACCTATAGCTTGGCCCTTTGCTCGATGGGGCCTCGACATGATTGGCAAACTGCCAAAGTCCTCGAAAGGGGGACACGTTTACCTCCTGGTCGCAGTCGACAAATTGACCAAGTGGATCGAGGCCATGCCGGACACCAACCAGAAAGGAAAAACTGCCGTCAAGTTCTTCGAGTCCATTGTCTACAGGTTCGGCGTACCGCACAGCATCATCACCGACAATGGATCGAACTTCATCTCCAAGGAGTTCCAGGACTTCTGCGAAGGCCTTGGGATCAACATCACGTACGCCTCAGTGGCACACCCGCAAACGAACGGGCAAGTGGAAAAGGCCAACGGCCTAATTGGCGCCGGTATCAAGAAGCGCCTCATGAGTCCACTCGAACGGAAAGCTGGAGCCTGGACGAAATAGCTACCATCCGTACTATGGAGCTTACGGACTACGCCAAACAGCTCCACCGGCTACACGTCGTTCTTCATGGTGCACGGAGCTGAGGCCGTGCTACCAGCTGAAGTACGCCACCAGGCCCCCCGGGTCGTCGCTTACAGCGAAGCCGAATCCACGGCTGCACTCGAAGACGCCGTCGACACACTCGACGAAGCAAGAGACATAGCAGCTGCTCGATCAGCGGTGTACCAGCAGAGTCTCCGCAACTACCACAGCCGCCGGCTGCGCCCAAGGTCCTTCGTCGAAGGAGACCTCGTCTTGCGACTCAAGCAAGAGCGACCGAAGAAATTCGAGTCACCATGGGAAGGACCCTACGTCATCACCGAAGTCATCCTGTGGCGCCTATCGCCTCAAGCACGGAGTCCGGAGTCGCATACTCCAACCCATGGAACATCGCACTTGCATTTATTCTACCCCTAGCTACCTACCCCTTTACTTTCAATAAGGCTTTCAGCCAAGGCTATTCAGCCGAACAATGTACTTCCTCCATTACGATATAAATAAAGCTAAGTGTCTCGCCCCAAACTTCAGTTCGCTATTTTACAACTTTACTTTATGCTACAAACGCACTCGGGGGCTCCCCCCACCTCACGATTTCATCGACTGAGGATCACGCGTGTATACCTGAGTAGCTGACAACGTCAGGCAAATGAAAAGGACACACACTCAAACAAAGCACCGTGTGCTTACAACAAACAAACCTTTACAACAAAGGGCACAACACGCCTAGTCAAAGTATACACATTTTACATCTATCTCTTTTACAGGTACTACCTATCCTGAAGAATAACCTGAGCACGCTGCTCAAACAAATCTACGACCTGTTCGGCATACTGCCTCACAGCCGCATAATGTGGTCGCATGTCCCACTCATCACCATCCGGCCGAGGAGGTGGACCAGTCGCCACCACAGACAAATCTACATCAGGTCGATGCAGCCTCACAAGAGACAAAGCAGCCTTGACTCTGGCGACGAGCTGTTGCCGCACCAACTCCTTGACATTGCTCACGCTCCGAAACTTTGACAGAAGACCCGCAAGACTCGTTGGCGCGGAATCCAAAGGAAACATAACATTCAGCACCGAGGCAAGCGACGTCTGCACCTGGCAAAGCACCCGCGAAACCTGGTGCACACGATCCTGCACCGTCGCCAGAGCCATAGCACGGTCACGATCCATCCAGAAGAAGCCACCGGCCTCCATGTCCTGTTGAGTCAAGCAATTGACCCGAACAGCGACACGCTCTTTCTCTCCCCTAGGAGCAAGGTTAGCACCTGCGACAATTGCACAAATTAAAAGGAAAGGCCAGCAGGCTCATTTGAAAAACTGAGCTACAGCTCGAAATAAAGGACAACTTACATTGAAGCTGCTCAGATAGCCTAAGTAATTCCGTCATCAAGTACTCCTCTCTGGCTGCACTGCGATCCGCCTTGGACTTCCAAACATCGGCGTGACCATGCAACCCAAGCAACTCCCTCTCAAGACTACGAACACGGTCCCGAAGAAAAGCGAGTTGAGAAGGATCATCCAAAGATGGCCGCAGCTGCGCTGCAGGCGAGGTATCAACAGGATCAGCACCCGCAGGAACCTAGAACAGCAGAAAAGCAAAGGACACAAAAATTCAGACAGTGGTAGAGCACAACTCAGAAGAATTCATTAAACATATAAAGGCCACTACGTGGCCCAAGGATTGTTTCCTCAAAATATTTACAGCAAAAGCAAACTACAAACTATCCTACATCTACAACGCCTAAGACGCGGCACCCTGCGTCGTCTCGGAGCCGGACTGCCTAGCCTTGGCCTCCCCCTGCTGCCGCAGCGCATACTCAGACAACAAATCAATGAGCTTTGGCCTACATCGCTTGCAGCGAGCAGAGTAGGCAGCAAAGGCTACCTCGGATCCATCTGCGGTCGTCGGCATCCGGGAAGTGATCTGAGGCAGGTCCATCTCCGCTCCAGCCGCCAAGGCCATCGCCAGCCCGACGGACGCGCCGATGCCCTTCTGCTTGTGCTTGTACGCCGCAGGCGCTTCGGCTGACAAAGCCTCCGCCAGAGCATCCACATCATCAAGGGTCGCACCCTTAGGGACAAGCTCCTTGTAGAAGCGGCCAAGGACCTCCTTCGCCTTGGCAAGGGAGCTGACGACGGTGCTGCAACGATCTTCGACCGCTGCAGTAGCATCATCTAGAGCACTCCCATGCTCTAGAGCGCCGCGGTCAAACTCGATGCCTACGGCATCTGAGACAAAACAAAAAGAGAAGACATGAAGAAAAGCAGCACAGAAGAAGACAAGAAAATAAGAAGAAAGAAGCACAAATATAACACTCACCCGAAACAGCCTTGGCAGCAGCCATGAGCTTGCCTGCCACCTCTCTCTCGCTCGAAGACGCAACAGTGGCCAGCTGCTCCTCACGGTCCGCGGCCTCCTGCTGCAGACGCTCCTTAGCTTCGGCTGCCTTGGTCAGCTCTAGCTCGAGGCGCTCCTTCGCACCAACGGCGGCCTCGGCCTTCTTCTCCGATTGACCAAGGCTCTTCTTGAGAGCGTCGACCTCACGGAGAGAAGTATTATGCTCCTCTGAATTCACAACAAGCAAACCTCAGAGAGCAGGACCAGAATAAATAAAAGAGGCACCAAAAGGCAAATAGGTACCTTGAAGCTGCCGAAGGTTAGCCTCCAGCACTAGGCGCTCCTGCACCAGCCGCTTGGCCTCCTGCACAAAAGGCTGCAGAAAAAGAAACACCAGTAAGAAAAAGGACTTGGGGGCTGTGCCCAACACAAAGGAATAAAAGCAAAACTCGCACACGAAGACACTCGGGGGCTTCCCCCCCCCTGAAGATTCGAAAAAAGAAGAAGACAAGAAATTTTTTAGACACCCGGGGGCTCCCCCCGTGGCACGAAACAGAGGTACTTACATGCTCTGATGGCGACTCTGAAGGTCCGCTGGCGAAATTCTGAGGCGCAACCACCTGCACCTCCTGCAGAGGAGGATTCGGAGCGGCGCCCCCCGACGTTGCCACCGTCTGAGGAGGAGGAGACGCAATTTTAGACTCCCCCATCATATCCCGAGCACCATCGCTGGAGGAGCCGTGGGAAGAATGCCTCCATACGAAACAATCAGCACAAGTACAAAGTCAACAAGAAAAAAAAGGGAGGACAGCAGTATAACAAGAAACTTACGAGCCCAGCGAGCTCAGGTCGAAGACAGGAGGAGTCCTTCGGGCTCTCTTCTCCACCTTCTTCCCTTCCTTCTTCTCTTCCTTCTTCCGCTTCACTGGCGGGTGCGGCGCCACAGCCCGCGCAGGAATGGCAGGAATGGGAGAGGAAGAGCCTCCATGCCCGTCACTATGACGCTCAAGGCACAGAGGGTTTCTGGGAGTCGGAGGAGTCGAGGCATCCGAAGATTCACTGGAGCTCCGCGATCGTTTGCGAGTATGGTCCTCGCTCGACTTGTTGACCTCTTCAGCTGGCGATCGCGCCGAAGGAAGTTCGGACACGAACTCCACCACTTCATTATCCGGCGCATCTGGAAACAATTCGGGCAATGGAGGTACCATGCCCGGCACCTTGAAGCTCTGCGAATAAGAAGGGAGTTTGTTAGAAAACAAAAGAAAACAAACACGCAATCAAAGAAAAGCGCCACGCGCACGAATCTACACCTGTGGAACAGCCAGCGTCGAAGAAAATGGCAGAGTCAACGACTTCCCCGGGATATCCTCTCCAGCCTTGTACTTCAACAGGATACGAAGGGCCTTGTCGAGATCACCCTGGGAAAGCTTCTCGGCCGAAACTCTCGTCGGGTCACGGCGCCCAGCATAAAGAAACATCGGGTGCGCCCTAGCCTGGAGTGGCTGCACCCGACGCTCGAGAAACGTGCGGATAATATCCACGCCGTTCACTTCTTTATCAGGAATCAACTAGAGATCCTCCACCCGACGGTAAAGGGCTTCTATCTCCGCTGACTCGCCGTCCAAGATATAATTTTTCTAGGACCTCTTTGGCTCGATTATCTGGGAGGAGTTGAAAGGGGCAAGCCCAAATTGCTGCCCAGCCACCGTGGAGTCGCGAATGTAAAACCATCGCCTCCGCCAGTACTGGACAGATTCGGACATAGAGAAAGAAAAGAAAAGAATATTGGCCTTAAGAGAGATGATGCAACCCCCAATGGGATACACACCATCCGAGCTGGATTGCCTCTTCAAGGAATAGAGCTTCCGGAAGAGGCCAAAATGCGGCTCGATGCCGAGCCAGCACTCGCAGAAAGTAATGAAACAAGCAATGTGAAGAAGAGAATTGGGCGAAAGATGATGCAGCTGGATGCCATAGAGAAAGAGCAGGCCACGAAGGAAGTCATGGACTGGGAAGGAAAACCCACGAATCACGAAGGCAAGAAACATAACCCGATACCCAGCGGGGGGACGGGGGATTACCTCGTTGCCGGGGAGTTTGGCAGCCTCTCTATCCTGCGGGATCAAGCCCCGCTCGTGAAACCTGCGGAGATCACTCTCCCGCGTCTCTGATCGCCGCCAACCACCATTGGTGACACGAGTGGTGGTGGCGCCTTTCTTCCCTCCGGCGGCGCTGGTACCAACCGCAGATGACGACTTCTTCGTCTTCCCCATCGCGCTCCGGCGGCACCGATGGTGAGAGTGTGAACGGGAAGAAGGAAATGTGGAAGAATCTAGCAGTGCGTAGCATGAACCTCTGGAACACAAGGAGGCAGTGAAAACAAGAGTAGATGCGGTGAAAACAAACTGCAGCTTTCCCCAATGATTATAACGATGAAGACGACGCACGATAGCCGTCCATCCAGAAGACCTAACGCCAACGACACATCTGGCCATACACGTGCCAGCATCGCAACGAACCGTCGTTACCACGCCGTCCACTACACGCGGAAATCGAGGCGAGGTCGTAATTATCTCCACGCCGCGCGTGACCAGTCAATTCAAGGTCAGAAAGTGGGACCCACGTTCGTCCAGTCAAGTCACCTCTGGCATAGCAGACGCTTGAGGTCATTGATCGTCAGCACTGATGTCATCAAAAGCTATACTAGCACCAACTACAATTCTTCGGCTTCAAAGCTAAAGAGTACTCACTCGAATCTTCGATTCGACTAAATACTCGGGGGCTACTCCTATCAGGAGCGCTGGCCGCGCACCCGAAAGATGAACAAAGATAAAAATTTTCGAATCCTACGTCGAGTCTACGACTCCACTACGGACTCGGGGGTTACTCCCATAGGGAGGATGGATTTAAGCATCCAAATTTTTTTGTGTCCTACGGACTTAATACTGGAAAAAACACCTGAATAAAGTCTCCGCTCGAGTCTACGACTCGAACAGACACTTCAGCTACTCCCATAGGAGATACCGGTCGCACCCTATGAATTCTTCGACTGCGATCTTTCGGATCAAACACGCAAAACTTTTTCGGCAACTTTGCCCCAGTAAAATGCTAAGTGAGCAATGTTTCTCCTTGGCCACCCGAAGCACCTCCGCGGTGACAAATGTTCGGATGTTGCGTCTGCGACGCAAAGATAAGACCTGCAGATATCATCTGATGGCCTGGCAATGCACACGACTGCTCTCTGCTAGTATAAATCCGTGCCAGCAGGCGCGATGAAAAATCCCGACGGACGCGTTGGGTACACCAATTAAAATCACTGGAATTCCACTCCTGTAAGTCCTCCGCGGCCTGAGTAGAATTACGCCAGCATATGTTCCGGGTTCGAGTTAAGGGACTCGAACCTGAGGAAGATCGTGTTGTTTCGTCCTAAGACAGTTAACTGACCCTGATCCGTTGGGTGAGTCAGGCACACGCATCAACAATGCCTACACACATACTGTTAATACATAGTTGCACCCGAAGGATTGAAGAGTCATCAGACGAATCTACGATTCGACTGATCACTCGGGGGCTACTGACATGGTTATACCCTACGGGTATGTGACCTCAGCATACCTGGTCCAGCCCAAGGAAGGCCCACAGCAGATGTACGCTGGCCCATGAAGATTTTCGGGTGGCCAAGGCCCATGACGCCTTCGGATCCTTGGAGAGCAAGACTAGCGTAGATAGGAAATTCAAAGGGGTAAAACCCTAGAACTTGTAACCGACTAGGACTATGCCCGAGACCTGCCTAAGTCTATATAAAGGCCAAGAGGGCACGACCTAGATATCTCGACTCATACTTTCGCATACACACCTCCACGCCAGATCGAATCTGCGCACCCTATAACTTTCGGTTCCGCCGTAATCAAGAGCAGACAAGCAGGAGTAGGGTTTTCCCTCCGGGGGCCTGAACCTGGGTAAATCTCGTGTCCCCTGGTTGCTTGTCTGTTAACCGTTCCACGATCTCCAGCATCCCCATCTTCTCCAAAACCCAAGTCCATAACAATGGGCATTGACGAGTCGAAACCTCGTCAACTATACTACCATAGTATCACTTGCCAATACAATTCAAATGTATTGACCCATGTGGCTGTAACTTATTATGTTGCAGGTTTGTTTGATGTTAGTGAAGTTTATTGATTAGGATTACAAGTCTACAACCAATATGCACTGTGGCACTTTGAAGATGAAGGACCCCATGCTATTGTTATATTCTGCTGCATTGTAATGAGATAGCCAAATGAGCTATGTAAGATGTAATAAATTATTTTATTCCTGGTTATAAAGTTGTATTATGACCTTTGTTTCTTGATATTACATCTTAACTGTGGATGCTAGCTATTGATCCAGGGACTAGCATTGTAAACACAGGGATCTCTACCTTATTAAAGGTTGGGAACCTTACAGATGGTATCAGAGCATTGTGTTGCCTATAGGATTGTAACCCTAGGATTGGACAAAACCCCTTAGAAAAATAGGAGTTGTATTTGTTCCAAAACTTATTTACAAACAATCTTGTAAACTCTTTCCTCAAACTATTTTGGTTTTGATTCTACATCTCTTCTACTTCAGACTTGATGGACAAAGCCTACCCTATGGCCAAAGACTTCACCATGTGCAAAGGACTTCATCAACTCTAATGACTTCAACATCTTCAACCTTGGATATCAACTCTAATGACTTCAACATCTTCAACTCTAATGACTCCAACATCTTCAACATTTTCACCAAGGACTTCAACCTTGGATATCACTAAGGACTACAAGTGAGACAAGAAATCTTGCTCAAGACTTGAAGACTAAGGAAACACAACTTAGAAGGAACCATCATCACCTTGAAGTTTTGAGACCAAGATGTAAGAAATTCTCTAAGGATACAAAGATCTTGTTCATAAAGAATCAACTAAGAAGGATGGAAAGTTTTCAAGTGAACCATATAGATGAACCACCATATTTAGTTTAAGTCCAACCCACCAACTTATGTGGTGTAACAAAAATATTTTTGGTTGCCTAAAAATATGCTTGAAACTTGTTGTTTGAGTGGAATGTTTGTTTGTGATTGCTTGCACATTGGTTGTGTGAATTGTGATGTGTGTGATTAGAATTATTCCCTTAGAAATACTTTGCCTATTCTAATCCCAATCCAACCCAAACAGATGACTTCTCCAAGAGATTCCAACATCAAGAATGACAACAACAACAACAACAACCAAGAGATGCACATGAGAGAACAACTACTAGCAAACCAAACCAACTTGAACCAAGTGACAACTCAGTTTTTAGCCAACAACAATGGATTAGACCCAACCATACAAAAGTTTTTGGAAATTCAATCCCAATTGTTGCAAAGGATGGCCACTCAAATGATCAACATGGGAGACAACCTTTCCCAAGGAGTTTGTGACAACAAGGATGTCAAGGATGATATTTTAGAAGGAACCCAAGCTTGCAATGTTTGTGGAGACAAGGATCACACTTCCAAGGAACATGAAGATCAATGTCCCAATTGTGAAGAGAAACATCCAACCAATCAATGCCCCACATCTCAAGCTACTTGTTTCCTATGTGAAGGAAATAATCATGTCCCTATCCAATGCCCCATCTATTCCATAGTTCAACAAAGGAAACAAGGTGGAGTGCAACAACAGTTTGTAAACCCTCATGAAGGAACAACTTCTACCAAGAAGGATGAAGGCAAAGCCAAAACTATGCATCATAAGACCAAATCCAAAGTGATCACAAAGTGTTGCTACTCTTGTGGAGAAGAAGGTAATATCTCTAGTAAATGCCCCAAGAAGAGAGAAAGATTTCCCACCTTTGTGGTGAAGTATGAAGAGCATGAACTAGAAGAACTCCTAGCTTTGGAGAGACCCAAAAAGAAGAAGAAGGACATAAGCCAATTGCAATGTTACAATTGCAAAGAAATGGGACACTATGCCAGTGATTGCCCAGAAAAGAAGAAGAAACAAGGAAATAAACAAGAGGAATTGATACCCAAGAAGAAGAAAGATAATAGCCAAGTGATGTGCTTCAAATGAAAAGAGCTAGGCCATTATGCAGACAAGTGTCTAGAGAAGTTTCAACAAGATCCCAAGAAAGCCAAGATGTAATCTAGTTGGAAAATTTTTAAGGGTGGTAGTACCCTAGTTGCTTTGAGCCAACTTGTAACCCCTAGCCTTCCCAAATCTTGGGACGAGATTTATTTTAAGGGTGGTAGCCTGTCACATCCCAAGATTTTCCAAATCTTGTAATGTGAAGAATAAATAAACAAAATAAATTATTGTTGAAAATCAGGGTGAAAAGAAACTTTTGTTTCTAAATGGAAACTTAAAAATCCCATCTTGAACAAACTTTAATTAAAGTTTGAATCCAACAAAATCCAAATCAAGAGAAATGCATTCCTCATAAAATGCATCTGGAATTTAAACACTTGGAAAATAAAACAAAACCCTAAACCCTAATGGAATAAAAATCATTTCCAAGTTATCTCCAAGCCTATGGATTTGATCCATATAAAATCTTGTCAACAAACATTTACAAATGATCAAGAATGACAAACAGAAATATTATAAAACCATAGAAATTGATTTCATTCAATTTGGAGCTATAGATAAAATCTTATGAATTTAATAAGATAAGGATATTTAATTTCCAAAGCTAATAAAGGACCTATCTATAAATCATACCAAATGGTGAGCAAATAATACTAAAAGATATTTAAAAAGATAAATAAATATCAAATAAGATTTCACAAATTAGAATCACCAAGTTTGGATCTCTAAATAAAAAGATAAGGATTTTATAAGATGAAGAAATAAATATTAAATAAGGAATATTCAAAGACCAAACTAAATCTTGGACTAATCCATAAGAAAATGGAATGAATATAATCCCAATCCAAATAAAATAAAGGGATAAAGAATACTCCAAATAAAATAAAATGACTTTGACCAAATCCTATTTCATTGGAATAAAGATAAAAATCCCTATTAGAAATAATTGAATAAATCATGGGAAAATAATGTTTTGGAATTTACCCAAGTGGATTAAAAGATGTTTAATTAACTTAAATAATAAGATCAAAGAAAACTTCCAAATAAAATTTAGGGAATTAAAACTATATTTAGTTCCATTGGAAATAAAATAAAAACCCAATTCAAATGATTTATGAATCATATTAAATACTTTCCAAATAATTCATGATGAATATTTTGACACCCTATTAAGTAAATAAAAACCTACTGAAAGGATTTGGAAAGTTTAAAGAATTTAAATGGTGTTTGAAAATATTATTAAATCTTATTTGATTCAAAACAAAAGCCTTTTTGAATAATTAAAAAAGACCCAAAAAGAATAAATTTTTATTCCAAAATTGACTTCAGATTATATTACAAATAAATATTTAAACCTACACAAATTTTGGCAAAGGATTGAATTCAAATGAATGTTTGAAATTGCTTATTCAAAATCAAAACAGAATAAAAGAAAAGGAAAAAGAAAAACAGTCTGAACAAAAAATAATATGAAAAGGACCCAGCCCAGCCTAACTAGCCCATTAAGCCCAACAGCAGCCCACCTGCCCGCCCTCGCAGCGAAACGTTACACACTCAGGATAAAACCCACACAGACGCTGACTACGTGACCCCACTCCCCCTCTCTTCCTTCGCTGACGAAGCGGACCCACACAGCCAGCTCACCATCGTCTACCTCGCGGTGACCACGCCCCTCTTTCCTCCTCGCCGTTTCTGGCCGTTGAAGCCGGCATCAATACGCGTTAATGCCTGTGTTACTCCACCTCGCGACCATGCACTCTTATTCCCCTGCCTCCCCTCTTCCTTCCCCTCCGTCGCCTCACCCTAGCGCCCCCCAAGCTACCCAATTTGTCTCTGCACCGCCCTCTGCTCCGGCGAGCTCACCGAGCAATCCTGGCAGCTCCTCGCCTCCCCTCGTTTCCTTGACCACTCGAGCATGCTCACAGGAACTAGACGCACATCCCAGCAGCCCCAGTTCACCTGTGCACGCTCTGGACACTCGCCTTCATCTTGAACAGAACACCACCGTCGACTACCACGACTCCGGCGAAGTCTCTGGTAAGAATCTGACCGCGCCGCCCCTTCTCTGTGAAGCTCCCGCACTCCCTAATCTTATACGCATCTAACGCCACTGTTATCTTGCCTTCTCGCGGCATAGCCTCGCCCCGTCGGCGTCGACCCGTACGCGACGGCGAGAACTCCGGTGAGCGATTCCGATCATCTCCGTGCGCCCCTTCGCCAACCACGAGCACGTTGAGCTCCAGCACGTCCCGGCGAACATGGTGAGCATACCCTCCCTTCCCCTAGCTTCCTGGAATAGCCAGAGCGCTGCCGCCAGCCACCATCGAGCGCCGCTAGCTTTTGGTCACATGCCCTGAACCGCTAGATCTTGATCTGACGGATGCGATAGAACGAGACCGAAGGGGTAAGTAGCACCTCTGTGCCATACGATGTAACTTAAATCCAACGTCCCTCAATGCGTGATCCGAACGAACCGGTACCAGACAGTAGGAAGCAGCCACGTGTCCCTGCTGGTTTGATTTAAAACAGAATTGTTCTATTAGATATGCCAATTTGAAAAATTCATAACTTTTGATCTACACGTCCAAATTTTGCAAATTTTATATCAATGGATTCAGAAAGACAAGCCCTAGCAAACCATGCACTTTGTTTAGTAAAAAGCTTCTGTTAAATTGTTTGTTTTTACAGAAACTTGTGTATGCATGTTTAGGATATAAAATTTGTTCTAAAATGATTTTGGAGATAAAATCTTTGGAAAATGGTTTGTTTTGAACCTTCTGACCTTAGGAATCAAATTGTGGTTTCAAAAATGTATTTGATGAAGCAAAAGGATGAATCTTTGATTTAAACCATTTCTAGTCAAATAAAAATATGGTTTATTTATTAAAAATGGTTTTGGAAGAAAACCTTTGGTAAATATTTTGTTCTAAACTCTCTGACCCCAAAAACCAAGTTTTATGATTTGAAAATGTATTTGGAAAACCCTATGAAAATTATTACTTTGCTAAAGGCATTTTCAATCACATAAAATAATGATTTGGTTTGAAAATGGTTTATAGGTAAAATCTTTTGCAAATAGTATTGCCACTTTATAAAATGACCAATAAGTGTTTTAGAATGATTATAACCTATTATAAACCACTTTTGTAAATAAAACAAAGTTTGGCATGCTTGCATGCATTGTTTTGTTTTTATTATTTTATGTGATGTTGCTTGAGTGGTAGATTGAATTTGTGCGTTGCTTGATTGAATTGTAGTGAATTGAAGAGTGTGAATATTGAAAGGACAAGGAGTGAATATATTCTCTACCAAAAAGGCAAGTGATGCTTCATACTTTTGTCCCATTATTTTCACTATGCATTAGTGATATTTCTAAATAGGACCTGCATGGAATTTTGCTAAGTGTAAACTATGCCATGGGAAATCCTAGTAGATGAAACCTTAGTAGAATTTCCTAAGTTAAGATTCCTACTACTATCATGCTTAGCTTAGCTAGTAGAAAACAAGGGTGGAATATTTCTGAGGACTTGTGTTTTGTTTAATAAAACAACTAAGTGAATGAATCACCTGGGTGGAATGGAAGGAATGGTTTGTGTTGAGTGGTTCACAAGGCCCATTTATATGGTTTACCTTGTGTATCTCACTTGTGGATGGCCACCCAGGAACAAAGAGATTTGAGATGTCAAATGTTGAGAAGCTTCAAGTGCAGCCACTTGGCATTATGGGCTCTGCCTGGATCATATTGGTTGCAATAACGTAGCCAAATGGACAGTTGGTGGTAGGGGATGATAGGTTGGAACGCGTCCATTCTGGTCTAAGGGAAGGCTTCTGAAAGATCTTGTCTTGGTGAAACCAAGTTTTGTGGGGAAAGTGCACCACCTCTGCAGAGTGTAAAATCTAAGTACTTAGCCATGTCCCTGGAAAAGGACAATTTGAGCATCAAGACATGAAAGCTATCAAGAATCTCCTCATCCCAAAAGTTAAAATCTTGTGGGTGAACAAGGGATTGAAGGATCACCAATTTCTATTGGGAGATGCCTTGGGTGATTTTGTCAAGCAAAAACTTAGTGTTTACAAATGATAAGGAAAATCTATTTTGAGCAATGCAAGCCTAAGCTCCACTTAGCCAAATGCATATAGATGATAGACTCCACTATACTACCATAGTATCACTTGCCAATACATTCAAATGTATTGACCCTTGTGGCTGTAACTTATTATGTTGCAGGTTTGTTTGATGTTAGTGAAGTTTATTGATTAGGTTTACAAGTCTACAACCAACATGTCTGCCTGTGGCACTTTGAATATGAAGGACCCCATGCTATTGTTATATTCTGTTGCATTGTAATGAGATAGCCAAATGAGCTATGTAAGATGTAATAAATTATTTTATTCCTGGTTATAAAGTTGTATTATGACCTTTGTTTCTTGATATTACATCTTAACTGTGGATGCTAGCTATTGATCCAGGGACTAGCATTGTAAACACAGGGATCTCTACCTTATTAAAGGTTGGGAACCTTACATCCTTGTGCAAACCAAGCGATTGCTTGTGACTCGATTACCCCTTCACAGGAGTTACGCATCATACACCACCTTGTGAGGAATTCCCTGTTTGTTTCATTCGGTCTTTGCTTGCACATCTCCAGTTGATGCGGGCGATTCGGCCTCTTCTAAGTGCTCGTGAAATTGCTCACAAAAGCATCTTGAAAATCGATCCAGCTGTTAATGCTTCCGGGTGGCAAATTGTTCAGCCATACCCGAGCTGGTCCTTCCAGCATCTGCGGTACATAACATACTGCCCATCTCAAATTTCCCTGCGCGATCTTCACAACAGTTCCATAATCTATGAGCCAGTCCTCTGGCTTTGTACTTCCATCATACGTTTTTGTGCCTCTGGCCAGCTGGAAATTTGGTACCGGTGACTCCTTCATGATCCTTGGGCCAAAGCATGGTGGACCCTGCGGACCTTGCGATTCAATTAGCTCTACCATCTTTATTCGGTAAAGCTTCAGTCTTGCATCATCCGGCTAAAGGTTCCTACCTCCAAGTCTAGCTCCCATTGCTTGATATGCGTGATCCGGCAATTCATATCCGTCATTCACCATAGCCGAGTAACCATCATTGTACTTGTTGGCGTTCAGGTCAGCAGGCTGTTGAGCTGCCTTTCCCGTGCTTTGCTGTCTTCTTTCGGGTTGAGATGGTGCATTATTCGGCGCTGGATTTCCTCCTCCTGCCGAGTGAGTTCCACGCCTATCTTGAGGCGCAAAATTTTGCCCTCCGTTGTCGTTTCTTTGCCCTACTTGCCTTTCTCAGCATGCATTCTCCTGGTTTTCATTTCCTTGGGCATTAATCCTTCTTGACCCCTGCTCATGTGCCGGGTTTCCTTGAGCCATCGCCGGATCATAGGTGACCATCTGCTTGTTTCTTCTAGAATCCACACTTTTTTCTTTTCTCGGTCTAGGCGCCGCTCCGGGTGAGGATGCCGTGTGCCCTGCTGATCTTGCCAGAACAGGAGTCGCTGAGTGAACCAGCTGTGACCTTCCTGCAATACCCGGATTTGCTCTGTAATACGCTTCATTCAGTATGCTAGCTGCTCTTACTAGTTCATTGACTCGTTCTTATTGTATTTTCTTTGCTTCTCCATCCAAATGGAGTAACTCTGCCATTGATGCTTCTGCTGCTCGCAGATTAGCTGCTGCTGTGTTATATGTTGGCTGCATAGCTGTTTTGTTGCTGTTCTCTGGCGTTATTTTTGACGTCGCATCTGCCATCTCTTCATTGAGGTTTCTTCCTCTCAATCTCGTCGCATCAAGCCGGGTCTTTGCGCCCTTGACTCGATTTGCCGAGTTGAGCTCTCGGATAGTGATATCCACATCTTGCTGTAACTACACTAATTCCTTGGCTTTCTCCAAAACTTTTATCCTGGCCTCCTCCAACTCGGATTGCACACGTGCCCGGTCAGTTGCCTGTGCTACCGGCTCTGCCAACTCGTCTATCGCTTCCTGCAGTTCCTTAGCCCTTTTACTCCTAGCTATGTTTTCTGGTTTTTCCAGTGGTGCCTTTGATGTTCTTGCATCCCTTGGTGTTTCCTCATGATTTCCTCCCTCAACATTCTCATTCACTACCGGAACTATCGGTGGAGCCGCGGGGTTTGGGGTTGTCATCATTACCTCCACGGAGACAAGTTGGTGAATCTTCCTAGCGAAAGGAATCGCTGGAGGATCTGGCGCCTGGACGACGTGCTCTGGATATGCGTGTTCTACGCGCACTGCGACATAGACCTGGTGCTCGCCGAATTTGATGAAGCGACCGCCCCTAGGGAACGGCCTGGTCCTGAAGCAACCCGCGTTGTCGCTGACAAAGTTGAGCGCTCCAAACCTCTGGATGAGGCTGGAGTAGACGCACTTGCCGGTCTTGGCGATGATGTTGCCCGTCCGGATGAAGACTCCATCAAGCACCTGCTTCTGCCCCATGGTGGGCGCCAACTGTCGTGGTGGTGGCACGGCAGATGCCATGGGTAGGCTTAAGTCACCGGTGGAAAAAGGGCCTCTAGTCCCGGGCCACAACTGGCTCTAGTCCCGGTTTTGGGCCCGGGACTGCGAAAACGGGACTAGAGGCCCCCCCTCTAGTCCCGGCTCGCTACGACCCGCGACTGATAACAGCCACGTGGCTGTTTCAGCGCCGCGGGGGGCGGAAACCCTCTAGTCCCGGGCCGTAACACCACCCGGGACTAGAAGGTTTCCTGCCGCGGCAGAGAATTGTGTGTTTCTCTGCCGCGGCAGAGATTGTGTATTTCCTTTTTTTTTGCCATTTCGTTCCTTTTTCGTTTTGTGTTTCACTATAATTCAAACATATATTTCAGTATACATATTATACGCTACTACATACACACTACACGTCGATGCATTTATATAATTAATCGATCCCTTGCAAGCATACATATAATCAATCATATCAAAAGGAAGAAATGTTTTGAAATTACATGGTCATTGATGAATATATATATCATATGAGCTACATGGAGATGACTAAGGCAAATCGAGTTCCACGTCATCCGCATAATGCTCTCCATGTACATTAAGGACTTCCTTCATCATAAATCCCGCCATCTCCTCTTGAATTGCTCTTATGCGCTGGTCTGGCTCTAGTTTCTCCCGCAAATCATAAATATAATGTGAGTCAAATTTCCGCTCACTGGTCAACTCGATGATGTACTCGCAGACGTAGTATCCACATAAATGAGTTCCCGGTGGCTGCTCTAAACTCTTCGCCATTTTATAAGTTATCTCCTCTTTGAATGGACCTGGTATTTTCTGTCTGAACCGTGTCCAACACCTGCTCAGCAAAGAAAATGTACAAAGGAGTTATTAGTTACTTGATATCAGGAAATGAATGAAAGAGGACGATATAATGCGATAATGATTGAAATTACTTATGAAGCATTGCTTTCATGTTGCTCCACTACTCTTGGTACCAACTTAATGAGTCGTGGACTTCAACTAGGGAGTTGTCAACTTGAATGTTTAGCAAGATCCAGTGGAATCTGCGGACGTTTACATAAGCATACATGCATATATATAGCTCATCGAGTAAGCAAAAATAAAATGTGTACAAGATATAAACACTCACTTGAAGTTGTAAGGAAATAGTATTTCCTTAACAAAATTATTCTCGGTTAAGAACCTGCACAGGTCTTCCTCCACGTCCTTGGGGTGATTCTTTAACGTATATTCATTAACGATATATGGGTCAATGAACCCAACGTCGTATCTTCTAGCTCTTTTGCATTCAAGCATCTTCATTCTGCAGAATATAATATCATCATACAAAAGGATATATAGTTAGGATAATATATTAAATGCAATGAACGAGCTAAAGCTACAAACTTAATTATAGAAATAAATAACTTACAGACAGTAGCAACCAATGATAGATTTGTCGAGGGCGCGCTGGTTGTATAACTGAAATAGTTCGGTCATTTTAACCTGTATCGAGTATTGTTTGAAGTGATGCTCCATTCTAACGTCCACCAGAAACCAATCTTTCTGATGCTTTTTTGTGCTTGCGACATGTACCATTCATGCAGATTTTGCATATGTGTGGATAGACGCGTGAGCTCCTCATTACTGACTAGAGGTTCCCCTTGGACATACTGCCGTACTATCTGACCCACTGGTGTATCTTCATAGCCAAAATATTGACCAAGAGACATATTTGCTTCATTAGCAAGTGCTTTGGCCTGCGATATAGTGATTCCCATAAGTGCAGCATTATTACGGGCTCTAGGGTCCATTATTTGCATGTCCATATCCATTTCAGCTCTGAAGGCCTTGTCGAGGTCTAAAATGACTTTGAGCGGGGCCACCGATTGATTCTTCGGTTCGAGTGGGCAACTTGCTTCCCGCTTTTTGCACTTGTGATTTTTTTCTTCTGTGCTTGCTTAATAATCTCCCGGTCATAGTCTGATTCCAGATTCATCGATATCTGGGATGGTTGCTCTAGAAAGGACTTAGCCCACTTTTTGGTTTTTTCGTTATATACCGGTTTTGGCTTAGGCTTTTTGGGTGCAAAATGCGCCGTAACTTGGGCAGCCACATCCGCGTTAGTTTCCTCATCGGTCTTGTCATAAGGTCTCTTTGGAAGAGACGGCGGGAAATCGACTATCTTCGGCGTTTGACCTTTCTTCGATGTGGGGCACGGGGGACCGTCGAACTTCCGTTTCTTCGATGAGGTAGTAGTATTGCACGGAGGCGGAGGTGGAGATCGAGTTGATGTACTCCTGCTGCGGCGATCGTCAGCGGGGCGGGGTGGACTTGGAGGTTGGCGATAATCGGGTTGGGGTGGACTTGGAGGTTGGCGATAATCGGGTTGGGGTGGACTTCGAGGTTGACGATATTCGATGCGGGGTGGATTTGGATTCCTTGGAGTCGATGGCCTTGGCGCCGAGCCTGGAAACTTGATGTACTTCTTATTCCATAGAATGATGTTGCGCTTGACATCTCCTAGTTTCGTAAGGCCTTCAGGCGTAGCGATTTCAATCTCTAGGTCCGCAAAATCCTCCACTATGTCATCCACCGTGACACGAGCATAGCCTGGTGGAATCGGAAGTGAATGGTGGAGTGCTCCAGGTAGACAAGGTAAAGCAGTCCCGATCGCCACCTTGAAGGACAGGTTGTTCATTGGCTGATGTAGCTCACATTGTGCCATCTCTCTGACATCATCCACGGGGTAGTGAGGAGCCGGTGCATCATCCAGCAGTGCTTGATCATCAGCACGGACCTCCGTGGAAGCCACGCTGCTTCTCCGTTGGCTAAGATCCAATGCAGGATCATCGCATCATGGGTGAGTTGACGGCCTTTGGCTAATTTCATGCATGAGGTTCTTCGGACCAGCTAGGTCCTGCTCTACCTCGAGATCCGTCCGCCTCCCGGTCCTTCTTTCTCCGACGGCTTCAGAATCGCATCGTATAGAGGAAACCCTTTCTTCCACGAGACACCGACGCCTTTGCCTCGTGTTCGTCCTCCCTTTTCAGGATTCCCTAGGGCGCATGTCAGCTCGTCGTTCTCTCTCTCTGGACGGAACAATCCCAATTGAGCAGCATTCATTCCTTGAATAAGGTTTGGGAGGGTTTTAGAATTTTCTCATGAAATAATGTCTTCCCTGTTTCTGGGTCCAAGGATCCTCCGTGCCTGTACCACCAGTGCTTTGACCTCTCGGGCCATCCATCTGTACCAGGAGTGACGCCTCGAGTCCTCATTTCCTTCTCCATAGTTTCCCACTTAGGGACGACACTCTTGTAGCCACCTGTCCCCATTTTATGATGGTATTTCTTGTTGGCAGCATTTAACGCGTTCTTTGCCGACTTTGCCTTTGCTTTATCAGATTGCTTGTACTGTACAAAATCGGGCCACTGTTCTCTCAACTTCTCGTTTACTCCTTTGAAGTCTGGAGTTTTCTTTTTTGCGACATATTTCACGTATGAACTTTTCTTGTGGTTCCGGTACAGTTCAACCATCTTGCTCAGTGCCCACTCCTTGACTTTCGCTCTATTTTCAAGCCCACCCGGCCTTGGGGTAATACCATCTACCTCAAATTCCTCATACTCTGGAGGTAGTATGAAATGCGCTATGAGCTTCTGCCAAAGGTCATCTTTGGCATCATCGGTGACATAGCTGTTGGATTCTTCACCGGCTTTCTTTGACTTATTCCATTCTTGGATGGTGATCGGCAGGTTGTCCCTAACAAGCACCCCGCATTGATTTATAAACATCCTCCGGTGCTTCTCTGGAGCAATCGGTTCACCATCATCATCTATTTCTTCGATGGTGAACCTCTGATTACCATCCAACTTTTTGTTCGACCCTCGTTTCGTTTGAGCTGTCGATTGCTTCGATCTGGTGGGCTAAAAGAAGAAGAGAGAGTGATTAATATATATCTAGATCAGTTAATGAATAGAGGTAACACGAGACTTTATATATATATGTACCTCGCCGGATCCTGTTGAGGGGCCATCATTATTGTTGTTATGTGTTTGCCCTTCGTCCATCTAGTCTTCCCCTTGGTACATTAGGTTTTCCTCTAGTCCATCACCGGATGGATTCAGATATGAGGATATGTCTTCCTCGAGCAAAATATCTTCGGCGCCGGTAGTAATATTAAGAGGAATTTAACCTCTTATCATGCCCTGAAGAAAACCTTCACCGATGCGACCAGGATCTTCGGATGGATCCATGACTTAATTATCTATAACAAAAAGATAGTTAAACTGGTTAGAAAAAACAATAATCCTAATAACTAAAACAATATAATCCTAATTATAATAATCCTAATATTATTTGTGCTAAAACAATAATCATAATAACTAAAAAAAAATAACCCTAATAAAACAATATAATCCTAACAAATAAATAAAAAATAACTAAAACAATAATTCTAATCCTAATTCTAATATTTTAATTAAAACAATAATCCGAATACTAAAACAAAAAACCCTAATATAAAAAAACTATAGAAACAAACTATAACAAAAAACCCTAATAAACCTAATTATAATAATCCTAATACTAATCCTAATAACTTAATCTTAATTATAATAATCGTAATAATAATCCTTTTTATAATAATCCTAACTATAAAAAAATATAGAAAAAAACTATAACAAAAACCCTAATAATCCTAATTATAATAATCCTAATTATAACAATCCTAATAATCTTAATTATAATCCTAATTATAATAAACCTAACTATAAAAACACTATAACAAACTATACAAAAAAATAAAACAAAAAGCTATAAAAAACCACTGCCAGGGCCTTCTCGAGAGACACCACAGGGGCGGAGGCGGCGAGGCGCCTCTCGATCGGCGGCTCATGAGGCGGCCGGCGAGGCGAGGATGCATCGGCGCGGAGCGGCGGCACGTCACGGCACGGCGGAGCGGCGGAAGCGGAGCGGAGTGGCACGGCGGCGGCGGACAGCACCTCCCCTGCGTGTTCGTCTTCGTGTGTGTGCTTGCCGTCTTAGCGCCGAGAATGCCAAGTCAAGGCGGCCTGCCAGCGTAGAATATATAGGGACGCCCCCTTTAGTCCCGGGCTGAGCCACGGGACGGGACTAAAGGGTCTTTTCGGACGCTTCGTTTTTATGCGCGCAGGCACCCTTTAGTCCCGGGTCCGGCCACAACCCACGATTAATTGTTTTTTTTGTAAATTTTCTTTTTTTAATTCAAATCAAATATAAAAACTTTGGAAAATCATATCTTTTATTGTAATAATCCAAACAAAACAAATAATATGTCTATTATTATCAGATAAATATAAAGAATCTTAATATCCATTTATCTGTTTGCATCATTTATAAATTATTTCATTTGTAAATTTTCTTTTTTTAATTCAAATCAAATATAAAAACTTTGGAAAATCATATCTTTTATTGTAATAATCCAAATAACACAAATAATATGTCTATTATTATTAGAAAAATATAAAGAATCTTAATGTAATATCCATTTATCTGTTTGCATCATTTATAAATTATTTCATTTGTAAATTTTCTTTTTTTAATTCATATCAAATATAAAAACTTTGGAAAATCATATCTTTTATTGTAATAATCCAAATAACACAAATAATATGTCTATTATTATCAGAAAAATATAAAGAATCTTAATATAATATCCACATCTTCCCGCCAAGTTTTCCCGCCCTTTCCTTTCTACGAGAGCTTTTAGTCCCGGATGTAGTCACTAACCGGGACTAAAGATATTTCCCGCCATTTCCCAAAGCTTCACACCAAGTTTTCCCGCCCTTTCCCTCTATATTTAGGGCGATCGCACCATGGCTATCCACACATCCAGACCTTCCTCTCTTAGAACAATGGACAACGCCTACTGGGCCATTCTGACCCTCGAGGAGACCGAGGCGCTGTGCGCCTCCAACTACCCTTGTCCGTCGGCCACGCCGCTGGATCTTTGGCCGAGGGTTCTGTCCTCCCTGTCCCTCAAGGTTCCGCACGCCAGGCGGCCATCACAAACCACTTCTACCACGAGCTCACGCCGGAGCAGCGGATGGATCCCTAGTGGGATCCCGACAACTACGACACCTGGAATGCCTTCTTCGCTAATAGGCGGGAAAGGAAGCTCGCTAGGTACGAGGGTGATGGCCCGCCATCGGTGAACCACAATGAAGCCGGCCGTCGTCTGTGGTGGGCGAACCGTACTATCATCAGAGTGATGCGCTACATCGCCGGGGGAGACCATCCTCGCATGCGGTGCCCACGAGTCCACCCGCCATAGAGCCATAAAAAGGCCCCACACCGGCCCGGCGGTAGCGGCATTGTCTTCAGAGATTCTCCCCGCCCGCCGTGAATCCGAGGCTGGAATGGCCCCTGGTATATGCCATGGATGTGCTGAGGATCCCCGGAGTGGCAGGTGACGATGACGATGATGATGACGATGACGAAGAAGACCCTGAAGCTGCGTACTATAGGACTAGGCATGATTATGGCTAAAGGGGGCGGCTTTAGTCCTGAGTGTTAGCTAGTCCCGGTTTGTCCTAGTTTTTAATATTAATAAATGTCTTGAGTGTTACCTAATAAATAGAGGGAAATGCCTATATAAAGAGAGGGTTCATCTTTAGTCCCGGTTGGAGAAACCAACCGTGACTGAAGGGATTGCGGCAGACTGGGCCAGGCAACACTAATAATAGGGGTGAGTGTCGACATTATGTCGTGCGGCTTGTACCTTGTCCCGGATGGTGTCACCAACCGGGACTAAAGATGAACCTTTAGTCCCGGTTGGAGACACCAACCGGGACTAAACATGAGTCAGCACTAATAATAGGGGTGAGTGTCGACATTATGTCATGAGTGTCGACATTATGCCGAGCTGCTTGTACTATAAATAGGCATCCTTGTGAGTCCAGTCCTCTAGCCAGTTTGAGGCATCTCCAAGATGGTTTTCGAGAGCAGGGACACCACTACGGCCAGTTTCAGGGAGATGCCGACGGAGCCCAGTCCTTCAGCATCTCCGAGAAACTGGTCATAGAGGAACTCCCTAATATGTGAAATTAGTTAGCTCTCAGGCATATTGATCTAGTTAGAGAAGTTACAAGATGCAGGATGGTTTTCGAGAGTAGGGACACCACTACGGCCAGTTTCAGGGAGATGCCGACGGAGCCCAGCCTCCGGCATCTCCGAGAAACTGGTCATAGAGGCACTCCCTAATATGTGACATCACGCGTTTGGAGATCAGATCTTAATGGTAAGTATTAATCGGTACTAAAGGCCCTCCTTTAGTCTCGGTCCAGCCACAAAACGGGACTAACACACTCAAGATTGTTTGCAGACAACACTATAAAAATGGACACATGCATGGAGCATCTTAACTCATAAAATGTTACAATTATTACATATCATTTCTTCGCGTGTGTTCCTTTCTGATCCCGTCGTATCCATGGAGCATCTTCATTCATTAACATGATGCTTGGGTCATCCTTCACCGCGAAGGGCGGAATTTCATGAAACTTATCACAATCTTCTGACATGTCTGCCTTGTCCTCCACTCCCACGATGTTTCTTTTTCCTGAAAGAACTATGTGGCGCTTTGGCTCATCGTCTGATGTATTCTTTTTCTTATTTTTTCTTTTTCTAGGTTTGATAGACATGTCCTTCACATAGAAAACCTGAGCCACATCATTGGCTAGGACGAATGGTTCGTCTAAGTACCCAAGATTGTTGAGATCCAACGATGTCATTCCGTATTTCTTGTCTACCTCAACCCCTCCTCCTGTCAGCTTGACCCATTTGCACCGAAACAAGGGGACCTTAAAAATAGGTCCATAGTCAAGTTCCCATATCTCCTCTATGTAACCATAATATGTGGTCTTTGGCCCATTGTTGTCTGTTGCATCAAAGAGGACACCACTGTTTTGGTTGGTGCTCTTTTTATCTTGGGCTATCATGTAAAATGTATACCCATTTATCTCGTACCCTTGGAAAGTCGATATAGTCGAAGATGGTGACATAGACAACAAGTATAGCTGATCTCCAAGAGTGTTGTTTTTGATGAGATGTTGCAACCAACCGCCAAAACTCTTCATGTGTTCATCTCTAATCCAAGAGTCATGCTTTCCAGGGTTGTTGGAGCGTAAGATTTTCTTGTGTTCCTAGATATATGGGGCTGCCAAGATAGAATTCTGTAGAACGGTGTAATGTGCTTTGGTGTAAGAATGTCCGTCCCTACATATTATTGATTTCCTTCCTAGAGTACCCTTTCCACTCAGTCTCCCCTCATACCGCGATTGAGGAAGACCAATCGGCTTAAGGTCAGGAACAAAGTCAACACAAAATTCATTGACCTCCTCTGTTCCATAGCCCTTGGAGATGCTTCCTTCTGGCCTAGCACGGTTACGAACATATTTCTTTAAGATTCCCATGAAACTCTCAAAGGGAAACATATTGTGTAGAAATACAGGACCGAGAATGGAAATCTCTTCGACTAGGTGAACCAGCAGGTGCGTCATAATATTGAAGAAGGATGGTGGGAACACCAACTCAAAACTGACAAGACATTGGACCACATCATTCTGTAACCATGGTAGATCTTCAGGATTGATTATCTTCTGAGAGATTGCATTGAGAAATGCACATAGCTTCACAATGGGTACTTGAACATTATCTGGTAGAAGCCCCCTCAATGTAATCGGAAGCATTTGCGTCATAATCACGTGGCAGTCATGAGACTTTAGGTTTTGGAACTTTTTTTCTGCCATATTTATTATTCCCTTTATATTCGATTTAGAAGCCAGACGGGACCTTAATACTGCTTAGGCATTCAAAAAATATTTCCTTCTCTTGTTTGGTAAGAGCGTAGCTGGCATGACCTTGAAACCATTCTAGATGCAGGCCATCTGGGTCTTTCATACGTTATGGTCCTTTCGTGCTTCCGGTGTATCTTTTGTCTTCCCATACACGCCCAAGAAGCCTAGAAGGTTCACGCAAAGATTCTTCGTCACATGCATCACATCGATTGCAGAGCGGACCTCTAAGAATTTCCAATATGGTAGCTCCCAAAATATAGATTTCTTCTTCCACATGGGTGCGTGTCCTTCAGCGTCTTTCGGAACAGATTTTCCTCCAGGACCCTTTCCAAAGGTTACCAGTTGATCCAAATCTTTGACCATATCAAATATATCAGCACCAGTACGTTCCTTAGGCTTCGTCTGGTGACATGCCAGACCGTTGAAATGCTTGCCTTTCTTTCTTAAGGGATGCTTGGCCAAAAGAAATCGACGAAGCTCATTGTATACATTCTTCTTACAATGTTCCAAATATATACTTTTAGTCTCATCTAAATAGTGTGTGCATGCATTGTATCCCTTGTTTGACTGTCCTGAAAGGTTACTAAGAGCAGGCCAATCATTGATTGTTACGAAAATCAATGCTCGGAGGTTAAATTCTTCCTTCTTATGCTCATCCCACACGCGTATCCCGGGTTCGTGCCACAACTGTAAAAGTTCTTCCACTAATGGCCTTAGGTACACATCAATGTCGTTGCCAGGTTGCTTCGGACCTTGGATAAACACTGGCATCATAATGAACTTCCGCTTCATGCACAACCAAGGAGGAAGGTTATAGATGAATAGAGTCACGGGCCAGGTGTTGTGACTGGAGCTCTGCTCCCCAAAGGGATTCATGCCATCTGTACTTAGACCAAACCTTAAACTCCTTGCGTCATCTGCAAAGTCCGGGTACTTTCTATTGATTTTTCTCCATTGCGACCCATCAGCGGGGTGTCTCAACATCCCAGCTGACTTACATTCCTCTTTATGCCATCACAACAACTTGGCGTGCTCTTTGTTTCTGAATAAGCGTTTCAACCGTGGTATTATAGGAGCATACCACATCACCTTCGCAGGAACCCTCTTCCGGGGGGGCTCGCCCTCAATGTCACCAGGGTCATCTCGTCTAATCTTATACCGAAGTGAAGTGCATACCGGGCATGCATCTAAATTCTCATACTCCTCACCGCGGTAGAGGATGCAGTCATTAGGGAGTGCATGTATCTTCTGAACCTCTAAACCTAGAGGGCAGACAACCTTCTTTGCTTCAGACGATCAAGCGGTAATACGTTATCTTTTGGAAGCATATTCTTCATCATTTTCATCAACTTTTCAAATGAGGAGTCAGGTATAGCACACTCAGCCTTCCATCGCAGCAATTCTAGTGTGCTGCCCAGCTTTTTCAGACCATTTTCGCAATTTGGGTACAACAACTTTTTGTGATCCTCTAGCATGTGATTGAACTTCTCCCTATCCTTTTTAGTTTCACAATCTCTTCGTGCATCGGCAATGGTCCGACCAAGATCATCAGCGGGTTCATCATGTGTCTCTTCTTCATCCTCCCTTTCAGCATCCCCCATGGAAGTATCTCCGTACTCAGGGAAACCATGATAGCTGCCATCCTCCTCCTCTTCTTCATTGTCTTCCATTATAACCCCTCTCTCTCCGTGCTTGGTCCAACAATTATAACTGGGCATGAAGCCGGACTTCAACAGGTGGTTGTGAAGGGTTTTTGAGTCAGAGTAATCCTTCTGATTCCTACATCCATTACATGGACAGAATACAAACCATTATGCTTGTTTGCATCAGTAACACAGATGAATTCATGCACGCCATTAATGAACTCACCAGAGCGTCGGTCAGTACCGTACATCCATTCCCGGACCATCTGCATTATAGTAAAAGTATATAAAAACCATTACACAACATGATAAAATTATTACAAGTTATATTGAGAGCTTCTAGAGCATTAATTTTGAATTTTGAAAAATTTACATGCACCAATTTGTGAATTGGAGAAAACAATCAACATGATAAATGTGGAGTTTTTTATTATTGTTCTATCAATGAAAACCTCATTCCATTCTAAGCTCTGAAACTCTATAATTACACATTTCAATTTTCAGTAACTATGTGCCTAACCAAAATTTGTTACACATATATATCAAAATCCTTCTAGCTACTTCTAGAGCATGCATGCATTTGATCCATATCTCTATACTTCTATAGCATTATAGAGCTAAAGTAGCAACAAGAGATGAAAGAATGAAGTTCTAACCTTTTAAAGCTTTGGATTTAGGTGTTCCAAACTAAATCTTGACAAATCTTGAGAAAAAATGGCATGAACTCTCTTGCTTCTTTGAGAAAAATGGCCACCATATGCTTTAGGGCAGGTGGACAGAAGTCAGATATATATCGATGGACAACTAGTCCCGGTCAGGATACGACTGGGACTAATAGTCCCTAAAAGAGCAGTTGGGCTCCGCTTTATTAGTCCCGTGCCATATTACTTGACCGACTAGAGCTCTGGTCCGGCCCGGGACTAGTGTCTATGGACATTTCTAGCCGTTGGAGGCCTCACGGCCCGGGACTAGTGCTATCACTAGTCGCGGTTCGTGACGGGCCGGGACTACTGTCTTTATTCAGATCGAACCGAAGACATGTTTTCCACTAGTGAGTTGGGGGCCGAATGGGTGCTTGTGGTCACTGAGGAGGGAGTGCACGGTCGAGCCATGCACGAAGAACAAGAAGAACTCTCCACACTTAGCGATTTATTGACAACTGAGGATTACAGGTGCTCCTAGAGCTCTATGAACTAGCGTTCAGTGGTCTAGTTCCCTCCTTGGTCCAACCTCCCTCCTACTACAACCATGCCCTTCCTTATATAGGCAGTGCTAGCTAGCTTGTACCCCTTTGGGTTCTAGGGTTTACTATTTGGATCCTGGTCCCTACTATGCGGGCTGGGTCATGGGCTTGCCCTAAGCCCAATGGCCGAGTCCACAAAGCTTGACAGCTAACGGTCTTCTGGTACGCTGCCTCCTGTTCCTTTTTGCGTCACGCTGTAACTTTGTATGTCATCGTTTGCTTTGGGCGTCACCCGGCTCCTTTTGTGTCACCTGGCGTCGCCCTTCTCTTTTGACCATGATTTGCCATGGTCCCTCCCGGTCCTTACTCGGAAAGGTGCCACGCGCCCTATCCGAATCGGCCCTTCCTCGATAGACTCGGCTCGTTGGTTCCTGCAAGAATAACAACTTTGTCTTATGCAGGCCGACATAGTTCTTATGTCGGCCGCACACGCTTCTCTCTCTCGTCCGCCCTTACCCGGCCTGGTTCTTTCTTCACTCAGAGCTTACCCAACTACGCTATGTTTCACCCCTCGTGACCCTATCGGGGGTTATCCCCCCGACAATTGCCCAGCTGTAATTTGTTTACCCTTCATGCCATGTTGTTTATCTAAGGAGAGCACCTCTAGTGAACTATGGACCCCGGTCCAATCTTTACCATTGATATATCTTCCACTGTTACTTGTTTACTTGCTGCAAACCATTACCTTCCACACCATACGTTTAATACTTTGTTACAACAAACTGAAGAGCTTGACAACCTCACTGATTCATTGGGGCAAAGTCTTGAGTTTGTGTTGTGCAGATCTCCGCATTGCTAGCAACACCCGTGTGACGTTTCCTTCCTTCTTCTGGTTCGATAACCTCAGTCTCTAATGAGGGAAGACTTGTTGTTATGCTCATCACACCTTTCTCTTGGGGTTTCCAACGAAGTCCTCTCTGTCAGGCAACAAGTTTTCTGGCACTGTTGCTGGGGAACAAAGAAGAAGAAACTCCCATGTCAACGAGGTGCCATCAGGGGGGTGCTCGACGTCGACCGTGGAGCGCGGCGGCTTACAGCAAGGATTGGGTGAGACCAGCGAGGGGCTCATGGTGGCTTACTGGGGGGGGATAAGCTTCTCTCCGTCTTCCCTGGCGAGAGAAGCTGAGCGGTAGGGATTTTTTTTGTCAATTGAGGAGGGAGCTACAACCAACAAGGATGGAGAGGGGCGCCGCCGGCCGGGCAGATGCAGGGAGGATGGAGAGGGGGCCGCCGGCCGGGCAGATGCAGGGGAGGGGACGATGGAGAGGGGCGCCACTCCGTTGCAGGGAGCACGCATAGCTCCATCGCAGGGCACACACACAGCAGCAACTAGCTGTAGTCGGCGGAGGTCACCGACACTTCATCCACTATGTGTGATGGCCTTTAGCCCAGCGCGAGGCCCTTTTTTATTTTTTGTAGTGGAGTAATAGAGGATGGAGCTCATTGTGGAAGAAAAGAAACATTTTGGGATTATTTGTAAAATTAAATTGGGCTGGGACTAGACTGATGGGTCCAACTTAGTGCCATGTCAACAAATACAAGGCTCCACATGTTTTGGTGACCTCTGGTGAAGCACTAAGCGTATTTGATGACCGTAAATTACGTATCGCTATGTACAATGACCAAAACAAGTAACGACCTTCAGTTTGGTGACCTTCCATGTATTTAACTCTTAAAATTATGATATATTATCAAATCAAGGGAAAGAAAAATCAGTATTTCAATTGACAATCGAGTTGATAACAGTCCTCAATTTGCTTTCTCCATCTATCACATGCATCTCCCTTTTGAGTATGACATCTACATTGGAAAAAAATCTTGAGACATGATCTTGCAGCCCCCTATTTGGTGGCAATAGCAATAATTGCAGTCTGAAACTCAGTAATAACAAGTTAATACATCAAACAAGGAAAACTACTCATTAAACTGATATGATAGGAGCTATGGATTGGAGTTTACTACTGATTAATGGTTCAAATATATTGAACATCACGGCAAACAAACATGACAAACAAGCATTAAACATGTGTGCCTACCGTGAAACGAGAAATATAACAATATGTGTGTCTTACAATTTTAGCAAATATAAACTAGCCAGGTCATTTCAACAAATATATATATAGAAAAATAAACCAGACAATGGCATGCAGTTACTGTCGTAGCTAAGAATGAATAAGACAGAAATTATAACAGCATCATGCGAGAACTTGTAGAGCAGGAATGCAAATCACAAATGGACTATATAGTATAAAATAGTTATGTCATTGCTTAGGACAAACTAGAAAAAGATACGAAATGTAATGAGGTCACTTGTGAACCTGTAGAACAGGACAAGCAAGCATTAGACAAGTGTGCCTACAATGAAATAAGCGATGAAACATAGTGTTTCTTAGAATTTAGGTAAATATAAACTAGCCAGGTTATTTCAACAAATATATATGGAAGCAGTTGTATATCCTGGAAAGCAAGAGACGTTGGTTGACTCAGAATTTGTGGTGAGCTACACAATGGCATGCAGTTACTATCGTACCTAAGAATGAACCAGATAGAAATTATAATGGCATCATACCATAACTTGTAGATGTTGGAGATATGCCCTAGAGGCAATAATAAAATTAGTTATTATTATATCTTTGTGTTTATGATAAATGTTTACATTCATGCTATAATAGTATTAACCGGAAACATTAATACTTGTGTGATTTGTAAACTAAATTAGAGTCCCTGGTAAAGCCTCTTTGTAATACTAGTTTGTTGGTTGATAAATGATCATGGTTTCCTGATCATGAACATTGAGATGTTATTAACAATAAGATCATATCATTAGGAGAATGGTATGATGGACATACTCCTATAGATAAGCGTAGCATTAAGATCAAGTCATTTCAATAGTTCGTTTGCTATAAGCTTTCTGATACATAGTAACCTAATTCCTTTGACCATGAGATCATGCTAATCACCATCACCGGAAGGATGCTTTGATGACATCCAACACCACACCGTAACTGGATGGCTATAAAAGTGGCATTGAGTATTTGGAAAGTGTGAGTTGAGGCACATGGATCAAGAGTGGGATTTGTCCATCCATATGACAGATAGATATACTCTAGGCCCTCTCGGTGGAATATCATCCAATTAGCTTGCAAGCATGTGACTGGCTCACAAGGGATCACATATCACAAGAACGAGAAACGAGTACTTATCAGTAATGAGGTTGAACTAGGTATGCAGAGATACCGACGATCAGTCCTCGAATAAGTAAACTATCGCGAGATAAAGGAAAATTGGTGTCGTATGTAAGTGGTTCATTCGATCGCAAAGTAATCGTAGAAATATGTGGGAGCCATATGAATTTCCAGATTCCTCTATTGGTTATTGATCGGAGAAGTGTCTCGGTCATGTCCGCATAATTCATGAACCATAGGGAGACACACTTAAGGATTCGATGTTGTTTAGTAGATATGGAATGTAAGTAGGGAGACCGAATGTTGTTCGGAGTCTCGGATGGGATTCGGGATATCACGAGGGATCCGGAATGGTCCGGAGAATAAGATTCATAGAAGGAAAGTGCGATTCTGGAGTTCGGGAATGATTTCAATGTTTTCATCGGAGAGGTTCTAGAAGGGTCTAGAAGCTTCACCGGACCGGAAGGGGAATGGTACATGAATGTGTCATGGTTAAGTGGAATTATTGGATCGTGTCCTAGGTCACTTGGTTGGGCATTTGTAAGAGAGAAATAAAACTCCAAATTGAAAGTCAAAAGTCAGGTTTGAAAAGTCAAACTGGAACAATGGTTTCCTAGTGGAGGAAGGAAAGAATCATTCTTTCCCTCCACCACAATCCAACTAGGAGAGGGAGTTGTGGAAGGATTCAAACTCCCCTCTCCCAAGCCGCCCTACCTCTCATAAATAGAGGGGAGGAGCTGCCCCAAGGACACACAACACCACCCCTCCCCACCTCGCCGCGCTGCCGCCGCGCCACCGACTTGCTCCACCGCTGCCGCGCCGCCGCTGCCCTAGTCGCCGCTGTCCACGCCTCCTCCCCTTCAGCCCTCTAAACCCTAGATCGCCGGAAACCCTAGATTCACCATAACCTTCTCCGGCTTCGGCGAAGCCCTGCAGGATTTTCCTTCTACTTCCGACACCATGCCGTCGTGCTATCGGAATCACAAGGGTGATGACCCACAAGTATAGGGGATCGCAACAGTCTTCGCGGGTAGTATTACCCAATTTATTGATTCGACACAAGGGGAGCCAAAGAATACTTGCAAGCCTTAACAACTGAGTTGTCAGTTCAGCTGCACCTAGAAATAGTTCTTGCTCACAGAAGTTTATCAATAGCAATAGTTTGGTAGTAGCAACAGCAAAGCAACAGCAATAGTGGAACAAGAGCAATAGTAACAGTGAACAGTGGGATTCAAGTGCGGTAGGCATAGGTATGGATGGACGGGCGTTTCATGGACGAGTCTAAACATGTAACTTCCAGATCTAGGGCATTGCAGATAAATAATAACAAGCATCCAAGTACTAAACAATCCTAGGCATGTGCTCCAAATATAGTCATACGTGCTCGCAATGAGAACTGGCCCAACATCTTCTGTCCAGCTAGCCGTGGTAGCATGGACTCTAGGGAACTACTAGCAATTAAGGTGCTCCTTTTAATAGAGCACCAGAGCAAAGCATTAACACTCCATGAACACATGTGATCCTCACATCACAACCATCCCCTCCGGTTGTCCCAATTATTGTCACTTTGGGGCCTTTGGATTCAGACAATGATATGTGTACACAAGTTGCAGATAAGATCACAAACAGTACTATCATAATGACTCAATACTAAGTTCAGATCTGAGATCATGGCACTCGGGACCTAGTGACAAGCATTAAGCACAACAAGTTGCAACAAAGTCAAATAGCAGTAATAGAAATACTAGGCACTATGCCCTAACAATCTTATTCGATTACATGATAGAACTCATCCAATCCCTACCATCCCCAAGCCTACAGCTGGGGATTACTCACTCATGGATGAGGGAAACATCGATGGTTGATGGAGATGCGTTGGTGATGATCCTCCCCAAATTCCCCGTCCCGGCAGGGTGCTAGAATGGAGTTTCTGGATCTGAATCTTGGTTTCTGGTGGCGGCGATGGAGCGGAACTCTTTCCGGAAAAATATCGACCCCCCTTGGGTTTTAGGTCGAAAGGCAACTTATAGGCGCAGAGGGAGGCCGAGGGGGTGCCTGGGGTGGCTGCACCCCCCTAGGTGCGGCCAGTGGTGGGCCGTCTCGTCTTCTGGCTCCGTGGATCTTCTGGTGAACTATAATTTTTGGCATATTTTCCGGGATTTTTCCGGATAGTTGATTTTTGCACAAAAACAAGACACCAAGGTAATTCTGCTGAAAATAGCATCAGTCCGTGTTAGTTGTATCCAAATCACACAAGTTTAGAGGAGAAACAATAGCAAAGTGTTCGAGAAAGTAGATACGTTTTGGACGTATCAACTCCCCCAAGCTTAGCTTATTGCTTGTCCTCAAGCAATTCAGTTGAAAACTGAGTGCGATAAAAGAACTTTCACGAACACATTTGCTTCACATGATGTAAATATTCTCAGCACAGGAGTAGATGCTTAGACAATTCATAATAAAGAGTATGCAAATAAGTCTACTCAATAGTCATTGCAAGCTATGAAGAGAAACCAACTCAATAGTAATAAGTAGCATGAAACATAAATATAAGCAACATTGCAATGCTCATAATAAGGTATGACAGAGTGGTATCTCGCTTGCCTTTGTTTGAAGAGCACAATATAAATGCCAAGGCACCTCTGAAGTTCACATGAAGACTAGAAGTAAAGATATCAGAGATACAAGCATCAAAATCATGACATAATTAACCAAGTTTTGAAACAAACACAAAAATGACAACTATGCTCTCAAGAAGGTGCTCATAGAATAAGTGGTGACTCAACAAGGTGGTGAAAACGGTTTCGAAAGGTTTGAAAGGCTTCCCAATGCTGAAAGAAAGGTACTCATTAGCTTTGAGCTCTCATTGCCCCTATCATAGGCATCTTCATATGGTTAAGGTGAAAGTGAGGTCCACTCTGAATCATATGCTTGACAAACCATAGACTGGAAATCCCAACTCCCTTGAATACGAGGGCCGCTCCGCATGCTACTCAACTTTGGTTACCTGAAAGTTCTTGTCATTGTAAATACATGCATATCATAGAGAACCGCCAACGGGGTACCCCTTGCACATGATACAAGAGCTATCCCATGATCAAAATGACAAGGCAAGCAGACAATGAGCATCCCAGCGATCTTTTTATTTACTATGTGTATAGATTTTTATTGAGGATGCTTCATAAATGCTCATTATGGTGATGCTACAAGTTTCCACCATGATTAGGCATGGCTTAGGCTAGCGGCCCAGGCGTTCCTCTAACACAATGTATAGACTCCAGGAACTCAAAATCTCCCTTTTTATTTCACATTGTCGACATCCGCAAACAAAAGAGCAAGGTATAAACTGGATGAGATATCCAAAACGTGTTGAAAGTGTTCCCCGTGACAGCACGGTTCTGCTGACTCCCAGCGTATAATTTGCAAGCATATAACTTTCATGGACAGGTCACAATGGTTCAGGATTATTAAGCGCAAGGAATAAAGTGTGCCATCAAGTTCGAGAGAGCTTTACTAACTAACTTTCTCAAAACAGACAAACATTTTATTTTGGAAGAAAACAAGGCATATTGAATATGCACTGAAGTAGCAAATGATGCTGATAGGTAGGTATGGTGGACACAGTTGGCAATATTGGTTTTGGGAGTTGGAAGCACATGTAGAGATCATACTCAGTGCAAGTGAAGGCTATCAATAGAGAGGGAGCAACAAACGAGAGAGCAATAATTTTCATAATCATGTTTGCAACAAAACATGACTAATTATGGCATGAAAGTGATACAAGAACTGTGAGGCAAAATAAATCACCAAGGCTTACTGACTATTGATTAGTCATATGCATGCGTGAGCATGTGCCAAGTCGATTCATATGAACAGTCAGAGGAGGATACCACAATGTCATACCAAAGTATGAATAAAACAATGCAAGCAAACATTCATATGACATGCTACAAACTATTAGCAAGTTGGAGCTAATCACAAGCAAACAAGAACTACTAAGCATCCATAATGACATACACCTTACACAAACAGGCTAAGCATGCTCACAATAAAGAGTATATGTACAAAAATGAAACAAATAGAGTTCGTTACCAGCCTCTTACCAAACCTCAAGTTGTCTTAATTGTCATGGGAATGGCCACGGTAGATGCTGCAATCGGCAGCGAGTAGTAGAACATGGGGCAAGGGCGGCCAGCCATCTGCGGTGCGAGATGAGGGCGGAGACACAAGGGTTTACCCAGGTTCTCCCCCCTATAGGGTGTAACACCCTACGGATCGACCCTATGCAAGTTTCAGCGATTCCCGCCAAACCCGCATAGAAACGATTCAAAGGTGCCCACCAGGCACTTTCGTGCGGGTGGAAAACGAAGTAATACCATTACACAATAGTCCACGATGGAACCCATAGAACAGATATATACAACAACGACTCCATGAGTCAAGAATACATATATACAATACAAAGATCTAAATCACCTTGAAAACGATACAGCGTCCGAATACGGACAAGAAGCAAATTGAGCTAAGAGCCCTGAAGAATAACCAATGGCGTCCATAACCCTGCCCAGGCCAAGCCGGAAGGTTAACCCTGCTAACGACGTCGATCTCAAAACCTGCTTAAACAAAAGGGGTGCCGACAAAGGGCAAAGGAAAAATAGAGCGGTCAGTACTGAGGCCAGTACACGGCGAGACTAGAATTCGGCGGTCCTCGCCTACATAGGTATGGTGGACTGAAGCGGCAGCACAGCATGCACTAAACAACCTATAGAGACTCAATTCAACTGGCGGCTATCAGATAGGGATAAGAAAGACCTATTCGGATCCAACCTGAAACTATCACCAAACATACCCATCCTGGTATTTCCCCCTCGAGACCAAACGAGGAAGTCAACCGAGGAACTCACACAGTTGGTAGTTTTATTCATTCCGTTATAGTTGCGGCAATTACTAGTCAGATATAGATAGCATGAGTCATCCTGATATAATAAGCAGTGGACAGTTTTAGTTAACCATTCCGTTGTAGTTGTAGTACTTACTAGTCAGATACATATAGCATGAGGCATCCCAAAACCCAGCAATTGTTGGTACTTTTATTTAGCCATTCCGTTGTAGTTGCAATATTTACTAGTCAGATACAATGGTAACAGGTGACAAACCAAAACCAGCAGTTGTTGGCACTTTTATTTAGCCATTCCATTATAGTGAAGCTGATCACTAGTCATTATAAAGTCAAATTTATAGCACTACTTCAGTTATAGTTGTCTATGATCGAGATACTATGCTCCAAGTCGTCCATAACCGCGGACACGGCTTTCAGAAAGTTTTACCCTGCAGGGGGGCACAAATAGCAACACACGCATGATCAACCTCGGAAAAAACCAAATGAAAACCCAACGAGGCATCACGACAGAGAAATTGCAAGATTCATATAATATTTCAGGGGGCCACCCCACCAAGCTACCCGCTACGAAGTTGGCCGGCTCCGAGACGGACCCAGAGGTTTGCGAGAACGGCTGTAAACGACCGGGAACCCAAAAGTGTGACTAGGCTTGTCGATACCGCATAATCGTGCCGCGATCCAAAACAGTACAGGCGCTCCACGCACAATCGTAAATAAAGCAGTAAAGCATGGCATAAGTACAGGATAGTAATAAATCCCCAAACTAGTTTGTGGCCCCAGGAAATAAATATGACTCAAGCTCTGGCTAGGGGGATTCATGGTCCCACATGCGGATAGTGCGAATATTCAAAGAACAGGTATCAAGTACTCGGGGTCCTACGGGACACAAGTGGACAGTTAAAAGCCAAATAACATCTATTGCCCACCTGTGCCTCTGCATTATTTACCTACTTTAATTTTAGGTATTAAACGGTGGTTAAAGTTATAATCATCTCCAACATAAAGCATATGGCAGTCTTCCAACAACTGTGGTGCTTGACGACACGCAACAACACTTGAGCAAGCAACTACGACACGCAAGTCCAACTATCTACCAAACAACAGGTAATAAGATGTGTCCAAGGCAATATAAGGCTGCAAAGGATATCGCGGGTACGAAAACTAGAGCATCGTAACACAGATAGCAATAGATCAACATGAGGAAATAAAGACTAGAAATGTAAAATAGGTAGAAAAGCGGAGAATGCTCGCCTAAAAACATTGCCGAAGGTTCATCCGAAGATCGGGTCGACACTCGCATCAACTCATCGGCCTAGTCCGTGAAGAAGCAAAACACTAGAAGAAACACCGGATGCACTATTTAATACTACGGCAGAAGATCGGGCATGATGCATGTATGATGTATGACATGGCAAAGATGTGATGCGATTAGGCAATATTAAACGGAACCGGGGCCCCGACAATTAGTTAGGTGTTTTATGTTTTCTAGATACCCCGCAAGTTAAATGTTGTCTTAACGAGTCAAATAGTGGCACCGGTTCGCTACACAAATTCAAATGAGACCAATATTAGACTAGAAAAGCCCGCATATTGTCTCCATATTTAATTTATGTGAATCGTCGAAACACCCACCAAACACCCACCATATGTATGCGACATGAACATTTAAATATGCAACAATTTATATAGTTAGCAATTTATAAAAAATAGGGTCTTGGATAGGGTTCACACATTGAGGAGTCTCGATGATCTTGGGGTTCACCGAGGGTTCGGGTATAGAGTCTTCGGATTCCGGAAGTTTCCATGACGGAGGTCTTGGCCTGCCGTGAAGAAGATTTTGGTTCGGGGATCGGTCTTCGGAGATCTTGGTAGATGGTTCCATGTCGACGGTCATGGCGATTCCAGGAAGAAGGCCTTGGCGGCGGCACGATATCCTTGTGGGGGTTGCGGTTCATCTCAGTGCATCGTCGTCGGATAGGTAACAGAGATCTTGTCTCGGCTTTAATGTCGGTGTAGAACTTGATTAGGTAGTCTCCGGCTACCATATTCCATTTACAAACAGCTTCTGCTGACCAGAATAAAAAAACAAGGCAGAGAACCATTGCCTGCTATAGAGAACCAGGGGGCATCCCGCGTGGCTTAACCAGAGGCGTGGCTCGACGAGGTAGGAAGCCCGACGACACAGACCAACGATAGTGGCGCTCGTGGACTGGAGGAGGGTCGGCCTCGCGTCAAGGACGAGATGGGTGGTGGCAGAGGGCAAGGTCGACACGGCGCCGGAGGGAGGCGGCACAGCAGGACGAGGACGACGGCTGAAGGAGGACGACAGCGGCACGCTCGAGAGGAGGCAGCGCTCGGGCCCGGCGAGCTCCGGAGGGAGGGCGCGGCGGTCCTACTCACAGTTGGAGGCGACCGAGGTGCAGCGGCGGCAGACACGGGGAGGCGAGGAAGCTCAGGATGGGTGGTGCTGGAGGCGAGGGCCTACGGTCAGCGGGGTGGAGAAGCCCACTAGGCCGACAGCAGCGGCGGGTCGGTGCAGAGCCGGTAAGAGAGAGGCAAGGCGGCCGCAGCCGCTGCCTCGGGATACAGAGGTCGAAGGAGGCGGCCAGAGATCCTGAAACAGGGCGACGACGACCGGAGCGACGGGGAACAGGCGCCAGGGTCGGCGACTGGCGGCGGTGAGAGCTCGTCGGGGCGAGGGATCCTGGGCGGCGGCGCTGGATGCGTGACGAGAGGAAGACGGGGTCACGAGGAGAGAGGAAATCGAGGATGGGGAGCGGGGATTGCGGGATGGTGGGCGTCGACGTGTGTGGGTCCTGGTGCTGGGTGGGTTTGACCAGGACGAGATGGGGTGAGTGCGACGTGCCGCACGAGCGAGGCCATGGGAACGTGTCGAGGAGGGCTGCGCGCGGGGTGTGGTGCGTGGTGTGCGTGTGTGTTGGCGGCGGGAGAAGGGATATGGTTGGAGGGGTAGGATTAGGGTTTGGTCAAAGATTGGTCTAGGGTTAGGGTTTGGTTTAAAACGGGCTGGGCCTGTCGGGTGGTAGGTGGCCTGGCCTAAGCGGCTAGGCTGCCTCCCCGAATAAAAATATTTTATATTTTATTATAAAAATATTATAATTTATTTTAAAGGCTTTTACAAATAGTTTTTAGGCAAAACAAAATAATTGGACAAGCCCGATTTTGATTTGAGATAAAAGACGGGGGGGATATTTAGAAAAGAAATAGAGGCTTTGAGAAAATAGTTTTAGGCAAACGATGCATGATGACGTCATGATGATGCACATAATAAAAACAACAATGATTTTCTAGTAGTGGAATTTACCGGGGTGCTACAGAGGGTAAAGACCAACTCCTACTAGATTGTATTATGGTGATAGTACAAGGGCGAGCTCTACAACTAGGCGGCGAGTCGCTTGGGTGTATGATGGAACATGTCCTCTATGCGTACCCTAGGGAGGTTTATATAGGCTCAACTCGCTAGGGTTTACAGATCTACAACCGAATTAGTTAAGGATTTGGAGGGTCTTTGACCTAGTCCGACCTGGCCTAGCTACGCTTCTAGGCCTCCAGCTTCCAGTCGCTTGAGTCCTCGCCAAGTCTCGATCCAGTCGCCGTCCTGCAGGCCCACTCGCTGGCAGCTTGGAACAATAGGAAACGTCCTGCTGGGCATACCCCGGTAGGCATATACCCATCAGTAGTCCCCGAGGCCGTCGTTGATTCATCGCAGGTGTTCGTTGGCAGTCGGAGTATGCGGGTACAATGCGGACGCCCAGTCGAATCGGCAGTGGACTCCTGAACAAAGGAAAGAACTAGTCATTTTAGTCGCAATAACAGCAACCAATCAGATCGCAGCTGGGCGAACGGGTCTGCGAATAATCAAGTCACTGTTATAGTGATCGGGTCGGTGAATCGTCAAGTCGCTGAAGACAGTGAGTCGAGTGGACGAAGTTGGACCGTCAGCTTGGGCAAACTAGCCGTTGGCTAATCCAACGGTAATATCGTCGTAATTACCGCGTGGTAACGGCTCCCCAAAAATGGTGGGTAACAACCACTATATAAGGAGAGTGACGGGTGAGGGGAAAATGCTTCCTTAACTTCCTCCGAACTTGCGCATTCTCGTTCCTCCATTCCGCACGGCGACCAAAGCGACCCAGAGCGATTCGCATCCCTTGATCCCCCAGCCGATGGCCCCTCCTACGGACCCATGGGGCAGATCGAAGTGCACGAAGGTGCTGCTGAGATCATTCGAGGAGGCAGGGATCCTCCATGCCGGGAGATGGCGCATCCCTGCGGCCGGAGAAGTGATTCCAGATCCGCGCGAAGGGGAATTCGTTTGCTTCACCCGTCATCTGGAACAGGGGCTCGGATTCCCCACTTCATTCTTGTTCCGGCGCTTTCGCGCCTACTATGACATCCAGCCGTCGGACCCGGGACCGCACAGCATCGTGCAGCTCACCATTTTCGTGGCGTTCTGCGAGTGCTACCTAGGCTGCAGGCCCTACTTTCCCCTATGGCAAGATGTATTCCATGGGAGGATCAGCCGCGAAGAGGCAGGCGACCCAATGCTAGCCGCGGGCATCTTGACTTTCCAGCTGAATTCAAAGGCATCATTCTTCGATCTGATGTTGCCCGCCAAAGCAGCGAACGAGTGGAATAAGAGCTGTTTCTATGTGACCGAGTCGACGCCGGGCGATGAGGTGGCGCTTCCAAGGTACTCCGCCGACCGGCCCAAGCCGTGTCGTCTCCAAGCCACCAAACTTCCGCTGGAACATCGGATGGTCATCGACGAGGTGCTGCAGACCATCCGCAACTTGAAGAAGAAAGGCCTCCAAACCATCAACCTCTACAATTGCTGGCTCGGGCGACGGCTCATGCCCCTGGCCAGCCGTGCCCACTATATGTATGAGTACACGGGCAAGGACGACCCGACGAAGTCCTGTCACGATGAGTGGAGACTTAATGACTACATCCTGGCCCTGAAAAAGATCACCCAGGCGGTGTATCTTGATGCAAAGGTCGGGGTCACACCTTACAATGCAAGGCGCCTAGCTCCAATGGTGAGTTTTTATTTCCCTTGCACTCGCAGTCGCAGTTTGTGCATTCGCGGTTGTGCTAACATTGTTTGATTGTTGCAGTTATTCCAAGTGGTGGAAGGTTGGCTTCCACCCGCGGATGACGAGAACTCGAACTCGTCCGCTGAGGACGAGAGCGAGTCACTGCCTGACAAGGGCGATGTCAGGAGTGACGGGGGTGGCGACAGCGATGACAACGACGACGAAGACGAAGTCATGGAGGTTGCTGCCCCCACGGTCCGCAAGACTCACGGGCAGCACCAGCGCAAGCTCGAGGCCAGCAAAAGCCTCGAGACCCACGACAACGACGACGACGAGCTCCTTGAGCATACCTCATAGCCTGAGGCTACACCGTCGAAGAAGAAGAAGCAGCCGCCACCCAAGAAGAAGACAAAGCCGGCCAAGTCGGCGTCTCCGCCTCGGTCCGCGAGTAGCTCCAATGCTACCAGCGCGGCTGAAGAAATAGTGGCGCACACGGCTGCAGCGACTGGAGCGACCATCATGGAGGACGAGGCGCTGCTGGCATCATTGACGCCGCTGTTTGCCCCAGTCACCGGGTTGGTGGCCGCTACAGCCGCAGGGGCCTCGCCGCTGAGAGGATCTCCCACAGCAATTTCCACTGAGCCCCCTGCCGCGGCCTCGGCCTCGAAGAAGCCGTCTATGTCTTTAGCACAGAGCGTGTTCGAGACGGGCCTTAGTCAGAAACTGGGGCCAGAATTGGAAAAGCCAGCCAGCATTCGCACTGGCCTACGATTTATTCCGGTTGCTAAGTGAGTATTCCTCAGCCTTTCATCTGTCTGTTTGATTCCTATGCCGATTGGCGAATGTTATTAACGGAGTCGTCTTCGCAGGACTGGAGTAAAGAAGATAGGTCACCCTTCAGTGGCCAAGGTTCCATCGGTCGCCGCGGAGGTACCGGGTGACCCCTCGAAGAAGAGGAAGGGCGACGAGGCTGAGGCTCCCACCGACGGCGCCAAGAGAACCAAAGGCGATGAACTCGTCGCGATCTCAGACGAGCCAGCGGCTGCCCCAAGCGAAGCCTCGATTGCGGTGGACGTAGCTCTGAAGGCGTCGGAAGACGCGGGGTCGCAGCGGGCAGGTCCCATGGTTTCGATTGAGGCGTCCGGGCCGCCTTCGGGTGGCGCGGGTGCCGCGGTGGCGACATTCCCTCTCTTTGTAGCGAGGTACGCCACGACGAGTGCCTCGGTGCCATCAAGCCAATGCCCTGGGGCTGCAGGTATGGAGGTCGATCAGCATCGCGGGCACACTCCGCTCGTGCTTTTGTCAGTGGATGCAATGGAGCTTCATGGCATGCTAGGTGCCGCCATCCAGGTATGTACAGTCCCCGAGGATCTGGCCACTGAATTTCAGTGGTCGAATTCTTACTGTTTTTCGCCATCTAGTCCCCGAGTGCCTAGTCGCTGAATTTCAGCGGCTGGGCACTTAGGAATTTTGTCATCCAGTCCCCGAGTGCCTAGTCGCTGAATTTCAGTGGCTGGGCACTTAGGAATTTTGTCATCCAGTCCCCGAGTGCCTAGTAGCTGAATTTTAGCGGTTGGGCACTTAGGAATTTTTGGTTGTTGACGCTGTGATTGTTGCACAGGGCTTGCAGCGCGAGTCGGCCGGGCGGCTTGCTACCAAGTGCCGCGTGGAGAAGGAGCTTATCGCTGTCCAGGAGACGAACGAGGAGCTTTGAGCGACTGCGGGTGAGTGTTTGTCTTGTTTGGCGCTTGTCGCGAACTTGTTGCGGTGTTGACCGTTTTGTTTTGGAAACAGAGAGTAGTGCGGCTGCAGTGAAGGAGGCTCGCCAGGGCCTTGTCCCGGCGGGTGAGTTGACGGCGGCTCAGTCTGCCTTGAGCGTAGCGGAGAAGCGAATCGCCGAACTGGAGCGTGAGCTCAAGGAGGCAAAGGCGGAAGCGAGCTCGGCGGAAGGACGAGCCAAGGTGACCATCACTTCTGCTGCTGAGGAGCGGAAGGTGTCACACTCTTCGTCGGGTTGCAGAATGACCTCTCGGCTCTTCAGAATTTCATCACGGACCTCTGCTGCCCACTGATTGGTGAGTTTTCCTTCAGCCACTTTTCGAGCGCGCATACCACATTGTGGTTTTGGTGCTTTGCTCACTGTTTGCTTGTGTGTTGCAGGTCGGATCACTGATAACGCCGAAGAGGCACAGTCGTACGACGCGCGGCAATGCGTGACCACCCTGGTCGATTCAGTCGCGCTATCAGCGACTTGTCTCCGGGCATATCTTCAGGAGATCTCGCCCATGGAGGTGATCCCCAGCGACCTCGTCGAGGTATGGCACTATCTGGAGAAGGCCCCGTCGGTCGTGGAGTTCATGACGCGGTCGGCCTTCCGTCGCGGAGCGGTGACTGCGCTGAGCCTTGGGCTCGCACACTTTCCCGATGATTTCGACCTTGACGACGTCACGAGCGGGTACCCCTCGTCAACGGGCTCGGTCGAGATTGGCGAGGTGTTGAAGCTGACGGACCGAGCCGCAGTGTCCTTCGACCGCGTTTGGGCGATGGGCGACCTTATTCCCTATCAGGAAACGGTCGTCGCCCCCAATGACCCCGAGCCTAAGCATCGTGACTTCAAGGTGGAGCAACCATTTCGTGCTGCGATGGCAGGTGAGCTCACGACGTACCCGTCGAATCCCTGGGTGCCCTTTATCCGCAGCTGCAAGGGTGGTGGCGCCTACTCCTCGAAGCCTGTGGAATAGAGTGATTTGCCATTCGACGTTAGCGTAAGATAAACATGTAATTCTCCTTGTATGCGTACAAATTTTGCTGCTATGAAGGAATGCGCGAGTTATGTGGTCATTGCTTTTTGTGGTTTGAGTGTTGGTTGTATGAGTCCCCGAGCGCGTCCTCCCTTTTATGTGATTAACCTCGTTTTTATATGTTGTGTGAGGTGTTAGTGAGTTAGGGTCGACTCGCCATGGCTAGGGAAGCCAGTCGCATGGCGACTCCCAGGGGTGCTCTTTACTTGGCCGTTTTCCCGAGCGCGAACGGGGTCGGGTCGCCGAGTCCCCGAGCGTGGTACTTGGCCGTTCTAGTCGCATGCCCAAGGTAGGTGAGGAATAAGCGCGTTGTGTTAGGCGCGTCGCTCTTCCTGATCCGTAAGATCAGTCGCATGGCGAGTCCTGGGCGCTCTCTCTTACTTGGCGTTTTTCCCTAGCCGCTCTTCTTTGGGTTGGTGTCAGTCCCCGAGCGTGGTACTTTGATGTTCGAGTCGCTGTGCCGAGGATGTGGACGACTGGGTCGCTGTGGGAAGCGAGTGCAGTCGTCTTGGCTCGGGGAGCCAGTCGAGATAGGCGACTCCAATGGGGCTTCGGGTTAGCTTTTTTCGTGGACGGTACGAGGCCTTAATTTTTCCAGTGCCCTCGTACCGCACTACTTGGCCGTACCGGTCGTGTTACCAAAGGGTGACTTCTGTGAATAGTGTAACGCTATTATTACGAGTGCGAGTGGCACAAGGCATGGAGAGTAGACGCAATTTGTGGGAATCAATCTGCTTTATTTCATAGCGGGTAGGGGGTACATGTCTGGAGTTCTAAGAGTAGAACTTCCGTAGGAGGTTTACATTCCATGGCTGCTTGACGTCGAGTTTTCCGTCGCCTCGGATGTTGGTGAGGTTGTAGGCGTCGTTGCCGAGGACTCGCCGATGGCGAATGGTCCCTCCCAAGGGGGGGAGAGCTTGTACATGCCTTTCTTGTCCTGTACTAGACGCAGTACCAAGTCGCCTTCCTGGAAAGTGCGAGTCCGTACTCGTCGGCTGTGGTAGCGGCGAAGCCCTTGCTGGTAGATGGCGGTGCGGGAGTGAGCTAAGTCGCATGCTTCGTCGAGCTGGTCGACTCCGTCTTGGCGTGCGAACTCGTTGTCAGCCTCCGTGTAGTTGACCACCCTAGGTGAGTCGTGCTCGAGGCCGGTTGGCATGACTGCCTCGGCACCGTACACCATGAAGAAGGGGGTGAACCCCGTCGACCTGTTGACGGAGGTGTGGATGCCCCATATGACAGAGGGAAGTTCTTCAACCCAGCACCCGGCGGTGCGCTCGAGTGGGACTTGTAGCCGTGGCGTCAGGCCATGGAGGATGCTCTGGTTGGCGCGTTCCACCTGGCCATTGGACTCCGGGTGGGCGACTGAGGCGAGGTCGAGTCGGATGTTGTCCTCCTCGCAGAACTTGACCATGGCTCCCTTGGCGAAGTTGGTGCCGTTGTCCGTGATGATGCTGTTTGGGAACCCGTAGCAATAGATGAGCTCGCATAGGAATTTTGTAGCGGTCTTCCCATCGCACTTGCGGACTGGCTTGGCCTCCACCCATTTTGTGAATTTGTCGACTACGACTAGGAGGTGGGTGAAGCCGGAGGGGGCCTTCTTGAAGGGGCCTACCATATCCATGCCCCATACGGCGAACGGCCAGGTGATGGGGATTGTCTTGAGCACCGAGTCAATGAGCCGGGCGATTGGGCACGATGCATCGCTGGACGATGTCGACCGCATCGGCGTGTGCGGTGAGCCAGTAGAAACCGTGTCGCATGGCCTTGGCGACCAGGGAGCGGGCGCCGGCATGGTGGCCGCAGTCGCCGGAGTGGATGTCCTGGAGGATCTTGCATCCTTTGGCGGGTTGGACGCAGCGTTGGAACACGCCGTTGACGCTGCGCTTGTGGAGCTCGCAGTTGATGATAACGAAGGATTTGCAGCGGCGTGCTATCATCCGGGCCTCCGTTTCGTCTGCGGGTAGGGTGCCTCCCTCCAGGTAAGCGACGTATGGTGCGGTCCAATCACTTGGCTCAGCGATTAGTGCGACCAGGGCTGTGTCTGGTTGCAGCAGAATTACGATGTCGATCTCCCTTGGCGAGAGACGGAGGGCTTGGTGATGGTGTCGAGGAAGACGCCGGAGGGTGGTGCGAGTCGAGCTGAGCCGATGCGAGAGAGTGCGTAGGCCTCCTCGTTCTTCCGCCTGTCGATCCACTCGACGGAGTAGCCTGCGAAGTGGCCTCCCAGCTGGTCCACTGCTTGACGGTATGCCGCCATGGTGGGGGAGACTGCATCGCAGGTGCCGGCGACTTGCCCGACGACGAGGTCGGAGTCTCTGTAGCAGCGCAGGCGATTGATGTTCATCTCCTTGGCTGCCCACATGGTGTGGAGTAGCGCCTCGTACTCAGCCATGTTGTTGGTGCAGGGGGTGAAGTCGAGGTAGAGGACGTAGCGTAGCTTGTCGCCCTTAGGAGATGTTAGCACGATCCCCGCTCCTGCGCCATCTGCGTTCTTGGAGCCGTCGAAGTGTAGGCTCCAGTAATGGAGGTATGGCAGCTTCTCTGGCTGCTGGGCCTCTTCCCAGTCGGCGAGGAAGTCTGCGAGAGCCTGCGATTTGATTGCTTTGCACAGCTCGTACTTGATGTTGTGGACGTCGATCTCGACGGTCCATTTGGCGACTCGCCCCTTCGTCGATGTAGACGTGGATGTTGCGGCCAATTTGGCTCGCAAGGCACTCCTACATGCACCTCTGGTAGGTCGCCCCGGCGTTCTTGAGGGCGAAGGTCATGGCGGTGTAGCAGAAGGCTCCGAATGGCGTGATGAACGCCGTCTTCTCTTCGTCCTCGACTACCATTTTGATCTGGTTGTACCCAGAGTAGGCATCGAGGAAGCATAGTGACTCCAAACCCGTGGTCGAGTCGATGATTTGGTTGATCCGCTGGAGGACGAACTGCTCCTTAGGGCAGGCGCTGTTGAGGATTGTGTAGTAAATACACATTCTCTAGGTCCCGTTTTTCTTCTCGACCAGGACTGGGTTTGCCAGCCATTTGGAGTTTTTGTGTCGTGGTATTGCCGATGAGTACGCCATGGAGGGGTCCTCACAGTGCGTGTTTAGATACGTGGGGTAAGGCGGACGGTTGATGGGTACGAGGTAACACAGCTTACCCAGGTTCAGATCCCACAACGGTGGCGGAATCCTACTCCTGCTATAAATCACTATAAGGGCAATACGCCGAGTTACAAATATAGGTTCACTGTGCGAGGTGTGTGTAAAACGATGTCGTAAAGGCTCCCATAGGCCCGACTTATATAGTCGCCAGGTCCTAGGGTTACAGGGAAAAGTCCTAGCCAGACAGGTTACAGAGTCCTACACCGTCTATCACTAGTCTTGTGTATCTTGTACTCCAAGGCTCCGGGTACGCTGGTGACTCCACCGTAGCCTTCCTTTATCCGGCATGGGCCTCCCTTCTGGATCCACCTAACTGGGCCGCCCAGCAGGCCATCCATGCTACCGACTATGGGCCACCCGGTTAGTCGGATAAGAGACATGCTATGAGGATACCCATATAGCATATCCTCAACAAGAGCCCGGAGAACTCCGAGATCTTGCGCCGTCTTGCCTCTTCCCGTGGAATGCTCCGTCTAGATGGATGTCGGCAAATCGTCAAGCAATATCTTGTAGTCCTCCCAAAGAACCCTGCAAAGGTTTCTCCGTCTTCTATGAGCAAGTAAGAGAAATGCTAAATCTTCCATCGTACGCTTCCGTAGTTGGATTAAATCCGTCCATGCCGGAACCTTCGATGCGACGGCTCATCTACCATGTCAGTTATGACAACGTAGGTTGTAGGTCAGCGACGCCTCGTAACTCACACATGCAGAGAATGCAATCATATCCGATTTTCCCGCGCGAGCGATACGAACCGTTGGTGGCGGCGGTTGGAGACGTGGCAAAATTACCGCACACGTTCACGAACACGTCGTCTACGCGGCAACCGTCCGATTAGCTGCACGAATCTTGACGCAGAGTAAGATAAATAGTAACCGTGGGACACTTGCCACTTTTTCACCCCATTCTCTCGCATCATCATCTTCTTCCTCCAGCCGCACGCCTCCTCGATCTCTCCGCAGTAAACCTCGAAGAAACCCTAGCCTCTCTCTCTGCACCAGTCGCGCCCTGCCAGTCCTCCATGGCCAGCAGCAGCTCTTCCCCGTCGATAGCGGCGTCGAGCGAAGCCACGGCGAAGCCGGCGAGCTCCGCCGTCGTGCCCCCTGAGGGCCTGGTTATCCCCGCATCAGCGGTGATTGAAACCACCGGCGGCGACCACAATCTGGCGGCGCTAGAGCCTCTGGAAGAGGAGCCAGACTCGCACAAGGGCGATTGGCGCGGCTCGGACATCACCGGCCGCGGCATCCAAGAGATGGTCGCCGAAGGCTACCTCCCCGCGACGGAGGGGCTTGCCTGGCGGGTGGCGCCGGCCGGCGAGGTGACACCTTCTCCCCAAGCGGGAGAAAAGGTGTACCTCAAGGATCAGCTGGTACGCGGCATTTCTCTGCCCATCTCCCACTTCTTTCTGTCCGTCTTGAACCACTTCAAAGTCCAACCCCATAACCTCGCCCCCAATAGTATCTTAGTGCTTAGCAACTTCGCGGCACTTTGTGAGGGTTACCTAGGGATTAAGCCTAGGTTAGACTTGTTCGTGTATTTCTTCACCGTCAAACGTGAAGCCGGACATAGTAGGGAGGAGCTTAGGAACTGCGGCACCATAAGCTTCAAGATCCGACCTGGCCGGCGGTTCCCCGACATCGTCGGCCACGAGTCGTGCAAAAACTGGCAGCGGACATACTTCTACGGCCCCGACATTCCTTTGGCGGGCCAAGAAGTGACGTACCCAGACTTCGTGGATGGAGCCTCAGCTGAAGTTTCCACATGGAGATCCCATGCCTCCCTTCCCTCCGACCTCAACGCTTCTCGCGCAATAAGGCGGATCGAGTGGTTCGTAGAGGCGGGTTTGACCGGCTTGGACCTAGCCATGTGCTGGTTCATCAGGCGAATCCAACCCCTGCAGCACCACGCGAAGTTCATGCACGAGTACACGGGTGATCGAAAGGATTCCCTTCGGATCTCCGTGGATAACTTCTCGAGCGACTCCGTCAAGCTCCGTCTGAAGGACATTGTCAAGGTGAAGGATAAGAAGCGTGGCTTCACCATCACCTGCGACATGTACGTAGACGGCAAGTGCCCAAAGGTAGGTTTTTATTTTCTGTGTATGACATTGCTCCAGTTTCTCCGTCTTGCCAGTGCCATCTTATCTAACACAGTGTCTTCTAACTTAACAGCTTAGCGATCTAGATGAGGACAACCTGGCTGCCCAAATCTATGATCCAAATATGAAGGAAGTCACGGTCGTGTCCGACGGCGATGCCCCGTTGGCGCGAAAGCGGAAGAGATCCACCTCTGACGCTGCCGACGGAGGCAAGAAGAATAATACGGAGGATGGAGCCTCCAAAAAGAGTACTGCGGCCCTAGAGGCGAAAAGAAGAAAGCCACCGGGATGTCTGCCAAAGCGCCCCCTAGTGTAAGCCTCTCATTCTCCGACATTTGTCTTATTTATCTGTCTTATTCCTGTACTTATGCATTTTGCACGTTTCAGGAAGAAAGCCACAACCAGCCTCAAGAAGTCCTCCAAGACTCTTGGGGCTTCCAGAAATATCAAAGATATGCTGCATCGCGACTCCTCCCCCGCCATCGCCCCTGCTACTCCTGCCGTCAAGCCCTCCTCCGCTCCGACAAGCTCCCAAGTCCAGGAGGCACCAGGCCCTTCCGCCATGGAAGTGGACTCTGGCGCCTCTACCGAACTCGATGTTGTCGGCGAGCAGGCGACGCAGGAGAGCGCTACTGTTCAAATGGCTGAAGCTCCGGCTAAGGATGCCATCGGTAGCGGCAAGGCGGTGGTGGGAGCTGGTACCTCTGCCGAAGGCGGAGCCTCTTCTCCCTAGAAACCCTTCGAGTTCCCGAAGATAGTTTACCAGGCACTCATGCCGAGTAACACAACTATGGTTCCTGGAGGAGTGTCGTCATCTTCGACGTGCGGTCTTGAGGAGCTACTCCGACAAGCAGACATCTTGCGAGGAAACAAGATTTCCTTTGGCAAGCTGCTGTCCGAGAGCACTACAAACCTCAAGATCATTGCACTTGTAAGTTTTACTTTACCTTTTGCATTTCGTATGAGTATCCCACTGTAGCCCCCGAGGATGTAGACGGAAAACCATAGGTTTTGCATCTATATGCTCTAAGAGTGACTAAGTTAGAAAGAACTCTCACTGTAGCCCCCAAGCATTTAGATGGAAGAATTTATTCCGACTAGATGCTTTAAGAGTAGCATACACAGTGTTTATATTTTCCAGTGTTGTAGCCCCCCAAGCCTCTAGTTGTAACTGAATTAGTTCCGACTAGATGCTTAAAGAAAAGCTAAGCATTTTTTGAGCTAAAAACTTTATACTGTAGCCCCCAAGCTTCTAATTGAGAACTGAATTAGCTCCGACTAGATGCTTTAAAGAAAAGCTAATCATATTGATAAGTTTAAAAACTCTCGCTGTAGCCCCCGAGCACCTAGATGGAGAATCTCCGACTAGGGGCTCCAAGCAGACCAAACAGCGACTTAACTTTGTATTTGTTTCCACAGAATGATAATGCTCGGAGGGGCATGGCCAACGACAAGTATCAGAAGATGCGCGCAGATCTTGAAGCCGAAAAGGGTAAAAGTGCCATCTTGAAGGAATAGATCATCAAAAACAAGAGTCTGTTTTCTTTTTGCGCATTTCCGTCTTACTTTTGTGCCCATAATCTCCGAGTACTCAATGTACTTTGTTTTCTCCGACTTGCAGAGCATGTTGCCAAGGCCAAGGATATTGTCGAGCAGTCCAAGCATATCCAGCATCTGGACAGCGAGAACAAGATCCTTAATAAGGAGAGGGAAGAAATGCTGAAGATGCGCAAGGATTCCATGAAAGCCCTGCAGGACTCCGCCGCTGCGGAGATCAATCGCTTGAAGGAGGAGTTTGCGATCCTAAAGGATCAGAAGCAAGCTGCTGATGAGCAAAACCTTCGTCATAACGAAGCGTGTAAGCTCCTCCAACAAGAGAAGGAATCCTTGGCGGACACCGTCTGGCAGGCTAAGGCCAGCATCTTCAGTAAGTGTCCTCCGCCTTGTAGTTCTGTAGTCTGGATACTTAGAATTTATTGAACTCATGCAATCTTTGTCGAAATTTTCAGCGCCCATGGGTTTAACCCGTTCGCCTCCTTCGGACAAGGAATGCATGGTTCTTGCCGGCAAATTCATCAATACCGCCATCGCCCAAGCCAAGGAGATTGCCAAGCCCCTCCAGATTTATATCAAGGCCTCGGACTCCGTGACGAAGTATTCGGAGATCCTGCGCCGAGCCCCCGAGCGTGTTGCGAGCTGGAAAGCTTCATGCGCATGGGCTGGCGCAAGGATGGCGCTGTCTATGGTGAAGGCACACTACGAAGATGCCGACATCGACACGGTGACATCTGGTATCCCCGACGTGGATGATGACGGCAAAGAGATCGATCACGAAGCCATCCTGTCATCACTCGCGGGTTATGACACCAGGGTTGCCGAGTTAGTGGACGTTGACGTCTTCGTGCCCAGGAACTTCATCGACAACGTCAACCAGGACTCCTCCGATTCTCATCACAGCGCCGATGCTGAGGGTGATTCTCCGGCTGGTGATGATGCGGCCTCCAAGTCTCCTGCGCCCAAAGAATGAAAAACACTTTGTAATTTCTGTTTCACCTCTGGATTGTGCGCGGGAAAAAACTTGTTGATGTAATCTTAAGGCGGAAAACAATGGTTGTCGTATCCTGCTACTTAAGAATTAAGTTTCAGCATGTATATATTTTTTAAGCAAGTGCTGGATTATCCATTACTCTGGTTCTTATGCTTGACTTTTCATGAGTCGGAAGACTCGTTGTCGGAACCATGCGCTTAGGCGATGATGCCCAATGGCACCGTCAATAACCTGAGCACAAAATCGCCGACAATAAGTGCCAAAAGTCACTACTCCAGAATCCACATAAAAACGACAAAGAATGTGTAGACCAGAAAACTTAAGCTAACGCCCGTAGGCGCAAGTGCAATCACAAGACTTGTGCATAAAAGTTTATATGATCCAAAAATGAACACTAAAGGAGGTAAAAGACTCAGCAATATGAGTGAACCAAAGAGCTTTATTTCATTGATCATATAAGAGGTACACGATTAGATAAAAAATGCTAAGTGTAGAAAGGACGTAGCTGTGCTATGTTCCATGGCCGATCATGCTCCGGGTAGTCATCATCTGGGTCACGTCGCTTACGCTTATGATCCTCGTTAGGTCTATCCTTGAGTTCGCGATTGTCGACAAGGTAGTAAGACCCATTGAGCAGCGCCTTGCTTATGATGAACGGTCCTTCCCATGGCGGGGATAATTTGTGTGACTTCTTCTGCTTAAGTCGGAGCACCAAATCCCCCTCTTTAAATGAGCGATGCCGAACGCGGCAACTATGGTAGCTGCGTAGCTTCTGCTGGTAGATGGCGGATCTTTGACATGCCAAAACGCGCTCCTCCTCGAGAAGGTCCACATCTAGGCGTCTGGATTCTTCAGCGTCATCTTCGTCGTAGGCGGCAACTCTTGGTGCATCGTGGAGGATGTCGGAAGGTAGGATGGCTTCTGCTCCATATACCATGAAGTAAGGGGTGTAGCCGGTGGATCTGTTGGGTGTGGTTCGTAAACTCCACAGCACAGATGGCAATTCTTCCGCCCAGGCTCCAGCTGCTCTATGTAGCGGTGCCTCAAGACGTGGCTTGATTCCCTACAGAATTAATCCATTGGCTCGCTCAACCTGACCATTGGATTGTGGGTGTGCCATAGATGCAAGGTCAAGTCGGATGCCTTTGTCCCAGCAATAGGCCTCCACTTCTCCGAGTGACAAGTTGCTTCCGTTGTCGGTGATGATGCTATGTGGGAGACCAAATCTCACCACTAGATCCCGGAAAAACCTGAGGGCAGTTGCCCCATCAAGCTTTCTAATGGGTTTAGCTTCTATCCATTTGGTGAATTTGTCAACTGCTACCAGCAGATGTGTAAATCCACACGGTGTCGTCTATAACGGTCCCACCATGTCTAGCCCCCGGACTGCAAACGGCCAAGTTATTGGTATTGTTCACAGTTCTTCAGCAGGAACATGTGGTTGTCGGGCATAATACTGGCATCCCCTGCATGTCTCAACCAGCTTATCGGCGTCCGTCTTCGCGGTCAGCCAGTAGAATCCTTGCCGGAAGGCTTTCGCGACCAGTGATCGAGGAGCGGCGTGATGCCCACAATCTCCGAGATGGATCTCGCGCAGGATTTCCATACCTTCTAGCTGGGAAACGCACTTTAAGTATGCACCAGTAGTGCTCTTTTTATAGAGTTGCCCATTGATTATGGTATAACCATTTGCTCGCCGTACTATTTGCCCTCTTTCGACCTCGTCGTCGGGCAAAGTTCCGTGTTTGAAATACTCCATGAACGGTTTTGTCCAAGCCGGAGGGATCTTTGTCACCATGTTGACGAAAGAGTCAGCTCTATTCGGGTTGTCGATGTCGGCGCCCTTCATGGATGGTGTGCGTAGATTCTCTAGGAAAACTCCTAGCGGTATTTGCTTGCTCCCTGATCCAACCTTAGACAGTAGATCAGCCACCTCGTTTTGCTCCCTAGGCACATACTTGACTTCGTAGACCAAGAAGCTCTTGGCTATCTCGTCCACTTCGTCGCGATATGCCGCCATCATAGGGTTCCGCGCATTCCAGGTGCCAGCCACCTGCTGGGCAACCAAGTCGTAATATCCACAGCAAACTATGCGCTTGATGCCAATATCCTTGGCTACACGTAGTCCGTGAATGAGTGCTTCATACTCCGCCATGTTGTTTGTAGCCTCGAAGTGGATCTGCAGAACGTAGTGCAGCTTGTCTCCTTTTGGTGACTGCAGTAGTACACCAGCCCCCGAGCCGTTGAGCAACTTTGATCCGTCAAAGTGCATCACCCAGTACTCTGGTTCTGGCAATGGAGTAGCATCTGGCATCTCCGTCCAATCTGCAATAAAATCCGCCAAGGCTTGTGACTTGATAGCGTCGCGTCTCTTGTAGGTGATCTCGAAGGCGGCAAGTTCAATGCCCCACTTCGCGACCCTTCCTGTAGCGTCGCTGTTATTGATAATGTCGGACAGTGGAGTCTTGCTCACTACTGTGATTGGGTGCTCCTGAAAGTAATGCCTTAGCTTTCGAGAAGCGAGAAATACTCCATAAGCTATCTTTTGGTAGTGCGGGTAACGCTGATTGGACTCCGTCAAGACCTCGCTTACATACTAAACTGGTCGTTGAACTCCGTGCTCGTAGCCTGGTTCCTTCCGCTCTACCACGACGACGATGCTAATAACTCGGTTGGTTGCCGCCATGTAAATTAACAGGGGCTCTCCAGGCTCGGGTGCTGCAAGGATGGGCGCTAAGGAAAGAATATCCTTGAGCTGCTTCAATGATGCATCTGCTTCATCTGTCCATGTGAATTTGTCCACCTTCTTCAGCAACTTGTATAGCAGCAGAGCCTTCTCTCCAAGTCGTCTGACGAACCGACTAACTGCTGCAACACAACCTGTTAGTCGTTGAATGTCCTTTAGGCATGTCAGACGGTTTATGTTTAAAATGGCCTTGATTTTCTCCGGGTTGACCTCGATTCTGTTGGGAATATGCCCTAGAGGCAATCATGTATGATGATATTTCCCATTGTATTCATAAAGATATTAAGTAGTCCTTGTATAAACATCCGATGTGTATCATTGAAAATGTGATTCGGTTGTGGAACTATGCATTCATATTGTTTGTACTAAATATCCTTGGTCATTGAGGTTGTGCTGGACACACAACTTAGACCAATGTGAAAGTTGGCTTGATGACTCGGTTCCACTTGTCATGGGCATGGAGATGCTATTCCAACTTACACAGACTAGGCTAAAGAGTTTAGCGAGTCGGATTGGCCCATATTGAGGTACAACGAACAAGTTGTCTTTTGTATATCTCAATCAATGTAATCCTTAGACCTGAGGTTATTGCATAGTCCAAGTTGAGGATCGCCGACTTAGGTTCTGTCAAACGCTAATCCGTAACTGGGCAGTTATAAAGGCAGAGTTCGGGTCGACTAAGAATCAAGCTGTGTGATGTGAATAACCAAGATGGGATTTTTCCCCTCCACTTGGAGAGATATTCTCTGGGCCCTCTCGTGAGATATGATTCGGAAAGCATGGCCATGCACGACTCAGTTAAGTGTTAACCGAGGCGATCGACTAAGAGTTAGTCGGGTGAATCACTTATCTCGGATCAAGAAGAGAGTCAGACTATTTAGGGGATGACATATATTCGCCTATAGTCTAACAAGGTATATCGTGAGGCAAAAGGGACTCAGACGTAAGTCGCATTGGAAAGGCAAGTCGTCATGACTCTTTGGTACTTGGGAGTCGGCACGTTCTGCTAGGAGCCGCTACCGACTGATCGATTGAGAGTCGGACCCCAATCGTGTCCAAGTAGCCATGAGCCTGTGGGGTCACACACTTAAGAGCGGGAGCAAGTTCGGATTGGATCTGAACCTGTAATCTGGTTGGGTTGGACCTAAACCGGATTAGGACTGAGTTGGTGAGTTGGACTCACGGTGACTAGTGTTATATGGGCTTTAGTGAATGGGTCGCGCGAGCAGAGCCCATGTTCACTCCCTATATATATTTTATGTGGAGCACCGTAACCCAGAAGGGTTAATCGTTGTTCGGTTAGGTCATTCCATGTGTTGGAAACCCTAGCTCCATAGCAGTCCTACCATCGATACGAACCTAGCATTTCGCCGCCGGTGCTCCTCCTTGTACATGTGGATACCAGTAGAGGTGCTGTGCGATCAGCACCAGGACGATCGGATCATGAGGACTGCACTGCATCAACTGATGCGCTTCATCAGTAATCGACAACTGCGCATCTAGTGATAAACCTCGTGGCCTTATACTTCATCTAGATCTTGGGATCACCACGTTAGAGGGGAATTTTTTGTTTTATCTCTGCGTGGCCCAGTAGTGGTATCAGAGCGATAGCTTCTGGTTTTAGGCTCGAGATCTCGCATATGTGATACGCGGTAGGTTGTAGATGAGATCTATATGCTGTTTTGGTGGTCGATCTATGAGATAGATCGGTTTTGTACGAGGTTGATTGGATCAACTGTACTCGGGGAATGGCAGATCTGATTTCCGTGATCATACTGCTGAGGTCGTGGAATGACATACCCCTACCAGTCGGCTTCTGCCATCGGGGTAATCTGTGACACGTAAATCCAAAGGCGATGATCGAAGATCAAAAAGTTTGATCGAATCGGAACAATGGTCGGAATCCATGTCCGGATCGTAGATGAGATCTACGTTTTCGGAAAAATCGTCGGGCGCTGCCCCTTTGATCCCCGCCCGCTATCCTGCTAGAGGGACCGCCGGCTTCGCCCTGTCGTAGCACCTTAGATATCGTTGCGAGTTTCACAATGCCGGTAGATATTGTATCTATGCATAACTTGTTTTTGCAGGAAGTTGTGAATGGTATGGTTCATGTGGATGTGATGTATGTATGTAATCCATATGTGATCTGCGAATCACGGTTTTTGTCAGCCGACTAGAGCCTAGGTCCTGTCATTTTATTGTATAACGACCTGCGTGTCGGATTCTCGACGTAATTTACTTTACTAAGCTAGTGTAGCTGTTTGGAGAACCCGGAAGGCATGCAAGGCGTTGTACATGTCGGCGACATGGAGTAAGACGGCAAGTGACAAGATTTGGCATGAGTCGGATTACAGGCTTTGTGGAGATGGAGATCGCCATGAAGAGAGCCATACCATTTCACATTATAGATGCTTTATTTTGTGTTATTGTTATGTCTCTGTTTTACCTCTATTAGATAGTCGGTAAAATTTAATCCCTCAAAGAAGGTCTAGTCGGTTTTCCCGCCAGTGTTGGCACCATCACAAGTCAGACATTTTTGGTAGTGAGCTCATAAAATTGAGGTGCTGCCAATTCTCTCCGACTAGGTGGGTTCGAGTCAGACTCTTACTACGGAAACACTCGGTAATCTAGACGGGTCTATCACAACAGTTGTGGGGCTCGGGGAAAGTCGGATGGGAGCCGGGGCATGTGATGCCACCCGTCCAACAGGAGTCGCATGAGATGCGATTGACAAGGAGTTGTCTACCTAGATCACTTGGCGGCTAGCGGTGATGCTAAAGCTCACTAGCCGACTTGCTTATTTAGGATCCTGAATCACTAAGTAACCATCGAAGGGGTGTTGGTTCTAGTGGGAGCATAAAATATTAAAGTATTTAATATGCTTGCTCTTTTATGAATACATGTCTTAAGTGTTTTGCATATTTTCTGTTGTAGATCATGGCACCAAGTAGTAGTCACTCTCAGATATCCGGTTTTGTGTTGAGAACCATTCTTGAGAAAGATAAACTGAACGACACTAATTTTACCAACTGGTATCGAAATCTGAGAATTGTTCTCAAACAAGAAAAGAAGGACCATGTCCTAGACAACCCACTTCCAGATGAGCCGAATGAGAATGCAACTGTCGCAGCCACCAATGCCTACCGTCGGGCTAAGGATGAGTCCACGGATATTAGCTGTCTTATGCTTGCTCACATGGAACCGGACTTGCAAAAGCAATTCGATCATGTTGAGGCCTACGATATGATCGAAAGCCTCAAAAGTATGTTCCAGGCTCAGGCAAAGACTGAGAGGTATCAAGTCTCTCAGGCTTTGCTGAGTTGCAAGCTTAAGGATGGTGATCCACTGAGTCTGCATGTGATCAAAATGGTTGGTTACGTGCAGTCTCTGGAGAGGCTTGGCTACCCGATTAGCGAAGAGTTCGCTACGGATATAATTCTGAACTCTCTTCCTAGTGCATATGGGCAGTTCATTTCGAACTACCACATGCATGGTATGGATAAGAAGCTCACTGAATTGCATGGGATGCTCAAGCAGGCAGAGGCGGATCTCAAGAAGGGCGCCAGTCAAGTGTTGATGGTGCAGAATAAGGCTAAGTTCAAGAAGAGTTCTTGGACTAAGAAGAAGGCTAAGTCAGGAGGAAATCAGGCTCCGGACCCGGTCCCAAACACTTCCTCAGGGACTAAGCCATCTCCTTCAGCCGGATCCACTTGCTTCTACTGCAAGGCGGATGGCCACTAGAAGAGGAACTGCAGCAAGTACTTGGCCGACAAAGCCAAGAGTGGAGGTATGACTTCCAACTCAGGTACACTTGTTTGCAATGTTATAGACATATATCTTGCTGATGCACCTAATAGTTCTTGGGTATATGATACCGGATCAGTATTCACATCTGCAACTTGTTGTAGGGACTGGTAAGAACTAGGAGCGTAGCAAGAGGCGAGGTTGATATTCGAGTCGGCAACAAAGCAAGAGTTGCTGCGTTGGAAGTCGGCACGATGTAACTTCATTTACCTTCCGCATTCATTATGGAACTGAATAATTGTTATTATGTTCTAGTGCTCAGTCGAAATATTATTTCTGCTTCATGTTTGATGAGGCAAGGCTATGAGTCGAATATCAAGAATAATGGTTGTTCTTTGTATTTGAATGATATGTTTCACGGCTTTGCACCCGTCCAGGACGGGTTATTTATTTTGAATCTTGATGGTGAGTCGGTTTATAACATAAATGTTAAAAGGTTGAAACCAAATGATCGGAATAAGACTTACTTTTGGCACTGTCGGCTTGGTCATATAAGTTGGAAACGCATGAAGAAGATCCATGATGATGGACTCCTAACCTCGTTCGACTTGGAGTCGTTCGAGACATGCGAATCTTGCCTACTCGGCAAAATGACCAAGACACCTTTTGCAAAGAGTTGCGAAAGGGCGTCCGACTTGTTGGGACTAGTACATAGTGATGTATGTGGACCAATGAGCACGACATCCAGGGGTGGTTATGAGTACTTCATTACCTTCACTGATGATTTGAGTAGGTATGGATATATCTACTTGATGAAACATAAGTCGGAAGCCTTTGAAAAGTTCAAAGAATTCCAAAATGAAGCACAGAATCAACTCGGCAAGAAAATAAAGTTTCTTCGGTCGGACCGAGGAGGCGAGTACATGAGCCATGAGTTTGATGACCATCTGAAAAGTTGTGGAATAGTTCCTCAACTTACGCCGCCAGGAACGCCACAAAGGAATGGTGTTTCGGAAAGGTGGAATTGAACCTTGTTGGACATGGTATGATTAATGATGAGTCGGACAGATCTGCCTTTACCATTTTGGGGTTATTGTCTAGAAACAGCGGCGTTCACACTAAACAGAGTACCATCAAAATCGGTAGAGAAGACACCACATGAGATGTGGACAGGCAAAAAGCCGAGTTTGTCTTTTCTTAAGATTTGGGGTTTTGAAGCATTTGTCAAGCGACTTCAGTCGGACAAGCTTACAGCAAAGTCGGATAAGTGTATTTTCATGGGGTATCCGAGGGAAACCTTGGGTTACTACTTCTACAATCGAGAAGAGGGCAAAGTGTTTGTCGCTCGGAATGGTGTCTTCCTTGAGAAAGAGTTTCTCAGTTGGGGAGTAAGTGGGAGCACGGTGCAACTCGAAGAAATTCGAGAGGAACCGGCTAGTAGCGAGTCGGCAAAAACCTTGGAGGTTGAGCTGGTCATGGCAGCTGAGCCGGCAAGAGACACGTACTACGAAGATCGGCAAGATTACGAAGTGTTCGTGATGTGTTACTGTTAGACAGTGATGAGCCGGCAAATTATTCGGAAGCGATGGTGGGATCTGATTCCGAATCATGGCTTGGAGCCATGAGATCTGAGATAAAGTCCATGGATGAAAATCAAGTTTGGAACTTGGTTGATCTGCCAGACGGTGCAAGACCCGTCGAGTGCAAATGGGTCTTTAAAAGGAAAACTGATATGGATGGAAATGTTTCAATCTATAAAGCATGCCTTGTTGCGAAGGGGTTCCGAAAAGTTCAAGGAGTTGATTACGACGAGACTTTCTCGCCTGTAGTGATGCTTAAATCAGTTCAGATCATGTTAGTTATAGCGGCCTATTTCGACTACGAGATATGGCAGCTGGATGTCAAAACGGCTTTCCTTAACGGAAATTTAACCGAGGACGTGTATATGATACAGCCCGAGGGTTTTGTTGATCCGGCTAATGCTGACAAGGTGTGCAAACTTCAGAAATCCATTTATGGGTTGAAGCAAGCATCTCGGAGTTGGAATATTCGCTTTGATGAGGTAGTCAAATCGTTTGGCTTCATCAAGAGTGATCATGATTCTTGTTTGTATAAGAAGTTTAGTGGGAATAAAGTAATTTTTCTAATCTTATATGTGGATGACATATTACTGATTGGAAATGATGTCCAGATGTTTCAAGAAACCAAGGAATCATTGGAAAGGAGTTTCTCAATGAAAGACTTGGGTGAGGCAACATACATCCTCGGAATCAGGATCTATAGAGATAGATCAAGGAGGCTCATTGGATTGAGTCAGAGTACTTATTTGGACAAAGTGTTGAAGAAGTTCAACATGGAATCGTCTAAGAAGGGGTTCTTACCGAGGTCCCATGGTGTAAAACTTATCAAGACTCAGTATCCTTCGACAACTGATGAGCGAAGTCGAATGAGTGCGATTCCATATGCTTCTGTAGTCGGATCCATCATGTATGCCATGATTTGTACTAGGCCGGATGTTTCCTATGCTCTAAGTGTTGTGAGCAGATACCAGGCTGATCCTGGAGAGATCCACTGGACAGCGGCTAAAAATATCCTAAAGTACTTGAGAAGGACTAAGGATATGTTCTTGGTTTATGGTGGTGAAGATGAACTCAGTGTAAAGGGTTACACGGATGCGAGTTATCTTACCGACTCTGATGATTCTCGTTCACAATCCGGATACGTGTTTATTATAAACGGAGGTGCTGTGAGCTGGAAGAGTTCCAAGCAAGAGACTGTGTCTGCGTCTACAACAGAGGCTGAGTATATTGCCGCCTCGGAGGCAGCAAAGGAAGCTGTTTGGATGAGGAATTTCCTCATGGATCTTGGTGTGGTTCAGGGCTCGTCCAATCCGTTAGACGTGTATTGTGACAACAATGGTGCTATTGCACAAGATAAGGAACCTAGACAACACCAGAAGAACAAGCACATACTCATGCGGTACCACCTGATTTGCCAGTTCGTGGATCAGGGTGATATCAAGTTATGCAAGGTACACACGGATGCAAATATTGCGGATCCGTTGACAAAGTCGTTACCACAGCCAAAGCATGAGGCTCACCTGATAGCCATGGGCATTAGATGCTTAGACATGTGATGTTGGAAGATTGACTCTAGTGCAAGTGGGAGACTGTTGGGAATATGCCCTAGAGGCAATCATGTATGATGATATTTCCCATTGTATTCATAAAGATATTAAGTAGTCCTTGTATAAACATCTGATGTGTATCATTGAATATGTGATTCGGTTGTGGAACTATGCATTCATATTGTTTGTACTAAATATCCTTGGTCATTGAGGTTGTGCTGGACACACAACTTAGACCAATGTGAAAGTTGGCTTGATGACTCGGTTCCACTTGTCATGGGCATGGAGATGCTATTCCAACTTACACAGACTAGGCTAAAGAGTTTAGCGAGTCGGATTGACCCATATTGAGGTACAACGAACAAGTTGTCTTTTGTATATCTCAATCAATTTAATCCTTAGACCTGAGGTTATTGCATAGTCCAAGTTGAGGATCGCTGACTTAGGTTCTGTCAAACGCTGATCCGTAATTGGGCAGTTATAAAGGCAGAGTTCGGGTCGACTGAGAATCAAGCTGTGTGATGTGAATAACCAAGATGGGATTTTTCCCCTCCACTTGGAGAGATATTCTCTGGGCCCTCTCGTGAGATATGATTCGGAAAGCATGGCCATGCACGACTCAGTTAAGTGTTAACCGAGGCGATCGACTAAGAGTTAGTCGGGTGAATCACTTATCTCGGATCGATAAGAGAGTCGGACTATTTAAGGGATGACATATATTTGCCTATAGTCTGACAAGGTATATCGTGAGGCAAAAGGGACTCAGACGTAAGTCGCATTGGAAAGGCAAGTCGTCATGACTCTTTGGTACTTGGGAGTCGGCACGTTCTGCTAGGAGCCGCTACCGACTGATCGATTGAGAGTCGGACTCCAATCGTGTCCAAGTAGCCATGAGCCCGCGGGGTCACACACTTAAGAGCGGGAGCAAGTTCGGATTGGATCTGAACCTGTAATCTGGTTGGGTTAGACCTGAACCGGATTAGGACTGAGTTGGTGAGTTGGACTCACGGTGACTAGTGTTATATGTGCTTGAGTGAATGGGTCGCGCGAGCAGAGCCCACGTTCACTCCCTATATATATTTTATGTGGAGCACCGTAACCCAGAAGGGTTAATCGTTGTTCGGTTAGGTCATTCCATGTGTTGGAAACCCTAGCTCCACAGCAGTCCTACTGTCGATATGAACCTAGCAGTTCGCCGCTGGTGCTCCTCCTTGTACGTGTGGATACCGGAGAGTCTTGTCTTGATCAGCACCAGGACGATCAGATCGTGAGGACTGCACTGCATCAACTGACGCGCTTCATCAGTAATCCGCAACTGCGTGTCTAGTGGTAAACCTCGTGGCCTTCTACTTCAGCTAGATCTTGGGATCACCACGTTAGAGGGGAAATTTTTTGTTTTATCTCCGCGTGGCCCAACAGATTCCGCGCTGGGAAACGATGAAGCCCAACAATTTGCCGGCTGGAACCCCGAAGACGCACTTCTTAGGGTTGAGCATCATGTTGTATTTCCGGAGATTATCAAAGGTTTCTTTTAAGTCGGAGATTAAGCCGTTTGACTTTTTAGACATCACCGCGATATCGTCCACATAGGCGTGAACGTTCCGACCAATTTGGTCGTTAAGGCAACGTTGCATTGTCCGCTGGTAGGTAGCACCTGCATTTTCCAGCCCAAAGGGCATCGTGACATAGCAAAACGTGTCATATGGAGTAGTGAACGAAGTGTCCAATTGGTCCGACTTCCTCATATTGATCTGGTGGTATCCTGAGTATGCATCGAGAAAACACAAAAGTTCTGAGCCAGCCATCGAGTCAATGACTTGGTCAATGCGAGGCAAAGTAAACGGATCTTTGGGACATGCTTTGTTCAAGCCGGTGTAATCAACGCACATTCTTAATTCATTGGTTCCCTTTTTGGGGACAAGTACAGGATTGGCCACCCATCGGGTGTGAAGGACTTCTCGGATAAAACCAGCCTTAAGTAACCTAGCTATCTCTTTGCCAATGGCGCGTCTCTTTTCATCTCCGAAGTGTCGTAGAGGTTGTTTCACTGGTTTACATTTTGGATCTATGTTTAAGCAGTGCTCGGCAAGTTCCCTAGGTACACCTTTCATGTCGGCAGGTTGCCAGGCAAAGATGCCCCTATTCTCACGGAGGAACTCGACGAGCGCGCTTTCCTATTTGGGATCCAGGTTCGTCCCAATGGCGACGGTCTTGGAGGCATCGCCTACCACAAGTTCCACCGGCTCGGTCTCGATGGCGGCCTTGAACGCAGGAGCGGAGTCGGAGATCTGCTTCTTCGACACGGGCATCTCTGAGTCATTGACCTTGCTCTGGATCTCCTTGAATTCTTCGCTGTAGAGGACAGCTTCTGCAACGGCTGCTTCATTGATCTCGCAGTCCCTTGCCTTGGTAAAGCTTCCGGAGTTTGTTGTAGACGAAGCATGGTTTGGCCATGAACGTGTGGAATATGTCGCGGCCGAATATGACGTGGTACACGCTTTTGAAGGGGACCACCTCAAAGGTCATGCGCTCTTGGCGGTAATTATTAACGTCGCCAAAGACTACCTGAAGCGTAATGCACCCAAGGGACCGAGCCTCCCGACCAGGAACTACGCCATGGAACATGGTGTTGGTCCGCCTTAGGTTTGCCTCCGTCAAGTTCATCTTCTGCAGTGTATCCAGGTACATGATGTTGATGTTGCTTCCACTATCCACCATGCACTTGGTGAACTCCACGCCGTCAATCAATGGGTTGATGACCATGGCGTACTGGTTCTCCGTGGGCACAAGGTCTGGGTGGTCCGTCCTGTCCCAAGTAATTGGAACCTCCGACCAGCGCAGGTATTGGGGAACTGGGGGGAGAGTGGCCGTCAGGATCCTTAGAGAGGTCTTCTGTTGTCGGACGGTGGGGGAGCCAAGGAAAGTGTGGTAGACTGGGGCCTTCTTTGCGAAGGGGTTCTTGCCCTTGTCATCGCTCTTGGCGGCGTGCTTGGGGTCAACGTCCTCGTCCATGTCACTTGAATCCTTGGACTCCTCCTCCTTCTTCTTCCCCTTTCCCTTGCCTCGCGGTCTGTTCTTCCGACTTCGCTTGTAGCCGGACTCTGGGTCTTCCTTGAGGTCGTTGACGAACTTGCAGTGTCGATTGGTATGGGTGGCCTTGCCGTTGACATCGAGGTGTACGAGTCACGGCATATCGCGGTACTCCTCGTACGTTTGGGGAACGCGGAGCGGCGCCGAGTTGGTTTCACTTCCTCGTTGCTGCCCGCGGCCTGCTCCCCTTCCTCGGCCACGTTGTCCGCCTTCTCCTCGTCCTGCAAAAGTCAAAGCGACCATGTCGGTAGATTGCTTTTCTTCTAGAGCGGTTTTCCGCTTTGTACTGCTGTTCCTCCAAGCTTGGGTTGGAACGGCCGTTGCCGGCAACGAGCCACGAGCATCGTCGTCAGCAGCTGCGAACTCACTAGCTAACTGAATCATATGATTCAAGTCAAGCTGATGATTGTCCTGCAAGCGCTTTAACTTATGTCGGAGTAACGTGCCCCTTTCCAACCCATCAATGAAGGCGGCCATAGCGGTCTGAGTGTGCACTCCTGCGCAGGAATTCTTCATGTCCAGCCAACGGGAGAGGTAGGCGCGAGATGTCTCGTCTTTCTCTTGCACGCATCGCTGTAGATCGCCCACAGTGCAGGGACACTTGTATGTATCCTCAAAGTTCTTGGTGAATGCTTCTTGCATATCCAACTAGTTGTAGATAGATTTCTCCGGCAAGTCGTCGATCCATTGACGGGCCGTACCCGCCAACATTAACGGGAGGTACTTAACGACGACGTTGGGGTTGCCTCCGGCAATCTCCACCGCGTTGCCGTAGTCCTGCAACCATGTGGCGGGCTTGGCGGTGCCATCATAGGGCTTGATGGTCTTTTCAATCCGGAAACCTTTGGGGTAAGTTGCGGACCGTATTGCAGGTCCAAAGCAACGTGGTCCCAGGTATGGTCCTTCCCGGGCCTCGTGGATCTTATCTATCTGCGAACGTGCATCATACGGCTCCGGGTTCTTCTTATTGTTGTCAACAGGGGATGGGCTGCGTGAACGACGCGGGCCTCTTCCGCCATGGTGACTGCTTGGCGGTGACGGAGGCGGAGGTGGCGGTGGGTTAGCCTTCTTGCTGTTACCCTCCTGCGACGCCTCACGCCTGTCACGGTTGCTTGTCGGACGCGGAGGGTCGTGGTGTGACCTGCTCTTGTGTCCTTGGTGGCGCTCTTCATCATGATGGGTCTGTGCCGCATTGTCACGGATGACGATGCCACACTGCTTTGGAGGGGGCATATCTGTACGATGATGAGTCTTGTAATCTTCCTGACGTCGGGGGGATCGGGGCGGTGGCGATGGGCGACGAGGTCGGGCTTTTTCTCCGTGGTCGGAGGATATGGGGATAGCATCCTTCCTGTTGCGCGCATCCCTCCGTCTTCGTTCTGATGAACCCGTCTGTGATCCGACATCTTGAGGAGATCTGTCCCTTGGCGGTTTGTACTAGCTAGATCGGCAGAGCACTGGGTCAGACTCAAGCCTCTGAGAGGTGGCCTTTTCCTGCTGCTTTACCGCCTTGGCCACTAGGTCATAGACCTGTTCTACTGCCTCAGGCGATCTATCCTGCTCTAGAAGGGTCTTGGCGACGGCGAGGTTAAGGAGTGGGGTGGGCATCACCTGCTTGCCTTCACTATCAATGTATGGCTTGGCCTGTGCCGGCTTCGAGGGAGCCCATCCTAGGTTGCGCCGTACACCAAGATCGTTGATGACGCGAGCCGGAGCTTTCTTAGCCTTCTGCTGCTGTAGCAGAGTCTTGTACTCGGCCTCCATTGCTCTAGCTTTCTCTATGGACTTCTGCGCATTGACCAGATCTCGATCTAGTTTAGCGCCTTGCTCCGTGATTGCTTGCGCCTCCTCCAGCAGCTGCTGGCGCTTCTCGTCAAGCTGAGTCACGTTCCGGATATGATCAACGGTTAGTGTCTCGACGAGGAGATTGTCGTACATCACTCTATCAGCTGGAGTAACATGGGCTGCTGCCGACGTGGATGCTGGAGGTGGCAAGTTTGCGGTGTTGTTGTTGCTTGGACCGGTGTCGAGTTCCTGCGGCTGCTGCACTGGATTAGGCGGAGGAGGCATGACCTTTGCACGATCATTGTCGGTAGCAATAAGTGGCCCCTTCCCTTATCCAACGCCGTAGGCGGAGCTTGCCCGGGTTGATCTTCATCCATCGCTGTCCCAATGGTGACGAACACCCCTCGAGACATGACGGTGTTATTAGCTTGCTCTTCACGCGAGTACTCCTCCTCCATCTCCTGCATAGCGGAGTCTAGCTCTTCTGGACTGAAGTCTATCTCCTCTGATACTGCACTAAAATCAACATAAAGCGCGTCAATGATAGAGTCGGAGGGTGCCAGGACTTCCTCGATGACGGGGGGTGGAGGTGCAACGGCCTCGACGATGACTGGAGGTGGTGGTGCTGCTACGACGATGGCGGCCGGAGGTGGTGGTGGTGGCTGAATCGGAGGGGCTCCGTCGATGAGCACAAGCGCTGTCTGAGCTGCTGGTTCGGCCTCCGCGTAGTTGTTGACGGTGTTCACCATGCCTTCGAAGGTAAGGCATCCTGACGCCTGTTGCCGTCTTAGAGAATGTCGGAGAAGCGTGCCATGGTCCAGTCCTTCCACAAAGTGATAGATGGCATCATCATTGGGGTAGTGGGCCAGATCGGCTCGTATACGGAGCCACCTGGCTAGGTAATCGCGGGGGTTTTCGCCCTCTCTCTGAATGCAACGCGCCAGATCGAAGATGGTAACCACGTCGACGAACTTGGATCTCTGTTGTCCAGCCACGCGGATAAAGCTGGCGGATTTGCAGTGATCTTCCACCTTTATATCCTGCACAGGGGCGGTTTGGGTGGGTCTTGAATTTTTCCAATCTTTGCCGGCAAACTCCAAGGAGAGATCCGACATCGATCCTTCCGCAAACGTATCCTGCCCGTAGGCGGTCCGTGCGGGTCTTGATGCTTTCCGATCTTTGCCGGCAAACTCCGAAGAGAGATCCGACATTGATCCTTCCGCGAACGTATCCTGCCCGTAGGCGGTCCGTGCAGGTCTTGATGCTCTCCGACCTTTGCCGGCAAACTCCAAAGAGAGATCCGACATTGATCCTTCCACGAACGTATCCTGCCCGTAGGCGGTCCGTGCGGGTCTTGATGCTCCTCCGACTCCCAGGGAACTAGTGCCCGAGTCGGTTTCGCTGATGAAGAGGTGAATGTCTCCGATAGGAACGATCGAACACCGCGTAGGGTTCGTCTTCGCCGGGATCCAAAACTCGTCAGGGGGGACGATCAGAACATTGCCGGAGAAGAGAACACGGCCAATGGCTACGGTTTCGCCGATTCCCGCGAAGATCTTGATCCTCGCCCGCTGAAGAGCCTGAAGCGCCTCTTGCCCTACGGTGGCGCCAAATCGCTGGTATTGCCGACGAGTACGCCATGGAGGGGTCCTCACAGTGCGTGTTTAGAGACGTGGGGTAAGGCGGACGGTTGACAGGTACGATGTAACACAGCTTACCTAGGTTCAGATCCCACAACGGTGGCGGAATCCTACTCCTGCTATAAATCACTATAAGGGCAGTACGCCGAGTTACAGAGATAGGTTCACTGTGCGAGGTGTGTGTAAAACGATGCCCTAAAGACTCCCATAGGCCCGACTTATATAGTTGCCAGGTCCTAGGGTTACAGGAAAAAGTCCTAGCCGGACAGGTTACAGAGTCCTACACCGTCTATCACTAGTCTTGTGTATCTTGTACTCCAAGGCTCCGGGTAAGTTGGTGACTCCACCATAGCCTTCCTTTATCCGGCATGGGCCTCCCTTCTGGATCCACCTAACTGGGCCGCCCAGTAGGCCACAGGCCATGCTACCGACTATGGGCCACCCAGGTTAGTCGGATAAGAGACATGCTATGAGGATACCCATATAGCATATCCCCAACAATTTGATTGGCCGGATGAAGCCTATAGCGAGTAGACGCTGCACCTCCTCGGCGATTGCTCGGCGGCGCTCTTCATTGAAGGGCCGCAGCGACTGCTTGACAGGTCGCACTTTGTGGTCGGCATTGAGTTTGTGGTCAGCGAGTTCCCTCGGGACACCAGGCATGTCGGATGGCTTCCATGCGAAGATGTCGCGATTCTCACGTAGGAACTCGATGAGCGCTCCTTCCTATGTTGGGCTCATGCCCGTCCCGATCGTCACCATCTGGCTGGAGTCGCCTGGGACCAGCTCGACGGTGTGAGTGTGCATCGTTGCCTCGAAGGCGATGGAGCTGCCACCCTCCGAGTTGGGCTTCTTGAGTATGGTGGGGTCGTCATTGTTGACCCTGCTCGCGTACTTGGCGAGCTCCTCGGCGTGGTTGGCCTCCGCCGCGATGACGGCGTCAGCGAGTTCGGCGCCTTTGGCCTCGCATTCTGTGGCCATGTCGGGATCGCCTGGACAGTGATGATGCCACACGGCCCGGGGAGCTTCATCGTGTTGTATGCGTAGTCGGGTGCTGCCATGAATTTGGCAAACGCTTGGCGCCCCAGGATGCAGTGGTAGGGGCTGTTGAACGGCACCAGCTCGAAGACGATCCGCTCGGTGCGAAAGTTTGCTGGTGTGCCAAAGGTGACTGGCGGCGTCATCTTGCCGATTGGGTACGCCTTCCGACCGGGGACGATGCTGTCGGGGATATAACCCCAGATACCCCAGAGTTGAGGTATAAAGAGACCTTAATAGACTAATAAATATATGTATGAAAGAATATGGAGATATAAAGAGGATACATCAAAATATATAAGGCATGAAGAGAGAAATCTTACCTGGAAAAAGGAAAAAAGGCACACAGGCTGAATTAAACAAAGGTCGGCCTGGTCCAAATATTCCCAGGCCGAATTAGGCCTTACCGGCGTCGCTCGGGCCTTCCTGGTCGAATTACACTAATCCCGGCTGGGCCGAGGTACCCCAGCCGGCCTACCTCAGCGACAAACTGCTCCCAGCTAGCCCGCCTCGACGTCGAATCCTTCCCGCCTCGTCGCCTCGTCCCCAACACCCGCCGAGATCCCGTCGCAAGCCTCCCGCGCGCAACAGGATCTCCCGCCAGGTCGCCTCGCTGATCCTCCCCAGGATGGGCCGGCGCGAACAGCTCGGCCCACCAGAACCAGGGCCAGCATCGCGAAGAGTTCCCCGGGTGGGCCGGCATTGGACCAATCCATCCCACCACGGGTTATCTGCTCACAGCCGCACGGGCCGACGGGATCTGTCCCGGCTGGGCTTCTCTCCTCGTTGCCTCGCTCGGGCCGAGTGAGAGGAAGCTCGGCTGGGCCTCCTTTACCCCGGCTGGGCCACTTTCCTAGGCCGAGTTAAACAGTAATTCGGCTGGGCCTATTTAGCTGTTAAATCTGTCTGGGCCGAATCAGGAGATCCACAGGCCGAATCAACGTGTCTTCTGGGGCGTCTGGGCCAAGGTATTTCATCCCGAACGCCCTGTCATTTATCTCCAAAAGCATCCCAGACCTCCACAGGAGCACGCCATCAAACCAAGACAATCTCCACCAGTATCGTGCCAGTCTTGGGAGCTCACCGGCTCAGACGGGAACATAGCATATGGAATATTCCCATGGCATCAAACAAGATGCTAGGGATATGCTCTTGGCATCAAATAAGATGCTAGGGAATATGCCTGGCATCTCCGAAGATGCCATGGCATATGCTGAGCATCTCTAGAAGATACCCAGAATATGCCATCTAGATGCCAAGCGTGTAGAACAAGACTTGTCCCCTGGGCTCCCCTTTATAAGGAGCACCAGGGGGATCGTTACAAGAGAGGCCCCGAAGGGCTCTTCCCCTCTCTGCTCAATAGGATCTCTTCTTCTTCTTCTTCCTCCTATCTCACAGAGATATCTAGATAGAGGCATAGCAGATACAGCTCATGGAGCATGATTGTAGCCACAAGTATGGCAAGATTATAAGAGATTAGATGTAGAGAAAGAGGTGTTATCTCCACAGAAGAGCCTCAATCCTATATACATTGTATTTCTCTTTGTTCATATGAGTGCGGTCTTCACTGCATCATCCCTCCCCGGATTCATCCACGTCCATCGGCCCCAACTTTAGCCTACCTATGGCATATGCCGTGATACCACCACGACATTTGGCGCCCACCGTGGGGCCGTTTAGTGGCGTTGGTTGGGTTTCCATTCGGACGTGAGCATCTTCATCAACCTCATCTTCATGGAGCGCCCTCAGCTCCTCCAGGTGAACAGAGAACAAAGAGAGCACCTTTAGCTCCTCCAGACTAATAGAGAACAGAGAGAGCACCTTCAGCTCCTCTAGGAAAACAGAAAACAGAGAGGAAAGCACAGGGGTCTCCAAGTCTAATTCAGCAAGGCAGGTAAGACTCAGTAAGAATGACTCAAACTCTTCTCCAAGCTCACTTTAAGTAAGAGATAACTCAGCCACCAACATTTGATCCTTCACCCCGGGGAGAAAATAGCTCAACCCGGGGACTAGCCAGCGTATCCATAGAATCACCTTTAGATGAAGAAAAACTTATATAGGTTTGGGTATGTATTTGAGTCAGCTTATTTATAACCCGGATAAAAGTTGAGTCAGCTTACTTATAACTCGGATAGAATTTGAGTCAACTTATTTATAACTCAGACAGAATTTGAGTCAGCTTATTTATAATTCGGATAAAAGTTGAGTCAACTTATTTTTAATTCGGATAGGATTTGAGTCAGTTTATTTATGCTTTGAATTGACCTTTAACTCAGCTCACCAGCCAGATTATTAACGATTCAGATAGAATTTGAGTCAGTTGATTTATGCCTCAGATTAATCTTAAACTCAGCTCAGTGGCTTATCTTTGATTCGGACTAACATTTGATTCAGCTTGCCAGGGTAAATTATGATTTGGACTTGTATTCTAGTTCAGCCTATTAGCTTACTTTAGATTTGGACTAAAGTTTGATTCAGCTCACCAGATTGCCAGGTTATATTGTGACTCGGATTGATATTTCACTATCTTGCCAGGTTATCCCATATCTCGGATGATTAGTTGCCAGCTTATCATATCTCGAATGTATATCTCATATCAACATCTTGAATCGGATCTCTCAGCAATTAGCCCTAATATCATATCCCAAAACTTAATCTCGGATCCATATCAAAGGCAAATTGACATCATCTCATCGGATCAAGATGTATCTTAGCAATCAGATGACTCGGATTTGGAATCAGATGATTCGGATTTGAGTCATATAACTCGGATTCTGAGCCAGATAACTCAGATTCGAGACATAAGACAAAAATGAGTAAGATAACTCGGATTTGGAATTAGATGACTCGGATTTGAGTCATATACCTCGGATTTGAGTCATATACCTCGGATTTGAGTCAGATGACTCAGATTTGAGATGTAAGTCAAAATTGAGTAAAGTAACTCGGATTCGAAATCAGATGACTCGGATTTGAGTCATATACCTCGGATTTGAGTCAGATGACTCAGATTTGAGATGTAAGTCAAAATTGAGTAAAGTAACTCGGATTCGAAATCAGATGACTCGGATTTGAGTCATATACCTCGAATTTGAGATGTAAGTCAAAATTGAGTAAAGTAACTCGGATTTGAAATCAGATGACTCGGATTTGAGTCATATACCTCGGATTTGAGTCAGATGACTTAGACTTGAAACATAAGTCAATTTTGAGTAATGTAACTCGGATTTGGAGACAGATGACTCGGATTTAAGTCATGTACCTCGGATTTGAGTCAGACGACTCAGACTTAAGACATAAGTCAATTTCCTGTAAAATAACTTGGATTTGGAAACAGATAACTCCGATTGAAACTTACCCGAACGGGTTATGGCCAGTGCCCATGAAGGCCAGAAGTCCAAGAACTTACCCAAAGAGGTTAAAAGACCAGTGCCAAAAATGGCCAGGAGTCACAACTTACCCGAAGAGGTTAAAAGACCAGTGCCTAAAATGGCCAGAAGTCATAACTTACCCAAAGAGGTTAAAATACCAGTGCCTAAAATGGCAGGGACTCATAACTTACCCAAAGAGGTTAAAAGACCAGTGCCAAAAATGGCCAGGAGTCACAACTTACCCGAAGAGGCTAAAAGACCAGTGCCTAAAATGGCCAGAAGTCATAACTTACCCAAAGAGGTTAAAAGACCAGAGCTAAAAATGGCCAGAAGTCACAACTTACCCAAAGGGTCAGATGACGGACGCCCATGAAGGCCAAGTATCGAGACTCACCAAGAGGGGTTAACAACCAAAACCCATGTAGAAAAGATGTTATGTTCTACACAAAAAAATTATGAGACGAAGAAATATATGACGAGGAAAAAATAAGTCGGAAAACAACTCTGGGAATATTAAATATAAAGTCTATGCGCGACTCTACGAATCCCACATAGACTCGGGGACTAATGTCGGGGATATAACCCCAGATACCCCAGAGTTGAGGTATAAAGAGACCTTAACAAACTAATAAATATATGTATGAAAGAATATGGAGATATAAAGAGGATACATCAAAATATACAAGGCATGAAGAGAGAAATCTTACCTGGAAAAAGGAAAAAAGGCACACAGGCTGAATTAAACAAAGGTCGTCCTGGTACAAATCTTCCCAGGCCTAATTAGGCCTTACCGGCGTCGCTTGGGCCTTCCTGGCCGAATTACACTAATCCCGGCTGGGCCGAGGTACCCAGCCGGCCCACCTCGGCGAAAAACTACTCCTAGCTAGCCCGCCTCGATGTCGAATCCTTCCCGCCTCGTCGCCTCGTCCCCAACACCCGCCAAGCTCCCGTCGCAAGCCTCCCGCGCGCAACAGGATCTCCCGCCAGGTCGCCTCGCTGATCCTCCCCAGGATGGGCCGGCGTGGACAGCTCGGCCCACCAGAACCAGCGCCAGCATCGCAAAGAGTTCCCCGGGTGGGCCGGCATTGGACCAAGCCAGCCCACCATGGGTTATCTTCTCACAGCCGCACGGGCCGACGGGATCTGCCCTGGCTGGCCTTCTCTCCTCGTTGCCTCGCTCGGGCCGAGTGAGAGGAAGCTCGGCTGGGCCTCCTTTACCCCGGCTGGGCCACTTTCCCAGGCCGAGTTAAACAGTAATTCGGCTAGGCCTATTTAGCTATTAAATCTGTCTAGGCCGAATTAGGAGATCCATAGGCCGAATCAACGTGTCTTCTGGGGCGTCTGGGCCGAGGTATTTCATCCCGAACGCCCTGTCATTTATCTCCAAAAGCATCCTAGACCTCCGCAGGAGCACGCCATCAAACCAAGACAATCTACACCAGTATGGTGCCAGTCTTGGGAGCTCACCGACTTAGACTAGCACATAGCATATGGAATATTCCCATGGCATCAAACAAGATGCTAGGGATATGCTCTTGGCATCAAATAAGATGCTAGGGAATATGCCTGGCATCTCCGAAGATGCCATGGCATATGCTGAGCATCTCTAGAAGATACCCAGAATATGCCATCTAGATGCCAAGCGTGTAGAACAAGACTTGTCCCCTGGGCTCCCCTTTATAAGGAGCACCAGGGGGATCGTTACAAGAGAGGCCCCGAAGGGCTCTTCCCCTCTCTGCTCAATAGGAGCTCTTCTTCTTATTCTTCCTCCTAACTCACAAAGATATCTAGATAGAGGCATAGGAGATACAGCTCATGGAGCATGATTGTAGCCACAAGTATGGCAAGATTATAAGAGATTAGATGTAGAGAAAGAGGTGTTATCTCCACAGAAGAGCCTCAATCCTATATACATTGTATTTATCGTTGTTCATATGAGTGCGGTCTTCACTGCATCATCCCTCCCCGGATTCCTCCACGTCCATCGGCCCCAACTTTAGCCTACCCATGGCATATGCCATGATACCACCACGACAGATGCCGTGGAAGGTGGTGTAGGTCGTCTCGATCATCGACTACGGGAGCCGTAGTCGCCTGAATGTGTCCAGGTATAGGATGTTGATGGAGTTGCCGCCGTCCATCGGTGTCTTGGGGAGCCAATAGTCCCCCACTTGGGCTTGACCACCAAGGTGACTCGGCCCGGATATTCGATCCGTGGCGAGTGGTCCTCGCGGCTCCAGGTGATTGGTTGCTTAGACCAGTTGAGGAACTGGGGGATGTCTATCTAGGACACCGCGTTGACGGCGACGGAGCGGGCGATTACCTTCTTCTCGCGCTTCGTGTTGAAGCCTGTGAAGGTGTGGAGCGAGCCGGCGATGCTGCCGAACTTTCCGTCGTTTGGCAGGTTGTTGTCGGGGTCTTCCCGTGCACGCCGTGCCTTCTCAATCTCCTTGAGGGAGTGGCAGTCGGCGGTCGTGTGCGTGGCGGGCTTCCCTTCCCTGCTGTGAAAAACACAGGGTTGATTGAGGAGAGCCGTCGGGTCGAACCTCGGCTTCGCCTTGTAGTTGCCTCCATCGCGGCGCTGGCCTCCGTCGCGGCGGAAGCTCTTGGGTTCGCGCGGCGCGTATCCGGCGTTGGCGATGAAGTCGACTCGCCCATCACTGCGGCGCTTGCCGGTAAGGCGAGTGTTGCTATAGCGTAGCTCGGGTCGACTCCCGTTGTCGTGGCCGCTCGTGCGGCGATTTCCTCCCGACTCGTCGTCGGTTTCTTGGTTTGGGTGTCTTCCGCGTACCGCTTGGCGATCTCCAGGAGGTCCGGTATGTTGTCGAGTGTTCTGTACACTCGCTTGATCTTGGCAACCAGGGGCACGTAGCGGCACAAGGTCTTGAAGCAGTGGATTCCGGCCGCGTTATACCACAAGTCTTGCCACCTTTGGACCCAACTGCGGGTCGACTCGCGGGGTCCCTGGACGCATCACTCCAGGTCCTCGATGGTGGTGGTGCGGGTGTAGGAACCCTCGAAGTGCCTGACGAAGGCATCGTGCATTTCCTCCCAGGAGTCGATGCTATCCGCAGGGAGGATGTTGATCCATTGCCTACACGCTCCCTACATCATTAGGGGGAGGTAGCGTGCGGCAAGAAGGTCGGTGTGGCCAGTGATCCCCATTGCCATGAGGTAGGTATCCAGCCACACGGATAGGTCGTATGAGGGATTGTACTTCTCGATCTCCTTCGGCGGCTTGAAGTTTACCGGATATTTTTTGCCTTGGATCATTGGTCTGAAGCACTGGGGTCTGACTCGACTCAGCGATCCCCTTGGTTCGCAGTCGCGGCGGTTGGTGAGGTTATGCCACAGGTCGTCGGGCTGGCGTGCGCGCCAGCTCTGATTGTTGATGATGTGGGTGCGTGCATCACCTGGCTGCCCGTTGGCGGCGACAAAGGTGTTCGCCGGCCGTGGGTCGTTGGTGGAGAATGCCGCGTGCGCGGGTCGATGTTGGAGCTGAAGGGGCTCGGGTGGTGGGAAGTTGAGGGTGTTCGCCACCATTGGGCGACCGCTTGAGGCCGCCCTGCTGCCTGACGAACGCGAGCACATCCGACCCTGTGAGTCGGCACCCGAGTTTTGTTGCTCGACTGCCTTGGCGAGCAGAGCCTTGGCGTACTGGATCTGCAGGGCGCCTCCCCGGTTACGTTTATGTTGTCGACCACTGCTCGGCTCGCGACGACATTGTCCATCAGAGTGGAGAACAGCGGGAGGCCGTTTGCATCTCGCTCCCGCGAGGAGACCACGAGTCTTGGTTGTTCCCTGGGGGGCACGCGGTTGGGTGGTGGTAGGCCGCTGTTGGCCGTCGTGCCTGGTGGGGGCCGGGAGCTCCCTCCTGGCGGCGCGTTCTCGCAGATTGCGCGCTCGGCTGCATGAGCAGGGTCATTCTCGTCATCGAAGTTCAGGGCACGCCCCTGAATGGTGAGGTTCAGGCGCGACCTGATTCGGAGTTGGTGGTAACGCGAGAGCTCCTGCGCTGTCACCTGCTCGAGGCGAAATTTTTCGCGCTCGGCTTGTTCTTTGTGGACCGCCTCCTCTAGCCGCAGGCAGAGTTCCTCGACCTCCGTTGTCGTTGCGTTCGGTGGGATCGGCGTGGAGAAGGGGTCTTGCGGGGGGTCAGCGCCAGTCGACATGTAGGCCGCGATGTGGCGACCGAACCCGTCGTGGAGGTCGGCGGAGTTCTCCAACCCAGAGTCAAATTCGAAGATCCCAAGGATGGAGGGGTCCTAGAAGTCCCCATCTTGGAGACCTGGGTGATGGAGCCCGCGGGCGATGCGGCGACGATGGATCCGGCAGCCGACGCCGGGGTCGCCAAGTCGGCATCGTCGTTGAGGGCCACATCATCCGTGGCCATGGAGGTTTCGGCCACGTTGTTGTGGTCCGAGTCGTACTCGGAAGCGAGGCGGTGGATCGTGCGGACCTGGCTCTCAGAGAGCTGGTAGCGTGGCGGCGACTCGCGGATGCAAGCCCAGTCCTCCGAGACGATGACGTCGGTAAGGCCGACGAAGAGGCTGATCGTGCCGACCGGCATGATCACGTTGTGCATGATCGGGCGTGCCGCCGGGACGTAGCTGCTCGACAAGATCTGGAGGATCTCGCCGATCACGATCATGCGGCCGGTGGCGATCGTCTCGTTGATGGGTAGATTGGATCTCGCTGCAGAACACCGGCCAGGCCCCACGGTGGGCGCCAATATTGTGGGAATGGCCACGGCAGATGCTGCAATCGGCAGCGAGTAGTAGAACATGGGGCAAGGGCGGCCAGCCATCTGCGGTGCGAGATGAGGGCGGAGACTCAAGGGTTTACCCAGGTTTGCCCCCGGAGGGTAAAGACCTACTCCTGCTAGATTGTATTACGGTGAGAGTACAAGGGCGAGCTCGACGACTAGGGGGCGAGTCGCTTGGGTGTATGATGGAACGTGTCATCTATGCGTACCCTAGGGAGGTTTATATAGGCTCACCTTGCTAGGATTTACAGATCTACAACCAAATTAGTTAAGGATTCGGAGGGTCTTTGACCTAGTCCGACTGGGCCTAGCTACGCTTCTGTGCCTCCAGCTTCCAGTCGCCTGAGTCCTCGCCAAGTCTCGATCCAGTCGCCGTCCTGCAGGCCCACTCACTGGCAGCTTGGGCCAATAGGAAACGTATTGCTGGGCATACCCCGGTAGGCATATCCCCATCATTAATCTTCATTATTTCCCTTCACTTGAGTGACTTGAATAATAACATGAAACCAAAATCCACTGAGGACGGCTGAACCCTGCAAAGAACTCAGAAAACCAAAGAAGAACAACAAATATTTTTGGTGTTTTCGATTTTTTAAAGAAAGCAAACAAAGAAAAAGCAAACCAAAAAAGAAGCAAACAAAGCAAAATCTTTTTGGATTTTTCTTTTAAGGCAAACCAAAACAAAGAAACAACCCAAGAGAAACAACAAAAATATTTTTGCTATTTTTGTGTTTTTGAGAAAGAAGCAACAAGAACCAAAAAGAAAGTGAAACAATGGATATACAAAGAACCGAACATGATATATAGATGAGTGTGACGCCGGTATACCTCCCCACAAGCTTAGGCTTTTGGCCTAAGTGGGGCTCAATCCCATGGTGTCCAAGAAGATGCACCTCCGTAGTATGTCGAGGAAACTCCCTCGTCCTGGTATGAGCTCGAGGCCTCCTCGTTGTAATACACAGATGGGTCGTATGATGGTTCTTCCTCCTGATAGTTCCCGTGGAATTTAAGAGAGCCCAACTTGTCATCCATCTCCCCCTTCGAGCGTGACAAAGGTCCCTGAGAAATACTGAACAAAGTGGTTTGGGGTAGAGGGATCTCTCTCTCTCTTCCCCGTTAATAAACATCATTCTATAAACCAAGTTCTCAAGGGTAGAGCTAGTGGTGACAAAGTGGTGCGCCTTCATGGCAGCAAGATCAAGCCTCTAAGGAGCTAAAAATGTATCATGTGGATCAACATCAATTTTCAAGGCGGCATCAACACGAGTAGCAATAATTCCCCCATAAATGGGTCCCTTAGCAGCTAAGCGAGGAGCAATGAGAGAACCAAGATTATACTTAGCTTCATTGTTGAGCACAGCAGCTAAGAAGGCCAATTGATAGTTGGAAATATTACTAGTGTTCTCCCTACCAAGAACACTGGTGGCAAGATAGTAGGCAAAGTACCTGATGGCAGGGAGTTCAATATTCTTTATCTTTCCTCGTTGAGCTCTGCGGTCATCATCATTGGTTATTCCTCAGTAAAGCTCCAACAAATCAGCGGGTTGAGATGGAATCTTCTTTGATGACCCAAATGTACCAAGTCCTAGGGCCTTACAAAATTGCTTCAAATTCATAGAATGAGCCCTGCCATAAATTTTAAAAGACACATCTGGCTTGAACACGCTATTAGTAAAATAAAAGCTCTCTACAAATGTTTTAGTAAGCAAAGCATATTGCACGCTCTCATCCTGCATGTAACTTGTTAGTCCAGCCCTCCGAACCAAGGTCATAAAATCATTAAGAATCCCAGCAGCACGCAAGAAAGTTTGGCAAGGAAAGGTGGAGGTGCATCCCTTCATTTCCTAAATCACCAAATCATGAGTAATGAGGTCCTCATTGTATGAGGGTCTAGTACTGGTGGATGACCTTGGAAGCCTTGCCCTTTTAGGTGCATCACTCTCAAATATTTCACCAAATGTGTGGTGGTCCATGACTTCCCTTTTCTGAAATTTTTATACAAGCGTCAAACCAAGTGATTTATAAGTTGATAAATGATGAGCAACTACTATAGTAACTTGCTAGAGGGCTACACATGCATCAAAATAAAGTTTCTAAGCATAGAACAAGCATGCAAGCTCAAACAACCTGACACCTATAGCAGCAAAATACTCAAGATACAATCTACCAATCACAAATCTAATTGGACAAGTGGTGGAGGCACATACCAAGGAGCAATCCCTCCAAAAATCAGCACTTGAGATGGGCTGAACAAGGATATCGAAAATAGCAAGCAAGAACAGCAAGAACTCGAGCTTGAGCAAGTTTTCCAGTGTTTTTCAGGAGAGAGAAAGAAGATGGCTTTGAGGACGCATCCTAGAGGGGCCCAGGTGGGCCAAACCCCCCTAGGCGCCACCCCTAGGTAGGCCACGCCTACCATGGGTGTGGTGGCCTGGGGTAGCCCCCTGGGTCACTCCAGGTGTCCCTTTGCCCCTTTTTTCGAGGAAAATTTTATTTTGAATTTTCTGGAATTTTTCGGGAAACTTTATTTTTGGCCAATTTTCAGGGTATGAAAATTGATTTTCTCGCAGAAACAGTTTTTTCAGAAGAAGCAAAAGAAAACAAAAAACCAAACTATAGGAGCTCTAAGACACTCTAACAAGCAAACAACTAACAAAACCAAAGCTAGCAAAAGAAAGGCGAAGAATAGGAAGGAGAAAAGTAAAACAAAAGTAAGTATAACCACAGTGAAAACATTATTTTGTTCATTAAAATCCTTTTGTTAACAACGTTGATCAAGTCTTTTAACAAAAGAATCTTATATGAGACAAATCTTTGTGTTCCACAAGGTGATCATGTTACCTCATACTTGATAGCAATAGTCTCAATCATAATAGTTTCAAAATTTTCTTGTGGAATGGGACAATATATTTCTCCAACCTTGATGCTCTCAACATTTTCAATGGAATTCAAGCAATAGCTCTTAGCAACCTTCTTAGGGAAATATACAGTATGCTCTTTGTCATTAATATTGAATTTTACTTTTCCTTGATTACAATTGATGACAGCACAGGCAGTATTAAGAAAAGGTCTCCCAAGAATAATAGACATACTATCATCTTCAGGCATTTCAAGCACAACAAAATCAGTTAAAACCATGCAATTATGAGCTACTTGAACAGGAACTCACATATACCAACAGGAATAGTAGTTGACTTATCAGCCATTTGCAAAGATATATCAGTTGGTATCAACACTAACTCCAGCTCCCAAATCACATAAAGCAGTTCTAACATAATTATTCTTAATAGAGCAAGGAATAGTTGGTATACCTAGATCACCAAGTTTCTTTGGAACCTTACCATTGAAGGAATAATTAGCAAGCAAAGTATAAATCTCCTCATTAGGAATCTTCCTTTTATTAGAGACAATATCCTTCATATACTATGAATAAGGAGGCAACTTAATAGCATCAGTCAAAGGAATTTGCAAAAATAAAGGCTTCATCCACTCACAAAACTTATTGTAGTGTTCTTCCTCCTTTGACTTATGTTTCTTACCTGGAAAAGGCATAAGTTTCTACACCCAAGGTTCTCTCTCTTTACCATGTTTATTAGCAATAAAATCTCCCTTAGTGTACCTAGTGTTCTTAGTGTGCTTCTCAGGTTCTTCCTCAACTTCCTCCTTATCAGCAGACTCATTTTTATCATTACCACTCTCAGTTTCAGCATCAGAGACAGATATACTATTAGGATCTACAGTAGGTTCAAGTGGTTCCTCAACTATTCTATGTTTATTTTTCTTTATCTTACGGGGACTACCACTATCAACTTGTTGGGAATCCTGCTCAATTGTTTTAGGGTGTCCTTCAGGATATAAAGGATCTTGAGTAGCTATACCACTCCTAGTTCTAATTCCATAAGCATGTTTATCTCCTGAAGCATTAACTAGCATATCCTTTTGTACCTTAGCAAGTTGATCAAGTTGGGTTTAACCATTTGAAAGTGTTTACAAAGCATTTTAATGTCATTAGAAGTTCATTCCACAATATCTTTAAAATCATTGATAGCTCTAGAGTTTTCCAATAAATGATTCTGAACTTGTTTATTAAAATGACCTTGTTTAACAATAAAAATGTCAAGTTCCTCTAAGCATTGATCAGGAGGCTTACCATAAGGAATATCACCTTCATCAAAGTGTTGGAGAGAGTGTACCTCAATAGTGGATGAGTGGGGAATTGGCTTACATAATTCTTCTATAGGAGGTAGAATCTTCACATCTTCAGCTCTAATACCTTTCTCCTTTAGACATTTCTTAGCTTCCTTCATCACTTCATCATTTAATGCAATTACTACCCTCTTCTTTGGTGTTGGTGTTGGAACTGGTTCAAGAGTAATAGGCTCAGGTGTATTCAGCTCAATTGAAGTCCAATCATCATAATTCTTGCTTATTTTAGCCATTAATTCTTCAGCATCTGTAGGAGTCCTTTTCATGAAAACACAATCAGCAAAGCTATCTAGGTAGGTCCTAGAATCATCAGTTAGTCCATTATAATATATATCAAGAAGCTCATTTTTAGGTAATGGACGGGATGTGCATGAATAAAGGCACAGAACCTAGTCCATGACTCAGGAAATTTCTCTTCTTCTCCTTGTTTAAAATCAAAAAGTCTCTGCAAAGCAGCATGTCTAGCACTAGGAGGAAAATATTTCTAAAAGAAGGAAGCAATCAAGGCTATCAATGGAACCAGGAGGTAATCTATTAAACCAAGCCCTAGCTTCTCCTTTTAGTGAAAAAGGGAAGATCTTAATAACAAAGTACTTGCACATCTTAAAATCATCAGAGAAAAAAGCACTCATAGTAGAAAGCTCATTCATATGAGCCACAACACTCTCATTTTTAGTCCCACAAAAAGGTTCTTTCTCAATAATATCTAAATAAGATAAATCAAGAGAGAAATCATAATATTTATCTTTAATATCTATGGGAGAAGTGGCAAACTTAGGATCAGAGGACAACTTAAGCATAATAGTACGTAGCAAGGAGACTCTTAAGATGCACTAGTACCATGTGTGTTTCGGCACTCTTCAACAAAATCATCAGTGAACTCAATGTAACCATCATTAATATCATAACTCTCATGTGAAACCCCCGGGATCAGGGATAAAAAAATCCCAGACCTCCGTCTGACATAAGCTTAACTTTGAGCTCGAGGATATCCAGTGGAGAATCGGCAACACATCAGTGACCCTATGACACAAAATTTATTACAGCAAGCTCATATCTGAGAAGTGAACCAAATTACTACAACCAGAGGTCACTGACCACAAACATCAAACAACAGAAGGAAAATTATGCTATTAAGTATAGCAAACTTAACAAATGGCCTAAGAGGCCTGAAGCATAAAGATGACGTCCCAGCCCATAGATTCCAGGCTGCCGGCCGGGAACCCCGAGCTACACGTCGATGTCGATGTAGTATCAAACTCATCTTCAGGGGAACACTTACTCTGCCAAAAGTATCAACAAAGCAAGGGTGATTACATGGTGTACTCCGCAATACTTATGGCTGGTGGAGTTGTTTTGCATAGCCATCTTTGTTTATAAAACAAGAGGGGGAAGAAGAATCTCGTCTAATCAGAGTAGTTAAAAAGGGGATAAGAGAGTGACGTCTCCGAAGTATTGATCATCAGCTTTTGATATCCACGAAATCATCATCTGAACCCTAACTAGGATCACCCCCTCGTACCCATGAGGAAGCATCCTTAAGCACCATGAGTAATGCAATAAGTATGGTTCTACCATAACGGGTCAAATCCCGAATCCGGTACTTAAAGATGTGAGGCGAGGTTGGTTTACCAGGGGCGCCATCAACCCCAAGCAACCCGGTCCATGCTTCCCTACCTGTTATGAATGCACCATCACCCGGCAAATCTTTCAAAAGGTTTTCTATGCATATGTCGAATGGAATGCCCGAACTATGTGACTCGTGGAATCTACTAGGCAAGTTAGTTGCTCGTGAGGTTTTCCAGGACCCGTGTGGTTGTACGCTCATCTCGGTTCTGAAGGCAAGAACTCAGGTCCTAGTGGTGGCGAGCATGGGACTAGAAGAACCACATCCCACCGTGGCCTCCCATACAAGCCTTAGCATGTTTAATCTCATATCATCTCTGATGTCATCTCATCACAATCTCCTGTTATACTAGATTCTCTGCATCTGATACATCATCTGGATGGACCAGACTCAATAGCTATGCATGGCTAAGCAGGACACAGATATTAGCTCTAGCAGTGCACACAAGCCAAACCTAGTTATGCTAGGAGCAATGGATCAGGTAATATAAGCTCAAAGGGAGTAATGCAACATGTAGGATACTCTATGTATCGATAAAAGACCACAGTAGAATCGTATGCATCATGGAAAGAATTGAAATTCTTTCGAAATCATAGGATTATATCATGGTGGGGCTATGCTTGACTTTGCCAGTTGATAACAGATAAGCAGATCTTCGGAAGCCTTGTACTTGACTTGATTATAGTTGGTCAAGTATTATTCGTCGATTGTTAGGGAGATGACCCCGGATAGGGTCAAGACAGGGGAAAGACGAAAGGAATCTCCCTTGTCATGAGCCGAGTTATTGTTTGTGTCGGCCGGGTCATATAAGAGTCAGCTGAGATAAGCAGGGCCATGGCAAGTGTAGAATGAGTAACACCTTATCCGGCCGACATATGAGTTAAGTCGGCCGAATGAGTCTGGATAACTTGAATGCAGGTGAAGGCCAAGCCTAGTTATGCGAGACAAGGCCGAGTAACACGAAGCTTGCAGGAGAAGTAGGTGCCTATAGTCAAACCCTAGTCACTGGCTAGGAGGAATCTAGACAGAGCTAAGCACAAAGGACAAGGAGCGGAGCAGCAGAAGGGCAGAAGAAGGTCACGGAGGTGACAGTCAGGGAGCCCGAGGCGCGCATGTGAAGGTCTCTAGAACATTGCCGCCGATAGAAGGGGGACACGGAAAGGAGGCCGCCGAGTTACCATACTGGAACAAGCATATTCCAAGAATATGCTTGCCACGTCAGCCCTAGAAGGAACCAATGCACCTCTTTATAAGGGGGGGCGCTGGCTCCTGAGAAGGGGATCGATTCATTCTACGTCGTAAGGCTCGTGTAGTAGCTCTCTTCTTCCTGCAAACAGCTCAAGGAGCATTTGTAGTCCTTAAGAGGAGAAATAAAGATCTACATGTTAGTCATTTGAGTGTAGAAATCACTACATCTTCCCTCCCCGGTTCCCTCTAGCATCCATTGGCCCCATACTTTAGCCTACCCATGGCATCTGTCGTGCCACCACCACGACAGTTGGCGCCCACCGTGGGGCCATCAGCGGTGCTAGATGGAGTCAAGATCCGGACGGGAAAATTCATCCACACCGGCGAGCGCGTTGTCTCTGGCTTAGTCCAGAGATTTGATCTCTGGGACTATGTCAGCGATAACGCAGGTAGCTTCAGGAGGAAGGCACCTCCGCGCAACGGCGTCTTCATCAACTTGGGCACGCATCAGGTCTACGTCAGCGTCGACACCTCATGCGTTTATCCTCACCGGGTTATTGATGCAGGAGAGCCTCCCCTTAATGTCGCTAACGGTCCGCGTAAAGAGCGCCCTGTCGGCAGCGTCGAGGTGATGGTCGTAGCCACGGTACAGGCGGCAGGAGCAGGCGCCGGATCGAGCAAGGACCCGGCGGCAGGAGGACAGGTGACCACGAAGCAAGCAACTCCATAGCCCACCGAGGTAGATCCGTCGGCAGCCAAGTCAGCCGAGGTGCGGGAGACAACCCCAAAGGCAGCAAGGGTAAGATGGCCACCTTTGGAAAGACCAGAGTATATTCTCCAGGAAACTATAGATAATCTAACCACGCCTGTGGCGCCGATACTTGATCCGGCTAACGCTCATGCGGAGTTAGAAGAGACTAGGCAAAAAGTACTGGTAGAGGCAAAAAAAGGTGTCGGCCTTGCGCGAGTCCTTGAACAGGACCCTGCGAGAATATGCTAAGTCAAACAAACTAGATGTTGTCCCCGAGCGGGTAGATGAATTAAGATTGAGAGGGAAAAACCTCATGAATGATATCAACAAAGAGCACGAGACTCATAAGGATGATTCAGTTGATCTAGGCTTGCCGAGGTATAGCACCCCGGCAAAGAACCTAAGGGCGGCAAATGCCGCTGCATTGGAGTTAGAAGGATTAACTGGCGAAGCTCGGCAGAAACAACAAGAAAGAGTGAATGAGCCGGTATGCATTGTGAACCAGCAGAATGAAGAAATGCTTAGGGCTGACCCGGCAAGACCGGTAGCCTCGCGCATGGTTCATTCAGCTGGAGCAGCGCCCGCACTATCAGTGGCAGCAGCATCCTCACCCGGAAACAACGCGCGAAAAGATAGAGAAGTAACTTCAGGAAAAAGAAATAAGCAAATTGTTCCGTATGATCCGGCAGTAGCCAGAAAGGTCAATGAAAACAGAGGCAATGGAAGCCGAGGTAACAGTGGCGATAGAAACCCCGGTCGTGCCAACAAAGGCAACGGAAGTCGAGGTAATGGAGACCTCGGAAGAGGAAATCATGAGAACAATAACCCGACAGAGGGAAGGAGAGACCCACCGCCCGAACCTCAGCCGAGGTATGAGCCTCGGCAAGAGCGAGAAATAAGACCAGCTCACCATAATCAGGCAAACGAGAGGTACAATGATGGTTACTCAGATATGGAGTATGCAGGACATGGTGGGAATAACCATTATGGAATACAGGAGAGAATCATTTACAGAAACTTGCCATCAAATGATGCAAGGCTAAAACTCGACAGGTTATATCGGTCCGAGTTATTGGAGGAACAGGGTCCGCCTGGTCCGACGTGTTTCGGACCTCGGATCATGGGCGAACCACCGGTGCCAAACTTTCAACTGGCAAGGGGCACGAAAACATACAATGGGAGCACAAAACCACAGGATTGGTTGATTGACTATGCCACTGCAGTGAAAATTGCTAGTGGAAACTTACGTTGGGCGGTGAGATACGTCCCACAGATGCTGGAAGGACCAGCCAGAGTGTGGCTGAACAATCTGCCAGCAGGCAGTATCAACTGTTGGCTAGATTTTGAAGAGATGTTTGTCAGCAACTTCACCAGTACATATAAAAGGCCAAACAGGCCACATCAGCTCTCTATGTGCAAGCAGAGGCCGAATGAAACAGATAGAGAATTCTTGACTCGATGGTGTAACCTCAGAAAATCATGCGAAGGAGTCATAGTCTCAAGCGATAGCTTGGTTTGCTCAAGGCTGGCGACATGGAAGTGTGTTATGGCAAAGGCTACAAAGAGATATGCCGACTACATTGGCAGAGACTATCAGGATAGCAGATTCGTATGCTTTAGGGGATCCGACGCAACCAGAATTAATGTCGGTAGAGCATCGGGAGCACCATGATCAATACCCAAGAGATGCAGCCGTATCATCGAGGCGCAACGAGTTCCGAGGTAGAAGAAGGGAGGAAAGACCGGATTACAGATATGCTTCCAATCAGGTGGCAGCAGTAGTACAAGATCAGCCGAGTCATGGAAATAGTCAGCGACAGAAAAATGGTCCTCAGCAGTGGACACCGAGGAATGAAGGGAAGAGACAGTGGACACCGTAATGTAAGAAGCAAGGTGAAAGGCCGAAATACACGTTTGAGTCCATGTTGGATCAACCGTGTAAATTTCACACTCCAAACCCGGCCAATCTGGTTAATCATACAACTCGTCAATGTGCTTGGATGAAAAATGCAATGGGGAACCCGGCGGGCATGCAAGTGCCCCCTCATCAAGCGCATCAGCAACAGCCACAGCTAACTGGAGCAAATGCGCAGCAGTTAATGTTACCACCACCTCCGCCGAGGTATGACAACACAGACCGGAGAGATGCAGTGCATCAAGTGGTAAATCAAGGTCAAGATGGAAGGACAAATCCCGGAAACAACGGACGTAATGATTACAGGGAGCATCATCAATCATATTGTGTGTTCACAATAGAACAGCAAGACAAGCAAAGTGTACAACGCCGGCACATGGAAGTAAATGCTGTATGCCGGCGGTACCAATATACGTGCCTTGGTCCGATCAGGAAATAACCTGGAGCATAAAGGATCACCCGAAGATAATGCCGAATCCAGGGTCGTACGCACTCGTACTAGATCTGACATTTGTTGGTCCCAGCATCAATGTAAAATTCTCAAAAGTACTCATTGACAATGGCAGTAGTATCAACATCATGTACAAAGATACAATGCACAAACTCGGAATAGCACAGAATATGCTGCAATCCACGAGAACCACGTTTCATGGAATAGTCCTGGGACTTCCGTGTGAACCCATTGGGAAAGTCCGAGTAGATGTATTATTCGGCACAAGGGAAAATTGCAGAGCAGAAAATTTGGAATTTGAAGTGGTGGACTTAGAAAGCTGCTATCATGCTTTACTCGGACGGCCAGCATTGGCAAAATTCATGAGTAGCTGCCACATTACTTATTTGAAAATGAAGTTACCCGGACCACAAGGGGTGATAACAGTAGCCGGAGATTACAGAAAGTCGATGGAGTGTGCTTCGGTCGGATCAAACCTGGCCAAGTCATTGGTGATTGCAAGAGAAAAAAGAAGGATTCAGGAGGTAGCGGCTCTCGCTCAATCAGCACAGCTGAATATGCCGGCATTAGCCAACCCACATGGAAGTGTTTCTTTCCAGCCGACTAAAGAGACAAAAAAGATCCAGATAGATGAGCAGTTCCCAGAGCGCACCATCACGATTGGTGCCGGCCTAGATGCCAAATAGGAAGGAGAGCTCACCAACTTCCTCCGTGAGAATCGGGATATCTTTGCATGGTCAACTTAAGACCTGCAAGGTGTGCCGAGGGAGTTGGCTGAGTACTCTTTGCATGTAAGGCCAGGAGCAAGGCCTGTGAAGCAACCTCTCCACCGCTTCGCCGAAGACAGGAGAAAAATAATAGGGGATGAGATAGCTCGGCTCCTTGCGGCCGGGTTCATCATGGAAGTGCTTCATCCGGATTGGTTATCAAATCCGGTGTTAGTGGAAAAGAAAAAGGATGACCCAAATGTAGTCGTCGTATGGCGAATGTGTATCGATTACACGAACCTAAACAAGGCGTGTCCCAAAGATCCTTTTCCTTTACCTAGGATAGACCAAGTCATTGATTCGACCGCTGGTTGTGAGTTGTTATCATTTGTAGACGCATATTCTGGTTTGCACCAGATACCGTTAAATCCGGCCAATCAAATAAAGACTGCGTTTATTGCCCCGTGCGGGGATTATTGCTATCGCACCATGCCATTCGACCTGCGTAATGCAGGAGCAACATACCAGAAATGCATGAAAAAGTGTCTACATGACCAGATAGGAAAAAATGTACAAGTATATGTAGACGATGTGGTTATAAAAACCAAAGAGAGCAAAATGCTCCTGGATGATATTCGGCAGACATTCGCAAACTTGAGAAGGTTCCGAATGAAGCTTAACCCGGAAAAATGTACCTTCGGTGTGCCGGCTGGAAAATTACTTGGTTTTCTCGTATCCAGCCGAGGTATAGAGGCAAATCCAACTAAAATCCGAGCAGTTGAAAAAATGGAACTGACGAGGTGTCTAAATGATGTACAAAAATTCATGGGCTGCCTGGCCCCGCTGAGTCGATTTGTATGTCGGCTGGGGGAAAAGGCATTACCTCTATATCAACTGATGAAAAAGTCTGATAAGTTCATTTGGACACCGCAAGCAGATAATGCGTTTCATGACTTAAAAAAGATGTTGGTCACAGCACCAATCTTGGCCTCTCCACTGTCAAAAGAACCTATGTTACTTTATGTAGCTGCCACTAACAGAGTGGTAAGTGCGATGGTTGTCGTGGAACGGAATGAAGGTGATAAGTCAATACAAAGGCCGGTATATTACCTAAGTGAGGTACTATCAGCCTCAAAACAGAACTACCCGCACTACCAAAAGATGGCTTATGGAGTATACATGTCGGTGAAAAAACTTAAACATTACTTCGAAGAACATCCGATAAAAGTGATTTGTGAAGCGCCCATAGTCGAGATATTGAGCAACAAAGATGCAAGTGGCCGAATAGAAAAATGGGCAATCGAGTTATCACCTTATGCTCCGCAATTCGATAGGCGAGATGCAATCAAATCTCAGGCAGTGGCCGACTTCTTTGTGGATTGGGCCGAGGTACAATATGAGCCGCCATTACCAGATCCAAATTATTGGACAATGCATTTTGACGGATCCAAGCTGAGAAATGGCTTGGGGGCAGGGATAGTGTTAACTTCGCCGAAAAAAGATCAGCTGAAATATGTGCTGCAATTACATTTTGCCGCATCAAACAATGTAGCCGAGTATGAAGCACTCGTCCATGGGTTAAAGGTGGCAAAATAGATTGGTATACATCGGATCCTATGCTACAGGGATTCAGATCTAGTAGTACAACAAGTATCAGGCAATTGGGACGCATTAGATGCGAATATGGCCCTATATAGATTCCATGTGCAAAAAATCAGTTGATACTTAGATGGATGCGAGTTTCATCATATACCTCAGGCGGAAAATGATGCTGCAGACACACTGTCAAAACTCGGATCAACTAGGTAGTGAATTCCCCCAGGTATCGCCCTAGAGAACCTGAGAAAACCATCGATTACACCATCACCAGAGTCTGAGTCAATTCATATCTCGACAGAATTGAAAGAAGGAAGTGTGCCAATGGAAATCGACAAAGAATGCAACCCGGACTTTCTAAAAGTGAACCCGGCCATCGTACGAGTGAATACAGAAAAATCTGAAGCTGTTATGTCGGCAAAAAATATGGAAATCGACTGTGAAATTATCCTAGAGGAAATCACGCCGGCATGGGCGCAACCCATATTCTCCTTCCTTAAGGACGCAATCTTGCCGAGTAATGAGGTACTGGCTAGATAGACAATAAGAAGAGCAAAAGCTTATACAATCATAAACAATGAGTTGTATAAGAGAAGCGTAACAAGCGTGCTGCAAAGATGTGTTGACTCGGCAGAAGGCCAGGAAATACTCCTGGGTATACATCAGGGAGAATGCGAGCATCACGCCTCGTCCAGAGCTTTAGTGGCCAAAGCATTCCGGCATGGATTTTATTGGCCAACGGCGTTGAAGGAAGCAAAAGAATTGGTAGAAAAATGTAACGGTTACCAGAGATACGCCAGCAAGATACATATGCCCTCGTCCAAATTAACGACAATACCAATTACTTGGCCATTTTCTGTATGGTGCTTGGATATGTAGGTCCATTCAAGCCAGCCCGGGGCGGAATGACTCACATTGTCATGGTGGATAAATTCACAAAGTGGATCGAGGTAAAACCAATAAGAAAATGTGATGGACCAAAAGCAGTAAAATTCCTCAAAGATATTATCTTGAGATATGGTTATCCACAAAGTCTTATTACAGACAATGGCACAAATTTTGTTGAAGGAGCCTTTGCTAGATTCTGCCAAGAGAAACACATAAGACTAGATGTTGCCTCGGTGGCTCACCCAGCATCAAACGGGCAGGTAGAGAGATCAAATGCGCTGGTATTGTCCGGAATAAAACCCCGGCTTGTCGAACCTCTGCAAAGGTCGGCAAGATGCTGGATCGAGGAACTACCAGCAGTACTGTGGAGCCTCAGAACTACCCCAAATAGGTAAACAGGGTATACCCCATTTTTTCTGGTATATGGGGCAGAAGCTGTGCTTCCAGCCAACATAACACATGATTCACCAAGAGTTACCCAGTACACAACTGCTGAGGTAAATGAGGTAGCTCAGCAAGACGATGTCGATTTGCTAGAAGAGGCCAGGGAATTGGCATTATCAAGATCATCTATTTATCAGCAAGACCTCCGACGATATCATAGCAAGAAAGTCAATCCAAGAGTTTTTAAAGAAGGAGATTTGGTTCTTAGGCTAGTGCAGCGCACAGCCGGCATGCACAAACTTTCACCCCCATGGGAAGGACCATTCATCGTGAGTAAAGCATTGCACAATGATGCATATTACCTAATCGATGCTTAGTCACCAGAAAAGAACAAGGAAAACAAAGCCGGGGACGAATCAAAAAGACAGTGGAACATAGCTTTACTTCGCCCATTCTACACTTAGGAGCCATATGTTGTACGTCGTGATGTGACGCATCAAGTTGGAGTATCAAGCGTGTATTGAACCTCGGCACCTCGAGCAGCGACTCGGGGACTGCACAATGTTGTTTCTATTTTTTAAGACTATGTAGTAAACCTCGGCACCTCGAGCAGTGACTCGGGGACTACACCGTGTTATTTCTTATTTTGAATTATGTGTTAAATTTCAGCACCTCGAGCAGTGACTCGGGGACTGCACTGTGTTATTTCTTATTTTGAATTATGTGTTAAATTTCAGCACCTCGAGCAGCAACTCGGGGACTGCACCGTATTATCCCTTATTTCGGATTATGCATTAAACCTCGGTACCTCGAGCATTGACTCGGGGACTGCCCCAGGATTGTTTCTTGTTCTAAAAATGTGTATTAAACTTCGACACCTTGAGCGATGACTCGGGGACTACCCCGTAGTATTCTCTACATTGAGCCATGAATTGTATTTCGGCAACCCAGTTTGTAACTCGGGGACTGCTGCATGATCCTAGATATTCTTTAAGCACACACAAGAACTCGATAACCCGAGTGATAACTCGGGGACTGACTTGTATTACCCACTGTTTGTCGCTAGACACATAAAAGCTCCATAGCTCAGCTAAAGACTCGGGGACTCCCCAAAATTATTGATCATAACTTGCAAGATATGCTATAAACTTGTCTCAGTAATCAGAGGAATAGCAAAGCAGAAACAAACAAAGATCTCTAAGGATAATGCAAAAAAGAATAACAACCCCAGCAAATCAAAGTATGATAAGGGATGCAACTTATTGTATCACTTTACCAGATATGGGCTTCGGGCATTGTACTTCAGATAGAAGTTGAAAACACAACAGCTACGCAGTCGAGTTTACGAAGGGCAACCAAGATAAATGCCGAACCAAGGTCAGCCACATGGAAAAATACAATCCGAACTTACGAAATCAAAGTTCGCCAAAGCAAAGATATAAAGAAATGAGATTTGTTTAGATAGAGTAATAATAATTACCATCACCCATGCCTCAGCGGCGAAAGGCAAAAAGGTTCACACCACACCAAAAGCCGGACAATTGTTCCACAGACATCATACGCCCGGCATACCGGGGACTGAAAATAACTATAGAGTTTTTTGAATCTATATAGCAAAAAGGGCCAGAGCACCCTTAAGGGGCAGCAGCATGATCAGGAGCATCGGGAATGGGTATCTCGGATGATGGCGGGGCGACCTCGATCTCATGCGCAGAGGTATTTTCAGGAACTAGGCGCTCCGAGGTAGCTGGCGCCTCAGCCGAAGTTACTTCGCCTTCAACAGAAGCAATAGTAACCTCGGGGGCAAGCCTCGGCTGATGAGAAACATTAGCTTGAGCTCGAGAATTCTCAGTCCCTTTAGAGGACGATCGCGCGTCGCCATCCTCATCCGAGCTTGCATTTGAGTCACCAGAGTTATCAGAGTCGCCCTCCGCTTCATCCTGATTGGCCGAGTCATCATCAGATGCATCTTCAACTTTGACATCATCCGCCGGATTGGGAAGAAAACTCGGCCCTTCAATCCAATTATGCACGTCAGCATACTCAATAAGCTTGAAGGCACGAGCTTGACAGCGAGCGACGAACTCTGGATCCTCAACCCAACGAGAGCCAGTGCGCAAATTCATCAGAGTATCGAGTGAGATATCCTCGTACCAAGACAAAATGGCTGTAAGTGCCATATCAACACCAGCCCTCCTAGTAGATTCCCTCCAAAGATTTAACTGGGTCTGAGATGCCATTAATCTCTCCACAAGTATTTTGACTTCGTCAATATCAGGCGTTCCAGAGGTATTCGGCCAAAGAACATGGCAGGCCCGAATGGCTGCTTGCACCAGATCTCTTCCCATAATCTTCATTGGTCCAATAGCAGCACCGACGACAATCACGAAGTCCTCCATTGAGTATTATGGACTTGAGTCTGCGGGGACACCTCGGCGCTGACGACCAGAAATCACTTCCTTAGAGCTCACTGGTCTCGCCTCCGGAAAATGATCTACACGAAAGGAAAACACATCAGTTAAAAATAAGAAAGAGAAGAAAATAACTCGGCCATGATCGAAGACTTACGATGAATGTAACTCAACATTTTCTGGAGATCCTGGGTCCAGTCGGCCTTATTCTTCTCAAAGCGAGTGATTTCCTTGCTCATCGTCCGGTTCTTCAGCTCGGCAGCATCGAGGAGTTCCTTATCTTTCTGCAACTGCAGACTCAGTCGATTCTTTTCTTTAGAAAATTTCTGATCAACTTTTTCCAGTTCGGATTTCTGCGAAAGCTTGAGAGACTCAACCTCGGCACGTAACCGGGTTATCTCATCATCCTTTTCTTTAAGTTGTGCCGAATGAGTGGCGGCTTGTTCTAAAAAATGCAACATCATATCAGGCATGGATATGCATTCTTGATGCGGCGCTGCAAGTGTTTGTAACTCGGCTATACCAAAGCCGGAAGGTTATAAGAAACCCAGGATTTGTCTCGAACGAAAGTCAACAAATCACAAGACGAAAAGGATAACTAACCTTCTAGAGCGTCAACTTTCTTGGTAAGGCAGGTATTAAGATTATTGATACTAGCTGCATACCAGCAAAGAGTGAATTAGCACGTCAAGCCAAAAATGTTAAGAACTTAAGGAAAAATACAAAGATTTATTAAATTACCAGTTTTATTCACTACGGGGACAACCTTCTCATATTTCTCTTGAAATTTCTTGTGTGAAAAGAGCAACCTTTGAAATTCGGGTGTCCGCCGATCATGGGCAACCTAAGTACCAAAGTGAATTACACAACTGGATATTCAAAGCTAAAATAGATCCGAATCAAGCAAAACTTAACTCGGATCTAGGTGGCTGGATATTCAAAGCTAAAATAGATCCGAATCAAGCAAAACTTAACTTGGATCTAGGTGGCTGGATATTCAAAGCTAAAGCAGATCTGAATCAAGTAAAACTTAACTCGGATCTAGGTGGCTGGATATTCAAAGCTAAAATAGATACGAATACAGTAAAACTTAATTCGAATCTAGGTGGCTGAATATTCAAAGCTAAAATAGATCCGAATCAAGTAAAACTTAACTCGGATCTTGGTGGCTGGATATTCAAAGACGAAATAGATCCGGATTAAGCAAAACTTAATTCGGAATATGAATGGACCACGATCAATCCAAGTCATGCAGGAAATTGACTTAGCAAATAATGCATTTGAAGCCTAACAAAGCTTCCAAACGAACAACAAATTATTTGGTCGCAAGCTTCGGGGACTAGTGTATATATACTATCATTTGAATAATAGACAAAGTATCAACAAAAGCGCCTACCTCGTTCATCTTATCACTATCAAGAACAATCTTAGCAGCCATATGCAAATGACTGCTGATGTCGGAAAGCTGAAATGGCTGGCTACTCGGATTGCCCTCAAGATGATCGGCGGCGTTCAAGTTATTGGCGTATTCCACCAAAGAGCCGAGGCTGTTCCCACTCTCGATACGGGTTAGTACTTTACCTCGGGCCTGTTGTGTAACTACCGACGTCCCAGGACTCTTGTGAAGAGTAAGCTGAGTGTCGGCGGCCGGGGTGACAACAGGCTTGGCAGAGGAAGCCCCCTTGCGAAGTGCATCAACTATGTTGGGTTGAGAAGAGATAGCTAGCCCCTTCTGAGATGCTGAAGGTTTGGTAACAACAACCTTCCTATTCTTAGGAGAGGCTTCAGCAGGGGCAGCAACCTTGGCATTAGGAATCACATCCTGAGGAGCTAGAGGAACTATGGTTTCCAAGGGGGCCGAGATGGTGATATCATCGGCTGGAGTGGGAGTAGCAGCTGGGATCGTGGTGATCAAAGGATCGTTGGGGGAAACCTCGGCGATCTAAAGAGGAGCAACAGGTTCAACATGATGATCTACTGGCAGAGTTATGTCGGTGTTAACGGTGGGAGCTGTGGGTACATCTCGCTGAGGCAATGTATGAGTCGGCGCAGGAGGAGAGTCAACACGAGAGGGACTAGGAGCCCGAGTATCCTCCGGGGGCGGAGGAGAAAGCTGTCGAGTTGTATGGCTTGTCATACTCGGACCGCTTGGCTTGACAAAGAGAGGAGCTCTGCAAAGGACAAAGAGTCGAATCAAAAGACAGAAAGAGAGAAACAAGAAATACGAATGAAAACAAATTCGCCCAGTAACCCCAGGCATGGTCTTACGCCTCGGAATATGTTGGGCATACTTCTTCATTCGCTTCTTGGGAGCAGCATCGGAGGGACCTGCCGGAGCGGTGCGCTTCTTCGAGGTAGCAGGAGCTCGAGAAGCAAGAGGCTGGGCGTCGTGCACCTGACCGGCTGGATTAGCTGGGAAAGTAGGAGCCGGAAATGCATAAGAGATAGGCATCGCGGCAACTACCTCAAGAATTTGGACGTCGTCCGAGTCACCTTCATCCCCGTGGGCCGAGGTCTTGCCACGGGCGCGAGCCGGAGCAACATCCGACTTAGGGACAAACTCTTCCGAATCAGGTTCCCCCCGTCCGGGGTATTCCGATCCGCAGTCCACGGAAGAGCCAGAACCTCGGCATCCTCGATCTTTTGCTCCACAAACCTCTGCAAGAGAATAAACAAAGTAGAATTAGCAAAAGAACAGTCACAAACGTGACTCGGAAACAAACACCAATGCGTAAATTTACCTGAGGAGGGGGATTCCCGCGAGTGAACGGCTTTAGTCCCCATGCCCAATCCTCTGGCATATCGGTCCTGAAGATAGCTCGGACACGCTTATAAATATGATAGTCATCGACCTCAACCGTTGAAACTCGGTTGGGATTGAGAGGACCACTCATGTAACAAAGCTTGTGAGAGCGAAGTTGGAAAGGGCAGATTCGGCTGCTGATGAATGCGGTCATCAGATCCTCACCACGGAGCCCGGTGCGGATCAACTCCTTGAGCAGAATCTTGAATGCCTCGTCCAAAGCATGGATCTTCCTAGGATTGTAGTTCCAATTCTTCTTGGAAGGGGTGCGAATAGAAAAGGCTGGGAGCCGGATCTTATCTTCTTTTCCAGTGTTTTTGACATAGAAAAATGATCTATGCCATTTCTTGCAAGACTCGAGGCCGGCGACACGAGGGAACTCGGAGTTTCTCCGAGGTGTAATGGACGCGGCCCCGCACTGGGTAAGGGACTTCTCGGAAGGGTGAAGATATTTGTCCGGTATGACATTAGATCGAATCTTGAAGAATTTAGACCAAACAGGTACGGAGGGCCAGAGGCCAAAGTACCCCTCCGAGGCCGAGATGTAAGCTGACAAGGAGGCGATAGCATTGGCCGGAAGGTGATGTGGCTGGAGGCCGAAGTAATCGAGGAACTCCCTGGCGAAATCGCTAAGGGGGAGGCCGAACCCGCGAGAAAAATGGGACATGAAGACTACGTATTCTACCTCGTTGAGCACGGGAGAGGATTCATTGTCGGGAAAGCGACAGCTTACCTCGGCAGGGATTCGGCGCGTCTTGATAAGCCACTCTACCTCACGGCGAGTGACAGTGGAACCCTGCCAAGAACCTCATTCTGGACCGGATGCGAAATCATCCTCCTCGACGAGGGCTCCGCTGGCAGAACTGGACATGGGCTCGCCGGAGGAATCAACGGAGGAGAAACTAGCGGTGGAGGGAGGCCTAGAGGCGCAGGGCCCTATCGTAATTCTAACGAGCGCGGCGGCGCGACAAAGGAGAACCACCGCGAGGAATCTGGGAAACCGAGGGATAGCCTAGGGCGGAAATCTAGCAGCGGTGCTATAGAATAACTCACCCGCGGAGGCGGCGAAGAAGGGCACAACAGTGAGGTCGTCGGAGCAGAAGAACTGCAGCGTCACCGTCGAGGAGATCGACAATGGCGCAGCCGCCAGCGCACGAACAGAGGCACGGGCGCGAGAAGGAAGAAGAAGGGCAAACGAAGGGGGAAAGTAAAACCGTCTAGCCCTTTTTCCCCTCCTTATAACCACCAAGTCCTGGTGGTAGTGGGATCGCGGGTGCGCACGATAACCGTGTAAATCACGCGTGCGGCGGAACCGTTCGCTACTAGTGGAGCCACACCGAAGACCACACGGCGCAGGAGGGGATCGAGCCTCCTGACCGATGTGGTACTTGAGGCATCACTGCGCCGACGCGACGGGCGCAGTAATCACTGTAGCTTGTCAGTGGGCACTGTAGAGGAACAAAAAACTAGAAGAATAATGATGAGTGGTACACGTAGGACAAGGCATGCTCAGGAAGCTGCACGGAAACCTCGAACAGAAAGAAGTAACTCGGAAAGAAGGAGAGAAGTATGTTGGGAAACTGATGTGGCCCGACCGAGGTTTCAGGCAGGACCACACCAGCTTCGGGGACTAATGTTGGGGAGATGACCCCGGATAGGGTCAAGACAGGGGAAAGACGAAAGGAATCTCCGTTGTCATGAGCCGAGTTATTGTTTGTGTCAGCCGGGTCATATAAGAGTCGGCCGAGATAAGCAGGGCCATGGCAAGTGTAGAATGAGTAACACCTTATCCGGCCGACATATGAGTTAAGTCGGCCAAATGAGTCTAGCTAACTTGAATGCAGGTGAAAGCCGAGCCGAGTTATGTGAGACAAGGCCGAGTAACACGAAGCTTGTAGGATAAGGAGGTGCCTATAGTCAAACCCTAGTCACTGGCTAGGAGGAATCTAGACAGAGCCAAGCACAAAGGACAAGGAGCAGAGCAGCAGAAGGGCAGAAGAAGGTCACGGAGGTGACAGTCAGGGAGCCCGAGGCGCGCATGTGAAGGTCTCTGGAACATTGCCGCCGATAGAAGGGGGACACGGAAAGGAGGCCGCCGAGTTACCATATTGGGACAAGCATATTCCAAGAATATGCTTGCCACGTCAGCCCTAGAAGGAACCAATGCACCTCTTTATAAGGAGGGACGCTGGCTCCTGAGAAGGGGATCGATTCATTCTACGCCGTAAGGCTCGTGTAGTAGCTCTCTTCTTCCTGCAAACAGCTCAAGGAGCATTTTTAGTCCTTAAGAGGAGAAATAAAGATCTACATGTTAGTCATTTGAGTGTAGAAATCACTACATCTTCCCTCCCCGGTTCCCTCTAGCATCCATTGGCCCCATACTTTAGCCTACCCATGGCATCTGCCGTGCCACCACCACGACATCGATCTTCGATGGTCTTGATCTCTGTCTTCGATCTCGATATCGTATTCTACCGGGAAGAACCAAACACCGGAAATAAAGGGGAAATAATCAACACATGGCTTCGATGTAGTGCTCAAGCAATGATGATGATATGAAAAGTTAAATTGTATTGAATTGAAACCCTAAAATATGCTCGGCAATTTAATCGGGGTTCCGAGGGGCGCAAGCCCTAACTCAGGGAAACTACGGATGTATATGAGAGGGGTTACTATGTTCTTCTAATTATACTTGCCATTTAAGTTGTTGAACAATGCATGATTATAGCTTAAATAGACATATCTCATTTTTCTGAACATTTTGATATATTATACATATTTTTCTATCTTATAAATAAAAAGGATATTGAATTTACAAGTTTATAACTATTTCTGAAATTATTAAACCAATTTAAAACCTTTTATTGCGTCACTCTGACAAGAGGCTGACGCTAGCACAGCTAGCTAATACTTTTTGCACCGGGGCAGAGCCTACCCACGGTGTCTGACGGGTGGGGCTGGTGCCACGTCGTCACGCCACGCAGGCAACGCTTGCGCAGTGCTAACAAGGGCGCCACGTCGGCACGGCCGATGACCGGCGGGCGGTGGTAGGAGACGGTAATCCAGGCAACACCAGCACGTGTGACCAGGCCCGTTAGAATGAGCGAGGCAGGGAGAAGCATTTAGGGGCGGCGCCGCTGCGGGATGACTACCGGAGCATGGCCGGCGACGGCGGATAGCGGCATCGGCGGCAGACGCACGGTGCGAGATCGATAGAGGAAAAGGGGGAGGCATTGGATTGGTCTATTGGGACCATTAGCTCACCAGGAACACAGAGAAGGGGTCAGCTCGGGGAGGCGTGGTCAGGCAATGGCGATGACGACGCTCGGTCAGGCTCAGGAAGACGAAGTCGATGCCAATGACTAGAGGTGCCCGGGCTTGATTCCTTCGATGGGTCGAAGCAGGGGACCGAGGCGGAGCTTCTGGCACTGTCAGATGAACGAGGGGGGGACGAAAATAGCGAGGGGCCGGTGAGCTCTGAAACTAGGGTTTCGTCTCGCGATGGGGAACAAGAGGAAGAGAGGTCAGGGGAGGGGATAAGATCAGTGGGGAGAGGGAGGACGACGGGGGGAACAGTGGCAACGCGAATTGCTACGCGAGCGGACGACGGGGGTGTCGACAGCGAGCTGCTCGCCATCGTCGACGAAGACGACAAGCGGGACAGACCGAACCGCACGGGCCGCCTCTGGTGCAGTGGGCTGAATGTAGAGCTACAGTGGGAGGAGGTTAGAGGGGAGAGAAGGGAGAGAGCAAGCTGGGCCGGCCTCGGGAGATGGGTTGCTCATTTTTTTTCTATAAATTGTTTTTTCCAAATAGTTTTCTGTTTTCTGTTTGTATTTCCATTTCAAATTCTGTTTTGAATCATTTGAAAAAAATAACGGAGAGGTTTGTAAATTATTTAAAATACCATGTGGCCCTTTTAGTCCATTTGGGCTTCAATAATTTTGGGTTTTCAAAATATTCAAACCATTTTGAATGTTTCAAAGAGAGGGGGAAGATTAGGGTTTAGGGTTTTTGCTTTGTTTCTTCAATGCACAAATTAATAGATGATGCTTATGAGTGCACGAACAAACCCTAAATAGTGTTTAGCTAAAAGTTGGGTGTTACAGCTCTATCCCCCTTACAAGAATCTCGACCCGAGATTCCAAAGGTAGGAAAAGAGACAGAGAGAGGGGAAGAAACAGGGCCACTCTAAAGATAAGAGGGTAACACACTAAACAGCACACAGAGTATCTCATGGTCAACTCATGGATGGAGTGTTCAGAAACAACTCTGAGATGACGAACATGAAACACATCAAAGTAATGGAGGAAACAAGTGGAGAAGGTTTCAAACTGTTAGATAGATGGTTTTCATAAGGGTTGAGACCATAGAGCTTCCGAAGAATTTAAGCTTCTGATAAGGAAGGTTCCAACAAAAAGAACATGACCATAGACTTCGTTAGGGAACCTCTGCTAAATGGCTTAAGTAGAGATTTCAGGTTGCAGAGATACGGATCAACAAAACCAAGCCGTTGAACTACTTTTGAAACAGAAGAGTCACTTTTTCATTCAACAGAAGGCCAAAGACAGAAAGGTGTTTTGGTGGGGAGGACTTATAAGAGTCACAAGGGACATGTAACAACAGGAACTTCTGATTATCAAATTCCTATTCTCTCTTAAACATGGTTGAGAAAATGAGGGAAACGCTTTACTCATCCAGGTTTATCAAAATCTTTGCCAAAGATCATGATATCACTTTACACCACTAGGATGAATAGTTAAGAAGATTCCTGATGACACGAGAAGAAAGAAATTTCATTTTCAGACTTCAAATGTTTGGCACAACAAAATGATTGCCAACATAAAAGGGTCTGGAGGACCGATCGAGAGACATTTAGCAACACTACTTTAAATGTTCTCCTTGATGTTCGAGAAATCAAACATCAAGTATAGGTCAAACTTCGGATACAAAAGGAAACCATAAGCACAACTCCTATAATAAATCATAGAGGAAGCCTCATGAAGAGTGGTTCTTATTGCTGAATCAAGAGAATATGACAAAAGGTCTTTCCGGCTAAGTATGTTAACCATTACATCAATATTACTAGACTTATAAAGAGACCTATGTCAAAACCTTGAGGAACACCAACCATCATTGCTTCTTGAGATTGAGCACTGGTTAGGTGAAATGATACTTCGGACTCAATATGTCCAAATAGAAAGTTTGTAACAATTACCACAAAGATAAAGTTACTAGATTCTCAAGACATGGACTATAGTGTAAAGCTCCAAAAGACTGAGCTATATTGTTAGACCCATGCGTTTAGCAACTTGTCGAAGGACAACTGCATACGCATAAGTACTGACAATAAAACACACATGTATCCTTAAGGAGCGAAGATAACTCTTCTTAAATCCACGGCGACATCTTTCAACATTTGCACGTGAACTAGAGGAGGTCACTTCTAACATCCAGAACACATACTTCGAGATGACTCAAAGACGGTTCTTGAAAGTTTCCAACATTAATGCCCAATGTTCCATATGTATTTAATCTAACATGGAGAAGATGAGGATGTCATTGATGGGCTCAACAACAAACTTACCAAGACACTCCAAAAGGATGAACTCATATGTGGCATGAACAAAGCAAGAATACTGGTTAGACCAAAGAACATGAAGATGTACTCAAGTGAAACATCACAAGTAGAAACACCATCAAGATAGTCCTTTGTACCGAGTTTGATTTGACGATAACCCAAATCAAATCAAAAGTGGGGGAAAATAATATATCCACAAAGGAAATACTATCTTTCTTCATCACTAACAGAACTATACATCCCTTTAAGAAGGAACAAAGTCGGATAAAACTTTTGTCTTACAACTCCCCAAGTGGTTGTTTAAGCTCAACCAACTAGTTCAGGGGTATCCAGTACAGATCCTTGGAGAAAGTTGCAGTTCAGAGAGCTAGCTTGCTCAAGAACTTGACATCACGGTCATATGGCAACATGACGATACTTCTAGGAAGACATCTAGAATATCACGAACCACCGATATGTCACTTAGTTCGAGAGGGAACTTGCTTGGTAGGGCAAGATGACATAGTCTTAGAGCTTCGGCACAAGCCTAACTCTTTGACCAAAGAGAGTGTACCAGAATAACGGACTTGGTAGCACAATCAAACTTCGCTTAGTGATAGGGTTAACCATCACAATAAGAATGACTCAAATGTCCTTGGAGTTCAAAGAAATAAAAATTGCTAAGAATCTCGGATAGCCACATTATTACACACACGCATCATTCATGAGCGCGAAAGCTCAAAGAGGGGTGGGTAAAGATGTGTAAGAGCATCACTTCATTAAGGGGTCATGAAACTCAGCACGACCTCTTAGTATAAAAGAGTGTGATACATTGAGGTAGAACAGGTAGAAGCTAATCATTGCCTCTAGATCTGCGGATTACAACACTTTGACCTGGTCCTAGATATGACGAGGTACTGGAGTTTGTTTCTCCTAGACATTTCCGAAATGGTTTGACATGATGGACCACAAGAGTATGTTGCATCGGAAGATACCAATGCACATGTACTACTTGGCTACCAAATGGTAGACAAAGGTCGGAAAAACAACAAGGGAAAAGGGACATGCTCAGGATAGAATCCCAAGATGTGGATGCATAAGTCAACAATTTTCCGAAAACCGATGCATAGAAGAGGTAAGGTGTGGTGGAGTCACGATTATAGATGCGAGACTCACGAGGAGTACTCTTGTCGTGATCTATTTGGTTCCATTAAAGAACATCTGCCATAGCATGTGGTAGGGGAAGTCCTTAGTTGTCGCAATTCATTCGCGACAAAGACCACAAGCTTGGAGACTGGAATTGTACTACCGTCCATCCTAAGGTAATGTATGAACATTAAAAACAGGGGACAAAGGAATGGATCTTGGGTTAAAGATCAGCTTCATGTACAAGATTCACAACACCAGAATCCAGCACAATCAGGGATCTTCAGTTCAAGTCCAAGGGTTAAAAACCGAGAAAGGAGTAACTACTGCTTGAGTGACGTAGCGTACACTTCAAGGTAGTAACCACAAGGTAGCTTCCAAAAGAAGATAAGACTTCTGAAGTACCCAAACAAGTAAAAAGGAAGCACACGAGGAGAAAGGAAACCTCGAAGCCTAGAATAGAATATTGTGGAACCATCAACATGATGTTGTGGCCCATAATATAAAGATATCATGATAGAAAGGAATCTCTCGGATGAATACGAGCAAAGGGAACAAGGGATACACAACACACATAACTCTAGATAACTCAACACTAGGTCAACTGGTTAAGAAATGACATGCCCAGAAGGCACCTAGGATTTGAATGACTACAAGAGATATCAAAACTTTTCCAAAAATCAACACCAGATAAGATAACCCAGAGTAAGAGCGAAACTGGATAAGGAGTAAAAGAAGCATACTAGAGTTTTCGCAAATACTTTTCAGCTTTAAAATAGTTTTCACAAACACTAGACTAAACATTGACCAATAGCAAGGTTTTCCTACAGTCGGTACTGCTCTGATACCAAGACCTATGACACCTCTAGGATCAGGGCTAAACAAATCCCAGACCTCCGTTTGACATAAGCTTAACCTTGAGCTCGAGGATATCCAGTGGAGAATCAGTAACACAACAGTGACCCTACGACACAAAATCTATTACAGCAAGCTCATATCTGAGCAGAGAACCAAATTATTACAAGCAGAGATCACTGACCACAAACATCAAACAACGGAAGGCAAATTATGCTATTAAGTATAAAAAACTTAGCAAATGGCCTAAGAGGCCTGAAGCATAACAATGACGTCCCAGCCCATAGATTCCAGGCTACCGGCCGGGAACCCCAAGCTACTCGTCGATGTCGATGTAGTACCAAACTCATATTCAGGGGACCACTTACTCTGCCAAAAGTATCAACAAAGCAAGGGTGAGTACATGGTGTACTCCGGAAGACTTATGGCTGGTGGAGTTGTTTGCATAAAGCCATCTTTGTTTATAAAACAAGACGGGGAAGAAGAATCTCGTCTAATCAGAGTAGTTAAAAAGGGTATAAGAGAGCAATGTCTCCAAAGTATTGATCATCATCTTTTGATATCCACCAAATCATCATCTGAACCCTAACTAGGATCACCCCCTCATACCCATGAGGAAGCATCCTTAGCACACATTGATCTGCCAAGTTTTACGATTAGGTTTTAGTTCTCTATGATCTTAGAATCTGGTCACCAAGCGTTCATAACTGTGAACATGGCATTTTGAAAAGATTTAACCCTGCAGGGGTGTACAACTTTACCCACACGTACCAACCGATTCCTAATGCCAGATCATTAGCCATCTTCCTTGGAAGGCCGACAGAGAGTGGTTGACCATGACCTTTACCTTGCTTTCACCGAGACCATGAGTCACGCAATAAGTATGGTTCCGTCGTAATGGGTCAAATCCCGAAGCCGGTACTTAAAGATGTGAGGCGAGGTTGGTTAACCAGGGGCGCCATCAACCCCAAGCAACCCGGTCCACGCTTCCCTACCTGATATGAATGTACCATCACCCGGCAAATCTTTCAAAAGGTTTTCTATGCATATGCCGAATGGAACGCCCGAACTATGTGACTCATGGAATCTACTAGGCAAGTTAGTTGCTCGTGAGGTTTTCCAAGCCCCATGTGGTTGTACGCTCGTCTCGGTTCCAAAGGCAAGAACTCAGGTCCTAGTGGTGGCGAGCATGGGACTAGAATAACCACATCCCACCGTGGCCTCCCATACAAGCCTTAGCATGTTTAATCTCATATCACCTCTAATATCATCTCATCACGATCTCCTGTCGTACTAGATTCTCTGCATCTGATACATCATCTGGATGGACCAGACTCAACAGCTATGCATGGCTAAGCAGGACACGGATATTAGCTCTAGCAGTGCATACAAGCCAAACCTAGATATGCTAGGAGCAATGGATTAGGTAATATAAGTTCAAAGGGAGTAATGCAACAGGTAGGATACTCTATCTATCAATAAAAGACCACAGTAGAATCGTATGCATCATGGCAAGAATTGAAATGCTTTCGAAATCATAGGATTATATCATGGTGGGGCTATGCTTGCCTTTGCCAGTTGATAACAGATAAGCAGATCTTGGGAAGCCTTGTACTTGACTTGATTACAGTTGGTCAAGTATTATTCGTTGATCTTCGATGGTCTTGATCTCTATCTTCGATCTCGATCTCGATATCATATTCTACCGGGAAGAACCAAACACCGGAAATAAAGGGGAAATAATCAACACATGGCTTTGATGCAATGCTCAAGCAATGATGATGATATGAAAAGTTAAATTGTATTGAGTTAAAACCCTAAAACATGCTCGGCAATTTAATCGGGGTTCCGAGGGGCGCAAGCCCTAACTCGGGGAAACTCCGGATGTATATGAGAGGGGTTACTATGTTCTTCTAATTATACTTGTCATTTAAGTTATTGAACAATGCATGATTATAGCTTAAATAGACAGATCTCATTTTTCTGAACATTTTGATATATTATACATATTTTTCTGTCTTATAAATAAAAAGGATATTGAATTTACAAGTTTATAACTATTTCTGAAATTATTAAACCAATTTAAAACCTTTTATTGCATCACTGTGACACGAGGCTGACGCCAGCACAGCTAGCTAATACTTTTTGCACCAAGGCATAGCCTACCCACGGTGTCTGACGGGTGGGGCTGGTGCCACATCATCACGCCACGTAGGCAACGCTTGCGCAGTGCTAACGAGGGCGCCACGTCAGCAATGCCGTTGACCTGCGGACGTTGGCAGGAGACGGCGATCCAGGCCACACCAGCACGTGTGACCAGGCCCGTTAGAACGAGTGAGGCAGGGAGAACCATTTAGTGGCAGCACCGCTGCGGGATGACCACCGGAGCAAGGCCGACGACAGCGGATAGCGGCATCGGTGGCAGAGGCACAGTGCGAGATCGATAGAGGAAGAGGGGAGGCAACAGAAAGGTCTACTGGGACCATTAGTTCACCAGGAACACAGAGAAGGGGTCAGCTCGGGGAGGCGTGGTCAAGAGTGACGGCAATGTCGACGGCGGTGCTCGGTCGGGCTCAGAAAGACAAAGTCGATGCCGATGACTGGAGGCGCCCGGGCTTGATTCCTTTGACGCGTCGAAGCAGGGGACCGAGACCGAGCTTCTGGCACTGTCAGATGAATGAGGGGGGACGGAAACAGCGAGGCGCCGGTGAGCTCCGAAACTAGGGTTTCGGCTCGCAATGGGGAACAAGAGGAAGAGAGGTCAGGGGAGGGGATAATATAAGAGGGGAGAGGGAGGGGCTTGGCGGACTTCTTATCCCCTTGCAGACGTGGAACAGCGGCGACGCGAATCGCTGCGCGAGCGAACGACGGGGGTGTCGACAGCGAGCTGCTCGCCGTCGTCGACGAAGATGATGAGCAGGACAGACCGACCCGGTATGGGCCGCTCCTGGGATGTGGGCGGGCCTAGCTGGGTTGCAGAGCTACGCATGGGGTGGCGGTTTGAGGGGAGAGAAGGGAGAGAGCAAGCTGGGCCGGCCTAGGGAGATGGGTTGCTCATTTTTTTTCTGTAAATTGTTTTTTCCAATTAGTTTTATGTTTTGTGTTTGTATTTCCATTTCAAATTCTGTTTGAATCATTTGAAAAAAAATACCAGAGAGGTTTGTAAATTATTTAAAATACCATGGAGCCCTTTTAGTCCATTTGGGCTTCAATAATTTTGGGTTTTCAAAATATTCAAACCATTTTGAATGTTTCAAAGAGAGGGGGAAGATTAGGGTTTGAGGTTTTTGCTTTGTTTCTTCAATGCACAAATTAATAGATGATGCTTATGAGTGCACGAACAAACCCTAAATAGTGTTTAGCTAAAAGTGGGGTGTTACATCTCACTAGACTCAGGTGAGCTAACAGGTGTAACAGTGTCTTCACTAGGAGTTTCTGTATTTCCTAGACTAGCCATAGTAGCATCTAGAAAAGGACCTAATGAACCACTCGCATCAAGCACAGTAGAAGTAACATCATGAGTATCAAAAGAATACTTGCAAGCCTTAACAACTGAGTGTCAGTTCAGATGCACCTAGAAATAGTTCTTGCTCACAGAAGTTTATCAGTAGCAACAGCAAAGCAACAGTGGAACAAGAGCAATAGTAACAGTAACATCGAATAGTGGGATTCAAGTGCGGTAGGCAGGATGGACGGGCGTTGCATGGACGAGTCTAAACATGTAACTTCAAGATCTAGGGCATTGCAGATAAATAATAACAAGCATCCAAGTACTAAACGATCCTAGGCATGTTCTCCAAATATAGCCATATGTGCTTGCAACAAGAACTTGCACAACATCTTCTGTCCAGCCAGCCCGTGGCAGCGGGGCCTCTAGGGAACTATTGGCAATTAAGGTGCTCCTTTTAATAGAGCACCGGAGAAAAGCATTAACACTCCATGACCACATTGGATCCTCACACCACAGCCATCCCCTACGGTTGTCCCAATTATTATCACTTTGGGGCCTTTGGATCCGGACAATGATGTGTATATACAACTTGCAGATAAGATCACAAACAATACTATCATAATGATTTAATAATAAGTTCAGATCTAAGATCATGGCACTCGGGCCCTAGTGACAAGCATTAAGCACAACAAGTTGCAACAAAGTCAAATAGCACTAATAGAACTACTAGGCACTATGCCCTAAAAATCTTATTCGATTACATGATAGAACTCATCCAATCCCTACCATCCCCAAGCCTACAGCGGAGGATTACTCACTCATGGATGAGGGAAACATCGATGGTTGATGGAGATGCGTTGGTGATGACGCTGTCGATGATCCTCTCCAAATTCCCCGTCCCGGCAGGGTGCCAGAACGGATTTCTAGACCCGAATCTTGGTTTCTGGTGGCGATGATGGAGCGGAACTCTTTCTGGAAAACTATCAAACCCTCCTCGGTTTTTAGGTCGAAAGGCAACTTATAGGTGCAGAGGGAGGCCGAGGGGGTGCTTGGGGTGGCTGCACACCCCCTAGGCGCGGCCACTGGTGGGCCCGCGCCTAGCAGGGGTGTGGGCCCCCCATGCCACTTCTCCGTCTCGTCTTCTGGCTCTGTGGATCTTCTGGTGAAATATAATTTTTGGCATATTTTCCGGGATTTTTCCTGATAGTTGATTTTCTGTACAAAAACAAGACACCAAGGTAATTCTGCTGAAAACAGCGTCAGTCCATGTTAGTTGTATCCAAATCACACAAGTTTAAAGGAGAAACAATAGCAAAGTGTTCGAGAAAGTAGATACGTTTTGGACGTATCAAAGGGGGGAACTACAACCTCCGCTGTCTGCTGGAACAAGGGAGAGGAAGGTCTGCATCGAGTACCAAACGTGTGACCGACTACGGAAGCGCTAGTGGAACGCGGCGCTGGAAGGATCGTCTACGCGATCTTGAGATCGGCAAGTGTACGACTACATCACCCACGAGAATCTTCTCTCGTTAACCGCTTTGGAATCTTCGAGGGTGAGTACTCTAATCGACTCGTTGCAACAATCTAGTAAATAGATCTTGGCTTTTTTGTGTGCATGCGGTAGATTTTTTTGTTTTTCATGCTACGAACCCCTACAGTAGAGCAGGAACACAACCCACGAATGAACTACACAGTAGAGGATAGTTATGTCATTGCTTAGCATGAACCACTACAAGAAATTTGGTGATACATGACTCTCCATATTGGTCACTGAAAGGTCATAGTTTTTAATTTATAACCTTTTTGTGACCAAATACAAATGGTCAAAAGTTGAGCGTCACTAGTTAAATACCACGACCTTTTTTCTGAATTGGTCATAGTTCTATGACCAACTATATTGGTCACACACTGTCTGTCCTATCCACGCCAGATCCTACGTGGCAAATCGGTGACCAATTGGAAATGTTGTCGATCAGATTAGCCCATTCTAGTTAGATGTTTTATATGGGTCAAGCCTAATAATTTTAGCCTTTTGTTTTCTAGGCCTTGTCCTTCTACACAACATTTTTTTGGGCCGTATCTTGTTCAAGGATGGTTTCCTTTATGGTTTGTGCCATTTACAGGGTCCATTTAGCTTATGGGCCAAGGCCTTTTTGTGTTTGTTTCATTTTCTAGTTTATAGGCCATTTCACGCACTGTTCTGGTACATAATTGTTGGGCATGTGGCCTTTCTTAGATCCAATAGAGGCCTAACTAACAAAAGAACAGCCAAAATAGCAGAGGTATATTTTCAATAATACAATTCACAAAGCATAACGATTTCCACTAATACAATTTACAAAACATTACAATAATCAGATCATCCTAAGCACATCCTAAGCAGGCGGAAATCTTTTCATCTTACTGCCTACAAGGACTGACGTTACTTCATTAATACAATATTATCATGGCTGAACGAATGGACTTGAAACAACATAAACAATAAATGTACTTCCTTCAGTACAGCCAGCGCTGCTAATTGTTTCGGCACCGTTGGACGTCGAGCTTTGGGCGTCTCCGATCGTCGAGCTTCGGGCTTCTCTTCCTCGACACGCACTTCACCACCGGCGTCGGCGCCTTCCTTGATATGTTGCAATATAATAGCCAATCTGGGATGCAAAGAAAATATAAGTCTTTTCGTAGTAGTAGTGCCAAGTTTACATTCAAAAAGAAAAGTTAAAATATTATACAATTATAAGAGCAGTAGACCTATACATAACAAAAATCTATTTATTATGTTTTCATGTCTCTGGATAAACAAATTATACATTCTTAATGACAGGTGTACAAATTTCAAAAATTGAGTCTATCAAACTGGAACAAATATTAAACTAGAACTTAGTTATGGATATCATGAGATAAATTTGGCTTGGCAGTTATATCAGGATTTGTAGGGCAATATCTACTTAAACCCAAAATTTCCAATTTAGTATAATACTGAAACCAAAAACCATCAGAATCTTTTCATAGTATCACACTACTGTAGCTATACACACAAACACTTAAGCATTGCAAGAGATAAATGTAGCTGTACATACAAACACTTAACAAAGAAAGCATATAATAAAGGAATGAAGTGTTGCATGCATTACTGGAAGCACACTATAATAATGGAATGAAGTGCTGCATGCAAGAGAGGAATGAAGTACATAGCTGAATCTAATCCCCTATTACTGGAAGGACACTACATACCCTCAATCAGACAAATACTAATAACAAATGGAAGTATTACTAATAGCAGTAAAAGTGAGTATTCTAAAACAAGAATCATACCCACAAGCCCTAGGCCATATAAACCTCGAGTACAATCTCAACTAAGATGCATGATCTTGACCTATACTAGCCCAGCTCCAAGCAACCTTCGGGCATATCAGCAATAGTCTCTCATACATGCACAGAAACAAACATGACAACAAATTAAAAAGCATCCTATAATCAGTTTGTATCAAGAGGTTATGCGTGTATTAAATATACAAATAGATATACAATGGTTGATAGGTTATTCTTGCATCAAATCAAGAATCATCATTATAACATAAGTGATGATCATATAAGAATAGATATTCTAGGTTTTGGCACAAGGTTTTCAAGCATCTCAAGTTGGTACATATCATGTCACAACTATAACAGAGACCAACATATTATGAGCATATGATGATAAGCACACAGATAGTATCACAACATATCTACAATGACTCCTTGAACTCAGACCTTGCACACTCAACACTAAAACTTTATATAAGCATTCCATTAATCTGAAGTTTGGTCTATAACAAATATGTGGAACATAACTAGTACCAAACGCAGGTGCTCTAACAACCAAAATCAGCTAACTTATCTCAATCAACAAAAGGTAGCATCACTAGCAAAATGCAGCAAGACTACTCGAGATATTTGACAACCTGAAAAATATTACAAGTATACAATGAGCTCGAGAAGACATGGTTTTCCCTAAACAATGCAAGACACTGCCTAGAAAATGAAATAGTGAAAATACATACTGCAGTATGAAGGTATATACATCAGCATTTCACACGCATTCCTACTAATCGACTGATAAATACAGCTAGTGTTCAGCAGCATAATCAAGTGCTTGAAGGCCTGCTATTCCAAAGTAGTAGATCACAAGTAGGGTTAAATCATGAGCATTCCCAACTACTACATGGCAGTGACATATACTGGCCCAAATATGAGCACTCCTACCAATACGTACAAGCCAACTTCCATAAGATATTCATCTGCTTTAAAACAAGGAAGATCAAAATCGCGAGAAGGGGGTTACCTAATGCGAAGCATTCGGTGCTCGCTGGTGCAGTGTGCGTTGTCGAGGAGGAGCGGATCCGATGATGGCCTTGTCCGGAAGGAGAGGATCCGGTGATGGCATACTCAGGGAGGGAGCATACGACCTCCTTGGAGACGATGGCGAGCTCTCCTGGCTGCACTCCCTGCTTCACGACACACCTCCAGCTGTGGTGCATAGACGGCCATAGCGCTGGATCTGGAACACCTTAGCAGCCGTCCTACCCACCTCGAGCCATGCGAGATCCGACTCCCACAACCACACGCCGCAGAAGAACCTGCGGCCCTCCGGCATCAAAACGATACTCCTGCAGGTATCAATTGAGCATGTATTTTGTGTTAGTTGGATAACAAAAGGGGGAGATGGGAGGGGAGGTCGGGGATCCGAGAGGGGGCGGTAGTCCGAGCGAGAGAGGAGTCGTCGATGGCAGATGATCTAGTGGCTAGATCTGGCGACCCGTCATGGTCGGAGATGGGGGCAGGGTGAGCCTGTGTCGGGACTAGGACGGGGGATAGAGGGAGAATGACTGTCGAGTAAGGAAGAGAAAGGAAGAAGTGGCGGTGGGGGTCTGGGAAGAGGAGCGAGGGGCGCGAGGGGGTTAGGGTTGGGGGTTTGTCCCTCTCCACCGTGTTCTAGAAGGGTGGTATGCAATTACAAAGCTACCCCTGATCACTTCTGTGGTGAATACTATGAGTACTTAGGGCGTTTTGGCCATTTTACTCACATAGACAAGGAGGTGAGAGATGAATTTTCGAGCGTTGGATGGAGGGCATATAGACGGCTGAGATCATCTTCAGTGGTGTAATCCGTGGGTAGTATGATACTATATTCTGATTGGCTGGCTCTATTATGATATCCATAACTAATTCAAAACAAATCCAATATTATGGCCAGAATCATGTCATAGTTTGTGATAATCTACCCATATTATGCATGCATGTGTATCATGGGATGGAGAACAATGTTGCCCAAGGAAGTTTTCCTTTTCATCGCACGGAAAAACCATTTTTCATTTTACGAGCGCGAAAAATGGGGCGTTTTGTGAAGCAACCACCAAATGAGAGTTTCAAAATTCTACCACCCTATTTTTAAAAAAATACTAGACCACCTTACATGTACAATGTTTGAACCAGGGTATCTCAAACCTTTCCATCCACCCCTCGAGAAAAAGACAAATTCCTGCCAAATCGGTAGGAAGCGGGTCCGATTTGAACTACATGTACATTATCAAATTCTCATGAATTTTTTTTAAAAATTATTTTTAGCTTCACAATATGCTATTTTATCAGAGATCCACTAAAAGTTTAGCGAGGCTCATCCCCTAGCTAAGAACCTTCATGCCCATCATTTTGACCATAGTTTGAAATGGGCATAAGAAATTCAAAACGGTCCAAAGGAGGTAAATACTCCGTGTGGTGTCTTATTATGTGACATAGTTATAAGAAAAAATACCAAGCTTGGTATACTGATTGCATCTGGAAAAACCTTCACATAAATGACCTATCTTGTTCGAGGTTTCATGCCTTTCAGGGCAAATGACCAATGTTATGGCCAGAATCATGTCATAGTTTGTGATAATGTGCCCATATTATTCATGCATGTGTATCATGGGATGGTGAACAATGTTGCAGGAGGAAGTTTTACTTTTCGTCCCATGGAAAAACCATTTTCCATTTTTCGAGCGCGAAAAATGGGGCGTTTTGTGAAGCAACCACCAAATGAGGGTTTCAAAATGCTACCACCCTATTTTTCAAAAATAATAGACCACCTTACATGTATGATGTCTGAACCAGTGTATCTCAAACCTTTCAGTCCCCCACTCACGAAAAATATAAATTCCTGCCGAATCGATAGGAAACGGGTCCGATTTGAACTACTGGTACATGATAGTTTGCTAATGATTTTTTTAAATCATTTCTAGGTTCAAAATGTGTTATATCATCAAAGATCCACTGAAAGTTTAGAAAGTTTTAACCCCTAACAAAGAAAGTTCATGTCGTCGTTTTGATTGCATTTGGAGAGCACAAGAACAAAAAAGATAGACCATACACTCGGGATGACATAAAATGAGAAACTCGCCAACATGTAGGTTATACATATCTTTGAGATGAACCAAAATGATATTTATATCATCTTAATTCGAGGTCCTATGGAAAATTGAAGTTGAATTTATATTTGTAGAGTTTCTAAAAAATGAAGCCCCTCTAATTATGTGGGCTCAAAACTTATAAGCCCACAATTTCCACCCAAAACTGACCTTCTAATAGTCTATGGGCCGGTGGCCCAGCCCTAGATAAAATCACAAGAAAAAAAATATTTTGGGTTTCTCCTGCCCAGGCCCAACCCGATATTTAGATGTGTAAATAGTCCCCGCGGGTTGGTTTGACACAAAGTATATGGTGGCATGTTGATTAGTTGGTTTGTTTAGATTAGGAGGTCGCTGGATTGAGTGCTAGTTCTCTATTTTTTCCATATATTCGTGCCTTTATGTACCGCGGTTGTCGTGGTGGTGGCACGGAAGATGCCATGGGTAGGCTAAAGTAAGGGGCCAATGGATGCTAGTGGGATCTAGGGAGGGAAGATGCAGTTGATTCTACACACAAAAGACTAAGGTAAAGATCTTTATTTCTCCTTCCTTGGGCTACAAGTGCTCCTTGAGCTGTGTACAAGGAGAAAGGTAGAACTTTACCAGCCTAACGGTACTAAATGAGCCGATGCCTTCTTCACGGTCCAAGCCTCCCCTTATAAAGGAGAGCCTTGGGTTCCTTTAGGGCTGACGTGGCAAGCATATTCGAGGAATATGCTTGTCCAAGAATAGTAGTTCGGTGGCGTCCTTTCCCTGTCGCCCTTCTAACGACGGCAAGGTTCCAGAGGGCCCCTCCTGCGTGCCTCGGGCTTCAGGACTGTCACCTCCGTGACCTCCTTCTGCCCCTCTGTCACTCTGCACATTTGTCTCTTGCGCTTGGCTCCGCTCAGATTCTCCCTAGCCTGCGGCTAGAGTTTGACTTTAGGCTTCTCCTTCTCCTACAAGTTTCGCATCATTCGGCTCTGCCTCGCGTAACTCGGCTCGTCCTTCACCTGCATTAAGATTATTCGGGCTAACCCGGCCGACATACGCAGTACCTCGGCCGGGTAATGCCTTGCCATTACCATAAGGGTCCTGCCCTTTCCTATATCGGCCGACCTCTACAGGATTCGACCGACTCAGACTGTAACTCGGAGACTGGACGGAGGACATCCTTTTGTCTTTCCCCGTCCTTACCCTATCCGAGGTCACCTCCCCAACATTTGTCCCCGCCGATAACTTCAGCCGGGTCGTGCCTCATGATATTCGATCGCATTGTTTACGAGTTACACTTTTCTCGCTCGAGGTATCATCGTATCTTCTTATGTACGCCTCGTCCTACGTGTCATACTCATAATTGTCTCTCTAGTTTATTGTTCCTCTCGTGGACGCCTCGTGAGCCGTTTCCGTTGGGGATTGTGATCTTCTCTTCGATGGTGTGGTCCTTGGTGCGGTTCCACTTAGAGGCGTGCGTTCATGCGGCGCACACGATCTACACGGTCAACCGCCACACCCATGATCCCACTACCTCGCGGGCGGCTCGGTTATAAAGAGGGGCGCGGCGCTGGGGGATTCACTTTCCCCCTTCGCTCACCTGCGCCCTTCTCCTACCTCTCGCCTCTGCGCCCGTTCGTGCTTCCGCTGCCGTGCGCTCGTCTGAGTCCTTGACGGCAGGGATCCCGCCGTACTACTCCGTCGCCTTCGTCCCTGCTCGCTCTCTCCGGCACCGTCGCCGGTGAGTTCTGTCGGTCCAATCGCCTAGCTTTTCCTCTAGAGATCTCTGTTTTTCTTCTGTACTCGCGTGGAAGTTCTTTCTTTGCTCCGCCGCCGTTTTTGGGTAGAACCACGACGGGGCCTTGCAGTTCTAGATTTTCCTCCGCCGCTGTCTCCTCCTCCGTAAATTTCTCCGGCAATCTCATGTCGAGCTCTGTCAGCGGAGCGCTTGTCGAGGACGACGATACTGCATCTGGGCCCGAACGGGGCTCGTGGCAGGGCTCCTCCGTCACTCGCCGCGAGATCGAGTGGCTAATCCGGACTCGCCGTATTCCTTCCGAGGTAGCTTGTCGCTTACCCGACAGCGAGTCCTCTCCAGACCTTAGGGAAGGCGAGTATGTAGTTTTCATGTCGCATTTCGCACGCGGCTTTGGTCTCCCTCTCAGTGACTTTGCTAGGGAGTTTCTCGATTATTTCGGCCTTCAGCCGCATCATCTTCCCGCCAACGCCATTGCCTCTCTCTGCCTTCATCTCTGCCTCGGAGGGATACTTCGGCCTATGGCCGTCCGTGCATGTCTGGTCAAAGTTTTTCCAGATTCGTTCCAATGTCGTCCCGGACAAATCTCTGCACCCCTCTGAGAAGTTGCTCACCCAATGTGGAGCAGCGTCCATCACACCTCGGAGGAAATCCGAATTTCCTCGTGTCGCGGGGCTAGAATCATGTAAGAAGTGGCACAAGTCCTTCTTTTATGTCAAGAACACGGGGAATGAGGATAAGATTCGGCTTCCTGCCTTCTCCATTGGCACTCCTTCCAAGAAGAACTGGACCTATAATCCGAGGAAGAGTCATGCTTTGGCCGAGGCTTTTGAGATTCGGCTGAAGGAATTGATCCGCTCCGGGCTACGCGGCGAGGATCTGATGACTACCTTCGTCAGCAGCCGAATCTGCCCATTCCAGAAACGCACACACAAACTCTGCTACATGAGCGGTCCCCTCGACCCTAACCGAGTCTCGTCAGTTGAGCTGGACAATTACCTCATCTTCAAATGTGTCCGGGCTATCTTTAAGACGGAGATGCCGGAGGACTGGGCCTGGGGGTTGAAGCCGTTCACCCGCGAGCATCCCCCTCCCGAGGTGAGTTTATGCCTTTGTGTTTTGCTTCCTAATCGTGTCCGTGACTCTTTGTGCTAATTTATCTCTTTCTTGTCCTGCAGAGGTTTGAGGAGCAGAAGACAGAGGACGCCGAGGTTTTGACACTCCCGTGGCCTGCAGATCGGAATACACCGGACAGCGGGGAGCCGGACTCAGAAGAGTTCGTTCCCAAGTCAGATCTTGCTCCGGCTCGCGCTCGCGGCAAGGCCCTGGCCCGCGAGGAGGAAGGTGACTCGGACGAGGTTCAAGTTCTAGAGGTAGTTGCCGCAATGCCAATTTCTTATGCATTTCCGGCTTCTACTTTCTCAGCTAATCTGGCCGGTCAGGTTCACGACGCCGAGCCTCTTGCCTCCCGGCCTCCTGTTACCTCGGGGAAACGTGGTGCTCCCGCTGGTGCCTCAGAAACGGCCCCCAAGAAGCGAATGAAGAAGTCAGCTCCGCATCCTCCCAGGCGCAAGACCATGCTCGGGGTCACTGGGTGAGTTGCGTTTGCTTGTATTTCTTGTTTTTCTCTTTCTGCTTTCTGACTTGACCTTTTTTGTTTTCGCAGTGCTCCACTTTCTGTTAAGCCCAGCGGTCCCAGCATGACGAGTCGTACGACTCGGCCGCCGTCTCCTCCGCCTACTGAAGATACCAGGATTCCGAGTCCTGCTCGCGCTGCATCTCCTCCAGCTCCGAATCAGACGCCACCTCGCCATGATGCGCCTGAGATTCCTCCCGTTGATGCCGCTACCACTCGGCCAACAGATATTTCTACCGAACCTGCTGCCTCCTCTGTGAACCCTAATGTCTCCACTGAGCCTCTTTCGACCCCCGCGGTCTCTACAGTGACTCCAACTCCGGCCAAGGACGTCAATATCTCGGCGCCCTCTGCAAGTGTGATTCCTCCGGCTCCTAAAGACGCCGCTCCTAGTGCCGAGGTATCAGCTCCTACTGATGCCTCTTCTAAAACAAGAAAGGTTGTCGTCATCAAGGCTCCCTCCTCTCAGAAAGGTCTTGCTGGCTCTTCTCAGCCTAGTATTGCCGATGCGCTGTGCAAAGGGGTTGCTTCTGCCAAAGCCTCTGTTACCCCGGCCGCCAGCACCCAGCTCGCTCTTCACAAAATCCTTGCGGCAGCGGTGGCTACACAGCATGTCCGAGGTAAAGTCCTAACTCGCACAGAGAGTGGGAATAGCCTCGGCTCGCTGGTTGGGTATGCCAATAATTGGAATGTTGCCGATCAGTTCGAGGGTAATCCAGACAGCCAGCCGTTTCAACTCTCCGACATCAGCAGCCGCCTGCATCAGGCTGCCAAGATCGTTCTTGAAAGTGATAAGATGAATGAGGTAATTGTTTTTTATGGAGTTTTGATTAGTTCTCCAGATACTATTATATATACTCTAGTCCCCGAAGCTTGCAACCGAATAACTTGTTATTCGTTTGGAAGTTTTATGATGCTTTACTTAGTTCAGTTTTATCTTAGAGTTCGAACCTCTGTCCAACTAGATCTGCATTAAATTCTGCTTGATTTGTGTATGTCTGAACCTTGAATATCCAGCCTCCTAGATCCGGGTTAAGTTTTGCTTGACTCGAATCTGTTTAAGCTTTGAATATCCAGCCACCTAGATCCGGGTTAAGTTTTGCTTGACTCGGATCTGTCTAAGCTTTGAATATCCAGCCACCTAGATCCGGGTTAAGTTTTGCTTGACTCGGATCTGTCTAAGCTTTGAATATCCATCCACCTAGATCCGGGTTAAGTTTCACTTGACTCGGATCTGTCTTAACTTTGAATATCCAGCGACCTAGATCCGGGTTAAGTTTTGCTTGACTCGGATCTGTCTAAGCTTTGAATATCCAGCCACTTAGATCCGGGTTAAGTTTCACTTGACTCGGATCTGTCTTAACTTTGAATATCCAGCGACCTAGATCTGGGTTAAGTTTTGCTTGACTCGGATCTGTCTAAGCTTTGAATATCCAGCCACTTAGATCCGGGTTAAGTTTCACTTGACTCGGATCTGTCTTGACTTTGAATCTCCAACGACCTAGATCCGGGTTAAGTTTTGCTTGACTCGGATCTGTCTTAGGCTCGAATAACTATTTACCATTTGCTCTATTGATTAGGTTGCGCATGAACGGCGGACTGCCGAATTCCAAAGGCTGCTTTTTGCGCATAGAAAATTGGAAGAAAAGTACGAGAAGGTTATTCCTGTGGTAAAGAAAGCTGGTAAGTCGACAAACTCTTGCGTTATCTCCGAAGCTCTCATTGTTTTGTATACGAGATGTTGGCTCACTTTGTTGGTAAACAGGGAACATCAATAATCTTAACATCCGTCTTGAGAAGAAGGTTAAGGCCCTGGAAGGTTAGTTACTCTTTTACTTTATATACTCCCCTTTGAAATGTGCACTAAGTTTCTTTTAACTCTTTTGGCTTTGGTAAAGCCGAGTTACAAACCTTTGCAGCATCTCACCAAGATTGCACGCCCATGCCTGATGTGATGCTGCATTTTTTAGAACAAAGCGCTACTCATTCGGCGCAGCTGAAAGAAAAAGATGACGAGATAGCTCGCTTGCGCGCAGAGGTGGAGGCCCTTAAGCTCTCTCAGAAGTCCGAATTAGAAAAGGTCGACCAGGAGTTCTCCGAGGAGAAAAATCGGCTAGCTCTGCAATTGCAGAAAAATAAAGAGCTCCTCGAGGCTGCCGAACTGAAGACACGGGGAATGAGCGAGGAGATCACTCGCTTTGAGAAGAGCAAGATTGACTGGGCTAAAGACCTTCAGATAATGCTGAGTTATATTCATCGTAAGCTTACGCGGCGGGTTATCTTTTTCCTTTTCTTCTTCTGGCGCAAATGTGTTTTGCGCAGACCATTTTCCAGAAGCTAAGCCCGTGAGCTCTAAAGCGGTCCTTAGTGCTCGTGTGCGCCGAGGTGTTCCTGTTGACGCGGACTCAGAGTACTCGATGGAAGATTTCCTGGTTGTTGTCGCTGCTGCAGTTGGTCTGATGAAGATTATGGGCAGGGATTTGGTGCAGGCAGTTATCCGAGCCTACCATGTTCTCTGGCCGAATACTTCTGGGACTCCTAATATTGATGAGGTCAAATTGATGGTGGAAATATTAATGGCATCTGAGAGGCAGCTAAGTCTTTGGAGGGAATCGGCCAGACGAGCTGGTGCTGATATGGCTCTCACTGTCATCATTTCATGGTATGAAGATATTTCTCTTGATATTTTGAGAAATTTGCGCACTAGTTCCCGTTGGGTTGAGGACCCAGACTTTGTCGCTCTTCGGCAAGCTCGTGCCTTCCAGCTCGTTGAGTATGCCGACGTGCATACCTGGAACGAAGGTCCGAGTTTCCTTCCTAACCCAGAGGACGAGGTCGTAGTTGAGGATGCCTCGGATAACAACTCAGCTGAACAAGGAGAAGATGAGGGTGACTCGGCTACTTCTGGTGATTCCAGTTCGAGCTCAGATGGTAACGGCGACGCGCGATCCTCCTCCAAAGGTACTGGGCATTCTACTGCGCAAGCTGACGCTCCTCAGCAGCCTCGGGCTTCCTCCGAAGTCGCTCCTGGGTCTGTGGAGGGCGAGGCAACCTCGGCCGAAGTTCCACCTACCTCGGAGTGCCCAGCCCCTGACCAAGTTATTGCCTCTCCAGCTAAAAACCTCTAGGTCATTTCTTACCCCTGGTATGCCGGGCGTATGATGTACGTGGAATATTTGTCCGTCTTTTATACGGTATGAATTTATTTTGCCGTGTGCCGCTGAGACATATATAGTTGTAATCGTTATTACTTTGTTTAGCTGGTCTTGTTTGTCCGAATCCTTGCTTTGGCAGCCTGCAACTTCTTGAGTTTGGGGTATATATTTGCCTTTGTGCTCCCGTAGTTCGGCGTGCCATATCTCCTGACTTTGATAAACTTTGCCATTTGGCCACTGTGGTTTGGACTGTTAATCTGGTTGTAGATCTCAAATATCATACGAGAGTGAAATACTCTTACTCTAGGTGTCGAAGTTTGATATCCGCTCTTGTAACAAAGGATTACCCCTACTTAGGAACAATATAGGACAGTCCCCGAGTCACTGCCTATGGTGCCGAGGTTTAATATATAAATCAAATTTAGAAATAATATAAGACAGTCACCGAGTCACTTCTCAAGGTGCCGAGGTTTGATATACAACTCAAATCTAGAAATAATATGAGACAGTCCCCGAGTCACTTCTCAAGGTGCCGAGGTTTAGTATGCAACAAAAAATCAAAAACGATATATGTCAGTCCCCGATCCACTGCTCAAGCGCCGAAGTTTAATACATGAATCGAGCTTAGAAACAATATGGGGTAGTCCTCGAGCCACTTCTCAGGGTGCTAGGGTTTAATACATAAACCAATCTTAAAAAAAATAGTGCAGTCCCCGAGCCACTGCTCGAGGTGCCGAGGTTTAATACATAACATGAAATTTAGAACAACATATGGTAGTCCCCGAGTCACTGCTCTAGACGCCGAGGTTCAATACATAGTTGGTGCTCCATCCTGAGACATTACTTTATAATGTGTCATAGATGACTGCTACGAGTAAAATGGACGAAGCAAAGCCACGTTCCATGGTCTTTTCGATTCTTCGCCGGCTTTGTCTGCCCTGTTCTTTTCTGGTGATTGAGCATCGATTAGGTAATACGCATCATTGTGCAATGCTTTGCTCACGATGAATGGTCCTTCCCATGGAGGCGACAGCTTGTGCATGCCGGCCGTGCGTTGCACCAGCCGGAGAACCAAGTCTCCTTCTTTGAACACTCTTGGATTCACCTTCTTGCTGTGATATCGTCGCAAGTTCTGCTGATAGATAGCTGATCTTGATAGCGCCAGCTCTCTGGCTTCTTCTAGCAGATCGACAGTATCTTGCCGAGCTACTTCATTCACCTCTGAGGTTGTATACTGGGTAACCCTTGGCGAGTCATGTATTATGTCGGCTGGAAGCACAGCTTCCACCCCATAGACTAAAAAGAATGGTGTATAACCTGTTGATATGTTCGGGGTGGTCCTGAGGCTCCATAGTACTGCTGGAAGTTCCTCAATCCAACATCCCGCCAACCTTTGCAAGGGTTCGACGAGTCGTGGTTTTATCCCGGACAGTACTAGTCCATTGGATCTTTCTACTTGCCCATTGGACGCTGGGTGAGCCACAGAGGCGACATCTAGTCTTATGTGCTTTTCTTGACAGAATCTAGCGAAAGCTCCTTCTGCAAAGTTTGTACTATTGTCTGTAATAACACTGTGCGGGTACCCATATCTTAAGATAATATCTTTGAGGAATTTCACTGCTGTGGGCCCATCACATTTCTTTATGGGTTTCACTTCAATCCATTTTGTGAACTTGTCCACCATGACTAATATGTGGGTCATCCCGCCTCGGGCCGGATTAAATGGTCCCACCATATCTAAGCACCATACAGAAAATGGCCAAGTAATTGGTATTGTATTTAACTCGGATGAAGGCATATGTATTTTGCTGGCATATCTTTGGCATCCATTACATTTTTTGACCAGTTCTTTGGCTTCTTTCAACGTTGTTGGCCAATAAAACCCATGCCTGAATGCTTTGGCCACTAAAGCTCGGGATGAGGCGTGATGTCCGCATTCTCCTTGATGTATATCTAGGAGGATCTCCTGGCCTTCTGCCGAGCTCACGCATCTTTGTAACACACTTGTGACACTCCTTTTGTACAGCTCATTGTTTATGATTGTATAGGCTTTAGCTCTTCTCACTGTTTGTCTTGCCAATATCTCGTTATTCGGCAAAACCGCATCTCTAAGGAAAGAGAATATGGGTTGCGCCCATGTAGGTGTGATTTTCTCTGGTGGAGTCTCACTATCTATCTCCATATTTTCTGCCGACATGACTACCTCGGATGTCTCCGTACTCATCTTTGCATCGGCTGGCTTTATCCTTGGAAATTTCGGGTCGCATTGCTTGTCAATTTCCATCGGCGCATTACCCTCTCTCGATTTTGCCGGAATAAAAATGGATTCGGACTCTGGAGATGGTGTTATTGATGGCTTCCTCAGGTGCTCTAGGGCGATACCTGGGGGAATTGACTGTCTGGTTGATCCAAGTTTCGACAATGTATCTGCGGCGTCGTTTTCTGCCCGAGGTATATGATGAAACTCACATCCATCGAAGTACCCACTGAGTTTCTGCACATGAAATCTATACAAGGCCATATTATCATCTAATGCATCCCAATTGCCTGAGACTTGCTGTACTACTAGATCTGAATCTCCACAGCACAAGATTCGGTGTATGCCAATCTCTTTCGCCACCTTCAATCCATGGACCAGTGCTTCATATTCGGCTACATTGTTTGACGCGGCAAAATGTATTTGCAGCACATATCTCAGCTGGTCTCTTTTTGGCGAGGTTAACGCTATTCCTGCCCCCAAACCATTTCTTAGTTTAGAACCGTCAAAGTGCATCGTCCAATAATTCGGATCTGGTAATGGTGGCTCATATTGTACCTCGGCCCAATCTACGAAGAAGTCGGCCACAGCTTGAGATTTGATTGCATCTCGCCTATCGAATTGCGGAGCATAAGGTGACAATTCAATTGCCCATTTTGCTATTCGGCCACTTGCATCTTTGTTGCTCAATATGTCGGTTATGGGTGCTTCACAAATCACCTTGATGGGGTGCTCTTCGAAGTAATGTTTAAGTTTCTTTGTTGACATGTACACCCCATATGCCATCTTCTGATAATGTGGGTAATTTTGTTTTGAGGCTGATAGTACCTAGCTTAGGTAATACACCGGCCTTTGTACTAATTTATCATTTTCAATTCGTTCCACCACTATCACAGCGCTTACTACTCGGTTGGTGGCCGCTATGTAAAGTAACATAGGCTCTTTCGATAATGGAGAAGCCAATATTGGCGCTGTGACCAACATCTTTTTCAATTCATGAAATGCATTGTCTGCTTGTGGAGTCCAAATGAACTTATCCGATTTTTTCATCAGTTGATAAAGTGGTAATGCTTTTTCTCCCAGCCGACATACAAATCGGCTGAGCGAGGCTAAACAACCTGTGAACTTTTGTACGTCATTCAGACACTTTGGCAATTCCATCCTTTCCACTGCTTTTATCTTAGTTGGGTTGACCTCTATACCTCGGCTAGATACGAGAAAACCGAGCAATTTTCCGGCTGGTACACCAAATGTGCATTTTTCCGGGTTAAGCTTCATTCGGAACCTTCTCAGGTTCGCGAAAGTCTGCCGGATATCATCCAGTAGTGTTTTTATTTCTTTGGTTTTGATAACCACATCATCCACATATTTTTTCATATCTGGTCATGTAGACATTTCTGCATGCATCTTTGATACGTTGCCCCTGCGTTGCGCAGGCCGAATGGCATGGTGCGATAGCAATAAGCCCCGTACGGGATAATAAATGCAGTCTTTATTTGATCGGTCGGATTTAACGGTATCTGGTGAAAAACAGAATACGCGTCTACAAATGATAACAGTTCACAACCAGCGGTCGAATCAATGACTTGGTCTATTCTAGGTAAAGGAAAAGGATCTTTTGGACATGCCTTGTTCAGGTTCGTGTAACCGATACACATTCGCCATACAATGGCTACATTTGGATCATCCTTCTTCTTTTCTACTAGCACCGGGTTTGATAGCCAATCCGGATACAATACCTCCATGATGAACCCGGCCGCAAGGAGCCGAGCTATTTCATCTCATATTATTTTTCTCCTATCCTCGGCGAAGCGGCGGAGAGGTTGCTTCACCGGCCTTGCTCCTGGCCTTACATTCAGAGAGTGCTCATCCAACTCCCTCGGCACACCTTGCAGATCCTGAGTTGACCATGCAAAGATATCCCGATTCTCACGGAGGAAGTTGGTGAGCTCGCTTTCCTATTTGGCATCTAGGCCGGCACCAATAGTGACGGTGCGCTCTGGGAATTGCTCATCTATCTGGAACTTTCTTGTTTCTTTAGTCGGTTGAAAAGGAGACGCTTCCATGTGGGTTGGCTAACGCCGGCATATTCAGCTGTGTCGACTGAGCGAGGGCTGATACCTCCTAAATCCTTCTTTTTTCTCTTGGACGGTCGATGATGCCATCGGCATGGTGAATGAGACCTCAACTCCACCGCTGTGGAAGAGAAACTCGGTGAACTAGATCCGGTGAGGTGGGTGCCGGTGAAGCGGCTCCATGGCGGTGCATGAGACCGCAAATCAAGCGGCTCAGGCCACCGTGGAACTGCCACCGGCCGGTGCGCGCGGTGGTCGTGGATGGTATAGAGGATCTTAGGATTTTTGAGAGAGCAAGCGGGAAAAATAGCGTGAATAGGGACCATAGACACTATAAGAAAAATGTACTTTTATAACGGACGATTTTCGTGGTTGAAGGTCTATTTTTCGTGGTTGAAAAAACTTCTACGGCGGATTCCCTTTGTGGTAGAAGACCCGTCACAAATGATTCCACCACTGTTTTTTTCGACCATGGTGGATCGCACCCTTCTGTCACAAAATTTCATTCCGTCGTAGATTTGTTCGCCAGCCGCGTTGACTGCTGACATCATGCAAACTGCCACGTGGCAAACGCCATTAACGGCTAGTTAGCACTGTTAAATGTCAATGAAACCGTGGTAGAATCTAGGCCCAGCCAAGGCCTGATTATTATTAAGTGGGACAACCCATTAAGAGAGCCCAATAGTATCATCGCCTATTACAGTTTCATCCGGCACTGTTTGAATTGGGCCCATCGGTTCTGCCCTCCTTTGCCCGTAATGTTTCTAGCCCGTTACTATTTCAACCTGCACTCTTTTAAATGGGCCCATTTGTGCGGCATGTAAGAGATCGTGCCCGCTACTATTTCGATCAGTACTGTTTGCAAATGGCCCCTTTGGACAGCCTGCTATTGGCACGTTACTGTATGGTCCTACACTGCTTGAAGTGGGCCCATTTATGTAGCCCGCAGTGTCCCATAAACTTTCGGGTCCGTTAATTTTCCGGCCTAAAGAAGGCCAGTCTATGCCCATTAGTGGTCCGTTATAGTTGGTCCGTTACAGTTCTGGCCTTTTACTGTTCTGGCCCTTTACTCTTCTGGCCTTTTTACAGTTTTGATCTTTTACTGTTTCGTCCTATTATTGTTTTGGTCTTTTACTGTTTTGGCCATTTACTGTTACGATAAGTTACTGTTCTATCCTTTTACTGTTTAAAGTGTACAGGTTAAACGACCCGCTACCACGTTGCGACACGAAAGGTCCGTTACTGTTGAATAGTGTCTCATCAAGGGATGGTACAAAACTGCGCAAATTAGGGCATATTCTCAGTACTAGATTATCTATAGTACAAAAAGAATTCTGGAACTGTGGAAGAAAAACTTATGACTGTAAAAATAGTAAATTATTACAGGCCAGACAAAATCCGTAGCTCAAACAACATAATCATAGTACAACGCAACTGATAAGCAAACAAAATCTCGGTTTAAAAATGTTCCTTTTAGGAAGCTCGCATCGCCTCACATGTAACGACGGGCTTATCACGGGACTTGCTGAGGAGATTATTGAGTATTTTCTTCGTCAAAGCTTGCCTATTCTTCAACTTAGATAACTCATTCCATGCTATGCAGACTACTGCATCTGTTCTGTTGGCTTCCTGTCCAACTAAATCAAGTGCATCTTGGACTGCAGCTCCAAAAAATTCTTTCTGCTGAAATGTATGGAACAGTCGACATCGTGTACCTACGTGAGCAATACACATTGTCACTGCTTCTCTATGAAAATAGATCTGCACTTGAAGTAGTTGTTTTATGTTCTTCCTTCATATTTATATTTGCAACCTAAAACAAAAAATAAATATCCTATATCATCATTACCGAGGAAAAAAAAACCAAAGAATTTAAAATCAGTCAACCAGTAGCAGCAGGGCCTCATACATCTCCATATTCTGGAATAACTGGAATAGTCGACTTCTATGAGATCGTGTGCAACTGTCACTTCTGCTCTGTGAAATGACTGATCTACTTGATGAAGGCCAAAACTAAGATAAAAAGTTACAACATCATACTGAGGAACAAAACTACATGTTCATTTTCAAAAGATTATTTTGGTCTGATATAGCAATGTAAGCACTCAACCCAAGCACCTCAAGCAAACTGATCAAAGTAGAATGCGTGATTTATGAATGTAATGAATCCATCGACTTAGAGCTCCTTAAACTGATAGAGAAGCATTTACCGAAGAACAAAATAAGCATTTAACCATTATGGCTGATATTAACTAGCCTACTCAATGTGCAGTTGAATCTAAATCTTAGGTAGGTGGAATTATTGTAATCATCGACAAACTACTATATTAACTCCATCAAGTTACAAATAGAACAATATTGTGCCTCTAATAGACTAGCTAGATCATTTCAGAGAAATGGTGAAACCGTCTATCAAATAGTTTGATTCATAGACATTTGGATTTAAAATTTTTGATTGTTTGCCCAAAAACCAATTGAACTATCATGTGCCTCGTATTAAAATAGCCAGATAAGTGGCAGATACCAGAGTGAGATTTGAAGTGAATGGTTGATTATGATCCTTCTCTTTCTGTTATATTGGATTTAGTTGCAAATATGGCCTTGTTCTAATCATCCTAGTGCCTCCGACAAAAATAAAACTTAACTAGACTCAATGGCCTAAAACTAGGGGACTTAAACCTTAAAAATAGGGGGGGTGCATAAAGTAGCTCTATGTAGAGTCTCACGGTTTCTTATCTGGTTACATGTATGTTCATTGACGATGTCCGCTGCATCATGTAATTGGATTGTTGGTCTCCATACTTCAGTGATGGGCCTCTGCATAAAGGTGTAGCGGATAGTAAACGCAAAAAGGTTCAAATCTGATAGATGTTAGCATGAAGTGATAGAAAAGGAATAGATACTTACTAGATTATAGGGGCCCTTCATTCTAAGATTTCTAGTGTAAACTGCACATGTTCATTGCATAACAACAACAAACTATTAGGAATTGTGGGGTAAGAAGAAGCAAATAAACCTAACCTATTACTAGAAGCAGTATAACGAACGTAAACATGTACTACACAGATAAGAGAACAACATCAGAGAGAAATTATAATGGAATCACTTATGGTTGGGCACTTTAGTAAAGAAGATTGAAAGAACATGTGGGCCCCCATGTGTGGTTTTGGTAATTAATGACAATTTTTATGGACTAATGTGTGTATTAAGTTGCACTTGTAGGATTTGTCCATCGACATCGCTTGGAGCATGTGTTGGCTTCAAGGTCGATAAAATGAGAAGAAGATGTGTTATGCAAGCTCAAAATGCGCCATCTATAGAAGATCTCATGTTTGATACTTTCCATCTTCGGTGATCATGGATCGATGATGAGGAATCAAGAAAGACGTTCCATCTTGAGAAGGTCAAGTCCTTCTACATCGAGCTCAAGTGCAATGCTCAAGGCAAAGGTATAATATTGATAGGTTTTCCCTTTTTCCGGTCTCATGTTGTTAGTGGGAGACCGGGTTTATGATAGATAGCCGTATTATCAAGAGGGGCTCTCGAATGAGTAACTTGATCATATCATTCGGAGAGAGATCAAACCTTTGCATACTTGCATCATCATATTTGGTTGTTATTTGGTATTATCCATGTGAGGATTTAGAGCTTGTGGTAATCTCCATAACAAGCTCTTGTTCATCAAAATCGTATCTTCCATTTGTATCTTATTGCGATTTTAATCTTGGCAGCTTTTCGGTTTCTCACCAAGTGAGGTATCTCACATTATTCTACTTGATACTTTCTCACTTGGTGGTAACCAATATTTTCAACGCAATACTTTTTATAGGTAGCTCATGTCGTCCTCTTTCCAACGCAATTGGAATCAGGTCGATCGGAGTTACCATTCAAACGTTATAGTTGTTTGAATGTTTGCCTATTTAATTTAAAAAGCAAAAAGGGTCAATTGCTGGCCTTACATTTGCCTTCGTGTTGTCCGGTATTACCAGAAAAATCAACAGGTACTACCGCACAGTGTCGGTAGTACCGGACAATGCTACTGGTCCAGGCAGTGGGTTTGGGCGAACTTCCCAAAAGCTTCTGACTTCCCCGGTACAGAAAAGCGGTAGTACCGCATTTTGATACCGGACAAGATAGAAGGTGTGGGCGAGTTCCCCAAACGCCTCTGTCTTCTCCGGTATTGAAAAGCGGTAGTACCGCTCTTTAGTGCCGGACAAGACAGAAGGTTTGGGCAAGTTCCCAAATGCCACTGCCCTCTCCGGTACCAGAATGCGGCACTACCGCCTGGATCTGGTAGTACCGTGTCACATGGCCGGTACTACCGCTTAGGGGTAGCACCCCATTTTTGTACTGGTGGAGTATGGGTCTGGTTTGTCCATGTGGCACATGTCCGATACCTGACCGGTAGTACCGGTGTTTTCCGGTACTACCGCTCGGAGTTCCGGTAGTACCGCTGCAATAAATGCCCAACGGGTAGAATCTGCCTTGCCTTTTAAATAGCTTTGCCCCTTTAGCATTTTGCCTTGCTTCTTCTTCCTCTATTTTGCCCAAGCTTTTCCCCATTGTTCTTATTCTCTCTATATTGATTCAAGTCTTCCCCTCTGATGATTCTTGCCTATATTTGAGTGGAAGATAGAGGAGATCTTGATCTACGTTTTGACCAAACCAAATCTTCTCTTTGTGAGTGTATCTTTGGGATCTAGATTTTGGGGGATTTTGTGTTCCTCTTTGATTCCTCCTCTCTTGTTCCCCATAGCTTTAGTAGCTTTGTTGAAACTTGAGAGTGAGGGGTTGCAGCATCTTTGTGGTGTTCTTGCCATTTGCATTAGGTGCATTGGTTTGAGTTCTCCTCAAAGGATTTGGTTCATGATATTCGTTGAAGCTTGTCCCTCTTGGGTTCTTGGAACCCTAGACGGTTTTTGAGGCCTTGGTGGCGTTTGTTGGGAGCCTCCAATTAAGTTGTAGAGAAGTGCCCCAACCTTGTGAGAGGTTCCAGTTTGCCACCAACAAGTGCACCAATAGTGGAAGTGTGGATCGATCCCGTTGGGGTGAGATTCACCAGAGAAAAAGGGAGGCCTTCTGTGGCGTAGGTGGTTTAATACCACCCCCTTTCCAAATGAGACGTACTCCATGTTGGGAGGAACTCGGTAAAATATCATCGTCCCCGCGTGCCTTGGTTATCTCTATACCCGAGCTCTTACTTATGCACTTTACTTTGTGATAGCCTTCGTGATTGAAGTATATATCTTGCTATCACATAGTTGTTTGTCTTGCTTAGCATAAGTTGGTGCACATAGGTGAACCCTAGATTGTTCTAGGTTTTGTGCTTAACAAAGTAAACGTTAGTTTTATTCCGCCTTTGTTGAGACACTCTTGGAAAAGTTTTAATCGCCTATTCACCCCCCTCTAGGCAACATCTGTATCCTTTTAGAGATAATGGAAACAAATGTTTTCACTGTTCACTGGCTCATATTTCTCCATGACAACCAAAATCGCAGTTCAACGCCTTACAATTAAACATGACTATAAAGAGTTTATTTGGGAATATACGGATAACAAGTATATCACTTGTAAGTTACTACGAAAGTAGCTTCAATACAAAATACAGTTAAATGCTCCATATTTTATCATACGGAAATCGAAGGAGATCTAGTTACCTGGGTCGGGACGACGTTTAGGCAACCTGTGCATCCTGGGTGTTTACGTCATGGTTGCCGAGGGTGCTACGGTTTCGGTGCTTGTGGACGAAGGTGAAGTAGAACATGGGTTACTCCGAGCGCTGGACGACAGCGGCGAAGAAGCATATTCCTAGCGTTCCTTGTGGAAGCAGAACAGGGTTGCCCCGAGCGCTGGACGACAACTGCGAAGAAGAAGATTTAGGGTAAGGTGGTGAAGGTTATATCTAGGGTTTTCCGCAGGGTTGCCTAGCTGCAGGACAGGATTGTGTGTGTGTGGGTGGGGGATAGGGAGGTGGCAGGGTGGGCTGTAGAGGTAGTGAACCGGGAAATTACGATTGAAGCCATAACGAACTGCCTTAACTAGTGGTGGAAAGGGAATTCCAGTATGTTTGGAACACAGGGACGCGAAATATTTCGGGGATAGCGGGAGATTTTCCCGCTCGACTAAATCTAAGCCGTACTCCCTAGAATCAAAGGCAGTCATGGGCCCATGTTCAGAAATTAAGGCCCATTAGGCATGATCATCCATGGCTCATATTCGACGTTTGGATGTCCCGAGCAAGCCCTTTTAAGCGTCCATCAACAAAGACCACCTCTTCCTATCCAGGCACGACGCACACACCAAAGAACTTTCTTTGTCTATCCCCCTCCCTCCCCCTCCCTCTAGGCTGGCCAAGCCACCATATACACAAAAATGCCATGCAGCTACTCCGATCAGTGCACCTGCATTGACGAGTCCAACACATGGGCCAACGGGGATATCGGTCCCTGCCATGGTGATAGCGGGGAGTCCATTGATGGGTCATACTATTCCGACACAGCGGAATGTAATTTTTCCGATGACGACCCTGCTTACCGTCATCTGATGGAGGGGGCGCCGCCAGAGAGCATAGAGAAGGAGGAGGAGGGGGAGGAGGAGGACGATGGTTTATCTTTCATCTATGATGAACCCGTCATCTTCAATAAGAGTTCACTCGATCCACCCTTCTTCGGCAAGAAGAAGAGGAAGTAGGAGGATGAGGGGTCGGAAATCGTCTACAAGAAGAGTGCACTCGATCCCTTCTTCACTGGCAATAAGAAGAGGAAGGAGAAGGAGGCGGGAGGCTTGAATAAGAAGAAGGCGGGAGCTGGGGGATGGCACGGGAAGCGGAAGGACGACACCAACAGGAAGGTCACAGCGGAAAGATCTAGGTCCAAGAAGAAGAAGTCTTATGATTAATTTAACCTCTAGTACTACCTATCTGTAATAAGGTTCGGAGATTGAATATCATCAGTGCAAATTGGAACGGTGTTGGGATCTAGCACAGGTACTATGTTTATCATTTCATCTCCCCCACTGCGACGCAATAAAACCTCTTGTACTCTGTATTACTTCCTCCCCTTAATTTATGCATGCATTCTAGGAAAGAGGGGTGCCAATATAGAGAAAGCGATGTCAATTAGTACTCACGTGATTTCAGGTAATTAATACTGCTACCAAAAGTAAGAAACCTGGGAAACCGCATGTATTCATACTGAAGTGAAATATAGAGTACTACTATCAAAGTCCTTGGATAAACTCCTTGCTCAGCATTGAATTAGATTATTTAATGTCACATTGATATGAAAACTCGACTGCGTCCAACATGCTATCCCCTAGACGACACTGATGCATGTCAAAAAGGCGGTGTCGCCTACAAAATGAAGCAAGCATGCAACCATCTATACGCCAGAAGAATCCAGCAGACACCACGCAAACTTCAGAATCAGGAGACTGCGCGCCATGCCAAGAAACACACTAGCGGAGAGAATAAAATCAACGAGAAATAGAGAGGAGTGTAATGAATTTCATTGGCAGCAAGGACGTGCATCTCAGCACATGTATCTCTAGCGTGTCCCTAGGAACTGTGTGATGACAGATGCATCTGATTAGTATAGTACTGTACTGCATTCTCACTTTATAAAGTCACGAGAGCAATCGAGTACTACCTAGTAAAAAGCCATAAATAGCTACCGCCGCCCGCCCACCGCAAATACCTATACCTACCGTAATACTGTAAAAAGTGATCTGCTACTCAAGTATAAGAATACATGTATTACCAGAGTATTAGTACAACTGTACAACTACTGCTGCTACTGTTCTACTCCAGTTACTACTCCGTGGAGTTTCCAAAATCCGGACCTGTTCTTTTCTAAATTAATCCTAGTACTTGTATCTAGACAAGCTTAACCACAAGAAAGAAATGGAACTGTGCTGAGGTTTTGTGTATCGAGGCGTCGATCTTGACGTTTTCCTTGTGGACCAGAATGCTGTAAACCTTCCCTCTAAAAAAAGAGAGAGAAACGAAAGAGCTAGAAGAGACAAGAAGATATAATAAAATGCAGATCATGTTGAAGACATGCATGCAGTCCTTGATCTCTCCCCTGCAACATTGTACACTTTGCGCTAGACCCTAGGCTTCTCTAGCTCTCTCTAGGAGTAGACCTTCACGTGGGTAGGATCTATTACTGTATAGTGTGATACCTGCTTTACTCTCATCTATAAACTTCTTGCAGTCTTGTTTTGACCGACCAGTGTGAAGCATGGTGTTAAAATGGCGATACCTACTTATTAATGTACTCCATTTTTACGCGGGAGCATGGCTCTAGGATGGATCAAGGGACCCCATATTAAATTCCCTCAATGTTGCATAAAAATTCTGAACTGCGGGCACTACATCAACAAGCCGAGCTTCTAGGGAACCACTCCAATGCCGCATGTCTCGACAGATTCCACCAAGAGCTAGCCGGCGATGGACAAAGATGAGCTAGCGCCGATAACTGTTCCATGCCCCTACGACGGCTCTCTAACCATGGTCGTCTACCACAAGCTCGATGAGCTAGCATGGATAACTGTTCCATGCCCCCACGACGGCTATATCAACATGGTCGCCTACCACGAGCTCTACGACCACAAGACCGTGTGCCCACACAGCCTGTGCGGCTGCACGGAGGTGGGCTGCATTTTCACTGCCTCGCTGGTCAAGCTCCTTATCTACCTCAACGGCGACCACAAGGTACAAGTGCATATGATCTCGTATGGCCATCCCATGGAGTTTACAGTAATGATGTCGTTACCATAGTTTCCACCATCCATGGTCATCGTCTATTGTGATGATGCTAGCATGTTCATCCTCATCATCGGCAAGCTCGTCCAGGCCGTAGCCGTTTCCTCAGTGTGCGTCAGGGCGGCCGCGTGCTCGTGGCCCCGGTATAGGGTGAAGGTATGCATGACTGGCCCGCAGTCACCGGCGGACTTCTCGACGGAAAATAATGGAGCCGACAAGCTGCGCGTCACCCCGTAGTGTCGTCCTCGAAGATCTGATGTTCCTCACTGTGCCGCCGTGGTACATAACCGCGGCTGCTGGACAGTACCAGAAGGTGTTCTCTTTCTCCGTTTCCATCGACAAGAAGAATTGATCTTAAAATTCTGCTAGTGATCCTAAAGCGATGGTAATAATGTATTACTAGTTAATTTAGTTCTAGAGTTCCACTTTTTTACCTATTACTATAGTAGTACTCGGAGACAATGTCTATTTTGGCACTAGGAAGGGTGTATTTTGGTTGGGATTTAAGTGTTCTCTAAAATGATATGCCAAACTTCTATATATTACGCTACACTCACGTGCAAGGCACGTGCAACTTACTCATCCTACTACTTTTTTCTTGCTTGATTTCAGGGTCCTTTGTGCTAAATGTTTAGACTTGGATGTAATTTTCTTAGTGAGGTCCTTGGTGTAACATATATGTACACATCCTATGACCGTGTTAATTGAAGCATCTCTCTCCCTCGGGACATATACCCCGGTCAGAAAAATAAAGTGTCACCACCCGGTTTTCAAAAAAAGTAGATGATGATCTTGATCATTTGGCCTGAAACCCAAGAAAGTACACACGGAGTACGTGGTATAGTAGGCCATACCATCAAACGATTTTTTCAAGTAATTTTACTAGTAGTAGAATAAAGTAAAGAACAAAGAATGCCCCCAAACAATTTTTTATACAAAGTGGACAATTCTTTCTTATAGTTTCCCAAGTTTAAGGATTTTTCCTGTTTCTTTATTCGAACATGGACCGTTGGATCAAGACTGGAAAATCTAAATATTGCTAACTGTTGGATCTTCTTTTCCATTCTTAGCATCTAGAAGATTTTATTGATAATCTTTAGCACACTGAACGCTTTTGTGTGCAAGCCTCAAAACACACTTCATTTCTTAGTTTCAAGGACCTTGTGCTAAATGCATGGACTTGGACGTGATTTTCATTTTTTACGAGGCCCTCGATGTAACTTGTACTTCCACCGACCATGTTAAATGAAGCATCTCGCTCCGGGGGACCTACCACATGTAGAAAAAATGCAACCCTCTCAATTATCATAGAAAGTGGACCACTGTTTCTTATATAATTCCATTTTCAAGCTTTCTAGCTAACTTCGCACACTTCACTTACTTCTTTGTAGATTCAATAAAATTAGGTCAACCTTGAGCTACAAGTAAGCGCGGTAGATTAATTGCTCTTGAATTAAATGTAATTTCAGAGGTAGATGGGTGCGTATTCTTGTAGCAAACAATGTTATCGGTGTGAGATTTGAACTATCTAGAAAGAACATTCTCAATTTCCCGAGTGATGGCGAGATTGTTCTTTTCCGTAAAAAATAAAGTCCAAAGATTATGGATCTAAATGCCACAATCCGGCAAGCTTCAAGACATATTAAGTGGATCAACATGTTGTACGTAATTGAGATTTCCATATTTTATGAGTTTTCAAACTCCCTAGATAACTCTGCACAATTGAGTGACTTTATACCAATAATTTTGTGAAAATAAGGTGGTAGCATTTTAAATTATCCATTTGGTGGTTCCTTGACAAAACCCTCTGTTGTTTGCGCTCAAAAAATAAAAAATGGCTTTTTGGTGCAACGAAAAGGAAAACTTATTTCTGCAATATTTTTCTCCATCCCATGATGCACATTCATGCAAAATATGGGCACATTATCATAAATTATGACTTGATTCTAGCCATAACATTGGTCATTTGCCCCGAAAGTCAGGAAACCTCGAATGAGATAGGTCATTTTGTGAAGGTTTTTTGAGACATAATCAATATACCAAGTTTGATATTTTTCCTTCCAAATATGTCACATAATATGACACCACGTGAAGGTTTCACATTGTTTCGATCGTTTTTGAATTTTTATGCCTGTTTTAAACTATTGTCAAACTTTGTCGAACGGCGGGTAAGAAGATTCTTAGCTCGGAGCTGAGCCTCGCTGAACTTTCATTAGATCTCTGATGAAATATCATATTGTGAACCTAAAAATGATTTTTGTAAAAAATCATAAGCATTAGATCATGTAGCTATAGTTCATATTTGACCCACTTCCTACTAATTCGGCAGGAATTTATCTTTTTCACCTGGAGTGGATGAAAAGGTTTGAAATCCCACTTTTAGGACATTAACCCGGTAAGGTGGTCTTGTATTTTTGAAAAATGTGGTGGTAGCATTTTTAATTAGCAATTTGGTGGTTGCTTCACAAAACCTCTCGTTTTTTACGCTCGGAAAATGGAAAATGCCTTTTTTGGTGCGACAAAAAGAAAAACTTCATACAACAACATTGTTCGCCATCCCATGATGCACATGAATGCATAATATGGGCACATTATCACAAACTATGTCTTGATTCTAGCCGTAACATTGGTCATTTTACCTGAAAGCGAGGAAACCTCGAATGAGATAGATCATTTTATGAAGGTTTTTTTGAGACATAATCAATTTACCAAGTTTGATATTTTTCCTTCCAACTATGTCACATAATATAATACCGCACGAAGGTTTCGCATTGTTTCGATCATTTTTGAATTTTTTATGTCCGTTTTAAATTATGGTCAAAATGGCGAGCATGAAGATTCTTATTCAACATAAACATCTAATATTTGAGTGTATATAGATAGATCTTATTTTTCTGCAAATTTTGATATATTATTTGTATTTTTCATAATTAGAAAGATTGTTTTATGATTTTCCTAAGAGTAATGTGATAAAAGAAAAAAAATGACTTTGTCATGTATACTGCGGAATACATACGGGAAATGCCCTTTGCCGTGTATATTGTGGAAAACACACGGCAAAGAGCCGGCGAGGGCAGATGGCAAAGAGGTCACCGTCTGCAACCGTTAGCTCCTCCCATCAAGTGGACATGTGGGGTCGCGGGTCCCACCTCATATTCGTGTGATGGCACCTATGCCGTGTGCCGCTGGCGACTTTGCCGAGTGTGTTTTCTTTGTCGTGTTCCTTCGTGGGTCTTTGCCGTGTATATTTTTTTGCCGTGTTCTTTTTCAGAAATTTGTCGTGTTCGCGTACTTTGCCATGTGCTTTCTAGGTTACACACGGCAAAGACAAACTTTATTGTGTTCCGGTCCATTTGGTACACGGCAAAGCCGTGTACACGGCAGCAATAATTTTTCCCGTAATGATTTCTTTTAGTATATAATAGATTCCAGCCCATGTTCTTAACCCACGCATGTACTAGTAGTGATATCTTTTAGTATATAATAGATTCCAGTCCATGTTCTTAACCGACGCATGTACTACTGCTATCTATGCCAAGAGTTATATCTAACATGTATTGCTCAATAAAAAATATCAGGCAAGTAACAAACTGTACAAAGTATGATTCTTGTTGGTCCCTTTCTCCTATATACTATGTTCTGATAATGACAAATTTAAAAAATCCAAATAAACACTTTTTGTTCATCTTCTTATATTATAACTCGAAAAAATACTAAGCTTGTACACATTTTTTATTTGTGAGCCGAGTTGCCACAATCCGCGAAGGTGCAAATGTCATAGCATCGGCGAATAATAGTTAGATACTAGATCATTGAAGCGCGCGTTGCCGCGTCCGTCCATGTTAACAATATGAGTGAAAGCATTGGTCGATGCAAATACTTAAAGTCTTGACAGTATGATGCTGATGTGAATCGCATAGAAAAAATTATACATTTTAAGTAGTCTAGCGTGCAAAGATTACAAGCAGTGGTTAAAAAGGATCAAACTGCTGCTCCATACAACTTCTCATGGTGTTTACAACTATTGTTCAAACTGAACATATATGACACCTCACAAACCGGTCTACATTTTCTGACTTCAATCACACAACCTTATACATGCCCACACGGGACCTCATGTCATCTTGCCACGAGTCAGTCACGATCTTCTGTTTCAGTCAAAGATTTCCAAGGACTAACTTGAGTTGAGTGATTAAGTACAGCCAAAGAGATATATGATGAATAGAAGATGCTTTGCACAAGAAAAATTGAAGTTTATTAAAACAGTAAAGTCCAAAAATAATTTGATGGTTCATAGTTCTTGAGCGGCAAAGCACACCATTGGTCCGGAGGGCGATGTTTCTTTTTTTTTTATTTTTTTTTTGAACGGGAAAAGGCCACGAAGGGCCTAGAAGCTGCTAGGATTAATCAGGCGGTTACAGAATACAAAGAGACCCCTAAACAACAGGGAAAAAAAAGATAAGGCCTCCATGTTTGCAAACAGGACCCTGGAAAGAAAATAAGAAAAGCAATCGAGTCCACGGTCCATCTCGCCGCCGGTAGACCTCGAGACACCGGAGTAAGCGCCACCACCGGGGAACAAGCCACTTGGGGGCGACGCCGACTGTGTTTCCGGCTCTGAAGTCGATGAAGATCTTCCCTATAGGCAAGTGCGCGCCCTCTTGCGCAAGCACGGCCATGGAAGAAGCAGGAGCTCGGTCAGCACCGAGCGTGGAGTGGCCTCACCGGCCAAAGATAGCTCTGGCGAAATGCCTTCGCTTGGGGACTCCACCAGACGCAGCTTCGGGATCCACTTCACTGCATCACCACCAGGCGCCAGCGCCCAAGCTTGCTCTCCCTCGCCGCCACGGCCGGCCGAGAGCATCTGGGGCCACTGAAGCTTGACGAAGACGCAGAGAAGAACAACGGGCTTATCTTCCAAGCTGCCAACGCCTCCATTCCCAATCTTGGCTCTGACCATCAGAGCTCCGACGAGAAGGGAGAGTAGCAACCTCCCAGCGCCGCCCGAAGGCGCCAAGGAGTAGCTCGGGGCCGGCTTATTTGCGGAGATCCTCCAGCTTCCCACCCCGACGGGAAGGTTGCTCGAGCTGTCCCAGATCCGGCCGGCGAGATCTAGAACCCTACTCCAAAACTGCACAAAGGCAACACAAAAACTAAAACCTAAACTACCTAAGCCGGCGCCGCCCCTCCATCGCCTTCCGACGGCAACGCCGCCGGGAGGGACTTCGGTTTGGCCCGGCACCACCGAGGAAGCTCTCAAGCTACTGTAGAGAAGAGAGAGAAGGGAAAGAAGAAAGTGACACCCTTACCAAGGGCGATGTTTCTAGACCATGATACCAAGTTACCAGGACCGCTATTTCCATCGACACAGATGATTCGTATGGTAGCGGTCGTGATACTGCAGATCATTACGTAGGTAAAAGAAAAAGTGTACAACCTGCTATAGTTTTGAAAGCAAAGTTTTAAACACAAACAACAATAGTGTGAAGATGGGAAAGGAACGGCAAGGATTTATATCAGATGGAGGATTGAACCACAAGTGTTTTACCCAGGGAAGAAATGATTTTCCAGTTTGAAAAAAATATGGACTGAGTATCCCCCATGCAGCTCCATCTCCTGAAACTGCAAGGATGACTGGAATCCTTTAAACCATTGTATTTTCTCGTTTTTAAAGGCATACTAATACTCTCTATGTCCCGAATTAGATGCTGCAGATTTGTCTAGATTCACGTGTATCTATACACTAAAATGCGTCTAGATGTATCTAATTTTGGATGAAGGGAGTACAATTGGTTCCTTTTTTGGAGGTAAGGGACAAGAGACAAGTAATTATGTTTGTATAGGCTAACACAAAAACAATTACCTAAACTTAACTGAAAGATAAACCATGAGAAGAGATAAAAGTAGGATCAGATAAGTTGTTCCATAGACGGTTTCCTTTTTGTCTAGAAATGAAATGTACTCCAGTTGGTAGTAACCCAAGAGAGAAAAATCGGAAGATCAGCTGACTAAAGTTTTTCGTCATTTACGGCCAAAAAAATGCCCGAGATCCAACTCTTCTGTGTCAATCTTCTAACATATTTGCGGAAATATTGTGGAACATATCTATATAGTAGGATGATAAATGCAAGACTAAGAAAGGCTCACAACCAGCCTTCATGTAATTTAGTGCTGATGTATGATAGTTAAATTTTCTTAGACATACAAAATCCACATTGTAGATATTTAGGTCGTCCAAAACTTCATACTGCACCATTAATAAAATTCAAAGAAATGCAGACTGAAATAATCCAACAATCAATTGCATTTGAAAGGGTATTAATGAATGATAGCTGTGTGATTTTCGGAATTTTTGGAAAGTAATCATAATTGCATTTTATAGGGTATTGAAAGAATGAAAGGTGCATGATTTTGGTATTTTTGGGAAGTATGTTGATGGGTCAGAACAAAACTAATGCACAGCACCTTAATTGTTGCAAAAATGCTGAACCAATATCTAGTGCCTTGATGCGCTGTTGATCCACGGAAAAAGTTGCATATTTCTCTTCACAGACTGTAGTGCTTTATAGTTGAAACGAAAAGCGCAGAATATGATAAGTGCATATACAAAGTATCATTTAATTTGTGCCACCTCTATTGATTGCTTACGATTTTGTAAAGAAATTACTTTATAATATCATACAACATGAGTAGTCGAGACCATCAAAGGAACAGAACAAAGAATATCAGTAAGGGGTGGTATTTATCATGCTCAATTAGAAAAACAATATCAATAAGAATTTCGAAGAGCATACCTCACCTCAGTACCGGTAGGTGCAATTCCAATAAGCACGAGCAACTTCTCAGCCAGATTCACTTGGAGTTGATAATATGATCAATGGATCGTATTGATTAAAATGTGAAGAAGATCCTCCTCTATAGGTGCTTTTTTAGCAGTAACATCAAATGGAGGGGAGAATACCTCTGGAAGCTATATAAAATGTGCGTGTGAATGCACAATGCACAGTGATTTGGAGAAGGGGCATGCTGCAAAACCTGAACATCAGAAGATAGGTGCTTGTGAAGGATCCTAGTGTTCTGAACTCAAGGCTAGCTACTGCTTATTCACAAAGTATTCCAGCAATTTCTTCTGCTTGTATAAACAAGGCCGATATTTTCTTCCGGTACAAATGCAGAGCAAGAATACAAATAGATAGTAGTAATATCATTAAATATGAAGCTAGTAACTTGAAGACATGCATAGCACACTTTTTTTTGTATCATATCTTTAAAAGCTTTAAGTGACGGTTTGAGATATGCCTTTTCAAGCACATTGTTATACCAACCGTTGTAAACATCAGGAATATGTATCTTTTCAATCTTCCATCTTAATCTTCTATTCTTCTTAGCTCGGCCATTATTACAAGCATCATTTAGAACTAATCCTCCAGCATTGAGGTCCCAAATCAACAAATCCGCCATAAAAAATCTAATATCATGTCCATGAGACATCAATCTAAATTTTAATGGAGACTCATATGATAGCCTACCTTCTAGGATTGAGATTAAAAATCAGTAAATATGCAATCAGAGAACTAAACGACAGGTCCATCAGTACACCAATTGTTTTGACTTAGGTCTATTCAGATGTACACAAGTACGTAATCGATAAAGAAAAATAACAGAAATATTCTCCCTGGAGATTATGGCGCTGCTAGTAAAATAATCTATAAAATATACATTAACATTACAGATTGCAGATTACAAAAGAACTTTTAGAGGATAGATCGGGGATTGAGGTGGCCAAGCGGAATGGCCCGGGTAACGGTCTGTGTCCCCTATGTGGGACGTCGGAATCTTGTGCCCATATTATGTTCTATTGTTCGGCGGCTCGGGCACTGTGGGGCTTTGTCCGAGAGGCGTTGGGTCCAGCTTGACAGGCGCAGGAGCTCGGGGAGTTCCTGCAAGCCCAGACATACCGTGCCGGAGGGGGGCGCCGCCTCTTCTGGCTGGTATTTGCGGCTCTCGCCTGGACTCCGTGGAATATGCGTAACAAGATGGTGATTGAGAAGGTCTACCCCTCCCGCGTGACTGATCCTGTTTTGTCCTTTCTTGCTTTCCTCCAGCAGTGGGCTCCCCTGGTGCGCCAGCGTGTCAGACCGGTGTTTGACGACACTCTTAGGGCCCTGAGGGCGGCGGCGCTACCCCTCTCGGATCCGGCTTCGTCGTCCTCGTCGGTGGCTTGAGTAGCCTGCTCGCAGCAGCGCTATTCTTTTTTGTTTTGTCTTGGGCTTTCTTGTGCTGTGGCCCCAACGGATGTTGTACTTCTTTTTTTTTCTTTCGTTCTGGCTTCGGCCGTTGTGGTTGTTGTATGAACCTTGATGGTGGACGTTGCTTTATTTATAAAGCGGGGCGAAAGCCTATTTCAAAAAAGACCTTCAAGGGAGACCAAGAGCAACTTCGTGTAAAAAGTACAATCGTGATGGATCAAAGACCATGAAGGCCATTTAGAGGAATACCGTTGGATCCGGCAAGGTTTCTATGGACATAGATTGGTGACACGGTGAGGATCTGACGCCATATCCCCATCCACTTATCATGGAGTCCTTTCCTTGGTCGCAATCTAACACCGCAGCCAGGATTACTGCCATGAGGGTTGCCGCGTCGGAGGACAGAGGGGCGGGGGAAGGTTTGATGGCAGATCGAGCCTGGTAGAGGAGAGGGAGAGGCGTGAGCCCTACATGTCCCTCAGAAGTCGGAAGGCAGACGGGCGAGCGCTATCCGAATTACTCCGCGGTGGGCGTTGTCGCATCATGTACAAGTTTTTTTAAGGGTCCGCACCATGTACAAGTAGGTCATACGAGATGATGTTGGGCCTAGATCAGCTGTAGTAGGCCTTTTGAATGCCAGGATGGCCCGAATCATGAGATTGTGTCTAGATTGGTCTGCAGAGTAGCAGCCCAGTAACATTGGGCCGACCGGGACGGGCACAAGGACGCAAATAAAAACGATCAGAGACATACGGTGGAACAAGGAGGTAATCTGGGACGTTAAAGCATTAAATCAGACGGTTAAAAATGTCAAATCGCTGTGAGAAAGCCTAGCTAGGTGAGTTTTAATGTTTCTTAATATACGATGCAATCAATATATATCAAACAATTATATTATCATATACATCAAGCATACAATTCAATCATAAGTTAGGAAACCATTTTCCTATCTAGGTATGTAACAAGCACAAAAGATGAAAGATGTTGTGTTCTTTGTGATTATCAAAACAATACATTCCTAAATGCATTTCCTATAATTTAATGACTGGAAATATCCATGTACAATATATATTACTCAATACTAATTTTGCTTCTCTAAAAATTAATAGTCCGTGATGATGCATGGGCTAATGTCTAGATTCACTTGATTTCTAGAAGTTGGAGCGCAGGCCCGTCCACAAGCCCGTGCGATCTGTGCGACGCACAGGGCCCCCAAAATTTTGGGGCCCCGGAATCTTCGGCTCATCGACTAAACAGGCAGATAATCCGCAGGTCTGTAGATCTCCCATTGTTCAAACCGCACCGAGTTTGATGCTAGTCCATAGTCAGAGGTGAGATCGATCGACGGTTTAATTAGGGAATTGACCTGTAGATCGACTGGGGTCGAGCCATCGAAGGCGGTAAGCTTTGACTTTGACAAGGGGGGCCCTTCCAGTCCGTGGAGGTCGTTCGCTCATGGCAGGGATTTGATCAATCTACAGACTATAGGGATGGGAGGAGTCAAGGTTTGTCTTTTGATCCTTCCTTGTCTGCTTCTGTGGCCTTGTCGTTTACTATGTTGGAAATTCTTCCTTTTAGGATCCATGTCACCACGTGTTCTTGGCACCGTGGAGATGTAAGTAACATCATGCAAATAGTACGATGTACCAATATTTTTTTCGTTTTTGCCGACAAAGGCTATAAAAAATAAAAATGCATTGATCCATGAAATGAGTCCATTTAGCCATTGACTCCGAGCACCCGACCCTCTACTCCTTTCTCTCACCCATTCACAGCGTCGATTTCGAAGGCCAAAGTCATCACACAATTCCCCAATTCGCCACGAGGAATGAAATCACGCCATCAACAAACTTGGCATAAGCATTAGTTATATTTCTTAAGGATTTTTTTAAGGTCTAGGGCCTCATTGACATTTCGCATCAGAGCCTCGAATTTCTGGAGATGGCCCTGTTGGAGCGTTACACTCAAGCTGGTGTTGGAGGGATCAGAACAAGCATACAATGGAGGTTTTGCATCTTTCTCTACTTGCACTAACTCAGATGTCTTTCTAATGGCAGATCTTTCGTCATTCGTCTTCTTTTGAAGTAGCTCTTATTAAACATGAGGGTTTCCAACAATTGTATTCAACGATTAACACATGTATACCGTCTCTTTTTCGAGTCTTGCTTCGGTGTCCCTCCTCTCCACCCACCCACAACTGAAATTTGAAGGGATAAGTTTGTCCAAGGCAGTTTTTTTTGGCTCGGCAAAGTCCATATCCAAAACATATATACCCGCGTATTAGTATATGAGGTAGAGTAGGATATATTCTGCGTTTCCATGTGTCCAAACGATGCGGACGACATTGTTATATACACCCGAACTTTTCACCTCCCACGGACCTGTGTGTGAAAATATTGAATCTCTAATATTTCGGTATATTGATTTGATCCTTATAGGGAGTATATATATACGTACAAACTTGTAGGACAAGCCTATAACTTGTAATACAAGATGATCTTTAAAGTCCTAGTCTATTTCTAGTTGTGTACGTACACGTACTGTAACATCCCTCTTAGTCGGAGCGGGAGTGAAGCGGACGCTTGCGACTGGATTTGAAGTCTTGCGCTTTCGTCGTCTTCACCTCCTTGTCATCATCACCTGCATGGATATGATCATGGCTGGCACATAGGGGCGGTGATTGCGTCTCCTTCTAGTGCCTCTCTTCCCTCCCGCGGTCACAGCGGGAGTGGCATGGACGCAAGTAACGACGCGGACACTGTTGACTGAAGTTCTTGAGTTGTTGTACGTTGTTCTTGATGTCGATGTCAAGGTAGCCGATTGTGATGTAGCCGTGGTCGATGTAGGTGTGGTCGACGTCGTAGTCGTCGTAGTGGTGTGGCCTCCATTGCCGGAGGCGCAAAAAATTGCGCGTTTTGTTGTTGTTGTTGACAAAGCTGCAGTTGTGGACGTTTTGCACCTTGTAGAGGTACCGCCGGTGGCGTCTCTTGGACGCGGTCATAAGTGAGACCACCTATTTTGCCAGGACCGAAGGAACCCACCAAGCACACAAGGTTTTGCCAGAATCATATGCGCGATTGTAGGGGCGTCACAATTGTGATGCCGGTTTGTTGCGGTCGCCGAAGTGCGTGATGGCCAGCAGCGTTGTGCCTTGTACCTTGTCAGAGGGTGTCATAGTTGTATGTCCATCGTGTGGACGGGTACACTAGTGGAAACGAGGCCTTTGGTTGAGCCTGGAAATGGGCTTTAACACCGGTTCTTCTACGAACCGGTGTTAAAGGGGGGCCCGTACCAGCGTGGCCCGTGCAGCAAAAAGGAGCCCCCCTTTAACACCGGTTCGTGGCACGAACCGGTGTTAAAGGCCCCTACACCAGTGGCCGCAAGATTCCCTTTAACACCGGTTCGTGGCTTGAAACGGTGTTAAAGAAATTCTCTCAGACACACCCCACTCTTCCATTTTTCACTATCTCATTTTGGAGCCTAGCAAGAGGGTGTGAAGTGTGCTAGTTTGTGTTTTTTTCGTATGCACAAGAGGTGTTCGTGAAATGCCGAGAGCTCAAAATAAGTTTTCTCGTTGCTCTTTCCTTCTCGAGGAAGCAACTATCCTTTCATGTGTCATTGATGTACTATATATATAAATGGTCATATCCCTATTAATTTTTGATATATACTATATATTAATGCAGATGAACCGGCAATGGATGTACGGTGACCGCCACACTTCCGAGTACATTACAGGCCTCCAAAATTTCATCGTTGTGGCTAATGCAAAACATGGTCAGAATGGTTTTATGTGCTGTCCGTGTGTTCACTGTCAGAACAAGAAAGACTACTCAAATACCAGAACCATTCACGCCCACCTGCTTCGATCCGGTTTCATGCCCAACTATAATTGTTGGACCAAGCACGGAGAAAAAGGGGTTGTGATGGAAGACAACGAAGAAGAAGAGGATGATGACAACTATCATAATATGTATCCTAAATATGATGATACTGCAACGGGGGTAGATAATGAAGATCAAGAGGCAGCAGATGGGCCCGCTGATGACGATCTTGGTCGGGCCATTACTGATGCAAAGGAAGAATGTGAAACTGAAAAGGAGAAGGAGAAGCTGGAGCAGATGCTAAAGGATCACAAAACATTGTTGTACCCAACTTGCGAAGATGGCCATAAAAAGCTAGGTACCACACTAGATTTGCTACAATGGAAGGCAGAGAACGGTGTGACTGACAGCGCATTTTCAAAGTTGTTGATAAAAATGAAGAATCTTCTTCCAAGAAATAATGAGTTGCCCACAAGACATACCAAGCAAATAAGGTTATGCGCCCTCTAGGATTAGGCGTGCGGAAGATACATATGTCTGCATTAATGATTGCATCCTCTACGCGGTGAGAAGTACGAGAATTTGGATGCATGCCGGTATGCCTTTGCCGCTGCAGTATAAGATCAGACGAGACGATCCTGGCGATGTTGAGGGCGAGGCCCCTAGGAAGAACGTTCCTGTCAAGGTTATGTGGTATGCTCCTATAATACCACGGTTAAAACGTCTCTTTAGAAATAAAGAGCATGCCAAGTTGTTGCGATGGCACATTGAAGACCGTAAGAAAGACGCGATGTTGAGACACCCCGCTGATGGGTCACAGTGGAGAAAAGTCGAGCGAGAGTACCCGGACTTCGCACGTGACGCAAGGAACTTAAGGTTTGGTCTAAGTACAGATGGCATGAATCCTTTTGGTGAGTAAGCTGTCCACAGACACGGCTTGTGACTCTATGTATCTATAACCTTCCTCCTTGGTTGTGTATGAAGAGGAAGTTCATTATGATGCCAGTGCTCATCCAAGGCCCGAGGCAACCCGGCAACGACAATGATGTGTACCTAAGGCCATTAGTTGAAGAACTTTTATAGCTGTGGGTCAAACCAGGTGTACGTATATGGGATGAGCACAAAGGGGAGCCATTTGACCTACGAGCATTGCTTTTCGTAACCATCAATGATTGGCCTGCTCTTAGTAACATTTCAGGGCAGACAAACAAGGGATACAATGCATGCACACACTGTTTAGATGAGACTGAAAGTGCATGCACACACTGTAACCATCAATGTAAGAAGGTTGTGTACCTAGGGTATCGTCGATTTCTTCCGAACCTGCATCCAGTAAGAAAGAAAGGCAAGCATTTCAAACGTCTGGCAGAACCCCGAAGGAAGCCTGTCCTCCGTACCGGTGAGGAGGTATTTGGTATGGTCAAGGACCTAGAAGTAATCTTTGAAAAAGGTCCTGGCAGTCTATCTGTTCCGAATGACGATGCTGGACACGCGCCCATGTTAAAGAAGCAATCTATATTTTGGGACCTACCCTATTGGAAAGTCTTAGAGGTCCGCTCTTCAATCGACGTGATGCACGTGACGAAGAATGTTTGCGTGAACCTACTAGGCTTCCTAGGAGTGTATGGAAAGACAAAAGATACACCGGAAGCACGGCAGGACCAGCAACATCTGAAAGACCCTGATACGCCTATGCATCCTGAGAACGAGAAGGGTAAACGATGCAACTTAACTCCTGCCAGCTACGCTCTTACCAAAGCAGAGAAGGAAATCTTTTTTGAATGCCTGAGCAGTATCAAGGTCCCATCTGGCTTCTCGTCGAATATAAAGGGAATAATAAATATGGCAGAGAAAAAAATTCCAAAACCTGAATTCTCATGACTGCCACGTGATTATGACACAATTGCTTCTGATTGCATTGAGGGGGCTTCTACCTGAAAATGTTCGAGTACCCATTGTGAAGCTATGTGCATTCCTCAATGCAATATCTCAGAAGGTAATCGATCCAGAAAGCCTACCAGGGTTACAGACAGATGTGGCCCAATGTCTTGTCAGCTTTGAGTTGGTGTTCCCACCATCCTTCTTCAATATTATGACGGATCTCCTGGTTCACCTAGTAGAAGAGATTGCCATTCTCGGTCCTGTATTTCTACATAATATGTTCCCCTTTGATAGGTACATGGGAGTCTTAAAGAATATGTTCATAACCGTGCTAGGCCAGAAGGAAGCATCTCCAAGGGCTATGTAACAGAGGAGGTCATTGAGTTATGTGTTGATTTTATTCCTGACCTTAAGGCGATTGGTGTTTCAGAATCACGACATGAGGGGAGACTGCGTGGAAAAGGCACCCTAGGATGTAAAGCAATGATATGTAGGGACGGGCATTCTCTCAATCAATCACACTACACGGTTTTACAAAGATCTATATTGGTTACCCCGTATATCAATGAACACAAGAATTTAATACGCCTCAAACACCCAGGACAGTCTGATGAATGGATTATAAGTGAACACATGGCGAGTTTTGGCGGCTGGCTGCAAAGACTTCTCATGAATAACACCACTGTTGGGGATTAGTTGTACTTGTTGGCCAGGACACCATCTTCGACTGTATGTACTTTCCAAGGGTACGAGATAAATGGGAATACATTTTACACGATAGGCCAAGATAAAAAGAGCACCAACCAAAATAGTGGTGTCCGCTTCGATGTAGTAGAAGACAATGGGCAAAAGACCACGTATTATGGGTTCATAGAGGAGATATGGGAACTTGACTATGGACCTAATTTTAAGGTCCCCTTGTTTCGATGCAAATGGGTCAAGCTAACAGGAGGAGGGGTTGAGGTAGACAAGAAGTACGGAATGACAACAGTGGATCTCAACAATCTTATGAAGGTAGACAAGAACTTAGACGAACCATTCGTCTTAGCCAATGATGTGGCTCAGGTTTTCTATGTGAAGGACATGTCTACCAAACCAAAAAAAATAAAATAAACAAACAGATACATCACACGATGAGCCAAAGCATCACATAGTTCTTTCAGGGAAAAGAAACATCATGGGAGTGCAGGACAAGACAGACATGTCAGAAGATTATAATAAGTTTGATGAAATTCCGCCCTTCAGAGTGAAGACTGACCCAACCATACTGTTAAACGGTGTTGATACTCCATGGTTACGGCCGACGCGATCATAAGATTGACTATATGTATTAATTGAGCCATTTTTGGCACACATATGTATCTCAACATGGAAATTAATGTCATATTTCTTCTGTTAACAGTATATGTATTAAATGAGCCATTTTTCTTCCTTCTATTTCTTCCCTCCATTTTTCTTCCCGCCATTTTTTCCCGTCATTTTTCTTCCCGCCATTTTTATTCCCGCCATTTTTTCCCGCCAGTTCTTCACTATATATATATGTAGGGTTGGCCTCCATTGTCATTGCACATCTCTAGACTCATATATGCAACCTCATCACTCTTTCCCATGGCTTCCACCGTAGCACTAACCCCCAGGGAGGCGGAGGCGCTTTGCGCCTCGAACTACCCCTACCCGCCGGGCTACTGTGTCCCCGTCGGCTGGATGCTGAGCGCCGGAGGCGTGCCGGTTCCTCCTGTCCCTCTAGGTGTGGCGCGTCGGATGGCCATCATGAACCACTACTACTTCGAGCTCACGCCGGAGCAGCGGAGGAATCCCAGATGGCATCCCGACTATTTCCCTACTTGGGAAGCCTTCTTCGTCGATCGGCGTGAGAGGGCGCTCGCCAGGCACTAGGAGGACGGCCCACCTCCCCCGAACTTCAACGAGGCCGGCTGTCGGCTATGGTGGCGCGGTCGGACTCTCCAGAGCGTCATGGCCTATGACACTGCCGCCGACTCTAACCCCCGTTTGCGGTACCCTCAAGTCCAGCCCACGCGTACTCAGCCTTCAAGGTTCAATTACAACGACCCCGACGACGACAGCGATGATGATGGCGGGCGGTCTGACGACTACAGTGGCGAGTATTACAGGTGTAGGCAGGAGTATGACTGAATCACTTCAACATTCCGAAACAAGTTCGGCCGATTGTTACTTAATCTGGCCATGTATCTTAATTTTCAGTTCTTTTATGTATCTTAATTTTCAGTCATGCTTTATGTAACTTACTATTAGTTGCATTCTGTATTTTAATTCCAGTTCTATCTCCTTCACAAAATGACCTATCTCATTCGAGGTTTCTTGGCTTTCGGGTCAAATGACCAATGTTATGGCTAGAATCAAGGCATAGTTTGTGATAATATGGCCATATTGTGCATACATGTGCATCATGGCATGGCAAACAATGTTGCAAGAGGAAGTTTTCCTTTTTATCGCACCAAAAAGGCATTTTCCATTTTCCGAGCATAAAAAACGGACGGTTTTGTGAAGCAACCACCAAATGGCTAATTCAAAAAACCACCACCACATTTTACAAAAATACTAGACCACCTTATATGGACAATGTACCAACATGGGGGATGTGAAACCTTTCCGTCCACCTCTAGTGAAAAAGACAAATTACTGCTGAATCGGTAGGAAGTGGGTCAGATATGAACTACAGGTACATGATACGATGCTCATGATTTTTTACAAAAATCATTTTTAGGTTCACAATATGCTATTTTATCAAAAATCCAATGCAAGTTGAGCGAGGCTTGGCCCCGAGGTAAGAATCTTCAAGCCCGTTCTTCGACAAAGTTTGACGATAGTTTAAAACAGGGATAAAAATAAAAAAAGATCGAAACAGTGCGAAACCTTCGCGTGGTGTTATATTATGTGACATAGTTAGAACGAAAAATCTCAAACTTGGTATATTGATTATGTCTCAAAAAACCCTTCACAAAATGACCTATCTCATTCGAGGTTTCTTGGCTTTCGGGTCAAATGACCAATGTTATGGCTAGAATCAAGGCATAATTTGTGATAATATGGCCATATTGTGCATACATGTGCATCATGGCATGGCAAACAATGTTGCAAGAGGAAGTTTTCCTTTTTATCGTACCAAAAACGCATTTTCCATTTTTTCGAGCATAAAAAACGGACGGTTTTGTGAAGCAACCACAAAATGGCTAATTCAAAAAACCACCACCACATTTTACAAAAATACTACAACACCTTATATGGACAATGTACCAACAGGGGGATGTGAAACCTTTCCGTCCACCTCTGGTGAAAAAGACAAATTCCTGCTGAATCGGTAGGAAGTGGGTCAGATATGAACTACAGGTACATGATACGATGCTCATGATTTTTTTTAAATCATTTTTAAGTTTACAATATGCTATTTTATCAAAAATCCAATGCAAGTTGAGCGAGGCTTGGCCCCGAGCTAAGAATCTTCATGCCCGTTGTTCGACAAAGTTTGACGATAGTTTAAAACGGGGATAAAAATAAAAAAGATCGAAACAGTGCGAAACCTTCGCGTGGTGTTATATTATGTTACATAGTTAGAAGGAAAAATCTCAAACTTGGAATATTGATTATGTCTCAAAAAAACCTTCACAAAATGACCTATCTCATTCGAGGTTTTTTGGCTTTCGGGTCAAATGACCAATGTTATGGCTAGAATCAAGGCATAGTTTGTGATAATATGGCCATATTGTGCATACATGTTCATCATGGCATGGCAAACAATGTTGCAAGAGTAAGCTTTCCTTTTTATCGCACCAAAAAGGCATTTTTCATTTTCCGAGCATAAAAAACGGACGGTTTTGTGAAGCAACCACCAAATGGCTATTTCAAAAAAATACCAACACATTTTACAAAAATACTAGACTACCTTATATGGACAATGTACCAACAGGGGGATGTGAAACCTTTCCGTCCACCTCTGGTGAAAAAGACAAATTCTGTAGAATCGGTAGAAAGTGGGTCAGATATGAACTATAGGTACATGATACGATGCTCATGTTTTTTTTTTAAAATCATTTTTAGGTTCACAATATGCTATTTTATCAAAAATCTAATGCAAGTTGAGCGAGGCTTGGCCCCGAGCTAAGAATCTTCATGCCCGTTGTTCGACAAAGTTTGTGATAGTTTAAAACTGGGATAAAAAATAAAAAAAGATCGAAATAGTGCGAAACCTTCGCATGGTGTTATATTATGTGACATAGTTAGAAGGAAAAATTTCAAACTTGGTATATTGATTATGTCTCAAAAAAAACCTTCACAAAATGACCTATCTCATTCGAGGTTTCTTGGCTTTCGGGTCAAATGACCAATGTTATGGCTAGAATCAAGGCATAGTTTGTGATAATATGGCCATATTGTGCATACATGTGCATCATGGCATGGGAAACAATGTTGCAAGAGGAAGTTTTCCTTTTTATCGCACCAAAAAGGCATTTTCCATTTTCCGAGCATAAAAAACGGACGGTTTTGTGAAGCAACCACCAAATGGCTAATTCAAAAACCACCAACACATTTTACAAAATTACTATACCTTATATGGACAATGTACCAACAGGAGATCTGAAACCTTTCCGTCCACCTCTCGATGAAAAAGACAAATTCTGCGAATCGGCGGGAAGTGGGTCGAATATGAACTACAGGTACATGATACGATGCTCATGATTTTTTACAAAAATCATTTTTAGATTCACAATATGCTATTTTATCAAAAATCCAATGCAAGTTGAGCGAGGCTTGGCCCCGAGCTAAGAATCTTCATGCCCATTGTTCGACAAAGTTTGACGATAGTTTAAAACGGGGATAAAAAATAAAAAAAAGATAGAAACAGTGCGAAACCTTCGCGTGGTGTTATATTATGTGACATAGTTAGAAGGAAAAATCTCAAACTTGGTATATTGATTATGTGTCAAAAAACCTTCACAAAATGACCTATCTCATTCGAGGTTTCTTGGCTTTCGGGTCAAATGACCAATGTTATGGCTAGAATAAAGGCATAGTTTGTGATAATATGGCCATATTGTGCATACATGTGCATCATGGCATGGCAAACAATGTTGCAAGAGGAAGTTTTCCTTTTTATCGTACCAAAAACGCATTTTCCATTTTTTCGAGCATAAAAAACGGACGGTTTTGTGAAGCAACCACAAAATGGCTAATTCAAAAAACCACCACCACATTTTACAAAAATACTACAACACCTTATATGGACAATGTACCAACAGGGGGATGTGAAACCTTTCCGTCCACCTCTGGTGAAAAAGACAAATTCCTGCTGAATCGGTAGGAAGTGGGTCAGATATGAACTACAGGTACATGATACGATGCTCATGATTTTTTTTAAATCATTTTTAAGTTTACAATATGCTATTTTATCAAAAATCCAATGCAAGTTGAGCGAGGCTTGGCCCCGAGCTAAGAATCTTCATGCCCGTTGTTCGACAAAGTTTGACGATAGTTTAAAACGGGGATAAAAAATAAAAAAAGATCGAAACAGTGCGAAACCTTCGCGTGGTGTTATATTATGTTACATAGTTAGAAGGAAAAATCTCAAACTTGGAATATTGATTATGTCTCAAAAAAACCTTCACAAAATGACCTATCTCATTCGAGGTTTTTTGGCTTTCGGGTCAAATGACCAATGTTATGGCTAGAATCAAGGCATAGTTTGTGATAATATGGCCATATTGTGCATACATGTTCATCATGGCATGGCAAACAATGTTGCAAGAGTAAGCTTTCCTTTTTATCGCACCAAAAAGGCATTTTTCATTTTCCGAGCATAAAAAACGGACGGTTTTGTGAAGCAACCACCAAATGGCTATTTCAAAAAAACACCAACACATTTTACAAAAATACTAGACCACCTTATATGGACAATGTACCAACAGGGGGATGTGAAACCTTTCCGTCCACCTCTGGTGAAAAAGACAAATTCCTGCCGAATCGGTAGAAAGTGGGTCAGATATGAACTATAGGTACATGATACGATGCTCATGTTTTTTTTTTAAAATCATTTTTAGGTTCACAATATGCTATTTTATCAAAAATCTAATGCAAGTTGAGCGAGGCTTGGCCCCGAGCTAAGAATCTTCATGCCCGTTGTTCGACAAAGTTTGACGATAGTTTAAAACGGGGATAAAAAATAAAAAAAGATCGAAATAGTGCGAAACCTTCGCATGGTGTTATATTATGTGACATAGTTAGAAGGAAAAATTTCAAACTTGGTATATTGATTATGTCTCAAAAAAAACCTTCACAAAATGACCTATCTCATTCGAGGTTTCTTGGCTTTCGGGTCAAATGACCAATGTTATGGCTAGAATCAAGGCATAGTTTGTGATAATATGGCCATATTGTGCATACATGTGCATCATGGCATGGGAAACAATGTTGCAAGAGGAAGTTTTCCTTTTTATCGCACCAAAAAGGCATTTTCCATTTTCCGAGCATAAAAAACGGACGGTTTTGTGAAGCAACCACCAAATGGCTAATTCAAAAAACCACCAACACATTTTACAAAATTACTATACCACCTTATATGGACAATGTACCAACAGGGAGATCTGAAACCTTTCCGTCCACCTCTGATGAAAAAAGACAAATTCCTGCCGAATCGGCAGGAAGTGGGTCAGATATGAACTACAGGTACATGATACGATGCTCATGATTTTTTACAAAAATCATTTTTAGATTCACAATATGCTATTTTATCAAAAATCCAATGCAAGTTGAGCGAGGCTTGGCCCGAGCTAAGAATCTTCATGCCCATTGTTAAACAAAGTTTGACGATAGTTTAAAACGGGATAAAAATAAAAAAGATAGAAACAAGCGAAACCTTCATGGTGTTATATTATGTGACATAGTTAGAAGGAAAAATCTCAAACTTGGTATATTGATTATGTGTCAAAAAACCTTCACAAAATGACCTATCTCATTCGAGGTTTCTTGGCTTTCGGGTCAAATGACCAATGTTATGGCTAGAATAAAGGCATAGTTTGTGATAATATGGCCATATTGTGCATACATGTGCATCATGGCATGGCAAACAATGTTGCAAGAGGAAGTTTTCCTTTTTATCGTACCAAAAACGCATTTTCCATTTTTTCGAGCATAAAAAACGGACGGTTTTGTGAAGCAACCACAAAATGGCTAATTCAAAAAACCACCACCACATTTTACAAAAATACTACAACACCTTATATGGACAATGTACCAACAGGGGGATGTGAAACCTTTCCGTCCACCTCTGGTGAAAAGACAAATTCCTGCTGAATCGGTAGGAAGTGGGTCAGATATGAACTACAGGTACATGATACGATGCTCATGATTTTTTTTAAATCATTTTTAAGTTTACAATATGCTATTTTATCAAAAATCCAATGCAAGTTGAGCGAGGCTTGGCCCCGAGCTAAGAATCTTCATGCCCGTTGTTCGACAAAGTTTGACGATAGTTTAAAACGGGGATAAAAAATAAAAAAAGATCGAAACAGTGCGAAACCTTCGCGTGGTGTTATATTATGTTACATAGTTAGAAGGAAAAATCTCAAACTTGGAATATTGATTATGTCTCAAAAAAACCTTCACAAAATGACCTATCTCATTCGAGGTTTTTTGGCTTTCGGGTCAAATGACCAATGTTATGGCTAGAATCAAGGCATAGTTTGTGATAATATGGCCATATTGTGCATACATGTTCATCATGGCATGGCAAACAATGTTGCAAGAGTAAGCTTTCCTTTTTATCGCACCAAAAAGGCATTTTTCATTTTCCGAGCATAAAAAACGGACGGTTTTGTGAAGCAACCACCAAATGGCTATTTCAAAAAAACACCAACACATTTTACAAAAATACTAGACCACCTTATATGGACAATGTACCAACAGGGGGATGTGAAACCTTTCCGTCCACCTCTGGTGAAAAAGACAAATTCCTGCCGAATCGGTAGAAAGTGGGTCAGATATGAACTATAGGTACATGATACGATGCTCATGTTTTTTTTTAAAAATCATTTTTAGGTTCACAATATGCTATTTTATCAAAAATCTAATGCAAGTTGAGCGAGGCTTGGCCCCGAGCTAAGAATCTTCATGCGTTGTTCGACAAAGTTTGGCGATAGTTTAAAACGGGGATAAAAAATAAAAAAAGATCGAAATAGTGCGAAACCTTCGCATGGTGTTATATTATGTGACATAGTTAGAAGGAAAAATTTCAAACTTGGTATATTGATTATGTCTCAAAAAAAACCTTCACAAAATGACCTATCTCATTCGAGGTTTCTTGGCTTTCGGGTCAAATGACCAATGTTATGGCTAGAATCAAGGCATAGTTTGTGATAATATGGCCATATTGTGCATACATGTGCATCATGGCATGGGAAACAATGTTGCAAGAGGAAGTTTTCCTTTTTATCGCACCAAAAAGGCATTTTCCATTTTCCGAGCATAAAAAACGGACGGTTTTGTGAAGCAACCACCAAATGGCTAATTCAAAAAACCACCAACACATTTTACAAAATTACTATACCACCTTATATGGACAATGTACCAACAGGGAGATCTGAAACCTTTCCGTCCACCTCTGATGAAAAAAGACAAATTCCTGCCGAATCGGCAGGAAGTGGGTCAGATATGAACTACAGGTACATGATACGATGCTCATGATTTTTTACAAAAATCATTTTTAGATTCACAATATGCTATTTTATCAAAAATCCAATGCAAGTTGAGCGAGGCTTGGCCCCGAGCTAAGAATCTTCATGCCCATTGTTCGACAAAGTTTGACGATAGTTTAAAACGGGGATAAAAAATAAAAAAAAGATAGAAACAGTGCGAAACCTTCGCGTGGTGTTATATTATGTGACATAGTTAGAAGGAAAAATCTCAAACTTGGTATATTGATTATGTGTCAAAAAACCTTCACAAAATGACCTATCTCATTCGAGGTTTCTTGGCTTTCGGGTCAAATGACCAATGTTATGGCTAGAATAAAGGCATAGTTTGTGATAATATGGCCATATTGTGCATACATGTGCATGATGGTATGACAAACAATGTTGCAAGAGGAAGTTTTCCTTTTTATCGCACCAAAAAGGCATTTTCCATTTTCCGAGCATAAAAAACGGACGGTTTTGTGAAGCAACCACCAAATGGATAATTCAAAAAACCACCAACACATTTTACAAAAATACTAGACCACCTTATTTGGACAATGTACCAACAGGGGGATGTGAAACCTTTTCGTCCACCTCTGGTGAAAAAGACAAATTCCTGCCGAATCGGCAGGAAGTGGGTCAGATATGAACTACAGGTACATGATACGATGGTTCACAATATGCTATTTTATCAAAAATCCAATGCATGTTGAGCGAGGCTTTGTCAGATTCAAGTGTATACAAAAGATGCGGCATTTAAATATCCAATCAATTCAAAAATGTTAATACAAAATAAAATATGATTTTCTATAATAAAATAGGGTTAGATTCTTTTTAGATGCTTAATATTTCTTATGTTCAAAGTTTTAGGATTTGACAATTTATTTTTGTTTGAATTGAATAATCAAAATTTATATGTAAGTGTTTTAATCATTTTGAAAATTTTCATCTAAAGTAAATATAAAATGTTTTTACATGAATGGATAGATATTATTTTTCTGAAAATTATGATATATTATTCATATTTTTCTGAGTTGAAATAAATAAGATATGAATTTTCTAAATTCATATCCTATTTTTTGAATTATAAATGCCCCCACCCCTTTAATGCATGAAATAAATTCCCCCCTTTAACACCGGTTCCAGCCACGAACCAGTGTTAAAGGGGGGCGTATTTATTTCGTTTTGCACGTGCACCCCCCCTTTAACACCGGTTCATGGCTGGAACTGGTGTTAAAGGGGGGGGGCGCGAAACGAATCCCTCCTTTAACACCGGTTCATGGCTGGAACCGGTGTTAAAGGGGGGGGTATAAATGCGGGCGCGTTCCTCTTCCTCCCCCCAGCCAGATTGATCGAGCGCGCAGAGAGCTGAGCCGCGGCGGAGGAGCAGGGCAGAGCCGCCCGCCACCGCGACCTTCGTCATCCGCCGCCGTCACCGCCGCTCGCCACCGCGTCCGTGTCGTCCTCCACCTTGAAGCACGCGAGCCGGGACGACCTCCTCTGGCCAGAATCGAGCAAGAACCACCGTCGGCCGCCGCCGTTGTCACCATCGATTCATCACCGTCCGACATCGCCTTGCCTCCCCGTCACCACCGACGCGGTTGTGGTGAGCTTGCGGTCCCCCTCGACCTTCCCATCGTCTCCCTCCTCTTCGGTTGAGCCCCCCTAAATGCATCCGCCGCCGTTGTTTGTCGTCGCCGGCCATGCTCTGGTGGTCAATCCACAGCGACGCCGCCACTTTTTGGCTCCCCGCACTCGTCCGCTTCCGGCGCGCTACTCCTCGTCGCCCCGCGAGCCCTATATCAGGGATCGAACGATGATCTGCAAGGTTGCCATGGATGACGTCAGCATGATGTTATGCATGTGCAATATTCTTTTCCTTTTCTTTAAATGAATTCTGTAATTATTTTCTGTAAATAGAAAATCCCTGATAGGTGGGCCATACCTGTAAGAGTTTTAATATTTTCTATAAATATTTTCTGAAATTAATAAAAGTCTGAAATGTCCTCGCCCGGTGCCGCCACTCCCCGCCGACCCCGCTGGCCGACCCCGGTAGTGAATTAGTTAATTAGTAGTTTAGTGTTAGTATTAGTTTAGGGTTTATTTAGTTTAGGGTTATTAGTTTAGGGTTATTTATTTAGTTTAGGGTTATTTAGTTTAGGGTTATTTAGTGTATTTTATAGTTAGTATTAGTTTAGGGTTGTCACCTCACTGCTCTGCAAGCGCCACCGCTGGCCGTTGTCGTTAACGTCGTTCCGGTGACCCCTAGGTAGGCCGCATCACGCTGAGGCGAACCCGCTACCTCGCGCGCCCTAGGTCGCTCTCCAGCGCCGCCAGCCGCCGCTGTCTGGAGCATCCTCCGGTGAGCCACGGTCCCACGCGTCAGCCACCGTGGCTAGCCCCTCTCATATGCATCCGGGATTTCTCCGAATTAGGGTTTGGACCCCTCGGAACTCGTTTAAAATGATCAAGCATTTGTGTATTTATTTGTGTATTTTTGTATGAATAATATGTATATTTGTGTATGAATCCAAGTCCATTTGAATGTTTACTCTCTTACTCTAGATAATATTATGCCGTCGACCCTGACCTCCTCTGTCCTCGCCGAGCCCACGTCGTGCTGGTTCGAACGCACACCCCCACGCATCCCGGCCCCGCTCTCGCCCTAGCGCCGCCACCTCTGGTTGTCAATATAGCATTATAATAACCATGCTATGTTAATCAACTTTCATGACAAGTTAATTAGAAGAAGTAAATGTACCCTCTCATATGAATCGGGGGTTTCTCCGAATTAGGGTTTGGAATGACCAAGCATGTATTAGGGTTACATTTCAATACTTTTAACCTGTCATATCATCATCTTTGCTTGAGCATTACAATAGATGTATTACTGATATTTGTGTGATCGTATTATTGTTTTAGAAACTATGGATCCACTTAGTAGAAACCTTGAAGATGAAGAAATAATGGAGAACATGATCCACGAGGACACCTCACAATATCTGAACTTGGAGGGACATGATGACAGCTCAAGTAGTCATGGAGAAGATGATGACTCCGGTGAACGCACTTTAGTGATTACAAAGTCTGTCGAGGTATATGCATGGATTAAGCCTCTGCTGACTTGAACCGATTGATTTGTATATATGTAAATGTATTAATTAATGCTTCTTTCTTATTTTAGCCCTCTGGATCGACCAGCCAGCAACAATCTTCTTCTACGAAAAAGAGTAAGCGAGGCGCGAGCCATCGGTTGAAAGATCGTGCAAAGTTCACGATCGAAGCAGTCCGTGTTGATGGCAGGCCGATGGAGCCCAAGAAGGCCGCAGACAAATTTGTACGTCAGGCTGGAGTTCTTGTTAGGGACCAAATCCCAATCATAATTGAATATTGGAATAAGCCAAAGAAGGGCGACGGTACCTTTGTCGATGAAAGATCCAAAGAAACGCTTTGGAATTCGCTGTTGGTAAATTTCACCCTTCCGCCAGAGGAGGATGAAAACAAACCGGTTATAAAGGAAAATGTCAAAGAGTGGACTCTAAAGAAGATGGCTGACGCTTTCCGCAACTGGAAGACAAAATTGAACAAATTTTTCAAAGCTCGCGAGACTCTAGATTTCGAAGACGCATATTATACGAAGATAAGACCTCACTGGCCCGAATTTGTGACATATAAGGAAGGTGCTATAGCTAAAAAGAGGTCAGAAACCAATACGCTAAATGCCCAGAAGAAGGAATATCACCAGAGGACGGGGTCAAGTGGCTACATATCTCATAGGCCTAAGTGGGAGGAAGCTGAGAAGGCCCTGCGCGCTAGAGGGATCACACCCTAGACAGATGGGTGGGACCTACATGCAAAGATTTGGTTCTACGGAATCGGGGCAAGGTTGGACCCAGAAACAAGATTGTGTATCTTCCCAACCCTCCTTGCCAAACCCGTCACTAAACTCATCACGGCATACGAGGAAACAGCCGCCAGGACCTTCCATCCCGACAGAGAGAATGACCAGCTCACACGCGTCATCGATAAAAAAGAACACCCTGGACATGCACGAGGCACAGGGGGTATGACGTGGAATGATGGGTTTGCCGAGTGGGGCGACTCTTATAGATGGCGTGGCAGAAAAGAAAAAGAGCGTATAGAGCGGATGACACAGATAGAACATGCACTTGTGGCGCTGCAGGCGCAAGTGAATGCACAAAAGAGCCATCAAGCTACCGGCCCATCTCAGCGGCATGAAGAGCCTACATTGGAAGCTTTCGGCGGCCCAGACTCTGCGCCGAAAAGCAGCTTTGCTTCCACGGAGAACGTGCAGCCCACGCTTGAAATGGCGGGTCCTTGATACCCCGTGGATGAGATCACGGAGAGCGAACACGCTGAGCTGCATGTGAGATTAATGGGCTTATCCATTAAGGTGGCTGTCGGCTATGCCTTACCTCCTGTAGCTGGTGGAACTTACCACTGCCGATCGATTCCAGATGGCTATGCTATTGTCGGGGTGGATGAGGTTGTGAAGGAATATGAGGAAGCACAGCTTGACCATGCTACAGGTGAAGGGAAAACTCAACTCAAATTTGCAGTGAAAACAACCATTCTTTGGAAGAAGGAACACATCGTGCTTCCAAATTGGAGGCCACTGGCACCCCCGCCGTCTCCGCAGCGTCAGCAGTCTGAGCCGCTTCAGCCATCTCCTGCGCGGCAGCCATCTCCGGCGCTTCCGCCATCTCCTGTGCGGCAGCCATCTCCGGCGCACCAGCCATCTCCGGCGCGCCAGCCATCTCCTGCCCGTCAGCCATCTCCGGTGCTTCAGCCATATCCTCAGCGTAAGCGGAAGAGCACTGCCACGAAGAGCATCACTAGCACTGCCACAAAGAAATCCGCAGGAAACCGTACGCCAAAGAGTTCAAAAAACTACGTCCCGCAGCCTTCCGCCAAGCCATTGCCGGTTTTACCGTGGAATCGCAGCAACGAGGAGACCAATAGGATCTCAGAAGAAGAGGACAAGAAATTCTTTGCACCTAGACAGGCCGAGCCAAAGGAGAAAATAGATCCGCGGTGGTGGAGAAGTTTTACAAAAATCTTTTGAAACCTGAAACCCCACTTGTGCCGGACTACGAGCGCCAGATTTTGAAGGGGGGTGCAAGGCACTGTAGGGAGACTGAAAGTAGCAGTCGTGCGGCACCCCAGAAAATAGTTCCCATGCTCGAAGAGCAGGAAAACCAATCATGCGCCCCGCTCCAAGTGTTCGACACACGGGACGCTCCTCCCGTAAATGATTACGAGACAGAGCTACAAAGAAAGGCCAATGAGATGGGGATGACTTATATTGCATCCTTGAACATCATGGGAGACAACTTGCCCAAAGGCGATGCCAACCCCATACAGCCATGGAAGTATGGGAAGAATCTCGTCAAGAAAGAGGAGCTCAAGAATCTACCAACAAAGATGCGAAGATTGCACAAGTGGTACCTTGATTTCTGCAAGACGAGAAAAGAAGAATGGATCACGGCGCATATAAGAGATCAGATTTTCTTGTGCGGAGACGACGCGATCACCTTCAACATTCAAGACTTGCATTTTCTATTCAATCAGAAGGAACTCGACAAAGCTGCCATCAGCATTTATTGTGTGCAAGTACTATTTCTTTAATTTCTATCTCATCCCATTCAATTCATTAATTGCATGTATATATATATATATATATGCTCACCATATATTTATATATATACTATTATGCAGGAAAAAGGTTATGGAATGCATGAAAGGAGGCCCTTTTGACATTGGGTTCGTTGACCCAAATAGAGTTCATGAACAAGTGGTAAGAGACAAACCCGGGCAAACAGAAGATTTATTGCTAAGGTCTTTACTGAGACAACAAACCAAAAGGGAAATACTATTGCCTTACAACTTCTCGTGAGTACTGTTACCCTCTTTTGTACACATTCTGTTTCGGCTTACTCGATGTTAAGTTTAACTGATGAGGAGTTATGCGTGCGTAGGTTCCACTTTATTCTGCTAGTCATTCAACCTGACTCAGGAAAAGTCCTTGTCATGGACTCGTTACAAAAAGAAAAAGAGCTATGGGCAGACTTTAGAGAGATGCTCCAGAGGTAATTTCAATCATATTATCGCACTAGATCGGCAACTTTCGTGACAACAAGTAATTAATTACTCCTTTATCCATTTTCTTTGCCGGACAGGGTTTGGAAAAGGTTCACGGGCAGGGCCGTGGATGAATGGTCAGAAGAACTAAAATTTGTAGACCAAAATTTAAGTAATACTAGCTAGCTAGGTCTGCGTATCTCTTTGATTCTGCTTCCAATTCCATTATATCATACTTTATTGATTATTATTTTGATTGAACTCTCTATTCTCGTAAAGTGCGCGCATCAGGGACACGGCAATTACTTATGTGGGTACTATGTTTGCGAGTTCATTCGCAACACGATATGTGCGACGAGCCAAGCCGCACTAGAACAACTTAGAGTAAGTAAACAAAGTACACAACATTATTTTATTACCATCAATTGTGTTGAGTTTTATTCTTATATATATATATATTGACCCTATTCTTCATATATATTCAGATCGAATGGATGCGGGACCAACTCCTACCATTTGACCGCATAAGCCATTCAAGAGGAATTGGCGGGGGTCATACTTGATGAGGTCGTCACGCCTGGCGGAGAACTCTTTAGATATCCACCAAAATGAACATGGACGGAGATGTTATATTGTATATATGCATGCTTGAACGGAGAATACCACAATGACGATGTTTGTGTATAATAATAGTTGTTTAATTATGCATGTACTCGTATATACCGAAGATGTATGTGTATACCTCTCCCGATCGATTCCCCCTCCCCCCTCCCCGTCCCCGTCGCGCCGCGCCACAGAAATACGCCCAGAACGAGGCGGCGGTAGAACTCTGCCGCAGCAGATATTTATTTCGTTTTCCTGCCGCGTCAGAGAACCTTTAACACCGATTCGTGTTACGAACCGGTGTTAAAGTGGGGGGGGGGGGGGGTGAGCGCTGTGGCAGCCCCACGTGCGCCACCCTTTAACAGCGGTTCGTATAAGAACCGCTGTTAAAGGGGGGGCCTCTAACACCGAACCGTCAACAGCGGTTCTGGAACCGCTATTAGAGGCCTCTACGAACCGGTGTTAGAGGCCTCGTTTCCACTAGTGGTATAGCGGCGACAGCGGTGTGTCGACGAAGATGTTTATAAAGACCACGTTGATGTAGACCTTGGCGATGATGTATCGACGATGAAGCAGTAGACATGTCGGCGATGATCGTCGCTCGAAGACGTCCCTTGTGGCGGCGATGATGTCGAAGCCTTGATGTCGGAGAAGTCGGCGTAGTAGTGTTCCACACCGGCATGGTGTGTGGATGATGTCGATGTCGCTTCTCCATAGATGTGCTTGACGAAGATCTTGGCTTGTAGCCTAGTGTAGTCGTACATCTTGTAGATGTTCGGATCGATGTAATCCGGCTTGATGCAGTGTAGATCTATACAGCTTGATGCAGACGGCGTGTTGGTGCGTGAAAGGTCGATGGAGATCTTGGTCTAGAGGTGATCGCATCCGTGCACGTACCCCGGAGTCGATGGCCCTTCAGGTATACGGTTCTGTCAGCCAGCTTGATGAAGCCCCGCGCGTAGCCGGTGGAGATGTATTCGGCGTAGTGATTTGGTGATGCATGGCACCCTTGTGCGCTGCATGTTGAAGTAGATGCGCCGCTGCCGCAGTTGCGAAGGCCCACGCGTCAGTATGCTGTTGTGGAAGACGTGCACAGCATTCCGGAACTTCGCCAGCGCCACGGTAGATGATTACTTCTAAATTCTGTATTGATCTGCACTGAATGGGGATCGTGGATTTAAGGATTTATTCTGTAGTTAATTGGATCTAATCTATGAAATTGGGAAATTGAAAATTTTGGATCTAATCTAATCTAAAGAACTGATCAGATCTTTGATCTAGACCGGACGCCGCGCCCCCGAGGAGTAATCTCCTCGGGGCGACGCATTGTGGAAGTGGTGGAAAATATTGAATCTCTAATATTTCGGTACATTGATTTGACCCGCATGGAGAGTATATATATATACGTACAAACTTGTAGGACAAGAAGCCTATAACTTGTAATACAAGATAATCTCTAAAGTCCTAGTATATCTCTAATTGTGTACGTACACGTGCTCTAACACTGTGCACACATGTACCGTCTGTGTACGTCCAAGCTGGTCGTACGGTCTTCAAGTGGGTTTGTACGGGCTTTGCACCGAAAAAATACCGTGCAATCCAAGATGTATATGCGTTTATGTTTGGGAGAGGGGACACCAAAGCAAAAGTGTACTTTTTCATCACCTCTTCTTCATCTCCGACATCTTTATCCAGAACGGCGATTCTACCGTGTACGGTATATAACGTGCACGGCCCCACCCCTTCTCTGTTTTGTTGATTTTGTGCCAGACTAATCGCTTCTCTTCCATATTATTGTATAATTTAAAACGTTTATAGATTTTGAACCATAAGTCTAATTTAAAAACCGTTGTACTCCTGACATTCTAATAAAGAGATCTTCAAAACAAGACTAATATTAAATATATTCCAATAATATTTGTAAATTGACTTTTAAAACTTGATGAAATAATAAAAAACTGTACAAAATATGGTTTTTTTTATTGTTAAAACAGACTGTTTCTTTGTGTTTCAAAGTTTGTCCATCATAGTTAAAAAATAATTGCCAAATTCCTTGGTGTTCAAACAAAAATATATAGTAAGGAAAAAAAGAAAAAAAGAAAACAGTCTTTCATTCAGAATCATGACATTTTATTGTGTTTCAAAATTTAAGTTTTCAATTTTATTAATTTTAGGCTTATTTAAAATATTTAATCGACATAAATATACAGGTTCAAACAGATTTTTTATTTGATAATTATTGCAAATTTTGTGACTATTTTAAATCTTGGTGAAGAGTTAAATGAGTGGGAAAAGTGTCATGGACTAGAGCTAGCTCTGGTACTATGTGCATGCAAAGATTCTTTTTTTCTTCAAATCTCAAAGCAAATAAAGCTAATGAACGTTTTATACATGCACGCTATATCCAGTGCACGCTAGAGTTGCATTTTCCCATCTTTATCGTGCTCGAGCACCTTCATGCTATTGATATACCTTTATTTTGAGAATGGGAATAAAGCGCGACTGCTTGACGGCCAACGCAGCAAACCATGTTCAAGTGACGTTGCATGTTCGTCACCATGGCGCTCGCATGGCTGCGTGGCCGATCAGACCGACGGCGTGGCGCTGGTGGCGCCGCTAGGACCAGCCGACGTTCGGGCGTTAAATTCTCCGTCATTTTGGAGGCCACCAGCTCGAGTTGGATAGCTCCAAACGGGGAGAAATATAGGAGAGGATACACTGTCATTTTTATGAAGGATCATGGCACGTCGGACCAAACCCGTCGGCCTAACGACAGTGATTCGGATCGGAAAATGTATCCACTAAAACTGAGAGAGTAGCAAAAGTGAAGAGTTGCACCAGCAAGTGGCAAAAGTACATAATAACTGAGTGAACTCCGAGGCTGACGGAGAGGCCGATCGAGATGATAGGATGGGGGGACTTGTACAAGGTGGTGTCCGGCATGGCGCCGCTCTACTTCGCCCTGGTCCTCGGCTACTGCTCCGTGCGGTGGTGGAGGCTCTTCACCCGGGACCAGTGCGACGCCATCAACCGCCTCGTCATCTACTTCGCGCTCCCCTTCTTCGCCTTCGACTTCAACGCCCACGCCGGCACCTTCGCCGCCAGCTACCGCGTCCTGGCCGCCGACGCCGTCGCCAAGCTCCTCGTCGTCCTCGCCCTCGCCGCCTGGGCCGCCGCGTCCAGCCGCAAGGCGGCGCGCGCGTCCTACTCCTGGTGCATCACGGGATTCTCGCTCGCCACGCTCAGCAACGGGCTCCTCGTGGGCGCGCCGCTCATGGACGCCATGTACGGCAAGTGGGCGCGCGACATCGTCGTGCAGCTCTCCGTGGTGCAGGCCGTCGTGTGGCTCCCGGTCCTGCTGGTGGTCTTCGAGGCCAGGCAGGCGTGGATGGAGGTGACTGCGCCGGCGCCCACGACGGCGCTCGAGGAAGGCCTTCATCAGCACGACGTCGAGCGGCCAGGAGCAGCAGCAGCAGGAGGCGGAGGCGGCCGGAAGAAGACAGGAGGGTGCGCGTTCTGGGCGCCGCTGCTGCGCAACGTTGGGCTCAAGGTCGTCGGGAACCCCAACGTCTACGCCAGCCTCCTCGGCGTTCTCTGGTCTACCGTGGCAAACAGGTGATTCGCGAACGCAATAATGCACTTGCAGAGAAAATTAAGAGTAAGCACCAGCTAGTTACTCCTTTGACTGATTGCTTCTTTCGTTTTATATAGGTGGCACCTGGAGATACCAACCATCATAGATGGATCCATTGAGATCATGTCAAAGACTGGCCTGGGGATCGGCATGTTTAACATGGGTACGTAACGTAACAATGAAGGTGTTTTGGGTTGGAGTAGGTAGCCACGTCTTAATTACTCCCTCCGTTTTAAAATATAATCTCAGATACATTTTTTTCGCAAATCTAAAACATCTTATATTTTGAAACGGTATCTAAGATTATATTTCGAAACGGAGGGAGTACCACAACTTGTCTTGCTACGTTATGCTAGTGTTTGGTTGGTTACAATTTGCAGTACTTCCTCAGCCACATATAGAAAATTTTCTTTAGCTAGACATGGCACGCTTGTGGCACCACATATCTGTGGCAAGTTGTTTTCTTTTCTACTTGGCTAAATAAAGTTCCAAGTCACAAGACAACCAGCTGTCACTTGAACTCTTGTTTATAACAAAACATGATACTAACTAGTAATAAATTTCTCGCAGAATACACACATGTTCTTGCTTCACAAAAATATTACTACCACATTCAGCTACGATTCAATTCAAGAATATTTCACCGCGTCTATCCTACACAGATCTTAAGCATATTAGTGAATTCTGTAAAATAAATTCTATCTATTTTTCTAAATTATGTCAAATTATGCCGAAGAGGTGCAACTAACCGCATCGCTCGTGGGTTGCATGTCCTATATGCTCCTAACAAATATGTACGGCGTATTAGGTTTCATAAAAAAATATCGTTACCAAGTATTATTTTGTCAATATAAGATTCATATGATATCAAATCGATATCGCCATATTTGTTTCCTCAGTGATATAATACTGAATTTGTATCATATAAACTATATACTAATTGAGTAATTTGTTATCAATCTTTTTCCCTAACGAAACCTTATACACTTACATATGAGAACGGAGGGAGTTACATGTGTATGACTAATTGATGAATGCCATATGGCGGTTCTGTTACAGGATTGTTCATAGGACTTCAAGATAAAATCATCATGACCGGGCCAGGATTGACAACATTGGGCATGGTGTTGAGGTTTGTTGCGGCGCCGGCAACCACCGTGGTCGGAGCCCTACTTATAGGACTCCGCGGTGACGTTCTACGTGTTGCCATTATACAGGTGCTCCTTCTTGCTGCAACTTAATTAACAGAACATAATATTCTACTAGTAGCTAACCAAACCATCGTGTTCATGTTGATAGGCTGCACTGCCTCAATCCGTGGGAACATTCTTCTTCGCGCGGGAGTACGACCTGCACGCTGATGTACTCAGCACTGCGTAAGTAAATGTCGATCTATGTGACATCATTTTTTACGGGGGTTTGGTTGGACGTAACCAGAAATAACTATTTGCATTTTGTTTTGCAGCGTGATAGCCGGCACATTGGTTTCGCTCCCTGTGATAACCGGATATTATGTTGTTTTAGGTTTCATATGATAGCATCCATCTTTTAATTTTGATATAATTAGGTTGTACTCAATGTCCATCCTTTTGTGTACTCGAACAAGAATTCCTAGGGACACTGCTTGTCTCTTCCTTTTTGTTCACGGGGACAGCTCGTCTCTTCCAAGTTCCAACTCTGTGTGTGTATCAACCGAGATATGGGAACTTTTATCAATTCAACTCCTCACGTGCTCACGGGCTTACAACCAACAGCGCTGAAGACTAAATTAAGAACAGTTTTAAAACAATATGAAACGTAGAGTAGTCTTGTTGCATAGTTCTTACGATATGAAAATGATTTATCAAGGATAAAGAGAGTATCCAAATCAAATTTTATATGAGACATTCATACACACTAGTAGAAAACGGACCTTTGGTTCAGAGCATTAGTCCCGGTTCTGGTACAAACCGGGACTAATGCCCTGGTCCCAACGGCTAGAAACGGCCGCAGGGCCCAGAAGACATTAGTCCCGGTTCGTATGGGAACTTTAGTCCCGGTTCGTTTAACAAACCGGTGCTAAAGGGTCTGACGCTGGAAAAGAGTAGATGCGTGGACTTTTAGCCCCGGTTTGTTTCGCAAACCGGGACTAATGTCCTCGACTATATCTTCTTTCCTTTCCCAGCCCGAGCCATTTCAAGCTCACACAATCATCCCTCTCAAATTTCTCCCCTCAAGCTCGAGTTCTTCCCCATTTTTCTCAAGATTTGTGAAGATTTTTTGGCTCCACATCTATCAAGGGTCCTAAGAGGTTAGTAACTTCATCATTTCATCTCTCATTGCTTGTTTTAGCTCATTTCATGCTCTAGAAATGGATAGATTTTGTGCGGATTCTATCTCTATATATCTGGTTAATTTGGCACATATAGTTCTCAAAATTCATTTGATTCATCGAAGCACATAGATACATGAGTTCATCCTATCTATATATCTTGGTTTGACACATTGTCTTGAAATCCAGACGGTTCACAGTGCATATCATGTCACCGTCGAGCAACAAAATATTCTTCTTTCTTCTACCTGTCGTCACAAAATCCATTGAAACAAAAATAAGTACCAAAACTATGAAGGCACACATATATATAGTGGCGCCCTAGCATTTTAGTTAATCATCGGCCAGTTAAGCAAGAAAGAACAAAAACATGAACACGCCAAGGAGCTACCAAATTAAATTAGGGAGTGCCTCTATGGCGAGCTCCTCGAAGATGTCTGAGGACGAGGCATCCTAAGACATCTTCGAAGCTCGCCATAGTGGTGTCCTGCTCGCACACCATCTTTTAGTTCATATCTTTTCTAGCTAAATCAATATGCTGGTGGAGCTAACTAATTTCACATATTAGAGGTGCTCCTCGAAGATGTCTGAGGACGAGGTCCTAAGACATCTTCGAGAAGCTCCGCCGTAGTGGTGTCCCTGGTCTCGCACACGATCTTCCTTGCAGTTGATAGTTCACAAGGAAGCCTATTTATAGATTAAGCAGCACAACATAGTGTCGACACTCACGACATAATGTCGACACTCACCCCTGGCATAATGTCGCCACCCACTGAAACGGTGTCGCCACTCACTGGCATAGTGTCCATTCACGACATATAGTGTCGTCACCCACTTTTAGTCCCGATTGGAGTGTCCTTTACTCTCGATTGGAGACACCATTCGGGACTAAACGGGCTCATGTCGGCCCCAGCCTGCCGCAACCCCTTTAGTCCCGGTTGGTGTGTCCAATCGGGACTAAAGATGTAGTAGAAAGTTTTTAAATCAGTGCTTGTTTGATGTATACGATGTGTTCTTTTATTTTTAGACTAGTACTACTCTTAGCATCGTGATTTTGTTTGATGAACTTATAAAATGCAGATGAGACGGCAATGGATGTACGCTGACCGAATCTCTGATGAGTTCATTAAAGGCGTGCGTTCTTTTCTCGTTGTGGCAGAGGCAAACAAGTAGAATGGTTTTATGTGTTGTCCATGTGGTGAGTATCGGAATCAGAAGGAATACTCTTCCTCAAGAGTCCTTCATGGCCATTTGTTTCGGTCTGGTTTCATGTCTGGCTATAATTGTTGGACCAAGCACGAAGAAAGAGGGGTTATGATGGAAGACAATGAAGATGAAGAAAATGATGACAGTTATCCTATGTCCCCTGAATACGGTGGTGCATCATATGAGCCAGATGATGATCTTGGTCGGGCCATTGCTGATGCAAAGGGAGAATGTGGTAGCGAAAGGGAGAGGTTGAAATTTGAGCAGATGTTAGAGGATCACAACAAATTTTTGTACCCGAATTGCGAAGATGGCCACAAAAAGCTAGGCAGCACACTGGAATTGATGTAATGGAAGGCAGAGGTCGGTGTGCCTGACAAGAGATTTGAAAAGTTGTTGAAGATAATGAAGAAGCTGCTTCCAAAGGATAACGAACTGCCCGCTAGTACTTACGAAGCAAAGAAGGTTGTCTGCCCTCTAGGATTAGAGGTACAGAAGATACATGCATGCATTAATGACTGCATCCTCTACCGCGGTGAGCAGTACGAGAATTTGGATGCATGCCCGGTATGCACTGCATTGCGGTATAAGATCCGACGAGATGACCCTGGTGATGTTGAAGGGGAGCACCCGAGGAAGAGGGTTCCCGCCAAGGTGATGTGGTATGCTCCTATAATACCACGGCTGAAACATTTGTTCAGAAACGAAGAGCATGCCAAATTGTTGCGATGGCACAAAGAAGACCGTAAGAAAGACGAGATGTTGAGACACCCCGCTGATGGGTCGCAGTGGAGAAAAATTGAGATAAAGTACCCGGACTTTGCAGGTGACGCGAGAAACTTATGGTTTGGTCTAAGTACGGATGTCATGAATCCCTTTGGGGAGCAGAGCTGTAGTCATAGCACATGGCCTATGAGTTTGTGTATCTATAACCTTCCTCCTTGGTTGTGCATGAAGCGGAAGTTCATTATGATGCCAGTGCTCATCCAAGGCCCGAAGCAACCCGGCAACGACATTGATGTATACCTAAGGCCATTAGTTGAAGAACTTTTATAGCTGTGGCACGTATAAGGTGTACGTGTCTGGGATGAGCACAAACGTGAGGAATTTAACCTACGAGCATTGTTGTTCGTAACCATAAATGATTGGCCTGCTCTTAGTAACATTTCAGGACAGAAAAACAAGGGATACAATGCATGCACACACTATTTAGATGACACTGAAAGTATTTATTTGGATAAGTGCAAGAAGAATGTGTACCTAGGGAATCGTCGATTTATTCCGCCCACGCATTCCCTAAGAAGGAAAGGCAAGCATTTTAATGGTGAAGCAGATCACTGGAGTAAGCCTGTCCGTCGTACTGGTGATGTTGTATTTGATATGGTGAAGGATTTAAAAGTATTTGATATGGTGAAGGATTTAAAAGTCCGTTCCGAAGGACGCTGGCGGACACGCACCCATGTGGAAGAAGAAATCTATATTTTAGGAGCTACCCTATTGGAAAGTCTTAGAGCTCCGCTCTGCAATCGACGTGATGCACCTGACAAAGAACGTTTGCGTGATACTGCTAGGCTTCTTGGGCGTGTATGGAAAGAATAAAGACACACCAGAAGCCCGGCAGGACTAACACCGTATGAAAGACCGAGAAGGCAGGCATCCAGAGCTGTTTCAAGGTAATGCCAGCTACGCTCTTACCAAGGAAGAGAAGGAAATATTTTTTGAATGCCTGAGTAGTATCAAGGTCCCTTCTAGCTTCTCGTCCAATATAAAGGGAATAATAAATATGGTAGAGAAAAAATTCCAGAACCTGAAGTCTCATGACTGCCACGTGCTTACGACGCGGTTGCTTCCGGTTGCTTTGAGGGGGCTTCTGCCGGAAAATGTTAGAGTACCCATTGTGAAGCTATGTTCGTTCCTCAATGCAATTTCTCAGAAGGTAATCGATCCAGAAAGTCTACCACGGTTACAGAAAGATGTGGTCCAGTGTCTTATCAGCTTTGAGTTGGTGTTCCCACCATCCTTCTTCAACATAATGACGCACCTTCTAGTTCACCTAGTCGAAGATATTACCATTCTCGGTTCTGTATTTCTACACAATATGTTCCCCTTTGAGAGATTTATGGGAGTCTTAAAGAAATATGGCCATAACCATGCGAGGCTAGAAGGAAGCATCTCCAAGGGCTATGGAACAGAGGAGGTCATTGAGTTTTGTGTTGACTTTATTCCTGACCTTAAGCCGATCGGTGTACCTGAATCACGACATGAAGAGAGACTTAGTGGAAAAGGCACGCTAGGAAAGAAAGAAAAGATAAGCAAAGATATGTATGGACGGACATTCTTTCACTAAAGCACACTATTCAATTCTGCAAAGTTCCACCTTGGTGGCTCCGTATATCGAGGTATACAAGAATATTGTACGCTCGAACTACCGGCAAATCGACAAAGTTGATTAGAGATGAACACATGAAGACTTTTGGCGGTTGGTTACAGACACATCTCATGAATAACACCACTGTTGGAGATCAGTTGTACTTGTTGGACAGGTCTCCATCTTCAACTATATTTACTTTCCAAGGGTACGAGATCAATGGGAATATATTTTACACGCACGCCAAAGATAAAAAGAGAACCAACCAAAACAGTGGTGTCCGATTTGATGCAACGGACGAGAATGGGAAAAAGGACACATATTATGGTTACATAGAGGACATATGGGAACTTGACCATGGTCCTAATTTCAAGGTCCCATTGTTTCGGTGCAAATGGGTCAAGATGATAGGAGGTGGGGTAACGGTAGACCAGCTGTACGGAATGACAACAGTGGATCTCAATAATCTTGCGTACGGAGAAGAAACATTCGTCCTTGCCAATGATATGGCTCAAGTTTTCTATGTGAAGGCCATGTCTACTAGACCGAGAAAAAGGAAAGATAAGCAAAAGAATATAATATCATACGATGAGCCAAAGCGCCACATAGTTCTTTCAGGAAAAAGAAACATGGTGAGAGTTGAGGATAGGACAGACATGTCAGAAGATTATGACAAATTTCATGAAATTCCGCCATTCAAAGTGAAAACTGACCCAAGCATATTGCTAAATAAGGAAGATGCTCCATGGTTACGGACAAGAAGAGAACCAAAACACTAGATGTGGATGTTGGTGATGTAATGTATTAAACCTTTTGTGAATTAATCCTATTTTTATCGTCATCGTCATTTATTAATATTAAAAACTGGGACAAACCGAGACAAAAAGGAATTTCTGAGATTGCTGTAGGAGGTACCAAAACACTAGACTAGGTAACACTTAGACATTTATTAATATTAAAAACCGGGACAAACCGGGACTAGCTAACACTGAGGACTAAAGCCACCCCTTTAGTCATAATCATGCCTAGTCCTATAGTACGCAGCTTCAGGGTCTTCTTCGTCATCGTCATCATCATCGTCATCGTCACCTGCCACTCCAGAGATCCTCAGCCCAGCCATGGCATATACCGGGGGCACCTGCCACTCCGTCCTTGGATTCACGGCGGGCGGGTGAGGAGTCTCCTGGAAGACGATGCCGCTACCGCCGGGCGGGGGAGGGGCCTTCTTGTGGCTCTGTGGCGGGTGGACTTGTGGGCACGGCATGCGAGGATGGTCTCCCCCGGCAATGTAGCGCATCACGCCGATGATAGTACGGTTCGCCCACCACAGACGCCGACCGGCTTCATTATGGTTCACCAGGGGCGGGCCATCACCCTCGTACCTGGCGAGCTCCCTTTCCCGCCCGTTAGTGAAGAAGGCATTCCAGGTGTCATAGTTGTCGGGATCCCACTGGGATCCATCCGATGCTCCGGCGTGAGCTCGTGGTAGAAGTGGTTCGTGATGGCCGCCTGTCGGGCGGAGCCTTGAGGCACAGGAGGGACATGAACCCCTCCAGCGCTCAGCATCTAGCCGGCGGGCGGCCGATAGCCTGGCGGGCAAGGGTAGTTGGAGGCGAACAGCGCCTCGGTCTCCTCGAGGGTCAGAATGGCCCAGTAGGCACTGTCCATAGTTGTGAGAGAGGAAGGTGTGGATGTATGGATAGACATGGCATGGTCGGCCTATATATAGATGGAAAGTGCGGGAAAACATGGCGGAAAACAGTAGGAAATGGCGGGAAATATATTTAGTCCCGGTTAGTGGCTACAACCGGGACTAAAAGCACCGTTCAGAGGGAAAGGGCGGGAAAACATGGAGGGAAGCGATGGGATATGGCGGGAAATATCTTTAGTCCCGGTTAGTGGCTACAACCGGGACTAAAAGTACCGTTCAGAGGGAAAGGCCGAAAAACATGGCGAAAAGCGGTGGGATATGGCGGGAAAACAAGCATGTTTGTGTGTTGAATCGCGGCATAGTTTGTGATACGGTGCTCATATTGTGCATGCATGTGTATATTGGGATGGATAACAATGTTGTAGGAGGAAGTTATCCTTTTCGTCGCTCGGAAAAGCCATTTTCCATTTTCCGAGCGCAAAAAGATGGGTCGTTTTGTGAAGCAGCCACCAAAATGCAGTTACAGAATGCTACCATCCTATTTTTCTAAAATAGTAGACCATCTTACATGACTATATCCCAACCGGAGAATCTCAAACCTTTCTGTCCTTCGCGGGTGAAAAAGACAAATGTCTGCCGAAGCGGTAGGAAGTGGGTCCGGTTTGAACTACAGGTACATGATCTAACGTCCGTGATTTTTTGAAAAAATCATTTTTAGACTCACAATATGTTGTTTTTTCAGAGATCCAATGCAAGTTCTAACATTATCATCCCCTATCTTCACGCACACCGTTTTGACCTAAGTTCGAAACAGCAAAAAATTCAAAATGGGCATAAAAAATTCTAAAAAGGTCCGAACAATGTAAATCATTCACGTGGTGTGATATTATGTGATATAATTGCAAGTAAAAATATCAAACTTGGTATACTGATTATGTCTCGAAAAAACCTTCACAAAATGACCTATCATGTTCGAGGTTTCATGGCTTTCGGTCCAAGAGACAGATGTTATGTGTTGAATCGCGGCATAGTTTGTGATACGATACCCATATTGTGCATGCATGTGTATATTGGGATGGAGAACAATGTTACAGGAGGAAGTTTTCCTTTTCGTCACTCGGAAAAGCCATTTCCATTTTCCGAGCGCAAAATGACGGGTTGTTTTGTGAAGCAGCCACCAAAATGCAGTTACAGAATGCTACCATCCCATTTTTCTAAAACAGTAGACTACCTTACATAAACTATATCCCAACCGGAGAATCTCAAACCTTTCCGTCCTTCCCGGGTGAAAAAGACAAATGTCTGCCGAAGCGGTAGGAAGTGGGTCCGGTTTGAACTACAGGTACATGATCTAACGTCCGTGATTTTTTGAAAAAATCATTTTTAGACTCACAATATGTTGTTTTTTCAGAGATTCAATGCAAGTTCTAACATTCTCATCCCCTATCTTCACGCACGCCGTTTTGATCTAAGTTTGAAACGGCAAAAAATTCAAACGTCCGAACAATTTAAATCTTGGGAACAATTATTTTATTTACATATATATAATAGAGTAGATGTAAATTTTATTCTGCAATTTTTGATATATAATAATTAATTTTACAAAGGTTTTAAAACAGGTTTTTTGTTTTTAAAAAGGTTTTAAAAAAAGACCTTTAGTCCCGGTTTGTAGTACAAACCGGACTAAAAAGTGTTGGGCCTTTGTGTGGCGCCGCCTTAAACCCTTGATTTGTAATACAAACCAGGACTGAAGGGGTGGTGGGTATAAATACCTACCCCGCGCGCCCCGGTTCGTGCATCGAACCGGAGCACGCGAATCCTCCTCACGCCTTCCTCCTCGCAGAGCCACCACGCCACGCCACAGCATCCTCCTCGCATGATGCCTCTCCCGCCGCCATCGCGCTCCTTGCTCTGCCGCCCCGGCGACCCCTCCGCCCCTCTACCGCGCCGCCCCGGCGACCCCGCCGCGCCGCCCCCGCCAGGTGAGCCTCCCCCCGCACCCGTGCGCCGCCCCTCTCGGCCACGTAGTAATTTTAGTTATAATTTGTTTAATTTTAGTTATAATTAGTGTAAATAATTTAGTTAGTGCTATATAGTTTTAGTTAGTGTAATATATATAGTTTTAGTTAATTAGCTAGTGTAATTTTGTTAGTGCTATATATTAGTGTTAATATAGTTTAATTAGTTAGTGTAATTTTGTTAGTGCTATATATTTGTGTTAATATAGTTGAATTAGTTAGTATAATTTGTTAGTGTAATTTTGATAGTGTAATTTATTTAGTGTTTAATATAGTTTATTTTAGTGGGTACTATTTATTTTCGTCATGGTTAAAGTATATAGGTTTAATTTTAGTGTTTAGGAATATGCCGATTCCTCATCCTCGTTCACTCGGCGTGAACAACGGAGTGCTACTAGACAGTGTTACCGAGAATCCACGGGGCTGGGCTCCGCCGGGCTGGCACTGGGAGGTGCTACCAGCCGGGGGACGTCGTCTCGTGAGGAATCCGGGTGTCGTCGTCGACCCAGATCTTCTGTGGTGGCGGCCGAGTGGTCCAGGTGTGATGCAGAGGGAGCCGGCCCCCGACGAGGTGGTACAGCATCGTGTCAGGGAGGAGGACGAGCATGTCCGGCGCTACATGTATATTTTAGGAGTCCGGGTCGCCAATACCTGGCAGCTTCTTCAGGCACCTTGGGTGATGGTTCCTACGTCTTCGCTGAGCTAGCTAGATGTGTAATAGGGTACCATCTTGTATTCGAGATGTATTGTTGTTTAATTGGTACTTTATTGTTGTACTAGCTGGATTATTCGAGATGTATTGTTGTTTAATTGGTACTTTGCCTTTCTTTATCGCATTGTTTAAGCTGGATTACTTTATCTTCCTTTATTTTATCGCATTAAGCAAAATGGTTTTATCTTTCTTCTGTATTACTTAAGTTATGGACGGTAGAGACAACGAAGAGCACATCATGTACAACATGATAGATGAGGGTACATGAGGTTATCATTACGATGGAGCTGACGATTATGGAGATGATGATGGCTCCCAATACCTCAACTTGGATGAAGCCGACGGAAGAGACGATGGTGGAACTGACGGTGGAGACACCATAGCAAAGACCGGCGAGGTATATAAAGCCTCTGCTGATCACGAGGTATATATATACTAACGACTGTTTCTTCTCTTAGACCTCCGCATCGGGCGAATCTTCTGCAAGGAAACGAGGCCCGACCAAAAAGTTGGCCGATGGTATGCGTTTCACTATTGATCTAGTGTCTGAGTTCGGCAAACCTTTGGAGCCGAAAGAGGCCGCAAGTGTATTTGTATACCAATGCGGAGCGATAGTCAGGGACGCCATCCCGATCACCACTTAGAAGTGGAATAAGCCAGGAAAGAAAAGTGATCGAGTTGGAGAAACTTTTGTCGATGACAGAGCCAAAGACAGTCTTTGGAATTCACTCATGGCACACTTCTCTCTTCCTGAATTGGACACTCCTGAACTCACTTAGGCATTAGGTTGCAAGTCAGAAAGTAGGCCCTTAAGAAGATGGGCGGACAGTTCAAGGACTGGAAGAAAAGATTGTACAACAACTTTGCCAAGAAGGGGCTGACTCCGCCATTCACTGGCCCGCTGGAGAAGCAGCGGGATAACTGGGCCCCATTTGTGAAATACAAGGAATCAGAAGCAGCTATGGCCAAGTCAGAAAAGAATAAGTTAAATGCGGCCAAAAAGAAATATCACCATACTATGGGGACAGGTGGCTACAAGACGGCCGCGCCAAAGTGGGAAAAAACCGAGAAAGAAATGCGTCAAAAGGGGGTCACGCCAGCTACAAATCAGTGGCCTGTGAGGTCAAAAAATTGGCTCCTTGGGCATGGGGGGTCGTATGACACTGAAACCGGGGAGATTATTGTTACAAAGAAGGCCATTACTAAACCCAAAGATGAACTTGTTAAAGTGATACAACTGAGAAAAGATGGAAAGTTCATTCCCGACAGAGAGAACGATGAGCTGACATATGCCCTCGGGAATCGTGAAAAAGTCGGACGAACACGAGGCTTTGGCCCATCTGTTCCATGGAAGACAGGGTTTCCCGCTGACATCGACACTTATAGAAGCCGATCCAGAAAAACGAACCGGCAGAAGGCGGAGGAGGCAGCGCGGTTGGAGGCGGTTGAAAAAAGGAACGAGGAATTTCAAGCCATGTTCAAGCTACAACAGGAGTAGATTAATGAACTTAGAGTACTGGCCCGACAGCAAGATCCTGCGTTAGACATTCTGGTGGGCCCATCTCAGCGGAGAAGCAGCGTGGCTTCCACGGAGGTACAATACAATAATGCACCGGTGATAAATGATACTGTTGGGGTTCGTAGCATGGAAAACAAAAATTTCTACCGCATGCAAACAAACAAGCCAAGATCTATCTACTAGATTGTAGCAATGAGTCGATAGATGAACTCACCCTCGAAGATTCCAAAGCGGTTAATGAGAGCAGATTCTCGTGGGTGATGTAGTCGTACTCTTGCCGATCTCAAGATCGCGTAGACGATCCTTCTGGCGTTGCGTTCCGCCAGCGCTTCCCCAGTCGGTCACATGTTTGGTACTCGACGAAGACCTTCCTCTCCCTTGTTCCAGCAGGCAGCGGAGGTTGTAGCACTCTCCTCGTGATTCCGGCAGCACGACGGCGTGGTGTCGGAAGTAGAGGGGAGATCTCGCAGGGCTTCGCCTTAAGCCGGAGCGAGTATGGTGGAGTATGAGAGAGGCCTTGGTGATCTAGGGTTTAGAGGGCACCAAGGGTAGGGTGTGGCCGGCGGCTAGGGTTTGGGGAAACCCTAACTCGGCGAGTTGGGAGATCCCTAGGCGGCGGCTGCACTTGTGGTGGAGGCGCCAGGAGCTAGGGTTTTTGTGTGAGGGTAGGGGGCAGCCCTACCCCTCCTTATAAAGGTGGAGGGTGGCTGGTTGGGAGGAGGGAGTCCTCATCCAACTCCTCCTCCTTGGCCAGCGGTTGGAGGGAGTGGGACTTCCTCCCCAAGTAGGTTTCCTACTCTCCCTCCACCAAGCAAACTTCGGATTTGACTTTTTCAAATTGGCGTTTGACTTTCAAACTTGGATTTGATTTCTCTCTCCATATTGCACAGCCAAGTCACCAAGTACATGATGCAACCATTCCACATTGTTATGACACATTCATGTACCCTTCCCCTCCGGAGTGCCGGACCTTCCAGATCCTTCTAGAACATTCCTGGTGAAAACATCGGAATCATTTCCGAACTCCGAAACAGGACTTTCCTTATATGAATCTTATTCTCCGGACCATTCTGGATCTCCTCGTGATATCCCGGATCCCATTCGAGACTCCGAACAACATTCGGTCTCTAACTCATCATTCCATAACTACTCAACAACATCGAACCCTTAAGTGTGTCTCCCTACGGTTCGTGAATTATGCGGACATGACCGAGACACTTCTCCGATCAATAACCAATAGAGGAATATGGAAATTCATATGGCTCCCACATATTTCTACGATTACTTTGCGATCGAATGAACCACTTACATATGATACCAATTTCCCTTTGTCTCACAATAGTTTACTTATCCGAGGTTTTGATCGGTATCTCGCATACCTAGTTCAACCTCGCATCGATAAGTACTCTTTTCTCGTTCCCGTGATATGTGATCCCTTGTGAGCCAGTCACATGCTTGCAAGCTAATTGGATGACATTCCACCGAGAGGGCCTAGAGTATATCTATCCGTCATATGGATGGACAAATCCCACTCTTGATCCATGTGCCTCAACCCATACTTTCCGAACACTCAATGCCACCTTTATAGCCACCTAGTTATGGTGTGGTGTTTGATGTCATCAAAGCATCCTTCCGGTGATGGTGATTAGCATGATCTCATGGTTGAAGGAATTAGGTTACTATGTATCAGAAAGCTTATAGCAACTGAACTGTAAAAATGACTTGATCTTTATGCTACGCTTATCTATAGGAGTATGTCCATCATACCATTCTCCTAATGATATGATCTTGTTGTTAACAACATCTCAATCTTCATGATCGGGAAACCACGATCATCTATTAACCAACAAGCTAGTATTATAAAGAGGCTTTACTAGGGACTCTATTTTAGTTTACAAATCACACAAGTATTATTGTTTCCGGTTAATACTATTATAGCATGAATGTAAACATTTATCATAAACACAAAGATATAATAATAACTACATTTATTATTGCCTCTAGGGCATATCTCCAACAGTCTCCCACTTGCACTAGAGTCAACTAATCTATATTACATGGTAATATACCGAACACCCATGGAAGTTTGGTGTTGGTCATATTTTGCCCTCGGGAGAGGTTTAGTCAACAGATCCGCCACATTCAGATCTGTGTGTACTTTTCAAATCTTTATGTCACCATCTTGGACATGTTCTCGAATTGCGTGAAAATGTAGCTTGATGTGCTTCAGCTTCTTGTGTGACCTTGGTTCTTGCGCATTGGCTATGGCGCCCATGTTATCACAATAGATAGACATTGGGTCCAGCGCACTTGGAATCACACCAAGCTCTGTAATGAACTCCCTCATCCATATCGCTTCTTGTGAAGCCTCCTAAGCAGCTATGTATTCCGGTTCAGTTGAAGATCTCGCCACAACGCTTTGCTTTGCACTCCTCTAGCTAACTGCTGCACCATTCAAAGTAAATACGTATCCATATTGAGATTTAGAATCATCCGGATTGGTGTTCCAACTAGCATCAGTGTAACCATTAACAACGAGTTGTTCTTCGACTCCATAAGAAAGAACCACATCCTTAGTTCCTTTTAAGTACTTAAGGATGTTTTTGACTGCTGTCCAGTGATCCACTCCTGGATCACTTTGATATCTGCTAGTCAAACTAACAGCATATGCAATGTCGGGTCTAGTACATAGCATGGCATACATAAGAGATCCTATGGCTGAGGCATAGGGAGTCTTACTCATCCTTTCTCTATCTTCTGCCGTTGTAGGACTTTGAGTTTTACTCAAGGTCGTATTGGGCAAAATGGGCAAGAACCCTTTCTTGCTATCTTCCATTCCAAACCTCTTTAGAACTTTGTCCAAATATGTACTTTGTGACAATGATATTAGGCGTCTCGATCTATCTCTATAAATCTTTATGCCTAATATGTAAGCTGCTTCGCCAAGATCTTTCATTGAAAAAATATTATTCAAATAATCCTTGACACTATTAAGAAGGTCTACATCATTCCCAATCAACAATATGTCATCCACATATAGTATTAAGAATGCTACAGAGATCCCACTCACTTTCTTGTAAATACAAGCTTCTCCATAAGTTTGTATAAAACCAAAACTTTTGATTACCTTATCAAAACGTTCCAACTTTGGGATGCTTGCTTCAATCCATATATGGACCGTTGAAGTTTGCATACCTTGTTAGCATCTTTAGGATCGACAAAACCTTTGGGTTGCATCATATACAACTCTTCATCAATGTCTCCATTGAGGAAAGCGGTTTTGACATCCATCTGCCATATCTCATAATCATAATATGCAGCGATTGCTAACATAATCCTCACAGGCTTTAGCTTCGCTGCTGGTGAGAAAGTCTCATCGTAGTCAACTCCTTGAATTTGTCGAAACCCTTTTGCGACAAGTCGAGCTTTATAGACAGTAACATTACCATCAGCATCTGTTTTCTTCTTGAAAATCCATTTGTTCTCGACATCCTTCCGGCCATCCGGTAAGTCCACCAAGGTCCATACTTGGTTTTCGTACATGGATCCAACCTCGGATTTCATGGCTTCTTGCCATTTATTGGAATCTGGTCTCATCATCGCTTCCTCATATGTTGCAGGGTCATCGGTGTTATCCACCATCATGACACTCATAACGGGATCATACCAATCAGGAGTGGTACGAGTTCTCGTTGACCTGCGAGGTTCAGTAGCAACTTCAACCGAAGTTTCATGATCTACATCATTAGCTTCCTCTCTTATTGGTGTAGGTGCCACAAGAACTACTTCCGGTGCTGCGCTACTCGCAAGTTCGAGAGAAGGTTCAACAACCTCGTCGAGTTCTACTTTCCTTCCAGTCACTTCTTCCGAGAGAAATTCGTTCTCTAGAAAGGATCCATTCTTGGCAACGAAGATTTTTCCCTCGGATCTATGATAGAAGGTATACCCAATAGTTTCCTTCGGGTATCCTATGAAGACGCATTTTTCTGCTTTGGGTTCAAGCTTGTCCGGCTGTAACTTCTTTACATAGGCTTCGCAACCCCAAACTTTAAGGAATTACAATTTAGGTTTCTTCCCAAACCACAATTCATACGGAGTCGTTTCAACGGATTTAGATGGTGCCCTATTTAAAGTGAATGCGGTTGTTTCTAATGCATAACCCCAAAACGATAGCGGTAAATCTGTAAGTGACATCATAGAATGAACCATATCTAAGAGAGTTCGATTACGACATTCGGACACACCATTACGCTGTGGTGTTCCCGGCGGTGTCAATTGTGAAAGTATTCCGCATTTCTTCAAATGCTCGCCAAACTCGTAACTTAGATATTCACCTCCACGATCAGATCGTAGAAATTTAATCTTCTTGTTACGTTGATTCTCTACCTCACTTTGAAATTCCTTAAACTTCTCGAGAGTTTCGGACTTATGTTTCATGAAACAGATATACCCATATCTTCTCAAGTCATCCGTGAAGGTGAGAACATAACGATAACCACCGCGCGATGCTACACTCATTGGGCCACACACATCGGTATGTATGATTTCCAATAAGTCCGTAGCTCGCTCCATCATACCAGAAAATGGAGTCTTAGTCATTTTACCCATCAGACATGCTTCGCATCTTTCAAGTGATTCGAAATCAAGTGATTCAAGAAATCCATCGGAATGGAGTTTCTTCATACGCTTCACTCCAATATGACCAAGACGACAGTGCCACATATAGCTCGAGTTATCACTCAATTTCAAACGTTTAGCTTCAATGTTATTAATATGTGTATTTCCATAATCGAGATTCAATCAGAATAGACCATCTATCAAAGGTGCATGTGCATAAAACATATTACTCATATAAATCGAACAACCATTATTCTCGGACGTAAACAAGTAACCGTATCGTAATAAACATGATCCAGATATAATGTTCATGCTCAACGCATGCACCAAATAACAATTATTTAAGTATAAAACTAATCCCGATAGTAGATGAAGAGGTAGCGTGCCGACCGCGATCACATCAACCTTTGATCCATTTCCAACGCGCATCTTCACCTCGTTCTTCGCTAGTATCCGTTTATTCTGCAACACCTATTTCGAGTTACAAATATGAGCAACCGAACCAGTATCAAATACCCAGGCACTACTACGAGTACTAGTGAGATACACATCAATAACATGTATATCGGATATACCTTTCTTCTTGATGTTGCCGTTCTTCAAATCCGCCAAGTACTTTGGGCAATTCCGCTTCCAGTGACCCTCTCCCTTGCAGTAAAAGCACTCAGTATTAGGCTTAGGCCCAGCCTTGGTCTTCTTCGCCGGTGCGGCAACTTTCTTACCGCCCTTCTTGAAGTTTCCCTTTTTCTTAGACTGGCCTTGCTTCTTGAATTTGGTCGTCTTATTGACCAACAACACTTGGTGCTCTTTCTTGATCTCCACTTCTGCATATTTCAACATAGAGAAGAGTTCCGACAATGTCTTGTCCATGTTTTGCATATTGTAGTTCATCACAAAGTTCTCTTAACGTGGTGGTAGTGATTGGAGGACACGGTGAATCCCCAAAGAATTAGGAACCACTATACCCAAGCTTTGGAGTTTGTTTGCGTGCCCAGACATCTTAAGCACGTGCTCACTGACGGAGCTGCCCTCTTCCATCTTGCAGTTAAAGAACTTTTCAGAAGCCTCATAACTCTCAACTATTGCGTGAGCCTCAAATATCATTTTGAGTTCACGGACAATATAATGTGGGTCATGGTTCTCAAACCTTTTTTGAAGCTCCGATTCCAAACCATACAAGATAACACACTGAACTGCGGAGTACTGATTCTTCCGAGTGAGGTAAACATTCTTTACTTCATCGGTAGCAGTAGCTACAGGCGGGTCACCTAGCGGTGCATCCAACACATAGGTCAAATTACCAGCATTGAGGACAATCCTCAAATTGCGGAACAAATCCGCGAAGTTGCTTGCATTGTTTTTCAACTTTTCTTTCTCTAGGAACGCATTAAAATTGATGGTAGGGGCCGCCATTGATCTACAACATATTTGCAATAGTTTAGACTAAGTTTATGACAAATGGAGTTGTAATTAATAGTTAAATTAATCTAGGTGAACTCCCACTCAAAACAATATCCCTCACATTGTTTTAGTGATCACACGAACCAAATCCACCACATCAAAACCGATCATCACGAGAGTTGATGTAGCTTCAATGGCGAATAATCAACATGTTCATCATATCTACTATATGACTCATGCTTTACCTTTCGGTGATCCGTGTTCCGAGACCATGTCTGTACATGCTAGGCTCGTCAAGATCAAACCTTAGCTTCCACATGAGCAAATCTGGCTTGCTCACGTTGTATACACTCGCAGAATCTAATACACCCGATCATCACATGGTGCTTCGAAACAACGAGCTTTAGCAACGGTGCTTACTAAGGATGAACACTTTAAAACTTGAAATTTGTGTGCTTGAGGGATCATCTTATATTGCTACCGTCGTTAACTAAGCAATACAAGATGCATAAAGGATTAACATCACATGCAATTCGTAATATGTGACATGATATGGCCTTTCTTCTTGTTCTTCCGATCTCCATCTTCAAGCACAATCATGATCTCCATCATCACCGGTATGGCGTCAAGGTCAATGGCGCCGTTTCATGGTTGTCATCCACCAGCTTCAACTATTACAACTACTTTGAATAGACACGCAGGTCTTAATGGAATTTAAAGACAACCATATGGCTCCTACCGGTTGCCAACTTACAATAAGGAACATTGCATACATCAAATATAATCACAATCATGGCCATCTCACATCACAACACACCCCTGCAAAACAAAGTTAGACGCCTCTAATTTTCTTTGCATATTTTACGTGGTTTGGGGCTTTCAATAAGTGTCATTCTAATTTACGAACAAGAACCACAACGTTGATGCTTGAACTATCAAGTGCCCATTGTAAATTGAATCTATACTATGATGAGGGAGACAAACACCCGCAAAGCCACTTATGCGATACAAGTTGCATGTTGAGCGTGGAGCAAGTCTCATGAACGATGTCATGTAAGGTTAGCCCGGGCCGCTTCATCCCATCATACCGCAAGATGAAAAGTACACAAGAAGCAATTGATAATAAAAGCACCACCGCCCACAATGACCATTGTGTTCTACTCGTGCAATAGATCTACATATAGACACGACTCTGATACCACTATTGGGGTTTGTAGCATGGAAAACAAAAAAATTCTACCGCATGCAAACAAACAAGCCAAGATCTATCTACTAGATTGTAGCAACGAGTCGATAGAGGAACTCACCCTCGAAGATTCCAAAGCGGTTAACGAGAGCAGATTCTCGTGGGTGATGTAGTCGTACTCTTGCCGATCTCAAGATCGCGTAGACGATCCTTCCGGCGCTGCGTTTCGGCAGCGCTTCCAGTCGGTCACACGTTCGGTACTCGATGAAGACCTTCCTCTCCCTTGTTCCAGTAGGCAGCGGAGGTTGTATCACTCTCCTCGTGATTCCGGCAGCACGACGGCGTGGTGTCGTAAGTAGAGGGGAGATCTCGCAGGGCTTCGCCTTAAGCCGGAGCGAGTATGGTGGAGTATGAGAGAGGCCTTGGTGATCTAGGGTTTAGAGGGCACCAAGGGGAGGGTGTGGCCGGCGGCTAGGGTTTGGGGAAACCCTAACTCGGCGAGTTGGGAGATCCCTAGGCGGCTGCACTTGTGGTGGAGGCGCCAGGAGCTAGGGTTTTGGTGAGGGTAGGGGGCAACCCTACCCCTCCTTATATAGGTGGGGGGTGGCCGGTTGGGAGGAGGGAGTCCTCCTCCAACTCCTCCTCCTTGGCCGGCGGGTGGAGGGAGTGGGACTTCCTCCCCAAGTAGGTTTCCTACTCTCCCTCCACCAAGCAAACTTCGGATTTGACTTTTTCACATTGGCGTTTGACTTTCAAACTTGGATTTGATTGCTCTCTCCATATTGCACAGCCAAGTGACCTAGTACATGATGAAACCATTCCACATTTTTATGACACATTCATGTACCCTTCCCCTCCGGACTGCCGGACCTTCCAGACCCTTCTAGAACATTCCTGGTGAAAACACCGGAATCATTTCCGAACTCCAAAATAGGACTTTCCTTATATGAATATTATTCTCCGGACCATTCCGGATCTCCTCGTGATATCCCAGATCCCATCCGAAACTCCGAACAACATTCGGTCTCTAAATCATCATTCCATAACTACTCAACAACATCGAATCCTTAAGTGTGTCTCCCTACGGTTCGTGAATTATGTGGACATGACCGAGACACTTCTCCGATCAATAACCAATAGAGGAATCTGGAAATTCATATGGCTCCCACATATTTATACGATTACTTTGCGATCGAATGAACCACTTACATACGATACCAATTTCCATTTGTCTCACGATAGTTTACTTATCCGAGGTTTTGATCGTCGGTATCTCTGCATACCTAGTTCAACCTCGTTACTGATAAGTACTCTTTTCTCGTTCCCGTGATATGTGATCCCTTGTGATCCGGTCACATGCTTGCAAGCTAATTGGATGACATTCCACCGAGAGGGCCTATAGTATATCTATCCGTCATATGGATGGACAAATCCCACTCTTGATCCATGTGCCTCAACCCATACTTTCCGAACACTCAATGCCACCTTTATAGCCACCCAGTTACAGTGTGGTGTTTGATGTCATCAAAGCATCCTTCCGGTGATGGTGATTATCATGATCTCATGGTCGAAGGAATTTGGTTACTATGTACCAAAAAGCTTATAGCAATTGAACTATAAAAATGACTTGATCTTTATGATACGCTTATCTATAGGAGTATATCCATCGTACCATTCTCCTAATGATATGATCTTGTTGTTAACAACATCTCAATGTTCATGATCGGGAAACCACGATCATCTATTAACCAACAAGCTAGTATTATAAAGAGGCTTTACTAGGGACTCTATTTTAGTTTACAAATCACACAAGTATTAATGTTTCCGGTTAATACTATTATAGCATGAATGTAAACATTTATCATAAACACAAAGATATAATAATAACTACATTTATTATTGCCTCTAGGGCATATCTCCAACAGATACGGCCGGTGCAACGATGGTTCACTACCCCGTGGATGAAGTCGAGGCAAAGACAGCTTGTGAGCTACATGTCACAGTGAAGAACATTTCTATGAAGGTGGCACTCATCTTTGCTTTACCTTGTCCATCGGAAGCGACCTACCATGGAAGTCAGATTCCAGCTGGCTTTGCTCGTGTCGGTGTGGATGAAGTTGAACCGACATGTCGATCACTTGAGCTTGACATCCCTGCAGGTGAAGGGGAGAAAACACTTGGAGAAGTGGAGGGTGGGATCATTCTTTGGAAAAAACAACACATCGTGTTTCCAGGCTGGGCGCCAAGGCAATCTTCTCCTCCGAGAAGCAATCCATCACCTACAAGGCCACCATCACCTCTGAGTCCACCGTCTCCACCAAGAAACAATAGTCCACCCCTTCCTGAGAGGGATCGCCGCGCGGCTGCATCTCCATCTCCGGCGCCTCCGCTCACTGAATCAAAGGGAAGAAAGCGGAAGAATAACACCGCTACGTCGAGGGAGACCCGACGCCGAAAATGACAAGATCCCCTCCCAAGAGTACCACCATCTCCTCCCAAGTTAGCTTATCACCGGACTGATGAGGAAAGCGTGGTGATCTCCCGGGCCGAAGTGAAGGCCCATTTTGCACCAAAACAACCTGAGCCACAGGTTCTAGTTGATCCAAAAGTCAAGAAGCACTTCAAGGCATTCCTTGAGAAACCACCCCAACATGTGTTAAATAGGAAATATGACTATACACGCTATCTTACGAAGACACTAAAAGAGAAGTCATCAAGTAGTACTGCAAGCGGGAGAAAATCAAAAGGAAGTTGCCCAGCTCGGCAAACAGGCAAAACAATCCATCGCCCCGCTTATGGTGTTACCCCAGCCCACCCAAGGTGGAATAGATATGGAATTAGCTATTAAATTAGCCAAGGAGTGTAACATGCCCCTCGAAGCACTTCTAGCCAGCGGAGATAATGTCGCCAAGGGATCAATAGCATGAAAATTTGTCTATGGGGAGCCTCTGGTCAGCGACGAGGTATTCGATGATCTGCCAACACATATGCGACTGTTGCATATCTGGTACTTGAAAGTCACAAAGGAAGGGAGACAATTTTTCATATGTAAAGTTGGAGAGGAGTACTTCCATCCAGATGAGATCTCCATTGAACTTTATGAACTATTTCAGTTATTCAACCTAGACTCCCTCGACAAGTCCCTCCTCAGCTGCTATTGTCTATAAGTAATTAAGTCACTAACTCAGCTCGTTCAATTCATTTCCTGTCGTTATCCTTACTATATCTCCTTATGTATGCTATTATATATGCAGAATGAAGATTCAAGAATGTAGAAGAAAGTCAATCTACAACATTGTTCTGGGACCCGTTAAGCGAGTTAATGGACATACGGTAATAAATAACCTCGAGGAAACGGAGGATAACTTGCTAATGTTTTTAATGGAGAAACATTACAAGACACAAATTCTATTTCCTTACAACTATGGGTAAGAGTCTTAGTGTCTTGTACACATTCAATTTTTGTTTACTAGATGTTAAGTGTATATAAACGTGCGCAGCTACCACTGGATTCTTCTAAATATTGACGTTGACCGTGCAAAATTGGAAATCTCGGAATCGTTAAAGAGGTCGATGGAAGACTACCGCAACATAATTGATTGCCTCCAAAATTAATTTCAATCATTATCGCACTATATCTGTCTCTTTCGTTCATTCTCTGAGATGTAAACTAATTAATAACTCATTCATTTCTTTTTTGCCGGACAGGGTTGGAAAAGGTTCATGAAGGAGGTTCAGGGTGAATGGCATGAGGAGCTCACTTTTCGTACGGTCCCGGTAAGTAGTACAAGAGCTAGGGGACTAATTTATGTGGATATTACAATTATCATTCATACAATTGTCATGCTTGATTATTATTTGATTGAATTATATTCTCGATCGAAAAATGTGCGACGCAACCACATGGGACTAATTTATGTGGATATTACGTATTGTTCATCAGTTCATTTGGGAGATTGCATGGAGCAGGGCACAACTTTTTCTTCATAAGTAAACAATATAGTTTAATTTTTTCTCTATACCATAGTTTTTGTTGAGTTCCATTCATAATGATCTACTTCTTTATATATAGTTGGATGCGACGCGGGATAAGCTCCTACCACATGAACGCCTACTAGCAATTCAAGAGGAGTTGTCAGGATTTTTGCTCAGGGACATCATAAACACAAAAGGAGAGTAACGTGGATAGACCTTCGTGTAATCGTGGATAGACACAAAAGGATAATATCCATTGTAATGATCTTCATGTAAATTAATTAGACGAGCTCTAGTCTCGGTTATGTATATATTTATATGTCTTTATTGTAGGGATTCGTAGCATGGAAAACAAAAAATTTCTACCGCATGCACACAAACAAGCCAAGATCTATCTACTAGATTGTAGCAACGAGTCGATAGAAGCACTCACCCTCGAAGATTACAAAGCGGTTAACGAGAGCAGATTCTCGTGGGTGATGTAGTCGTACACTTGCCGATCTCAAGATCGCGTAGACGATCCTTCCGGCGCTGCGTTCCGGCAGCGCTTCATGATCGGTCTGCGTTAAATTTTCGATGAATACCTTCCTCTCCTTGTTCCAGAGGCGGAGGTTGTAGTTCTCCCCGCGATTCGGCGGCACGGCATGGTGTCGGTAGAGGAAGATCCCGAGGCTTCGCCTAAGCCGGTGCGAGTTATGGTGGATTAGGGTTTCCCGGAGATCTAGGGTTTAGAAGTCCGGGAGGAGGAGGAGGTGTCGACGGCGGTTATAAGCGGCGAACAGCGGCGGGCGCATGAGGGGCCTTGCGGCGGGCGTCGTGGCGCGGCAATGCGGCCGGGCTGCGGCTCGTGTCTGGGAGAGGGGCTAGGCTTGTGTGCTTTAGGCGCCTCCCCTCTATTTATGAGAGGGGGGAAGCCTTGGGAGGGGTGGGTTTGAATCCAAACCCAAACCCAAGTTGGATTGAGAGAAGGACTTGTTTCTTCTCCCACTAGGAAACCATTGTTCCAGTTTGACTTTTCAAACTCCCGTTTGACTTTCAATTTAGAGCTTTAATTCTCTCTTACAAATGCACACACCATGTGACCTAGGATATGATCCAATAATTCCACTTACCCATGACACATTCATGGACCATTCTCCTTCCGGACCGGTGAACCTTCTAGACCCTTCTAGAACCTCTTCGATGAAAACATCGGAAACTTTCCCGAACTCCGAAATAGGACTTTCCTTATATGAATCTTATTCTCCGGACCATTCCATATCTCCTCGTGATATCCCGGATCCAATCCGAGACTCCTAACAACATTCGGTATCCCTACTAACATTACATATCTACTAAACAACATCGAATCCTTAAGTGTGTCTCCCTACGGTTCGTGAATTATGCGGACATGATCGAGACACTTCTTCGATCAATAACCAATAGAGGAATCTGAGAATTCATATTGCTCCCACATATTTCTATGATTAGTTTGCGATCGAATGAACCACTTACATACGATACCAATTTCCCTTTGTCTCACGATAGTTTACTTATCCGAGGTTTTGATCGTCGGTATCTCTACATACCTAGTTCAACCTCGTTACCGATAAAGTACTCTTTTCTCATTCCTGTGATATGTGATCCCTTGTGAGCCAGTCACATGCTTGCAAGCTAATTGGATGACATTCCACCAAGAGGGCCTAGAGTATATCTATCCATCATATAGATGGACAAATCCCACTCTTGATCCATGTGGCTCAACCCATACTTCCCGAACACTCAACGCCAGCTTTATAGCCACCCAGTTACGGTGTGGTGTTTGATGTCATCAAAGCATCCTTCGGTGATGGTGATTAACATGATCTCATGGTCAAAGGAATTAGATTACTATGTATCAGAGAGCTTATAGCAAACGAACTATTGAAATGACTTGATCTTAATGCTACGCTTATCTATAGGAGTATGTCCATCATACCATTCTCCTAATGATATGATCTTGTTATTAATAACATCTCAATGTTCATGATCGAGAAACCATGATCATCTATTAATTAACAAGCTAGTATTATAAAGATGTTTTACGAGGGACTCTAATTTAGTTTACAAATCACACAAGTATTAATGTTTCTGGTTAATACTATTATAGCATGAATGCAAACATTTATCATAAACACAAAGATATAATAATAACCACTTTTATTATTGCCTCTAAGGCATATCTCCAACATTCTCCCACTTGCACTAGAGTCAACTAATCTAGATTACATGGTAATATACCTAACACCCATGGCGGTTTGGTGCTGGTCATGTTTTGCCCTCGGGAGAGGTTTAGGCAATGGAACCGCCACATTCAGATCTGTGTGTGCTTTGCAAATCTTTATGTCACCATCTTGGACATGCTCTCGAATAGCGTGAAAACGTAGCTTGATGTGCTTTAGCTTCTTGTGTGACCTTGGTTCTTGTGCATTGGCTATGGCGCCCATGTTATCATAGTAGATATACATTGGGTCCAGCGCACTTAGAACCACGCCGAGCTCTGTAATGAACTCATTCATCCATATCGCCTCTTGTGAAGCCTCCGAAGTAGCTATGTATTCCGATTCAGTTGAAGATCTCGCCACAACGCTTTGCTTTACACTCCTCTAGCTAACTCTTGAACATTCAAAGTAAATACGTATCCAGATTGAGATTTAGAATCATCCGGATCGGTGTTCCAACTAGCATCGGTGTAACCATTAACAACGAGTTGTTCATCACCTCCATAAGAAAGAACCATATCCTTAGTTCTTCTCAAGTACTTAAGGATGTTTTTGACCGCTGTCCAATGATCCACTCCTGGATCACTTTGATATCTGCTAGTCAAAATAACAACATATGCAATGTCGGGTCTAGTACATAGCATGGCATACATAAGAGATCCTATGGCTGAGGCCTATGGAGTCTTACTCATCCTTTCTCTATCTTCTGCCGTTGTAGGACTTTGAGTTTTACTCAAGGTCGTATTGGGCAACATGGGCAAGAACCCTTTCTTGCTATCTTCCATTCCAAACATCTTATAACTTTGTCAAAATATGTACTCTGTGACAATGATATTAGGCGTCTCGATCTATCTCTATAAATCTTTATGCCTAATATGTAAGCTGCTTCGCCAAGATCTTTCATTGAAAAACTATTATTCAAATAATCCTTGACACTATCAAGAAGGTCTACATCATTCCCAATCAACAATATGTCATCTACATATAGTATTAAGAATGCTACAGAGCTCCCACTCACTTTCTTGTAAATACAAGCTTCTCCATAAGTTTGTATAAAACCAAAACTTTTGATTACCTTATCAAAACGTTGATTCCAACTTCGGGATGCTTTCTTCAATCCATATATGGACCGTTGAAGTTTGCATACCTTGTTAGCATGTTTAGGATCGACAAAACCTTTGGGTTGCATCATATACAACTCTTCATCAATGTCTCCATTGAGGAACGCCGTTTTGACATCCATCTTCCATATATCATAATCATAATATGCAGCGATTGCTAACATAATCCTCACAGACTTTAGCTTCGCTTCTGGTGAGAAAGTCTCATCGTAGCCAACTCCTTGAATTTTTCGAAACCCTTTTGCGACAAGTCAAGCTTTATAGACAATAACATTACCATCAACATCTGTTTTCTTCTTGAAAATCCATTTGTTCTCGACAGCCTTCCGGCCATCCGGTAAGTCCACCAAGGTCCATACTTGGTTTTCGTACATGGATCCAATCTCGGATTTCATGGCTTCTTGCCATTTATTGGAATCTGGGCTCATCATCGCTTCCTCATATGTCGCAGGGTCATCGGTGTTGTCCACCAACATGACACTCATAACGGGATCATACCAATCAGGAGTGGTACGAGTTCTCGTTGACCTACGAGGTTCCATAGTAACTTCAACCGAAGTTTCATGATCAACATCATTAGCTTCCTCTCTTATTGGTGCAGGCACCACATGAACTTCTTCCGGTGTGACGCTACTCGCGAGTTCGAGAGAAGGTTCAACAACCTCGTCGAGTTCTACTTTCCTTCGAGTCACTTCTTTCGAGAGAAACTACTTCTCTAGAAAGGATCCATTCTTGGCAACGAAAATTTTGCCCTCGGATCTATGATAGAAGGTATACCCAATAGTTTCCTTCGGGTATCCTATGAAGACACATTTTTCTGCTTTGGGTTCAAGCTTGTCTTGCTGTAACTTCTTTACATAAGCTTCGCAACCCCAAACTTTAAGGAACGACAATTTAGGTTTCTTCCCAAACCACAATTCATACGGTGTCGTTTCGACGGATTTAGATGGTGCCCTATTTAAAGTGAATGTGGCTGTTTCTAATGCATAACCCCAAAACGATTGTCAACACCCGGATTTTTAATCCCAGATGCCTGTTATGCCATACATCGCAATCCCAGGATTACCATTTTTGCGAGACATAACATATTTGGATATCATAGTACATCATCCATTACAAACCATACATAAGGTATTACACAAATAAGGATCTCATGATCCAATTCTTAATACAACTCAAGCAACGGAAATACGTAATAAAGGTAGTGTAGGCGAAGCTCCATCTTCGGGGTCACAGGCAATGCTGACGATGGGAGATGATCCTAGTTGTCATAACCTTCCTGCGGTCCATCCTCCGGGTACTCTTCTTCATAGTCTGGCACGGGAATAGCCAGGGACAAAGCCATGAGTACTCTTTAAGTACTCACAAACTAATATTAACAAGTTAAGGGGGGGGGGTTTGTAGTAGGACACTAAGCTATAGGGTTGTTTTGCAAAAAGCCAGATTTACCTCTACTAAGTTCAGAAGCAAGAAAGCTAGTTGAAGTTTTATAACACCTAAGTGGGAACTTGAATTTCATATCACAACTCTGTTGTGGTCAATTCAAAGTCTCAATTCATTTCACAAGTTATTTTGAAAACAGACGGGGGAACAGTATGGCCACTCCAACTGTCCATAACATGACAGCTATTCAATAGTTTGACACTCTGCAGAGATTGTACACTTTCACCACAACATTCGATACATCCGTCAGGAACAAATCCTGAATTCACCATACTCAGTATGCGGATAATCAATCCTAACCTTTCAATTACACGCCCTAGTATAGGCACCTCTCCTGTGAGTGTGGCCTCCCAACCATGACCAACTGTCATCTTGGGTACTGCACAGGTGGACAATCTTCACAAGGTAGCCTCAGCTCAGACCTTGGCCGTGAGGGAACCCATACTAAGGTATATAAGTTTCTAGTCAAGCCCTACCCAATCTTCGGGTATTGTGGTTGTATGGTAAAATTGGAATGGAATCCCATCGAGACAACCATCAGTTTTATAAAGGGCTAAGGCTCCTGCCTCAACATTTTCATCATCCAAAATCATCTGGTGTTCGGAAACACATGTCAAAACATTTCAGTAGAATGATTCATCATTCCAAGGTTTTCATAACAATTTTCACCAAGTATTCCCATCTAAAGTTGATCAAGTTTTTGGCTTAACACTAGCATCTACAAATGGTGGTAAGTACTAAGGAGGGGTGGTAAACAAGTGGAGATTCCTTAAGTTCAATCTCGTGCCTTAGGATGACATCAATATTATCTAGCTTAGGCCAAATTTAATGCTCTTTATGCAACCTTCAATTATCTTCCTAGAATCTACAAGTCACTTAAGTACTCTCTAAGAAATAGCTTTGATAAAGAAACAAAGTAGAAAGCTTGCAAGTAAAACTAGGATTGGGTATCATCAATTGTGTCTAACCAAGCATGCTTAGTGCATTGCATAGGTTATCTAACTTTCATAATTGCAAGTGTTAGCTTGCTAAGTTAATAGCTTGCCTTGAGCAGAGCCGTGGTTGAAGTTCTCCTCGGCTTCTTCTTCGTAGTATCCTCCTTCCTCCTCGTATCCTTGGTCGGTACTAGCGTCTATAAATAAATACGAGGTACACAATCACCAAACAATACTTAACTATTTTCAATCATCACACAAAGGGGTGCTATAGATGATCTAGTATCATCACTAACATTACAAATTTGTCTTATTTATTTTAATTTGAGAAAAGTAATTTCTACTCATTGAAAAACTACTTAAGATTTAATATTCTCCAAACCAAACATGGGATCATGTTGACACATGTCATCACCACATATTTCAGTACATGGGAATGTGATTTAAAGTGGTGTCACAATTTAATAAGGTTTAACCTTTTTATTTTAAATAATTAAAGTGACTAGAAATGCCTATGTGGCATTCTTTTATTACTTGAACATTATTTCTGTAAGTAAACCCAAATGTTTTTATATAATCTGAAAGGTATGATCAAATGTGATTTTTGAGAGTTGGAATCAACTCAAAAGCTATTATGGTTGAAATTTGAAAAATGTTTGAATAAAGAAAAGCTTCTGACTTGATATTTTTACCAAGGTTGATCTAGAGATCCAAATGATTTGAATCCAATGGGCTTGGATTAAGCATTTCAGTACCTTTCTAACAAAATTGGTTTCATGCAATTTGGTTCACTGAATCGAGCTAGGTTGATTTTTGAAACTAGGTACAGAACTGAGTTTGAATTAAAATAGAAAAATCTAAATTCAAACGGTTGGGCTGCGCGGGAAAGGTTAATGGGCCGGCCCAGTGTCACTCCGTAGCGCGGGGCTCAACTGGCAGGGGGTTCCACCAGTCAGTGGCTCATAACACGCGAAGCGGTACGGGACGATCTCGGCCGCACGATCTAAATCTAATCGGGCGGCTACGGCTCATCGTCCACGTCGGGCAGCGCCGGCGAGAGAGAACCCTAACGCGGCAGGTGGGGGTCGTGGGAGGCTCACCGGGGCTCAGACGAGGGTCAGCGATGGGGGCGAACGAAGAAGTCGACGAGGGCGATTCTCCTGGCACCTGCAGCTCCTCCTAGTGTGGCTCCAATCGACGGCGCCTCTCCTCCTCTACAGCGGCGAACTCCGGTGCAATTCCGGCGAGCTGCTTCTCCTCGTGCTCTGGCGAGAGGGTGGAATGATCAGTGAGGTGAGGGGAGTGGAATGGTGTGCTTCAATCGGCTGGGGGTCGCCTCCTTTTATAGGCTTGACGACGAGACCGAGAGGGATGGGCAGGCGAGAGTGGCGACACGGCTACGGGCGGCTAGAGGCATGGCTGAGGTTGGCGATCGACAGGCGGTCTCCTGGCGATGCTCTAAGACTTGAATGTGAGCTTAGGGATGGTGGAAATCGGTCGGGAACGTGCTGTGCTCTGCGAGGCAGAGGCGGTGAACTCGGCGGCGTGCGGTGGCTACGGGATACGGGCGATGAACCGATCATGTCTAGTGGTCTCCTGGGACGGTGGGGTGCATGCTGGCGGGCGGCAAGGGCTCGAGGTGGTCGGGTTGAGTGGGAACGGTGCGTGCACGGTGGTGCGCATCGGCATGGTCGACAGTGGCGTGGGCACGGCGTTCCTGGCGGTTCTTGCCTCTGTCCTTGAGCTAGGGCTGGTCGAGAGGGGGCGGTGAGGCATGGGCTACCTCCCAGACAAGGTTGGCACAGCTAGTTCTTCCTCTAGCTTGTCCACCTTTGGGTGACATGGTGAGGCTCGACCTGCTCACCATTGATGGCAATGGCAAGCTCACAGTGATGCTAGAGGTTAATAACTAAGCTAGATGATCTACTAGATGTTTGTTGTGAGCTAGAGAGGGGACAAGGTTGGCCAAATCACTGCTCAAAATAGTGTTTGTGATTTGTTTGATTTGAATCTGCAAGCTGTTTGATGGAATGGCCGCAAGAACTTGAGTTTTGAATTTTGAAAATATTTTTGGTGGGTGTGCTAGGCATGTGTTGAGGATTCTGTGGATGCTTGGGTTTTGAAAATTGAACTTGTTTGAGTGGTTTTTGAAATAGTGGGATCTTCTCATATGATATAGATTCAATTTTAAATTGTCATTTAAACTTAGCATTTGAATGTTTTTGGATGATCACAAAGTGGGCCTTGGTACCTTATTATGAGTACTAACAAGGGGTGAAAGATCCACAAATGTTTCTCTTGAGTTTTGAAAACTAGAGATTGCCAAAGTAGGCATGAGAGTTAATTTGGCCAAAGTGACCATTCACTTTATTTGCTTATTTTGAGTTGTTTGTCTTTGGGAAAAGTTTGGGGATTGTTTAGATGATGCTTATTTCACCTAAGAATCATTTTACAAGCAAAGAAACACAAAACCATGGCAATTCAAAAGAATCCAAATTTTAATACACACACATATGAATGCTTTCATATTTTTAGTTGGAAAAGTTTTTGTTAACCCTAATTTTGATGATTAGAGTTTGATGATCCATGTTTAGTATTTTTGGGATGTTACAACGATAGCGGTAAATCTGTAAGTGACATCATAGAACGAACCATATCTAAGAGAGTTCGATTACGATGTTCGGACACACCATTACGCTGTGGTGTTCCCGGCGGTGTCAATTGTGAAAGTATTCCGCATTTCTTCAAATGCTCGCCAAACTCGTAACTTAGATATTCACCTCCACGATCAGATCGTATAAATTTAATCTTCTTGTTATGTTGATTCTCTACCTCACTTTGAAATTCCTTAAACTTCTCGAAAGTTTCGGACTTATGTTTCATGAAATAGATATACCCATATCTACTCAAGTCATCTGTGAAGGTAAGAACATAACGATAACCACCGCATGATGCTACACTCATTGGGCCACACACATCAGTATGTATGATTTTCATTAAGTCCGTAGCTCGCTCCATCATACCAGAAAATGGAGTCTTAGTCATTTTACCCATCAGACATGCTTCGCATCTTTCAAGTGATTTGAAATCAAGTGATTCAAGAAGTCCATCGGAATGGAGTTTCTTCATATGTTTCACTCCAATGTGACCAAGACGACAGTGCCACATATAGGTCGAGTTATCGCTCTATTTCGACGTTTAGCTTCAATGTTATTAATATGTGTATTTCCACTATCGAGATTCAATAATAATAGACCATCTATCATAGGTGCATGTGCATAAAACATATTACTCATATAAATCGAACAACCATTATTCTTAGACTTAAACAAGTAACCGTCTCGCAATAAACATGATCCAGATATAATGTTCATGCTCAACGCAGGCACCAAATAACAATTATTTAAGTATAAAACTAATCCCGATGGTAGATGAAGAGGTAGCGTGTCGACCGCGATCACATCAACCTTTGATCCATTTCCAACGGGCATCGTCACCTCGTTCTTCGCTAGCTTCCGTTTATTCTGCAGTACCTGTTTCGAGTTACAAATATGAGCAACTGAACCAGTATCAAATACTCAGGCACTACTACGAGTACTAGTGAGATACACATCAATAACATGTATATCGGATATACCTTTCTTCTTAATGTTGCCATTCTTTAAATCTGCTAAGTACTTTGGGCAATTCCGCTTCCAGTGACCTTCTCCCTTGCAGTAAAAGCACTCAGTATCAGGCTTAGGCCCAGCCTTGGTCTTCTTCGCCGGTGCGGTAACTTTCTTACCGCCCTTCTTGAAGTTTCCCTTTTTCTTAGACTTGCCTTGCTTCTTGAATTTGGTGGTCTTATTGACCAACAACACTTGGTGCTCTTTCTTGATCTCCACTTCTGCAGATTTCAACATGGAGAAGAGTTCTGGCAACGACTTGTCCATGTTTTGCATATTGTAGTTCATCACAAAGTTCTTGTAACTTGGTGGTAGTGATTGGAGGACACGGTGAATCCCCAAAGCATTAGGAATCACTATTCCCAAGCTTTGAAGCTTGCTTGCGTGCCCAGACATCGTAAGCACGTGCTCACTGATGGAGCTGCCCTCTTCCATCTTGTAGTTAAAGAACTTTTCAGAAGCCTCATAACTCTTAACTGCCGCGTGAGCCTCAAATATCATTTTGAGTTCACGGACAATATCATGTGGGTCATGATTATCAAACCTTTTCTAAAGCTCCGATTCCAAACCATACAAGATAGCACACTAAACTGTGGAGTACTGATTCTTCCGAGCGAGGAAAACATTATTTACCTCATCGGTAGCATTAGCTGCAGGCGGGTCACCCAACGGTGCATCCAGCACATAGGTCAAATTACCAGCATTGAGGACAATCCTCAAATTGCAGAACCAATCCGCGAAGTTGCTTCCATTGTTTTTCAACTTTTCTTTCTCTAGGAATGCATTAAAATTGATGGTAGGGGCCGCCATTGATTTACAACATATTTGCAAAGTTTAGACTAAGTTTATGACAAATTGAGTTCTAATTAATATTTAAATTAATCTAGGTGAACTCCCACTCAAAACAATATCCCTCAAATTGTTTTAGTGATCACATGAACCAAATCCACCACATCAAAACCGATCATCACGAGAGTTGATGTAGCTTCAATGGCGAACAATCAACATGCTCATCATATCTACTATATGACTCATGCTTTACCTTTCAGTGATCCGTGTTCCAAGACCATGTCTGTACATGCTAGGCTCGTCAATATCAAACCTTATCTTCCGCATGAGAAATTCTGGCTTGCTCACGCTGTATACACTCGCAGAATCTAACACACCCGATCATCACGTGGTGCTTCGAAACAACGAGCTTTAGCAACGGTGCTTACTAAGGATGAACACTTTAAAACTTGAAATTTTGTGCTTGAGGGATCATCTTATAATGGTACCATCGCGAACTAAGAAATACAAGATGCATAAAAGGATTAACATCACATGCAATTCATAATATGTGATATGATATGTCCTTTCTTCTTGTGCTTCCGATCTCCATCTTCAAGCACGAACATGATCTCCATCATCACCGGTATGGCGTCAAGGTCAATGGCGCCGTTTCATGGTTGTCGTCCACCAGCTTCAACTATTACAACTACTTTGAATAGACACGCAGGTCTTAACGGAATTTAAAATACAACCATATGGCTCCTGCCGGTTGCCAACTTACAATAAGGAACATTGCATACATTATATATAATCACAATCATGGCCATATCACATCACATCACACCCCTGCAAAACAAAGTTAGACGCCTCTAATTTTCTTTGCATATTTTACATGGTTTGGGGCTTTCAATAAGTGTCGTTCGAACTTACGAACAAGAACCACAACGTTGATGTTTGAACTATCAAGTGTCCGTTGTAAATTGAATCTATACTATGATGGGAGAGACAGGCACCCACAAAGCCACTTGTGCAATACAAGTTGCATGCTGAGCGTGGAGCAAGTCTCATGAACGATGTCATGTAAGGTTATCCCAGGCCGCTTCATCCCATCATACCGCAAGATGCAAAGTACACAAAAAGCAATTGATAATAAAAGCACCACCGCCCACAATGACCATTGTGTTCTACTCGTGCAACATATCTACATATAGACACGGCTCTGATACCACTATAGGGATTCGTAGCATGGAAAACAAAAAAATTCTACCGCATGCACACAAACAAGCCAAATCTATCTACTAGATTGTGGCAATGAGTCGATAGAAGCACTCACCCTCGAAGATTCCAAAGCGGTTAACAAGAGCAGATTCTCGTGGGTGATGTAGTCATACACTTGCCGATCTCAAGATCGCGTAGACGATCCTTCCAGCACCGCGTTCCGGCAGCGCTTCCAGTCGGTCACACGTTCGGTACTCGATGAAGACCTTCCTCTCCCTTGTTCCAGCAGGAAGCGGAGGTTGTAGTTCTCCCCTCGCAATTCCGGCAGCACAACGACGTGGTGTCAGAAGTATAGGGAAGATCCCGAGGCTTCGCTAAAGCGGTCTGAGTTATGGTGGATTAGGGTTTCCCGGAGATCTAGGGTTTAGAAGTACGGGAGGAGGAGGATGTGTCGCGGCTAGACGAACTGTGAGCGGGGAACCCGGCGTGTGAGACGGCTGTGGCAAGGCGCGGCATGGCGAGGCGGCTGTGGCAGGCGGCTTGAGGGGGAGAGGGGCTAGGGCTTGGGTGCTTTGGGGCAGTCCTCCCCCTCTATTTATGAGAGGGGGGAAGCCTTGGGAGGGGTGGGTTTGAATCCAAATGCAAACAAAAGTTGGATTGAGAGAAGGACTTGTTTCTTCTCCCACTAGGAAACCATTGTTCTAGTTTGACTTTTCAAACTCTCATTTGACTTTTAATTTAGAGCTTTAATTCTCTCTTACAAATGCACACACCATGTGACCTAGGATATGATCCAATCATTCCACTTACCCATGACACATTCATGGACCATTCTCCTTTCGGACCGGTGAACCTTCTAGACCCTTCTAGAACCTCTCCGATGAAAACATCGGAAACTTTCCCGAACTCCGAAATAGGACTTTCCTTATATGAATCTTATTCTCCGGACCATTCCGGATCTCCTCATGATATCCCGGATCCAATCCGAGACTCCGAACAACATTCGATATCCCTACTAACATTCCATATCTACTAAACAACATTGAATCCTTAAGTGTGTCTCCTTACGGTTCTTGAATTATGCGGACATGATCGAGACACTTCTCCGATCAATAACCAATAGAGGAATCTAGAAATTCATATGGCTCCCACATATTTCTATGATTACTTTGCGATCGAATGAACCACTTACATACGATACCAATTTCCCTTTGTCTCACGATAGTTTAATTATCCGAGGTTTTGATCGTCGGTATCTCTGCATACCTAGTTCAACCTCGTTACTGATAAGTACTCTTTTCTCGTTCCTGTGATATGTGATCCCTTGTGAGCCAGTCACATGCTTGCAAACTAATTGGATGACATTCCACCGAGAGGGCCCAGAGTATTGTAGGGGTTCGTAGCATGGAAAACAAAAAAATTCTACCGCATGCACACAAACAAGCCAAGATCTATCTACTAGATTGTAGCAACAAGTTGATAGAAGAACTCACCCTCGAAGATTCCAAAGCGGTTAACGAGAGCATATTCTCGTGGGTGATGTAGTCGTACACTTGCAGATCTCAAGATCGCGTAGACGATCTTTCTGGCGCTGCGTTCCGGCAGCGCTTCCAATCGGTCACCGTTGATTTTCGATGAAGACCTTCCTCTTCCTTGTTCCAGCAGGCGGAGGTTGTAGTTCTCCTCGCGATTCGGCAGCTGACGGCGTGGTGTGAAGTAAGGAAGATCCTGACTTCGCCTAAAAGACGGATGCGAGTTATGGTGGATTAGGGTTGCCCAGAAAACTAGGGTTAAGAGATCCGGGAGGAGGAGGAGGTGTCGGCGGCGGCTAGGGTGGCGGCGACGGACCGGCGGCGGCGGCAGCGAGCGGCGGCGACTGCGCGGGTCGGCGGCGGCGGCTCGTGGAGAGGGCTTGGAACTTGTGTTGTTTGGGGTAACCCTCCCTCTCTATTTATGGGAGGGAGGGGCAGCCTTGGGAGGGGTGGGTTTGAATCCAAACCCAAACCCAAGTTGGATTGAGAGAAGGACTTGTTTCTTCTCCCACTAGGAAACCATTGTTCTAGTTTGACTTTTCAAACTTCCCGTTTGACTTTCAATTTAGAGCTTTTATTTCTCTCTTGCATATGCCAACACCAAGTGACCTTGGACATGATCCAATCATTCCACTTACCCATGACACATTCATGGACCATTCTCCTTTCGGACCGGTGAACCTTCTAGACCCTTCTAGAACCTCTCCGATGAAATCATCGGAAACTTTCCCGAACTCCGAAATAGGACTTTCCTTATATGAATCTTATTCTCCGGACCATTCCGGATCTCCTCGTGATATCCTGGATCCCATCCGAGACTCCGAACAACATTCGGTATCCCTGTTAACATTCCATATCTACTTGAAGGGTTTTGCAGCATAGTAAATCAAAAAAATTCTACGGATGCGAACGGGAAAGCCAAGATCTAATCTAGGAGATGAAAACAACAAGGGGATAGATGAGATCTTCATACCCTCGAAGATTCGCACAGCGGAACGTTCAACGGAACATTGTTGATGTAGTCGTACTAGCTTCTCCTCCTCGCGATCCGATCCGATCCAACACCGGAAGTGGCGATGCCTCCGAGAGATGGACACGTACGGCACCTCGACGTCTCCTCCTTCCTAGGTCCAGCAAGTGGGGTTGAGAGATATATTGGATCTACAACACGACGTCGTGGTGCAAAGGTGGAGAGTTTCTGCGGCAGGGCTTCGCCTACGCGCAGTCGGGAGAGAGAGAGATCTGGAGGGCAGCTGTATGGCGGCTAGGGTTGAAGGAGTGGGGGAGGAGGGCTACGCCCCTGTCCTCTATATATAGGGGGCTTTCCGTCCCCCTTGGCCCCTCCTCCAAGCCCTAGGATGGCGGCCCCAAGGGTTGGAGTGGGGGCAAGCTTTCCCCCTCCTTCTAGAAGGTTTCCCTAGGGTTTCCCTAGGGTTTTGGCCGGCTGGGCCTATGGGGCCTTGTGCCCCTGGCCCAATGAGGCCAGGGCACTCCCTCGTAGTCCCACGCCCCGTCCCGACAAGTGGGGCCATGTTGGTCGCACTCCGGAAGGTTCTAGAAGCTTCCGGTACAATACCAAACAATCCGAAACAATTCCAAAATCCAAAAACCGCTTTCCCTTATATGAATCTTATTCTCCGGACCATTCCGGAACCTCTCATGACGTCCTAGATCTCATCCGAGACTCCAAACAAAAACTGATAAACCAATTATCCATTCTATCCTAGCGTCGAAGCACGTTAAGTGTGTGACCCTACGGGTTCGAGAATATGCAGACATGATCTTCTATCAATAATCAACAGCGGAGTCTGGAAACCCATATTGACTCCCACATACTCATCGATGATCATATCGAATGAACCACGATGCCAGGATTCAATTAATCCCATATATATATTCCCTTGCAGTTGATATGCTTGGTCTTTGGATGATATCTTGGTTCCTTAGCCAGTGCTATGGCGCCAGTGTTGTCACACAATATCTTCAGTGGGTCCAAGGCACTTGGAACCACACCAAGCTCAGTGATGAAGTTCCTGATCCAAACTCCTCCACTTGACGCTTCTGCAGCAGCCATGTATTCCGCTTCTACTATAGATCCTACGATCACGCTTTGCTTGCAGCTTCTCCAGCTCACAGCTCCTCCATTCAAAATATAAACGTATCCTGTGTGAGATTTAGAATCATCCTTGTCGGTGTCTAAACTAGCATCGACGTAACCTTTTACGACGAGCTGTTCATCACCTCCATAGACTAAGAACATTTCTTTAGTTCTATTTAAATACTTTAGGATGTTCTTCACGGCTGTCCAGTGTTCCACTCCTGGATCACTTTGGTATCTGCTCGTCAAACTAAGAGCATTGGACACATTTGGTCTAGTACATAGCATGGCATACATGATAGATCCTATGGTCGAGGCATAAGGCACTTTGCTCATAGCTTCTCTATCGTTTACCGTAGCTGGACACTGAGCCCTGCTCAATACCTTACCTGACAACATAGGCACTGAACCTTTCTTTGCCTTATCCATTCTGAACCTTTTCAGAACTTTGTCTAGGTATGTACTTTCGCTTAAAGCTATCAGGCGTCTTTGTCTATCTCTATAGATTTTGATTCCCAATATATAAGCAGCTTCCCCCTAGGTCTTTCATTGAAAAACATTTGTTCAAATAACTCTTCACATCGTTAAGCATATCAATGTCATTTCCAATAATCAATATGTCATCCACATATAGTACCAGAAATGTCACTGAGCTCCCACTCACTTTCTTGTAGATACAAGCTTCGTAGCAATTTGGAGCAAATCCAAAGCTCTTGATCACTTGATCAAAACGAAGGTTCCAACTCCGAGATGCTTGCTTCAGTCCATAAATGGAACGCTGAATTTGCACACCTTATCAACATCCTTAGGACCGACAAAACCTTCGGGTGCATCATATACAACTCTTCATCAATGTTGCCATTGAGGAACGCAGTCTTGACATCCATCTGCCATATTTCATAATCATGAAACGCAGCAATTGCTAATAAAATCCGAATGGACTTAAACATCGCTACGGGAGAGAAAGTATCATCGTAGTCAACACCTTGAACTTGTCGAAAACCTTTCGCGACAAACCGTGATTTATAGACAGTAACACTACCATCCGCGTCCGTTTTCTTCTTGAAAATCCATTTGCACTCAACGGCCTTTCGGTCGCTAGGAGGGTCCACCAAAGTCCATACTTGGTTTTCTCTCATGGACCCCAATTCGGATTTCATGGCCTCTAGCCATTTCTCGGAGTCTGGGCTCATCATTGCTTCCTCATAGTTCGCAGGTTCACTGTTGTTTACTAACAAGACAGTCAAGACAGGGTTACCGTACCACTCAGGAGGGGCATGTGACCTTGTCGACCGTCCATGTTCAGTAGTAGCATCGTCCGAAGCTTCATGATCATTGTCATTAGCTTCCTCTATTGTTGGTGCAGACAGCACTGGAACAATTTCAGGTGCTGCGCTACTCTCCAACTCAAGAGAAGGTTCAATAACCTTGTCCAACTCTACTTTCCTCCCACACACTTCTTTCGAGAGAAACTCCTTCTCAAGAAAGGATTCGTTCTTTGCGACAAACACTTTGCCTTCGGATCTGTGATAGAAGGTATACCCAATCATTTCCTTAGGGTATCCTATGAAGACGCATTTCTCCGCTTTGGGTTCGAGCTTGTCCGGCATCAACTTCTTGACGTAAGCTTCGCATCCCCAAACCTTAAGAAACGACAACTTAGGTTTAGCACCAAACCACAGTTCATACGGTGTCATCTCAATGGATTTAGATGGTGCCCTATTTAAAGTGAATGCAGCGGTTTCTAATGCATAACCCCAAAATGATAACGGCAAATCTGTAAGAGACATCATTGATCGCACCATATCTAATAGAGTTCTATTTCGGCATTCATACACACCATTGCGCTGTGGTGTTCCGGGTGGAGTGAGTTGCGAAACGATTCTGCTTGCTTTAAGATGTGTGAGAAAATCATAACTCAAATATTCACCTCCACGATCGGAGCGTAGAAATTTAATTTTTCTGTTACGATGGTTTTCCACTTTATTCTGAAATTCTTTGAACTTTTCAAATGTTTCAGATTTATGTTTCATTAAATAGATATACCCATATCTACTTAAGTCATCAATAAAAGTGAGAAAGTAGCGATAACCACCGCGCATCGAAACACTCATTGGTCCGCATACATCGGTATGTATGATTTCCAACAAGTCCGTTGCTCGCTCCATTATCTTAGGAAGCAGGGGTTTTGATCATCTTGCCCATGAGGCATGGTTATGCGTGTCAAATGATTCAAAATCTAGAGACTCCAAAAGTCCATCGAATGGAGTTTCTTCATGCGTTTTACACCAATATGACCTGAGCACGATTTGCCACAAATAAGTAGAATTATCACTATCTACTTTGCATCTCTTAGCCTCAATGTTATGGATGTGTGTTTCATTGCTTTCGAGATTCAGAAGAAATAAACCATTCATAGCAGGTGCATGACCATAAAAGATGTTACTCATATAAATAGAACAACCATTATTCTCCGATTTAAATGAATAACCGTCCTGCAATAAACACGATCCAGATATGATGTTCATGCTCAACGCAGGCACATAATAACATTTATTAAGGTTTAAAACAAATCCCGAAGGTAAAACTAAGGAGAGCGTGCCGATGACCATCACATCAACTCTTGATCCGTTGCCAACGCGCATCGTCATCTCATTCCTCGCTAGCCGCCGTCTATTCCGTAGCTCCTATTTCGAGTTACAAATATTAGCAACTGAACCAGTATCAAATACCCAGGCACTACAACGAGGGCTAGTAAGGAAAACATCAATAACATGTATATCAAATATACCTTTGATGGTGCCAGCCTTCTTGTCCGCTAAGTACTTGGACGATTCGCTTCTAGTGACCCTTGTCCTTGCAATAGAAGCACTCAGTGTCCGGCTTAGGTCCAGACTTGAGCTTCTTCTCTGCAGGGGCAACGCGCTTGCCGCTGCCCTTCTTGAAGGGCTTCTTTGCACCCTTACCTTTCTTAAAGCTAGGGGGCTTGTTGACCAACAACACATGATTATCTTTCTTGATTTCCACCTCCGCAGCTTTCAGCTTAGCGAAGAGCTCAGTGATCGTATCATTGGAACCAATCTGATTATGAGTAACTACAAAACCTTTGTAGCTAGGAGGGAGTGATTGCAGAACTCTGTCAATCTTGGGCTCCTCTGGAATCTTGCAGTCCAGTTGCTCAAGGCGTTGAGTGTAGCCCGACATCTTAATGGCGTGCTCACTAACGGAACTCCCTTCCTCCATCTTGCAGTTAAATAATTTCTCAGAGATCTCATATCTCTCAGAACGGGCCTGAGTCTGAAACATAGTTTTCAGTTCCTCAAGAATCTCAAAGGGCCCGGGGAACTCCTCAAAACAATTTTCAAAGGTCCGATTCCATAGCAAACAACATGGTGCTCTTAATCACACCATAATCATCCTTGCGCGACTGATAAACAACTTTCTCATCAGCGGTAGCGCAGCAGCGTCACCTACCTAGCGCTTTCTCAAGGACAATCCTTTTATCCGCCAGAGAGAATGATTCTCAGATTGCGGAACCAGTTGGTGAAGTTAGACCCATTGTTCTTAAGCTTTTCTTTCTCAACAAAAACATTGAAGTTGAAGTTGGACTTAGCCATTTGATCTACAAAATTTGCAAGTACAATTTAGACTATGTTTATGATAACTAGTTCAACTTAATCAAATTACTAGATGAACTCCCACTAAATTCAACATCCCTCAAGTTGTTTAGTGAACATGATCCAAATTCACCACACCTAATCCGATCTTCATGAGAAGAGATGTGGTTTCAATGGTGGACAACAAAGTGTCGATCATATCATTCATATGACTCATGCTTAACCTTTCGGTTCGTGTGTTCCGAGGCCATGTCTGTACATGCTAGGCTCGTCAAGTTAAACCCAAGTATTTCCGCGTGTGCAAAACTGGCTTGCACTCGTTGTATGTGAACGTAGAGTTTATAGCACCCGATCATCACGTGATGCTTGAACACGACGAACTTTTGCAACGGTGCATACATGGGGAGAACACAGTTTTATCTTGATCTTTAAGTGAGGAATCATCTTATAATGCTACCGTCGCAATCTAAGCATAATAAGATACATAAAAGGATAAACATCACATGCATATAATTTTATGTGACATGGTATAGCCAATCTCCGCGCAATGATCTCCATCTTGTGCGTGCCAGCATGATCTCCATCACTCCACCATGATTGCCTCCACCACGAATAACAACTATAACTATTGCTAACTACTTAGCGATAAAGTAAAGCTATTACATGGCGTATAAGAAGTTGACACACAGGTCATACACAATTATAAAGACAACCATATGGCTCCTGCCGGTTGTGTACTCATCGACATGTAAGTCGTGAAACATTACAAAACATGCTCATTGCATACAACATACATATCACATCTTGGGCCATACCATATCACAGAAACACTCCCTGCAAAAACAAGTTAGACGTCTCTACTTCGTTGTTGCATGTTTTACGTGGCTTATGGGAGTAACAAGCTAAGAACGATTCTTGCCTACGGAAAGCCACAACGGTGATATTATGGTTGCCAACATCCGGTCTAAATCCCATGACAACTATAGTGAGAGAAACTGGCATCCACCAGCCGCATGTGTGGAACAAGCCACACGTCAAGTGCGGAGCCAGTCTCGCTAACGAGGTCGCGTAAAGTTGGCTTGGACCACTTCGATCTCACTATCCCGCGTCATAAGAAGTACACAAACAAGAGGCTTGCAACAGAAAACAGCAACGCCCGCAACAAGCATGTTGCGTTCTACTCGTGAAACACATCTACGCACAGATCTAGCTATGATACCACTGAAGGGTTTCACAGCATAGTAAATCAAAAAAATTCTACGGATGCGAACGGGAAAGCCAAGATCTAATCTAGGATATGCAAACAACAAGGGGGGATAGATGAGATCTTCATACCCTTGAAGATTCGCATAGCGGAACGTTCAACGGAACGTGGTTGATGTAGTCGTACTAGCTTCTCCTCCTCGCGATCCGATCCGATCCAACACCGCAAGTGGCGATGCCTCCGAGAGATGCACACGTACGGCACCTCGACGTCTCCTCCTTCCTCGGTCCAGCAAGTGAGGTGGAGAGATAGATTGGATCTACAACACGACGGCGTGGTGCAAAGGTGGAGAGTTTCTGCGGCAGGGCTTCGCCTACGCGCAGTCGGGAGAGAGAGAGATCTGGAGGGCAGCAGTATGTCGGCTAGGGTTGAAGGAGTGGGGGAGGAGGGCTGCGCCCCTGCCCTCTATATATAGGGGGCTGGCCTCCCCCCTTGGCCCCTCCTCCAAGCCCTAGGGTGGCGGCCCCAAGGGTTGGAGTGGGGGGCAAGTTTTTCCCCTCCTTCTAGAAGGTTTCCCTAAGGTTTTGGCCGGCTGGGCCTATGGGGCCTTGTGCCCCTGGCCCAATGCGGCCAGGGCACTCCCTCGTAGGCCCATGCCCCCTCCCGAAAAGTGGGGCCACGTTGGTCCCACTCCGGAAGATTCTAGAAGTTTCCGGTACAATACCGAACAATCCGAAACAATTCCGAAATCTAAAAATTGCTTTCCCTTATATGAATCTTATTCTCCGGACCATTCCGGAACCTCTCATGACGTCCTGGATCTCATCCGAGACTCCAAACAAAAACTCATAAACCAATTATCCATTCTATCCTAGCGTTGAAGCACGTTAAGTGTGTGACCCTACGGGTTCGAGAATATGTAGACATGATCTTCTATCAATAATCAACAGCGCGGTCTGGAAACCCATACTGACTCCCACATACTCATCGATGATCATATCGGATGAACCACGATGCCAGGATTCAATTAATCCCATATATATATATATTCCCTTCGTCACGCGATATTTTACTTGCCCGAGATTCGATCGTCGGTATCGGCATACCTAGTTCAATCTCGTTCACAGCAAGTACTTTACTCTTTCCGTAATCTGATATCACTTTGTGATTAACTCCTTAACCACGTGCTTGCAAGCGGTGTTGATATCGATTACCGAGTGGGCCCGAAGCATATCTCTCCGACTTAGGAGGGACAAATCCCATCTCGATACATACAACCCAACAAGTACTTTCCGATCACCTAAGAGACACCTTTATGATCACCCTCTCATAGGATGACGTTTGATGACCTCAAAGCTTTCTTCCGATACCAGGGAGTTGCATTATCTCATGGCCTAAGGAATACAATATTTGACATAAGAAAAAGCTTCGCAAAGATGAACACGATGACACGATCTAATTGCTCTGCTTGATTTGGGTCTGTCCATCATATCATTCTCCCAATGATATGATCTCACTATTAATCGACAACTCATGTCTATGGTTAGGAAACCTTAACCATCATTAATCAATGAGCTAGTCCATACAGGCGTACTAGGGACACGGTGTTGTTCATAAACCACTCAAGTATCAAAGTTTCCGCTTAATACAATTCTAGCATGAAATATAAACTTTATCATGAACAAGAATTATAATAATAACATCTTTATTATTGCCTCTAGGGCATAATTCCAACACTAATAAACAACATCGAATCCTTAAGTGTGTCTCCCTACGGTTCGTGAATTATGCGGACATGACCGATACACTTCTCCGATCAATAACCAATAGAGGAATATGGAAATTCATATGGCTCCCACATATTTCTACGATTACTTTGCGATCGAATGAACCACTTACATACGATACCAATTTCCCTTTGTCTCACGATAGTTTACTTATCCGAGGTTTTGATCGTCGGTATCTCAGCATACCTAGTTCAACCTCGTTACCGATAAGTACTCTTTTCTCGTTACCGTGGTATGTGATCCCTTGTGAGCCAGTCACATGCTTGCAAGCTAATTGGATGACATTCCACCGAGAGGGCCCAGAGTATATCTATCCGTCATATGGATGGACAAATGCCACTCTTGATCCATGTGCCTCAACCCATACTTTCCGAACACTCAATGACATCTTTATAGCCACCCAGTTACGGTATGGTGTTTGACGTCATGAAAGCATCCTTCCGGTGATGGTGATTAGCATGATCTCATGGTCGAAGGAATTAGGTTACTATGTATCAGAAAGCTTACAACAATTGAACTATTAAAATGGATTGATATTTATGCTACGCTTATCTATAGGAATATGTCCATCATACCATTCTCCTAATGATATGATCTTGTTGTCAACAACATCTCAATGTTCATGATCAGGAAACCACGATCATCTATTAACCAACAAGCTAGTATTATAAAGAGGCTTTACTAGGGAATCTATTTTAGTTTACAAATCACACAAGTATTAATGTTTCCGGTTAATACTGTTATAGCATGAATGTAAACATTTATCATAAACACAAAGATTTAATAATAACTACATTTATTATTGCCTCTAGGGTATATCTCCAACAGTCTCCCACTTGCACTAGAGTCAACTAATCTAGATTACATGGTAATATACCGAACACCCATGGCGGTTTGGTGCTGGTCATGTTTTGCCCTCGGGAGAGGTTTAGTCAATGGATCCGCCACATTCAGATCTGTGTGTACTTTGCAAATCTTTATGTCACCATCTTGGACATGCTCTTGAATAGCGTATAAACATAGCTTGATGTGCTTCAGCTTCTTGTGTGACCTTGGTTCTTGCGCATTGGTTATGGCGCCCATGTTATCACAATAGATAGACATTGGGTCCAGCGCACTTGGAACCACACCGAGCTCTGTAATGAACTCCTTCATCTATATCGCCTCTTGTGAAGCCTCCGAAGCAGCTATGTATTCCGATTCAGTTGAATATCTCGCCACAATGCTTTGCTTTACACTCCTCCAGCTAACTGCTGCACCATTCAAAGTAAATACGTATCCATATTGAGATTTAGAATCATCCGGATCGGTGTTCCAACTAGCATTGGTGTAACCGTTAACAACGAGTTGTTCATCACCTCCATAAGAAAGAACCATATCCTTAGTTCTTCTCAAGTACTTAAGGATGTTTTTGACTGCTGTCCAATGATCCACTCCTGGATCACTTTGATATCTGCTAGTCAAACTAACAGCATATGCAATATCGGGTCTAGTACATAGCATGGCATACATTAGAGATCCTATGGCTGAGGCATAGGGAGTCTTACTCATCCTTTCTCTATCTTCTGCGTTCTTTGGACTTTGAGTTTTACTCAAGGTCGTATTGGGCAACATGGGCAAGAACCCTTTCTTGCTATCTTCCATTCCAAACCTCTTTAGAACTTTGTCCAAATATGTACTCTGTGACAATGATATTAGGCGTCTCGATCTATCTCTATAAATCTTTATGCCTAATATGTAAGCTGCTTCGCCAAGATCTTTCATTGAAAAACTATTATTCAAATAATCCTTGACACTATTAAGAAGGTCAACATCATTCCCAATCAACAATATGTCATCTACATATAGTATTAAGAATGCTACAGAACTCCCAATAACTTTCTTGTAAATACAAGCTTCTCCATAAGTTTGTATAAAACCAAAACTTTTGATTACCTTATCAAAACGTTGATTCCAACTTTGGGATGCTTCCTTCAATCCATATATGGACCGTTGAAGATTGCATACCTTGTTAGCATCTTTAGGATCGACAAAACCTTTGGGTTGCATCATATACAACTCTTCATCAATGTCTCCATTGAGGAACACCGTTTTGACATGCATCTGCCATATATCATAATCATAATATGCAGCGATTGCTAACATAATCCTCATAGACTTCAGCTTTGCTACTGGTGGGAAAGTCTCATCGTAGTCAACTCCTTGAATTTGTCGAAACCCTTTTGCGACAAGTCGAGCTTTATAGACAGTAACATTACCATCCGCATCTGTTTTCTTCTTGAAAATCCATTTGTTCTCGACAGCCTTCCGGCCATCCGGTAAGTCCACCAAAGTCCATACTTGGTTTTCGTACATGGATCCAATCTCGGATTTCATGGCATCTTGCCATTTATTGGAATCTGGGCTCATCATCGCTTCCTCATATGTCGCAGGGTCATCGGTGTTGTCCACTAACATGATACTCATAACGGGATCATACCAATCAAAAGTGGTACGAGTTCTCGTTGACCTGCAAGGTTCTGTAGCAACTTCAACCAAAGTTTCATGATCATCATCATTTGCTTCCTCTCTTATTGGTGTAGGCGCCACAGGAACTACTTCCGGTGCTGCGCTACTCGCAAGTTCGAGATAAGGTTCAACAACCTCGTCGAGTTCTACTTTCCTTCCAGTCACTTCTTTCGAGAGAAATTCCTTCTCTAGAAGGGATCCATTCTTGACAACAAAGATTTTGCCCTCGGATCTATGATAGAAGGTATACCCAATAGTTTCCTTCGGGTATCCTATGAAGACGCATTTTTACGCTTTGGGTTCAAGCTTGTCTGGCTGTAACTTCTTTACATAGGCTTCGCAACCCCAAACTTTAAGGAACGACAATTTAGGTTTCTTCCCAAACCATAATTCATACGGTGTCATTTCAACAGATTTAGATGGTGCCCTATTTAAAGTGAATGCGGCTATTTCTAATGCATAACCCCAAAACGATAGCGGTAAATCTGTAAGTGACATCATAAAACGAACCATATCTAAGAGAGTTCGATTACGACATTCGGACACACCATTGCGCTGTGGTGTTCCCGACGGTGTCAATTGTGAAAGTATTCCGCATTTCTTCAAATGCTCGCCAAACTCGTAACTTAGATATTGTAAGATCGCTCCTTTATAAAGGAAAAGGATCCCTGTGATTGCAATGCTAGTCCCTGGATCAATGCTAGCATCCACAGTTTAAGATGAAGTACACAGAAACAAAGGTCATTCTTACAGTCATTCCAGAGACAAACATAGTCTTTACAACTCCATGGCCACAGGCCTAGTACAAGAGTTTAAATAAGTAAATAGATAAAAGTCTTCATCTTCATGTGCCACAGGCAAACATGTTGAGTGTAGACTCATGACTCCTAATCCTCATCAGAATAACCTGCAACATCACAAGTTACAGCCACAGTGGTTCAATACATTGGAATAGTATTAGCAAGTGATACCTTAGTATAATTTTGGTGGACTAGATACTATATGCAATTTGGCTAAGTGTAGCTTAGGCTTGCTTTGCTCAAAATAAGTTTTGCCTATTAGTTGAAATCACTAAGTTTTTCTTTGTCAAAACTTTTCCCAAGGAACCACCAATAGACATTGGGGTCCTTCACCCTTGTTCACCCACAAGTTTTACTTAGAAATTGGGATGAGGATATTCTTGATAGCTTCCATGTCTTGATGCTCAAGTTATCCAATACCAGGGACATGGCTAAGTACTTAGATTCTTCCATCTGCAGAGGTTGTACACTTTCCCCACAAGCCTTGATTTTCACCAAGACAGGACCTTTCAGAAGCCTTCCCTTAGACCAAATGGACGCGCTCCAACCTATCATCCCACTACCACCAACTGTCCAAATGGCTAAGTTATTGCAACCTATATGATCTTGGCAGAGCCCATATTGCCAAGTGGCCGCACTAGAAGCTTATTAACATTTGGCCTCTCAAATCCCTTTGTTCCTGGGTGGCTATCCACAAATGAGATACACAGGGTAAACCATAGAAATGGGCCTTGTGTAACCACTCAACATAAACCATTCCTTCCATTCCACCCAGGTGATTCATTCACTTAGTTGTTTTATTAGGCAAAACACAAGTCCAAAGACTTAGAAATATTTTCATCATAGCATGTAATATTTCACCACCCTTGATTGCTACTAGCTAGGCTAAACATGGCATAGATAAGCATCTTAACTTAGAAATTTCTAGCAATTCTACAACTACTAGGATTTCCCAACTTAGCATATAAGTAAAATATAACCATGCAAGACTAGCAAAAATATATCTAATGCATAGTAGAAAACATAGGGATAAAATATCATGAAGCACCACTTGCCTTGATAGTTTGGAGAGTAGCTACAATCCTCACAATCACTATCACTATTTGCACCAAAATCTACACATAAAATCATAGCACCAAATCACATACAAAATAAATACAAGCAAAAATATATGCATGCATGCAATATGATATGTGATGATTTTTCTAAACTCAACAAGACAAGTGCACAGTACTGGTTCATAAACAAGTTCACAACTTGCAAAACAACATTTATTTAAACACTAAAACATTTCTCAAATAATTTCTATACACAAAATAGGCCTACACATGTTTCTGTAAATAAAACCATTTTAACAGAAGCAAAACATTAAACACATTGCATATTTAGGAAGGGCTTGTTCTCCTGATTCCATTGACATAAAATTTGTCAAATTTGAACGTGGAAATCAAAAGTTATGGCTAAAAAAATTTCAAACAACTAATAGATTCAAATCCTGATTTTAAATCTAAACTCTAGCCACGCGTCTTAATCTGATTGCGCATCGTTCGCTCAGGATCGCGCTCACAAGCCGTTAGATCTACTTAATCTGCACGGCCCAGATCTACTCATAACGCTTCGGTAAGTGATCTGTTTATACGCGCTGGATCTAGATCCTACGGTCCGCGATCAAGCAACCATAGATGGGCGGCGCTGGCGGTGGCATCTGGCGGCGGCGAGCTCTGTCTACGGCGGCGCGGCGCTACAGGTGGCTCTGGGGTCGTCGGAGATGCTTACCAGAGTCGTGGCGATGCACTAATGCTCAACCTGGCGACGGCTTGGCAAGGGGCGCTCGGACACGGCTGCACGGGCTCGTCGGAGTTGCTGGCTGCGTCGAGCTCGGGTGGACGACGACGTTGGCGATGCTCCTGGTCACCCTAGCATGAACAGAAGGCATCAGGAGATGCACAAGACTATGGCGAACACGTTCGTGTGAATCAGAGGCGAAGGGGAACAAGGGGCTCACCGAATTTAATCACCGGATTTGAGGACGTCGTCGGAACCTTGCTGTGCTTGGACGAAAGACGACTGGAAGCGGTATAGGAGGAACCAATGGTATCGAGGCGTGCAAGGAAGTGGCGAAGCTGCGCAAGAACTAGAGAAGAAGGCGCGACGAGCTCACGGGATTGGTCGCCGGAGTGGGCTCTGTCTGCGGCGGTGCAAGGGTGATTACGGGCAGCCTGGTGGCAGAGTGGTGGCGCTAGGTGAGGGGAAATGAGCGGCGGGGGGAGGGGGTCTTATAGCCAGAGCGGGGGCAAGGATCACGCGCAGAATCCCTGGCAATTAAGCCCACAGGTAACTCTGGCGAGCGCCGCGCCATGATTGATGGCGACTTGACGTGGTCGCAGGTCTACCCATGGAGTGGAAAGTAGAGGAGGTGGGGTCGGGTGGTCAGTGACTTGGTGGGTTCGTCCGTGAGTGAGAGAGAGAGGGGGAACCCGGGTGGGCTTAGTGGGCTGAATCCATCGCTGGGCTAGATAGGTGGCGCCGACCCTTTTCTAATTCTTTTCTCCTTTTCTTTTTCTGTTTTCAAATTCAGGAATCAAATTCAAATGATTTGCAAATCTAATTGAATTCAAATCTTTTCAGGATTTTTGCAGTGTGCAACAATCACACTTCTGGGCATAAAACCAAGTGGTCACTTTGAATTGGCTTGGTCACTTGGAATAAAATAAAATAAGCAGTGACATAGCTCTAGTTTTAAATAAGTTTTGAAATTGGTTTTCAAATCATAATTGTTTTGAAACTTTGGTTTAAATCCTAGCAATCTAGCAAAACAATCTGAGAGCAATAAGACAACAAGGTTTGGTTCAATGAACAATAATCTCTCATTGGAGAGTAGCATTTGATTTAATGTTAATCACATGAAATAATGAGCTCATATGCTCCTGTTTTTGAATTGATTTTTGAAATGAAATCCTTACATGATCATGGATGCATGGATGATATGCATGAGTTTGAAACATTTTTTTAGGGATGTTACAAATCTAACCCCCTTAAGGTGAATCTCGCCCTCGAGATTCAGATTGGCTAGCAAATAGGTGAGGGTGGTCTTTCCGAAGATCATCTTCTCTTTCCCATGTTGCTTCCTCTTTGGAATGATGGTTCCACTGAACTTTGCAAAATTTGATAGTCTTAGTCCGTGTGACTCTTTCTGCAGTCTCAAGAATCTTGATAGGTTTCTCCTGATAAGTGAGGTCACTCTCCAACTGAACTTATTCCAAAGGTATAGTATCCTTCAAAGAAGTTTCTTCCATTTCTGGATGACATTTCTTAAGCTGACTCACATGACACACATTATGAACAGCTGACAGAGACTCTAGTAATTCAACCTCATAAGCAACTTCTCCCTTACGACTAAGAATCTTGAATGGCCCAACATATCTTGGGGCCAACTTCCCTTTGACTCCAAACCTCTTCACTCCACGAAGTGGTGACACTCTAAGATAAGCTCTATCACCAACTTCATAGGTGACTTCTCTACGCTTAGGATCTGCGTAGCTTTTCTGTCGGGACTGTGCTATCTTCAACATGTCCTTAACCTGCTTGACTTTCTCTTCAGCTTCTTTGATAAGTTCTGGTCCGAACAAACTTCTTTCTCCCACACCATTCCATAGCAATAGGGTGGTACATTTTCTCCCATAGAGAAACTCAAATGGTGCCATCTCAATGCTGGCTTGATAGCTGTTGTTATAAGAAAATTCTGCGTAAGGCAGACTTTCATCCCAACTGGCTCCATAGTCTAGGGCACATGCCCTTAACATATCTTCAAGAATCTGATTAGTCCTTTCTGTCTGTCCATCCGTCTGAGGATGAAAAGCGGTGCTGAATTCCAACCTCGTTCCCAATGACTCATGTAGCTGTCTCCAAAAATGAGAGGTGAATTGGGTTCCTCTATCAGACATAATACTTTTGGGTACTCCATGTAGACATACAGTTCTGCTCATATAGATCTTGGCTAACTTAGCACTTGTATAGGTTGTCTTCACGGGTATAAAATGAGCCACTTTAGTTCGGCGATCCACTACTACCCAAATAGAATCATATCCAGACCTGGTCCTTGGCAATCCGGTAATGAAGTCCATACCAATCTTTTCCCACTTCCAATCAGGAATAGGTAGTGGTTGAAGCAAACCTGCTGGTTTCTGGTGCTCTGCCTTCACTCTGCTACATACATCACACAAAGCAATATGTTCGGCGATGTCTTTCTTGAGATTATTCCACCAAAACCTCTCTTTCATATCCATGTACATCTTGGTGTTACCCAGATGAATAGAATATGGTGAGTTGTGTGCTTCTTGTAAAATCAGTTTCCGAAGCTCCGGATCTTGCGGAACACAGATAAGTTTTCCATGCCATAAAGTACCATGTTCGTCTTCATGGAATCCTTTGGCCTTTCCCTTGCCAATCTTTTCCTTAATCTCTTCAATTTCCTTATCGGTCTTCTGGGCTTCCTTGATCTTGTCCAACAAAGTGGGTTGAACATCCAAAGTCATGAGATGTCCTTCCGGCACAATCTCCAATCTGAGATTTTTGAATTGAGTACATAGATCATCTGGCAATTCTCCCTTAGTAAGGCCATTCACAAAAACCTTACAGCTTAGGGCATCTGCTACAACATTTGCTTTACCGGGTGGTATTGCAAACTTAAGTCATAGTCCTTGATGAGTTCTAGCCACTTCTTTGCCTCATGTTAATTTCCTTCTGGGTGAAGATATACTTCAAACTCTTGTGATCTGTGAACACTTCACATCTCTTACCCAAAAGATAATGTCTCCATGTTTTAAGTGCATGGACAACAGAAGCTAACTCTAGATCATGAGTAGGGTAGTTCACTTCATGAGTTTTGAGTTGTCTCGAGGCATAAGCCACAACTTTTCCTTCTTGCATAAGTACTGCACCCAAACCATGGTGAGATGCATCACAATATACTTGGAAATCTTTCTCCAAATCTGGCAAACACAAGACTGGTGCTGTCACAAGTCTCTTCTTCAATTCTTGGAAACTGAGTTCACAACCTTCAGACCAAGCAAATTTCTTGTCTTTCTTTAGCAATTCTGTCATAGGCTTAGCTACCTTGGAGAAATTCTCAATGAACCTTCTGTAGTAACCTGCTAAGCCAAGGAAACTACGAACTTCTTTCACTGACTTGGGAGATTCCCATTCAGTTACAGCTGAAACTTTAGCAGGATCAACTGCTACACCATCGCCTGACACAATGTATCCTAGAAAACCAACTTCATTCAACCAAAATTCACACTTGCTGAATTTGGCATATAGTTTATGCTCTCTAAGCTTCCCAAGTATCAAACGCAAATGTCCTTCATGTTCTTCTTTGCTCTTGGAGTAGATCAAAATGTCATCGATGAAAACGACAACAAACTTATCAAGAAATTCCATGAACACCTTGTTCATCATATTCATGAAGTATGCTGGTGCATTGGTCAAACCAAATGGCGTCACGGTATACTCATACAATCCATACCTTGTGGTGAAAGCTATCTTAGGTATGTCTTGTTACCTTATCTTGAGCTGGAAATAACCTGACCGAAGGTCAATCTTTGAGAACACCCAAGCTCCTTCTAGCTGATCAAACAAGTCATTGATTCTTGTCAAAGGGTATTTGTTCTTGATAGTCACTTCATTGAGCGAACAGTAATCTATGCATAACCTTTGACTTCTATCTTTCTTTTCCACAAACAAAACTGGTGCTCCCCAAGATGAAGAACTTGGTTGAATAAATCCTTTCTGCAACTGTTCTCCAAGTTGTTTCTTGAGTTCTTTCAGTTCATCAACTGACATCTTGTACGGTCTCTTTGCTATTGGTCCAGATCCTGGTAGCAAATCAATAAGGAACTCCACATCACTATCTGGTGGCATTCCCGGCAATTCTTCTAGAAACACATCCGGATATTCACTCACAATTGGCACACTGTCTATGCTAACCCCCTTAAGAGAATTTAGCTTACTCCCTTTTGATTCAAAGTTAGACTTGAATTTAATCCGTTTTCTTTCTGGGGTTGTGAGTGCAACAGTACGATTAGCACAATCTAGTACTCCTTCATACTTAGCCATCCAATCCATTCCCAAATTTACATCCAGTCCTTGGGAATCTAGGATTATCAGACTCACTGGAAACTTATGCTTTCCAAACTCTATCACTAGATCCTGGCATCCAAGACTTACTATCATATCTCCACCTGGAGAACTAACTTTTATTGGACACCCAATGTTTTCAGTTGGAAACCCATTTCTATCAACAAATGCTTTTGATATGAATGAATGCGATGCTCCAGTATCAAAAAGAACAAGTGCTGGAATAGAATTGAGTTTGAACTTACCAGCAACAACATTTGGCTCCTCATAGATTTCCTCCACATTGATGTGGTTGACTTGTCCCTTTTGAAAAGGGTTGGGCTTGTTGGGTCCCTCAACCTTCTTTTCTGGGCATTCATTTGCATAATGCCCCAGCTTCTTGCACTTGAAACACTCAATCTGACTAATATCTTTCTTGACAGGCTGACTTCCACTGCCACTTCCACTGTGGTGGCTCTTATATCCACCCTTGTGGTTCTTGTACTTGTCATTGTCATGAATACGGTGATGCTTGTTGTCATGATGACGGTTGTGGTTGTGGTGTTTGTTGAATTTCCCATGCTTGTGGGATCATGAGCTTCCACTATCATCATAATGGGAACGTTTGTGAGACGATCTCGAGTTGTGCTTGTCCGAGTGTTTTCTCTTCCTACTCTCAACTTGCTTCATTTTGTTCTCCAAAATAGCAGCCTTGTCACAAAGAGACTGGTATGTGGGAACATACGCCACAACTAACGGTAGGTTCAGTTCATCATTCAACCCTTCTAGGAACTTTTCCTTTCTCTTAGCATCAGTGTCAACTTCATCCGGTGCATAACGCGCCAGATTGTTGAACTCCTCAATATATTCAGCCACGCTGCGGTGGCGCTGCTTCAGATTATGGAACTCTTTCTTCTTCAAACTCATCACTCCGGATGAGATGTGAGAAGTACGAAAGCCATCTTCAAAGATAGCCCATGTCACATCTTCAATGGGAGTGGTGATCTGGAAGTTATCCCACCAAGTAGCGGCTGGTCCTTCCAACAAATGTGGTGCAAATCTGACTTTTCTCATCAAGATGTTCACAGTACCAAGTCCTTGTTCGCAGAGCATAGCCAATCATTGGCCACCATAGGATCAGTTGTTCCTGAGAACTTTGCTGGCCTCAATCTCAAGAACCTAGTAAGCATATCAAAACCCGGTGGGTTGTTGTTGTTATTATTATTGTTGTTGTTGTTGTTGTGGTTCTGGATGAACGTGGTCATCATTTGCATCAGCTGAGTCTGAGTTGTTATCATTTGCTGCATCTCAGGGGTGATGTTGTTGTTGTTGGGGTTGGGATTGGCACGACGGGGAGGCATCTTTGTTTTGTTCAATAGAGATAAGAATGAGATAACCATATATGTTATCATGCACAATACATCACATAAACAATCACCAAGCATGCATCAAAGTAATAATAGTTCAACAACAAAAACGACAAGTTCGCAAAGTAAGCACACCAATAACAAGCCATCCACATGTTGGATGGTCATTGTGACACAAATAAAGTATGATAAATAAATGATAAATGTGTAGTCAACACTACTCCTCGGCATCAACCTCCTCCTCAACAAAGGTAAGACTTGCATTCTCCATAGCAGTCTTGTATTCCTCGACATTGGTGGTCAAGGTCTCTACTTTGGCTTTGAGAGCCCTCTTCTGAGAACGAAGCCTCTCAATCACATCATTGATGCCCGAGCTCAAGTCCTTGGCCTCCAGCTCAGCCATTTCTCTAATCCTCTTGTTCCTATCTTGGACTCGCTTCTCTTGAATCTTGAACTTTTGTCCGACTCTCGAACTTTGCCTCCATCTCCTTGACTATCTCATCTTGCTCATGAAGAGCTTGTCCTTCTCACGAAGCTGCACCTGGAGTTCGTCATTGTTGAGCATGACGTTGGTCCTATCAGTGTCCACGTGCCTAAGAAGAACCTCTAAGTCCTGGAGGTATAGACGAATCGGCTCTGCTGTCTCCCTCGAAGTCGATGGCCTCTCCATCCTCATCATGTCTACCGAAGGTGTGGAAGTGAGTACCTCTAACCTGTCGAGAGTGTCTCCCTAGTAGACGTCCTATCAGATCCTGCATGACTACCTCAAGGCCTCTCTCCTTGTCATCATGCATGAGCTTGAAGATGATGGCCTCCGTGACTGGTTCAGGCTGGCGTCCGGGCTGATTGACCTTGAAACCCCAAAGGTCTTTCCTCTCAAACTTTGTGAGGGGAAGCACCATGATGGTAGGAAGAGGGAGATTGAGCAAACTAGTAAGCTCAATAATACGAGGGCCAAAACGAGTTCCCTGGAACTCCTCAACAGTGCTGATGGTGACATTAGGCATCTATTTATAAGATAGAAAAAGTTAGAACAACACAATTTAAGATAAAACACAAGGCAAAGCATCACATGCATATCTTTGGGAATCAAAACACACAAGTCATGGCATACATGGGTCCATTACAACAACCAAGGTTCAACTTATTTTTAAACAGCATTTGGAAAAATAAGGTGATAAGTGTGATGGTCCAACTAACGAAGTACGTTTACAATCCTATCTCACTTGCCAAGTTGGCTAACTCAATATTTCTAGAAGCAATCAGTCTATCTTGAGCACATGACTCCATTACTAAGTCTATAATGTATCCTCTTAAGGTTTGGTTGGTAGCCTCCAACTCTTGGGTATGTTTCTTCTCTTCCTTTAGGTCATTCTGGATGTTGAGCATTCTGCACTTGACTCTATCACCAAGTTCTTTGATGGTCTTCCAAGCTGCATCCCTTGCTGAATCAAAGAATGTAGTGTGCACTACTGAATTGGTGAACATGCAGAATCCTGATTCCTTGCGGTTGTCTTCCTTGTTTTTATACAAGTGAAGTTGCACCCACCAGTACTCAACTCCTTCATCCATCATAGGAAAACCTTTGTACACAGCTGCACCATGTATCCCCATTGCAACCATGAGGTCCTTGAGAGCCTTGGGAAATTCTGTATCACATTCCAAAGTCATTGTCATGAGTGATCCCTTCCTTACGGCTTCGTTGATGGAGTTCATCTACAAATAGATATGAGAAAGAAGATTAGAAAAGTTTACGAGAAGAATAGACAAGTGTGGAAGTTGTTGAAAATTTTTCCTTAGAGGTTTCCAATCCTAGGGTCATAATCCTACAGGCAACACAGTGCTTTGATACCATCTGTAAGATCCCTCCTTTATAAAGGAAAAGGATCCCTATGATTGCAATGCTAGTCCCTGGATCAATGCTAGCATCCACAGTTTAAGATGAAGTACACAGAAACAAAGGTCATTATTACAGTCATTCCAGAGACAAACATAGTCTTTACAACTCCATGGCCACAGGCCTAGTACAAGAGTTTAAATAAGTAAATAGATAAAAGTCTTCATCTTCATGTGCCACAGGCAAACATGTTGAGTGTAGACTCATGACTCCTAATCCTCATCAGAATAACCTGCAACATCACAAGTTACAGCCACAGTGGGTCAATACATTGGAATAGTATTGACAAGTGATACCTTAGTATAATTTTGGTGGACTAGATACTATATGCAATTTGGCTAAGTGTATCTTAGGCTTGCTTTGCTCAAAATAAGTTTTGCCTATTAGTTGAAATCACTAAGTTTTTCTTTGTCAAAACTTTTCCCAAGGAACCACCAATAGACATTGGGGTCCTTCACCCTTGTTCACCCACAAGTTTTACTTAGAAATTGGGATGAGGAGATTCTTGATAGCTTCCATGTCTTGATGCTCAAGTTGTCCAATACCAGGGACATGGCTAAGTACTTAGATTCTTCCATCTGCAGAGGTTGTACACTTTCCCCACAAGCCTTGATTTTCACCAAGACAGGACCTTTCAGAAGCCTTCCCTTAGACCAAATGGACGCGCTCCAACCTATCATCCCACTACCACCAACTGTCCAAATGGCTAAGTTATTGCAACCTATATGATCCTGGCAGAGCCCATATTGCCAAGTGGCTGCACTAGAAGCTTCTTAACATTTGGCCTCTCAAATCCCTTTGTTCCTGGGTGGCTATCCACAAGTGAGATACACAGGGTAAACCATAGAAATGGGCCTTGTGTAACCACTCAACATAAACCATTCCTTCCATTCCACCCAGGTGATTCATTCACTTAGTTGTTTTATTAGGCAAAACACAAGTCCAAAGACTTAGAAATATTTTCATCATAGCATGTAATATTTCACCACCCTTGGTTGCTACTAGCTAGGCTAAACATGGCATAGATAAGCATCTTAACTTAGAAATTTCTAGCAATTCTACAACTACTAGGATTTCCCAACTTAGCATATAAGTAAAATATAACCATGCAAGACTAGCAAAAATATATCTAATGCATAGTAGAAAACATAGGGATAAAATATCATGAAGCACCACTTGCCTTGATAGTTTGGAGAGTAGCTACAATCCTCACAATCACTATCACTATTTGCACCAAAATCTACACATAAAATCATAGCACCAAATCACATACAAAATAAATACAAGCAAAAATATATGCATGCATGCAATATGATATGTGATGATTTTTCTAAACTCAACAAGACAAGTGCACAGTACTGGTTCATAAACAAGTTCACAACTTGCAAAACAACATTTATTTAAACACTAAAACATTTCTCAAATAATTTCTATACACAAAATAGGCCTACACATGTTTCTGTAAATAAAACCATTTTAACAGAAGCAAAACATTAAACACATTGCATATTTAGGAAGGGCTTGTTCTCCTGATTCCATTGACATAAAATTTGTCAAATTTGAACGTGGAAATCAAAAGTTATGGCTAAAAAAATTTCAAACAACTAATAGATTCAAATCCTGATTTTAAATCTAAACTCTAGCCACGCGTCTTAATCTGATTGGTGCGTACCGGTTCGCTCAGGATTGCGCTCACAAGCCGTTAGATCTACTTAATCTGCACGGCCCAGATCTACTCATAACGCTTCGGTAAGTGATCTGTTTATACGCACTGGATCTAGATCCTACGGTCCGCGATCAAGCAACCATAGATGGGCGGCGCTGGTGGTGGCATCTGGCGGCGGCGAGCTCTGTCTATGGCGGCGCGGCGCTACAGGTGGCTCTGGGGTCGTCGGAGATGCTTAACAGAGTCGTGGCGATGCACTAATGCTCAACCTAGCGACGGCTTGGCAAGGGGCCCTCGGACACGGCTGCACGGGCTCGTCGGAGTTGCTGGCTGCGTCGGGCTCGGGTGGACGATGACGTTGGCGACGCTCCTGGTCACCCTAGCATGGACAGAAGGCATCAGGAGATGCGCAAGACTACGGCGAACACGTTCGTGTGAATCAGAGGCGAAGGGGAACAAGGGGCTCACCGAATTTAATCGCCGGAGTTGAGGACGTCGTCGGAACCTTGCTGTGCTTGACGAAGACGACGACCTGGGGCGGTATAGGAGGAACCAATGGTATCAGAAGGCGTGCAAGGAAGTGGCGAAGCTGTCTGCAAGAACTAGAGAAGAAGGGGCGCACGGAGCTCACCGGGATTGGTCGCCGGAGTGGGCTCTGTCTGCGGCGGTGCAAGGGTGATTACGGGCAGCCTGGTGGCAGAGTGGTGGCGCTAGGTGAGGGGAAATGAGCGGCGGGGGGAGGGGGTCTTATAGCCAGAGCGGGGGCGAGGATCACGCGCAGAATCCCTAGAAAATAAGCCCACAGTAACTACGGCGAGGTAACGGCGGAGCGAGCGTCGCGGCCGCGCGTGATTGACGATGACGACGACGTGGTCGCAGGGTCCACCTGTCAGTGAGTGGAACAGAGAGGAGGTGGGGTCGGGTGGTCAGTGACTTGGTGGGTTCGTCCGTGAGTGAGAGAGAGAGAGGGGGAACCCGGGTGGGCTTAGTGGGCTGAATCCGTCGCTAGGCTAGATAGGTGGCGCCGGCCCTTTTCTAATTCTTTTCTCCTTTTCTTTTTCTGTTTTCAAATTCAGGAATCAAATTCAAATGATTTCCAAATCTAATTGAATTCAAATCTTTTCAGGATTTTTGCAGTGTGCAACAATCACACTTCTGGGCATAAAACCAAGTGGTCACTTTGAATTGGCTTGGTCACTTGGAATAAAATAAAATAAGCAGTGACATAGATCTAGTTTTAAATAAGTTTTGAAATTGGTTTTCAAATCATAATTGTTTTGAAACTATGGTTTAAATCCTAGCAATCTAGCAAAACAATCTGAGAGCAATAAGACAACAAGGTTTGGTTCAATGAACAACAATCTCTCATTGGAGAGTAGCATTTGATTTAATGTTAATCACATGAAATAATGAGCTCATATGCTCCTGTTTTTGAATTGATTTTTGAAATGAAATCCTTACATGATCATGGATGCATGGATGATATGCATGAGTTTGAAACATGTTTTTAGGGATGTTACAGATATTCACCTCCACGATCAGAACATAGAAATTTAATCTTCTTGTTACGTTGATTCTCTACCTCACTTTGAAATTCCTTAAACTACTCGAAAGTTTCAGACTTATGTTTCATGAAATAGATATACGCATATCTACTCAAGTCATCCGTGAAGGTAAGAACATAACGATAACCACTGCGTGATGCTACACTCATTGGACCACACACATCGGTATGTATGATTTCCAATAAGTCCGTAGCTCGCTCCATCATACCAGAGAATGGAGTCTTAGTCATTTTACCCATCAGACATGCTTCGCATCTTTCAAGTGATTTGAAATCAAGTGATTCAAGAAGTCCATCGGAATGGAGTTTCTTCATATGTTTCACTCCAATGTGACCAAGACGACAGTGCCACATATAGGTCGAGTTATCGCTCTATTTCAATGTTTAGCTTCAATGTTATTAATATGTGTATTTCCACTATCAAGATTCAATAAGAATAGACCATCTATCATAGGTGCATGTGCATAAAACATATTACTCATATAAATCGAAAAACCATTATTCTTAGACTTAAACAAGTAACCGTTTCGCAATAAACATGATCCAGATATAATGTTCATGCTCAACGCAGGCATCAAATAACAATTATTTAAGTATAAAACTAATCCCGATGGTAGATGAAGAGGTAGCGTGCCGACTGCGATCACATCAACCTTTGATCCATTTCCAACGCGCATCGTCACCTCGTTCTTCGCTAGCTTCCGTTTATTCTGCAGTACCTATTTCGAGTTACAAATATGAGCAATCGAACCAGTATCAAATACCCAGGCACTACTACGAGTACTAGTGAGATACACATCAATAACATGTATATCGGATATACCTTTCTTCTTGATGTTGCCGTTCTTCAAATCCGCCAAGTACTTTGGGCATTTCCGCTTTCAGTGACCTTCTCCCTTGCAGTAAAAGCACTCAGCATCAGGCTTAGGCCCAGCCTTGGTCTTATTCGCCGACGCGGTAACTTTCTTTCCGCCCTTCTTGAAGTTTCTCTTTTTCTTAGACTTGCCTTGCGTCTTGAATTTGGTGGTATTATTGACCAACAACACTTGGTGCTCTTTCTTGATCTCCACTTCTGCAGATTTCAACATGGAGAAGAGTTCTGGCAACGTCTTGTCCATGTTTTGCATATTGTAGTTCATCACAAAGTTCTTGTAACTTGGTGGTAGTGATTGGAGGACACGGTGAATCCCCAAAGAATTAGGAATCACTATACCCAAACTTTGGAGCTTGTTTGCGTGCCCATACATCTTAAGCAGATGCTCGCAGACGGAGCTGCCCTCTTCCATCTTGCAGTTAAAGGACTTTTCAGAAGCCTCATAACTCTCAACTGCCGCGTGAGCCTCAAATATCATTTTGAGTTCACGGACAATATCATGTGGGTAATGGTTCTCAAACCTTTTCTGAAGCTCCGATTCCAAACCATACAAGATAGCACACTGAACTGTGGAGTACTGATTCTTCCGAGTGAGGTAAACATTCTTTACTTCATCGGTAGCAGTAGCTGCAGGCGGGTCACCCAGCGGTGCATCCAGCACATAGGTCAAATTACCAGCATTGAGGACAATCCTCGAATTGCGGAACCAATCCGCGAAGTTGCTTCCATTGTTTTTCAACTTTTCTTTCTCTAGGAACGCATTAAAATTTATGGTAGGGGCCGCCATTGATATACAACATATTTGCAATAGTTTAGACTAAGTTTATGACAAATTGAGTTCTAATTAATAGTTAAATTAATGTAGGTGAACTCCCACTCAAAACAATATCCCTCAAATTGTTTTAGTGATCACACGAACCAAATCCACCACATCAAAACCGATCATCACGAGAGTTGATGTAGCTTCAATGGCGAAGAATCAACATGTTCATCATATCTACTATATGACTCATGCTTTACCTTTCGGTGATCCGTGTTCCGAGACCATGTCTGTACATGCTAGGTTCGTCAAGATCAAACCTTAGATTCTGCATGAGCAAATCTGGCTTGCTCATGTTGTATACACTCGCAGAATCTAACAAACCCGATCATCACGTGGTGCTTCGAAACAACGAGCTTTAGAAATGGTGCTTACTAAGGGTGAACACTTTAAAACTTGAAATTTGTGTGCTTGAGGGATCATCTTATAATGCTACCGTCGATAACTAAGCAATACAAGATGCTTAAAGGATTAACATCACATGCAATTCATAATATGTGATATGATATGGTCTTTCTTCTTGTGCTTCCGATCTCCATCTTCAACCACGAACATGATTTCCATCATCACCGGTACGGCGTCAAGGTCAATGGCGTCGTTTCATGGTTGTCGTCCACCAGCTTCAACTATTACAACTACTTTGAATAGACACACGGGTCTTAATGGAATTTAAAGACAACCATATGGCTCCTGCCGGTTGCCAACTTACAATAAGGAACATTGCATACAGCATATATAATCACAATCATGGCCATATCACATCACAACACACCCCTGCAAAACAAATTTAGACGCCTCTAATATTCTTTGCATATTTTACGTGGTTTGGGGCTTTCAATAAGTGTCGTTCAAACTTACGAACAAGAACCACAACGTTGATGCTCGAACTATCAAGTGCACGTTGTAAATTGGATCTATACTATGATGGGAGAGACAGGCACCCGCAAAGCCACTTATGCAATACAAGTTGCATGTTGAGCGTGGAGCAAGTCTCATGAACGATGCCATGCAAGGTTCCGTAAGATGCAAAGTACACAAATAGCAATTGATAATAAAAGCACCACCATCCACAATGACCATTGTGTTCTACTCGTGCAACAGATCTACATATAGACACGGCTCTGATACCACCGTAGGGGTTCGTAGCATGGAAAACAAAAAAATTCTACCGCATGCACACAAACAAGCCAAGATCTATCTACTAGATTGTAGCAACGAGTCGATAGAAGAACTCACCCTCGAAGATTCCAAAGCGGTTAACGAGAGTAGATTCTCGTGGGCGATGTAGTCGTACACTTACCGATCTCAAGATCGCGTAGACGATCCTTCCGGCGCTGTGTTCCGGCAGCGCTTCCGCAGTCGGTCACACATTCGATACTCGATGAAGACCTTCCTCTCCCTTGTTCCAGCAGGCAGTAGAGGTTGTAATTCTCCCTCGCGATTCCGGCAGCACGACGACGTGGTGTCGGAAGTAGAGGGAAGATCCCGAAGGGCCTCGCCTAAGCCGGATGCGAGTTATGGTGGATTAGGGTTGCCCAGAAAACTAGGGTTTAGAGATCCAGGAGGAGGAGGTGTCGGCGGCGGCTAGGGAGGCCGCGACGGACCGGCGGCGGCGGCGGAGCGGCGGCACGGTGAGCGACGGCGCTGGGTGCGGCGGCGACGACTCGTGGAGAGAGCTTGGAACTTGTGTTGTTTGGGGTAGCGCTTCCCCTCTATTTATGGGAGGGAGGGGCAGCCTTGGGAGGGGTGGGTTTGAATCCAAACCCAAACCCAAGTTGGATTGAGAGAAGGACTTGTTTCTTCTCCCACTAGGAAACCATTGTTCCAGTTTGACTTTTCAAACTTCCCATTTGACTTTCAATTTAGAGCTTTTATTTCTCTCTTGCATATGCCAACACCAAGTGACCTTGGACATGATCCAATCATTCCACTGACCCATGACACATTCATGGACCATTCTCCTTTCAGACCGGTGAACCTTCTAGACCCTTCTAGAACCTCTCTGATGAAATCATCGGAAACTTTCCCGAACTCCGAAATAGGACTTTCCTTATATGAATCTTATTCTCCGGACCATTCCGGATCTCCTCGTGATATCCCGGATCCCATCCGAGACTCCGAACAACATTCGGTATCCCTGTTAACATTCCATATCTACTAAACAACATTGAATCCTTCAGTGTGTCTCCCTACGGTTCGTGAATTATGCGGACATGACCGAGACACTTCTTCGATCAATAACCAATAGAGGAATCTGGAAATCATATGGCTCCCACATATTTCTACGATTACTTTGCGATCGAATGAACCACTTACATACGATACCAATTTCCCTTTGTCTCACGATAGTTTACTTATCCGAGGTTTTGATCGTCGGTATCTCAGCATACCTAGTTCAACCTCGTTACCGATAAGTACTCTTTTCTCGTTACCCTGGTATGTGATCCCTTGTGAGCCAGTCACATGCTTGCAAGCTAATTGGATGACATTCCACCAAGAGGGCCCAGAGTATATCTATCCGTCATATGGATGGACAAATCCCACTCTTGATCCATGTGCCTCAACCCATACTTTCCGAACACTCAATGCCATCTTTATAGCCACCCAGTTACGGTATGGTGTTTGACGTCATGAAAGCATCCTTCCGGTGATGGTGATTAGCATGATCTCATGGTCGAAGGAATTAGGTTACTATGTATCAGAAAGCTTACAACAATTGAACTATTAAAATGACTTGATCTTTATGCTACGCTTATCTATAGGAGTATGTCCATCATATCATTCTCCTAATAATATGATCTTGTTGTCAACAACATCTCAATGTTCATGATCAGGAAACCACGATCATCTATTAACCAACAAGCTAGTATTATAAAGAGGCTTTACTAGGGACTCTATTCTAGTTTACAAATCACACAAGTATTAATGTTTCCGGTTAATACTGTTATAGCATAAATGTAAACATTTATCATAAACACAAAGATATAATAATAACTACATTTATTATTGCCTCTAGGGAATATCTCCAACAAGTATATCTATCCGTCATATGGATGGACAAATCCCACTCTTGATCCATGTGCCTCAACCCATATTTTCCGAACACTCAATGCCACCTTTATAGCCACCCAGTTACGGTGTGGTGTTTGATGTCATCAAAGCATCCTCCCGGTGATGGTGATTAACATGATCTCATGGTCGAAGGAATTATGTTACTATGTATCAGAAAACTTATAGCAAACGAACTATTGAAATGACTTGATCTTAATGCTACGTTTATCTATAGGAGTATGTCCATCATACCATTCTCCTAATGATATGATCTTGTTATTAATAACATCTCAATGTTCATGATCGAGAAACCACGATCATCTATTAATCAACAAGCTAGTATTATAAAGTGGCTTTACCAGGGACTCTAATTTAGTTTACAAATCACACAAGTATTAATGTTTCCGGTTAATACTATTATAGCATGAATGTAAACATTTATCATAAACACAAAGATATAATAATAACCACTTTTATTGTTGCCTCTAGGGCATATCTCCAACATTTATGTTATCGTGAGTGAAATTATATTATATATGCATCAATGTATACATCATGTAGTAGTGTAGAATAATATTTATATGAAAACACAAAACGAAAAATAATCAAACACAAAAAAAGAAAACCCTAACACCCTAAAACCCCACCTCCTACCGCGGCAACAGTTTGGTGCAAAACGCTGCCGCGGCTGAAGAACTTTAGTCCCGGTTCGTGTTAACCGGGACTAAAGATCCTCCAGCCCAGCGCGCGCAGCGGGGCCACGTGGAGACAATCTAGTCCCGGTTTGTAACAGAACCGGGACTAAAGGCCTAACCTTTAGTCCCGATACGTAAAGCCTCTTACAAACCGGGACTAGTATCCTGTTTTCTACTAGTGACATGAGCGTCTGTTAATGATCTTGCAATGCACCATGTTAGTAGGGTGAAACCCCTTATATAACCGCAACACGAAGACCATCGGTATGCCCCTTAATGATGTGAAGATTGTATATGAATATATCGCGTATCTTGTTAGGGTATCAAACATAATACATAGTCATTCTAACGTTGTCGAAAACAATAATATGTTTAGAATTTATTAGCCAGTATAAAATATCCACTGTGAGAGTTGTTGTATGCCCGTATTGAGGTAACAAACATGTTAAAGTGTTTTACTTACATGAAAAATTGAAGATGGAATGACATTCTTGATACTCAGTGAAAAGAAACAAACTAGGTTCTTAAAAAGGCTTTAAAACTAGTCTTTTTGGGTCATCGATTTTTCCACTTGATGCACCACAAATGTTATTTCCTCCTGAAGTTTGCAAGTACGTGTAACACTTGAACATATTTGTTGCCAAAGAATCATATTTTTTAATATTCTTGCATTTTATATTTATGATTCACGGGGTGCATGTGAGCTCGAGAGCCAAAACTCCACTCCCATCAGCCATCACCATTTAACAGATGCTTCAACTGTGATGGCGCTCGCTCAACGAATGCCATCGATGGGCATGGCACTATGGGGATTTTTTATATGTACAGTAGTACCTTTTTACCTCCAACTAGGCTTGTAGCCAGGGACGGACCAAAAAATATTCTGACTGGAGGCACATTATTTGACTGGAGCACACCTTCTATAAAGTTGCACAGTTTCAGAATTTTTTCATTAAAAACATACACAAATACAAAGGGAATTCAAATTTTACCTGGGTCCGCCCATGCTTGTAGCAAACCACAAAAATAGTAAACCAATGGGAATTCTGATTATTGATTACATAAATAGTAACCTAATGGGAATTCTGATTTGGAATTCACATTATCGATTACATAAATAGTAAACCACAAAAATAAAGAACCGAAACTACAAAATAGGAACTAGTCAATCTATTTTACAAATCCTAAAGCAACATAATATGTGGTTAGAACGGGGAGCGAAGCCAACGTTCCAACTACAATTCTGTAAAGAAATGCAAAGAGCGGATTGAGTTATTGCATCACTATACACGGCATGAAGAATGAGGTACTGTAAAATTGAAATAGTGTGACAGAGATCAACAATTACTTACGCAGTACTCAGTACATCGGCATGCAGGTTATACTCTCGTGCGAAGCTAAATGTTGCGACAGACGGAGGGAGTGCAGCCTATCATTATGGATGAAATTAAGTATGTGGTCAAGATAAATAAGTTAAATAAGTTTAATTTGAATTTAAACTCTTGTTAAATATGGAACCCCACTTGTAAGATAGCAACACATAGAAGGTCACCACGAAGTCCAAATACAAGGGCTCCGACTGCGGTAGTTGCTGGAGCGGCGACAAACCTTAATACCATGCTTAAGACGGTCAAGCCTGGTCCACATACAATAAACTTGTCTTGTAGTCCTATGAACAAGCCTAAAATATCACCATCAAAGTTTGTACAATATTAGGCATGGTACAACATTATACATGTACATGTATCTACCTATTATATAACTAAAACCACAAAATAAAGCCTACACAGCATGCTTCCACACAGCTAAACAATCTATTCCATTTATCATACATTGGGACCTAATTATAGCTAAAACCGTGACTCTATTGCACGTCCAAAATTCAAATAAAAATAAAATATAGCAATTTTACTTAAGTACTTAATCCATATGTTGCTCACCAATACATAAACTCGATAATAATAACTTTGTACACGTACCATTTTGAGTTTAATATAAGTTAACTCTAAGCTAGTATTTTGATATTAAATTAAAATAAACATTCAGATTATGACCATCCAATATCATAAAGTAATAGATACATTTGTATAGGAGGAGGCGCGGAGGGTCGAACTATAAGATACTACCGAATTGGCGAATATGGGCAAAGTTCACTATGGCTAGATATTCAAGAATCAAATATATTATGTATGTACTATGTATGTACTAGGACCATGGTGGACACTGTCTAGTGGCATGAGATAGAGTGTGCATGTCCAAGGAGCTAGGAGGGCTTGACATTCCTAACTTGCGAGTCATGAACATCGCGCTTAGGGCCAGATGGTTGTGGCTGAAACGAGTGGAGGTGGATAGACCTTGGCACGGGCTCAACATTCGAGTCCTAGCACTCGTTGAACAAATGTTCGACGCTGCGACGACATCGGTGCTTGGAGATGGTGCCAATACCTTCTTCTGGTCTGACAAGTGGCTGCCATGTGAACGGATCAGGGATGTGGCCCCGAACCTCTACGCGGCGGTTCCAGCAAATGCGATCTCGGCATGCCGGGTGCGCGAGAGTTTGGATGGGGCCTGGCTGCATGACGTGCCCCTGACCTGAATGCGGCGGCCATCAGGGAGCTCCTTGAAGTTGCAGACCGGCGGGAGGAGATCACCTTGACAGAAGGTACTCAGGATGTTTTCAAGTGGAGTTGGGACCCTACTGGCTGCTACTCCACGAAATCTTGCTACAAAGCCCTGTACGTGGGTCGGACGTCGATGGCTGGAGCACTTCAGATCTGGTGCTCCCGAGTCCTCGCCATCTGCAAGGTCTCACTCTGGCTTGCCATGCGGAACAGGTGCTGGACGGTTGATCGGCTGCGACGCCGTGGTCTGCAGCACCCGGCGGCGTGCCCCTTCTGTGATCAGTGTGGAGAGACTATTGACCATCTCCTCATGGGATGTGTCCTTGCTCGAGAGGTGTGGACGACTTGCCTCAGCTGGTGGGGCAAGGGACAGTGGACGCCGGAGCCCGACACGAAGTTCGTCTCGTGGCTTCAGGGCAGGCGCGGGGGCAAAGGCCGAGATCACCACATCTGGATAGGCATCTCTTTGGTCTGCTGGACACCGGAAGGCGTCAACCCTTCCCCCGCCCTGGTCATTCAGACGATATCCACGGAGGCTGAGCTCTGGAGGAATGCACGGCTTTTCCGTGACTGCCTAAGCCAAGTGGATATGTGGAGATGTCGCGAGTAGTTGGCTAGTGTGTGAGTGCTGCCTCTAGGACAGCGTGGGGTTGCGTTCGTGGCGTCTGTGCCACGCCGCGTTGTAAAGTTTTGGCCTCCTGGCCCTCCTTCTATGAAAACGATACCTCTCCCAGGACGTATCCTTGAAAAATATTCCGAGTGCACATCTTATGATAGGAGCAAGTTGAAGGGGGTGTTTAGAAATATCCAAGGAGTATATTTTTATAACAGACCATGACAATTATACTACATACATACATACTTAGTTTTACTCAAACATGGATGATTTTTCCGCAGGGTGCAGTACTATCATTCATATTTTCACGTGACCATTTCAAATAAAAAGAACGCTTAAAACAACGTGAAAATTTAGTTAAATGCTTGGTGTTAGAGTACTGTATGTATACGGTTGTTATGATAGTTTAGGATAGTTAAGACTCTAGACTAACTTGACTTGTACTCCAAGATGATCCTTGTACGTCTATATATACTCGCCTATGAGACTCAATAATATATCCAACATATTCCGCCAATCCCCTCTCTATCCTTCTACATATTATCAGAGCAACAAGATCCTTGACCTAGCCGCCGCCACATCCACCTAGCGTCGCTGCCCGCCATGGCGCCGCGCTAGCCGAGCAACATGCTTCCGCCACGCCGCCCCCGGGGAGGTCGATCTTCATGATCTCTGCCGAGGTCCGCGCAACCGGTACGCATGGTTCGTCTGTCGATCCGCGATCGGCTGCGTTGCAAGTCTTTTTTCTAATCTCTTGATCGGTTTTCTTTTTTGGTTTACCGATCTTAGATGGAATTGCGTCGCCCATCGCCGTCGTCATCGCCACGCCTCTACTCCGACCATCGGCACCGACGATCTACCCCGCGCTTATGCGCCTGCCCTCTCCGCTGCCAGGCCTGCCTCGGCAGGTTGTTGCGGCCTCATGACAGGCTGCCGCGCACCACGGACGGTTGCTACGTCTTCCTTGGAAGGTTGCCGCGGCTGCTGCGGCTGTCCCCTCGGATCGTCTTCGTCGTCATCGTCCGGGACTTTACCGACAATACCGCCATCGACTCTGATGTACGCGTCGTCCATGCCATGGCGCATATCGCGCACCGTCGGTCTGATCAACTGATCCCGCGCTTGTCTATGCCAAGCACGTCCCTGAGCATGCGCCTACCACCAATCGAGCTACGGGTTGCCGCTTCGTCGCCCCATCGGGACGCAACGCCGCCGCCTTTGGTGCATGCTACCGACTTCCAACGTGCCTTCCTTGGCGTGTACGTCATTGGTGGTCTCCCAGCCGCTGCATCGACTTGCGCCCTACAGCTATGCCGCCCCCTTGGGTCGTAGCGTCGCTGCACGCAGTCTACTTCGCGGTCCTCACGCACCGACGTTCTCGGTTTCCATCGTGCCATCTCCTCCGGCGCGGGTCACCGTCGTCTACGCATGGTCTTTGTCACGCCGCCGGGTTCTTCCTCGCCTACTTCGAGCACCGCCGCCGCACTTCACAAGGTAACCTACAAGGCGATTCCACGCCATCGCAGGTCCCGCCGACTACCCCATGGCCACTCCAGGCATCCAGTATGACTACCCTAGGTTGCTTCTGTTTTCGCCGCCTTCTACGTCTTCGTCCACTACAACTTCGTCGTCAGCGTCATCGCATCATCCTCGACTACACCACCTTCTACTCTACTTCGACAACCGCCGACAGCGTCGGCATCTCTCCCTTCGCCGCTTTGCGTGTCGCAACCGCTCTGGAGGCTTCCTCTACTAGTCTTTCGGACATGGCGACAAGTTCATGATGGTCCCTGCCCCTGCACGCCTAGTACTGGCAACACCGGGAGTGCCTTCGTCTCCGACGCGTTCCCGAGTCCGGCAAGCTCGAATCGACGCCTCGTCTTCATCGGCTTTGATAACGTCTTCTTCGACATCGACCCCTCTAGGACTGCCTTGACTGTGTCACTGACGAGTTCTTCTTTGCATACTCGGTTCTGGCAAAACCGGAGTGTGCGTTCGTCCCTGGTGTGCGCCTAGTTCCGGCAAAACTATGGCCGCACCTCGTCCTCGACGGCTTGGACTGCATCAGCTTCGGCATCGGCATCCTCGACGACTGCCTCGACGCGTCTCCGTCATCCTCCTCGCACACTATGCGCATGCGGCTTTATGTGCGGTTATCTCGACACCGACATCCCCGACCACGACATCGACCACGGTAACCCCTCGCAACGGCTACCCCGACCTCGGCACTACCCAACGCTCTCGGCTCCCTCGACATCAGCACAAGGGCTACCACCTCGCTTGAGCATCATCAGCTTCCTCTACAGTCCAAGCTACCGCGACGCGACACCATCCACGACGTTTCCGCTCAAACTGCGGGGGGATGTCGGCTCACTGGTTCTACTTCGGTTTATCTCTAGTCTGACCGTCCGCGATGTTTTAGTTGTTCACGACGCTACCGCTACGACTGCGGGGATGTTAGAGTATTGTACTCGTATATGATTGTTATGGTAACTAGCATAGTGGCCCTCTCAAATGCGAGGGTATCTCTAGTTTGAAGCATATATTTTTATAATATGTGGATATCTTCCCTCTTATTTAACACATTCTTCATTGCAAAATACACAGTGTTCTTGTTGTGGCACATTCCTCAAGTTAAAAAATTGGATTTATTTAGTACTCCCTTCGTCCTAAAAAGTATGTCGCAAGTTTGTCAAAATTGGATGATTCTATATATTATAGTGTCTAGATACATTCGAATTTACACAAATATGCGACATCCTTTTTAGGATGGAAGGAGTATATGATTTTATTTGCTAGGATAATAATAAAATATTTTCTTGAAACACATAATGATATTGGTCCTTGTTTCCTTAATGTCTATTATTCTAGTTAGATGTGGGCTTTGTGACGACACCAACATAACTAAGTAGCAATGTGGACATTGGTTAGATCAATTGTTGTATGCTCGCTAATAGAGATTAGAAACTCTATTCTCCCTATGGTTTGGTGCATGATTATAGAGAGTAATCTTGTTTGTCTATTCATATATCCCAAAGAAAAAAAGCATAGGCTTGTTATAAGATTTTTTGCAGGGTATAAGATTATTTTCTTGTGTTTAAATTCAAACCATCTTGTATAAACAAACATGCATGTACTCTAGTTGACTATCACCCACTTCGTTGTAAACTAAAAAAGCTATTTTCCATCGCCAAATAAATTTTCACTTCAGTGGATTTACCAAATAAACTTTCCTCTTTCTCTCGGTTTGAAATTTTGTTTATCATTGGTGTTAAATAATCACTTTATATCATTTACTTATGAATGTGCAATAAAGTTAATCAGACTCCCAGTAGAATCATATTATATTATATATTTGTTTAATCTTAGTAGAAAGGATGGCATGTAGACCTTTAAGACAATGAAACTCAGTTGTTCTTTTTTATCTAAGTTCTCCAAGAATCTTCTAGTTTAGTAAAACTGCGTGGCTGAGAAAGGTGGTTGGCAAGGCTCCCCCTAGCCTGATCACGACGACCATACAACCTTAGAGTTGACAAATGACCCCATTGCCATATTTTGCTTTCCTTCCAAGACATATCTTATTTGGATTCCCGATTCCCATGGAACAAAAACACCCTATTAATACCGACCTAGATTTTGTAAACCTTGCAAATACGAGAGGTTAAAAATTTACGCAACTTGTGCACCATGTGAGTAGTCAAAAATGCTGGATACCAAAAAAATTAACATGTTATCTAGACTATAGACCTTCTTATAAATCCATCTATGAGGGGCCAAAGGCTCTCGACTTTATGTACTACCAACCACGTTTTTGCGTCCCGAGTTGGTCAAATTGATCAGCCCATCATGGCAGTTGGCACTGTAGATAGCATGTTGTATATTTCAGAAATTAAGAGATGAAATAGTAGAAAACTAAATATACAAATCACATGCGTCTGTACATGAGACAGATCCAATCAGTCTCTTGTACTGTTGTTATACATGTGACTACGGGAGGCAAGATTGAAACTTAGTTCATCACCTTTTGTTGTGCATGCACGGCAAGCATGGGAAGTGGGCATGCATCCAGGGCCAATTGCTGCAGCATGCATCGGGTGGGAATTGAAGCTCTGAACGAAGAGGGCCGGTCGGCTGAGGGCACGAAGGAAAATTGATGTGGCGTGCGTCTGAAGGACTGCTAGGCGAGAGGAGGGCATCCCAGAACTGATGACACTATAGTTTGGATAAACTGGACTCCGTCTATGTGAGTGCTTCACGTTTCAACTTTGATAAAAAAAATAGTTCGGGGCCAGCTAGGTAGGTCTCGCGCATTTTTTTGTTGGTGGCCAAATATGTTTCGACCTAGTATGTGTGGGTCTGTATCCTTGCCTAATTGACACGTGACATGTTGACCGTTCTTTGTACCAAACCACTTTTTACATAATCTTTAATATTTTTAAATCGTAACCATAAATTGTATATCTAATGGTTAATATAATTTAGATGATGTGCATCAACCAGGTGCCTCGAAAAACACCTTTATATTGCTTTTAGTATATAATAGATTTAGGATAGTTAGACTGTAAGCTAACTTGACTTGTACTCCAAAATAATCCATATACGTCTATATATACTCATCCATGAGGCTCAATAATATATCCAATATATTCCGCCAATCCCCTCTCTATCTTTTACACTTGGGCCACTTGCCTAGTTGTTAATTATGCCACCTGCTGACCACGTAGGTGAGAAACCGAGTTTGATAAAAACAATCGTACCATACGCCGAGCAAAATTTGGTCGATTTAGTGAACTGCGAAACCGTTTTTGAAATAGTAAGTTAAATCACATCTGGATTTATTCGGTAGTTATACGTACCCATGCTAAACATCCCCAGTCCAATGCATGTCTTTGACATGATGGCAATGGAGCCATCGAGAATGCCTGGGATCTTAAGGTGCCACCTATATATATGCAACTAATAATCAGCAGAGAACGATGGGAGTGAATTATTGCAACTTTTGTGAAACCGCATGCGAACCTGTTTGCAACGGAAGACCACGCTACCCCAAGGAGGCTGGCATACACGTTGGGGTTGCGGGCGACCTTGAGCCCGACCGTGCGCAGCAGCGGCGCCCAGAACGCGCACCCGGTCACCGTCGCCGTCGCCGTCGCCGTCTTAAGGTCTCCTCCCGCTGCTGCTGGCCGCTCGACGTTGCCGCTTTCTGGCGGCACATGCTGGTCGCCTTCTTCCGGCGACGACGGCGGCGTCCTTTCCAGCCAGGCCTGCCTCGCCTCGAAGACCACCAGCATCAGCGGGACCCACACGACGGACTGCAGCACGGAGAGCTGCACGACGATGTCGCGCGCCCACTTGCCGTACATGGCGTCCAGCAGCGGCACGCCCACGAGGAGCGCGTTGTTGAGCGCCGCCAGCGAGAAGCCGGTGATGCACCACGAGTATGTCGCGCGGCCACCGCCACCGCGCGCCTGCCTCGCGGCCTTGGCGGAAGCCGAAAAGGCGAGCGCGAGCACGACGGCGAGCTTGGAGAAGGCGTCGGCGGCCAGGACGCGGTAGCCGGAGGCGAACGTGCCGGCGCGGGCGGTGAAGTCGAAGCTGAAGAAGGGGAAGGCGAAGTAGAGGCCGGCGCGGTTGATGGCCTCGCACTGGTCCGGGGTGAAGAGCTTCAACCACCTCACGGAGCCGTAGCCGAGGCCCAGGGCGAAGTAGAGCGGCGCCATGGCGGCCACCACCCTGTACACGTCCCCCCACCCTATCATTCTCCCCCGGACCCGGCCGGGCTAGCTCTCTCTCGGCAATGGCAAGCTACCTAGCTAGCTCGGACAAATGCGGGGAGCTTCTACCACTCTCCTTCCTCCACTCCATGGATCGACCCACCGCTTATTTAACCACGAGGAATTCGTCACAACAATTGAGAGTACGACTTGATCGTGAAGTCATCGTCGGTAAAGCATAACTATCACATGCGTACTACTCTAAACCGCTCTAAACTGTAATTAAAGCTTCATGGTGTCGTTTTATTCAGACACATACGCACGCAGCGTCAAGCAAACAGAGAGATACTTCACCAATGCATGAACCTACCCGCTCGTGAGCCGCATCGGACACACTCTCTCACTCTCGGAGTAGGTGCTCAGTACGACGTATCTCCGTCGACGTCATGAATGTGCAAGCGCTTCCGTACGTCGGAAGCAGAGCGACGCGCACCTCCTCTAAACCGGACGAAAAACAATCGAGCTTGTCTTATTTCGTAGCCGAGATTCCTAAGAGCATCTCCAACCACTCCCATATAGTGTCCGGCGTTTTGTAGTCTCCATCAAGTCGATCCAACCCGTTCGAGCGCGTCCGAACTCGTTCGCGCGGATGTGTGGGACGTACGCGGCGCCCAGCGGCACGACCCATCCGGACCGACGCATCCCACTCGACCTATCCATGCACCAAATCTGGAAAACAGTTGCGTCGGTCCGAACGTTAGCGGACCGAGGGCGTGTCCTGCCCGCTCGTGCCACTGGTCCATCCATCAGCCACCGCTTAGCGTGGCGTTGATTCAGACGCGCGCAGCGACATAGATTCAGACGCACCTCGATAGAGATTCAGAGACGTTGGCACTGGTGGAGAAAGGCTTATGGATAGATTTATTATCAGTGGAGCATTTTCTCCACTGATAATTATGAGTGGCGCATTTAAAAATATGCTCCACTGGTATTTTTTTAACTAATGGCGCACATCTAAAAAAATACGTCACTGATAATGTGGGCCCGGCATCCCAGAGGGCTGTAGATCAAATGTCAATGGCGTATATGTCCATGTGCCGTTGATATATGCCCATCAATGTCGCATATGGAATATGCGCTATTGATATTCCCCTCACCAATGGCGCATCTTCCATAATATGCGCTATTGATAATTTGTGGGACCCACCTGGACCCCACCACTTAGAAAGATGGCAGAATTATCAATGGCGCATATTGGAGATGCACCACTAATATTTTTTTGCCAATGGCGCATATTGCAAAAAATGCGCCACTAATAACCCTAGGTCCCCTTTTAAACCCTAGCCTAATCCTAACCCCCACACCATACCGCCGCCAGACACACGCCCCACCCCCACCCGACCAACTACCCTGACGCTCCTCTCTCTCTCTCCCCATGTTTCTCTCGCCCACCTCGTCTCTCCCCGCGTTCCTTCCCTTCTCTCGCCTCTGCTCGCCTACCCCGTCATCCCCATCGCGAGTGCCAACCGCCGCTGTTCCCTGCTGCTCCTCGCGCCGGTCTTCCCCGCACCCACGAGCGTCCCCCTCCCGCTGCAGCGCCTCTCTCCTCCCCGTAAGCCGGTAGCACCCGATGGCCCGCCTCACTGAGCGACCCAGCTGCACCGCCATCCCGGACCACCAGCGCCGCTCGCCGCCTTCCACGCCTGAGCCACGAGCCTGCCGCTACCTTGATGCTTCCTCCTCTGCCGTCGTTCCCCTACCCCTTCGAGCCTCCCCGTCGGCCGCCTCTGCAGAGACGCGTCCGGCAGGCCTCCTCCAACCGGCCTTCACCCTGGTTGCCTCCCCCTCCTCTGCCTTGATCCCCAGCAGCAACTGCCACCGCCTCTACGACCCGAGGCAGAAGCTCCGCCGCCCTGCGCGCCTCCTCTGCCCAGCTCGCTCGCATGCGTCGCCAAGTACACATGTTGCTGTGTATTGTTTTGTTTTTGTCTTGTTGTGCTAGACGATGTGTGACCCCGATGATGGTTATGTTGCTGTTCGGATGACTCAGAGTGTTGATCTGGTGAAGTGGTGATGACATGGTACTACATGTGTGGCATTTGATGACCAATGGACAAGTTCTCCAACACGGATTGGACACTCTCGAAGATTGACCATGATGACCCACAAGTATAGGGGTGTATTGTAATACTTTCGATAAATAGGAGTGTCGATCCCAACGAGGAGCAGAAGGTGTTGACTAGTGGTATGGAGCAGGAAATCTCTGTAAATACTTAACAAACGGATTTTTAGGGGTTTTCTAATAAGGCAACAAAACAAGTGCAAGTAATAAAGACAACGAACAACTGCATCAAGTGGCACAATCCTTTCTTAGCAAAGGACAAGCCGGTGGAATTACTTATAAGGACCAAACGTTCTCGAGGACACATGGGAATTCTGTCAAGTGCTTTCGCTTCAAATAGCTGAGTACTCTTCTTTGGTGTTGTAAGTGTTGTGTAGGTGAACCTGTGCTAATGTACCGACCTTACTTGTACTAATACACACTTGTGATTAAACCCCCTGCAAGTCCGCAACTACAGGAAAGTAATTAAGTGTAACATCCCAGCATTAGATCTTAGAAATAAGTTGAACCCAGATGTGTGCACTGCATTCATGCATAGAAAATCCGAATAATTTTCGCGCTTTTGAACAAAACTTGTCAAAGTGATTTAAGCTTCTCTTAACTTGATGGAATTGAAGTAGATCATCAAGTTGACTGCGATAAGTTTCAATATGACCTTTGCTAAAACCTTATTTTGGGTAAACATGATTTGATCTAAGGGTAGATCAAATATAATAAAATTAAACCATAATGCATTGCTTAATGATTAATATTTGATCCTTAAGTAATCATATCCTAGTATTCATTACCATAACCCATGAATACCAAGCTATGAATATAATTCAAGTAACAAGAATATAATAACTAAGTCTTGACCTATATCATTCTTATCCATTCCTACCATGAGTATCATGGTAATACTTGACCCTAACTCTTTAGTTGTATTGAGTAGGAAGGAAAGCAATTCAAGACCATTCACCACATATTTTTCTTCCCATATCAATCCTTATCATCTCTATTGAACCTTATTCTAATATCCATTGTTCATCAATGTTGAGTAATCAACTATTGACTTATCAATTCTTGATCTATCAACTCATGTTCTTATCATAACATTCACTTTAAATCCTTTAGAGAAAGAAGTAAGGAAAGGTAAGTGGCAATGCTAGTTTTAGATATCATCTATATGATGAGAGTGAGTGAAGAGAATCAAATCAATAGGATTATTGATGGAGTTGACTCACTCCTGAATGGATAGAAGAGTTATTTGGAATATATAAATATATGGTGATAAAGAAGATTACAAGGATGAATCTCGAAGAAAGTTACCAGGAGTAATCCTATTGGATCAAGTAGGTATAGTCAATGAATAATATCTCTTAGTCCAATAGAGATAAAGAAAAGATAATTATAATACAACTGTAATGTTGTATGAATGAAAGCCTTGATTAGCCAACTGGAAACCTAAACCATAAAGGATCAAAGGATTATAATGATCATGCTTTAGTCACCCAGATTGAATGCTTATATCATGTATAAGTGACATTGGTGGATAGAACATGATTTAATCCTAGTATAGATATGTTATTCTAGGTTAGCCATGACAAGTCACCATGATATGATGTAAAGTTTGTATATAAGATACTAGAGTTAAGTAGATATAAGACAGTATAATTAAGCTGAAGCTAGAGTAGCATGGAGTTATTGAACTAGTGTTATTCCTCTTATGGAATAGTAAGTTTTTGAGGAAAGTAGTTTGATATATACATCTACTGGAGTAGTATTAGTGGTGGATGATTAAGGAAGGGTATGAATGGAGTTAAAATTAACTACTTGTTGGATTCGAGGTTATCAGCAGTAGAGTAGTTGATATAACCAAGTATGGATATGAGAAGATTATGAAAGCTTTAGTGTCAAGCTCATTGGATTTATAAATGGATTTAGAAGAATAAAAGGTGGATAAGAATATCCTTGTGAAGTAAAGCTCATCATGTTAACACATGATGATGGATATAAAGAAGTAGAATATCTAGGAAGGGAATTCCTTAATCAGATGTCCAGAATTATGAAGTATGGAAGATAGGAATTCTTGGTAAAACATTCAACCTTAAATCTGTAATAAAACTTATTATCTATTTTATCTATTGGATCAATCATCTTATTTCCATAATGTTTTATAGGAATATTTTACTATAGCAAATCACTTAAGCACATCTTTGTCATTTCCAATTATCATAACCACATGTGCTTAGGAGTTATCTTTATCTATTCTCTCTCATAATTCAATTCGGATAATAACTTTTTTTAAAGGGTGGTATCATTAAAGATCATAAACATGAAGACAATATGTTTAGCCATTAATCTTTATTCACATCAACAAAAGAATATAAGTATATTAAGACCCCTAAACCCTAGGGTAAGCATTTACAATTCAAACCCTAACACTTATGTTAGTTATAATAAAATATATATACATTATTATTCCCTAGATTTATGGAAGTAATATTAACCAGATGATTTCCTTTGTATATCATACATCAAAAAATGATATATAATCAATATATAAAAATTTCCCTCCAAACTATGAGCTAACTACAATTAAGTTTTATAAACAAATAAGGAAATATCCTAAAATAAATCCATGGTTTATTATGGAAAGAAAATTAATAACAAAGTCCCTTACCAAATATTAGAAGGATCTATATAAACAAAATAAAGAAATAGAACATTATTTAATAAAAGCTCATTAAGTGACTTTAAATACCATTCATTATTGCTGCAACTATTTAACCAATAAATTCTATAAACAAAATTTCAACCAAATGTGAAAATACAAATCTGGGAACAAAACAGAAAATAAAAAATTTCTTAATAAAAAACTAGAGCCAGAGCAGCAGCCCAGACCGACCCATTTCTTCTTGCTCTATCTGTCGCTCACATGTAGCAGCAGCAGACTTACCGCTCACTCTGCAAAGGCCCAGCAGCTAGCCCAACTTGTCCTCCTCTCTGGCTGACCGGTGGGACCGCCAAGGGACCACAGATAGAATCACAAGAATTTCCAAGGGGTTATCCATAAAACATCACATCGTCGTCTTCCTCCAGCTGGAAGCAGCTCGGTGGAAATGCCGAGGCCGTCCGCCGCCGTCCTTGCGTCAATATGCACGCCGCTGTCACCAGGTGAAAGAACATGTGGACCCCATGTGTGGTTTTGGTAATTAATGACAATTTCTATGGACTAATGTGTGTATTAAGTCGCACTTGTAGGAATTGTCCTTTGGTAGATGGAGCATGTTTTGGCTTCAAGGTCAATGAAATGAGGAGAAGATGTGTTGTGCAAGCTCAAAATGCACCATCTATAGAAGATCTCATGTTTGATGCTTGCCATCCTCGATGATCATGGATCGATGTTGAGGAATCAAGAAAGGTGCCCATCTTGAGAAGGACAAGATCGTCTACATCGAGATCAAGTGGATTTCTCAAGTCAAAGGTATAATCTTGATAGGTTTTCCCTTTTGCCGGTCTCATGTTGTGTGTGGGAGACCGGGTTTAGGTTAGATAACAGTACTATCAAGAGGGGCTCTCGAATGAGTAACTCGGTCACATCGTTTGGAGAGAGCTCAAACCTTTGCATACTTGCATAATCATATTTGGTTGTTATTTGGTATTATCCATGTGAGGATATAGATCTTGTGGTAATCTCCATAACAAGCTCTAGTTCATCAAAAACAGATTTCCCTTTTATATCTTATTGCGTTTTGATCTTGGAGGTTTTACCGGTTTGTATTTTATAGATAGTTAAAACCTTCCATTATTTGGTTCTTACTCATGTGAGGATTTATAGCTTGTTTTAAACTCCATGACAATCTCTACTTCATCGAAAACGGATTTCATATGCATTTTCTATTACGTTTTTTATGTTGGAGGTTTTATCGGTTCGTCTTTTTGAGAGAGGTTAAAACTTTAGTAATTTTGATCTATACTCCCTTGCTGGACTATAATTTTTATTTGCATGATCTTTTAGATCCTGTTGTCCTCTTCGAAACGAGCCCAAGATCATCAAAATCGGAGTCCGGATGCAAACGTTATGGCTGTTTTCGTTCAGGAATGACCGGTAGTACCGAAACAGGGTCCGGTAGTACCGGAGGTCCGGTAGTACCGCCCCTTAGTACCGGTTGGTACACAATAAGGTGCGTTTGGTGACCTGGGATCCCCAGGGAATGTCCGGTAGTACCGAGAAAAAGTCTAGTAGTACCGGGATTCGCGTTTTTGGGATTCAACGGTTGGATTTTGGGGGGACCTATTTAAGGGGCCTTCTTCCCCAATGGTTCCCCAACCATTCTTGCAAGTTTTCACCTTCATTGTTGACCTTCCAAAGCTTGATATCTCTCAATCCCTCCAATGATTCTTTCCCATATTTGAGTGGAAGAGAGAGGAGATCTAGATCCATGTTTTGACCAAACCAAAACATCTCTTTGTGAGTGTATCTTTGGGGATCTAGTGTTGGAGATATGCCCTAGAGGCAATAATAAATGTAGTTATTATTATTATATCTTTGTGTTTATGATAAATGTTTACATTCATGCTATAATAGTATTAACAAGGAAACATTAATACTTGTGTGATTTGTAAACTTAAATTGAAGTCCCTAGTGTAGCCTCTATACATCACTAGCTTGTTGGTTAATAAATGATTGAGGTTTCCCTATCATCAAAATTGAGATGTTATTAACAACAAGATCATATCATTAGGAGAATGATATGGTGGACATACTCCTATAGATAAGCGTAGCATAAAGATCAAGTCATTTTAATAGTTTAATTGCTATATGCTTTCTGATACATAGTAACCTAATTCCTTCGACCATGAGATCATGCATATCACCTTTACCGGATGGATGCTTTGATGACATCAAACACCACACCGTAACTGGGTGGCTATAAAGGTGGCATTGAGTGTTCGGAAAGTATTGGTTGAGACACATGGATCAAGAGTGGGATTTGTCCATCCATATGACGGATAGATATACTCTAGGCCCTCTCGGTGAAATGTCATCCAATTAGCTTGCAAGCATGTGACTGGCTCACAAGGGATCACATATCACGGGAACGAGAAAAGAGTACTTATCGATGCGAGGTTGAACTAGGTATGCGGAGATACCGACGATCATAACCTCGGATAAGTAAACTATCGTGAGACAAAGGGAAATTGGTATCGTATGTGGTTCATTCGATCGCAAAGTAATCGTAGAAATATGTGGGAACCATATGAATTTCCAGATTCCTCTATTGGTTATTGTTCGGAGAAGTGTCTCGATCATGTCCGCATAATTCACGAACCGTAGGGAGACACACTTAAGGATTCGATGTTGTTTGAGTAGTTATGGAATGATGAGAAAGAGACCAAATGTTGTTCGGAGTCTCGGATGGGATCCGGGATATCACGAGGAGATCCGGAATGGTCCGGAGAATAAGATTCATATAAGGAAAGTCCCGTTTCGGAGTTGGGGAATGGTTCCGGTGTTTTCATCGGGAGTGTTCTAGAAGGTTCTGGAATGTCCCAAGACTCCGGAGGGGAAGGGTACATGAATGTGTTATATCAAGTTGGTATGATTGCATTATGTACTCGGTGTCATCGCTGAACAAAATAGAGGGTTTATTCAAATCCTAGTTTGAAAAGTCAAACGCCAAGTTTGAAAGTCAAACGGCTATTTTTGGGAAGTGGAGAGGGAGGTGGAAACCGACTTGGGGGAGGAGTTCCTCCTCCCACCGCCGGCGCACCACCAAGCCGAGTTGGGGAGGGACTCCCCTCCCCTTCGCCGGCCGGCCCCTCCACCTATATAAGGAGGGGCAGGGCTCCCCTCCTAGGACACACAAGATCCCCGCCTCTAAACCCTAAGCCGCCGGTGCCGCCACCTGCTGCCGCCGCTGCCCTAGGTTAAGCCGCCGCCTAGCAACCCTAGCCGCCGGCCAAGCTTACTCCTCGGCATGTCTAAACCCTAGATCGTCGAGGGCTCTCTCATAGTCCACCATACTCGCTCCGGCTTAAGGCGAAGCCCTGCAAGATCTCCCCTCTACTTCCGGTACCACGCCGTTGTGCTGCCGGAATCGCGAGGAGAGTGCTACAACCTCCGCTGCCTGCTGGAACAAGGGAGAGGAAGGTCTTCGCGTCATGCGAGCGATGTGACCGATTGTGGGAGCGCTGCCGAACGCAGCCGGAAGGATCGCTCACGCGATCTTGAGATCGGAAGAGTGACTACATCACCCACGAGAATCCGCTCTCGTTAAACGCTTTGGAATCTTCGAGGGTGAGTTATTCCATCGACTCGTTGCTACAATCTAGTAGATAGATCTTGGCTTGTTTGTTTGTATGCGATAGAAATTTTTTGTTTTCCATGCTACGAAACCCTACAGTGGTATCAGAGCCGTGTCTATATGTAGATCTGTTGCACGAGTAGAACACAATGGTCATTGTGGGCATTGATGCTTTTATTGTCGATTGCTTCTTGTGTACTTTGCATCTTGCGGGATGTTGGGATGAAGCGGCCCGGGCTAACCTTACATGACATCGTTCACGAGACTTGCTCCACGCTTGACATGCAACTTGTATTGCATAAGTGGCTTTGCGGGTGCCTGTTTCTCCTAGCATAGTTAAGATCCAATTTACAACGGGTGATTAACAATACTAGTATCAATGTTGTGGTTCATATTCGTAAGTTAGAACGACACTTATTGAAAGCCCCAAACCACGTAAAATATGCAAAGAAAGTAGAGGCGTCTAACTTTGTTTTGCAGGGGTGTGCAGTGATGTGATATGGCCATGATTATGATTATATTTGATGTATGCAATGATCCTTATTGTAAGTTGGCAACCGGCAGGAGCCATATGGTTGTCTTTAATTTATGTTAAGACCCGCGTGTCTATTCAAAGATGTTGTAATAGTTGAAGCCGGTGGACGACAACCATGGAGAAGCGTCATTGACCTTGATGCAATGCCGGTGATGATGGAGATCATGTTCGTGCTTGAAGATGGAGATCGGAAGCACAAAGAAGAATGGCCATATCATATCACATATTATGAATTGCAAGTGATGTTAATCCTTTATGCATCTTGTATTGCTTAGTAGACGACTGTAGCATTATAAGATGATCCCTCATGCACATGAATTTCAAATCATAAAGTGTTCACCCTTAGTTAGCACCGTTGCTAAAGCTTGTTGTTTCGAAGCACCACGTGATGATCGGGTGTGTTAGATTCCGCAAGTGTATACAACGTGAGCAAGCTAGATTTGCTCATGCGGAAACTAAGGTTTGATCTTGACGAGCCTAGCATGTACAGACATGGTCTCGGAACACGGATCACCAAAAGGTAAAGCATGAATCATATAGTAGATATGATGAACATGTCGATTGTTCGCCATTGAAACTATATCAACTCTCGTGATGATCGGTGTTGATGTGGTGGATTTGGTTCGTGTGATCACTAAAACAATGTGAGGGATATTGTTTTGAGTGGGAGTTCACCTAGATTAATTTTATTATTAATTTGAACTCAATTTGTCATAAACTTAGTCTAAACTATTTCAAATATGTTGTAGATCAATGGCAGCCCCTACCATCAATTTTAATGCGTTCCTAGAGAAAGAAAAGTTGAAAAACAATGGAAGCAACTCATGGATTGGTTCCGCAATTTGAGGATTGTCCTCACATGGTAATTTGACCTATGTGCTAGATGCACGCTAGGTGACCCACCGCACTGCTACCGATGAAGTAAAGAATGTTTACCTCACTCGAAGACTCGAGACTCCACAGTTCAGTGTGCTATCTTGTATGGTTTAGAATCGGAGCTTCATAAAAGGTTTGAGAATTCAGACCCACATGATATTGTCCGTGATCTCAAATTGATCTTTGAGACTCATGCGGCAATTGAGATCTATGAGGCTTCTGAAAAATTCTTTAACTGCAAGATGGAAGAGGGCAGTCGGTGAGCATGTGCTTAAGATGTCTAGGCACGCAAACAAACTTCAAAGCTTGGGTATAGTGATTCCTAATGCTTTGGGGATTTACCGTGTCCTCTAATCACTACCACCAAGTTACAAGAACTTTGTGATGAACTACAACATGCAGAACATGAATAAGACGTTGCCAGAACTCTTTGCCATGTTGAAATCTGCAGAAGTGGAGATCAAGAAAGAGAACCAAGTGTTGTTGGTCAATAAGACCACCAAATTCAAGAAAGGCAAGTCTAAGCAAAAGGGACACTTCAAGAAGGGTGGTAAGAAAGTTACCACGCCGACAAAGAAGACCAAGGCTGGACCTAAGCCTGATACTGAGTGCTTTTACTGCAAGGGAGAAGGTCACTGGAAGCGGAATTTCCCAAAGTACTTGGCGGATTTGAAGAACGGCAACATCAAGAAGAAAGGTATATCTGATATACATGTTATTGATGTGTATCTCACTAGTACTCGTAGTAGTGCCTGGGTATTTGATACTGGTTCGGTTGCTCATATTTGTAACTTGAAACAAAGTCTGCAGAATAAACGGAAGCTAGCGAAGAACAAGGTGACGATGCGCGTGGGAAACGGATCAAAGGTTGATGTGATCGCGGTCGGCACGCTACCCCTTCATCTACCATCGGGATTAGTTTTATACTTAAATAATTGTTATTTGGTGCCTGCGTTAAGCATGAACATTATATCGGGATCTTGTTTATTGCGAGACGGTTACTTGTTTAAATCCGAGAATAATGGTTGTTCGATTTATATGAGTAATATGTTTTATGCACATGCACCTTTGATAGAGGGTCTATTCTTGTTGAATCTCGATAGTGGAAATACACATATTAATAACATTGAGGCTAAACGTTTGAAATCGAGCGATAACTCGACCTATATGTGGCACTATCGTCTTGGTCACATTGGAGTGAAGCGTATGAAGAAACTCCATTCCGATGGACTTCTTGAATCACTTGATTTCGAATCACTTGAAAGATGCGAAGCATGTCTGATGGGTAAAATGACTAAGACTCCATTTTCTGGTATGATGGAGCGAGCTACGGACTTAGTGGAAATCATACATACCTGTGTGTGGTCCAATAAGTGTAGCATCGCGCGGTGGTTATCGTTATGTTCTTACCTTCACGGATGACTTGAGTAGATATGGGTATATCTATTTCATGAAACATAAGTCCGAAACTTTCGAGAAGTTTAAGGAATTTCAAAGTGAGGTAGAGAATCAACGTAACAAGAAGATTAATTTTCTACGTTCTGATCGTGGAGGTGAATATCTAAGTTACGAGTTTGGCGAGCATTTGAAGAAATGCGGAATACTTTCACAATTGACACCGCCGGGAACACCACAGTGTAATGGTGTGTCCGAACGTCGTAATCGAACTCTCTTAGATATGGTTCGTTCTATGATGTCACTTACAGATTTACCGCTATCATTTTGGGGTTATGCATTAGAAACAGCCGCATTCACTTTAAATAGGGCACCATCTAAATCCGTGGAAACGACACCGTATGAATTATGGTTTGGGAAGAAACCTAAATTGTTATTCCTTAAAGTTTGGGGTTGCGAAGCCTATGTAAAGAAGTTACAGCCGGACAAGCTTGAACCCAAAGCGGAAAAATGCGTCTTCATAGGATACCCGAAGGAAACTATTGGGTATACCTTCTATCATAGATCCGAGGGCAAAATCTTCGTTGCCAAGAATGGATCCTTTCTAGAGAAGGAATTTCTCTCGAAAGAAGTGACTGGAAGGAAAGTAGAACTCGACGAGGTTGTCGAACCTTCTCTCGAAATTGCGAGTAGCGCAACACCGGAAGTAGTTCCTGTGACGCCTACACCAGTAAGAGAGGAAGCTAATGATGATGATCATGAAACTTTGGTTGTAGTTGCTACAGAGCCTCGCAGGTCAACGAGAACTCGTACCACTCCAGATTGGTATGATCCCGTTATGAATGTCATGTTGGTGGATAACACTGATGACCCTGAGACATATGAGGAAGCAATGATGAGCCCAGATTCCAACAAATGGCAAGAAGCCATGAAATCCGAGATTGGATCCATGTACGAAAACCAAGTATGGACTTTGGTGGACTTACCGGATGGCCGGAAGGCCGTCGAAAACAAATGGATTTTCAAGAAGAAAACAGATGTTGATGGTAATGTTACTGTCTATAAAGCTCGACTTGTCGCAAAAGGGTTCCGACAAATTCAAGGAGTTGACTATGATGATACTTTCTCACCAGTAGCGAAGCTAAAGTCTGTGAGGATTATGTTAGCAATCGCTGCATATTATGATTATGAGATATGGCAGATGGATGTCAAAACAGCATTCCTCAATGGAGACATTGATGAAGAGTTGTATATGATGCAACCCAAAGGTTTTGTCGATCCTAAAGATGCTAACAAGGTATGCAAACTTCAACGGTCCATCTATGGATTGAAGCAAGCATCCCGAAGTTGGAATCAACGTTTTGATAAGGTGATCAAAAGTTTTGGTTTTATACAAACTTATGGAGAAGCTTGTATTTACAAGAAAGTGAGTGGGAGCTCTGTAGCATTCTTAATACTATATGTAGATGACATATTGTTGATTGGGAATGATGTAGCCTTCTTAATAGTGTCAAGGAATATTTGAATAATAGTTTTTCAATGAAGGATCTTGGCGAAGCAGCTTACATATTAGGCATAAAGATTTATAGAGATAGATCGAGACGCCTAATATTATTGTCACAAAGTACATATTTGGACAAAATTCTAAAGAGGTTCGGAATGGAAGATAGCAAGAAAGGGTTCTTGCCCATGTTGCCCAATACGACCTTGAGTAAAACTCAAAGTCCAACAACGGCAGAAGATAGAGAAAGGATGAGTAAGACTCCCTATGCCTCAGCCATATGATCTCTAATGTATGCCATGCTATGTACTAGACCCGACATTGCATATGCTGTTAGTTTAACTAGCAGATATCAAAGTGATCCAGGAGTGGATCATTGGACAGCGGTCAAAAACATCCTTAAGTACTTGAGAAGAACTAAGGATATGGTTCTTTCTTATGGAGGTGATGAACAGCTCGTTGTTAATGGTTACACCAATGCTAGTTGGAACAAATCTGGATGATTCTAAATCACAACTGGATAATGTATTTACTTTGAATGGTGCAGCTTAGTTTGGAGGAGTGCAAAGCAAAGCGTTGTGGCGAGATCTTCAACCGAATCGAATACATGGTGCTTGGAGGCTTCACAAGAAGCGATATGGATGAAAGAGTTCATTACAGAGCTGGGTGTGGTTCCTAGTGCGCTGGACCCAATGTCTATCTACTGTGATAACATGGGCGCCATAGCCAATGCGCAAGAACCAAGGTCACACAAGAAGCTGAAGCATATCAAGCTACGTTTTCATGCTATTCGAGAACATGTCCAAGATGGGGACATAAAGATTTGCAAAGTACACACAGATCTGAATGTGGCGGATCCGTTGACTAAACCTCTCCCAAGGGCAAAACATGACCAACACCAAACTGCCATGGGTGTTCGGTATATTACCATGTAATGTAGATTAGATGACTCTAGTGCAAGTGGGAGACTGTTGGAGATATGCCCTAGAGGCAATAATAAATGTAGTTATTATTATATCTTTGTGTTTATGATAAATGTTTACATTCATGCTATAATAGTATTAACAAGGAAACATTAATACTTGTGTGATTTGTAAACTTAAATTGAAGTCCCTAGTGTAGCCTCTATACATCACTAGCTTGTTGGTTAATAAATGATTGAGGTTTCCCTATCATGAACATTGATATGTTATTAACAACAAGATCATATCATTAGGAGAATGATATGGTGGACATACTCCTATAGATAAGCGTAGCATAAAGATCAAGTCATTTTAATAGTTCAATTGCTATATGCTTTCTGATACATAGTAACCTAATTCCTTTGACCATGAGATCATGCATATCACCTTTACCGGATGGATGCTTTGATGACATCAAACACCACACCATAACTGGGTGGCTATAAAGGTGGCATTGAGTGTTCGAAAAGTATTGGTTGAGACACATGGATCAAGAGTGGGATTTGTCCATCCATATGACGGATAGATATACTCTGGGCCCTCTCGGTGAAATGTCATCCAATTAGCTTGCAAGCATGTGACTGGCTCACAAGGGATCACATATCACGGGAACGAGAAAAGAGTACTTATCAGTAACGAGGTTGAACTAGGTATGCAGAGATACGACGATCATAACCTCGGATAAGTAAACTATCGTGAGACAAAGGGAAATTGGTATCGTATGTAAGTGGTTCATTCGATCGCAAAGTAATCGTAGAAATATGTGGGAACCATATGAATTTCCAGATTCCTCTATTGGTTATTGTTCGGAGAAGTGTCTCGATCATGTCCGCATAATTCACGAACCGTAGGGAGACACACTTAAGGATTCGATGTTGTTTGAGTAGTTATGGAATGATGAGAAAGAGACCGAATGTTGTTCGGAGTCTCGGATGGGATCAGGGATATCACGAGGAGATCCGGAATGGTCCGGAGAATAAGATTCATATAAGGAAAGTCCCGTTTCGGAGTTGGGGAATGGTTCCGGTGTTTTCATCGGGAATGTTCTAGAAGGTTCCGGAATGTCCGGCACTCCGGAGGGGAAGGGTACATGAATGTGTTATATCAAGTTGGTATGATTGCATTATGTACTCGGTGTCATCGCTGAACAAAATAGAGGGTTTATTCAAATCCTAGTTTGAAAAGTCAAACGCCAAGTTTGAAAGTCAAACGGCTATTTTTGGGAAGTGGAGAGGGAGGTGGAAACCGACTTGAGGGAGGAGTTCCTCCTCCCACCGCCGGTGCACCACCAAGCCGAGTTGGGGAGGGACTCCCCTCCCCTTAGCCGGCCGGCCCCTCCACCTATATAAGGAGGGGCAGGGCTCCCCTCCTAGGACACACAAGATCCCCGCCTCTAAACCCTAAGCCGCCGGTGCCGCCACCTGCTGCCGCCGCCGCCGCCCTAGGTTAAACCGCCACCGCCACCTAGCAACCCTAGCCGCTGGCCAAGCTTCCTCCTTGGCGTGTCTAAACCCTAGATCGTCGAGGGCTCTCTCATAGTCCACCATACTCGCTCCGGATTAAGGCGAAGCCCTGCGAGATCTCCCCTCTACTTCCGGTACCACGCCGTTGTGCTGCCGGAATCGCGAGGAGAGTGCTACAACCTCCGCTACCTGCTGGAACAAGGGAGAGGAAGGTCTTCGTCGAGTACCGAACGTGTGATCATGGGAGCGCTGCCGGAACGCAGCGCCGGAAGGATCGTCTACGCGATCTTGAGATCGGGAAGAGTACGACTACATCACCCACGAGAATCCGCTCTCATTAAACGCTTTGGAATCTTCGAGGGTGAGTTATTCCATCGACTCGTTGCTACAATCTAGTAGATAGATCTTGGCTTGTTTGTTTGTATGCGATAGAAAAATTTTGTTTTCCATGCTACGAAACCCTACATCTAGATTTTGGGGGATTTTGTGTCCCTCTCTGTGTTCTTCCTCTCTTGTTCCACCAATAGCTTTAGTAGCTTTGTTGGAACTTGAGAGTGAGGGATTGGAGCATCTTTGTGGTGTTCTTGCCTCTTGCATTTGGTGCATCGGTTTGAGTTCTCCTCGAAGGATATGGTGAGTGAAAGTTGAGAAGCTTTTTACTCTTGGGTTCTTGGAATCCTAGACGGTTTATTGGTGTTGCAGGTTGTGGCCTTGGTGGCATTTGTTGGGAGCCTCTGATTAAGTTGTGGAGAAGTGCCCCAACCTTGTGAGAGGTTCCGGTTGCCACCGACAAGTGCACCGATAGTGGTAGTGTGGATCAATCCCGTTGGGGTGAGATTCACCAGAGAATAAGGGAGGCCTTTTGTGGCGTAGGTGGTTAGATAGCACCCCCTCTCCAAACGAGACGTACTCCATGTTGGGAGGAACTCGGTAAAATATCATCGTCCCCGCATGCCTCGGTTATCTCTATACCCGAGCTCTTTACTTATGCACTTTACATTGTGATAGCCTTCGTGCTTGAAGTAATACATATCTTGCTATCACATTGTTGCTTGTATTGCTTAGCATAAGTTGTTGGTGCATATAGGTGAACCATAGTTGTTCTAGGTTGTGCTTGACAAAGTAAACGCTAGTTTAATTCCGCCTTTGTCGAGCCACTCTCGGAAAAGTTTTAATTGCCTATTCACCCCACTCTAGGTGTAGAAGGAGTGACCCAACCTTTAAAAATAGGTAAGGTAGAGTCCCGTGTGTTTACAATGCTAGTCCCTGGATCAATAGCTAGCATCCACAGTTAAGATGTAATATCAAGAAACAAAGGTCATAATATAACTTTATAACCAGGAATAACATAATTGTATTACATCTTACATAGCTCATTTGGCTATTACATTACATTGCAGCGGAATATCTATAAGCATGGGGTCCTTCATCTTCAAAGTGCCACAGGCAGACATGTTGGTTGTAGACTTTGTAATCCTATCAATCAATCTTCACTAAAGACAAACAAACCTGCAACATTACAAGTTACAGCCACAAGGGTCAATACATTTGAATTGTATTGGCAAGTTTCACTACTATGTAGAGTATGAGTGGATCCTATCATTACATGCATATTTGGCTAAGTAGGGTTTTTAGGCTCATTTGCAAAAAGCAATATTTTATCCTATCTTTTCAAAAAGGTTTGATCCTTGATCAAAACTTTGAAAAACTTCTTGGTAAAACCCAAGTGTTTAGGTTATTAACAAAATCTCCTTGAACACCTTGGTAACCCCAAGTGTTCAAGTTTTCATCAAAATCTCTTGAGCTCCTTGGTACCCCCAAGTGCATCAAGTTTTATCAAAATCTCTTGAGCTCCTTGGTACCCCCAAGTGCATCAAGCCTTTTGTTGTCATTTAAAAGTTTTCTTTTAGAAATTGGAATGTCAAGATTTCCCATAGCTTCAAGCTTTAGTTGCTCAGTATTGTCCATAACCGGGGACACGGCTAAGTACTTAGATTTTATTATCTTCTGCAGAAGTAGTACACTTTACCCACATGTCACAATCTCTTTTGGAATAGTTTTCTTCCATGTTGATCATTTGATCAGTCACCTTAAGCATCAATTGGGCTTGGTCTTCCAAAAACTTTTGCAGGGTTGGATCTTTATCACTAGTGTTGGCTATGAATTGAGCTGTCATTTGGTTCAATTGGTGTTGAGTTGCTATGAGCTCTTTCATGCTGTCCTCTTGGTTGGTATTGGTGTCATCAACCTTGATGTTGGAGTCTCTTGGAGTAGTCATCTGTTTGGGGTTGAATGGAGATTAGAATAGACAAAATATTTCTAAGGAAATAATCCTAATCACACACATCACTATTCACACAAGCAGTGTGCAAGCATTCACAATCAACTTTTCACTCAAACAACAAAGTTCAAGCACATACTTTGTCAACAAAATATTTTTGTTACACCACATAAGTTGGTGGGTTTGACTTAACTAAAATATGGTAGTCCATCTATAAGGTTCACTTGTGATCTTTCCATCCTTCTTGGTTGATTCCTTCTTTGCATGAGATCATGGTTTCCTTGGGAAGAACTCTTGGTTGTAATAACTTCTAGTGAAATAATATCCTTCTAATTTTTGCATTCCCTTAGTCTCCATATATTGAGTAAGATTTCCTTGTCTATCTTGTAGTCCTTAGTGGTATCCAAGTTGGAGGTCCTTGGTGAACATGCTGAAGATGTTGAAGTCATTAGAGTTGAAGATGTTGAAGTCATTAGAGTTGAAGGTGTTGATGAAATCCTTTGCACATGGTGAAGTCTTTGGTCAAAGGGTAGGTTTTTCCATCAAGTCTGAAATAGGAGAGAGGTAGAGTTGAAACCAAAATGGTTGAGGAAAGAGTTTACAAGATTGTTTGTAAATAGGTTTTGGAACAAATACAACTCCTATTTTTTTTCTAAGGGGTTTTGTCCATTCCTAGGGTTACAATCCTACAGGCAACACAATGCTCTGATACCATCTGTAGAAGGAGTGACCCAACCTTTAAAAATAGGTAAGGTAGAGTCCCCTGTGTTTACAATGCTAGTCCCTAGATCAATAGCTAGCATCCACAGTTAAGATGTAATATCAAGAAACAAAGGTCATAATATAACTTTATAACCAGGAATAACATAATTGTATTACATCTTACATAGCTCATTTGGCTATTACATTACATTGTAGCGGAATATCTATAAGCATGGGGTCCTTCATCTTCAAAGTGCCACAGGAAGACATGTTGGTTGTAGACTTTGTAATCCTATCAATCAATCTTCACTAAAGACAAACAAACCTGCAACATTACAAGTTACAGCCACAAGGGTCAATACATTTGAATTGTATTGGCAAGTTTCACTACTATGTAGAATATGAGTGGATCCTATCATTACATGCATATTTGGCTAAGTAGGGTTTTTAGGCTCATTTGCAAAAAGCAATATTTTATCCTATCTTTTCAAAAAGGTTTGATCCTTGATCAAAACTTTGAAAAACTTCTTGGTAAAACCCTAGTGTTTAGGTTATTAACAAAATCTCCTTGAACACCTTGGTAACCCCAAGTGTTCAAGTTTTCATCAAAATCTCTTGAGCTCCTTGGTACCCCCAAGTGCATCAAGTTTTATCAAAATCTCTTGAGCTCCATGGTACCCCCAAGTGCATCAAGCCTTTTGTTGTCATTTAAAAGTTTTCTTTTAGAAATTGGAATGTCGAGATTTCCCATAGCTTCAAGCTTTAGTTCCTCAGTATTGTCCATAACCGGGGACACGGCTAAGTACTTAGATTTTATTATCTTCTGTAGAAGTAGTACACTTTACCCACATGTCACAATCTCATCTTGTTGCCACCAGTGGCCACTGGATTAGTGCTCACCAAGATGGAGTACTGGCAGATTGAGAATGTGATGAAGTCTTTCCAGAGGGTCCTCCCATACACCATTGCTAGCTTGTCTTCAGTACCCATGTAGGATTCCAGGTCCTCATTTTCAGTAGCCTAAAGACAATGCATGGATCTTACCAATGTAATTGACTAAGCCAGAGCCATAAATAGCATGTGGTTGTACACGAAAGCCACAATTGGAGAAACATGTTCAATCTCTAAGTTTCCTGGGTGGTTTCCTTTTGGAGCACAACACAAAGAGATTGCCATAGACATGGTTCCTTTTGTTGCCACCTTCTCCAAAAATCAAAGTATCCTTGTCCACCCAGGTGGTTCATTGAGTCCTTGTTTTATTATCTAAAACACAAGTCCTTTCTCAACTTCATAAAAAATATCAACATGTATCTCTTTTCAAAATATAGCATGGCTAAGCATGTAACAACTACATTGTTTTCACTAAGGAATGTATAAGGTATCCTATTAGGATTTATCATAGCATAAGTATAGAAATTCTTTTCATGCATGTTTCAAAATCCACTAAGTATAATGAAAAATAGTAGGACTTAAGATGATAGTGTCACTTGCCTTTTTGGTAGGGAATGGTGGTTCACTTCTTGATCTTGCTAGATTCACACTTTTCTAATTTCACTACAAGTCAATCAAGCAAACACAATATCAACTATCATTCCAACCAAAACAATCAAACATATTAACACACATAAAATAATGGGTTCTAAGTCATGCATGGAAGCATGCACAAGATAGTTTTATTTGCAAAGATGGTTTCTACTAGGCTCTAAACTTTGTAAGGCTCAAAGTGGACATTTTTCCAAAGTGGAAAAGTCATTTGTAAAAGGGTTTTGCCCAAAAACCATTTTTAAATCCATTCATCATTTTATGTGGTGGAAAATATTTTTATCAAAGTAACAACTTTATGTCTTTCACCAAATAAGTTGCTAATTCTCAAGACTTGGTGTTTAGGGTCAGTAGGTTTGTTTCAAATCATTTTCCCAAAGTTTTCACTCCAAAAACATTTTCATAACAAAACCATTATTTTTAATTGACTAGAAATGGGCTAAATCAATTAATCCATCCTAAACTTTAACAATTCCCTTTTCAAAACCATGGGTTGGTTCCTAGGGTCAGTAAGTTCACCACATACTAATTTGCCAAGGTTTCAACCTCAAAAACATTTTTGAACAATTTTTCTACTCTAAACAAGCATACAAATGTTTCTGCAAAAACAAACAATCTACCAGAGGCTTTTTACTAAACAAAAGGCAGGGTTGGCTAGGGCTTGTTCCACTGATTCCAATGATATAAAGTTTGTAATTTTTGGACGTGTGGATCAAAAGTTACAAGGGTTTCAATTTGCAAATCAAATCTGTTTTCAAATTCTGTTTTGAACAAAAACTGGCCACGCGTCGCAATGTCATTGGCTGGTACCGCTTCGGTTGGATCGGGCTCTGCGGCGCGTTGGATCTAAACAGATCGTGCGGCACAGGATCGCTCGTACCCCTTCAGCTAAGGATCTATCGTGAGCGTCGGATCAAAATCCTACGGTGCGCAGCTTGCCAGCCATAGATGGGCGGTGCTGCGGTGGCTACTGGCGGCGGAGCGGCCAGACGGTGGCGGCGCCGGTGATACAGGAAGCAAGGGAGGATGGGAAGATGCTCACCGAGATGGCAGAAGGCTGGGGAAGCTCAACGTGGTCTTCTTGGGTCTAGGGGCGCTCTGTCGTAGGAGTAATCGCTCGCCGGAGTGGGGAACGACGTCGGGCGGCTCTGGTTGTTGTCGAGGCGACGCTGCAGATCGCCCTAAGGCAGGACAAGGGCATGGTCAGATGCAGTAGGACGTGGCGAGTGTGGGAGCATCATCGAGGAGTGCTGGGGCGAACGGAGTTTACCTGTGGGGTTCGCCGGAGTGGAAGACAAACGCGGCGGCTCTCAGAGCTTGTCGAAGGTGACGTTCTGTGGGGCGCCCGCGGTTGTACGGAGGGTACAGGAAGAAGCGCCTGAGGCTGGGGAACGTGTGTGCTAGGTCGGGGAGGCAAGGCGGTGGCTGGTCTCGCCGGAATTTGAGCAAAGGCTCGTCGGAGCAGTGAGTGATCTCTAGCGAAATTTGTGTAGCCTGGTGGCGTGTTGGTTATGGTGACAGAGGGGAAAGGAGGAGGAGATGCAGGCGATTAATAGGACGTGGTCGCAGGGGGAGTAATGGCCGTTAACAGCGTGAATTGATCGCCGGCGTTAAGACAGGAAACGGCGAGGAGGAATTGGCGCGGGGAGAAGACGATGGTCAGGAGAGGTGGGGTCCTGTCGTCAGTGAGGAAGCGAGAAGGAAAGGAGGTCCACCAGTCAGCGTCTGCACGGGTTAGAAACTGAGTGTGAAACGTTTTCTTCGGGGAAGGGGGAGCTGGGCTGGTGCTGGGCTTAGTTGGGCTGCTGGGTTGGGTCGACCAAATCCTATTTTTTTCTTTCTGATAGCTTTTCTTTTTCTATTTCTAATTTCTGTTTTGAAATTCAAACAAACAAACAACATACAAATCCATTCAAACCATCACCACACTTTACAATTTTGAAATTGGTTCTGTTCAGTAACATAAACCAAAATTCCAAAATAAAATAATAATTTTTTTAGGGTCCATTAATTAAATAAATGGACCTTGTTTAAATCAAAATAGGATTTGATTTATTTTAAAAACTCCTTTTGAAATCTAAATATTTTTCAAAACCAAATCAGTAGGTTTTATTTGAGAATATAAAATACTTGGAAAACTTATTTTAAACAAATAAACAAGTTTTAAGGTTTTAGAAATAGTAAAAACCCTTATTAATAAAACTTGGATATTAAATCCTTATTATTTTATTCAATAAACTTTTACTATTTTTCTCAAATAGAAATATTTGTTTTAAAGGCTTGGCCAAGTTTTAATTTGGCTTATAAATAATCCTTATTTAAATTCCTTCCTTTTTCATTTGAAAACCAAATCCTTTTTTTAAAAAAAGATTCAAAATATTAATTCTAAATATTTTTATTTTCCTTTTTAAAAGTTTAATCCCTTTAGGATTTATTTGTTCAAAATAGGTTTGAAGATTCTCATTGGAATTCAAAAAGTTTCTTCTCACCCTGAAATTCAACAAAGTTTTACTTTATTTATTTATTTTTCACATTACAAGATTTGGAAAATCTTGGGATGTGACACTAGGCAACATCTATATCCTTTCAATTGGTATCAGAGCCCGGTCTCTCATTTTAGGCTTCACTGCCTTGAGAGTAAAGATGTCGGCTAGGGGATTAGTGCACAAGGACACGCTCACATTCGATGGCACAAATTATGATGTTTGGAAAATTCGCATGCTTAATTTATTTCGGGAAATTCACCCAATTATCGAGGGATATCTATATATGGGTTTCTATACCCCCGTGGATCCCCAAAACGAATCTTTAGAGGAGAAGTTGAACTCTCATATAGATGCTCTAGCTACTAAAATTCTTTTGCATGTTGTGAGCAATGTAGTTCTTTTTTCTATCATGCCTTATTCAAGCGCTCGTGAGATATGGACCAAGCTTCAAGATAAATATAGCAAGTACAACATTATTGAGGATGATAGTGTTGCTTCCACTTCCGGTCGAGATGAGTTGTCATCGTCTACCACCTCACCAACATGTGATTTTTCACAAGGTAATGATACAGTGAGTGGTGATAGAAATTGCAATGTGGATAGTGTGCTTACTATTTGTAATCCTTTATCCCTATCTAGTTGCAATGATCTATCTTTGGACCTTAACACTTCTAGAACTCACAACACCTTACATGCTAGTGTTGATAGTCCTTGCATATCATGTATAAATGGCTTGAATAAATGTCATGATGATATGCTTGTGTTGTCTTGTTGCCGTGATAAAAATGCTTATATTTCCTCTAGTGCTTGTGTTGCTAACCATGTAGAGGAAAATGAAGATTCTATGGGCCAAGACAAGGTCTTGAATAGATCTACAAGTGTAATCTCATCATCACCTTCCTCCGGTTCTCACATATGCCTTATGGCTAAGGGAACAAAGGTAGCCTATTTGGATCCCATTGTATCTCATGATGATGATGAGGTTGAGAATGATAATGATGATTATCGAGGTAAGTATGATATTACCTCTATTAAGAAAATGGGAGAGGTTGTATATAGTGCTCTCTACAAAAATAAAATTGCTTCCTCCAACTTTCTTGAAACCTTGAATTATGCTATAGAAGGCAATGATCTTATTGAGGAGCAAGAAAACATAATTGATGAAAAGTTTGCGCTTGAGCGTGAGTATGCTAATGAACTTTCTAAACTAAAGGACTCCCTTGAAGAAGAACAAACCACCAAAGAATCTCTTGAGGAGACTTTTACTCTAGAATTATCTAGAGTAAAGGAATACCATGATAGAGAACTTGCGGTGGCTAACTCCTTCAAGATTAAACATGATGAACTTGAAGTTGCTTATGCTAAACTTGTTGAGGATTTTAAGCACCTCGAAAATGGCTCTCGGTTCGTTAAGAGGGAGCTCATCAAACTCACTGAGTCGCATGAGCAACTTAAAGCTTCATTTTCAAAAGAGCTTGCCAAGTTGCCCTCACCTCTTGCTAATAATGATGATGCGTGTGCTACTAACTCTATTTCTTGTGAAGCATCTATTTTGAAGGAGAATGTTGAGCTAAAGGCTCAACTTGCTTTGCTAACTAGCAACTATGAGAAATTATAAGAAAGTCATGTTAAGCTCTCAAGCTCGCATGAGGATCTTCTAGTCTCCCATGGTAGGCTAAAGTTAGCTCATGAGGCCATCGTGTCAAAGGTAACATTTAGTGGGTCTCATGTGGACATTAGCACTATATCTACTCCAAATGTTATATTGCCATGTGCTAGTCCTTGTAATTCATCCTCTCACAACCATGCTATATCTCGTGATGAATTACATTCCGTTCCTTGTTGCTCTAACAATGTAGCATCTACTTCCTCTAGTACTTTTGTTGAAACTAACTATGTAGAGGAAATCAAAGAGCTCAAGGCTCAAGTCACTTCTTTTAAGAATGACTTAAAAAAGGGTCATCAAGGGAAGGTCACACTTAACAAAATCTTGAGTGTGCAAAAATCCCCTAATGACAAGAGTGGGCTTGGATTCAACTCTAATGTCAAGAGCAAGTCCACTATCAAGTTGAAGCACAAGTATAACAAGAAAAATGGCCAAGATCAAGTCAAGATTCCAGCCAACATTGTTTGCTTCAAGTGCAAGGAAGAAGGGCATCATGTCAAACATTGCCCATTAAAGAAGAAGTCCCTTGGCAAGAAGCAACAAGGAAAGCGGCCTCAAGCTCTACATCTTGTTAGAGATGGGCCTCCTCACAAGAAGACTCAATCTCTTACTCAAGTTGTTGCTTCATTCAAAAATAAAGATGGCAAGAGTAGAAATTGCTACATATGCCGTGAGAAGGGGCACATTTCTTCCTCATGCACTATTGGTATCTCCTCATCCAACCCTATCATTATTGATGATGTGTATTCTCTTTGTAAGGATGAGGTTGGCATTGTGTTTGCCAAATTTGTTGGTGCTTAATGTGGTGTCAAGAAAAGAACAATTTGGATTGCCAAGCCTATTGTGACTAACCTCTTAGGACCCAACTTGGTTGGGGACCAACAAGCCAAAACTTGATCAATAGGTGTTTGTTGGAGGGCATTGGAGCCTTGGCTACATTATAAAGAATTGAGGGATCTTCATCAATTATTATTGTCAAGCCAAGCCATTTGGATTATCATGATTATATTATATTTCCAATGTTCCTCCTTGCGGTAACATATGCTAAACTCTTTACATTGAAAGTTACTCTCCCCCTTGTGTTTGTGTTGGTTTTGTATCTTCCATGCTTTTGTACATGTTGTGCTTTCCACTTAATTATCTTGAGGTATCAAGCATATTTGTGTATGATTAGGTGGCACACCATGTATGTGTGTTTATTGTGTTTGAGCCTTTCTTGATTATATTTGGCATCTTATTTGGCTCTTGTGAGAGATCAATAGACTATCCCATTTGGGGGGAGTGTTATGCTTAGGCATTCCACAATCCTAAAAATGTGTGTACATGAGGAATAACACCTAACATTTATATTGGATTATTGTCTAGTCTCTATGTGGTATAATTCTCATGAGAAATTTAAGTTATATAATGTCCATTAATTATCTCTGTTTGGATCCGTTGCCTCATGTTGGTTTTATGGTAGTATCACATTATGGGGGAGTCATATGCTTAGTGCATATTACAATCCTAGAAATGTGAATATTCGAGTTGTGTCACTTAAAATTGATATTGATAATTATCTAGTGCCTATGTGACACATTTGCTCATACAAGTTCCAATTTCCTTGAAAGCCTTTATTGATCATATTTTGGATCTTGTATATGAGGGTGTTTCTTGGTATGTGTTTCCTCATATTTAGATCTCTATATCATCATGGAAACCATTTGCTTCAAGTTACTCTAATCACTAGTGATTGTGTGACGATTGGAAGCTACCAAGAATCTTGTTCTAAGCATCAAGATTAATTCTTATATTTTGTTATATGCTTCTTGTTGTGACTATGATCTTGGATATCCATGCAAGCTACCTTGGGAAAATTATTCCTAATATTTCTTGTCCTTGGACAATGAGTACTAAATTATGGTAGAATTTATTGATCATATTCACTTTGGCCTTTGCTTAATATTGTCCTATCTTTGGCCAAGTAAATGCTTTGTGTGCTCCCATGTATTCCTTGCTACTTTTGGATCTTCTTATTTTATTGGTATCCTCTTGTGTTTCATTTAATGTAGGTAGTAGTGATGATCTCATTTGTGTGCATTTTGCATTCAAAAGAAAAATTCTATATAATGTACTACTTATGAGTGAGCTCTCCTATATTATCTAGAACAATCCTTTTATGCTTCTTGTTTTGTTCCATATCATGTTTTATGTGCTTGGAAGCTCAATATTTTTGTTTTGGTATTTGTGCCATCATGAGAAGTTTGGGGAGTTTGGTTTCTTGTTGGAACCTTGCTCTTTTTGGGAGTTGGTTTTGTCTCATTCCTTGTTTCATGATTTGACCATTTTAGAATGAGATAAATCCTTGAGCATTTTTATTTCTATCTATCTTTTGCTCCTTTGGTTTTAGCCTAGTTCATTTGTTGAACGTGTGATCTTTCATGTGTTGAATTGGTTCTTTGATACAATTTGGACATCATTTGTCATGTCACACTCTTGTTTGTGCAACCTTGATTTACTTGGTGTTTTTGTTCAAATTGTATATCCTTTTGGTTCTTGAAAGCTTTATGCACATATTTACTATATGTTTATATTATGGCATGCTTGCTTTCTTTGATCCAATATATAGGGGAAACTCCACCAAATCCCATCGACTAAGTTGTGCATGAAATTCAATTTCATATCAATATGCACATATTTATATGGAGTCTCTCCTATGTATTGTAGTTGCACTAACTACATTGGACCCAATAAATTTGGGGACCATTTTGTACTTAAATGTGTTTTAGGTACATTGGAGAAAGACTGGATGCTTGTCTCTCAAATCTTGAAGAAGTGGTGTATTAATGAAAATTGGAGGCAAGCTATAGGATGATCAATGAATTCATATCATCTACATCCTACCAATTATATCTCGGTAACTAGTATCTCTTGCTCATGCATATTTATCTTGCTTCCAACCGTGTGTCGGTTGCCTTCTAAGCATGAATTCTTGTATTTGTATTGTTTGTGATTCTAGCTTTGGTTTTAAAGAGAACTCCCTATTGAAAATGTGTGTAAGTTGATATTTGGACATATAATTGGGACTATACAAAATCATTCATTTAATCCACCAATCCCAAATATGTCAATCTAGCAATTTTATTGCCTATCCTTCCTCAACTTCTCTCATGTGCAATAGTGAGATTTTGCTAGTTGATTTTTTCCTTGTGATACTTGTTGCTTTTCTCCATATATGTCAACTTTCTCCTTTTTACCTTGGTGATAGTTGTAATATATGTAGTGTGTTGGTGTTTGAAGTTCATTAATGTACAATAAGATATATTTGGGCCTTTGGTCATGCTTTGAAGCAAAAATCTTATTGGTATATATTATAACTTCATTTTTGCTTTCATGTGATTTATTGTATATCTTTCTTGTGTGTGCTTGCTTCGTTATGGGCATATGTATCTGTGATGTTATCCATTTAGAAACATACACACATATGTGAAGAGAATTTTAGTTGAGATTTTATTAATTGGATACCACTTTTTATTCCTTTTGATACTTCGGTGGATCCCAAATTTATTTGCCTATGAGTGCTTGTTCCTTTTGGTTGCATATTTGGACTCTCATATTTGTTCTATCATGCCTAGTATTGTTAAATGAATTTGGATGAGTGAGGATTCCATTACTATGCACTTTGTTCCCAAATGCAATTATCATAATTGGTGCATTATCTTTGGGGAGCTCATCTAATTCATTTAATAATGCTCATTTGTCTTCTTTATCATTTATTGTGCCTTAAATGTTTATGGAGGAGTGAGGATTCCATATTTGTGCATTTTTGTATTGAAATACAATGATTCTAAAGTGTACACAAATCTTGGGGAGCTTCTCTATTTTATTTAAGCATTTATTTGATCTTTCATTTGTTTTGTTTTAAATGATTATGGGGGAGCAATGATTCCATATTTGTGCAATATGTATTCTAATGCATTTATTTTGAATTATGCACAAATCTTGGGGAGCTTCTATATTTGTTATTTAAAGCACTCTTTTGCTCATATCACAATATCTTGAAGTTTCCATTTGAACTCATTTGTTGTTTTCAATTGGTTTGCCGGACCTTGTAATTGCTTGCATCTTTTGACTTTATTTATTTTGGCAATCTTCGGGTCCTCTATGTAGTTCTACTCCCTCCCAAGTATTCATCATTGGATATGTACGAAGGTACACCTTTGGAGGAATTATTACTATATTTGCCTTCTAGAACTTGTCACCCATTTCGGCAATCGATGCCAATGGGGGAGAAGTTTTAGAGGGTTTAAGGGAAGTTGGTTTATGCATTGAGTTGGTTGTTAAGCATTTTCCTTTCATGCTCTTTCATCTTTGTTGTTGCTTAGCATGTGGCATATATAGAGGAAACCCCTCCAATGTTAATGATTGACAATATATGCAATGAAATTCAAGTTCATCACACATGCATAGATTGTGGGGGAGTTTGCTCTATATATGGTGGTGGTACCAATGTCACATACTTATGTTGTATTTGATATTGGTATTACCATTTTTTTCATTAATATTCCTTATATAAACCCTCTTAAAGGGATTTTCATCAATTACCAAAATGGGGGAGATTGAAAGAACATGTGGACCCCCATGTGTGGTTTTGGTAATTAATGACAATATTTATGGACTAATGTGTGTATTAAGTCGCACTTGTAGGAATTGTCCTTTGGTAGCGCTTGGAGCATGTGTTGGCTTCAAGGTCAATGAAATGAGGAGAAGATGTGTTGTGCAAGCTCAAAATGCACCATCTATAGAAGATCTCATGTTTGATGCTTGCCATCCTCGGTGATCATGGATCGATGATGAGGAATCAAGAAAGGTGTCCATCTTGAGAAGGACAAGATCGTCTACATCGAGATCAAGTGTATTGCTCAAGTCAAAGGTATAATCTTGATAGGTTTTCCCTTTTGCCGGTCTCATGTTGTGTGTGGGAGACCGGGTTTAGGTTAGATAACCGTACTATCAAGAGGGGCTCTCAAATGAGTAACTCGGTCACATCGTTCGGAGAGAGCTCAAACCTTTGCATACTTGCATAATCATATTTGGTTGTTATTTGGTCTTATCCATGTGAGGATATAGAGTTGTGGTAATCTCCATAACAAGCTCTAGTTCATCAAAAACGGATTTCCCTTTTATATCTTATTGTGTTTTGATCTTCGAGGTTTTACCGGTTTGTACTTTAGAGATAGTTAAAACCTTACATTATTTGGTTCTTACTCATGTGAGGATTTAGAGCTTGTGTTAATCTCCATGACAAGCTCTAGTTCATCGAAAACGGATTTCATATGCATTTTCTATTACGTTTTTGATGTTGGAGGTTTTATCGGTTCGTCTTTTTGAGAGAGGTTAAACCTTTCGTCATTTGGATCTATCCTCCCTTGCTGGACTATAATGTTTCTTTGCATGATCTTTTAGATCCCGTTGTCCTCTTCGAAACAAACCCAAGATCATCAAAATCGGAGTCCGGATGCAAAAGTTATGGCCGTTTTCGTTCAGAAATGACCGGTAGTACCGGAACAGGGTCAGGTAGTACCGCCCCTTAGTACCGGTTGCTACAGAATAAGGTGAGTTTGGAAACCTGGGATCCCCAGAGAATGTCCGGTAGTATCAGGAATGTCCGGTAGTACCGGGAAAAAGTCCGGTAGTACCGGGGTTCGCGTTTTTTGGGATTCAACGGTTGGATTTGGGGGGGGGGGGGGGGCTATTTAAGGGGCCTTCTTCCCAATGGTTCCCCAACCATTTTTGCAAGTTTTCCCCTCCATTGTTGACCTTCCAAAGCTTGCTATCTCTCAATCCCTCCAATGATTCTTGCCCATATTTGAGTGGAAGAGAGAGGAGATCTAGATCCATGTTTTGACCAAACCAAAACATCTCTTTGTGAGTGTATCTTTGGGGATCTAGGTTTTGGGGGATTTTGTGTTCCTCTTTGTGTTCTTCCTCTCTTGTTCCACCAATAGCTTTAGTACCTCTGTTGGAACTTGAGAGTGAGGGATTGGAGCATCTTTGTGGTGTTCTTGCCTCTTGCATTTGGTGCATCGGTTTGAGTTCTCCTCGGAGGATTTGGTGAGTGAAAGTTGAGAAACTTTTTACTCTTGGGTTCTTGGAACCCTAGACGGTTTGTTGGTGTTGCAGGTTGTGGCCTTGGTGGCATTTGTTGGGAGCCTCCAATTAAGTTGTGGAGAAGTGCCCCAACCTTGTGAGAGGTTCCGGTTGCCACCGACAAGTTCACCGATAGTGGAAGTGTGGATCAATACTGTTGGGGTGAGATTCACCGGAGAATAAGAGAGGCCTTTTGTGGCGTAGGTGGTTAGATACCACCCCCTCTCCAAACAAGACGTACTCCATGTTGGGACGAACTCAGTAAAATACCGTCGTCCCCGCGTGTCTCGGTTATCTCTATATCCGAGCTCTTTACTTATGCACTTTACATTGTAATAGCCTTCGTGCTTGAAGTAACATATATCTTGCTATCACATTGTTGCTTGTATTGCTTAGCATAAGTTGTTGGTGCACATAGGTGAACCATAGTTATTCTAGGTTGTGCTTGATAAAGTAAACGCTAGTTTAATTCCGCCTTTGTCGAGCCACTCTCGGAAAAGTTTTAATCGCCTATTCACCCCCCTCTAGGCGACATCTGTATCCTTTCACCAGGAGAGGATAAGGAGGCCACGGCGACGTCCCTGCTCGTCCTCATCCTCATTTCTCCCTCGGACGCTCTCTATCTCGTTTTCCTCTTCTACATCGAAAACCTAGCTCGCCAAAGACTCTCGTCGCCGTCGCTCCGTAGTTCCTCTTGCTTGCCTGAGACCACCACAAGAACCGCCAGGTTGTCCTCGTTATTATTGTTGAAGCACGCAAGCCGATATGGTTCCAGAAGCTCGGATCTTTATCTCACTCCCGAGGTCCGGCCACCGTCGTTACCACCGAATTTGACCACGATTCACAGCACCAAGTCTTCCACGAGCATCCTGGTGAGCTCCTGAGTACCCTGGTCCTTCTCGATTCGTCGCACGCTCACCGTAGCATTTTGCCCGCGTGTGATCCGACCTCGCCACCGCAAAAGCTCGTCGCTGGTGACCTTCCGGTGACCAATTGGTGGCGGTGCGAGTACCGGGGTATTCCTCGTATCTGTGCGGTTCGAATAAACCCTCCCGCGTTCACCGGCGTACACAGATTCACCGTCGGCGACCTCATTCTGGTGGTGGAGACCAGGCTGGCGTCATGCTGATGTCATGCCTGCGTCTGTTGACCGGTCCATGCACATGTGGCATGTGCACATGTGGCATGTGACCCCACCAGCCAGTGACTGGGAGCTAGGTTTGGGTGAGGTGTAAAAATATTAAGCTAAGTGATGACGTTGGCAGTGATGCAGTAATTATTTTATTATTTTGCTTTAATAATTTAGGAAAGGAATAAACATTGTAAATTCAATAACTATTGTTCTATAACTCAGAAAAATATGTTTTATATATGAAAATTTTCAGAAAAATAAAATCTATAACATTAAACCATTATCAAACATTATTATTCCAACAATTCAAATAATTATTATTTAATAAATATTTTATAAGTAATAAAACTTTAAAAATTCATATTTTAATATTGGTATATGTTAAAAATATAAATAAAATACCAAAAATCTTAAAAAAATAAGAACTATAATTAATCATGCATTATTATTTCACTTAATTTAAAATACCGTCGCGCTGCCGCACCTGTGTGCGGACGTGCGCGCGCTAGCAGAACCCTTGTTTTTTTCAGGTACGATGATCGTTCTTGGCGATTTGATGATGTGGAGAATTCAGCAGTGTCGCATAAGGCATTTTGGAATCTCAACTTAGAGGTAGAGGCAGACAGATCGATCGCTTCGTCCGGTTCAGAGCAGGTGCATGCATGCTGCTAGCTTCCGAGCTTGCAAATTCATGACGTGGAGGGGGATACGTCATAGAGTACTTGCTCCTAGAATACTTAATTTGAACATGAAGAAAGAGTTGCCTCCAATGTGGTTAGGTGTCTCTCACTGTCTCCCTGACGGTGTGAAGATTTAATTACAGTTTACGGGCCTGCAGGCAGCAGCAATATATTTTTTTTTTTTGAAAACAAGTATATATTAATATCACAGGGATATCAATTAGACCTAGCCTATGTAACAAGGCATGCCTAACGGCCCTACGGATACACACAGTCCAGAAAAAGGAAAAAAGAAAAAGTCCCTCTACATAAAACTATTCCTCAAAGCAACTACACTGACACCATCAGAACAATACCAGTAGTCCTCCACTCAATAACAACACCTTTAAAAAAGACGACGAGGTGGGAAAGGGAAGGAGGGGAGAGGGTGGCGGCAGACGCTAGGGTTGCCCCCCTCGGTCGCCTGGAGGGGGTGACGCGAGGAGGTACGCGAGGACTCAACTCGGTAAAAAAAATCAGCAATACATTACTACTTTACCGGGCCGTAAACCGTAATACAAATCTGGACCGCGCCACCCTGGCCACCAGCTCCTGCCCGAGCCCCGCGCCACCCTGGTCACCAGCAATACATTACTACTTCACCGAAGAAGAAGTAGTGCACAATGTGAACCAGTGCTGCGGGCACAGATTGGCTGACTTTATGGGGCTCCAAGTCAGCTGACTTTGAGTCACTGACAGATGGACCCCGCGGGGTCCACGTGTCAGTAACTCAAAGTCAGCCACCACAAAGTTAGCTGAACCTAGCTGGTGCTGCTTATACTCCACCGACCGATGATGACTCCGCTGAGTTGAGGCAGAGGAGGACTACTTAATAGACCACTCGACCAAGTCGTATTCCATTCACGAGTGACGAATCGTTGGTGGTTAAATCATAAATCGCAGCAGCAACTCCCCGCGTTTGTCCAGTCTGACTTCGATCGGGCATATTCATTCATTCGAGCTACTAGCTCAACTCGGCCGAGACCGACTTAGCTTGCCGAGACCGATCGAGAGAGAGAGAGAGAGAGAGAGAGAGAGAGAGAGAGAGAGAGAGAGAGAGAGGAGGCAGAGAGAAAATGATAGGGTGGGGGGACGTGTACAGGGTGGTGGCCGCCATGGCGCCGCTCTACTTCGCGCTGGGCCTCGGCTACGGCTCCGTGCGGTGGTGGAAGCTCTTCACCCCGGACCAGTGCGAGGCCGTCAACCGCCTCGTCATCTACTTCGCCTTCCCCTTCTTCGGCTTCGACTTCACCGCCCGCGCCGGCCCGTTCGGCGCCAGCTACCGCGTCCTGGCCGCCGACGCCATCGCCAAGCTCGCCGTCCTGCTCTCGATCGCCGGGTGTGCCGCCTTCAAGGCCGCGAGTCCGAAAACGCGCCGCGGCGGCCGCGCGACCTACTCCTGGTGCATCACAGGCTTCTCGCTGGCGGCGCTCAACAACGCGCTCCTGGTGGGCGTGCCGCTGCTGGACGCCATGTACGGCAAGTGGGCGCGCGACATCATCGTGCAGCTCTCGGTCCTGCAGGCCGTCGTCTGGTTCCCGCTGATGCTGGTGGTGTTCGAGGCGAGGCAGGGATGGCTCGAGATGACGCCGTCGGCCGAAGTTTTCGCGCTCGAAGAAGGCGATCTTGCGGAGACGCCGGGGAGCGTCGACGTCGACCGGCCAGCGGCAGCTGGAGGAGACGGCCGGAAGAAAACAGCTGGGACGGGGTGGACGTTCTGGGCGCCTCTGCTGGGCAACGTTGGGCTCAAGATCGTCCGCAACCCGAACGTGTACGCCAGCATCCTTGGGGTAGCGTGGTCTTCCATGGCAAACAGGTTCGCACGGCGGTTGCAAATCCATTCGATCATTCCCTGATTTTCTTTTCTAATTAAATCATTTGATCATTATTAGTAGCTAGTCGCATACATAATAGTTGTCCGTATCTTGATATATGTACTGTACGTAGATGGCACCTGGAGATGCCAAGCATCGTGGATGGCTCGATTGCGATCATGTCGAAGACCGGCATCGGAATGGGGATGTTTAGCATGGGTACGCACGCATAACTACCTAGTAGTAAATCTGATATACTTTTATAGGAGTAAGTATAACCTTGGTTTCTAGTAACTAGTACCTAGTAACTCTGGATGCAATTACAATTTCGCTTTCAAAACGGTTCTTGAAATTGATCATTAGACCAAAATTGGTCGGCATATGGCATGATTTGATTTTAATTAAACCTCGGTTTTGTTTTTTGCGGGCCAAGGAATCAAAACTTGGTTTCTAACCAGGTCAGCACATGGATTCTCTAATTAAGAATGTACCCTGTCAGCGTATAACCTGTCAGCAAGACTAATGCTGCACAAATTCTGGCAATATAGGCTTGTTCATAGGACTACAGGACAAATTCATCGTGTGTGGGCCAGGCTTGACGGTGCTGAGCGTGGTGCTGAGGTTTGTCGCGGCTCCGGCAGCTACAGCAGTCGGAGCCCTAGTTTTAGGACTCCGAGGTGACCTTCTGCGTGTCGCTATCTTGCAGGTGAGGGTCCCTATTTTATTACAAGTCCTAAAACAAGTACTTGCTTCTGAAAAATCTTGATTACATAATATAACTTCATTTCATGCTGATAGGCTGCACTGCCCCAATCTGTCGCAACATTTAGCTTCTCCCGAGAGTATAACCTGCATGCTGGGGTACTGAGTACTGCGTAAGTAACCATTGATCTATGTCACACTATTTCTTTCTTAGAGTATAAATGCCTCCCATCTATGCATGCACATAGTAATGCAGGTATATAATACATTGATATTTTTGTTAACTCGATATGTTGTTTGCCTTTTTTTATGCAGGATTATAGTCACCACGTTGGCTTCGCTGCCCGTGTTAACTGCATATTATGCTGTTTTAGGCATTGTATAAGATAGACTAACTAGTTCCTCTACTTTAAGTTTTGGAGCTTCTTTATTCATTGTAAATCTGAACGAATATTTGTTAATTACCATATAACAACCATTGTTGCAATGTTTGTTTGTTGGGAAATGATCCAATCCTTCCAACCATTACGGGAACATGGGGGATTTCAACGCCGAGTGGAAAAGGTCGGGGCGCTCGGCATAGCTTGCGCAGTGCCGTGGGCCACAAAAATGCCGCCTGCATAGCAAAACCATCGGCACATTTGAGCAATGCCGAGAGGTACCCTCGACGTAGGTATACCCTCAGCATAGATGTAGCAACATCGAGGGGCACCATTGGCGCAAGCTGAGCACGGGTCTCGTTCGTGTGATGTGGACGGACAGTTCACGGTGTATGGCGCAGAGCAAGCACGGCTGGTGGAGCAAGCAAAGCCGAGTGGGTCCCCTTGGCACAGATCAAGTAACGCCGAGAGGGTTCCCCTAAGCACAGATCAAGCAACGCCCGAGAGGGTTCCCCTCAGCATAGATCAAGCAACGCCGAGTGGTTTCCCTCGGTGCAGATCTCTCACAGCATCCTCCCACACGCTCCTAAATCAACGTCTGCCTAGGTTCCAATAATCTCTCTAAAACGTCCTCCAAACTGTGACGGAGGGAGCAAGATACAACATGCTCTCTCTTACTTAAATGACATGCCACATCCGCATTTTTCCTAGGATACACCGCTAAGAGACTCTTGGTGTGAAAGGCCTTCTAGTAAATCGGAACTACTATTTATCATTTATATAATTTTTTCTAAAATTTTCCGGCTAGCCCGATCCAAATGCATGGAGCGAGAAGTTAGCCGAAACAGACGCGCACACACAGAGCAATCATAGATGTGTAAAGTAAGTGGGACAAGGAGAAATAAAGGAACTGATTTTTAATTTCAATTGATGTGACTCTTTGGATACAATCCACGAGTATATATATAGGGGGAGAGGGGTAGCCTGGTCGGTGGAGGTAGAACTAGACCCCACGCCAAGAAAGGATGGGGACCATATCTCGGTATGGTGTATTTTTTTTTGCCAAATCTTACTTTTTGTGAAACTTCAATCGAATCTGACCTCTTCTAAAACTAATTCGGAATCTGACCCCTAGAGTTGGCGCCATTTTAAACGGAGACGAAGTTATACAGGTCGGCGCCAACACATGACAACAGGGGGCAACCTAGGGAGGTCGGCGCTATTTTAAAAGAAGCCGACCTCCTTCAGTTCGGTTTTCTAATGTGTGCACGCCGATCTGTACAATTTCGGCTGCATTTAAAATGGCGCTGACCCCAGGGATCAGATTCCGAATTAGTTTTAAGGAGGAAATTTTTATATTTGGAAAAAATACACCAACACTACCCTTGGTCCGACATCCCGTATTGTCTATGTGTCCAAAATTCATAAAAAACAGTGGAAAACTAGGAGAAAGAGAGAATATCACACATGGAGGCAATTGCCACGTGATCGCCTCCCTTCTGGGTGGAGGTAACGAAGCAACATGGGCTGGGGATGGGTCATGTCCAATATGTGGGGTCCTTGAATCGGGAACCCACATACTATTCACCTTCCCCGCAGCTTGGTTTAATTTCTTTGGAATTTTATCCGAAAAACATTTGGTTCAAATTGTGAAGCCCAAGATCTCAGTGAATTTTAGGATACCCGGGCGAACCATACCGATAACGGGCACCGCTTCTTATGGTTGGTGTTTATCGCAGTATCCTAGACCCTTTCGCCTGTATGCAATAAAATGGTGATCGAGAAGGTTTTGCTTCGATGTGCCTCTGAGTCGGTTTTCAAATTGCAGCAGTGGTACCTACTATGTAGGCATCGGGACATGGAAAGGTTGGAAGATGTGCTCCAAGAGTTACCGAAGGCGGCGTGCTGGATCTCCACTTCATCCAGCCGTTGAGTGTCTTTCTCTACAGCTTTCTCTTTGCTTTCTTAGTTTGGGCATGTTTGTCTTGTTGTCCCAATAGACATTTTTATTATCTCTTGACTTGTGAACTCTATAGGAATGGTTGCTTATTTATAAAGCATGTTTCTAGGAGGAAACATAGCACACTTTCTCCTCATGTTGCATGAAATGTCTCATAAAAATAAAATGTAATAAACATCTGCAAAACTCACATAAGAGAAAAAGAGTAGAATTAATCCACTCACCATCAAGTTGAGTGCTCGGTTATCTGGATCGAGAATCACAAATAGGGTTGTAAAATCATCCCTAGAATATGGCATCTCTTTATTTCTCATCATACCGATTCCACAAACACATCTCTCCTATATATGACAATGTTGGTAATGATTTAGTGAACAAATTAGCAAGATTTTCAAATGAGTAATATGAAATGGGATAGAGTATAATATTTTTCAAAAAAGTGTGTATATCTCATCTATTCCCAATGGATATAACAAATTTGCATAGTTAAATATCTCCTCTTTTTCCCAAAGGATATAACAAACTTGCATAGTTAAATATCTTCTCCCTATTTTGAAATATCGTCATCCTTGTTTCAATATCTTCCTTAGATCATCACGCGTTTGTAGACAATATGGGAGTAGGTGGTATGCTCACGGCGACGGCGCTACTGCCGGTGCCTGTCTAAGCGGCCACCTTGACGGTGGGGGACATGCCCCGAATAACATCCAGCCACTGGCCTCTGCACAGGTCGCCATGGACGTTGTTCCTGTCATCCACGCCTCCCCAAGCGATCCCAGCAAAGACGTGTGTACTCACCCGTGAACATGTACATACTGGCTAATTTTGGTTACAACTCTCTTTTTTCAAAATAAATTTAATTATATATACTAACTTTAATTCTGGTTACAACTCGATTTTGTCAATTCACACTCATAGCTAATATGTTGTGGTACATTTAAACCATGTTATGTAAAAAATGATCCAGTTAAATACATTGCACCTTATAATGATACTTAAACGATTTTTTTAGGTGTAAGAAAATGAATGACAAAATCACATGTCATCTCAGATTAGTGTGCCTTAGTTGCATGAATATAGTGTTATAACTTTGTGTATCATTGCCTATCTTAGTAGAGATCTCTAAATAGTATGCTAAAAAATATCTCAAAAAGACTTTTAGTTTATTATCAGATATACGAGGAAACAGAAATATCTAGAGTGTGATTGTTATTTTAGAAGACCTTGCCACTGAATCATTACCATGCCGTTCTTATTTTATTGGATCAAATGTGTCTTACAAACAACAGAGGGTTCAATATACTTTACTGATGAAGCGTGTCCGTTCTACACTTGCTACTGAAATAGAATCACTCTATCTAACATAACCTTCATTATAACTTGCAGGCGTTCACCGAAGAGAGACTAGCAGCCTAATAACAGAACTAGCCGCGGCTCCTGAGCACATTGATTTTTTCTACATGGTGCAATGTTGGTCTATGGTGTGGGCTTACTCCTGGAAATTGGATTTCTTTGTTTTTATTCACTAGACAAATTTGTGTCGTAATGAATAGTTTCTAAGAAAAACTGATTAGTACACACTGCTAGTGTGTGTGGGGGAAATGCCCTCTTCACTCGGGTCTCGGAGTCGGGAACACATCCTCATTTGGAGCTCGCTTATGGAGTCCTTCAGAGCGACGAGGGAGTGGGGCAGCTACCCGTAACTCTGACACGGTGGCTGCCGTTTGTCGATAATGACCACGATTTCATTTGTTGTAATGTCTCCAATGTCGAGTTGCATACATGGATTGTGCTCGTTGTATGAAATCTGTCTTATATTAGTTAATTAAGATATAAAATAGACTATCTAATACAACTACACAATGAGGTACTGAACCCGTTGCAAACAAACCTGTAGTTGGGTGACTAGTAGGATAGTTGTACCCCCAGCCCACCAGAATTCAAACTACGGATGGCACCCGCCGGGTATGGAGGCGGGTATGGCACCTCCATACCCTCCTCCACCACCTCTCCCCGCCACCACCACCCGCCTCCATACCCGCCGTCGGGTCCAGGTCTCCACTAGACCCGTCACCCGGTGGGTACCCACGACCCGACGGGTACCAGCTATATGTAAAATTGACCAAAATTGGCAAATCCCGTCTCCTTGATGGAGCGGTGGCGGGCATGTGGGCGGCGCGCCTCGCTGGAGTTGTTCGTCCCCGGAGTCGCCGCCATCCTCAAGGTTCACTGTCTCGGCCTCCATGGCGCTCCTCGACTGCAGGGAGGATTGCGGCGCGGGGAGAGGAAGAGGAGAGGAAGGCAGGGTGGCTGCGGGGTGCGGGAGGAGGGCGAGTGCGACCGTGCAGCTGCGGGGAGGCTTGCGGCCGCGACTGGGAGGCGAGGTGCGTGCATATGGGGTGGGGGATTGCGGCGCGGGGGTGGGAATACGGGAGGGGTCGGGGCCTGGGGACTCGGGGTTGGGGGACTCAGGGTCGGGCCGCTCGACCAGGGTTAGGGTTTGCCATGCACACTTACATGTGGGGCCTACATAGAGTTGACGGGTCTGCGGGTTAAAGGGTATGGGTTTAGGACCTCCAGACCCGCACCTGCTAGACCCGATTGGTCTAGATATTTACCACTAAGTAGACCCATGGGTTTAATTTTCAACCAAACCCTCCTCCATTTGATGCAGGCACCCACCGGGTTAGCGGGTGACGGGTACCCATTGCCATCCATAATTCAAACCTTGGGTTCGACATTGTGTGTTGCATAAAAGACGGAATATTTTTTCGGTGCGAGGCGACATTTTCTTCGACAGCGAGGCGCCCGTGATGACTTCGTCAATCGCAAGACCCGATCCACCGGCTCAGTCTCTCGAAGGTGCTCATAGGGATAGGGTGTGCGTGTGTGCGGTCATAGGGGTGGATGCATGTACGTGTTGTGAGTGTCTACGATTGTATTGTGTTTCTAGAAAAAAATACTAAACCCGTTGTATTTAAAAAAACCTAAAGAAATACGAAAATGCAACGAAGACCCGCATGAATCGAAATTCTCGCACATGATCATCGCCGCGTCTGCATAGTACTCGCTGCTGATAGAAAACTTTGAGAAATTCAGCCAATGAAGTAAATTAAAATACCCGCTAAGGATGAAACCTCGTTGAATCGTCGTAACGGTATACCTTTGCATATGGCTGAAAATCGCGCCAAAGTCCAAACATATTGGCGAGGACACCATGAGAAGATCTAGGCAAGCAGCAATGCTCATCGCCAGAATAGGCATCGACCTTGCTCACAAAGACTCAAAAAAAGGGGTTGTTGAAGAATATGACAGCCCATGGATGCAGGCACCACAGAACAGAAAGAATCCCATCGTCCATAAAGCCAACCGGGTGAAAAACTCAAAACCAATTCGAAGGACGAATCTAACGCCATCAAGACAGTATTAGAGGCAAAGGATTTTTATTGAAGACTCTTAGGCTACCATATGTACTGTCCGTATTTCTCTCTCAATTGTATGAGGGTATTAGCGTACAAGGGAGATTGAAATAGGAAAGTAGCTACGCTATTACAATCAGAATAATTTCCTCCATCGCCATTCTAAGTGGTGATCCTGAGGATGACCCGTCAAGTGGGTGGTGGTCTCATCTATATAGTTTTAGTGATGTCTTATCTTTCTACCGTGTCCATTCCGATCCAAGGTCGCGCATGTTGGGTTGTATGATTTGCCTGGGCCGGGCTTGATGATGCTTTAGGCCCATGTTCTCCTCCTCACTTGCCTTGATAGTAGAGATGCTAAAATCCCCTTCCCCTTAAGTTTGGCTTGTCCCCAAGACAACCCTTCAGGGAATTGCTATTGTAGCTCGACCTTGTCTTCCCAAGTGTCATCCAAGTCGCTGTAGGAGGCCATTGCACTTGCTCCCGATGCCTAGTTGGGGTGTGACGCCATCAATGGGCAATAATTTTGGCAGGAACAGGAACAACATCAGCAGTGACAGGGAGTGTAATTGATATTGGCGTACCTATCTTCAGGACGTGGCACCACCGACATTTGGATATAGGGATGCAAAGGGGAACCTGTTTTCATAAAAAACAACATCACGAGAGATATAAACCCGTCCTGTAGACACATCTAAACATTTGACACCTTTGTGAAGGGGACTATAACCCATGAAGGCACACCGTTTAGAGCCGAAAGCAAGTTTGCCTGTGTTATAAGAATGAAGATTTTTGGCCAACGAACACAATCAAAAGTTCAAAGGGTGTCATAATTGGGTGAAACATGAAAAGACGCTCAATAGGAGTTTCAAGACTTATGACTTTACTAGAAAGCAAATTTATGAGGAAGGTGGTTGTGAGAAAGGCTTCATCTCAATATTTTAAAGGCATAGATGCATTAGCAAGCAAGGCTAGACCAACTTCAACAATATGACAATGTTTTATTTCAGCGGAATCATTTTGTTGATGGGCATGGGGACAGAAGATATGGTGTGTGATACCAACCTTTTGAAAGAAAGAATTGAGATTCTCATACTCACCTCCCTAATCAGTTTGCATAGTAACAATTTTCCTATCAAACTTGTTCTCAACATATTGCTGATAGTTAAAAAAGGCTTGATAAATATCAGAACACTTTTTAAATAAATAAATCCAAGTGAACTTTCTATAGTCATCAATAAAGCTTAATAGTATTCATATTTCTCAACAAAAAGAGGAGCATAACCCCATACATCAGAAAAAACTTGTTCCAAAGGAACAATAGACTTACTTGTGGAGATGGGGTATGGAAACTAATGGCTCTTGGCTAGATGACAAGAGTCACAAACATATAGAGTAATTTCTGGGATGTAAGCTATTTTATTTATCCTAAAAACTTGTTAAACCACAAATGAAAATGGATGTTCTAAGCGACGGTGCCATGTAGAGGATGGCGGCTTTATTGTGATGAAGGCATGCTTGGATGACTCAGTGGAAATGTGCATCAAAGGATAAATGCCTCCATAGAAAGGGCCCCTAAACAGAATTCATCGTGTTGCTTGGTCCTTGATCAAACAGAAGAAAGGATGAAACTCAATAAATACATGGTTGTCAAGAGTAAATCTATGAACTGATAGAAGATTTTTAGATGCACTAGGAACATGCAAAATATCATTGAGATGAAAAGAATTATGAAGGGTGTGAAAAACTGAATGACCAATATAACTAATATGCATATCCGTTACCTTCAACAGTGCGAACACGACCCTGTACATTGTATGCATCATGTGTGGATACATTGTTCAGCTCGCCTGTATCATAATACCAGTTGGTATAAACTCCTTGAGATAAAAAAAATTGCCCCCTTGTTTCTACGATCTCCGTTGTCACCACGGTCATTACCATAGCGCCACCAATAGTCCTTTGCAGGATGCCCATGAATATTACATATCTGACAACATAAGGTGTCAACATAAGGTGTGGGCTGACGATCACGACGACGCCCACCATCATCACGCCTGTCACCATCATCACGATGACGAGGACTGTCATCATATCGGCGGCGGCCTTGGTAGCCACCTCCATCACGCCTGTCCTGGCCACGGTACCCGTGGTCCCTAGGGCGACCATGGTAGTTGTGTTGCTGTCCATAGCGGCCGCAGTCCTCATAACGACCACAGTTGTTATCATCTCGCCGGCGTGGGCGATCATCCTGCCAGCGATCCTGGACACCACGGTCCTCCTACCAACTCTCTTGGTCATGTGATGGAGCACCACCTCCACAGCGAGCAAGACTGGCTGACGAAGAGAAATTGGTGTCATCGTTTCTATGCATGCGATCAGGCTTGCACAAGGCTAAACAAATCTTCCAACATCGTACCAGGTTGGTACGGATAGCAATGATCAAGGAGTTGTAGGAGTTGCCAAGACCCTTGAGCACATACCAAACAATCCCATCATCATTAATGGGCTTCCCGACAGCAGCAAGCTCTTGGGCAAGGGTTTTCATCTTTGGAAAATATTTTTCTGCAGACATGTCGTTCTTCTTTGTCTTGAAGAGTGCAGATCGCAAGTGCTAGACCCTGGACTTCGACGAGGAAGATACATGGGCGTCGATGGCTGCCCAGGCTCTAGAGGAGGTTTTCATCCAAATGACATGGGCCAAAACATCCGGGGACAACGTGTTTATATGCCACCAAAGGACTTGCTGATCGCGAGCAATCCAATATACATATTTAGGATTCTGTATGGTGACCTTTTTATTGTTCACATCTTCGGTCTCAAGCAGTTTTTCGGGGGCCTTCTCCGATCCATCAATGAGTTCCAGCACGCAGGCACCACAGAGGGCAGGAACAACGAGGGCATGCCACACCAATGCGTTTTCCCGCGTGAGAAGCTGCGTAGGAGGGGCTCCGAGGGCCGCAACAAGGTAGTTGTAGAGGACGATGAAGCCATGACTTTAGGGGTCGTGATAGCGGTAGATCATCTGCAGTGGTTACGAGGCTTGATGGCGGTGGTAGAACAAAATAGTGTGGTGGCAGCAGACGTAGGGTTTTGGAGGCGGCGGCAGCACAAACTTGTGCGGCGGTGGCGGGTCTTCAGTTTTGAGGTTTTAGGGGTTTGGATGTTTAGGTCGTGTATGGCGGATGTGGAGGCTAGAATAGCGGCAACAACGCTAGGTTTTTGGCTTGTGTTTTCGTTTGTGGGTTTTGGAGGGTGGCGGCAGCGATCTTGTTTGGCGGTGACGGCGGTTTGTTTTTAGCATACATGTCTCAGAAGGGAGGAGGTCTGATACCATGTCGATAGTTTTGGTGGAACCGTACTTGGATCTCGTACGAGCTTCATGTTAATATAGGTGGGCATACATGTACAGCATATAGAGTTCGTATCCAATGCACAATACGTGTGCTATATGTATATAAATAAAGCCCTATTACATTGTCTAATACTCCTCCCATACTATTGCTTGCCCCGAACTTCTCAAGTGAGGGGGCCTTGGTGACCTCGGGGGAGAATGCGGAGCTGGCCATGAACGCCAGCTCGGCACCTGGGCCGGATGGGCTCCCGGTCGTCTTCTTCCATACGTTCTGGAATCATCTGTATGCGGTCATCATGCGTATGTTTCAGGAGTTCTACACTGGGATGCTTGAGATGTCTAGGCTGAATTTTGGCGTGATTACCTTGATCCCCATTGTAGTGGGGGCCACGTATATCCGCCAATTTAGGCCTATTACTGCTATCAATGTCATTGAACGCATTTTTCCAAAGTTTGCGCTCTTAGGGTTGCCCCATTTATGGAACGCCTGACCCACCCTCGCTAGTATGCCTTCTTGAAGGGACGCCTGATTCATTATTCATGAGGTCAAGGCACGCCATCAGAAAGGGGTGTTTCTCAAGTTAGACTTCTAGAAGGCGTATGACAGGTTGGATTGGGCATTCCTTAGACAGGTCCTCCAGAGGAGAGCATTTGATGATGGGGTGATTAGATGGATAATGCGGTTTGTCATGAGTGGTTCCACTGCTATTAATGTAAACAGGGAGGTGGTGTTGGAATTATGCCCTAGAGGCAATAATAAAGATGTTATTATTATAATTCTTGTTCATGATAAAGTTTATATTCCATGCTAGAATTGTATTAAGCGGAAACATTAATACTTGTGTGGTTTGTGAACAACACCGTGTCCCTAAATGCGCCTCTATGGACTAGCTCATTGATCAATGATGGTTAAGGTTTCCTAACCATAGACATGAGTTGTCAATTGATAATGAGATCATATCATTGGAGAATGATATGGTGGACAGACCCAAACTAAGCGAAGCAATTAGATCGTGTTATTGTGTTCATCTTTGCGAAGCTTTTCCTATGTCAAATATTGTATTCCTTAGACCATGAGATAATGCAACTCCCTGGTATCGGAAGAAAGCTTTGAGCTCATCAAACGTCATCCTATGAGAGGGTGATCATAAAGGTGTCTCTCAGGTGATCGGAAAGTATCTGTTGGGTTGTATGTATCGAGATGGGATTTGTCCCTCCCAAGTCGGAGAGATATACTTCGGGCCCACTCGGTGTCGATATCAACACGCTTGCAAGCATGTGGTTAAGGAGTTAATCACAAAGTGATATCGGATTACGAGAGTAAAGTACTTCTGTGAGCGAGATTGAACTAGGTATGGCGATACCGACGATCGAATCTCGGGCAAGTAAAATATCGCGAGGAAGGGAATATATATATGGGATTGATTGAATCCTGGCATCGTGGTTCATCCGATATGATCATCGATGAATGTGGGAGTCAATATGGGTGCCCAGACCCGCTGTTGATTATTGATAGAAGATCATGTACGCATATTCTCGAACCCGCAGGTCACACATAACGTGTCTCGGCTAGGATAGATTGGATACTTGGTTTATGAATTTTGTTGAGTCTCGGATGGGATCCGGGACATCACGAGAGGTTCGGAATGGTCAGGAGAATAAGATTCATATAAGCGGTGCAGTTTTGGAGTTGAATTGTTCGGGTTAATCGGTATTGTGCCGAAGTTTCTAGAACCTTCGGAAGGGGACCAACGTGGCCCCACCTTCCGGGAGGGGCATGGGCCTATGAGGGAGTGTCCTGGCGCATTGGGCCAGGGCACAAACCCCATAGGGCCCAGCCGATCCTAGAGAGTTTAAATCGTTTAAACTAGAGATAAGATAAGATAGGATTTCTAGATAAGGGAGAGTTTAAATTGTTTAAACTAGAGATAGGCTTGGAGGAGAGGCTAGGGCTGGCCGCCCCCCTCTATAAATAGAGGGCTGGTGCGCCCCCCTCCCTACACACACACCTTCCTCCAACCCTAGTTGCCCTGCCGCCTTCCTCTCTTCCTCCCGATTGTTTGTGGCGAAGCCTGCGGCGAAATTCTCCACCATATACACCACGCCCGTCGTGTTGTAGATCCAATCTATCTCTCCACCCTACTTGCTGGTCCGAGGAAGGAGGAGGCGTCGAGTGCTGCGTGTGCATCTCATGGAGGCACCGCCACTTGTGGTGCTAGATCGGATCGGATCGCGAGGAGGAGAAGCGAGTGCGACTACATCACCCACGTTAAATGAGCGTTCATCTGAATCTTCAAGGGTATGAAGATCTAATCCAATCTCTCGTTGTTTGCATCTCCTAGATTAGATCTTGGCTTTCCCTACATTAAACCGTAGAAAATTTTGATTTACTATGCTTTGCGAAACCCTTGATGGTATCGAGCTAGATCTATGCGTAGATGTGTTTCACGAGTAGAACGCAACATGGTTGTTGCGGGCGTTGATGTTTTCTGTTGCAAGCCTCTCTTTTTGTTCTTCTTATGGCGCGGGATAGTGAGATTGAAGCGGTCCAGGCCAACCTTACGCGACGTCGTTCGCGAGACTGGCTCCGCACTTGACGTGTGGCTTGTACCATACATGCGGCTGGTGGATGTCAGTTTCTCTCACTATAGTTGTCATGGGATTAACACCGGAGTTTGGCAACCATAATATCACCGTTGTGGCTTTCCGTAGGTAAGAATCGTTCTTAGCATCTACTCCCATAAGCCACGTAAAACATGCAACAACAAAGTAGAGGCGTCTAACTTGTTTTTGCGAGAGTGTTTTCTGTGATATGGTATGGCCCAAGATGTGATGTGTATATTGTATGCGATGATCATGTTTTGTAATATTTCACGACTTGCATGTCGATGAGTACACAACCGGCAGGAGCCATATGGTTGTCTTTATAATTGTGTATGACCTGCGAGTCAACTTCTTATACGCCATGTAATAGCTTTACTTTATCGCTAAGTAGTTAGCAATAGTTGTAGTTGCTATTCATGGTGGAGGCAATCATGGTGGAGTGATGGAGATCATGCCGGAACGCACAAGATGGAGATCATTGCGCGAAGATTGGCTATACCATGTCACATAAAGTTATATGCATGTGATGTTTATCCTTTTATGTATCTTATCATGCTTAGATCGCGACGGTAGCATTATAAGATGATTCCTCACTTAAAGATCAAGATAAAAACTGTGTTCTCCCCAAAGTATGCACCGTTGCGAAAGTTCGTCGTGTCCAAGCATCACGTGATGATCGGGTGCTATAGACTCTACGCTCACATACAACGGGTGCAAGCCAGTTTTGCACACGCGGAAATACTTGGGTCTAACTTGACGAGCCTAGCATGTACAGACATGGCCTCGGAACGCAAGAACCGAAAGGTTAAGCATGAGTCATATGAATGATATGATCGACACTTCGTTGTCCACCATTGAAACCACATCTCTTCTCGTGATGATCGGATTAGGTGTGGTGAATTTGGATCGTGTTCACTAAACAACTTGAGGGATGTTGAATTTAGTGGGAGTTCATCTAGTAATTTGATTAAGTTGAACTATTTATCATGAACATAGTCTAAATTGTACTTGCAAATACTGTAGATCCAATGGCCAAGTCCAACTTCAACTTCAACGTTTTTGCTGAGAAAGAAAAGCTTAGAAACAATGGGTCTAACTTCACCAACTGGTTCCGCAATCTAAGAATCATTCTGTCTGGCGGACAAAAGGACTATGTCCTTGGGAAAGCGTTAGGTGACCCCCTGCTGCAACTGCGCCGGCTGATGAGAAAGCTGTCTATCAGTCGCGCAAAGATGATTATGGTGTGATTAAGAGCACCATGTTGTTTGCTATGGAACCGGAACTTCAAAATCGTTTTGAAAACTATCCCGGGCCCTTTGAGATTCTCGAAGAGCTAAAAACCATGTTTCAGACTCAGGCCCGTTCTGAGAGATATGAGATCTCCGAGAAGTTCTTTAACTGCAAGATGGAGGAAGGGAGTTCCGTTAGTGAGCACGCCATTAAGATGTCGGGCTACACTCAACGCCTTGAGCAACTGGACTGCAAGATTCCAGAGGAGCTCAAGATTGACAGGGTTCTGCAATCACTCCCTCCCGCTACAAATTTTTGTAGTGACTCACAATCATATTGGTTCCAATACGATCACGAGCTCTTCGCAAAGTCAAGGCTGCGGAGGTGGACATCAAGAAGGATAATCATGTGTTGATGGTCAACAAGCCCTCCTTTAAGAAAGGTAAGGGAGCAAAGAAGCCCTTCAAGAAGGCGGCGGCAAGCGCCTTGCCCTGAGAAGAAGCTCAGTGCTGGTCCCAAGCCGGACCGGGTGCTTCTATTGCAAGGACAAGGGTCCTTTGGGCATAGCGTCCGAAGTACTTAGCGGACAAGAAGGCTGGCACCATCAAAGGTAGATTTGATATACATGTTATTGATGTTTTCCTTACTAGCCCTCATTGTAGTGCACAGGTATTTGATACGGTTCGTTGCTAATATTTGTAACTCGAAGCAGGAGCTGCGGAATGGGCGACTTGCGAGGGATGAGGTGACGATGCGGCGTTGGCAGCGGATCAAGAGTTGATGTGATGGCCGTCGACACGCTCTCCTTAGTTTTACCTTGGGATTAGTTTTAAACCTTAATAAATGTTATTATGTACTGCGTTGAGCATGAACATTATTTCTGGATCGTGTTTATTGCAAGACGGTTATTCATTTAAATCGGAGAATAATGGTTGTTCTATTTATATGAGTAACATCTTTTATGGTCATGCACCTCTTGTGAGTGGTTTATTTCTTCTAAATCTCGAAAGGGATGAAACACACATCCATAACAATGAGGCTAAGAGATGCAAAGTAGATAGTGATAATACTACTTGTATGTGGCACTTTGTCGTCTAGGTCATATTGGTGTAAAGCGCATGAAGAAACTCCATTACGATGGACTTTTGGAGTCTCTTGATTTTGAATCATTTGACACATGCGAACCATGCCTCATGGGCAAGATGATCAAAACCCGTTCTCGGTATGATGGAGCGAACAACGGACTTGTTGGAAATCATACATACCGATGTATGCGGACCGATGAGAGTTTCGACGCGCTGTGGATATCGCTTTTTTCTCACTTTTACCGATGACTTAAGTAGATATGGGTATATCTATTTAATGAAACATAAATCTGAAACGTTTGAAAAGTTCAAAGAATTTCAGAATGAAGTGGAGAACCATCGTAATGAAAGATTAAGTTTCTACGATCCGATCGTGAGGCGAATATTTGAGTTATGATTTTCTCACGCATCTCAAAGCAAGTGGAATCGTTTCACAACTCCGCCACCGGAACACCACAGCGCAATGGTGTGTTCGAGCGGAATCGAACCCTATTAGATATGGTCCGATTGATGATGTCTCTCACCGATTTGCCGTTATCATTTTGGGGTTATGCATTAGAAACGCTGCATTCACTTTAAATAGGGCTCCATCTAAATCCGTTGAGGCGACACCGTATGAACGTGGTTTGGTGCTAAACCTAAGTTGTCGTTTCTTAAAGTTTGGGGATCTGAAGCTTCGTCAAGAAGTTGATGCGGACAAGCTCGAACCCAAAGCGAGAAATGCGTCTTCATAGGATACCCAAGGAAACTATTGGGTATACCTTCTATCACTGAACCGAAGGCAAAGTGTTTATGCAGAAGAACGGTTCCTTTCTTGAGAAGGAGTTTCTCTCGAAAGAAGTGAGTGGGAGGAAAGTAGAGCTAGGCGAGGTTATTGAACCTTCTCTTGAATTGGAGAGTAAGCAGCACCTGAAATTGTCCCGGTCTTTTGCACCAACAATAGAGGAAGCTAATGACAAGGATCATGAAGCTTGGACGATCTTTGCTCTTGAGCGTCGCAGGTCGACAAGGTCGCGTGCCCCTCTGAGTGTCGGCAACCTGTCTTATTTGTATTGTTAGTAGAAGATAGTGAACCTCGAACTATGAGGAAGCGATGATGAGCCCAGACTACGAGAAATGGCTAGAAGCCATGAAATCCGAATTGGGATCCATGGCGAAAACCAAGTATGGACTTTGGTGGACCCTCCTAGCGACCGAAAGGCCGTTGAGTGCAAATGGATCTTCAAGAAGAAAACGGACGCGGATGGTAATGTTACCGTCTATAAAGCACGGCTTGTTGCGAAAGGTTTTCGACAAGTTCAAGGTGTTGACTACGATGAGACTTTCTCTCCCGTAGCAATGTTTAAGTCCATTCGGATTTTATTAGCAATTGCTGCGTTTCATGATTATGAAATATGGCAAATGGATGTCAAGACTGCTTTCCTCAATGGCAACATTGATGAAGAGTTGTATATGATGCAACCCGAAGGTTTTGTCGATCCTAAGGATGTTGATAAAGTATGCAAACTTCAGCGTTCCATTTATGGATCAAGCAAGCATCTCGGAGTTGGAACCTTCGTTTTGATCAAGTGATCAAGAGCTTTGGATTTGTTCCAAATTGCTCTGAAGCTTGCATCTACAAGAAAGTGAGTGGGAGCTCGGTGGCGTTTACGGTACTATATGTGGATGACATATTGATTATTGGAAATGACATCAACATGCTTAACGATGTGAAGAGTTATTTGAACAAGTGTTTTCAATGAAAGACCTAGGTGAAGCTGCTTATATATTGGGCATCAAAATCTATAGAGATAGACAAAAGGCGCTGATAGCTTTAAGCGGTACATACCTAGACAAAGTTCGAAAAGGTTCGAATGGATAAGGCATTGAAAGGTTCAAGACCTATGTTGTCGGTAAGATATTGAGCAAGGCTCGGTGTCGGCCTGATGAAATGATAGGGAAGCTATGAGCAAAGTGCCTTATGCCTCGGCCATAGGTTCCATCATGTATGCCATCTTTGTGTACTAGACGGATGTGTCCAATGCTCTTAGTTTGTGACGAGATATCAAAGTGATCCAAGAGTGGAACCTTTGGACAGCCGTGAAGAACATCCTAAGGTACCTAAATAGGACTAAAGAAATGTTCTTAGTCTATGGGGGTGATGAACATCTCGTCGTAAAAGGTTACGTCGATGCTAGTTTCGACACCGACAAGGATGATTCTAAATCTCAGACGAGGATCGTGTATATTTTGAATGGAGGAGGCTGTGGAGTGGAGAAGCTGCAAGCAAAGCGTGATCGCGGGATCTGATGAAAGCGGAATACATGGCTGCCGCAAAGCGTCAAGTGAAGGAGTTTGGATCAGAAACTTCATCACGAGCTTGGCGTGGTTCAAGTGCATTGGACCCATGGAGATATTGTGTGACAACACGGCGCCATAGCACTCGCTAAGGAACCAAGATATCATCCAAAGACCAAGCATATCAACATAAGTTTCATATAATCCGAGATTATATAGCGGATGGAGATCGAAGATCAGCAAAGTACATACAGATCTGAATGTCGCAGATCCATTGACTAAACCTCTTCCACGTGTAAAACATGATCAGCACCTCGATTGCCATGGGTGTGAGATTGTTGCTAAATGTAAACTAGATTATTGACTCTAGTGCAAGTGGGAGACTGTTGGAATTATGCCCTAGAGGCAATAATAAAGATGTTATTATTATAATTCTTGTTCATGATAAAGTTTATATTCCATGCTAGAATTGTATTAAGCGGAAACATTAATACTTGTGTGGTTTGTGAACAACACCGTGTCCCTAATGCGCCTCTATGGACTAGCTCATTGATCAATGATGGTTAAGGTTTCCTAACCATAGACATGAGTTGTCAATTGATAATGAGATCATATCATTGGAGAATGATATGGTGGATGAGACCAAACTAAGCGAAGCAATTAGATCGTGTCATTGTGTTCATCTTTGCGAAGCTTTTCCTATATCAAATATTGTATTCCTTAGACCATGAGATAATGCAACTCCCAGTATCGGAAGAAAGCTTTGAGGTCATCAAGCGTCATCCTATGAGAGGGTGATCATAAAGGTGTCTCGGTGATCGGAAAGTATCATTGGGTTGTATGTATCGAGATGGGATTTCTCCCTCCCAAGTCGGAGAGATATACTTGGGCCCACTCGGTGTCGATACCAACACCGCTTGCAAGCATGTGGTTAAGGAGTTAATCACAAAGTGATATCGGATTACGGAGCAGTAAAGTACTTCGTGAGCGAGATTGAACTAGGTATGGCGATACGGCGATCGAATCTCGGGCAAGTAAAATATTGCGAGACGAAGGGAATATATATATGGGATTGATTGAATCTTGGCATCGTGGTTCATCCGATATGATCATCGATGAATGTGTGGGAGTCAATATGGGTGCCCAGACCCCGCTGTTGATTATTGATAGAAGATCATGTACGCATATTCTCGAACCGAGGTCACACATAACGTGTCTCGACGCTAGGATAGATTGGATACTTGGTTTATGAATTTTTGTTCGGGTCTCGGATGGGATCCGGGACATCACGAGAGGTTCGAATGGTCGGAGAATAAGATTCATATAAAGGCGATGCAGTTTTGGAGTTGAATTGTTTGGTTAATCGGTATTGTCGGAAGCTTCTAGAACCTTCGGAAGGGGACCAACGTGGCCCCACCTTCCGGGAGGGGGCATGGGCCTATGAGGGAGTGTCCTGGCCGCATTGGGCCAGGGGCACAAGGCCCCATAGGGCCCAGCCGATCCTAGAGAGTTTAAATCGTTTAAACTAGAGATAAGATAAGATAGGATTTCTAGATAAGGGAGAGTTTAAATTGTTTAAACTAGAGATAGGCTTGGAGGAGAGGCTAGGGCTGACCGCCCCCCTCTATAAATAGAGGGCTGGTGCGCCCCCCTCCCTACACACCTTCCTCCAACCCTAGTTGCCTGCTTGCCTTCCTCTCTTCCTCCCATTGTTTGTGGCGAAGCCCTGGAGAAATTCTCCACCATATACACCACGCCGTCGTGTTGTAGATCCAATCTATCTCTCCATCCTACTTGCTGGTCCGAGGAAGGAGGAGATGTCGAGGTGCTGCACGTGTGCATCTCACGGAGGCACCGCCACTTGTGGTGCTAGATCGGATCGGATCGCGAGGAGGAGAAGCGAGTACGACTACATCACCCACGTTGGCAGGCGTTCACTGTCTTGAATCTTCAAGGTTATGAAGATCTAATCCAATCTCTCTCGTTGTTTGCATCTCCTAGATTAGATCTTGGCTTTCCCTCTGTTCGCTTTCGTAGAAAATTTTGATTTACTATGCTGCGAAACCCTTCAGGTGGGCCCTTACTTTAGGCCCTCCCGTGGAGTTCAGCAAAGGGACCCTCTCTCTCCCTTGTTGTTTAACTCAGCAGTGGATGCCCTTGCGGAGATTTTGGATATGGCCAAAAACTTCGGCCACATCTCAGGTGTGGTAGGGCATCTAATCCCCGGAGGAGGGATCACCCACCTCTAGTATGCGGATCATACCATGATCATGGTTTAGGGCTCGGTGCTCGATATCATTAACCTAAAGTTCCTTCTCCTATGCTTTGAATCCATGTCAGGGCTCAAAATCAACTTCGATAAGAGCGCGGTTATGATCTTGGGCTTCTTAGATAAGGAGAGGCAGCGCATTGCCGATAACCTTAACTGCAGATTTGCGGATTTCCCTATCACGTATCTGGGGATGCCCATTAGAGATACAAGGGTGCTGATCAAGGATCTAGCTCCCCGGGTAGCGTGAGTCCGCTCTAAGGCTGAACCTGGCGAGCACGACTCACAATGAAAGGGAGTAAGACAATCCTGATTAATTCTTCTCTCTCTAGCCTCACCATGTACCAGATGGGGCTATACATCCTACCTGAGGGAGCCCACACAGACTTCGCTAAAGAGTTTTCCAGGTTCTTTTGGGTGGCGAGAGATGGCCACACCAGAAGTAACATATGGTGAAATGGGAAGATACGTGCCCCCAAGATCCTTGGGGGCCTAGGGATTCTAGACTCTCGCTATTTTAATGTGGCCCTATTGCTCAACTTGGTGTGGTGCATTCTCTAGGACGAGGGAGGATTGTGGCTACAGCTCATTAAGGCCAAATACCTACGGGGCAGACCCCTATTGGCCTGTGAGCGTAGGAAGGGCTGCCAATTTTGGCAAGCCATCGAGGATATTAATACTTTGATCAAGAGGGGAATTCTCTTCACCGTAGGTAACGGCTGAGAGACCCTCTTCTGGTTGGATCCTTGGCTTCTGGGGAATCCTCTGTGTCACTAGTTCCTTGCGCTTTTCGCCATTTGCACAGATCCTATGATGTTAGTGGCTGAGGCGGAGCAAGGGGGCATCTGGAACATCCCGTTTCGGAGAACCTTTAGTGACGCCAAAGCGGCTGACTTCGGGAGTTTGCGAGGTGCCCTTCCATCGTCCCTCTCAGCTAGGAGGGACGGGGTGTCATGGTGCCAGTCTCATCCGGGAGCATTTTCAGTTAGTTCGGCGTATAGGACCCTTTTCCAGGGTCCGGAGCTCCTGTGAACGTCCCATCTTTGGAAAGCCCATATACCCCTGAGTTAGAGGATTTTCATGTGGAAGTTGATACGGGATCGACTCCCCTCAGGGGTAGAGGTGGATAAGTGAAATGGCCCTGGCAATGGGATGTGTCCATTATGTGGGACCTAGAGACCTGCTCCCACATAATGTTTACGTGTCCTGCCACTCAATTTCTATCAAGCTTTATGCGGAAAGCCCTGGGTCCTGCCTGGCAGGCTCAGGATCTCGATGAGTTCCTGGATACGGAGGCAAACCGTCCAGGGGGAGGCGCCGCCTCTTCTGGCTAGTGTTTGGGGCCCTTACCTGGACTCTTTGGAACATTCGTAATAAATCGAGAAGATCTTCCCGTGACGCGCATCTTCCCATGCTACCCGCTATCTAAGCAGCGGGATCGAGTGCACCTGGACGAATTCCTTCAAGCGTTGAGAATGGTGGCGCGGCGCTTCGCGGTTGCTGATCCTGAGGAGCGGCCTTGGAATTGGAGGGCGTTCTCTCATGCCTCCTTTTTGTTTTTTTTTCTTTCTGCTTTGTTGTGTTGTTCCTAGCGTCCATGGACTCCCTTTTTTCTTTCTTTTTGGGCACTACGGTGACAGTTGAATCTTGTACTCGGTTGTGACTTTATTTATAGAGTAAATTCTACTTTTTATCTTCTATTTGTGTATTTGAGACACTAGTTATCCCATTTAGTAGAAGTTGTACCAATTGTCCTATTTAAAAAAAATTAAGCATGATTTTGTCCTGTTTTAGCATTGAACACGTATTCTTGGACAAGGCTAACATGTTAGGACGATCTGTCGCCACAAAATATGTCAAGATCGGAGGACTTCGTCGTTGATCATATCTACCCCTTCTCTGAACCAAATGTTCTATTCTTTGTTACCATCTTGATAATTTCGAGATTCAATCGTCACTTCACACCTTGCCCAATAGATATGCATCAGAAAATGAGGGTTTACAGTTTTCGAACATGGTAATTTAGATGAATTTTCATTATATAAGGTAATTAGTGTCACAAATGCACAAGTAGAGGGTAAAAAGTGAAATTCACTCTTATTTATAAAACACGGTGAAAAAACCTGGTTCAAGAGAGCTCTTCTTAATTCAATGTTTACCGCCACAGAGAAGAGACTGCTAGGAGCGAACACATATACAGATGGTGGCAACCATGATATACCAGATCTGAAACACCATTTGAAGTCAACACTCTTGCGAGTTTCTCGAAAAGTAAAGACCCTCGTGGAAATGCTGACAAATCTCTTCCTATGCGAAGGCAATCGCTATAGCACGAAGCCTCGCATCAGCCAGCTCTACACAAAATCCAGACTTGGACACAAAAGAGTGGTCCAGCACTCCAGGTCTCCAGCGTATCAGAAAAAAGATCGAGAATCCCGAGCAGAAAACCAGACCACGCAGAAAATGCAACTCGATCCGTGTCCTCCTCCCGCCAGGCGCCAGCTCTGCCGATTATTTCTGCCGCGGCGCTCCATAAAATGGACCTGCTCCCTGTCCAAAGTCCATTCAGAGAGAAACTCCACACTAGCTAGCAGCAGCAAGATGAAAGGAGTCGCGCCATGCATGCTCCTGCTCGCGCTCACCCTTGCCGCGTGCTGCGTCGACGGGCATGGCGTGCAGCCGCTGGCGCGCGTCGCCGTCCACCGCGCCCGCGTCGCGCTGGACGCGTCCGCCGCCGTGCTGGCGTCGCCGAACCTCCTCGGCTCGCTGGTACGGCATGCAGCTGCCTGCTTGCCTCGATCAGCTGTAGCTAGCAGTACTCTAGCAGCACGCCAATCGATCTCTTTGCCTCGCTCGCTCCTTAGTCCTCACACAAAGTTGTAACTAACAAAATATGGTTGGCCGGCGTTGCTGTGGACACAGGGTGAAGACACGGCTTGGGTGACCGTAGAATTCAAGGTCCCCGGCGGTGGTGGTGCGAGCGACGGCGAATGGATCGGGGTGTTCTCCCCTTCAAACTTCAAGTATATATGAGCTCAAACTCTCAAACAATAATGTGATCAGATTTAATAGACTGTCATCATATACAGCCATGATCTGATGAGTTCCTCTCCCACTTTCCTGCAGCGCGTCCACATGCCCTGACTCTCATCGCCATCAGAATAGCCCAGTGTTAGATAGATCTCTAACGTGACTGGGCCCAACGGCCCAGCACGCCCCCCCTAACTGCGCCCTGACACTACTAGATATCCCCTTATTTCCGACGGTGATATCTTATACCCGACGGCCCGTCGGCCATTGCGCAAATAGCCGACGGTGTGACTAATTACCTACAGTTTGAGTTCATCACTCGATTATGACCTTGAATAACCGACGGTGTTGTATAATATCCGACGGTTAGAAAACAACACTCGGATATCGAATGTAATACCCGACAGTCCAGAAGTTACTCTCAATTATAACCAAAAATAACTGACGGTTGATTGGTAACCCTCGGTCATAGGACAATAGCCGAGGGTGCGGACTAATAACCGATGGACAAGGTTGACCCTTGGCTATATATGTTTTTTTAATTCGGGTTGGCCATTAGTAGCTAGCCTGGTAGTGCTGGGTGTTATGAATGTTACCGTGACAATGATATAATGGGTGTGTTCTTGTGTACTTGTGGTTCGACATAAGCAACAAGGGGAATTAATATACAACTTATAAAAAGTAACAAGTTTCTTAACATTATAAAGTTTGGATACCAAAACTTTAAATGTAAAAACAAGAAAACATATTTTTCGAAAATATGATGGCTCAAACAATACAAACATGAATTTTGAGAAAAAGTATCCAAAACATTGACTGAAAAATGGATTTGATCCCACGCTGAGCAAGTTGTATTTCCATGCATTTTGAGGTATATTTTTTGCACGTATAGTTCAAGTCTAACCATTATCCAGTAAATAGTTAGAAACTCATTTAATTAGTAGACAATAGATAATGATTTTAAAAACTAACTGAAAATAATTATATAATGTAATATTTTTACATGTAAAAAAATGTTTGGATCATTTTAGAAAACCTGCCACCTGCCAAAAAAATCTCACTTTGCTATAGGCCTAAAAGCCTAGTTAAACACTGGTATACTGACGTATATTTGTATTTTTTACTAGTGCGTTATTCAGTTAACATTATACCATATAAATGATCTTTTTAGCGATGCCCGCGCCCGCGCGCATATGGTTGAAATTATTTAACTCCCATGGCGCGGGAGATTTGGGCGCGTCAACTAAAAATAGAGCACGTCCTTATCTTATCTACGTCTCCAATCTTCGCCTCCACTACTCACGCTCGCCCGTTTATCTTCATCGTGCGATCTCTAGATGATCCAGTCCTCCGGCAACCTCGCGATGCACAAGTTCCCCAGCACAACGGCAGAAGGCGGGGCGGCCGTCGGTGTCAACACCTCTCGCAGACGCGTGCACTCTTCCTCCCACAATCGCGCAACGCCGGCGTGATTGAGGTCGGCGGCAATGAACCGCCCCGATGATTCATGCGAGAAGCGAAACTACAGCCGTTTCTAGGACACCGAGGGAATGGACCTCAGGAGTTGGCCACTGGAAAAGGACGGCGCCGCTTCAAAACGACCAGGAGGTCGGAGCACGCTGAGTCTCCAGATCCGCCGGAGAGGTACTCTCGTCTCCTCTAAGTCCCCGTTTGTGGTTTTATCTTCTCTAAGTCTGTACTCATCATGGCGCCGCAAGATCAGATCGCTGGCAGATGTGTCTCGCATCATGGTCATATTTTTCCAACTACTGATCAATCTGCCTCTGTTCTGCGTGCATAGCTTTGATTCATCTTTCCAGCAACTAATCAATACTACTAGTTGTCTATCTTTTAAAGTGGAGCAAATTCCTGTTGTACTGCCGCTGCACGCAACAGTCACGACTACAGGATCAAGTCTGGGCTGGCATCGATGCCTCATAACGAACAATGGTTTATTCAGATGGTATGTTCTCTCTTTCAGTATCTGTACGTTGTTCTCGGTATCTCTTTTTCATTTTCTCTAATAGGGACAACAATGACGAGAGCAGCAAGTTGCGGAGGCCGCGTTTGCGTCCCGGGCGAGCCGGGTCCCTAGGCGTCCATCCTTTGCCGGCTACCTCACCTACTACTGAATCAGCCCGCCATGGTACTTTTCCTCCGCCAGATCAAGACAAAGGTCGATGCTATGGGACTGAACGCGCTGGATATTGTAATCGTGATCAAACATTATTGCATTGTGAACACGTAATCAGTGCAATGTTGATATATGCAGCATATTTTGTACTTCTATGACGTATATGAAATTTTGGGCCACCCGAGATGGATTAAATGGATATAACAACCAGTCTACAAATCTTGGCCGACATAAGCAAAAATATAACAACATGAGATGAAATAAAGTGAAGTGAATTAGAAAAAAGAATAAAGGCCTAATTTGTTGTTCACGTCCAAATATTTTGGACAGTACGATAAATTCCCAAATTGATGTTCTTGATTGACCTTTCAACTATAGCAATCCCCATCATAGTAACTAACAGTTCGGTTGGCCTCTTGGTTATAATTAACTCTGACGGGTCAAATATACCATCGACTATTATGAAACCCGACGGGATACAACAACTCTCGGAAAATAAATATCCGACGGGCAACTGTCAGCTATAAGAGTCATCAAGTAACTATGACTCGGATGGTCACAAGATCATGTCCGACGGCTCACTGTCGGCCTAATACCGTGGGAAAAGGTATTAACCGACTGTATCGTCGGCTATTAGTGTAATGGCCGACCGAGCATAGCCGACGGGCGATTGCCGACGGTGCACCGTCGAATATAAGCATATTCGACGGTAAAATAAAATATCCGACGGTAATTTGACCATCGGCTAAAAGGAGATATCTAGTAGTGTGATCGGGGGCGCCCATCCTTATCTGGGATGGTGGGCCCCTGTCGCCAGCGCTATATAAAGTGGTGGGGAGCCAGTAGCATGACCTACGAGGTTAGACGTGCCCTAGCCGCCCCACCTACAAGCCAATCCGATCTAGGCTAGCGCTGCGCGGACGGGAAGCTCCACCGCCGCCACCCTAGCCGCACGCTCGCCACACTCACCCCTTTTCCACCCATGGCCAATGACGGAGGTTCTAGCTCCGGCACCGGTTCGGGCATTCCCTCTGGCTCGTGTTGCGCCGAGGGGGCGAGTGAAACTCGTCTGTTCTCTCTCTCTCTCTCTCTCTCTCTCCGTTCTCGATCTACAAAGGTAATGTTTAATGCTACTGTTAGATCTAGACTAGATCCGTGGTAAAGTTGTATTTAACATTGGTATCAGAGCCAGGGTTTTAGTTGCTAGATTTTACAGTGCTTTTTTGTAGAAAGTAAAAAAGTTCAAAAGGAAAGAATTAGATCCAAAGTGCGTCTGCCCTATGGCCGCGCCGTTCCTCTCGATCTAGATGGGCATCCATTGTGGAGACATCTAGAAGAAGAACACACCCTTCGGGGCAAAGCAAGACCCTAGATCTAAAGTCCCAAAAGATCCCGAATGCAAGTCCTAACCCCATAGATCCCCAAAGAAAAGGCAATCAAAAAAAAAGGAAAAAGGGTCCACTCTGGCCATCGCCTGGAAAGTCTCCGCCCCACACCTCGGCCACTTGACGACGGTGCACCCACTCTCGGGTGGATGCACACATCGGCAAGGAGCAAGGTGGGGGCGTCGCCGCAGTTTCACTATGGACCAAGCAAAAAAAAAGGAGCAAAAGGCTCCACCGCCGCCCCTCTTGACGGTGGTGCGCCCACCCTCGGGTGGACGCGCACCACAAGCAAGGAGGAGGGGCATATACTCGATGTCTGAGGCGAGGAGGCACGGCTCACCGGAGCGGAGCAGAGGGAGGGGCGCCGTGGCGGCCACCTCGCCTCGCCCGACTCATGGCTCGCCGGGCCGGAGCGAGAGGGAGGGAGCGCCGAGGCGCCACCTCGCCTCGTGCTCGTCCGAGTGCCGGCGCCACAGCTCGGCCGGAGGGAGGGGCGCGCCGTAGGCTGCCGCCTCACCTCGGTCTAGCGCGGGCCGCCACGACGCGTGGGGAGGGAAGGGGCCAGTGGCCGCCTCGGCCACTCCGCCGACGACGCGGGACGGAGCGCAGGCCAGCGGTGCCGCGCCGCCGACGCGAGCAGCCGGCCTTGGGCGCAGCGCCGCCCATGGTCGACGGCGCTGACGTGAGGCGCTGGGACACGGAGGCCTGCAGTGACCACGCTGTAGCAGGACGCGCGCCATCATGGCCTCATGAGCGGAGTGGGGGAGTTGTGTTTTAGGGTTTTGGGGGGGCGGCGGCTGAGGGGGTTTTATACCTCCGAACGGCGCGCAGGACCGTTGGATCTAGGTCTGGCCGAGTGAACGGCTGAGATGAAGCGGGAGGAGCTAAAAGCCAGTTGGGCGCTTGGCAGGCGGTCGAGGCTGCGGGCTGGCTGGGTGTCGTGGGCAGTCGCTGTTGCCAGATGACAGGCGACAGATAGCGTCTGACGGATAAGGCTGCAGGCCTTGAGCCTTACGCTTTTAGCTGATTTCAAGAGGGCAGTTCTGTCGAGCCTTTTCTGTTTTTTATTGTTCAGAGTTCATTTTTAATGGTTTTTGCTTAGTTTTAAGCAATTTTTGCATAGTTTCCTCTAGTCATCTTACTTTTATGCATATTTTGACTAGAGAAAGCTACAAAGGCAGAATTTTTTCTGCAAAGTATGAGCTTAATGAAAGTTATTATTGAAAGTTTCCGCTGCAAATAGTTATTTTACATTGCAAATGTATGGTTTAAAATTGCACCAAATGCAATAAAAGTTGATTAAATCTTGACATAAAGATGCGATTAAAGTGATTATGCCTCATGCTATTAATCGACCAACGTTATTAATAATCATGACCATAATCTTTTCCTATTAAGTATTAAAGGTGCATTTAAATTTATTTCTGCCCAACGGTGATGTAATTTTAAATAGCACGAAACGATTGAATGCTTAATTTATGCCAACGTTGAATTAACGCATATAGTTGTTTTACTTGGTGATCTCACATCTTTTGTGACTTTCAGGAGGTCTCAACCTCATGGCATGTTTGAAGGACATCCCGCTCCTAAGGGGGGACAACTACTCCGAATGGAGGAAGAAAGTTGATTTGGCGTTCAGATGCTAAGTGGATTGGTGGTTGACACCAAGCAACTCAAGCTCACGAGGCCGGGGCCGAGGAAAGTGCTGACTTTGAGAAAAGGAAGAGGGACCATGCTCCATTGGAGCTGGCCTACTCTATTGATAACCACAAATGGGTGAACGCCAACAAGAAGTGTCTGGCCTTCGTAAAGAACACAATTGAGAACGCAATAGTGGGCTCAATTGGAGAGTGTGCTACCGTGGGCGAGTATCTCGCCAAGATAAAGAGCCGCCATCGCTCTTCAAAGATATGCGACCCAGTTAAAGCAGGTGGTTCTTGAAAAAGTATACGGGAGGACCCCACGGAATAAGAGAGCACATCTTGAGGATGTCAAACATGGCAGCGAAGCTCAAGCCCATGGATGAGGACCTCGAGCTAAAGCCAGCACTCTTGGTGCACCTTGTGATGGCCTCACTTCCACAGCCTTTTGAAAACTTTGTAATAAACTATAATATGTCCCCAAAAGTGGGACATAGAAAAGACCATTGGGATGTGCTCCTGTGAAGAGGAAAGTGAAAGCCCTTCACGGCAGTTCTCGAACCGTGAAGGACAACAGAAGAGAGGCTTCATTAAAGGCAACCATGGTGGCTCACCCTCCAAGCCCCATGGCAAGGGTCCAAAGACCAAGATCACCAGTCCACCCCTGGGGAGAAGGATTAGTGCCATCACTGTAAAAAGCCGGGCCACTACAAGAAAGACTGCCCGATTTGGCTAAAGTACATCATGGCCAAAAATGGTAAAGATATTGTTTCTTTTGTTAATGAATCTTTGTATGAAAAGTTTACTAGATCCACTTGGTGGATTGATTACGAGCAACTGTTCATGTTGCCAACTCTTTACAGGGGTTCCATTCGAGAAGGACCACGCCAAGAAGAGAAAGACACATTGAAGTGGCGAATGGAATAGAAGCAGAAGTGGAGGCCATTGGTGACGTCCCTCTGGAGCTGGCTGATGGCTCTTTGCTTTTGCTCAAAGATGTGCTTTTCGTTCCTTCATTACATAGGAATTTAATAAGTGTTTCCTGTTTGGACAAAGATTCTTACAAATGTTATTTTGGAAATGGCAAGTGTGCCATTTGGTTGAAAGACAAATGTGTGGGTGTTGCTACATTATTTGATAAGTTATATTTGTTATCCCTGCATGAGAAAGTTCTTTCTGTGTGTGATGTGAATGAAAAAGTTTCCTTGTCGAACAAAGAACAAAAGAAAAGAAAGCGAACTCTTGACTCATCGAAACTATGGCACTGTAGACTAGGCCATATTTCGAGGGGAAGAATAGAAAACCTCGTTAAAAATGACATTCTTCCTCCGTTAGAGTTCTCCGACATAGAACAATGCATAGATTGCATTAAAGGAAAGTATGTCAAACAAATTAAAAAGGGTGCAAACCGAAGCATAGCTACACTAGAAATAATCCACACAGATATTTGTGGACCGTTTCCAGTGAAAAGTGTGGATGGCTATGATTCATTCATAACATTCACGGATGATCACTCCCGGTATGGTTATATTTATCCAATTAAAGAAAGATCTGAAGCATTGGATAAATTTAAAATTTTCAAAGCTGAAGTAGAAAATCAGCACAATAAAAGAATCAAAATAGTTCGGTCCGATCGTGGGGGGGTGTACTACGGTCGGCATACTCCATATGGTCAAGTACCAGGACCCTTTGCACGGTTCCTGCAAGAAAATGGAATAGTCGCCCAGTATTCTATGCCGGGCGAACCTCAGCAAAACGGAGTAGCTGAAAGGCGCAACCGTACCCTTATGGATATGGTGCGCAGCATGATGAGCTATTCCACCCTCCCATTGGGATTGTGGATGGAGGCGCTTAAAACCGCCATTCATATTCTCAACAGAGTACCAAGTAAGTCGGTGCCCAAAACACCGTATGAATTGTGGACAGGCAGAGTCCCCTCTCTGCACCATTTGAGGGTCTGGGGGAGCCCAGCTGAGGCAAAAGTTTTCAATCCAAATATTGCAAAGTTAGACCCCAAAACAGTATCTTGCCATTTTATTGGCTATCCAGATAAGTCCAAAGGCTATCGTTTCTACTGTCCCGACAGATACACAAAGTTTGTAGAAACGAGACATGCAGTCTTCTTGGAGGACGAATTGATGAGGGGGAGCATGGTAGCTAGGAAAATTGATCTTGAGGAGAAGAGGGTGCATGCACCTAATCCGATGACTCAGGAGCCATTTTTCTCGCTACCTGTTGTGCCACCATCTACAACCCCTGAGGTTATGGTGCCGGCACCTGTTGTGACTCCACACGTGACAACAATGGGCGAAAGTTCGGAACCTGTCCATCAGGAGCCACCTGAACCCACCTGAGCACGAAGGAGCCGAACAGCCACCCATCAAAATGTGCTGAACCCGAGGCAAGAAATGAGCAAGAGTCTGATGAACTCAGACGGTCTAAAAGAGAACGAAGACCAGCCATTTCCAAAGACATCTACAAAGTTTACAATGTAGTTCATATGGAGGGCGATCCTACCTCATATGAAGAAGCCATGAGTAGCCCTCACTCAGCCAAGTGGGTAGAGGCAATGGAAGATGAAATGAAATCGATGAGTTCCAACAATGTTTGGGACTTAGAGGAAATTCCCAAAGGAGCCAAAACATTAGGATGCAAGTGGGTCTACAAAACAAAGTATGACTCCAATGGGAATGTAGAAAAGTACAAAGCTATACTCGTGGTAAAAGGCTTTACGCAAAGAGAAGGCGTAGATTACAATGAGACTTTTTCTCCGGTCTCATGTAAGTACTCCTTCAGAATCATCATGGCATTAGCTGCTCATTTTGATTTAGAGTTACATCAAATGGATGTGGCATTTCTAAATGGAGATTTAGAAGAAAATGTTTACATGAAACAACCCAACGGTTTTTTCATGGAGGGGAAGGAACATATGGGATGCCGCCTAAAGAAATCCATTTATGGATTAAAGCAAGCCTCTAGGCAGTGGTATTTAAAGTTTAATGATACCATTAAAAGATTTGGATTCAAAGAAAATGTTGAGGACAACTGCATTTATGCAAAGTTCAAAAATGGGAAATATATTTTCCTAATTCTATATGTGGATGACATTCTGCTTGCTAGCAGTGATGTTAGTCTACTACTAGAAACAAAGAAGTTCTTGTCATCAAACTTTAACATGAAAGACCTTGGTGAAGCATCTTATGTTTTGGGCATAGAAATTCACCGAGACAGAAAGAATGGAGTGTTAGGACTGTCGCAGAAAGTGTATTGTGAAAAGATTTTAAAGAAATACAATATGCATGCGAGTAATTCAACACCTGCTCCCATAGTCAAGGGCGACAGTTTTGGGAAATCCCAATGTCCAAAGAATCAATATGATATCGATCAAATGAAGTCAGTACCATATGCTTCGGCTGTTGGAAGCTTACAGTATGCACAAGTGTGCACTCGCCCTGACTTAGCATTTATCACCGGGGTACTCGGTAGATATCAAGAGAATCCAGGCATAGAGCACTGGAAGATGGTAAAGAAGGCTTTGCGCTATGTGCAAGGCACAAAAGGCCTCATGCTAACATACAGAAGATCTGATTCCCTAGAGATAAAAGGGTATTCAGATGCAGATTTTGCGGGAGATAAAGACGACCAAAAGTCCAATTGTGGTATGTCTTTACTCTCGCAGGAGGTGCTATTTCGTGGAGAAGCGCCAAACAGTCGATAGTTGCATCATCTACGATGTATGCAGAATTTATAGCATGTTATGAGGCCATGGGACAGGCGTTATGGTTAAAGAAATTCTTACCCGACTTGAAAGTGGTTGACTGCATCAGCAGGCCACTAAAGATGTAATCGTGACAACGAGCCCGAGATTCTATGCTCACAACAACAAGTCGAGTAATGCTTCAAAGTCTATAGATATAAAGTATTATGTTGTGAAGGACAAAGTCCAGGATCAAACTATAAGTCTCGAGCATGTAAGGACAAAAGATATGCTTGCGGATCCGCTAACGAAAGGCTTACCACCCAATGTGTTCAAGAAACACATAGCCGGCATGGGTTTAACGGCAAGCCTATGATTCCTGGACTATAGAGGCCCAAAAGTAACAGAATTTGTTTCAGAACATGAAGGTATATAGTAGCTGTCTGATTCTATCGGCAATTGAGCTGGGACGATGAAACATGCTCTATGTGTCATTCTGTGATGAAATAAGTAAAGAACAAGGTTAAGAGTAAAGTCGAGATCTAGGGGGAGAATGTTAGATAGATCTCTAACGTGACTGGGCCCAACGGCCTAGCACGCCCCCCCTAACTGCGCCCTGATCGGGGGCGCCCATCCTTATCTGGGATGGTGGGTCCTTGTCGCCAGCGCTATATAAAGTGGTGGGGAGCCGGCAGCACGACCTACGAGGTTAGACGTGCCCTAGCCGCCCCACCTACAAGCCAATCCGATCTAGGCTAGCGCTGCGCGGACGGGAAGCTCCACCGCCGCCACCCTAGCCGCACGCTCGCCACACTCACCCCTTTTCCACCCATGGCCAATGACGGAGGTTTTAGCTCCTGACCACGGTTCGTGTCACCTCGTGTGCAGGTCGATGCAGCCGAGCTTCGTTCTCATTCTCTCTCTCTCTCTCTCTCTCTCTCTCTCTCCGTTCTCGATCTACAAAGGTAATGTTTAATGCTACTGTTAGATCTAGACTAGATCCGTGGTAAAGTTGTATTTAACACCCAGGCCCCATGATATGCTCGGCACCCATAAAGGTACCCCGCAATGAGCGATCAGTGCTACCGTTTTTGGCGTTTCAGATGGAACCTTGACCTGAATCATTTCCTATCTTTTCTTCAGTTTCAGCTTGCAAATTACTCATCAGGTTACAGCGAGTCAGGGAAAGGGACCCTGAAGTTTCTGCTAATCAACCAGCGGCAAGATATTTCCTTCGCCCTCTTCACCGGTGGGCTCTCAAATGTGAGTTACTTTCAAACTGCAGAGTGTTGGTTTCCCTCCTTGCATTGGGTGAGGATACATCATTGATGTGTGATGCAATTCAATTTGCAGCCGACATTGGTGGCAGTGTCGAACAAGATCGCCTTCGCGAATCCGAAAGCTCCAGTTTACCCACGTTTAGCAATAGGGAAGACATGGAATGAGGTAGACTATTCTTGAAACTGTTTGTTATGTTGATTAATATATATTTGTATATATGAAATCTAACTCGATGATTTTTTTCCCGTTAATAATCATATTGTCAGATGACCGTCACATGGACAAGTGGCTATGACATCAGTGAGGCATATCCCTTTGTCGAATGGGGGACGAGTTTGAGCTCTCCTGCACGCACGCCAGCCGGCACTGTCACCTTTGATCGCGAAAGCCTCTGCGGTATGACGACCCTGATTTTGTTTTCCATTTAGTAAAATTTCATGACAAGGACCATGCATGGTTTGTATGCCTTGACATTTCCATGAATGTATGCAGGAGAACCTGCTCGTACTGTCGGCTGGAGGGATCCAGGCTTCATACACACAGCTTTCATGACGAATCTATGGCCAAATATGAAGTAAATTTGTGCTTCTAGCCAAACAGATCGACTGTTCTTCAATCATGATCAATTACTACTGACATCTTTCGTGTTCTGACTACATATATATACACTTTCGTCTTGTAGATACTACTACAAAATTGGGCATAAGCTTGATGATGGAGAAGTTGTATGGGGCAAGCAGTCTAAGTCCTTCACAGCACCTCCATCTCCCTGGACAAAAGTCACTGCAGCGAGTTGTCATTTTTGGTGATATGGGAAAGGTACATATATATGCAGACAGTAATTCACACTATTTCTTTTGCTTAAACCAAACAATATAATCCATGTTTCATCGGAGTGTTAATGGTATCATTTGTAGGCCGAGAGAGATGGAAGCAACGAGTATGAGAATTTCCAGCCTGCATCGCTTAACACGACGGATACACTAGTCAAGGACCTTGACAATATCGACCTGGTATTCCACATCGGTGACATCTCCTACGCCAGTGGGTACATTTCACAATGGGATCAGTTCACGCAGCAGGTGGAGCCGATCACGTCTCGAGTACCCTACATGATCACAAGGTATATTTTTTTTTCGAAATGGAAATATACGTAATTCTGAACAAGATCTTGAAGCATGCATTTTGATGCGTTGATGCATTGACAACCACACAACATGGTTTCGTTGATGATGATGCAGTGGGAACATTGAGCGGGATTGGCCCAACACCGGGTCACTCTACAACACCAGGCATTCCGGCGGGGAATGCGGGGTGCTGGCCGAGACCATGTTCTACGCCCCAACGGAGAACAGGGCAAACTACTGGTACTCGATGGACTACGGGATGTTCCGGTTCTGCGTGGCGGACAGCGAGCACGACTGGCGGGAAGGCACGGAGCAGTACAAGTTCATCGAGAAGTGCCTCGCCACGGTGGACCGGAAGAAGCAGCCATGGCTGGTGTCCATGGCGCACCGCGTGCTCGGCTACTCCTCGGGATCTTTGTACGGTGTTGACGGGTTGTTCGCGGAGCCCATGGCCCGGGAGAGCCTCCAAAAGCTGTGGCGGAAGCACAGGGTGGACCTCGCCTTCTATGGCCACGTCCACGGCTACGAGAGGACGTGTCCTGTCCACGAGGTAGCTTATTAGCTTGCTGCATGCATGATCTGAAGAAATGGCTATATATGTCAGGCCGGGTCCGATCGACCGGCCTCTTGTTTGTGAATGATGTTGCTGATCGATCGGTGTGCAGGAGAAATGCACGAGTCCGGAGAAGTCTCATTACTCCGGCGCGGTGAACGGCACCATCCACGCCGTAGTCGGGGGCGGCGGCGGCCAGCTGTCCAACTTCACCGCCGAGGCCCCGGCGTGGAGCCTGTACCGAGAGAAGGACTTCGGCTTCGTCAAGCTAACGGCGTTCAACTACACATCGCTTCTGTATGAGTACAAGCGCTCCAGCGACGGCGAGGTGTACGACAGCTTCACGGTGCACAGGGAGTACCGCGATGTGCTATAGCTTGCGCCAAGGATATACTGTATATATTAACTGCTATACCCTCTAGGGCTTGTTCGGTTATTCCAGTCCCCAGGTGGATTGGGATGGATCGGAGGGGAACCAAGGGGATTTTGATCTATAAGATGAAAATAAATACCCACCAATCCCTGCCAATCCCGTCTAATTCTGTTACAATCGCGACAAGAAGATAACGAAGAACGAAAACGAAAAACACAGCAAGGAGACACAGATTTAACGTGGAAAACCTCTCAAACAAAGAGAGGAAAAAACCACGGGCGCCAGCCAGCGAAACTTCACTATATCGAGGAGTGTTTACAAACGCCGGGGATTTCACAGATGCAACTCTCCCAACCGGCGGCTTACAAGGGGTTTATATATCGGTGGAAACCTAGGTCTTCGACGATCCGGCCCAAGCCTCCCGGCGACGGGCCTCGCTCCACTCGTCAGAAGTTGGCCTATACTTTGTAGAATTTGGATCAACATATAACAAACTCCACCTTAAGACAAATTCCTCCTTGTAGCATCAACAGCAACCATCTCCCTGAACAAACAAAGCAAATACTTTCGGCGCCAATCTCGAACTTAGCAACAGGAACAGGTTTAGTCATCATATCAGCAGGATTATCATGAGTGCTGATCTTGCATACCTTTAATTTACCTTGAGCAACAATGTCTCTAACAAAATGGTACTTGACATCAATGTGCTTAGTTCTCTCATGGAACATCTGATCTTTTGTAAGGTATATGGCACTTTGACTGTCACAAAACAAATTAATGCAAGAATCATCTCCACAAAGCTCAGCAAACAAACCTTTCAACCAAACAGATTCTTTACAAGCTTCAGCAATAGCCATGTATTCAGCTTCAGTAGTAGATTGTGCAACAACAGCCTGCAATGTAGCCTTCCAGCTAACAGCACAACCTCCAACATTAAACACATAACCTGTGAGGGATCTTCTCTTATCCAAATCGGCAGCAAAATCTGAATCCACATAGCCAACGAGTCCCTCACCGGTCCTACCAAACTTCAAACAAGCATTGGAAGTGCCAAGAAGGTACCTGAAAACCCACTGAACAGCCTTCCAATGTTCTTTACCAGGATTAGCCATGTATCTACTTATCAAACTCATAGCATATGATAAATCAGGACAAGAACAAACTATGGCATACATCAAAGAACCAACAGCACTAGAATACGGCACCTTTGACATGTACTCAAACTCTTCATCAGTAGTAGGACATTGAGAAGCTGACAATTTAAAGTGTGGAGCAATAGGAGTACTAACTGAGTTGGCACCATCCATATTAAAACGATGAAGAACTTTCTTAATGTAACTTTGCTGACTAAGAAATAACAAACCAGATTTTCTATCTCGGGTAATCTCCATACCTAAAATCTTCTTAGCAGCACCAAGATCCTTCATCTCAAACTCACTACTTAGGTGTGCCTTCAAAGTAGTGATTTCTTTTATGCCCTTGGCAGCAATTAACATATCATCAACATATAGCAGCAAGTATATAGGTGACGGGCCTCGCTACACTCGGCCCAAGCCTCCCGGCGACGGGCCTCGCTCCACTCGTCAGAAGTTGGCCTATACTTTGTAGAATTTGGATCAACATATAACAAATTCCAGTGAAACCGAACAAGGCCCTAATGAATTCATGACGTGAACTGCAAAGTTGGGTGTGATTTGTGTACGGTGGTCGTGTGTGTATTATTGATTTGTATATGGTTGCATATATATAATAAATTAAACAAGGATCACATAAATTTGGTTCAGAAAATTAACATTACAGGTTTCTCAAAAATATAAAGTAACATGTGGATTAGGAAATCTGCATATATCAATTCTATGCTTCAAGAATGTAGAAGCTTGCTTGCTAGCTTCCCCTCCCAGCGAGTCAATCACATCACAAGAGAGAGCAATAGGGTGGCTGATGCCCTGGCTAAGTATGCGAGATTGTTGGCAGATGAGCATGTGTTCCTTCTTCGGCGGCATTGCACCTGTGAAGTCCAAGTTGTCGTGCTGCGTGTTTCATGGATGATGAATGATGATGCGCCTTGTAGTGTTCACGGATACACTTGTTTTGGTTGTCTCGACGTGGCTTATCATTTGGGGATCCTCTTACACCTTGTTTAGCAAGGTGGCATGCCTGCTTTATCGAGATTTCTGTCCAGACATTTTCAGCCAACAGAGTTGTGTGTGGTTTTTTTTGCCCAGTTTTCCAGATATATTCTTTCACGGTTAGATTCTCCTTATTATCAACTTAGCCCGGTTTTTCTTATGTGAGGGATATTTTGTCCACTAACTTGCTAAATATGTTATAGCAATGTCATGTAAGATGAAGTGAAACATTTATTTATTTATTCCAAGTAATTTTTTTTGGAGCAACCGGCAGGAGCTCTGCCTTTTCAAATAGATAGAGGGAAAACGAAACACACGATACATGAGAGCATGTTTTGGTTAAGGTGAAAACATGCGGAAAAACACCGCAGAACAAAAACCCAAAAAAAACGCCTAATCAGGCTCCGCGGGAATGGCAGACCCGAAGGCCACAAAAGCCTGGGCGCGTTGCCTGATATCCTCCCTAGCGATCTCAGCCACCTCGACATAAGTCAGCCGCCGTCCGGTGAAGATTCTGCTTTCTCTTTCCAAGCGTTCCAGAGGACATATAAGAGTCGACCACTTAAAGTTCTTTTTGCGTTCGATGGTATTCCGACAATCAGATTGTCCCACCATTCAGTGAGGGAATGGAAGTCGTGGCCATGAAACACCCCTGCAGCGTTGTCCCAAACTTGGGTGAGGGTCCAGACTGCTGTAGTAAAAGGACAATCTTTGCAGAGGTGATTGGCCGTCTCGGGCGCGCTAAGGCAAAGAGCGCAGATAGGGCGTCGCCCACCCTAAGCGGCTAAGTTATCAGTCGTAAGGAGCTTGCCATGCATGGCCAGCCAACCAAAAATCTTGCATTTGGGTTCGGCATGGGCAGTCCACAACTTTTGGGCAATGAACTTGGGGTGACTGCCGTGGAATTGCGCAAGGTACGCAGAGGTAGCACTATAGTTTCCATCCGCCGTCAAAGTCCAAACTATCCCATCTTTTTGTCCTGGAGTCAGCTGCGTGCTCGCAACCACGTCCCAAACTTTGATGAACTGGGCAAGCTGCACCGGAGTGGTCAGGCTAGAAATGGCGCGTATCCAGTTTCCGTCAGCTAGTTCTTTGGCCACGCTTCTGGTTTTTCTCGAAGCAATCTTGAAAAGGTCCGGCGCCCAAAGGCGTATGGGTCCATGTTGAGACCAGCTGTCGTGCCAGAATGAGGCCGTCTCACCCAAAGGCGTATTCCAAGTAACATTTCGGTAAGAAACATAAGACCTTTTTCCTTGTTATAATTATAATGTTTTCTAGTTCAAAGAAACTAGTATGTCATAGTTTTATGAGCATGCTAACATTAATTATGTGACACGACACTAGGGTGCAGCCAATGTATATAATGTTGTTTTTTGAACATATATATATATATATATATATATATATATATATATATATATCTTTCTTTTTTGAAAGGATCATATATTAATATCAAAAGATATCAATTATATAGTCTTTGCAACAACGCATTTCCCCAACGACCATACGGATGCACACAGTCAAAAGAGAAAAGAAGAATTACAACAAAAAAAGTCCCGCTACAGTGACCCATTCATTGGAACAACAGTACTATCACCACCAAGACAGCACCAGAAGTCCAGCTTCTCCAAAAACGAGGCCTCCAAGAAGGAAACAGTGCACAAATACCATCGTCACCTGATCAAAGATCTTAGGTTTTTATCCTGAAGAAAATCCACACTCTCAAAGCAATGCCTTCAACAAGACCATTGCCAGACACAACCAATTAAGGCCAGACCCTGAGTTTTCACCCTGAAAGATAGAACTACGAACCTCTCCTGTGCAGCCGTCTCCACTTGCATGCCATTGCTCCAAGTCACGAATCACCAAGCCAATTCCTCATCACCACCCAGACTCGAACCACCATTGTGAGTTCACAGATCTTGGTCTCCATGACATTCATCGTCAGCACCATGGAACGAGAACATGCCCCATGATCTTAACAGCCAACAAAGCTTCAAAGCGCACCCTCTGAAACCAAACGATCAAAGTAAGACATGGATGCGTACGACCGAATCCCATCCGATCCAGCAATCTCTCGGCATATTCGCACTTATGGAGTACGCTGGCGGAGCCTTCCAGAACACGACACAGTAACCAGATCAATATAGAGAAACATCATCAGGCGGATCTTTGTCTTGGCTTGAGAGGGATCAAGGACCGCCACCTTTATTAGTCGGATCGACGGCCCCCGCGCCGCCGCCCGCCGGCTCCCCATGGGACCGACCACCCAATTTCCCACCAGCTAGGCCGACAGAGGAGTAGGCAGCCCGAGCCGCTACGACCGCAACTTGGCGCCAAGAGACCTGTAGAGATCCTCCGATCCAGATCGGATGCGGGGGCGGGCGCATCTAGGCCAAGGGCCAGGCGACCACACCCACTAGAGCTCCACCGGTCATCGCATCGCCGTCGTCCGCCATGGCGCCCACCACTAGCCTCCGCCTACGCCTGCCACGTCGGCAGCAGCCCGCAGTCCCGGCGACAATGACCCGCGTCGCACCACCAGCTAGGGAGAGGGATCCCTGGCGCTACCCTCCTTGGGGCACCTAGGCTTTGCCCACCGGCCCCTCCGGCAGCGTCGAGAAAGGGGAAGAGGCGGCGGCGGCTCCTAGGGTTAGGTCGGGGAGGGGTTTGACCCTAGCGACGTATGTGTGGCAAGACGGTATCAGTGGTAGCAATCATATTGCGTAAGAAGGGACCTAAAGGTAGTTTCGTAAGAAGGGATGTGTCGGGAGCAAGGGTGCATCTGTGTGCCAATGCCATATACGCCCTCCGTCCGCAAATAAGTGTACTTCTAACCTTATCCTAAGTCAAACTTAGTAAAAATTAACTAACTTTTTAAGAAAACGTACCAATATTTATCACACTAAATTAATATCTTTAGATTTATTTTTAAATTTAGTTTTATAATATATTAATTTGATGTAATATATGTTTCTATATTTCTCTATAAAGTTGGTCAAATTTGATTATGTTTGACTTAGATAAAAGCTAGAAGTACACTTATTGCGAACGGAGGGAGTATTGCGTTTGGTCTGTGCACGTGTAAGAAATTGTGGACGATAGAGTGAGCAACGTACATACTCTCGCAGAGAAAATGTAGGACACACCATACATATATAGGCGCATAACTTGTTTCTGAAAGAGTATTAGTAACATAAATAGATCTTCCAAGTCTACTCCTAGAAACCACACATATGTTGGGGTGCTTTGATCCTCCAATGGTTGACAGACACGATACCTACTGTTTCCGAGTATACATTTAGCGCTAGCTAGTTGGCTAAGGTGTGTGGTGCGCAGCTGTCGAGGGTGCAGGCCATGACGTCCTTGTAGTCCCTGGTGATGTTGAAGGCGTCGTGCACGGCGCCGTCGTCGCTGTGGATGAACTCGAACCGCATGTTGGAGTGGTCGCTGGCGGTGAGCTTGACGTACCCGAAGCTCTGGTTCCTGGCGACGCTCCACTGCGGCCACGCGCCGCCGGCGTAGGTCCTGAGCTTGGCGCCGGCCGTCCCGGCCACGACGTGGATGGTCCCGCCCAGCGCGCCGGAGTAGCTGCTCTGAGCGGAGTCGTTGCCTTTAACGGTGCACGTGTTCTCGTAGACGGGGCACGTCCGCTCGTAGTTGTGGACGTGGCCGTAGATGGCGATGTCGACGCGGTGCTTCTGCCAGAGCGGCTGGAGGGTCCGCCCCATGGGCTCCGAGAAGGACCCCTCCTGCTCGTAGAAGTCGTTGGAGGAGTAGCCGAGCGGGCGGTGCGCGAGGAAGACGAGCCACGGCTGGTGCTTCCGGTCGGCGGCCGCGAAGCAGGAGTCGAGGAACGCGTGCTGCTCCGTCCCGGGACGCCAGTCGTGCTCCGTGTCGGCGACGCAGAACCTGAACATGCCGTAGTCGGCGGCGTACCAGAACTTGCCGCGGTGGGCTGGTGCGGGTACGTAGAAGTAGGTCTCCGCCGGCACGCCGCACTCGCCGTGCGAGTCGTTGCCGTTGTAGAAACCGCCCGTGTCCATGTACGTCCGCTCGTGGTTGCCACTGCAGCACACACGTCTTGTCAGATCATCTCGCAGTTCGCCTCAACTCTTGCAATGCAAATATACCTCGCGAATGGACGTACCTTCCGACCATGTAGGGTACCTTGGAGGCGATGGGCTCGATCTGCGCGGTGAACTGGTCCCACTGCGCGAGGAAGCCGTTGGAGTAGGAGAGGTCTCCGATGTGGAACACGGCGTCGTAGTTGGGCAGGTCCTTGATCAGCTGGTCGGTGGTCACCTGTGCTCCGGGCTGGAACCCCTCGAGCTCACTGCTACCATCCCTTGCCCCCTGCAAGAGAACACGACAACCATGCCATCATGATCAGTGTCTAGTATAAGCATCTGAAACTCTGAACTAGTACTACTATTTTGCGATGCAATTTCATTACAAGTCCCATATCGCCGAAGACAACGACGCGCTGGAGCGATGCCTGGCCTAGGAACGGCGACGCGCGGAAAATGGCGGACTTGCCCCACGCTACGGTCCCGTCCTGTAGCTCGTGCCCAATCTGATATGAATACCTGAAGGAAAACATCAGTACGAAAGTAGTACATTGTGACGATCCTGCAGTTAGTTAGTGCGACACTAAATCCTTACTCCCTGTTTGGCCACAGGTCCTTGAGGAAGGCCGTGTGGATGAAGCCTGGATCCCTGTAACCCTGTCCGCGAGCCGGGTTACCTGCAACCGATGAATTTAACTGTGTCAGATTACACTTGATCATCAATCCATGAACAATCGCTCTTTTACACCACTAGGAGCAGCTCCTTAGCTGCTCTGAAGTCTGAGCCAGTACAGTACATACCACAGAGATGGCCCTGTTTGAAGGTGAGCGTGCCGGCCGGCGTCCGCCTGGAGGTCTCCTCGCCCTTCATCCTCCACTCCACGAACGGGTACGCCTCGTCGATGTTGTACCCGCTCGTCCAGGTCACGGCCATCTGCATGCATATTCTCCAACGATCACATCAATAAACAGTTCGTCCCCTCCCATCGCTTATGCAGGTGTTACATCATGGCTCACCTGGTTCCATTCTTTCCCCTGGGATAGGCGCGGGAACACGGGGGCCTTGGGGTTCGCGAAGGAGATCTTGTTCGACACCGCGAGTAGTTTAGGCTGCAAATTAAAACAAACGCAACGCCACACCGGTTCAGTCTTGATTTCGTCGATCGTAGATACTGCATGATAGATCATGGTGCACTAAATGGAAAGGATAAAGAAAACTGAAGAGCTTACGTTGTCCTTGCCACCGGAGAAGAGGCCGAAGGCGTAGTCGTACCGCTGGTTGATGACGAGGAAGGTGGTGTTGCCGCTGCCCGTGCGCAGGAAATCCGGCTCCAAATTGCCGAACTTGTACTGCAACAGACCATAGGAAGGAACATGCACAATGGTATGAATGAGCGTGGACTAACTTGTGGACTCCAAATCTATTCTTTGTATGTGTGCCTATCCAGTCCACTCACCTTAATGGGAGCCACAGGTAGTCCTCCAAGCGCGTCATCTTGCCCTGCTACCTTGGTGCTCCCAATGCCCGAGCTGCACAACGATTGAGCAGAGATGATTGCAATCAAGGACCAGTAGTCAACAGATCTCACTGTAATTTGTTTTCTGCGGGTAGATCTCGCCGGCCGTAATTAACTGGTGACTGACGTTAATCGAGATGTTAAGTGTGGATGTACCTGAAATCGGCGGGGGAGAAGAGACCGATCCAGTGTCCCGAGGACGGCGACGGCGTCGTGAAGTTGACCGTCACCCACGCCGAATCCTCCCCCTGAAAAGCAACGCATCGACAGGATTAAACAACACGCGCGGTTCAGGCATCGATCGACGACGTACGTAGGTGTTCGCGGATGATGAATACTCACGTCCTTGCCGAGCACGTCGGGGGACGCGTGGATGGCCGACGCGGACTCCATGGCGACCTGGGCGGCGGCCAGGTTGAGCGTCGACAGCGGCTGGATGTTCTCCGGCGCCGAGTCCTCCACCGGGATGGCGGCTGCCGCCGCTGCGGCCATCAGCAGCAGCAAGGCCGCCATGAGCGGCGACGGTAGCGCGCCTCTAGCTGCCATCTGCGTCTACCAATGCGCGATGACCGGTGACAAGGAGGCAGGGAGTTGAGATTTTATAGGGATTACGCGTTTCAAAACAAGGAAGAGTTGTTAATAACTATCCAAGTTTGTTACATCCGGAAAGAGTGCTGCTATACACACAACGGCGGATTATGTCCGACGTGTGCGTACGACGCCGTCTCACGGCTAATACTAGGTAAGTGTTCGTGTGTTGCACCGGAAACATAAATATTCTACGTTGCGTGTCCATCATAAGTATATTCATATCGCTAAAATTTTAGTAAGCTTCCTATCACTGTTATTTAATATAGATGTAAGAAACACGAAGGAGACTGGTCATTTCTCTCCTTCCCCCTCGCGTCGCCCCCTCCTGATGACCGAGGAGGACAAACCCTAGCCCCGCCGCCACCTTCCCCCTTCCTCCCCCCTCCCTCTTCGTCGCCCCCGGAGGGCCGCTGGCCTAGGAGCACGGCGCCGGTGATGGGGGCTACGGGGATCTGGCCTCCTGGCCCCAGTGTTGTTTAAGGGAGGAGATCTCCGACTCTGGACGGGGCCCACTCGTCGTCGACGTCTCCGTGGCTCCAACCATAGGTGGCCTCGTGGGGGCTCAGATCTTGAGGCGGCGACCTCAATGGGAGAGGGTAGCGTCGACCCGGCGGCAGGGGACGTGCATCGGTGCTGCTGGCCTCCTTCCTCGGTCCTAGCGGCGGCGAGGGGCGGTGGTCTGGGGTCACGACGCGGGGGCTCCGTCGACCTCCTCTCGAAGAAATTTGTTGCTGCCTTGTTGCTCGTATCCTGCTGGCCATGGGCACCGACCTCGCCGGATCTGGTGCCTGCTAGGAGGATGGGGTGTGGGGCTATGGCTGGGGGAAACTTCTGACCGATGATTTTGGTGATGGGGGAAACTTCTGATCGACGATGCTCCGACGTCGTTGCCCTTCTTGGAGGTGATGTTGAGGTCCATCCCCACCCCTCCCCTCCCCTTAGCTCCCGGGTGAAAATCCTAAATCCCCCGGATTGGGCGACGGCGGTGTTCTGGCGTTTTCCCTCCATGGAGGCGTCACCTTGGGATTTTGAGGTGGTGGTCGAGCAGTGTTGGAGCAGTGGGTTCTTCGGGCGATCTCATCCTGAAGCTTGCGTCTTTATGGGTGGCTGCTGCTGTGGATGGCGAGGTTTGTGGGCGGTTCGTGCCCAGAGGTGATCATGTGCGAGGTTCTTCTCCTCGGCAGCCTTGTCGTGTGTGGCCATGTGTGCTCTAGGGAGAGCTACTCTGCCTGCCGACAAAACGGCGCCCTTTGACCCAGGGCGGGAAGGCGTGGGTCTTCTTTGGAGGTGGAGGCATATGGCGCGATATCGACAACATGCCAGGAGTTGACAAAGACATGATCTTCTCCAGGGTGTTCTTGTCCCACGACATTTCCTCTCGAGCTAAGTGCGGGGACGGACACATGTCACGCTTCTCAAGCAATGTTTCGTGTTGTATTCTCTTTATTGTGTGCGTTCATGTAAGATGACTTTCAGTATCATCGAACCTGCCGTTTCGGTGTTATTAATTTAACACGGGGCTAAAGCCTTCAGTTTTAACAAATAAACACGAAGGAACAAAAAAGAAACACTATTTTTCTTCAATAGGAGATATAGCTTAATACCATACGTTACATGTGCGATGCACTAATCACATTATTGTAGTTTGTTTCATGATTATACTAAACACTAAGCATGTATTTGCAAAATTGTTTCCATCTATAAGATACAATTATTAAGTTGCCAATACAATTTAATCTGTTGAAAGATATTGTTCCCTTGTTAATAACTTTCATATAACAGCTAACGTATTTGGATGTTCATAGGTACTATGGTCTATCTATGTCGTATTGCCAAAGCCCATCTCTCACACACTATGATCACCACATGTACTCCTTGATGGTCTTGAGCAGATCATTTTTGAGCTTGTACATGGTGTGTGTGTGGGTGTGTGTGTGTTGGGGGGGTGTCTGTAGCACCCGGGTAAACCGCTAATAGAAAATCACGTGTTATTTTATTTATGCGTCATCATGACATCATGCATATTTCTGCACTAAACTATTTCTCTAAAAGCCTCTATTTGTTTAATAAATATCCCGTCATTTATTTCAAATCAAACCCTCAGTCCGCCTGGATCTTTTGTTTGCCTAAACTATTTTATCAAAAGGATATTTAAAACTAAATAAAATAAATAAAACCTAATTTTGTTGGGGAGGCAGTCCAGTCGGCCAGGCCCAAAAGCCCAACCAACCGGACCACCTACAACCCCACTAGTCAAAAACCCTATCTGGCTAACCCTAAACAACCTAACCCTAATCTCCTTTCACATCACCCTGCCGCCGCCACCCCCTGGCTCCACACGCACTCACCCGTCACAGCACACACGCCACGCACGCCCTGCAGCCCTGGCCTACCGCCCCGACCCACTCCCCCTAGCCCCGCGTGGACCCAGCACCCAGACCGCGTCCACCTCGCGTACGCTGCACGCGACCCACTCGCCCCGCGGCCTCTCTCTCGCTCGCTCTCAACCGAGTCCCGCAACCACCGCCGCCTCCCCTCATCCTCTCTTCCCCGTCCATCACGAGGGGCTCCCCTCACCTTCGCCTCTCCACCGGCCTTGGCCTCCCTCCACGACCGCCCCTGCAGCCCGGTGCCCTGTCCCCGGTCGTCTGCGCCGTCGTCCACAAGCATGTCACCATGTGCTCCCCCTCCGGACTCCAGCGCGAGGCCCGCGTCCGGCCCGCTCACCTTCGCCAAGCCGCCTCATCTCCAGCACCCTCCAGTCGCCGAGCTCCTCTCTGCCCTCCGCCCCGCCTCTGTTCCCTCCTCCTGCGGCGCCCTCCGGCCGACAGCAGCTTGCCCGAGGCAGCGTCGGCTCGCCACGCCTCCCCGGGCCCCAGTCTTCCCGGTCGCCGCGCCTATGGCCGTGGGCCGCGTCGCCCCCACCTCCTCGTCAAGCTTCGAGGCCGCCGCCCGAGCCCTCCCCGTTCTCTCCTGCGTTCGCCTCATCCCCACAGACCCCCGCACCGGCCGTGCCCCGCGCACCTGTCCGCTCTCTGATGTCGTCACCGCGTGTCCACAATGATTCGAGTATGTATGTGCTGGTGTTTGTATGTGTCCTGGTGATGTTGTGCTATGAGCAGAACCAAAGTGTTCCTGTGGGTGTGGTGATTTCAGGAGTTTGGACACGTACATCGACTGCCTTCGCCCTGATGCTGACAAGACGAAAAATGCTCTAAGAACATATGTGCGGATCTGTCCGATTGATGACCAGGACGGACTCGAAGGCCCCGGTTCCGAAACGCGAAGAACAATCTATCGGAACGCCAAGTGCTCCTTCCCGGAGTCCGAAGGCCGATCTCGCCGAGACCCCGAAGACCGATCCCGAACCCTCGGCGAACCCCAAGATCATCGATACCAATGTGTGACCTTTTCCGAGCCCCTATTTTATAAATTGCCAACTATATATCTTGTTGCATTAAATCATTAATGTCGCATACATATTTTTGTGGGTTTGGGGCATTTTGTCGATGCACCTAATAATTAAATATGGAGACCATATGCTGGCAATTCTAGTCTTATACTGGCCCCATTTAAATTTGTGTAGCGAACCGATGATATAATTTTGCCTTGTTAATACAACATTAAATTGTGGGTATCTAGACAACATAAACCATATAATTAATTGTCGGGACCCCGGTTCCGCTTAATATTACCTAATTGCATCGCATCTTTGCCATGCCATACATCATACATGCATCATGCCCGATCTTTTACCGTAGTATTAAATGGTGCATCCGGTGTTTCTTCTAGCGCTTTGCTTCTTCACGGATTAGGCCGATGAGTTGATGCGAGTCGACCCGATCTTCGAATGAGCCTTCGGCAATGTTTTCAGGCGAGCATTCTCCCCCCCTTCTACCTATTTTACCTTTCTAGTCTTTATTTCCTCTGTTGATCTATTGCTATTTATGTTGCGATGCTCTAGTTTTCGTACCCGTGATATCCCTTGCAGCCTTATATTGCCTTGGACACATCCTATTACCTGTTGTTTGGTAGATAGTCGGTCTTGCGTGTCGTGGTTGCTTGCTCAAGTGCTGTTGCGTGTGGTCAAGTACCACAGTTGTTGGAAGACTGCCATATGCTTTATGTTGGAGATGATCATGGCTTTAATTATCGTTTAATAACTAAAATTGAAAGTAGGTAAATGCAGAGGCACCGGTAGGTAATAGACAATATTTGGTTTTTAACCGCTCACTGGTGTCCCGTAGGACCCCGAGTTCTTGACACCTGTTCCGAGATCGAGCGCGCTAACCACAGGTGGGGTGTGTGGGCACCCCCATCGATTTAGTACCTGATTTTAAAGTACTGTACCGGGGGCCACAAACTAGTTTGGAGCTTTATTACTATCCTATACTTATGCCATGCTTTCTTCATGATTTATTGCGTGGGAGCGCTTATCTGTTTTGGATCGCGGCACGATTACGCGGTATCGACAAGCCTAGTCACACTTTCGGGTTCCCAGTCGTTTACAGCCGTTCTCGCAAACCCTGGGTCCGTCTCGGAGACCGGCCGACTTCGTTACGGGTAGCTTAGTGGGGTGGCCCCCCCGTGCTTGCTTTGGGTTTGGGAAACATCGTGTCCGAAACCCCGTCGACATACCGTTGGGTATATGTTTTGTGATCTTGTACCTACCTGATCTGACAACAAGGGTGTAGGTGCGTGTGGAAACTTTGGTGCACCCCTACAGGGTTAAACCTTTTTGAGAAGCCGTGCCCGCGGTTATGGACGACTTGGAGCACAGTTCTCGATCATAGACAACTACAACTAAAGTTTACTGTTATAATTTGACTTGTATCCGTTATGACTAGTAATCAGCTTCACTACAATGGAATGGCTAAATCAAAGTACCAACAACTGCTGGGTTTGGGGATATCTCATGCTGATTGCACCTGACTAGTAAGTGTCGCAACTACAACGAAATGGTAAACTAAAAGTGCCCACTGCTTATTATATCAGAACGACTATCTATACCTGACTAGTAATTGCTGCAGCGATAACTGAATAAATAAAACTGCCAACTGTGTGAGTTCCTCGGATGACTTCCTCGTTTGGTCTCGAGGGGGAAATATCAGGATGGGTATGTTTGGTGGTAGTATCAGGTTGGTTCCGAATAGGTCTTTCTTATCCCTCTCGACGATGTACGGTTATCTCGAGTCTCTATAGGTTTTTAGTGCATGTTGCTGCCGCCGATCCACCATACCTATGTAGGCGAGGACCGCCAATTCTAGTCTCGCCGCAGTCGCCTCGATCGACCGCTCTCTTTTTCCTTTGCCCTTTGTCGGCACCCCTTTTGTTGAAGCAGGTTTGAGATCGACGTCGTTAGCAGGGTCACCCTTCCGGCTTGGCCTAGGCAGGGTTATGGACGCCATTGGTTATTCTTCAGGGCTCTTAGCTCAATTTTCATCTTGTCCGTACTCGGACGCTGTATCGTTTTAAAGGTGATTTGGATCTTTGTATTGTATATCTGTATGCTTGACTCTTTCAGTTATTGTTGTATATATTTGTTCTGTGGGTTCCATCGTGGACTATTGTGTAATGGTATTACTTCGTTTTCCACCCGCACGAAAAATGCCTGGTGGGCACCTTTGAATCGTTTCTATGCGGGTTTGGCGGGAATCGCTGAAACTTGCATAGGGCCGATTCTGAGGGTGTTACAAAGTGGTATCAGAGCTCAGCAGTTGCGATACCCCACTGGTCCAGCCTGTAGGATAACCTAGATAACGGACGTTGTAGAGTATCAAAACTTTTAAAAATAAAATAAAAATCGGTTGGATAGATCTGATTAGGTATGCTTTTACTTCTTACCCATCTGCTATTCTCCTCTTATCTCCACGTGTTTTGAATCTGCTCTCTTATCTTTTCTTCGAGTCCAGGATTTCTCGTGGTTGGGTTTCCGTCGAACCTTCAAGGTTTCGCTTCCATCCTCTTTTAACGGTGCTTCAACATCTGACATTCATGCTATCTGATGAATCTTTCATCTGTTGTATCTTTCAGTGGATCGAAAATTCACTAAATTTTTTCTTTCTACCCACCGGTGTTTTTCGAAACAACGAAGTCATCTACATTAGATCTGATGAGAATCTCCATCCCTCCTTTATTTCCGAACCTCGCTTGTCGAGATCTTCAGTCTGAATTCCGAGAGTTGGTTGCATAATTCTACTATTCATATGCAGAGTAATGCTTTGGGTGCGCGATGGACTGATCACCATCCGACTACTCTTATCATTCGCTTTTGTACATTGAATGGTGGGTCGATGCAATTTTACTCCTGCCACAGAAGTTAGAGGTGGCCTTATCGTTTGATGCCTCTACCTTCGTCTTTTGTTTATCCGAAGTGCTCTCGACGAACATGAGCAACACCCCTTGTTGGTGGTGTCGCTGATTTCAAGGTGGAGAAGGAATCTTTGTTAGTGGTGTCGTGAAGATCTACATGAAGCAAGAGGATTCAGACCGTCGGCTTTCTTCCCCGTGCCATGAGGCGGATCTCGAGGGCGAGATCCATTGTTAGTGGTGTAGAATTGTAGCACCCCGGGTAAACCGCTACTAGAAAATCGCGTGTTATTTTATTTATGCGTCATCATGATATCATGCATATTTCTGCACTAAACTATTTCTCTCTGAAAGCCTCTATTTGTTTAATAAATATCCCCGTCATTTATTTCAAATCAAACCCTCAGTCCGCCTGGATCTTTTGTTTGCCTAAACTATTTTATCAAAAGGATATTTAAAACTAAATAAAATAAATAAAACCTAATTTTGTTGGGGAGGCAGTCCAGTCGGCCAGGCCCAAAAGCCCAACCAACCGGACCACCTACAACCCCACTAGTCAAAAACCCTAACTGGCTAACCCTAAACAACCTAACCCTAATCTACTTTCACCCCACCCTGCCGCCGCCACCCCCTGGCTCCACACGCACCTCCACACAGACACACGCTGACGCCACGCCCTGGCCTACCGCCCCGACCCACTCCCCTAGCCCCGCGTGGACCCAGCACCCAGACCGCGTCCACCTCGCGTACGCTGCACGCGACCCACTCGCCCTGCGGCCTCTCTCTCGCTCGCTCTCAACCGAGTCCCGCAACCACCGCCGCCTCCCCTCATGCCCCCGTCCCCGTCCATCACCAGGGGCTCCCCTCACCTTCGCCTCTCCACCGGCCTCGGCCTCCCTCCACGACCGCCCCTGCAGCCCGGTGCCCTGTCCCTGGTCGTCTGCGCCGTCGTCCACAAGCATGTCACCATGTGCTGCCCCTCCGGCCTCCAGCCAGCGCGTTGGCAGCGCCTTCGCCGAGCCGCCTCATCTCCAGCACCCTCCAGTCGCCGAGCTCCTCTCTGCCCTCCTCCCCGCCTCTGTTCCCTCCTCCTGCGGTGCCCTCCGGCCGACAGCAGCTTGCCCGAGGCAGCGTCGGCTCGCCACGCCTCCCCGGGCCCCAGTCTTCCCGGTCGCCGCGCCTATGGCCGTGGGACGTGTCGCCCCCACCTCCTCGTCAAGCTCCGAGGCCGCCGCCGGTGCCGCCCGATCCCTCCCCGTCCTCTCCTGCGTTCGCCTCATCCCCACAGACCCCCGCACCGGCCGTGCCCCGCGCACCTGTCCGCTCTCTGTTGTCATCACCGCGTGTCCACAATGATTCGAGTATGTATGTGCTGGTGTTTGTATGTGTCCTGGTGATGTGGTTCTATGAGCATAACCAAAGTGTTCCTGTGGGTGTGGTGATTTCAGGAGTTTGGCCACGTACAACGACTGCCTTCGCCCTGATGCTGACAAGACGAAAAATGCTCTAAGAACAGATGTGCGGATCTGTCCGATTGATGACCAGGACGGACTCGAAGGCCCCGGTTCCGGCACGCGAAGAACAATCTATCGGAACGCCAAGTGCTCCTTCCCGGAGTCCGAAGGCCGATCTCGCCAAGACCCCGAAGACCGATCCCGAACCCTCAGCGAACCCCAAGATCATCGATACCAATGTGTGACCTTTTCCGAGCCCCTATTTTATAAATTGCCAACTATATATCTTGTTGCATTAAATCATTCATGTCACATACATATTTTTGTGGGTTTGGGGCATTTTGTCGATGCACCTAATAATTAAATATGGAGACCATATGCGGGCTAATCTAGTCTTATACTGGCCCCATTTAAATTTGTGTAGCGAACCGATGATATAATTTTGCCTTGTTAATACAACATTAAATTGTGGGTATCTAGACAACATAAACCATATAATTAATTTTTGGGACCCCGGTTCCGCTTAGTATTACCTAATTGCATCGCATCTTTGCCATGCCATACATCATACATGCATCATGCCCGATCTTTTATCGTAGTATTAAATGGTGCATCGGATGTTTCTTCTAGCGCTTTGCTTCTTTACGGATTAGGCCGATGAGTTGATGCGAGAGTCGACCCGATCTTCGGATGAGCCTTCGGCAATGTTTTCAGGCGAGCATTCTCCCCCTTTCTACCTATTTTACCTTTTTAGTCTTTATTTCCTCCTGTTGATCTATTGCTATCTGTGTTGCGATGCTCTAGTTTTTGTACCCGTGATATCCCTTGCAGCCTTATATTGCCTTGGACACATCCTATTACCTGTTGTTTGATAGATAGTCGGCCTTGCGTGTCGTGGTTGCTTGCTCAAGTGCTGTTGCGTGTCGTCAAGTACCACAGTTGTTGGAAGACTGCCATATGCTTTATGTTGGAGATGATCATGGCTTTAATTATCGTTTAATAACTAAAATTGAAAGTAGGTAAATGCAGAGGCACCGGTGGGTAATAGACAATATTTGGTTTTTAACCGCTCACTGGTGTCCCGTAGGACCCCGAGTTCTTGACACCTGTTCCGAGATCGAGCGCGCTAACCACAGGTGGGGTGTGTGGGCACCCCCATCGATTTAGTACCTGATTTCAAAGTACTGTACCGAGGGTCACAAACTAGTTTGGAGCTTTATTACTATCCTGTACTTATGCCATGCTTTACTGCTTTATTTACGATTGCGCGTGGAGCGTCTGTACTATTTTGGATCGCGGCACGATTACGCGGTATCGACAAGCCTAGTCACACTTTCGGGTTCCCAGTCATTTACAGCCGTTCTCGCAAACCCTGGGTCCGTCTCGGAGACTGGTCGACTTCGTTACGGGTAGCTTAGTGGGGTGGCCCCCCCGTGCTTGCTTTGGGTTTGGGAAATGTCGTGTCCGAAACCCCGTCGACATACCTTTGGGTGTATGTTTTGTGATCTTGTACCTACCTGATCTGACAAGAAGGGTGTAGGTGCGTGTGGAAACTTTGGTGCACCCCTGCAGGGTTAAATCTTTTCGAGAAGCTGTGTCCGCTGTTATGGAAGACTTGGAGCACAGTTCTCGATCATAGACAACTACAACTAAAGTTTACTGTTATAATTAGACTTGTATCCGTTATGACTAGTAATCAGCTTCACTACAATGGAATGGCTAAATCAAAGTACCAACAACTGATGGGTCTGGGGATATCTCATGCTGATTGCACCTGACTAGTAAGTGTCGCAACTACAACGGAATGGTTAACTAAAAGTGCCCACTGCTTATTATATCAGGACGACTATCTATACCTGACTAGTAATTGCTGCAACGATAACTGAATAAATAAAACTGCCAACTGTGTGAGTTCCTCGGATGACTTCCTCGTTTGGTCTCGAGGGGGAAATATCAGGATGGGTATGTTTGGTGGTAGTATCAGGTTGGTTTCGAATAGGTCTTTCTTATCCCTCTCTGACAGCCGACAGTTAACTCGAGTCTCTATAGGTTTTTTAGTGCATGTTGCGCTGCCGCTCAGTCCATCATACCTATGTAGGCGAGGACCGCCGAATTCTAGTCTCGCCGTGTACTGGCCTCAGTACTGACCGCTCTCTTTTTCCTTTGCCCTTTGTCGGCACCCCTTTTGTTGAAGCAGGTTTGAGATCGACATCGTTAGCAGGGTCACCCTTCCGGCTTGGCCTGGGCAGGGTTATGGACGCCATTGGTTATTCTTCAGGGCTCTTAGCTCAATTTGCATCTTGTCCGCATTTCTGGACATGTATCGTTTTAAAGGTGATTTGGATCTTTGTATTGTATATATGTATTCTTGACTCTTTCAGTCATTGTTGTATATATTTGTTCTGTGGGTTCTATCGTGGACTATTGTGTAATGGTATTACTTCGTTTTCCACCCGCACGAAAATGCCTGGTGGGCACCTTTGAATCGTTTCTATGCGGGTTTGGCGGGAATCGCTGAAACTTGCATAGGGCCGATTCTGAGGGTGTTACAGGTTCTTCCTCTTGTCTCGGAGCTTCCTCTGCAATGTGACCTTTATGTTTATTCCCTCGGTCAGTTCGTCCATCTTGCCACCGGCGTTGGTGCATGCCTGCCCCGTCAACTTGACGAAGTCGACCATTTCATCCAAGACGAGATTGTAGGCATCGCCACTATCATTTGTTTCGAATTTGCTCTAAAAAAATTCTCATGTTCTCCGAATTTCTAGTCAGAAATAAATTATAGAAGCCAAAGCTGATTTTAGACATTTCCTTCCAGTTAATGTTAGAGATTGGACAGTGTGAATAAGGGCAAGTTCTCACAAAGAATACTGAGTATTAAGTTAGTGTGGCAAGTAGTTAGTATAAACCAATACTGCATTGTCTATTCTTGATGCTACGAAGAAAATATGTGATTACTTTAACATTCGTACCTGAATGCCAGTGTCTGACCGAAGCTTGTGAGATGCTAGTTTATTTATCATGTTGGGTGTTGATGTTTGTAGAATAGGGAGAGCGATCATTGCCCACTATTGTTGATCGGATACGTGTTATATTGAGGGTGGAAAAGCCCCACCCGTGGCTTAGAAGAGGGCCTACACATACGGAAAGAAAAACAAACTCTAACACTCCCCCTTAATCTAAAGCTTGGAAAGATTTAGATTACGCTTAAACTCATCTAGTTTCCTGGTACACAGTGGTTTAGTAAAACCATCAGCTATATGATCCTTGCTGGAGATGAACCTGACATCAAGTTGTTTGTTAGCAACACGTTCTCGAACAAAATAGAAATCAATCTCAATGTGTTTAGTCCGAGCATGAAACACTAGATTTGCTGACAAAAAAGTAGCACCGAGACTATCACACCAGAGAGTGGGTTTTTCACGAAGTATAACTCCCAGTTCTCTGACAAGAGCTTCAACCCAGATTAACTCAACTGTAGCATTAGCTAAAGCCTTATACTCAGCCTCGGTACTGGAACGGGATACAGTAGGCTGTTTCCTGGCACTCCATGAAATAAGATTAGAGCCAAATAAAACAGCAAAACCTCCTATAGAACGTCTGTCATCTAAATCTCCAGCCCAGTCAGCATCATAATAAGCACTAAGCAGTGTAGATGATGACCAAAAAAAGTAAGTCCCACTGTGCGAGTACCATGGATATATCGCAATATTATTTTTACCGTTGTCCAGTGTGTGGTAGTAGGAGCATGAAGAAACTGACATACCTTACTCACTGCAAAACACAAATCAGGTCGTGTCAGAGTCAAATACTGAAGAGCTCCTACAATACTCCTGTAATGAGTGCTATCCTCAGAACCAAGAGGGATTCCATCATGCAGTGACAAAGTGTCAGTAGTGGACAATGGTGTAGGACAAGTGGTACAATCCTGCATGCCAACACGTTTCAGAAGATCTGTAGCATATTTTTCCTGATTCAGGAGAAGTCCATTGTCCTGTTTGTGAACCTCTAGACCCAGAAAATAATGGAGATCTCCAAGATCCTTGAGAGAAAATTGATGACCCAAATCCCTGAGTAGAGCTGTGATTGCATCATCAGAGGAACTTGTAACAATGATATCATTAACATAAATTAGAAGGAATATCTGAACGCCTGAGTGATTGAACAAAAATAAAGAAGTATCTCCTTTGGAACGTATGACGCCAAGAGTATGAAGTTTAGCACTGAGACGTGAGTACCATGCTCTTGGTGCCTGTTTTAGTCCATAAAGAGATTTATCAAGTTTGCAAATATGATTTGGAGTAGCGGAAGACTCAAAACCAGGTGGTTGTTTCATGTACACCTCCTCTTCCAGAACACCATGTAAGAGCGCGTTCTTGACATCTAGCTGCCTTAGACTCCAACCTTTTGAGACAGATATAGATAGAACAAGTCTAATTGTAGCAATTTTGACCACAGGACTAAAATTATCCTCATAATCTATTCCATACCTTTGTTTAAATCCTTTGGCAACAAGACAAGCTTTATACCTGTAAATCGTACCATCAGCATTTTTCTTGATGCGATAAACCCACTTGCAATCAATAATGTTCTTGTTTGAGCTTGATGGAACAAGATGCCATGTATTATTTGCCATAAGAGCATCATATTCCTCCTGCATAGCATGTCTCCAATTTTTATCATTCAGTGCCTCGCTTAAGTTTTCTGGTTCCCCTGTAGAAGTCAACAATGCCCAGCAAACTGTACCATCAGTGTGAATTTTAGGTTGTTTTATACCTTTCTGCAGGCGAGTACGCGGTTCAACCACATGACTAGAACTTGCAGAATTGTTTGTCGCAGAAGATCCTAAGGAATCCGGGCTCCCGCTGGTACTGTTCTCAGACATGATTTCCTGATTGATAGCGACAGGAGCAGAGGATCCAGGAGATCCTGGCGACGTGGGGACGCTGTCAGCAGACGGGGACCGCTGCGGGGTCCCAGCCCAATCATTGGAGCCAGCACGGAGAGAGAGAGACTTCGGCCAGACGCTCGTGCCGGTCGTGCTGATTCTCCCAGCGTGGCCACCGGGCTCCTCCGGCGACGCTATTGGGACGCAGATGGCGACGGGACGAGGTGGTCCACAAATGGCGAGGTGGCGGGAGCAGACCAGGCGGGACGGGGCGACAACTCGCCTGGCGCCAGCGACGACGGATCCAAGGAAGATACTGCCCCAGAATCAGCACCGAAGACCATGTCGGTTTGTCATGTAGTTGTTTTTCCCGCTGATTCATTATTTGATGTGCTAGGGGACGAATTGTCTGCAGAATTTGACGGCATTTCTTCCAGAGGACTGACATCAGGGCGAGCAGCAGAAACCTGTACATGATCAACAATAGGAACAATTTGCACATATGGATCATTAGCATGCACACCCCCATGTGTATCTACTGAGGAGGATATGTTGGAAGGAAGCAAGAGAATTTCTTCTCGGAGATGACGTCCAGCATTTGGATGAAGAGCAGCAAAGGGAAATACATTCTCATCAAAAACAACATCCCTGGAAATATAAACACGACCAGTGGAAATATCCAGACATTTTACTCCTTTGTAAAGAGGACTATAGCCTAGAAACACACATTTTTTGGAGCGAAAAGAAAGTTTGTGTTTGTTGTAGGGGCGTAAATTGGGCCAGCAAGCACAACCAAAAATACGAAGGGAATCATAATTTGGTTTGGTGTGAAGGAGTTTTTCTATAGGGGTCTCAAAATTTAGAACCTTGGAGGGAATAATGTTGATGAGAAAGGTGGCTGTAAGAAAAGCATCATCACAATATTTTAGAGGCATAGAAGCATGAGCAAGTAAAGAAAGTCCAACTTCAACAATGTGTCGGTGTTTCCGTTCAGCAGAGCCATTTTGTTGGTGGGAATGAGGACATGAGACATGATGGGTGATGCCCACCTTTTGAAAGAAACTGTTGAGTTTTTCATATTCACCACCCCAATCAGTTTGCATGGTAATAATTTTCCTATAAAATTTGCGCTCAACAAATTGTTGGAAATTAATAAACACTTGATACACATCAGAGCACTTTTTGAGAAGATATATCCAAGTATACTTGCTAAAATCATCAATGAAGCTTACATAGTAGGCATGTTTGCTTAAGGATAAGGGAGAAGGACCCCAAACATCAGAAAACACTTGTTCCAAAGGAACAGTGGAAACATTGTAGGGTAACTGATGGCTCTTAGCTTGTTGACATGCATCACATATGTAAGAATTTATTTCTGGAGTATATGAGAGATTGTTTTTCCTAAGAACTTGCTGAACAATGAAAGTAGAGGGATGTCCTAGACGACGATGCCATGTGGAGGATGAAGGCTTGACGATGACCAAAGCATGCTTGGAGGGACCCGTGGACACTGGAACAAGTGTGTAGAGGCCATCACGACATGGACCTTTAAACATGATTTGCTGCGTGGCCTTCTCCTTAATCAAGAAAAAGAAGGGGTGAATTTCAATGAAGGCATTGTTGTCTAGAGTAAGTCTATGAGCAGAAATTAAATTCATGGAAGAACTAGGAACATGTAAGATATTGCGAAGTTGAAGAGAACTATGAGGGGTGTGCAAAGTAGAATGACCAATATGTGAAATTTCCATACCTTGACCACTAGCATTGTGAATTTGATCATGTCCTTGATTTTGCTCATGAACTTGGAGCTTGTTCATCTGTCCTGCAACATGATTGGTAGCTCCTGTGTCCATAATCCAATTGGTATCAACACCATAGTCACCCTTGTGTTCATGAGGAGTGTCATCATCATCATCATCATCATCGCCATAGCGCCACCAACACTCATTTGCAGGGTGTCCTTCCTTCTTACAAATTTGGCAAAAGACCCTAGGCTGCCATGCACTAGCAACACGATCAGGGCGACCCCGACCCTTGCCACGCCCACCTTTAGGTCGATGATCCTGGCGTGGTTGATTGGGGGCACCACGCGGCGGCTGTGGTGCAGGAGGAGGCGGGCGCTGCGGTTGCTGTTGCGTAGGATATAGTGGTGTTGGAGGTGGATAGGAGTACGGGGCATAGGTAGGGTGAGTGTATGGGGAAGGATGGTTGTAGGGAGCAGGGGCATAGATGGGTGGTGTAGCATGGTAAGGGGTGGAGGATTGTGGTATGATGGTGGTGCGTCATGATAGGATGGAGGTGTAGGAAGGATGGCTGGGTTGGGTATGGGGTTAGTGGGAAAATTTGGGCGACGAGGAGCAGCATTAATGGAGGATGTAAAAGAAGTGTTGGTTTGACCCGTAGCAGCAAGCATGTTTTCACGATTCTCGAAAGATAAAAGCTGGGAACACATGTCACCTAAGGTTGTAGATGGATTAGCATTGATAGAAGCAACAAGAGGCGTATAGGTACCATCAAGACCATTGAGGATGTAGTCTTTGAGCTCATCATCATCAACCGTTTTGCCTGCAGCAGCTAATTCAGCGGCAAATCCTTTCATCTTGGTGAGAAATTGGGAGGCAGACAGATCAAGTTTTTTGTGTTTGTAAGAGCACCACAGAGGGAAGAGACTCGAGACTTGGATTGGGTGGAGAAGAGGTCAGAAATAGCGCTCCACGCATCCTTGGCATGGACAAGACCATACACATGAGAGAGCATATCATCACTAAGGGAATTGACAAGGAAGCTCACCACAGCTTGATCTTTGGTAACCCAAGTATCATACTCAGAATTGGGGATGATGATCTTCTTCTGATTTGCATCCTCAGCCTCCAGAAATTCAGGGGGCGCCACGATGGTTCCATCCGGGAAACCGAGAGCACGGGCACCTCGGAGAGTCGGCATAATTTGCGTCTTCTATGACAGGAAGTTTTCACGGGTGAGTTTTGTGGCTGGTGGATTGCCGATGGTGACCGGCGTGGTGTTTGTCGAGGTAGACATGACCGATCCTAAGAGACAGATCGATCCGATCTAGGGTTTTTGGGAGGGTGGGTGTATAGAGAAAGAGAAGTAGGGGAATTGGTAGGCCTTGGCTTGATCTATGAGGGAGGAGGATTTTTGGTTGTTTTGGGGAGGAGAGGACTGGCCGGCGGCGGTGGAGAAGAAGCTCCTGAGGCGGCGGCTAGAGAGGGAAGAGGAAGGCTCGTGATACCATGTTGATGTTTGTAGAATAGGGAGAACGATCGTTGTCCACTAGGGTCGATCGGATACGTGTTATATTGAGGGTGGAAAAGCCCCACCCGTGGATTACAAGAGGGCCTACACATATGGAAAGAAAAACAAACTCTAACATTGGGAACACATACCGTGGAGATTGTCATCATATTTTTCTCATTCTTTAGTTCCTGGAAAACAATATTTTCATGTTGATTGACGGGACACATATCAAATACCCAAGATCTAGCCTCCCCATATATAGGCTAGGAGAGGCCACCGAGGAGAGGATCCAATGCACAATCACACCACTTGTAGAGTTCAATCTGTAATCTGCACATCCATAGCCATCTCGTCGATATTGTAATCTTTGATTCCATCATCAATCAAGAATAGACAAACAGAAGTAGGATATTACCCTCTAGAGCTTGAACCTGGGGAAACTCGTGTCTCCCTGTTGTTTGTTAGCCGAAGTACTCTCCAACTCACACCTCCTTCCCAAAAACCCAAGTCCATAAACCATGGGCATTGACGTGGAGACCCCACGTCACTTTGTCCTCTGCCTCCAAGGCTCTAGACCGGGAATTTCTCTCTTCAACCCAACGAGCTCTCTTTTGGAGGTCAATAAATCTTACCAATCTTGCATCTTTCTCTCGGAGGCACCTCTCATCACTCTTGGCATTTACCTCCTCCTTCTCGGTGATCAACCCCTTTAACATCTCATCCAATGCAAGTGATGCGGCTTCATGCTTGAGATTTTCTTGGTGGACCTGTGGCCCCTTGGCCGAACAACATGACCATGATTTCTTGGGACACATGTGCTTGGTCCGTCCTATTCAGTATCGATGACCGATGATTCATTGACACGCTTCTTGGAGCTTTCTAAAATATCTTGGTATAAGGAAAAGCTCAATTACCACTTGGTACACTTCTTGATCTTCTTCCAACAATGGGTCAAGGTGAACACCTTGTTGTCCTATTTCTCCTTGAAGTAGGTCGAAGCTTGGATCACTTAGACATATGTATGATAATCCATTAGATTTACTCACATATGCAATGTACAATGACATATGCAAAATAGATGATGTTTTTTCGTGTCCGCAATGCTGACGCTAGTCACGGGCCTCGCTAGCACATGGTCGTATGCGGCTATGCGCCACAAAATCTGCTACACTCCGCATGGAGGAATGACCATCTGTTTTGAAGAGAGGCGTCATCTCGATCACTATGGATAAAGTAGGGCTTGAACTTCCTACACTCATGAAAGAACTTGCTCGGTCTTGTTCGTCCATAGGCATCCATTGGGTTAGCATCATGTCCAAACAATGGATCTCCTTCATGGATATCCCATCTAGTTGAGTCTCTTGCTCGGTCCACTGATAATGGCTTGCATGATGGCGTCCTTGTCCTTCTCATCAGCATAATTGGAAATTACAAGCCGGTTTTACATGAGAATGAATGGTGAAAAGATAAGTTGCAAGAAAGATTGGACATACCAGGACGGCCTACGTCAGGCATGTCATTCCGTCGAATAGTCTGCAAGGCACAACCATGTTTGTGACCAGGATCACCCCTGATCTCTTGACAGTCTCCGACATCACACCGCCGGGCCCAAGAGTGCGGTTGAGGTCGAGGATAGGCAGTACCGACATGGACGAGATCTCCAATGACGTGGGAAAAGAGCCGTCGAGCCAGGAGTGCGCGATGACAAAGGGTCACTTTTTCTCAAACCTTTCATTGTTTTGTTAATAACGCACAATGTCATTATTGACCTTAGCAACACCTCTCTACACAAATTGTTCAATCCATTGGCATCATGATTGTGTGATATCATTCCTTATGGGGGAGATTATTTAGGTACCTTCCTCATGTGGGCCATGAGGAGATGGCTTTATGAATCATTGCCCAAACAGGTGCAAGAGCCTACTACCTTAGGGTTATGAGCGAGGGTCATTTTAGACATTACACGTGAGAAAAGGAAGTGGATAAACCTCCCATCCAGCCACCACTAGGTGTTAAGATGAAAATCCAAGTTAGCCTCCGTTGGACAAGAAAACTAGGAGAGAATGGAAAAACAATAGTTAGATGCAAAAGGCTAAATCAAGCACCGAGCTCTGTCCACAAGGTCGTGACGTCCCGATCCACTATCTTGTCTCCTTCAAGATATGGTTCCACCATTTTTGTTAAGATTGTTTCAACCCATAACTCTTATGCCCCAAATCTTTTTGTTCGCATCGAAAATCTGTGTGTATCTTAATATATGAGATTCTCTAGTACTCTCTAGATAAGAACAAGTTCTATAATTTTTTATAATAGTGAAAAAAAGATAATGATAGCTTCGACCCTTGGTTTTTCCTCTCAAGTTTGAGAGATTTTTCATGTAAAAAAGATTGGTATAGATGTGTATTGATTACTTGCTACTGAGAGCATATAGAACTTGTCATACGTGCTTGCAAGAATCAGTTACATGTGTGCTAAGAATATCCTAGGACTTGTTCTAAGTTGAGAAAGAATATGTTTTATCCATATATGTTGTTGCATACGTTTCTTTCCATGAAGAATAACGATTCGTGAATTAATATACAAATGATGCTGAAGGATTCCACTGCATATTTTTAGATCAGTGTTCGACATAGACGTTCTAGTGCACTAATTCCCAATAATTTCATATCCATTCTGCAAAATGAGTGATAGTCAAAATTTCACCGGGAATCACCTTTTTTGGTGATGAACTGCATCTTCTCCTCGTAAGGCAGTGACCTGTACCTTTTCCTTTTGGCAGAAATCGGTGATATTTATTAATTCGAAACTAAGTTCTGACTAAGAAAAGCCAGACAAACAACGTTTTTTTTTTAGAAATAGGTGTTTTTATTACTTTCAAGCTGAATCTCTTACATTCTCATACACATTATACATTTTGTTTGTCCTTATGTACGACGAAGCTGTCGTACACCAGGCCATCGCTGGACCGTCGATATTCAAACTTCAGCGTCGTGTCGTCCGACGCCGTCAGCTTGCCGAACCCATAGTCCATGTCCCGGTACACGCTCCAGGGCGGGACCTCGGTGGTGAAGTTGGTCAGGTGGCTGCCTCCGCCCCCGACGACGACGTGCACGGTGCCCTCCTTCACGCACTTCTCCTCGTACACGGGGCACGTCCGCTCGTACTGGTGGACGTGGCCATAGAAGGCGACGTCCACCCCGTACCTCCGCCAGAGCTTCTCAAGGCTCTGCCGCGCCATGGGCTCCGCGAAGGCCCCGTTGTAGCCATAGGAGAACCCCGAGGAGTAGCCCAGCACCCGGTGCGCAATGAAGACCAGCCACGGCTGCTTCGCCCGGTCCACCGTGGCGAGGCAGTACTCGATAAACTTGTATTGCTCCGTGCCTTCGCGCCAGTCCTGCTCGCTGTCGGCCACGCAGAACCGGAACATCCCATAGTCGGTCGAGTACCAGTAGTTTGCTTTGGTTTCTCTCGGCGCGTAGTACATGGTCTCGGCTAGCACACCGCACTCCCCGCCGGAGTCCGTGCCACTGTAGAATGACCCGCTGTTGGGAAAATCTCGCTCGTGATTCCCACTGCATCACCATCAGAAAAAACAAGGTCGCATCGTCAGACAAACCAAGTTATTACCTGGGTGTGAATTGGCTCTAAGATGATGCTTAGAAATTCTTGTTTAGAACAAAATTCTTGTTGCCGGCTGTGTGCATCTTCGTTATACAGAGATCGAGTAAAATACTTAAACTTTAAGTAATAAAGCGTCCATTTGCAAAAAAGAAAAATGTGCATACCTTGCCAGCATGTAGGGGACCCTAGAAGTGATTGGCTCGACCTGCTGCGTGAACTGATCCCACTGCGAGAGGTACCCGTTGGCGTAGGAGATGTCGCCGATATGGAACACAATGTCCGTGTTGTCAAGGTCCTTGATCAGCGCGTCCGTGGTGTTGAGTGAGGCAAGCTGGTAATTCTGATACTCGTTGCTTCCATCCCTCTCAGCCTACATATAAGAAGAACACCGTGTTAACTCAGAATTGCTTTGGATTTGGGAATTTGTCAAAGACAAAGTGTGTACGGCACATTCACATTTGATGTCATCATGTGGAGAATTTGTATTTTTAGTGCAAAGTGTCATAGTGTTGGCGTATATTTACCTTCCCCATGTCACCAAAAATAACAACCCTCTGCAGTGACTTGTGTCCGGGACAAGGAGGTGATGTGAAAGAGTTAGGCTTGCCCCATATAACTTTCCCATTATGGAGCATGTGTCCAATTCTGTACTTGTATCTGCAAAGGGGAATTGTATAGTTAGAACAGCACTACTCGAAACTGTTTGTAGAATAGAGAACTAGAATATTTACTCTTTTTCTGGCAATAGATTCTTCAGGAATGCTGTGTGTATGAAACCTGGATCCCTCCAACCAACAGTCCGAGCAGGTTCCCCTGCACAACACGAAAGCACAGGGAGAGCATCAGTTTCAGAAAAGGGATAAATAGTAATGCAGTTTGGGATTATTTCTTTTCTTCTATACTGGTTTTACTACAGTATATATATTCAGATCAAGCATATTGCAAACAAAAAAAAGTTTCGTAGGCACCATACCACAGAGGCTATCACGACCAAAGGTGACAGTGACGGCTGGTGCACCCTCAGGATGGCTCCCTTTCATGCCCCATTCTACAAAGGGATATGCTTCACTAATGTTATAGCCACTTGTCCATGTGACAGTCATCTAGCAGGCCCGCCAACAACCCATCCTTGAGTCAGATTCCATTTTAGATAGACATCACAAACAGTTGATATGAAATGGTACCTCATTCCATGTTTTTCCCAGCGCTAAACGTGGGTAAACCGGAGCCTTTGGGTTCGCGAAGGCGATCTTGTTCGACACCGCGACAAGTGTTGGCTGCAAATGAATTGCATGATGTCAAGATGTTTCATCGAAAATTGACCACATAAGAGGGGATGGAGGTTTAGTAGTTCACATTTGTGAGTCCACCGGTGAACAATCCAAAGGAAAAATCCTGCCGCTGGTTGATCAACAAGAACTTCAGAGTCCTTTTCCCTGACTCGGCATAGCCCGTCGAGTAATTTGCAAACTGAAACTGAAAATAGCAACAAAAAAAGGTTAGTTTCCCGTTTGAACTCTGAATAACGTGAAGATCGCTTGTCTTATGTCCAGTAATTTAACCTTAATCGGCGCCGAGCATATCACAGGGCCTGGGCCTGATCCATGGGAACCAGGGCATGTTGAAGCACTGTAGGGAAAGCGCAGGAGCTTATCATTAGATCAAGACGCAGATGCAAAACCACATCGCATCTCATCACATATGAAAATCTGAACATTCAGAGGAGATAGATGTACAACTAGTACATACTTGAAATTTGCAGGAGAGAAGACTCCGATCCAATCGCCGTCGCTTGCATGTGGAACCGAGAACTCTACCGTTACCCAGGCCGTATCTTCACCCTGCGGTCCACAACATCATGTCAGATTTTGTTTCTTTGTGCAGCGAACCATCGAGAGCCGTAGCATTTGAGAGCTATATATACTGCTGATTAAGCCTGCCTCATGATCCATTTTCCTGGACTACGAAACATCTCTGACAGACACCGGTTATGAATAATGTGAAGCCGGAACGATAAGTTTGAAGGCACTTTGCCTTGTGGAGGAATATCCACATCACAACACACGTGACCACGCACGTTAAGCACGCAACTTGCAACTTGCAATGCAGCTGTGCTTGTGCATGTCAGTCGGAGGTCAATGCGTTGACTTGGATGAGGGAGACCCATGATCATCGGTTGAAATGTCGGCACAATCATGGAATAATCCCAGTCCCCAGTTTGTCCCGAAGCGATTGGGACGGAGCTAGACACGGAAGATGGCTTCGCGTAGTGGAGGAGTATCTAGATCATCGCAACACGTGACCACGTTAAGCACGCGTACATTTGCCGACTTGCGATGCGGCTGCAGTGCGTGTCAGTCTGTCCACCGGTTGACTTGGATGGTGATAGACGCCCACGGTCTTGGGTTGAAATGTCGCCACCACGAGCGAGAGGTCGGCACCATATCATCGAATCCCAGTCCCCAGTTTGTCCCCAAGCGATTGGGACGGAGCTAGCCACGGAAGATGACCGGCCGGCCGGCCGGCCAGGCATGCATGCCAGGACGGCCGACAACTGTAGCCAGTTTTGCTTGCCACAGCGTGCGTGCTTCGGCCAACTGGCCAAGGATTCACATATGCCAGGACGGCCGACTCCGACTGACTGACAACGTCGAGGCTGTGGAAAACGAGAAATTTGACCGCGCATGCAGGAACGCTCCATCCAACGTCGAGGCCGACACTCTGGACTCAAATCCTCGCGGTCCTGGGCTTGGGGACGGCGGCGAGGATTTGAGTTCAGAGTGATTGCGGATTCCCTCAAGGATCAGCAGCTGGCTCTATCTCTCCAACTACGCCACGAATGCTAGCTAGTACAACTTCTCAACGAAATTTCTAGTACATGCTGCAGGCAGCAGCTGTCGCGAACTGTAAGTAACTCATGGCGTAACGAACCAGCAGGCTGGGCTCGAGCTATCTGTACCGAAGCTACAAGGAATGGTACGGTGGTGGCAAGGACGATAGAACCTGGGCGAGGGCGAGGGCGAGCGTAGGGTAGGGCACGTACCCGCGAGCCGAGGAGCTCCGGCGAGGCTTGCACGGCGGAGGACGCGTCCAGCGCGACGCGGGCGCGGTGGATGGCGATCCGGGAGAGCGGGTGCACGCCGTGCCCGTCGGCGCGTCCCGCCCAGCACGCGGCGAAGGCGAGGGCGAGGGCGAGCAGGAGAAGGCGCGGCGCGGCCATGTGTTTGCTGCTTGCTACTGTGAGAGAGCTTTGCGTTGCCTTTATGGAAGGAAGACGTTCCGTGCCGCGACAAGATTGGACGGGGAGGAGGCGGGACGTGGAGCGAGCGAGTCGACCCGGGACGGAGTTGACTCCGCGACGTGTTAGCTAGACTCACTATAGTATGGGTCTATGGGATTGTATTATCTTAGTCCGAGAAGACGGGTTATATGCGTCGGATATGCCGGCGCACAGTACGATATTATATCATATTTTTTCTTCTTTTAAAATCTGGATTCCCGCCCGTCGGTGGTCTGTTCACACCAGATTTGCTGCTAGAGTAGTACTCTACTACCTGTGTGTTCGCACTTCACAGTCTCACGGAGGAATGGCTTCGGTCCAAATGTTTGTTTGTGATTATCACGCGTTCTTCCATCACCCAATTGAATCACATGCAGCCACGGCTGACATATACTCCCTAGTTTTTGGCCCAGTTCTTTTAGCGGCTTAAAAAATAAGTTGCCCTCTCTCCAGCTTCTCTCATATGCCGCTCGGCTTATTAGTTAGGGCTTCCAAAATAATTATCTCATAACTAATTAAGAAGCTTCGACTAATAAACCATTATGAGAGAAGCTGGGGAGGGGGCAGCTTATTTTTTAAGCTGCCAAAAGAACTGGCCCTTTTTATTACTTCGTGCTCTAAGATTTTTAAGAGTCAATTTTTTCCAACTTTGACTAAGAAAATAGAAAAATATATCAACATTCATTATTTCAAATGTATATACTACAAAAATATAACTTATGAAGATCTAATACTATTAGTTTTACATTGTAGATATTTTTATTTTTTGTTAAATATTTGGTTAAACCTTAAATTTTTTGACTTTTACTAAACCCAAGATGCAATCTAATTGTGAACGGAGGGAGCACTAATACTTCTTTGACCGCGCACTGCGCAAGGTGCTCGGGATTTCTTTGGGCTGATTGATGGGTGGAGCAGGGTGAACGAGCGAGAGCTAGCGAGATCTTTGACTGCGCGCCTCCGCAGTAGGGACCATTCAAGCGTTGGCTCGTGGTTTCGCCGTAGGGTCAGCACTTCTATAGAAATGTCTATCACTGGCGCACGGTCCGTGCGCCACGGTGTTGGTTTGGTACGTCATGGATAGCGATTTCAAAATTTTAAAAAAAGTGGGATATGAAAAGTTATCTATGGTGCATGTGGATATGGTGCGTCACTGATAATTTTTCAAATTTCAAAAATTAGCAGGATCTGGATCTCGACACCGTCGCAGTCGGCGTCGTCTCATCGCAGCCACAACCTACCATCGCAGGGAGGTGTGGGAGGTCGTGGCTGCACCGGTAGGAGGCACTCGGGGCTGAGCATGAGGACGAGAAGCTTGAGGATGGCACCACGTTGGTCAGGAAGGAGCTCAAGGACGACTTCGGTGGGGGTCGGGGAGAAGCTCAAGGACGACGCGAGGCCGAAGAGAGGAGAAGTAGAGGTAGAGGACAAGGAGAAGTAGAGATGAAGGATAAGGGGAGGAGAAGTAGAGATGAAGGAGAAGGGGAGGAAAAGGAGGAGAGAAGAAGGGGAGGAGAAGGACAGAAGGAGAAAGGGAGGAGAAGGGGAGGGGAGGGGAGGCTCGGATTTTAAAACTATCCACGCTTATGGTGCGTCACAAATAAGTGGGTTTTATTTTTTCTACAGAAAAAATCTTCTTTTTGCCGTAACTTTTTATTTTTGAATTTAGAGATTCTAAAAAATGGTAAACGACCTGCGGTGGTTGTGGGCTGATGTAGAATTATGTGCTCTTCATTTTGTTATATTAAAGATTTTTTGGACATCGTATGTAAAAGTTATGACCGTTTTACCGTGTCATGACCTTTTATTGCAAAAAAAATCGAAATTAATGTCTGTGAATTTTTCTACAAACTAGGCCACATTGCCTGCCTACATGTCAAATGATTTTAAAATTTGAAGTGTTTTCATTTTTTTAAAGTCTAAAAATGCGATCCAAGAGGGAGGTGGGGTGTGAGCGGAATTTTTAAAAACTTATATGTGGCGGCGTCATAGATAAGTTGGCACAATCTATATGTGCCACTTATAGATGGTCCTAGACTATCTGCGACGCATGTATCTGCCATGTGTCACGGATAAGCCCAATGACAGTGGTGCACCGCAGGAGCATGCATCACAGTTATGTCAGGGGCCATGATAAGTGGCACATATGGAAAACTTATCTGTGACGTATCACATATCCCTATCCGTGGCGCATGCTGCTGCGGTGCGCCACTGATAGTGGGCTTATGTGTGACGCATGGTATAACAGTGTACCAGAGTTATTTATCAATAGCGTATTGCAGTGGCCGTGCGCCATAGGTTATCAAACCCCTGAATAAACCTTTTCCTAGTATAGTGCATCAATAACGAACTGAACGTGAAGTTAATTTGGTGGATGGCTCGACCAGTCATGCAACACAACATTCTCTCAGACCGATTGGCACAAGTACTCTACAACAAGGAGTTGAATCTGGATGGCATTCCACAACTTCACAAAGCTTCTTTGCAGGTTGGGTTTCGTTAAAGTCAAGCTTGCAAGCTTTACCAAATATTCAGAAGAAAATATCAACACCAACACTGTAAAATTTAGTGTTGGAATAGGTATATTTTTATATTTTACGCATTTGCTATTATGGATGTTAACATTTTTTATATTATATATCAAACTTGACAAACTTTGATTTTGACTAAGCGAAGTAATTTATTATTTATTTAAAAAGACGTACCTTACACGCATCCAAACTTTGGACAACCAGCACAAACACAACAAGGTGCTGATAGAGGGAGAGGGAGAGAGAGAGCCAAGTGGCCACTCAGCAGGTTGCTACACTACAAGTTCAAAACATTGGTCAACAACTAGATGATGAGTTGGCAGAGGGTGCTAACACAATAGGTAACAATATAAACATCAGAAATAGGCAATGTATTCCATAAAATATAAGGGATGTTCTTGTCAAACCTATGTAGGTGTTCGTAGCATGGAAAACAAAAAAATTCTATCGCATGAACACACAAAAGTCAAGATCTAATCTACGAGATCGGTGGAACGAGTTTATAGAGTACTAGCCCTCATAGATCTAAAGCGTTTAAAGAGATCGGATTCTCGTGGTTGATGTAGTCGTTCACTTGTCGATCTCAAGATCGTGTAGACGATCCTTCTGGCGCCACGTTCCTATAGCGCTTCCACAGTCGGTCACACTTTCGGTATTCGATGAAGACCTTTATCTCCCTTGTTCCAGCAAGAAGCGGAGGTTGTATATCTCCTCGCGATTCCAGCAGCACGACGGTGTGGTGGTGGAGGTGGAGGAATAGATCCTGCAGGGCTTCACCTAAGCCGGAGCAGGTATGGTGGAGGAGAGAGGGCCTCGGGGGCTAGGGCGTAGGCGTCGATGGGAGGAGGTGTCGGCGGCTTGGGGTGTATGCGGCGACGACTTGGAGGGCTAGGGCGGCGGCTTGGGGCAAGGCGGCGACGGCCTAGGGTTTTGGGGTAGAGAGGTGGGGCGCCCCCTCCCCTCCTTATATGGGTGGGGGAGGTGACAAGGGGAGTCCGAGTCCTTCCCCAACCGCCTCTTGTCCAGCGGCTTGGGAAGGGAGAGGGAAACCTCTCCCCTCTAGGTTTCATTGTGTCCCTCCACTAGGACTTTGACTTTTCAAATTGGAATTTGACTTTTCAAACTAGAGTTTGATTATCTCTTCCATATCCTTTGCCGACTTGACCTAGTGGTCTATGCTCCTACCCCATTAGGCTATGGTGCATTCCAAGTACCCCCTCCGGGTGGTGGACCTTCTAGAACATTCTAGAAGCTTCTGGTCAAAACACCAAAAACATTTCCGAACCCCAGAAATTGACTTTTCTTATATGAATCTTATTCTCCGGACCATTCCGGAACTCCACGTGATGTACTGGATCCAATCCAAGACTCCGAACAACATTCGGTCTCCAACTCATATTCTATATCTACTAAACAACATCGAATCCTTAAGTGTGTCTCCCTACGGTTCGTGAATTATGCAGACATGATCAAAACACCTCTCCGATCAATAACAATTAGAGGAACTTGGAAATCCATTATGGCTCCCACATATTTCTATGATTACATTATGATCGAATGAACCATTTACATACGATACTGATTCCCTTTGTTGTGCGATACTTTACTTATCCGAGGTTTGATTGTCGGTATCTCTATAACTAGTTCAATCTCGTTACCGATAAGTACTCTTTACTCGTTCCATGATATGTTATCCCTTGTGACCTAGTCACATGCTTGCAATCCAATTGGATGACATTTCACTAAGAGGGCCCAGAGTATATATATCTGTCATGTGGATGGACAAATCCCACTCTTGATCCATATGCCTCAACACATACTTTCAAAGTACCTAATGCCACCTTTATAACACCCAGTTACGGAAGTGGTGTTTGATGTCATCAAATCATTCATCCGGTGATGGTGATTAACATGATCTCATGGTCAAAGGATTAGGTTACTATGTATTTGAAATATTGTAGCAAACAAACTCTAAATGACTTGATCTTATGCTACGCTTACTATAGGAGTGTGTCCATCATATGATTATCCTAATGACATGATCTTGTTATTAATAACATCTAATGTCCATGATCAGGAAACCATGATCATCTATTAATCAACAAGCTAGTTTAACAAGAGGCTTTCTAGGGACTTCTTTTATGTTTACAAAACACACAAGTATTAATGTTTCCGGTTAATAGAACTATAGCATGGGATGTAAACATTTATCATAAACACAAAGATATAATAATAACCATTTTATTATTGCCTCTTGGGCATATCTCCAACAACCTGCCCAAACAATCATGCTTGAGTTTGATGGAACTGATAAAAACCATTGATTCAAACAAGTGAACTATACTTTGACTCAGCATAACCAAAACGATTCAGTGACAAGCTCACACGCATATTATACATTCTGCTTGTCCTTGTGCAGGGTGAAGCTGTCGTACACCTGGCCATCGCTGGACCGTCTGTACTCAAACTGAAGCGTTGTCTCATTGGACGCCGTGAGCTTACCGAAACCATAGTCCATATCCCGGTACACGCTCCAGGGCGGGGCCACGGTGGTGAAGTTGGACATGTAGGCTCCGCCTCCCCCGACGACGACGTGCACGGTGCCGTCTTGCACGCACTTCTCCTGGTAAACTGGGCACGTCCGCTCGTACTGGTGGAAGTGGCCGTAGAAGGCAACGTCCACCCCGTACCTCCGCCACAGCGGCTCGAGGTTCTGCCGCGCCATCGGCTCCCCGAACACCCCGTTGTAGCCGTAGTAGAACCCGGACGAGTAGCCGAGCACACGGTGCGCGGTGAAGATCAGCCATGGCTGCTTCGCCCGGTCCACGGTGGCGAGGCAGCGCTCTATGAATCTGTACTGCTCCGTGCCTTCCCGCCAGTCCTGCTCGCTGTCCGCCACGCAGAACCGGAACATCCCGTAGTCCGCCATGTACCAGTAGTTCGCCCTGTTCTCTGTTGGGACGTAGTACATGGTGGCGGCCGGCACGCCACACTCCCCGCCGGAGTCGGTGCCGTTGTAGAACGATCCGCTGTTGGGAAAATCTCGCTCGTGATTCCCACTGCCATCGTCATCCGAGAAACAGAGTTGCGTCGTCACCTGAGCGTGGGTTGGCTTTGAAATGATGCTACTTATACGTACCTTGCGAGCATGTAGGGAACCCGAGACGTGATCGGCTCGACCTGCTGCGTGAACTGATCCCATTGGGAGAGGTACCCGTTGGCGTAGGAGATGTCACCGATGTGGAACACCATGTCCGTGTCGCCGAGGTCCCTGATCACTGCGTCCGTGGTGTTAAGCGACGCAGGCTGGAAATTCTGATATTCGTTACTGCCATCCCTCTCGGCCTGTAAATGAGAACACCGGCCGGCCGTGTTGATTCAGAATTATTTTCTAGTGCAAAGTGAGATAGTATTGGCTCGTATATTCACCTTTCCCAGGTCACCGAAAATAATAACCCGCTGCAGCGACCTTTGTCCCGGAGAAGGAGCCGCTGTGAAAGATTTAGGCTTGCCCCATATAACTTTTCCGTTATGGAGCGTATGTCCAATTCTGTAGTAGTATCTATAAGAAGAAATTTCACGGTATTACTCATCACAATTAAGACGATTGTGTATAATTTGTAACAGAGGACTCAAATGCTTACTCTTTGGCTGGCCATAGATTCTTCAGGAAAGCTGTGTGTACGAAACCTGGATCCCTCCAACCAACAGTACTAGCAGGTTCCCCTGAACAACCCCAAAGTACAGGGAAACACATCAGTTCGGGTTTGCATCCTACTCGGACGATTATGTAATTTCTTCTATGTTGTTTTCTACTCTGCAGTAAATTTAGATCAAGCATATATTACAAAAAAAAAAATTCGATGTTTTATGGCCACCATACCGCAGAGGCGTTCACGACCAAAGGTGACAGTGTCGGCCAGTGCACGTGCAGGAGGGCTCCCTTTCACGCCCCATTCGACAAATGGATATGCCTCACTGATGTCATAGCCACTTGTCCATGTGACAGTCATCTAGCATGACGAACAGAAACCCATCCTTGAGTGAGATTCCGGAGTAGATCTACCAAAACAATAATTAATTTCAAGTGCAAGAAAATCCACCTCGTTCCATGTTTTTCCCAGCGCTAAACGCGGATAAACCGGAGCTTTCGGGTTCACGAAAGCAATCTTGTTCGACACCGCGACAAGTGTTGGCTGCAAATGAATTGCACATATAATGTCAGTTTTGTAACTATAACAGGATTGCACAAAAGGTATGCCCCGGTATATTTCAGTAACTCACATTTGAGAGCCCACCGGTGAACAATCCGAAGGAAAAATCCTGACGCTGGTTGATCAACTGGAATTTCAGAGTCCCTTTCCCTAACTTGGCATAACCTGACGAGTAGTTTGCAAGCTGATACTGAAATCAACATAAGAAGAAATTCAAGTGAGGATCCTATCCGAACTCTCTGCATAATGTGAAGATCCATCATTATGTCCACTAACTAACCTTCACCGGGGCTGAGCATATCGCAGGACCTGCTATTTGGCCTGATCCCTGAATACTTGGGCATGAGGACGCACTGTGTGAAAGTGTAAGAGATAATCAGAGCAGGGAACGATAATGTACAGATCACAATTCACGGTCTCGGTTAAAATCTGAACATATTCCGAGGAAATGAAATATGTAGTTCATACTTGAATTCTGAAGGGGAGAATACTCCGATCCAATCTCCGTCGCTTGGATTTGGAACATGGAAATCTACAGTTACCCAGTCTGTATCTTCACCCTGTGTCCACAACATCGTGTCAGTTTTTTTTTATTTGTACTACAGCAAGCCAAAAAATCAAGAACCAAAAAATAGGTTTCCACAACCACAAGTAATAAGTGTTCCGTTGGCACAAATATAGCCACAAATACAGAGTTGGAAGCTGGAGTATTTTCTCAATGATTCCTTGTAGTATTATTTTTCATCTCAATACTCTAAGGAAGGAACATACTCCTACATCACGTATAATTCCTCAAATTCATCCTTTGTCAGCTTTAATTAATTTACCACCAACTATAGGAGTACAGTACTATAATTGTCCACCTTATAGTACAGGACCAAACTAGTCATCTCTCTCGGAGGGAAAACATAGAACTAATTCAGATCGAGACCTGTTGATAATTCAGAGAAAGCTCTCGATATATAGCTACTCCGTATATCATAGCAAGCAAGAAGCAGCGATTCATCCTCCAGCATACATCTCTGTCGGTATCTTAAAAGCTTGTAATGCAGATGTACTTCTACAACAGACAGTAGTACAGCAGCAGCTGACACGCACCACACGGATCGCTCGCGGGGAAGGGATGCTCACTAATTACGAAAATCACTACCAATTAATCAGCAATGCACCTAATGAACGAACGGGAAAGAACAAGGCCAAGCTCCAGATTAATTTAGGCAGGTTAACAGAAGATCGCTGTGGCTTCAGGCTGGCGCTTGCTAGTGCCTAGTAGGAGCAGGTGGTCTTGAGCATGGAGCAGCCGCGGAGCATGCCGCGGTACAGTGCCTCCCTGTTCACCGGCATCGCGGCGGCGGCCCTGCACGACGGCTCGGAAGGGATGGAGCATGGAGGAGCACACCAAGCAGCCGAGATAAGGGAGGCCAGCACCGCCTTGGCGCCGCCGCCTGCCGGTGAAGTCGCTATTGGCTGTTGAATAGGCCTCCGTCACAGGGGCGGTCGGGAGGTTCGCCAGAGGGGCGGTCGGGCGGCATCGATGGAGGCATGCAGTGCGGGTGGAGGCGGCGCCCGGGGAGAGTTCGGAGGCACTGTGGCAGTAGGTGATAACCTTTGGGACAAAGGAATCGAACCATCTGCGCCTAATTGCTTTTCCGGGTTGACCATATGGCCCATTGGGCTTCTTTTAGGTTAGGTTAATCTAACCAATGGTAAAAGGGTAACCAAGTCCTAATTTTATCCACAAGTAATAAGTGTTCCGTGAAATTCATTCATTGGTGAAACTATCGTGTATACTATTCAATTGTCAAAAAAATTGTGTACACTATTCAATTGTCAAAAAAAATCGTGTAATACTATTCAGGTGAAGAAAAGAATCTAAAGGGAGTGACACAACGGTAAAACGAATTCTGAAATACAACGTGTGGAATCGTTTTTTTTTTGTTAACGATATTATTAGCACAACTAGATGGTCTATCAAGCATATTGGTTAGGTGCATCGAATATACACATCACCACATGGCACTGAATATAGACATATTTTGGTCGACGTGAGCACGCCAAGAGCTTGGCACCATCCTCAAATCCCAATCATAAATTACCGTAAAAAAGAAAACATCCCAATAATGAATTGTCCTCAAGCGATTGCTGGGACCGAGAATTTTGGGCCAACTGGACAACATGTACCTTAGCTCGGAGCAGAGCGAGGGATGCCCTGACGGAGGCGAGGTGGCGCCGTCGATGCAAATCTACGCCTAGTGGACAGCGATCAGTGATAGCGGTTGGACTCCTACTCTGGTGGCGTGCGCAGTCGCCAATGCCATGGCAAGAAGCACGAGGAGTACTGCTCCCCTCGGCATCCCGCGCATGTACATGTGTTGGTCTATCTCGTGGGAAGAGGACGGGGGACAGGTTTTCGCAAGGTCGCGAGGACCTGGCGCGCGCTCTTTGCCTATGTCGCATGTCGCGGCGCGCACGCATGTCTTGGGCCATCACGTCATGGGGGAAACGAGAGCGAGAGCTTTAACTTGTAGAGACGCTCCGAGCGTCGGCTCATGTGGTTCAACTCGCCCATGGCGGTGTGAACCTCAATGATGACGACTTCAACATGAAGTAAATTCTGGAGAACTTATCAAGGCTCTAACCAATGAGGCCTTTCACAATGAGTGTTTTTTAGCGCGATATCCTGGATAATTTGCTTATGTGGCATGTCACTTATTAAAGAGAGAGATGGTTGGTGTATCTTAGTTAAGATACAACCATTGCACGCAATCATATGCAAAAAAAATTTGACTAATCCAATCATACTCATACATGAGACTAAAATTACTTTCCTAAGAAACACCAACTAAAAAACACTCCATTGCCATAGTTGTTTCATAAGTTTTAATTGCTTAAAATATGCTAAGATACACCTCATTGTGATACACACCTGCTATCACGTATGCACGGGACATTAGAACTATCAGTTTGACTGACAGCAGACTTTAAAGATCGTTGACGACATGTTTGTTACTACTACATGGTCCATCAAGCATATCGCGGCAGGTGCAGCGAATTTCCACATCACCACCAGACGCCAGAGAATATCCACATTCTTTAGTCCACCCATGATCGACGAGAGACACGGCGAGAGCTTGGCACCATCCCCCAATCCAAATCAGTGAACACTGAATTGTCCTAACGCGATTGCAAGGACCGAGAATTTTAGGCCAAGTGGGCAACACATGTACCTTGGCCCCGATCGAGCAGAGCATGAGATGCCCCGACCGTAGCGGCGCAGGTCGATGTCAATCTAGCTACACTCGTAGGACGGCGATAAGAGATAGCGGCTGGACGCCTACTCCGGCGGCGTGCGCCGTCGCCGACGCGGCTATCACGTCACGTCACGGGGAAACGAGAGCGAGAGCTTTATCTCGATCTGCAGGGACGCTCCAAGCGCCGCCTCGTGGTTCCAGCTCGCCCATGGCGGCGTGAACCTCAGCGATGACGACTTGAACGTAAACGTAAATTCTAGAGAGCTCATCAAGCCTAGCTGTTATATGTTGATCAAAATTCTATAAAGTATAGGCTAACTTCTGACGAGTGGAGCGAGGCCCGTCGCCGGAAGGCTTGGGCCGAGGAGCAAGAAAACTGTTGATAATAATGCTGTTATTGATGATACTCATGAGGAAAATATTGATGATGATGTTGTTCAGCACTCACCTACTGTTTTGCAGCAGCCACAGGAATCTATTGCTGCTGATAGACCGAGACGTAACATAGTTCCACCTCGTCGTTTAATTGAAGAGTGTAATCTTGTACATTATGCTTTGAGTTGTGCTGAACAGGTGGCGAACGATTCTGAACCTGCTACATATAATGAAGCCATTGCATCCGTTGACCGCGAGAAGTGGGTATCTGCTATGCAAGAAGAGATGCAATCGCTTGAGAAAAATGGCACATGGGATGTTGTGCGCTTGCCTAAACAAAAGAAGGCGGTCACGCAAGTGGATCTTCAAGAAAAAGGAAGGTCTATCTCCCAAAGAGCCTTCAAGGTACAAGGCAAGGTTAGTAGCAAAAGGGTTCAGATTCCGTGTATTGATTACAATGATGTGTTCTCTCCAGTTGTGAAGCATAGTTCCATTCGTACTTTCTTTAGTATTGTGGCTATCGTGATCTTGAGCTTGAGCGCTTAGATGTCAAGACTGCTTCGCATGGAGAGCTTGATGAGGAAATATACATGGACCAACGTAAGGGTTCATAGTGCCCGGTAAAGAGGATTTTGTGTGCAAATTAAAGAAGTCTCTTTATGGCTTAAAGCAATCTCCAAGACAAGGGTATAAAAGGTTTGATTCATTTATGATCTCACATGGTTTTGAGAGGTCTAAATATGATAGTTGTGTTTATATCAAGTTTGTTGATGGGTCACCTATATACTTGCTGCTATATGTTGATGATATGTTAATTGGTGCCAAGGGCATGAAAGAAATCACTACTTTGAAGGCACACCTAAGTAGTGAGTTTGAGATGAAGGATCTTGGTGCTAAGAAGATCTTAGGTATGGAGATTACCCAGATAGAAAATCTGGTTTGTTATTTCTTAGTCGAAAATTACATTAAGAAAGTTCTTCATCGTTTAATATGGATGGTGCCAACTCAGTTAGTACTCCTATTGCTCCTCACTTTAAATTGTCGATTCTCAATGTCCTACTACTGATGAAGAGTTTGAGTACATGTCAAAGGTGTCGATTCTAGTGTTGGTTCTTTGATGTATGCCATGGTTTGTTCTCGCCCGATTTATCATATGCTATGAGTTTGATAAGTAGATACATGGCTAGTCCTGGTAAAGAACATTGGAAGGTCGTGATTGGGTTTTCAGTACCTTCTTGGCACTTCCAATGCTTGTTTGAAGTTTGGCAGGACCGGTGAGGGACTCGTTGGCTATGTGGATTCAGATTTTGCCGATTTGGATAAGAGAAGATCCCTCAGGTTATGTGTTTAATGTTGGAGGTCTTTGTCATAGCTGGAAGGCTACATTGCAGGCTGTTGTTGCACAATCTACTACCAAGCTGAATACATGGCTATTCTTTGAAGCTTGCAAAGAATCTGCTTGGTTGAAAGGTTTGTTTGTTGAGCTTTGTGGAGATGATTCTTGCATTAATTTGTTTTGTGACAACAAAGTGCCATATACCTTACAAAAGATCAGATGTTCCATGAGAGAACTAAGCACATTGATGTCAAGTACCATTTTGTTAGAGACATTGTTGCTCAAGGTAAATTAAAGGTATGCAAGATCAGCACTCATGATAATCCTCACGATATGATGACTAAATCTGTTCTGTTGCTAAGTTTGAGCTTTGCTCGAACTTAGTTGGTTTAACTGATTAGCCCAAGTGGCTATTAGGCCGAAAGTATTTGCTTTGTTTGTTCGGGGAGATGGTTCTTTGTTGATGCTACAAGGAGGAATTTGTCTCAAGGTGGAGTTTGTTATATGTTGATCCAAATTCTACAAAGTATAGGCCAACTTCGGACGAAGGGAGGTCACGCCGTGAGGGCTTGGGAGTGAGAGGTATCCAAGTTTGGCCCACACCATGCCCAACGGAGACGCTGCAAGGGGAAGTGTGGCGGCACCCATGATGCAGCGGATCGTCAAGACCTAGGTTTCCACCGATATATAAACCCTTGTAAGCCGGTTGGGAGAGTTGCATCTGAAATCCCGGCGTTTGTAAACACTCCTCGATATAGTGAAGTTTCGCTGGCGCCCGTGGTTTTTCCTCTCTTTGTTGGAGAGGTTTTCCACGTTAAATCTGTGTCTCCTTGCCGTGTTTTTCGTTTTCGTTCTTCGTTATCTTCTTGTCGCGATTGTAACAAGTGGTATCGTAACCCCAGGTTCTAATCTAGGGTTTGCGACATGTCGTCATTGAAGTTCGATCTACCATACCGACTACACCACAAGATTCTCCTTGTGGCGGTGAAGATGCGCGATTCTCGCCCAAACTTCCGATCTGGATGAAGCGCTGGATGGATTCGGTGAAAAGGATGCTAAGACCTGGTCCGTCGAAGAGAAGCGGAAGGACCGTAAGGCTTTGTCTTTGATTCAACTTCTTCTGTCCAATAATATTTTGCAGAAATCTTGGAGATGAAATCTGCCGCCCTATGGGAAAACTGGAAACGATCTGCATGTCAAAGGATCTAACCAAGAAGATGCATGTGAAGATGAAGTTGTTCTCGCATAGATTGCGGAAGGTGGATCGGTAATGAATCACTTATCTCTTTTAGAGAGATTATTTCTGATTTGCAATCTATGGAAGTAAAATATGATGATGAGGATCTAGCCATATTACTCTTATGCTCGCTAGTTCTTATACACACTTTCGTGATACAATGTTGTTGAGCCATGAGAAGATAACCCTTGATGAAGTGCAAGATGCCCTCAAGCAGAGGGAAAAGATGAAATCTATGGTGCAGCAGATGGGGCGTCCTCCAAGGCTGAAGCTCTGCGGGTTCGTGGTGACCGAGCAGAGATTTAACAACCATGGCAACCGAGATAAGAGCAAAGACGGCAGAGGTCGTTCAAGTCCAAGGAAAGGACAAGTTCTGCGGTATTGTAAGAAATCTAATCATGTTATTGATGATTGCTGGAAGCTCAGAATAAGGAGAAAAGGAACGGTACTTACCAACCGAAGATAAGGATCAAGGCAATGGTAAGGCTCATGTTGTTTCGATAGTTACGATGGTGAATGCTTAGCTGTTTTTGCCGCTTGTGCTTCTCGTGATGATGAATGGATACTTGATAACGCATGTTCGTTTCATATTTGTAACAAAGATTGGTTCAGTTCATATGAGTCTGTGCAGACCGGAGATTTTGTGCGTGTGGGGAATGACAACCCATGCCATATTGTTGGTGTTGGATCTGTTAAGATCAGGACACATGATGGCGTGACACGCACGTTGAGTGAGGTGAAGCACATACCAAGCATGGCAGAAATTTGATCTCCCGAGTACCATGGACGTTGATGGATACAAGTATGCGGTGGGCATCGAGTTCTGAAGGTATCAAAAGGTTCTCTTATTCACATGATAGGTGATATGAATTTCGCTAAATTATATGTTCTTAGAGGTAGCACTTTGCGGTATTGCTTCTTGTTACTTCTAATGATTCTGATGATTGTGGTAAAACACATCTATGGCATATGCGTCTTGGGCATATGAGCGAACAAGGCATGGCAGAGTTGGTCAAGAGAGAGCTGATTGATGGTTGCAATTTGAGTAAGTTTGAGTTCTGTGAGCACTGCATCTTTGGTAAGCATAAAAGAGTTAAATTCAATGATTTCGTTCATACCACCAAAGGCATATTAGATTATGTGCATGCTGATGTATGGGGTCCGTCCCGTAAGACTTCTATTAGTGGTGCTAATTATATGCTTACTATTATTGATGATTACTCAAGAAAGGTGTGGCCTTATTTTCTGAAGCATAAATCTGATGTTTTTGATGCTTTTAAGAAGTGGAAAGTTATGGTTGAAAAACAGACTGAGAAGAAGGTAAAGGTACTACGTACTGACAATGGTATGGAATTCTGTTCTAATGAGTTTGAGGAGTTTTGCGATGTGATGGCATGATCAGGCATCACACCATCCCATATACTCCTCAGCAGAATGGCGTGGCAGAACGCATGAACAGAACCATCATCTCGAAGGCTCGTTGTATGTTGTCTAATGCAGGTATGCATAGGCGTTTCTGGGCTGAAGCAGCCAACACAGCGTGTTACCTCATCAACATAGGCGTTGGAGAGGTTTTCCACGTTAAATCTGTGTCTCCTTGCTGTGTTTTTCGTTTTCGTTCTTCGTTATCTTCTTGTCGCGATTGTAACAAGTGGCCCAAGCCTCCCGGCGACGGGCCTCGCTCCACTCGTCAGAAGTTGGCCCACACCGTGCCATGAGGGGCCTTTGTAAGTGCGTGGCGGCAGCAATGATCTGATGCGGATCGTCGAAGACCTAGGTTTCCACCGATATATAAACCCCTTGTAAGCCGCCGGTTGGGAGAGTTGCATCTGTAAAATCCCCGGCGTTTGTAAACACTCCTCGATATAGTGAAGTTTATTTTGGCGCCCGTGGTTTTTTCCTCTCTTTGTTGGAGAGGTTTTTCACGTTAAATCTGTGTCTCCTTGCTGTGTTTTTCGTTTTCGTTCTTCGTTATCTTCTTGTCGCGATTGTAACACTAGCTCCAACCCTGCACCCATGCTGCTACAGCAAGAGAAGGGTGGGCATGCACTGAAGCGACGTGAAACGTACCCGGGAGCCGAGGAGCTTCGGCGAGGCCCGCGCGGCGGCGGACGCGTCCAGCGCGACGCGGGCGCGGTGGACGGCGATGCGCGAGAGCGGATGCACGTCGTGCCCGGTGACGACGCGGCACGCGGCGAGGGAGAGCGCGAGTGCCAGCCAGTGCAGGCCGCGCGGCGCCAGCCCGGTGCCTCCTCCTCTCATGTCGCTAGACTAGAGTGTGTGTGAGTGTGAGACGGGCTCCCGATCGAGCAGGCAACGGGCAGCGCGGCCTTTTCTTTTATGGAAACGTGAAATCTATCTCTAAGTTGACCTCAGTTTAGCATACAGCGAGGTCAAGTCTCCGCAGGTTTTTTTAAGGAAACACGAGATTTTATTGATGGAAAAATCTAAGAAAAGGTGCCGGCTTGCTCCGCATGCGGCGGCCCGTCACGATTCGTGAAACGCATCGCACAGCCTCGTTGTTATCCTTTTACCCTATCCCTTCAGCTGGTTTCTTCCCGTCCACACATTTTTTTCTCTCTCTCAATTTCCCCACAACTGAACAGCCTCTCATCGCTGACGAACTTGCGAAGGAGGCGCAACGCAGAGACGGATCCACGCAGGCCGCCGCCGACGAGAGTAAAGAGAGGGTTTCCGCCCCTAGCACGGAGGCACCGCCATCGATGGGCACGCAACAGGGAGAGCACCGTCGTCGTCAAGCTTGAGGAGGCACGGCAAAGGGAGGAGGCCACGCCGACGAACTGGAAGAGAGGGCTTTCATCCCTTTCTTTTATGGAAACGTGAAATCTAACTCTAAGCTGACCTCAGTTTAGCATACAGCGAGGTCAAGTCTCCGTAAGTTATTTTTAAGGAAATATGAGCTTTATTGATTAGACAACAATGTTATAATCGTTTGCAACTAACAACGGCACACAGGTCAAGTCTCCGCAAGTTTTTGTGCAAGTTTAGAAAATACTCAAAATACAAGATGTCTTAGTATGTAGGTTTATTTATGTTTACAATGAATCTATACACTAAAAATAGTCTAAATATATTTTTTTTCACAAATCTAAAACATCATATATTTTGAAACGGAGGGAGTATATAGATATTAGTACGATTCATGTGCCAGCAAGTTTTGGTGGAAAACACAATTTGCGGTCTTGGTGAAACAGAAGTGGTAGACATAATTGAATTATTCGGATATGTAAATGTTGTTGGGTTCGTTATTTTGGCGTAGCTTTTCATGAAATTTGGAGTCCGGAAACGAATTTGGTTTATTTGCATGAGAGAACTTTTGTTGGGTTTAGACGAATGTAATTTCTTTTAAACGAATGTTGTTAAAGTTTGATCCAAATTCATCAAGTATGCTAATTACTGACGGGTGAAATATTCTAACTGTCCCCGTGTCGCTCCCGCGGGCCCGGCCCGCGGAAAACCCTAGCCGCAGCCAGAAGCCCCTTCCCCTCCTGGTCCTCCCCTTGCCACCGCTGGAGGGTGCCGCCGGGCAAAGCACGTGTGGCGTCAGCGGCGGCGGCGGGGCCTTCTTCTCCCCTCCCGTGTGTTGCGTGGCGCGGGCCTGGCGTGATGCTGCAGTGAGGAAGGAGGTCTGCGGCGAGCCGGCAGCCAGCCCGTGGCGTCGGGGGGCCTCCTGGCTCGGATGCTAGCGCTCGGCATCGAGCTGGCGCCCGTGCGTGGGCCTCGGGGGTCTCTAGCCCGTCAGCGGATCTGGAGCGACGATGGCGTGCGATGGATGGTCTTCAGATGGAGGCGGCGCCCACTGGATCTTGGCGATGGTGTAAGGCCAGGCTGGTTCTGGGTCGCGCGGTCCGACAGTGGGCATGGGAGGCGGACGTGATGTGGGTTGCGCGGCGGCCGGTTTGGTGCTCTTGTCTGCGGTTGTCGGTGTTCATCCTCGAGCCCCGCGTCGGTGTTGGTCGGCACCCCCTCTATGTGGCGTTCCGGCGGCGCCCTTGGGGCTCTTCGGCGATGCTTCGTTGGTGGCAGGCTGGTGCTTCCTGGTGGTGATCCTCTTCACCTTTCGCCGTGATGGCTGCCTGGGTTCGCTCTGGTTGTTTTTTTGGCAACTATCCCGCGGGCAGCGGTGATGATCTGGACGGCGGCTTTGGTCACAGTGACAGGGATCCTAGGCGTGGCGGCGGGAGGTGTGCTTGATAATCGTCGGGAGTTTGGAGGGAAAGGGGAAGTGTGGTGGTTGGTTCCGGTCCTTGTTGGGCGGGCATGAGGTTTGGGATTCTTTGTTGGGCGAAAGCCTGTCCCGGCGGCTGGTCGGGACCGACGACGGTGACGCCCGTGGGCGGCGCTTCCTTCTTGAAGTCGTCGTCGAAGCGAATGTTTCTTGCTCCTCCGCCCGGGCTCTCCGGGGGAAACCCTAGATCCCTCGTGGGATCGAGCGTGGCGGCGCTCTTTGTGTCGCTTTGCCTCTTAGGGCCTCTCTTTGGACGTCCGCCGGACAGAGGGTTTTGTGGAGTGTTCTTGGTGGTTTTGGCGGAGGCGCATTCGTCTTCGGCCGGACAGGGTATGGCCCTAGGGCCGGCATGGTAGTTGGAGCGGTGGCTCCGGTCTTTCGCCTCCGCCTGATGCGTTGAGGTGTGGTGTCGGCCTATTTGGTCGTCGACCCGTGTGGAGCGCAGCCTCGGGGCTGGCGTGTGGTGTCGTGTTGTAACGGTTTTTCGGCCAGTTTCCCTCATAAACAGGTCGGCTCTCTTCTACTATATCAATAGAAGGCAAAGCTTTTGCCCCGTTTCAAAAACAATTACTGACGAGCGGAACGAGGCCTGTTGCCGGAGTCTTGTGTAAAGACCTAGGTTTTCACCATTATATATGTCACTTGTAAGATGCTGGCTGAGATAAGTTGCATCTGATAATCCATGGTGTTGTGCAAACACTTCGTGTATAGTGAAGTTTCGCTATCTGACGTTGGTGGTTTTTTTTTTTTTTTGTTGGAGAGGTTTTTCACGTTAAATTTTGTGTTCCATGCTATGATTTTGTTTTAGTTCTTTATTATTTGTTTGTCGCGTGTAATAGCCGTGGACTAGTGTGTGAGTCCCATCTTAAGAACATGTCTGATACCACGGTGCATGGTTGTGCCTCTCGAACATCTTCGGCGACGGCTACCAAACTGTCCAATTCTTTATGCATGGCTAGCAGGCGCCCGTGAATAAAAGAAGAAGAATGACAAATGATCTTGAAAGTTGAAATTGAACTGTTGCGTAATGTATGGCTGTCGTGCAAGAAAGGAAAGTTCCTGGTTGCTGTCGTGCAAGAAAGGAAAATTCCTGGCAATTGTTAGCTGAAAAACTATACATTGCCTTCTTTATAAGGCACACCGGGCCAAAAACCGTAGAAGTAAGAAAACTCAAGTAAGAAGACTCGTCCACACGATACTAGTCCATCAGATTCAACAAACTCGCACCTCCCACTTTGGGGGTGCTAACCCGACTTACACCAATCGGCACCGAACCCTCTTGTAGCCCTTGTTACCCAGTTAACCGTTCGTAGACCTTGAACGTTCCACCATACGGGGGCTACCACCCCGATGCAACATATAGGACAAATTTTGCATTGCCCGAAGTCGAACCAACCAGGTCAATGAACTCGCTGCCTGCACAACCCCGGTCGCCACTAAATCCGTGCTAGGCCACGGCCTGGCTTATTGGAATGTTGTTACACAGGAGATCGAGGATGTCGCCTGGACGTACCACCACCATCGGGGACTGCTCCCTGATGTTCGCCTCCCACGACCACATAGCCATCTTGCTCAACCGCCATGAACACGTTGCACCTCACGCACCAAGATCTTTGAGGAGATGCCTCCAACAAAGTATCTCACCTCCCACTTTGGGGGTGCTGGACTGACTTACACCACTAGGCACCGAACCCTCTCGTAGCCCCCGTTACCCAGCCGACCGTCTATAGACCTCCAATGTTGTGCCAAACCGGGGGCCGCCGCCTCGATGCAACATCTAGGGAAAAAATTGCATTGCTTGAAGTCGAACCAACTAGGTTGATGAACTCGCTGCCCGCTCAGCCCCATGTCGCCACCGAATCCGTGCTTGGCCACGACCCTGCCTTATTGGACTATCGTTGCACAAGAGATCAAGGGTGCCGCCTCGATGTACCACCACCATCGGGGGCTGCTCCCAGATGTCCGCCTCTCACGACCACATAGCCATCTTTCCCAACCGCCACGAACACGTCGCACCTCGAGCACCAAGATCTTCAAGCGGCAACAAAGCACCAAGTATAAAAAACAATGGATTTCCTCTTAAGAATACATAACCAGGTAAAATGACTACAAGCATCTGTTTGATGCGTTTTTTTTTACGTGTTAAAATAATAATCCGTGGAAATATTTTAGAGCAGTGCAAATTCTAAACATTTGCACGTGTACTTAAGAAGGGCCACAAGCTGAACATCACAACCATGCATGTCCAGGGATTCGTACGTGATCACATGGAGATCAGCTTGCACGCATGTACGTGCCTAGCTGCTGCATAAACATGGTGTCCACAACTCGGTTGGTACAAGGTACTGGTTCACGGCACGATGCCGATCGGTCAAGGGTCGAGGCGGCGCGCGCGCAACGGATCATAGGATTAGCACCAGCAGCCAGCTGATAAGGATTACGCCAAAAAAATGACTGGCGTGCTTATCTCTTGAGCCACAAGATCGGAACTGCCGACGGTGCGAGCGCGTCGCTCCGTTACGGAAACCTGATCTCCTGCCCACGCCCGTTTTCTATAAAAGGCACACACCCAGACGCAAGCCAGAGAGGACCCCGACTCACGACGCCAGCGCCCGGACGATCGCTAGGGAAAATACCCCAGATTCACCAGAAATAGCTCGCAGCCGCCTCGTCCATCTACACCGGCGCCTCACGTACACTTTAGAATCCATTCACCAACGAGCTAGCATCCAATCCATTCCACACATATTCAATCTGAACCAATCTATAAATCCCTCCATACACAAACCCAAGCCGGCGGAACGCGGAGAAGCCATGGAGACGAAGCCAACTCTTCCCAATGGTAAGAATGACGGCTAAGTCTCTCTCTCTCTTTCTCCTTCCCTCTCTTTCTCTACAGCATACACGCACATCAGCACATGGTGCCGCGCCGAGGCGGATACGTCCAACCCATGGACAAGACGACGTCACCCCACTCCGGCGAGCCACACCGACGGTCGACGGCGGGGCTATCGGCGTGCAAGCCGGCGCCGTTTCCACTACAACAAGCCGCGCCCGAGACGACGGCCTCGAGGGCGTGCGGCTGACGATGCCGCCACCAAGACGACGGACCCGGGGGCGCACGACTGCCGGCGTGCATCCCGGCGCCATCTCCATCTCCGACGCCACCAAGACGACGGCCCCGAGGGCGCGCGGCTGCCGGCGTGCAGCCCGGCGCCATCTCCATCTCCGCCGCCACCAAGATGACGGACTCAGGGGGCGCGCGGCTGCCGGCGTGCAGCCCGGCGCCATCTCCCTCTCCGTCACCACCAAGACGACGGCCCCGAGGATGTGAGGCTGCCGTCGTGCAGCTCGGCGCCATCGCTATCTCCACGCTGGTATGGCGCGCCAAAGACGGTGGCCATGCGACTGTACGCATGCCGTAGCGGCGCCATCTCCTCCCCATCGAGCCGTGCTCTACGGCGGCACCGAAGACGATGGAGGCGTGGAGCCCGATACCTCCTCACGCCGGAGAAGCGTGCCGAAGACGACGGCGATAAGGCGGCCAGCGTGCATTCGGTGCCACGTGCATCTCGACGAACCATGCTGCCCAAGACGGCGGCGGGGCTGCCGGCGTGCATCCCAACCTTTCTTAACCTCCTACGAACATCGACAAGACGACGGCTCTGAGGGCATGCGGCTACCGGCGTACAGCCTGGTGCTACCTCCAACGCCACAGACGACGGCCCGAGGGCGCACGGCAGCCTGGCGCCATCTCTTCTCCCATCGAACCCGGTTCCTTCTTCACTCCGGCGAGGCGTCAAGACGAGTGATGACGAACTGCTAGTATGCAAGCGGCGCCATCTCCATCTCCACGAGCCCGTGAGGCGGCGCTCTTGTCTGGGGCGACAGCCGTGAACTCGGCGTCGTGCGAGACGAGTGTCGACCACGCCCGGCTGCACCGACTTGTAAGCGTAGCGTCGGTTTTGCACCGCCGATCTCCACCGACACTTACTCCTGCGAGGCATACCCCTTGCGCACCCCGACGAGGCTGCTGGTCATCGAGAAGTCCCAGCTGAGCGGACCCATGCTACCCCAACTCCAACTACATCGACGCCGTCAAGACCGACGAGGCACGACGGCGAGGGCGGGCATGGCTGGAGCAAAGGCCACGCTACTCGCGGCGCGTGTACCGACGAGGACACGGGCTCTGCCGCCGCCCACACACACACACCATCACCACATCATGCATGGAGAACGCGAAGCGAAGACGACGAAGACGACCACGCGGCTTAATCGGAGGTGTCTCGCGGCGTAACCCGCGGGAGTAATTAACCGGGTGCCTTCCGAGGCCCCGGGAACCATGAGATCGCAATCGCCCTAGTCAGGCTGGCAGCATAAGCAGTGCCACAGGCGCCTTATGTATTAGGGATTTGTACTTTGTTTCTCCACGAGAGATTAATGAAATGCATCTTCCCTACCTTTTCTTGTGTACTACGGTACACTGGCACGCCCGCATTTCTTTTCTTTACCCCCGCACATGAGAAAAACACGCTACCATCCTTCTTCCCCCAAGTAGCCGATGTTCTACTTTTCCAGAATGTTTTTCTCGTGTCAAACAAATTGGCACGCCCGGTGGGACCTGGTTCTCCTCCCATCTTTGCTCCGTTGTGGTCGTCAGAATCGTCTTCGCCCGTTCACCCAACCCACACAGCATCCTGCACAACAAGCCAACAGCGAGGACCTCCGCTGATCAAAGGTCATCTTCATGCAGGAGGAATCCCCCACGCCATCAACACGGAGCCCTGGGTGATCCACTTTGGATCATCCTTTCCGCCCATGGTGGTCGTTGAGGTCGGCACCAAGATGTTTATGCACCAAGCCGAGCAGTATGATTTCCAAACTGCGCGATCCAAGAAGGCGCAAAGGCGGGCATCCGCCATGGCCAAGAAGGAGCGCCGCGAGTTGATGCTCGAGGCGCGCGCCCAGTTGAAGGAGTCAACGGGACATGACGTCAAAGGGGACGTGGGGGCACCCCAACTCCTCTCTTCCAATGTCGCTGACAAGCGGACGGGAGCGGTGTCACTTCGTGCCCCTACCCCGCCTTTGCACCCGGAGCTGCCGACGCCAACACCTAGGCGCACCGGAGTGGAGCTCCTTGGAGGCTTGGAAGCCGCCTCCGTTGACCTGCGGAGACTTATGGCAAACGCCCGTTTGTCAGAAAGCCCGCATCCGTTAAGGAACTACAGGAGGAAGTGCCGCAAGGTACAACGACTCCACCAGCTATTAAGCTCCCGCATCACCAAGAGCACGGTTCTTGCGGAAGATTGGTCCCTCGGCGCAAGGGACCTCGCGGACAAGGTGTTCACATGTACTAGCACTGAACCATCAGAGGTCAAGTTGGTGGTGAGAAGATCCATCATGAAGGAGTTCTGGAAACGGTACTCCCGAAAAGAGTCCGTCTTGCCAGGCCCAACGCTCTCCATCAACCTTGAAGATCCTCGAAGAAGCATGTGTGCACCATGCTGCCACACTTCGGCGATCAATGGCCGCCCCATCCCCAACGACAACAGGTTCGCCGTTCTTCGGAACGAGGTACCTGCACCACGCGGAGAAGACCTAAGGCAGGAGTTCCGCCGCTTGCAAGCTCAAATGAATAGCATCCAAAGGCGGCTCCATGAGCAAGGAGCGCCAAGTTCTTCATCAGCACAAGCTGGGGGCAGGATTAGGCACCAAGCCCCTAGTCATCGTCCTCAACATGAGCGCCATACCTTGGCGCCCTGACGCCAACCTTCACCCATTAGACATGCACACCGGGGGCATCCTAACATGCCCCCACGTTGGAACCGTTGGTCACGACATCAAGATGACGAGAGGGACCCTCGTCCCACTCAACAGTGGAGACCTAGGGATCCTCCATGAGATGCACTTCCACCACGGCCTTCATCCCCGCCTAGGCGTGGAGAGCGACTTCAAGTGCGCCCTGCAAGGGACGTGCCTACCACATCAACACCACGAGCGGCACCGCCTCTTCTACCAACGCCACCAGCACCCTCAAGAACCCGGCAGGTCCTCACAGAGAACCAACGCAAGCGCGAGAGGCGCCGGGGGAATCGCCAAGTTCTATACAAAGAACTCGAAGACCTGGTGCTCCGCCATACCCAAGTTCGGGTACGACCCGATGGTGGGGTCATTCAAGAAAGTGACAGGATCGGCTTCCGCATCTCTCCAAACACAGGCGGCACGGCGTACAATTACCTGCTCAGCCGCCTCGCTCCAAAACCACGCAAGATGCCCTTAGGGGGTGTCGAACAAAAGGTCGAAGCGGTTCCACCACCGCTTCCTTCAGCAAATCCTCAACAAGGCGATGAACAGGCGATGGACACATCGTCATCTTCGCCTCCTCGGAGGCAAAAGACACCAACACTGACAGCCACGCCAATGGAGGGCGTCGAGGAGACTCCAGCCGCAACTGCCTCCAACCTCGAGGCGGATCTTGGGGCTTCAACCTCCATTGCCCCGGGAAAAGACGAGATGCCTCCCACAAAACCTCCGCTTACCTCTCCGCAAGGGGACGAGAAGATCGGAGATGATGCCCTTCAGTAGGGGGATGGAAAGGAAAAGGAGGCAACAAAGAAGAACCTTGCTTTGTGCGGCACTGTTGCAGTGCGCCCAAGGCTTAAGCCAAACGACGGTTGGCAACCTCCTCAAGTCACCCACGAGTTTGGCTATCCATTGGATGAGGAGATCGTGCCGAACCCCAAAGCTGACTTCAAGAAGGCTTTCTTGCCACGCCTCGGCCATGTAAGTTCATGGTTCAAGGGCACTGACGCGGAGGCCAAGGCCAACGCTTCTACAAGGGAAGAGGGAGCAAGATCCACTGCCCCATGCCTTCCCATCATGGCAGGGAAAGGCTCACTTTCGGATGGAGACTCGGGATATCACCCGAACATTTCGCCGCGACTCTACACCGACATCACCTCAAGACTCCAACGAGATCCCGACGAGTTGTTGCAGGTTGTAAGTCGACCTGGAGCCAAGACACGGCTAAGGTCCGCCGACTTGGTGTGGACAGATCAACCAAAGAGGAAGGGATTGACAACTACGCCGACGATGAAGAGAGCTTCTCCGACTCTTCTTCCACCTCTTCGTTGGAGAAACTTACAAACTCCCCTCCATACCACGAGCTCGCCCCTTCGGTCCTATCGGACTGTGAAGATGGCCTTGAAGATCTCCATACCGCACCAGCCCACATGGCGGTAGACGGTGGGAAGAACGACGGCTCTGCATCCGCGCAGGCTAGTGCAGCGGCGGGGAGAGAAGCTGCACTGGAAGAAGAGATGAAGGAGCAGCGCCAGAAGATTGATCAATTGACATCAAAACTCGACCAGTTCATCGAGCTCATGATGAACAACAGCAACAACAACGGTGTCCCGCCACAAAGCGTACCACCAGGAGTAGTAGACCCACAAGTGGAGGAGTTGCAGGCGGGCGCTATAACAAGTGCGCCACCCCATCATGAGCGCCAACACGAAGAAACAAGCACACATGCTCGCCAGTGGGCTAGACCCTCTGGTCCAGCCGACACAACGCCACAACAAAGCATGCTGAAAGGCTACCACGACATGCTTAAAGACATGGTGGACAAAAGATTCGAGCAATTGAAGGTCGATAATGCTCCTCGCACCACGGGGAGCGAGCTGGAGAAGCCCTATGAATCATGGCACGACCTGGTGTCATTCCCTGCAGGGTGGAACCCACCAAAGTTCCGTCAATTCGATGGGACGGGTGATGCAAGGGAGCACTTGGCGTACTTCGAGGCGGCGTGCGGCGACACTGCAAACAACGCGTCACTTCTCCTTCGACAATTTTCAGGGTCCTTAACCGGCCCTGCCTTCCACTGGTACAGCCGCCTGGCGGTTGGATCCATCGAAAGTTGGTCAGGCATGAAGGAGGTCTTCAAGAAGCACTTCGTCGCCATGAAGAAGGACTTCTCTGTTGTCGAGCTTGCACAAGTTCGTCAACGACGGGATGAGTCCATCGACGAGTACGTCATTCGCTTCCGCAACAGCTATGTGCGGCTCGCCTGGGAGATGCACCTTGAGGACGCCATCGAGATGTGTGTCCACGGGATGCAACAACATTGGTCACTCGAGGTCTCTCGGCGCGAGCCTAGGACCTTTAGTGCTCTTAGCACGGCGGTGGCAGCAACGAAGCTAGAATTCGAGAAATCATCGCAGATCATGGAGCTATACAAGAACGCCACTACATTCGACCCGTCCAAGCACTTCGCATCAACATCCAAGCCAACAAATAACGGGGCCAAGATGAAGGCACCGGCAGAGGCAAACGCCACCAGGGTCTTCTCCTCCATGCCCCAAGGCAATGTGCCAATGTTGGGTGCAAGAGGCGAGCAAGCTGGAGTAAGGCAACGACCCACGATGCAAGAGCTCCTCAAGAAGCAATACATCTTCCGCAGAGAGCTGGTGAAGGACATGTTCAACCAGTTGATGGAACATCGAGCTTTGATCCTTCCAGAAGCTCGAAAACCCGATCAACTGGGGATGACAGATAATGCTTTGTTTTGCCCATATCATAGGTACGTGGGACACGTCATCGAGGACTGCGTCGCCTTCAAGGAATGGCTCCAGAGAGCCGTCAATGAAAAGAGGATCAACTTGGACCCGGAAGCTATCAATCCAGATTACCAAGCTGTGAACATAGTCGTGCCTTCTTCATCAAGGCAAGGCGATGAATATGAAGATGGATGGGAACCCCTCTCACAAGTTGCGGGCCAACTATCCAACCTCGTCCTGGCGACAGCATCAACACCTATCCTTCAACAGGATTCTACACCGACCATGTCCATGGAGAAGCCTTGGAGCACGGTCCGTCGGAAGCCATACCCGAGGGACCTTCCAACCCGAACTCCTCGTCTGACATCATCAACACGCGCTCCCCCAACAATTCTAAGGAGAGTTGATCCAAGTCAACGCCGTCCCCCACCGAGGTTCTCCCCAAGTCCGAAGGAGATGAGTCATTCCCCCGACCAGGGCGGGGACTATGCACTTTGGCGCAGTTCCTACCCCATGGTTGGGACCAAGGGCCAACGGAGGGTGTCGAAGGAGTACAAGATGAGGCCCGCTCCTCTCAAGCGCGAAACACGGCGAGTTGCAACGTCGTCCTCGACTACAAGGACGTGCCTAGCTCCGAGTCGGACGACATGTTCACTCCTGAAGAGCACGAGGCGTTCCACGCCGAAGGTGCCACAAAGAACCCGCAGGTGGAAGAGGTGAACATGAACCTGCGTGGGGGAAAGGTCTTACCCGACCCCCTGAAGGCCAAGCAAACAAGAGTGGACAAGCCGGCGGCCCAGAAGGAGGCAAAACCGCATGAAGAGGCACCAGAAGCGCATGATGGTGGGAAGGCGAAACCACAGGACATCGACTACAACATCATCGCCCACCTCAAGCGAATTCCAGCGCTCCTGAGTGTGCACGATGCGCTCATGCTGGTGCCGAACCTGCGTGAAGCCCTCATCAAGGCGCTCCAGGCTCCGGAGATCTATGAAGTGTGCATGGTGAAGCATCGTATCTTTGCCAATCCCTTGTTCGTGAATGAGATCACGTTCGACGAAGAGGACAATCTCATAGAAGATGGTGCCCATAACCGCCCACTTTACATGGAGGGAAACATTGGGGCCGCGCATCTTCGTCGGATCCTCATCGACCCAGGGTCTGCTGTGAACATACTGCCCGTCCGGAGTTTGAAACGGGCAGGTTTCACGGTGGACGACCTGGAGTCCACCGACGTGATGATATGCGGCTTCGACAACCAAGGGAAGCCAACACTGGGGGCCATCACGGTGAAGATCCAGATGTCTACATTCAGCTTCAAGGTGCGGTTCTTCGTCATCGAAGCGAACACCTCCTACTCGGCTCTCTTAGGGAGGCCTTGGATCCACAAGTATCGTGTGGTGCCTTCTACCCTTCACCAATGCCTAAAGTTCCTCGACGGCAACGGCACACAACAACGCATCATCGGCAACACCAACCCCTACACCGTGCAAGAGTCGCATCATGCAGATGCGAAGTACTACTTCCCCGTCGAAGACAGCGACCAACATGGCAGGCAGACAACACCAGCGGTTGATGTCTTAATCAAACCGGGTGTTGCGCCAGTCGCCGAAGCACGACAGCTCATCATACCATGCTGCCCCGCGGACGCACGAGGTTCCTCCTCTCGCAGCCGAAGGAACCCTGGGCGTAGACGATCTTCCTCGACTGTGCAACACGACTACAAGCCCTTCCCCCAGGACGGGATGGGGAGCTCTACCCCGATCTTGCTGGGGGCAAGCTCTTCTACGCCTGCCCCGGTAGCCCCGTTGCTATTGAAGGCAAGGTACCAGAAGCCCACGCCAATCACGTTGAGGTCGGCAATGACGCCTCTACAAGAGGCTCCTACATCTTCATCGACTTCGGTGCACCAAGAGCCTAGTTGTTTAACACTTGGCGGCTCTGCAGGTGCCCAGGAAGGACCGAAGGCATTGATCGGCAGCAGTGATGCGCCCCCTACGATCACACTGCGGGTGCGCAACACTCCAAAAGAGGAAGGTGCACCCACTCATCCGGGGGTGGTTAGGAGGAGAATAAAGGAGATAGAGGAAGCTGCGCGGGGAGCTCGTGTCATGCAGCCCCCATCCCTCTACATATCCACGGCTTCTCCATTGGAGGTTTGGGCTATCCCAAGTTCATCTGGGTCTAGAACCCAAACCATTTTCTATAAAGTTCCACAGGTACAACATTGTGACTCCATATTTGAGCTTCCCCAACCTCGCGGTGATACAGAAGAAGCGCTATCCACAATGAAGGCCGAGCCCAAGATGGCTCGCTTGCTGGAGAAGGCGGGGTTCACGCTTCGGCAAAACAGTAGAATACCGCCGCCACCCGCGGTTTGCGAGGCATGGTGGAGGCAAGCCGAGGACCTCATCAAGCAGAAGGGCAAGACTCGGACCAAGTTCGGGCTTGGGTACACCCACCCGGGTGGCCACGACGATGAAGAAGAAGGAGGACTCAACGGCGTCGCACAAGTCACGTGCCATGCTACGTCTGTCTCTTCACGAGACAACATGGAACTGCCACGTCATGGCCTTCACCGCCAAAACTCCATCGACGACGCGCCGGTCAAGGAAGAAGAAGAGGTCGAACCCACACTGGCTCCACAGGAGATGGAAGACGATGGTCAGCCCACCATCGATGAACTTGTCGAAGTCAACCTCGGAACCGAGGACGATCTACGTCCCACTTTAAATCCACTCCGGCGGAAGAGGAACGGTAAAGCTATCGACGCTTCTTGATGGAGTATCGAGATTGCTTCGCTTGGAGCTACAAAGAGATGCCGGGGCTCGACCCTCGTGTCGCTACACACAAGCTGGCGATTGACCCGCAACACCGCCCCGTCAAGCAGCCTCCACGGCGCTTGCGTCCGGAGTTTCAAGACCAAGTCATCGCCGAGGTCGATAAATTAATCATTGCAGATTTCATCAAAGAGGCGAAATACACCGAGTGGCTCGCAAACATCGTCCCCGTGGAGAAGAAGAATGGCCAGGTACGGGTGTGCCAAGACTTCCGCGACCTAAATCGAGCATGCCCCAAAGATGACTTTCCCCTGCCAATCACGGAAATGGTCGTCGACTCCACCACGGGCCATGGTGCGCTATCCTTCATGGATGGTTCGTCAGGCTACAACCAAATCAAGATGGATCCGGACGACGCCATCAACACCGCGTTCAGGACCCCGAAGGGCAACTTCTACTACACCATGCCATTCGCTTGAAGAATGCTGCGGCGTACCGGGCCATGACATACATCCTCGGCGACCTGATCCACCATTCGTGGAGTGCTACGTAGATGACATGGTGGTGAAGACCAAGGACCCGGGATCATCAGGAGGACCTCCGGGTCATCTTTGAGCGCCTACGTCGACACCAGCTCAAGATGAACCCGTTGAAATGTGCCTTCGCCGTTCAATCGGGCCTCTTCCTAGGCTTCGTTGTCCATCATCGAGGCATAGAGATCGAACCGAAGAAGATCAAGGCCATCCTCAACATGCCACCACCTTGTAATCTCAAGGAATTGAGAGGTTTACAAGGGAAGTTGGCGTACATCCGTCGCTTCATCTCCAACCTCTCGGGACGCATCCAACCCTTCTCAAGTCTCATGAAGAAAGGAGCTCCGTTCGTATGGGATGAAGGGTGTCAAAGAGGATTCGACGACATCAAGAAGTACTTACTTAACCCCCCTGTTTGGCAGCTCGTAAAGAGCGCCCTCTTATTCTATACATTGCAGCGCAGCCTACTTCAATAGGTGCTCTTCTCGCTCAGCACAATGAGGAAGGGAAGGAGGTGGCTTGCTACTACCTGAGCCGCACCATGGTGGGCGCTGAGCGAAACTACTCTCCAATAGAGAAGTTATGCTTGGCGCTTATATTCGCATTGAAGAAGTTGAGGCACTACATGCTAGCACTCCAAATCCAGCTTGTTGCTAGAGCGGATCCCATAAGGTACGTGCTAAGTCAGCCCGCACTAATGGGGCGACTCGGAAAATGGGCATTGCTCATGATGGAGTTCGACATCACCTTTGTGTCTCAGAAAGCGATCAAGGGCCAAGCCTTGGCGGAGTTCCTTGCGGCGCATCCCGTCCCTCACGACTCTCCGCTCATCAACAACCTCCCCAACGAGGAGGTTTTCACCGCGGAGGTCGAGGCTCCATGGGAGCTCTACTTCGATGGTACTTCGCGCACGGAGGCCGACCCTGATGGCACACCCAAGCGGAGAGCAGGAGCAGGATTGGTGTTCAAGACTCCACAAGGAGGGGTGATGTATCACTCATTCTCCCTTCTCAAGGAAGAATGCTCCAACAACGAGGCGGAGTACGAGGCGCTCATCTTTGGCCTCCTCCTAGCACTCTCCATGGAGGTCCGTTCTTTACGGGCCTATGGAGATTCCCAGCTCATCGTTCGGCAAGTCAACGACATCTACGAGGTACGCAAGCCGGGACTGGTGCCATACTACGGTGCGGCCCGGAAGCTTATGGAGAAATTCCAACATGTTGAAGTTCTCCATGTCCCGCGAAGCAGGAATGCACCTGCCGATGCCTTGGCAAAACTGGCGTCGGCACTGGTGCTCCCAGGTGATAAATCCACGCAAGTGACGGTGGAAGAAAGGTGGCTTCTTCCCGCTGTCCTAGAACTCATCCCGGAGGAAGAAGAAGTCAACACCATCACGACGAACGTCGTGGAGGAGGACGAGTGGCTACAACCCTTCCTCAACTACTTCAAGCACGACAGCCTCCCCGACGACCCCGTCGAGAGGCGCCAACTCCAACGACGACTTTCCTCCTATGTGTATAAGGCCGGCGTCTTGTACAGACGATCTCACGGGCAAGAGATTCTACTTCGGTGCGTCAACCAAGATGAAGCCAAAAAGATCTTGCAAGAGGTGCACCACGGGGTCTGCGGTGGACACCAAGGTGGGGCCAAGATGTACCATGCCATACGCCTGGCTGGGTACTATTGGCCCGGCATCATGAAGGACTGCCTCCAGGTAGCCAGGTCATGCCATGGTTGCCAAATCCATGGCGACTTCAAGCATCAGCCGCCCACTACACCCCACCAGTCCCTCATGGCCATTCGATGCCTGGGGGATTGACGTCATCGGACCCATCGATCCGCCATCTTCCAGGGGCCATCGTTTCATCCTTGCAGCGATGGACTACTTCTCCAAGTGGGCGGAGGCCGTTCCGCTGCGGGAGGTGAAGAGCGACAACGTCATCAACTTCCTAGAGCGAAATATCATACATCGCTTTGGGATACCACACCGTATCACCTCCGACAACGGCAAGGCATTCAAATCCAACAAGATGTACAGATTCATGGCGAAGTACAAGATCAAGTGGAACTACTCCACCGGCTACTACCCTCAAGCCAATGGAGCAATCGAGGCCTTCAACAAGACGCTCGTCAAGATACTCAAGAAGACGGTGACAAGACATAGAAGGGACTTGCCCGACCGTCTCTTCGAAGTCTCTATGGGCGTGCATCACGATTGCACCCAACTCAGTCTACACCCTATTCCCTCGTCTATGGGAGTGAGGCGGTACTTCCATTGGAGGTCCAGCTACCCTCTCTTCGTGTCGCCATCCAAGATGAACTCACCAAAGATGAACAGGTACAACTGCGATTCCAGGAGCTTGACGCCCTGGAGGAGGAGCGTCTCCAAGCCCCTCTGAACTTGAGCTTTACCGTCAAAACATGGTGAGAGCTTACGGCAAGCTCGTGAGGCAACGTCTTCGAAGGGCGAGCTAGTGCTTGTCCTCAGGCGCCCCATCGTCGTCACGCACAAGACGAAGGGGAAGTTCGAGCCAAAGTGGGAAGGACCCTACGCCATCGAGCAAGCCTACGACGGGGGTGCATACCAGTTGGTCGATCCTCAAGGAGCCCGACCCATGCCTCCAATCAACGGAAGGTTTCTTAAAAAATATTTCTGCTAAATATTTGCTTCTTCCGTTGCCTTTCTTTTTCCGTTTTTTTTCTATGGGGAGTCCTTCAGTCGGCTCAAGTCCATGATGCATTCTCCTTTGCATAGTGTGGATCATCTGTTTTCCCCCAACAACAAAACAAAACTAGCTTTCCCTAATCATACTGTGCTGGTGATTGAAGATCTGGCTGCCTTAGGACTTGTCGGAGGGCGGCACGAGGTGCCAAGTTGCAAGTGGAGCGGCACCTACACCCACAAAGCACGACACGTACCAAGTGCATGCTTCCAGAGGCAGTGGAGAAGATCACTTGGGCACTTCAGCGTACCGAGACTCCACGCCCCTCATGCTCCCCGGCGTGCCTCGCGCTCGTAGAGGCTCAAACCCTGGGGAAGACCATAGGAAAAGATCATGAAAAGGCTGCCCGACTCGGTGCGTAGCCGCGTGACAACCCTGGGGTGTGCCACAAAAAGCTCCAGATAAAGTGCCAAGAGAGTTCCTTAGTCCACCAAGGTGAACGGTGCCTTTCAAGTTCCCAAGATGGTTCCCCAAGCGAAGAAAGAAGAAGAGAATCTCAGAAGGTAAAGCAAAAAAAAATATCTCCAAGAGCGCAAGCAATCTCATGAAGTCCATGATCACCCAAGTGGCACTCACAAGCAGTCCTCGCAAGAGGGCAAAAATACAAAAACTCCAAGAAGCAAGTCTAAACCGTTCCAAGCATAAGGGAACCATTTGAAGGAAGGCGGAAGGTAGCTGTTCACCACCCCTCAATAAGGTGCGGAAGTTTCAGAGCTATTGTCCCAAAGCCTTACTCCCTCATTTTACCACGCCCAAGTCTCTGGGTTCGCGGGGTATCGTGCAGGGGGCATGGCTGAGTCGTGGGGCTCCTCGGTACCAGGATGGGCTAGAGTATGATTCGCTACTGCCTCTTGGAAGCATCTCCGAAGACGGTGTCTCCACACACGTACACAGAAGGACGAAGTTGTAATCGTCATGGTCTTGCGACGATTCTCGAAGACAAGTCCTTCGGCGGCCTTTTCCAATATCACACATATAGCTAGTGTTTAACGGGAAAGCCAACATTTAAAAAAAATCCAAAACCAAAACCATGTTTTTCTCTCGATTTCGTGTTTTCTGACTCTTGTGGGTTTTATTCCTCGAGCAAATACTCGGCCCATGTGCTTGGTCATATGCTTTTACAAGCGGAATGGCGATTGGACGTACGCGATACTCCAAACGCCTTCAACTTCAAGTGTCTCCACCAGTCTACCGCGGCAACACCGGGTGGTGTCGACGCTGATGTCTTTCCAGTCATCTACACCGACACATGAAGATACCGGAGCAGTACAGTGCACCAGTGCGGCTAGCACGAATCTGTGAAACCCTACGATCTTGTCGGTTGGCACCGCTGCAGCTATGTGGTCGCGACTGGGTCGATAAATTTCATGGTCTTTCGCTGTGCAACGGAGGCAAACTGAGGATGTCTTGTTGATCGGTGCCATGGCTGCTACATGGCCCAGCAAATTCCCTCAAACGGATACAAATGTGAAAGGATTCACCCACGCCACCTCTACATATCGAATCAAGGCTGCGATGAAATATCTGCGCCAATTTTGTTTCTCACCAAGTCGAGTCTGATTCGCTTCGCGCTCGAACTCTACTTGGTGAGGGGGCATCTGTTTGATGCGGTTTTTTTTACGTGTTAAAATAATAATCCGTGGAAATATTTCAGAGCAGTGCAAATTCTGAACATTTGCACGTGTACTTAAGAAGGGCCACAAGCTGAACATCACAACCATGCATGTCCAGGGATTCGTACGTGATCACATGGAGATCAGCTTGCACGCATGTACGTGCCTAGCTGCTGCATAAACATGGTGTCCACAACTCGGTTGGTACAAGGTACTGGTTCACGGCACGATGCCGATCGGTCAAGGGTCGAGGCGGCGCGCGCAACGGATCATAGGATTAGCACCAGCAGCCAGCTGATAAGGATTACGCCAAAAAAATGACTGGCGTGCTTATCTCTTGAGCCACAAGATCGGAACTGCCGGTGCCGTGCAAAGCGTCATTCGCTACGTGAAACCTGATCTCCTGCCCACGCCCGTTTTCTATAAAAGGCACACACCCAGACGCAAGCCAGAGAGAACCCCGACTCACGACGCCAGCGCCCGGACGATCGCTAGGGAAAATACCCCAGATTCACCAGAAATAGCTCGCAGCCGCCTCGTCCATCTACACCGGCGCCTCACGTACACTTTAGAATCCATTCACCAACGAGCTAGCATCCAATCCATTCCACACATACTCAATCTGAACCAATCTATAAATCCCTCCATACACAAACCCGGCGGAACGCGGAGAAGCCATGGAGACGAAGCCAACTCTTCCCAATGGTAAGAATGACGGCTAAGTCTCTCTCTCTCTTTCTCATTCCCTCTCTTTCTCTACAGCATACACGCACATCAGCACACGGTGCGAAAGCGAAGGATATCGTCAACCATGGACAAGACGACGTCACCCCACTCCGGCGAGCCACACCGACGGTCGACGACGGGGCTGTCGGCGTGCAAGCCGGCGCCGTTTCCACTACAACAAGCCGCGCCGAGGCAGCGGCCTCGAGGCGTCACTGGCGATACCGCCACCAAGACGACGGACCCGGGGGCGCACGACTGCCGGCGTGCAGCCCGGCGCCATCTCCATCTCCAACGCCACCAAGACGACGGCCCCGAGGGCGCGCGGCTGCCGGCGTGCAGCCCGGCGCCATCTCCATATCCGCCGCCACCAAGACTCAGGGGGCGCGCGGCTGCCGGCGTGCAGCGCGGCGCCATCTCCCTCTCCGTCACCACCAAGACGACGGCCCCGAGGATGTGAGGCTGCCGTCGTGCAGCTCGGCGCCATCGCTATCTCCACGCTGGTATGGCGCGCCAAAGACGGCGGCCAGGCGACTGTAGGCATGCCGTAGCGGCGCCATCTCCTCCCCATCGAGCCGTGCTCTACGGCGGCACCGAAGACGATGGAGGCGTGGAGCCCGATACCTCCTCATGCCGGAGAAGCGTGCCGAAGACGACGGCGATAAGGCGGCCGGCGTGCATTCGGTGCCACGTGCATCTCGACGAACCATGCTGCCCAAGACGGCGGCGGGGCTGCCGGCGTGCATCCCAACCTTTCTTCACCTCCTACGAACGTCGACAAGACGACGGCTCCGAGGGCATGCGGCTACCGGCGTACAGCCTGGTGCTACCTCCAACGCCACAGACGACGGCCCGAGGGCGCACGGCAGCCTGGCGCCATCTCTTCTCCCATCGAACCCGGTTCCTTCTTCACTCCGGCGAGGCGTGCCGAAGACGAGTGATGACGGGCTGCTAGTATGCAAGCCGGCGCCATCTCCATCTCCACGAGCCCGTGAGACGACGCTCTTGTCTAGGACGACAGCCGTGAACTCGGCGTCGTACCGAGACGAGGTGTCGACCACGCCGGCTGCACCGACTTGTAGGCGCGCGTCGGTTTTGCACCGACGCCGATCTCCACCGACACTTACTCCTGCGAGGCATACCCCTTGCGCACCCCGACGAGGCTGCTGGTCGTCGAGAAGTCCCAGCTGAGCGGACCCATGCTACCCCAACTCCAACTACATCGACGCCGTCAAGACCGACGAGGCACGACAGCGAGGGCGGGCATGGCCGGAGCAAAGGCCACGCTACTCGCGGCGCGTGTACCGACGAGGACACGGGCTCTGCCGCCGCCCACACACACACACCATCACCACATCATGCATGGAGAACGGCAGCGAAGCGTGAAGACGACCACGCGGCTTAATCGGAGGTGTCTCGCGGCGTAACCCGCGGGAGTAATTAACCGGGTGCCTTCCGAGGCCCCGGGAACCATGAGATCGCAATCGCCCTAGTCAGGCTGGCCGCGCAAGCAGGCCACGGAGCGCACTGTATTAGGGATTTGTACTTTGTTTCTCCACAAGAGATTAATGAAATGCATCTTCCCTACCTTTTCTTGTGTACTACGGTACACTGGCACGCCCGCATTTCTTTTCTTTACCCCCGCACATGAGAAAAACACGCTACCATCCTTCTTCCCCCAAGTAGCCGATGTTCTACTTTTCCAGAACGTTTTTCTCGTGTCAAACAGCATCAACAAAGCTCACATAATAAGGGTGTGTTTGGTTGATGTCATGAAGTGGAATCTAATGAAATGGTTCCGCAGGTGGAGGTTGTTTCGGTGTTTGGTTGCGAAATAAAATGGAACGAGGTGGTTCCTCTAAAAAGAACATTTTCTACGGATCCAAAACATACTCATTCCTCAAAATCGGTGGGATCTTCTCGTTCCACTATTGCTAAAGCCACCTCACGTTTTACTCACCCCTACATTTCCTTGCCACCCTTTCTACTAAATGCACCTCATGTTTTCTCACCGGCTCTATTTCCAAAATATACCATATTTCACTTTCTAACCAAACACATGGGACGAAAACAACCCAATCTATCTTTTAGATCAAATCAAACACAAGAATGGAACCCATTGATATTACATTCTACTTCATTCCCAAGCCAAACGCATCTGAATAATAATCTCAAGTGGTGCTGAAATGACATGACTGGAGAGCAATGACTCTGATGTAAAATACGTTAAACTATGTGAGTAGCTGGACACGTAACCCGGATAGCGCGGAAGATTTGTTTGGCAGGAGTCTCTGCGTATTTCTCTCCAAAAGTGTGGACCTTGTATTGTGATGACTTTTCCATTATTTAGGTGGTAAGTAATAATTTTCTACACCGTCCTCCCTGTCGTCAGGCCGGACAGCCCTTTATGCATTATTGTTGCCGGTCGCCACCAGGGCTTACCTTGGGCAGTGGGCACCGGTCACTTACATCATCATCAGCGAGCTACGGCGTCAAGTCCGAACCAGCTTAATTTCTCTAACAAGAACAAGTAGAACACATTTTTTCTTAGAGAAGCAAAGTGAAAGAAGAGGCGAGGATGGCAGCTGTGGCGGCCTCGCTGCTACTGCTGCAGTGCGTAGCCAGCATGGTCGCCGGCGCCGCCTCCCAGTATTCCTCCCAGAGCTTCGTGGACCTCCAGAACGCGGCCCGCGCCGACGTGGGCGTGGCACCGCTGGCGTGGGACGACACCTTGGCGGCCTACGCCCGGAGGTACGCCGGCGAGAGGAAAGGCGACTGCGCGCTGGTGCACTCCAAGGGGCCCTATGGGGAGAACATATTCTGGGGCAGCGCGGGCAGTAACTGGACGGCCGGCGACGTGGTGGCCCTGTGGGTCCAGGAGAAGCAGTACTACAACTGCACCGATGGCTCCTGCGCCGCTGGATATGTCTGCTCTCACTACGCGCAGGTGGTGTGGGCTAACACCACCAGGGTCGGGTGCGCCGCCGTGAGCTGCGACGGTAACGCCGGAACCTTCATCCTGTGTGAGTACGACCCCAAGGGGAACTACTTGCAAGGTGTCCGGCCGTACGCCGGCTGCGGCCAGTTCAACCGCTCAGGTACGTACGCAAGGTAGTTATTAGTAGTTTCTTAAAATTCCATGACCACAACTTTACTCCTTGATGCACCATAAGAGTTTATTCTGGGCGTTGCAGCGCAGAGTTCGCCTCAAGATTTCCTCAACCTCCAGAACGCGGCCAGAGCTGGCGTCGGCGTGGGCATGCTGTCGTGGGACACTACGGTGGCAGCCTACGCCGAAAGCTACGCGGAGAGGCGGAAGAGCGACTGCCTGAAAGTTCCTTCCGGCGGGCCATACGGCGAGAACATCTTCCAAGGCAGCGCGGGCGTCAGCTGGACCATCTCCGACGCCTTCTTCTCCTGGCTCGGAGAGAAGCAGAGCTACGACTGCGCAAGCAACACCTGCAAGGAGGGGAGTCCCTGCGGGGAGTACACCCAGCTCGTCTGGGCCAACTCCACCAGGCTTGGCTGCGCGACCGTAACCTGTGAAGCTGGGGGCACGTTCATCGCCTGCAACTACGATCCCCCCGGCAACCTCGCCGGTGAGCGACCATATTTGGGATGCGGCCAAGCCGGCACCACTCCAACTTCCGGTAGGATCCTTCTCCAGTCCATCACCGTTCAATTTGGTCAACCCAATCACCATTGAGTGGCGAAATTGTCTTCATGAAGGGTCAATTTTGCTACAGCTACCTGCTTGCCTATATATTCTATTTATTTTCCCAATTAAGTTTGATACTCCCTCCATACCGGTTTAAAAGGCTATCACGTACTCCAAAAAAAATTAATCATATTTAACCAACGAAATATGAATTGTATGTCATAAAAATTATACAATTAAAAAGATATTTTAAATGTAAATCCAATGGTATAATTTTTAAAATTTATAATTCATATTTTATTGATCAAACTTGTGACCAAACATTTTTATCGAACTACGTGATGACCCTTTAAACCGGTATAGAGAAAATACTGTAGTACTATATTATTCAGCTAATTAACAGTACTCTCCAAAAGAAAAACATTGTTGATCATAAGTCTAACAGTTTCTACATGCCCACAGACAAAGGAAACGGTACCACGGGCAAGGAAAACAGCAATAGCTCAGATGGAAACAGCAGCAACCCAGCCAAAAACGGCAGTAGCCCTGCGATCCTGCCAATTGTCCTCCCCGTGGCGACAACACTTGGTTTAATCACAGCTATATCAATTTGCCTATTATGGAGAAAGAGATCGAGTCGACACCGGACGACACTATCAGCATGTAAGTACTCCCTCCGTCCTAGAATATAAAGCTGTACAAGAATTAGTGAAAAATCAAATCTTACTAACTTTGATCAGATATTTAGAAAAACATATCTACATCTACAATATTAAATAGACACTTTAGTAAAATATACTTTATGTCTTTATGGTGAATCTGTTACTAGTATTAATTCAGTATGGTAATGTTTATATTTTTATGTATAAACTTGGTCAAACTTAGAAAATATTGATCTTTGACTAATCCTTAGGCGCCTTATATTTTAGGATAGAGGAAGTATATATCTTTCAATAACTGTCAAACAGGGGGCACTGGAACATTAGTCAATTAAATTACACGGTCAAATCCCGCACGTCCTTCTCTCAGCATGAGGCGGAGGCGGCGAAAATTCTTCCCCTTGATCTCTACCAGCCAAGACGCTAGTCCCCTCTTCCTCCGCTTGCCGCCTCGACGGTAGGAGGAAGAGGGGAACTCATTTTCTCCGTTTTGGTCTAGTAGTTAGGGTTTGGATCCGTTTGCTGTGGTGTGCCGTTGGGGTGGTGGGAGCGGCGTCCGCGCAAATAAATCCGCCTCATCTATATTTGCACACCGACGACGACCTTCACGGCGACGCCTCGGAGTTGATGGCCACGTGTGCTGGTCGGTCCTTCAGATCAACAAATTGGTTTCCTTGTCGTTCTTCAGATCTGGCGAGATCTGTTTCTCGGCCTGTCGCTGGCGTTTGTTGTTACCCGCGATGAAGATGGCGGCCGGGGCGAGGTGATTTCTCTGAAGCAAGGATGGTGGTCCAGAGGTGGTGGGTTTGCCTTTCTTCCCCGACTTCGCCGATGGGAGGCGGCAGATCTTGGTCCAAAACAGCACGGGGACGTCCCCCGATCGACATGTCACAACGACATGTGCCTCGCTGCGTGCAGCATGCCTGTTCATCGACTCAGAAAACCTCGTTGGCAATGGTGCCTTTTTGGATCTTGCAATGGTGGAGGCTCGGCGTCTCTTCTGGTGTCTGTCTCAACGGTGCTAGAGTTGGACAGCGGCCGATGGCTTCAGTGGTTGCAGGAAACCCTAGGAATCGTTTTGTATTTTTCGATTTCTTAGAATTTTATCTGCAAATTCAGGATAATCATTTTATCCCGATTTGCCTTTTAGTTTCCATGTGTATTACTTATTGTAATTTGTTTTTTGATTAATAAAATACATGGTTCCTCTAAAAAAAATACTTGTTCACGTTCACTCGTGTAGAGTTGCTCATAGGCGATCTGCATGAGTGGCGACACACACCACCAGTAACTCACTACTAGTGGCATGCCACTACCAGAACAACACCACTAGTGTTTCTACACCTAGCGTGGTTCGTCATCTCATCCTCGCACGGCTCTTCGTCGCAGTCGTGTTCCTGCTGCCCGGAGTCACCTCTCCGCATCCCCAAGTCGGAGAGGAATATTGAACTGTTTCCCTGGCGCTGGGCAAGATGCCTCAGCTTTCGAACGCCAAAGCAGGAGCATCCACCCTCGCCCTCGCCCTCATGGGGCCGACATTTCTTCTGTCGGCCAAAGAAGGAGAATAACAAGAAAGATTTGTCAGCTCTTATCCTGAAGAAGGAGGAGGAGGATCCAGCGACGCTGCCGTTGATGGCTACTTTCGCGCCCTATCATCCTTGCGCCACCCCAATGACCCGACAGAGGTGTCGGGGCTCATGGACTCAATCTTTGTTGTAGGGCATAAAATCGGCTAACCCAAAAGGAGTATCCTCTCCATGGTACCACCATCCGTCATACCTCAATAATACAAGGGAGCCCGAAAGAAACTACTAGCATAAAAAAACTAATGTGATATTATAAAATAATAGAAGAAAAAGAAGAAGCCCACAAGAAGAAACTGAAGCCCATCAAAGCCATTTGGTGCTCCCACTGCATGGGCCAAGTGTATGGTCCAAATAAGACAAAGATGCCCTTGCTTTCCCTTCCTATCAAGGGTATTAATGGTCCTAGTCTTCTCTCGAGTGCTCGTTGCTTCGGCCTAGTCTTGGTCTTATACGGTTGCAATCCTTTACTCCAATCAGTGGATCGAAGCGGCAAGCTAGGTTTTTTCTCTTTAGTTACGCCCTTTCAGCTTTCATAAAGCATCCATTAATCCACACTAGAGACAGTTGATTGCTTCCTCAATCGGATGCCGATGTGAGTCGTTTCATCGGACCACTCTAGAGACAGTTGATTGCTTCCTGAATCCCACGCTTGTTGTTGATTTCTTCGAATCAATTTTCTTTTTCAATTAATACACACGATGCCATAAAGCCTCCAATAATTGAGAGATGCCGGAAACACATCTCCTAATCAAGCGACCAGCCGCATGATGCACCCCATTGATCCCCTCCTCTTCCCCACACCACACCTCGTCTTCCTCTGCTTCTTCCGCCGTCCGCCTGTCCCCATGCACATTATTCCTCTCCACCCCGCCATGGATATCCCACAGCGCCGCTACCATATGGTCTAGGTCCTCGTGCGGGTGAAGCTTAGACGTGAGGGGACGTTGGTAGGGCAGAACTGACCGGGAGGGCAGCGGTGGGCGGGGATAGAAGGTGGTGGTATTCTGGCACTGCTTCCGAATCAGTGGGTCATTGGCCGATTTCACCAGAATGTCGCTCAGGCTCTGAATCCCGACATTGGGCTCATGCCCGTGGCGGCGTGGTTGTTCCAGTCTTGACTCTTTAGAGCATATCTGAGTGTAGCAGCGTAGGAAGCGAGTAGGAACTAGGAAGCATGTACTGGCAGGATCAATCAAAGGAAAACATGACTAGCAACTCAAGCGTATATGTATGGAAGCAAATTCCGTGTTTGATAGGAGCATTTTATTATTTATTTTGAGGCCTATCCATAGCTTGTTTAATTTTACTATTGACGGAAATAAATATTTATTTTATTGGAAGCATTTCTCTAGTCAACAAAAACAACATGTATTTTTGTTGAAGCATTTCTCTAGTTGATGGAGATGGATTTTATGAATTAGACAAAAAATTATATTAAATTGAAGCAAAATCATTCACAGCGGAAGCAATTTTTTTGGTAGAAGGAAACATAATCTTTCTGCATTGAAAAGTATTTTTATATTAGAAAAGAATTTATTTCATAAAGAAGCAAATTCATTTACATCCGGAGCAAATCTGAACTACACCTGAAGCAAATGAGATGCCTACATCGTAATTAGTATTCTTGTCCAGAATAATTAGTTTCTTAAAATCGGGAACAATATGCTCTATCACACCAGAAAAATGATGCTTCCAGAGTCAAACGTCCTGAAAACTAATGCTTCGATGCATGGAGAGAGATGATTCCTGCCAATGTTGCTTCTAGGTATTTTGGAAAATACATCTTAAAAAGTCATCATTTACTAACGAGAAATAAATTACCAAAAAATATAGACGCTGAAATGTGAGATTTAGTGTGATACACGAAAGTGGTTACAACAGTGAAACAAATCACGAAAACTAGTTAACAACCAGACTGCACTTGTTTCTGTTGTCCAACCAATCAGACGCTCTATGTGATTCACATCACACGGCAATGTACTAGTCCGATGGTTTGCTAGTATCGGCATCCGATGCCTAGTGGTGCCCTATATTGCTCGCTCGGTAGAGTTTCTTTTGTAACTGCTATTCTACTAGCTCTCTGCAGAAAAAGAATAACTGTCAGTTTATGTGTATCTTATATGCAGATACAGTTTGTTCAGAGGATATTGAAGATATTAAATCACTGCTATTGGACGCATCAGTAATAAGAATAGCCACAAGTAGTTTCTCCGAAGAAAATAAACTTGGGGAAGGAGGATTTGGGCAAGTCTATAAGGTAATCCAGTACTAGTTGTTTACAGTTTCCTACTATTGCCACCGCACTGTTTCACCTGACTTTCAGCTGACTCTTATTTCTGTCATGAACAATTGAGAACTATTCATTAACAGGATACTACAGATTAGCTACCTTAGACTAATGCCATAATTTTTTCTTTTTAAATCCCACTTTCCACGTATGTGCTCTGCACTTTCTAGTGACCCATGCCTTCTCGTTCCTAGTTCAAATCTAGTTTCTCATTATGCTTCTTATCCTAACATATACTTTAGCTACATATAAAGTTCGATTACAGTCATAGTTGAATTTTATGATGTTATATTAATTTAAGTTGTTGTTTTTCAGGGTATGATGCCAGATGGACAAGAAATAGCAGTAAAAAGACTATCGGAAGAATCAAAACAAGGCCTTCATGAGCTAAAAAATGAGCTGTTATTAGTTGCCAAGCTCCAGCACCGAAATCTGGTGAAGTTAATAGGCGCCTGCCTTGATGGAGAGGATATGTTACTTGTGTATGAATATATTCAAAAGAAAAGTCTTGATGCCTTTATTTTCGGTAATGCAGTTAATAGTACTTTATTTCTTATTCCAAGCGCTTTTAAACTTTGCCAAATACTCCACTAGTTGTACTAACTTCATCACGGCATTGTTCTTTAAATAATGAAAATAATTGGGATAAATCAGAAGCTACTACAAATTCCAAATTAAAATAAATTCAATGGGGGTAGCAACAAAAAGGGAACATTGGTTCAGGTCAATTACACAAATCGTTGCATGAACGTCAGTAAAATAAACTTATAACTTTTATTCTCGATGATTGGTTTTATTTTCTATTTAACATGAGAAGGAACTCGGCAAACCAATGGTTCTACGATAATGGATAAAAAGGGAACTTGTTATCTTAATTGGTAGAGTAGCCAAAATGTCTAGTTTTTTTTCTTTCACATGCATCTTTGCCACTTTGAAGTTTAACCAATGTGCATGTTTTCAAGTATTTTTGTGTTCCATGGTTTATTTGGCCTGTATAGATGATGAAAAGCGTAGAGAGTTAACTTGGGATGCCCGGTACAAGATCATTTGTGGTATTGCTCGAGGCTTGGTGTATCTACATGAGGAGTCCCGTATAAAAGTTATACATAGAGATCTGAAGCCAAGCAATATATTACTAGAAATGGATATGAATCCAAAGATCTCTGACTTTGGTTTGGCAAGTGTTTTTGAGGGCGATCATACAAAACATATCACAAGAAGAGTAGCTGGAACCTAGTAAGTCTATCTGGATATCTTATCATCACTTCATAAGCTATCACACGTTCACAAAAGAAGCAACGCTTTAACCATTTTCTGATGCACAGTGGGTATATGGCGCCAGAATATGCGGTTCTTGGACACGTCTCAACCAAGTCAGATGTGTTCAGCTTTGGAATGATCATTCTAGAAATTGTGACTGGAAGGAGAAACAGTGTATCGTCTGAAACAATGATGGCTGAGCATCTTTTAACCTATGTCAGCATTTTATATACTCAGTGATTTTCAAGTCTCAAATGTGTTCCTCGTAAGCTTTTTTGATGAGTCGTTGTTTGTGCACAGGTATGGGAGAACTGGACCAAGGGGACAAAAGCTGAGATAGCGGATCCATTATTGCACTACAACTGTTCTGAAAGTGAGGTTCTCAAGTGCGCACACATTGGACTATTATGTGTTCAAGAGAATCCAAGTGATAGACCCAACATGTCCAATGTGATCCTCATGCTTGTTGGACAGTCTACTACCTTGCCAGCTCCTTCCAGGCCTGCTTTCCTATTTAGACTGAATGATGAAAACCATGTCCATGGTGGTCTCAACAACCTACTAGGTGACTTGAACAAATCAAACCCATCATTCAATAAGTTGACAATCACAGAATTTGAACCAAGATAGCCGTGCCCCGCACCCCCACCCCCACCCACACCCACACACAAGTATATAAGCAGTTAGGCCAGGGAAACACTAAACACCATTCTTTATGTCACTTAGGATTTGCAGAATTTGTAAATCGTATGACTAGTAAAATAGCTTTGTGTCACTTCATGGTTCCCTTGATACAAGCCTTTTGCGTCTTGGCAAGCCTCGGGGCCACCTGGCTAGCTATGAGCAAGATCCAACTGAGGCATGTCAAAATTTTGGGCCATCGACCAAGGATGTGTCATGGGCAGAGAATTGTCCACAAAAAAGGGATCGCGGACTCATCCACGGACACCGGAGATAGGCTAAAGTCGTAACCTGAGTCCTACAATATTAATGCAGGACAAAAAATTGTAAAATGCAAGCTTGGTTTGAAAGATATAGATACGAAAACAAGGAATCGGAGATTGACGGCAAGCGTAACACAGACTATCATAATACCGTTGCACAAGGATCCGCATTGATTTACACGCAGGTAACATAAGAAAACACATATAGAATAACTACAATGCTACAAGAACACGCATGTAACATGAGCAAACACATCTACACAAACTTGATGGAGAATTAGCACCCTAATATATGATCTGAAAATATGCAGCGGAATAAGATGTCAACTTCAGCACCACTCATGTACTAAATCCACAGATCGTTGTTCAACCACGAAAGGAAACATATGCATAAAATATATATGGAAGAAACGAGACACTTTCCAGTTTGCACTTAACCTGAGACAACCTCTCTCCTTTTGTGAGAAACTGTCTCCTAAACCTAGACAATGTCTATGGTAAGGAGAGAGGTTCTCGGAAAAGTAGCGGTAGTAGCAAATCAACACACATGGACATCAATCCTTTTTACATGGAAAAACTCTTAACTTGAGAGAAAAAACCATGGGCCGAAGTCATCCAAATCTTATTCCACTATTATGAAATGGGGATTTACATGGGTATAATCTATCGGGTCCTTATGTTTAGTTACCCTAGGCATATAAAAGTTTATGGCCCATGAAGGCCCAACGAAGTCCAAGAAGCACCCGATGGAATAAAGACTTTACTTAACCGCTAAGGAATATTCAGGAACCAACATAGAACTCGTATTGTAAATGTTAACTTGTAACCTCTCCGGCTATGGATCTAGGACCCAGCCTCTCATATAAAGGCTAGAACGACCCGATGGAGAGGACATAGTGTGGGCATACCCTCTTCGATGGGAAACTTGCAGGAGCCTTTTTCTAGTAGGTGGAAGTTGCAGGCCTCGTGCAGCTCACGCAGAGTGCACTTCGATAGCATCCACCCAACGACCCGCGCCTTTTTCGTGGTGGTGTCAGCAGCGGAGTATGATCCCTTGGATCGACCCATGGTAGCTCGCGGACGGAGCGGTGCGAAAAGGAAAAGAAGGAAGTAGAGGGGCGCAAGAACAATGAAGTGATCTGACTGGCGGAACAGAGGAGGAAGACGATGGCAAGCGAAAGGGAAGGATAGTAAAATCCCTAATTCAGTCAATATATAGAAATGCAGCGTGAATATGCATCGTCGATTGAGAGTTGTGAAGCGCCAAAGGGAACAAGATGTAGCTACATGGCAGTAAGGGGAAAAGAAAAATCATGCGTAGTTAAAAAATATCGCGGTGAATCCGCTGGCGGCCGCACGATGCCTCTATTTACACGCTAGATCTGGGGCCGCATGATAATAGTAGCACCACTACGCCACCCACGCATCAGCATGCAATGAACAGTAGGGCCCACAAAGGGATATGTCCCATCAATAGAGTTGCGGCACGCCATCTTCGTCATTTATGACGTCATGTGTGTTCAAAAAAGAAAGGAAGTAAGACATCATCTGAATAAAAGACATGGAATCTATGTCCTGATGCACGCACCGAACATAGCCTCGGGGTCTACTCTCATCTGAAGCGTTGTCGTACATCCGATAAAATTCCACATAGTACATAACTCAGATAAAGGATCTACTTTGAGCATATGCTTCGATGCAAGCATCGCACCATAGCCTCGGGGGCTACTCCCATCGGGAGCGCTGCCGTGCACCCAATAGAACAAATCCTCCTACGAAGTCGACATTTTTAGCATATGGCCAGCATAATTTGAGCCTACACTCGAATTCAAGTATTCGACTATAGCCTTGGGGGTACTCCCATCGGGAGCGCTGTCGCGCATCCGATAGATATTCTAAAGCAAGCCTATGAGTATTACATACTTGTATCCTCATACGGCTACTCCCATCGGGAGCATCTGAAAAAATATTAAAGAAATTGATAACTTCAGCAATTCTAACAGCCAAACAAGGCAGTCGACAAAAATCTTCTCAGACCGCATCTGCCGCGATACTGATACGTCCAATTTGCATCATCATTCTATATCATAATTTGCCTTTATTCATTGATATATGTCTTATTATGAGGTGTTACTTATGTCTTTTCCTCTTTTTTGCATGTTGGATGATTCTTGGAGGATGGACTGTCGGAGTCAGGTTTCTGATGGAAAAAGAGGTGTTTTGATGCAATTTCGCGAAGATCAGAAAAATATCAGAAAAATATTGGAAAATTATATTTTCCCATAAGATGAAGGAAGCCAGAAGGGGATGCATAGTTGGGGCCACAGGGGGCCCACACCCCCTAGGCACGGGTCCCTCCTAGGTCGCGCCTAGGGCAGGTGTGGCCCATCTGGACGGCCTCCGACTCCGCCCTCTCGCTTATATCACCCTAATACCAGGGGAGCGACCACAGAAAGACTTCCTCCGCCTCTGCGGGGCGGAAAACACCGAGAGATAAAGAGCTCTTCGGAAGACAGATTTCTGCCGGGGTGACAGAAACCTGAACCCCCATTAGGACGCCATTGCATAAGGGAGCGTAGGATCTCGGAGTTTAAAGCTGTGGTAAATTATCTAACAAGGTCATTGCAATTAGAAATGATGTGCAGGCTCTATAGGAAAGAACAAAGACCGTGGAGGCACAATTGGTCAAGGTAGATGAGAGCCAAGCTCCCATACTTGCAAAATTCGCTGGAAAGCCCGAGCCAAGCCCAGTTGAAGACCTCAAGATGATGAGGGCGGAAATAAAAGAAGAGAAGCTTGAAGAGCTGGACTATAGCAACGCGCCATCACCTGAATACACCGTGGAAGATTTATTAAAGATGATCACCGTAAAGAATCCCGGTATAGAACAAGGTAATGATGCTATATATCAACAATTTATTCAACAAGTAAAGTTCATGAATTAGCAATGGAGTATAAGAAACTAGTTGATAAGCTTTCTGCTAAGCTAGATGATAATTTTGTCCCACTACTAAAATTAAAATTGGTATTAATGAGATATCTGCACTTTGTGATATTGGTGCAAGTGTCTCAACAATTTCCAAGAGTCTATTTGACAAGTGAACTTGGGACATTTTACAACTACTAAAATGAGACTCCATCTGTTAGAATTATGCCCTAGAGGCAATAATAAAGATGTTATTATTATAATTCTTGTTCATGATAAAGTTTATATTCCATGCTAGAATTGTATTAAGCGGAAACTTTAATACTTGTGTGGTTTGTGAACAACACCGTGTCCCTAATACGCCTCTATGGACTAGCTCATTGATCAATGATGGTTAAGGTTTCCTAACCATAGACATGAGTTGTCAATTGATAATGAGATCATATCATTGGAGAATGATGTGGTGGATAGACCCAAACTAAGCAAAGCTATTAGATCGTTTCATCGTGTTCGTCTTTGCGAAGCTTTTCTCATGTCAAATATTGTATTCCTTAGACCATGAGATAATACAACTCCCTGGTATCGGAAGAAAGCTTTGAGGTCATCAAACGTCATCCTATGAGATGGTGATCATAAAGGTGTCTCTCAGGTGATCGGAAAGTATCTATTGGGTTGTATGTATCGAGATGGAATTTGTCCCTCCCAAGTCGGAGAGATATACTTCGGGCCCACTCGGTAATCGATATCAACACCGCTTGCAAGCATGTGGTTAAGGAGTTAATCACAAAGTGATATCGGATTACGGAACGAGTAAAGTACTTTGCGTGAACGAGATTGAACTAGGTATGACGATACCAGCGATCGAATCTCGGGCAAGTAAAATATCGCGAGACGAAGGGAATATATATATGGGATTGATTGAATCTGGCATCGTGGTTCATCCGATATGATCATCGATGAATGTGGGAGTCAATATGGGTGCCTGCACCCAGTTGATTATTGATAGAAGATCATGTCTGCATATTCTCGAACCAGTGGTCACACACTTAATGTGTCTCGACGCTAGGATAGATTGGATACTTGGTTTATGAATTTTTGTTGAGTCTCGGATGGGATCCGGGACATCACGAGGTTCGGAATGGTCCGGAGAATAAGATTCATATAAGGCAGTGCAGTTTTTGGAGTTCAGAATTGTTCCGGATTAATCGGTATTGTACCGGAAGCTTCTAGAACCTTCCGGAAGGGGGCCAACGTGGTCCCACCTTCCGGGAGGGGGCATGGGCCTATGAGGGAGTGTCCTGGCCGCATTGGGACAGGGGCACAAGGCCCCATAGGGCCCAGCCGATCTTAGATAAGTTTAAATCGTTTAAACTAGAGATAATATAGGGTTTCTAGAAGGGAGAGTTTAAATCGTTTAAACTAGAGATAGGCTTGGAGGATGGGCAAGGGCTGGCCGCACCCCCCTCTATATATAGAGGGCTGGTGCGCCCCATCCCTACCCTACACACCTCCCTCCAAGCCCTAGTAGCCCTGCTGCCTTCCTCTCTCCCTCCCGACTATTTGTAGGCGAAGCCCTGCGGCAGAAATTCTCCACCATATACACCACGCCGTCGTGTTGTAGATCCAATCCATCTCTCCACCATACTTGCTGGTCCAAGTAAGGAGGAGACGTCGAGGTGCTGCACATGTGCATCTCACAGAGGCACCGCCACTTGTGGTGCTAGATCGGATCAATCGCGAGGAGGAGAAGCGAGTACGACTACATCACCCACGTTCCGACGAACGTTCCGCTGTGCGAATCTTCAAGGGTATGAAGATCTAATCCAATCTCTCTTGTTGTTTGCATCTCCTAGATTAGATCTTGGCTTTCCTTCTGTTCGCTTCCGTAGAAAATTTTGATTTAGTATGTTGCGAAACCCTTCAGTGGTATCAGAGCTAGATCTATGCGTAGATGTGATTCACGAGTAGAACGCAACATGGTTGTTGCGGGCGTTGATGTTTTCTGTTGCAAGCCTCTTGTTTGTGTTCTTCTTATGACGCGGGATAGTGAGATTGAAGCGGTCCAGGCCAACCTTACGCGACGTCGTTCATGAGACCGCCGACTTGACGTGTGGCTTGTACCACACATGCGGCGTGGATGCCGTTTCTCTCACTATAGTTGACATGAGATTAACACCGGAGTTTGGCAACCATAATATCACCGTTGTGGCTTTCCGTAGGTAAGAATCGTTCTTAGCATCTACTCCCATGAGCCACGTAAAACATGCAACAACAAAGTAGAGGCGTCTAACTTGTTTTTGCAGGGAGTGTTTTCTGTGATATGGTATGGCCCAAGATGTGATGTGTATATTGTATGCGATGATCATGTTTTGTAATGTTTCACGACTTGCATGTCGATGAGTACACAACCGGCAGGAGCCATATGGTTGTCTTTATAATTGTGTATGACCTGCGAGTCAACTTCTTATACGCCATGTAATAGCTTTACTTTATCGCTAAGTAGTTAGCAATAGTTGTAGTTGCTATTCATGGTGGAGGCAATCATGGTGGAGTGATGGAGATCATGCCGGAACGCACAAGATGGAGATCATTGCGCGAAGATTGGCTATACCATGTCACATAAAGTTATATGCATGTGATGTTTATCCTTTTATGTATCTTATTATGCTTAGATCGCGACGGTAGCATTATAAGATGATTCCTCACTTAAAGATCAAGATAAAACTGTTCTCCCCAAGTATGCACTGTTGCGAAAGTTCGTCGTGTCCAAGCATCACGTGATGATCGGGTGCTATAGACTCTACGCTCACATACAACAGGTGCAAGCCAGTTTTGCACACGCGGAAATACTTGGGTCTAGCTTGACGAGCCTAGCATGTACAGACATGGCCTCGGAACACAAGAACCGAAAGGTTAAGCATGAGTCATATGAATGATATGATCGACACTTCGTTGTCCACCATTGAAACCACATCTCTTCTCGTGAAGATCGGATTAGGTGTGGTGAGTTTGGATCGTGTTTACTAAACAACTTGAGGGATGTTGAATTTAGTGGGAGTTCATCTAGTAATTTGATTAAAAGTTGAACTAGTTATCATGAACATAGTCTAATTTGTACTTGCAAATATTGTAGATCACATGGCTAAGTCCAACTTCAACTTCAACGTTTTTGCTGAGAAAGAAAAGCTTAGAAACAATGGGTCTAACTTCACCAACTGGTTCCGCAATCTAAGAATCATTCTGTCTGGAGGACAAAAGGACTATGTCCTTGAGAAAGCGTTAGGTAAACCCCATTTGCAACTTTCACGGCTGATGAGAAAGCTGTCTATCACAAGAAAGATGATTATGGTGTGATTAAGAGCACCATGTTGTTTGCTATGGAACCGAACTTCAAAATCGTTTTGAAAACTATCCGGCCCTTTGAGATTCTCAAGAGTTGAAAACCATGTTTTAGACTCAGCCCGCTCGAGAGATATGAGATCTCCGGAAGTTCTTTAACCGCAAGATGGAGGAAGGGAGTTCATAGTGAGCACGCCATTAAGATGTCTGCTACACTCAACGCCTTTGAGCAATCGGATCGCAGATTCCAGAGGAGCTCAAGATTGTGGTTCTCGCAATCACTCCTCCTAGCTACAAAAGTTTTGTAGTGACTCATAATCAAATTGGTTCCATCGATACGATCACCGAGCTCTTCGCAAAGCTGAAGGCTGCGGAGGTGGACATCAAGAAGGATAATCATGTGTTGATGGTCAACAAGCCCTCCTTTAAGAAAGGTAAGGTGCAAAGAAGCCCTTCAAGAAGGCAGCAAGCTTAATGCCCTGCCGAGAAGAAGCTGTGGCTGGTCCCAAGCCGGAAACCGAGTGCTTCTATTGCAAGGACAAGGGTCACTGGAAGCAATCGTCAAAGTACTTAGCGGACAAGAAGGTGGCACCATCAAAGGTATATTTGATATACATGTTATTGATGTTTTCCTTACTAGCCCTCGTTGTAGTGCACGGTATTTGATACGTTCGCTAATATTTGTAACTCAAACAGGAGCTGCGGAATAGACGGGCTTGCGAGGGATGAGGTGACGATCGCGTTGGCAACGGATCAAGAGTTGATGTGATGGCACGCCTCCTTAGTTTTACCTTCGGATTAGTTTTAAACCTTAATAAATGTTATTATGTGCCTGTGTTGAGCATGAACATTATTTCTGGATCGTGTTTATTGCAAGACGGTTATTCATTTAAATCGGAGAATAATGGTTGTTCTATTTATATGAGTAACATCTTTTATGGTCATGCACCTCTTGTGAGTGGTTTATTTCTTCTAAATCTCGAAGGGATGAAACACACATCCATAACATTGAGGCTAAGAGATGCAAAGTAGATAGTGATAATACTACTTATTTGTGGTAATCGCTGCTCAGGTCATATTGGTGTAAAGCGCATGAAGAAACTCCATTCGATGGACTTTGGAGTCTCTTGATTTTGAATCATTTGACACATGCGAACCATGCCTCATGGGCAAGATGATCAAAACCCGTTCTCGGTATGATGGAGCGAGCAACGGACTTGTTGGAAATCATACATACCGATGTATGTGGACCGATGAGTGTTTCGACGCGCGGTGGATATCGCTATTTTCTCACTTTTACCGATGACTTAAGTATATATGGGTATATCTATTTAATGAAACATAAATCTGAAACGTTTGAAAAGTTCAAAGAATTTCAGAATGAAGTGGAGAACCATCGTAACAAAAAGATTAAGTTTCTACGATCCGATGGGGGCGAATATTTGAGTTATGATTTTCTCACGCATCTCAAAGCAAGTGGAATCGCTTTCACTACTCACGCCAACCCGAACACCACAAGAATGGTGTGTCTGAACGCATGAATCGAACCCTATTAGATATGGTCCGATCGATGATGTCTCTTACTGATTTGCCGTTATCATTTTGGGGTTATGCATTAGAAACCGCTGCATTCACTTTAAATAGGGCTCCATCTAAATCCATTGAGACGACACCGTATGAACTATGGTTTGGTGCTAAACCTAAGTTGTCGTTTAAAGTTTGGGGATGCGGCTTACGCCAAGAAGTTGATGCCGACAAGCTCGAACCCAAAGCGAGAAATGCGTCTTCATAGGATACCCTAAGGAAACTATTGGGTATACCTTCTATCACAGAACCGAAGGCAAAGTGTTTATGCATAAAGAACGGTTCCTTTCTTGAGAAGGAGTTTCTCGAAGAAGTGAGTGGGAGGAAAGTAGAGCTAGACGAGGTTATTGAACCTTCTCTTGAATTGGAGAGTAGCGCAAGACCTGAAATTGTTCGGTCACCGCACTAACGATAGAGGAAGCTAATGACAAGGATCATGAAGCTTCGGACGATGCATCGAACGTCGCAGTCGACAAGGTCGCGTGCCCTCCCGAGTGGTACGGAAACCTGTCTTGACCTGTCTTGTTAGTAGAAGATGTGAACCTCACGAACTATGAGGAAGCGATGATGAGCCCAGACTCGAGAAATGGCTAGAAGCCATGAAATCCAATTGGGATCCATGAGCGAAAACCAAGTATGGACTTTGGTGGACCCTCCTAGCGACCGAAAGGCCGTTGAGTGCAAATGGATCTTTAAGAAGAAAACGGACGGATGGTAATGTTACCGCCTATAAAGCACGCTTGTTGCGAAAGGTTTTCGACAAGTTCAAGGTGTTGACTACGATGAGACTTTCTCTCCCGTAGCGATGTTTAAGTCCATTCGATTTTATTAGCAATTGCTGCGTTTCATGATTATGAAATATGGCAAATGGATGTCAAGATCGCTTTCCTCAATGACAACATTGATGAAGAGTTGTATATGATGCAACCCGAAGGTTTTCGATCCTAAGGATGCTGATAAAGTATGCAAACTTCAGCGCTCCATTTATGGATGAAGCAAGCGTCTCGGAGTTGGAACCTTCGTTTGATCAAGTGATCAAGAGCTTTGGATTTGTTCCAAATTGCTCTGAAGCTTGCATCTACAAGAAAGTGAGTGGGAGCTGTGACGTTTCTGGTACTATATGTGGATGACATATTGATTATTGGAAATGACATCGACATGCTTAACGATGTGAAGAGTTATTTGAATAAGTGTTTTTCAATGAAAGACCTAGGTGAAGTTGCTTATATATTGGGCATCAAAATCTATAGAGATAGACAAAGGCTGATAGCTTTAAGCCGGTACATACCTAGACAAAGTTCGAAAAGGTTCAATGGATAAGGCATTGAAAGGTTCAAAGGTGCCTATGTTGTCGAGGAAGATATTGAGCAAGGCTCAAAGGTCCAGCTACGGTAAATGATAGGAAGCTATGAGCAAAGTGTCTTATGCCTCGGCCATAGGTTCCATCATGTATGCCATGTGTGTACTAGACCGGATGTGTCCAATGCTCTTAGTTTGACGAAAGGATATCAAAGTGATCCAGAGTGGAACCTTTGGACAGCCGTGAAGAACATCCTAAGGTACCTAAATAGGACTAAAGAAATGTTCTTAGTCTATGGGGTGATGAACAATCGTCAGAAAGGTTACGTCGATGCTAGTTTCGACAATCGACAAGGATGATTATAAATCTCATTGTGATACGTGTATATTTTGAATGGAGGAGCTGTGAGTGGAGAAGCGCAAGCAAAGCGTGATCGCGGGATCTACGAGAAGCGGAATACATGGGCTGCTGCGAGCGTCAAGTGAAGGAGTTTGGATCAGAACTTCATCATCGAGCTTGGCGTGGTTCCAAGTGCATTGGACCCACTAGAGATATTGTGTGACAACACCGGGCGCCATAGCACTCGCTAAGGAACCAAGATATCATCCAAAGACCAAGCATATCAACAAGTTTCATATAATCCGAGATTATATATGATGGAGATCGAAGATTAGCAAAGTACATACAGATCTGAATGTCGCAGATCCATTGACTAAACCTCTTCCACGTGTAAAACATGATCAGCACCTCAGTGCCATGGGTGTGAGATTGTTGCCAGATGTAAACTAGATTATTGACTCTAGTGCAAGTGGGAGACTGTTGGAATAATTCTTGTTCATGATAAAGTTTATATTCCATGCTAGAATTGTATTAAGCGGAAACTTTAATACTTGTGTGGTTTGTGAACAACACCGTGTCCCTAGTACGCCTCTATGGACTAGCTCATTGATCAATGATGGTTAAGGTTTCCTAACCATAGACATGAGTTGTCAATTGATAATGAGATCATATCATTGGAGAATGATGTGGTGGATAGACCCAAACTAAGCAAAGCTATTAGATCGTTTCATCGTGTTCGTCTTTGCGAAGCTTTTCTCATGTCAAATATTGTATTCCTTAGACCATGAGATAATACAACTCCCTGGTATCGGAAGAAAGCTTTGAGGTCATCAAACGTCATCCTATGAGAGGGTGATCATAAAGGTGTCTCTCAGGTGATCGGAAAGTATCTGTTGGGTTGTATGTATCGAGATGGAATTTGTCCCTCCCAAGTCGGAGAGATATACTTCGGGCCCACTCGGTAATCGATATCAACACCGCTTGCAAGCATGTGGTTAAGGAGTTAATCACAAAGTGATATCGGATTACGGAACGAGTAAAGTACTTGCTGTGAACGAGATTGAACTAGGTATGACGATACCGACGATCGAATCTCGGGCAAGTAAAATATCGCGAGACGAAGGGAATATATATATGGGATTGATTGAATCTGGCATCGTGGTTCATCCGATATGATCATCGATGAATGTGGGAGTCAATATGGGTGCCTGCACCCGCTGATTATTGATAGAAGATCATGTCTGCATATTCTCGAACCCGCGGTCACACTTAACGTGTCTCGGCGCTAGGATAGATTGGATACTTGGTTTATGAATTTTTGTTGAGTCTCGGATGGGATCCGGGACATCACGAGAGGTTCCGGAATGGTCCGAGAATAAGATTCATATAAGAGGCAGTTTTTGGAGTTCGAATTGTTAGGATTAATCGGTATTGCGGAAGCTTCTAGAACCTTCCGGAAGGGGCCAACGTGGTCCCACCTTCCGGGAGGGGCATGGGCCTATGAGGGAGTGTCCTGGCCGCATTGGGCCAGGGCACAAGGCCCCATAGGGCCCAGCCGATCCTAGATAAGTTTAAATCGTTTAAACTAGAGATAAGATAGGGTTTCTAGAAGGGAGAGTTTAAATCGTTTAAACTAGAGATAGGCTTGGAGGATGGGCAAGGGCTGGCCGCACCCCCCTCTATATATAGAGGGCTGGTGCGCCCCCTCCCTACCCTACACACCTCCCTCCAAGCCCTAGTAGCCCTGCTGCCTTCCTCTCTCCCTCCCGACTGTTTGTAGGCGAAGCCCTGCGGCAGAAATTCTCCACCATATACACCACGCCGTCGTGTTGTAGATCCAATCCATCTCTCCACCATACTTGCTGGTCCAAGGAAGGAGGAGACGTCGAGGTGCTGCACGTGTGCATCTCACGGAGGCACCGCCACTTGTGGTGCTAGATCGGATCGGATCGCGAGGAGGAGAAGTGCGACTACATCACCCACGCTCATTTAAGCCGCGTTCACTGTCTTGAATCTTCAAGGGTATGAAGATCTAATCCAATCTCTCTTGTTGTTTGCATCTCCTAGATTATATCTTGGCTTTTCTTCTGTTCGCTTCCGTAGAAAATTTTGATTTACTATGCTGCGAAACCCTTCACCATCTTGCGGATTCAACTTATAAACAAGTTATTGAGATTAAGGAAAATATAGTTGTTGAAATTAAAGGATGTCCTGCTCTTATTGATCTCGTTATAGTAGACATGCTCGAAGATCCCATAGCACCTATAATTCTAGGTAGGCCGTTGAACTATTAAAGCTTTGATCAATCTACATGAAGGGAATGTGAGAATAGGACTACCATCTAGACGTCCTTTTATAGTCCACTTTCCTAGGAAGAAGAAGGCCAAGCCTAATAATGATGATGGTATAATCACACTAAAAGTCAATTACTTTGAAGTGGGTATTTAACTCACAAAGCCTAAATGATCACCATCAGGGTCAAGCTAATTGACCTTAACTAGAAGCGTTTCATGGGAGGCAACCCATGTGAAATAAAGTTTTTACTATTGTGTTAGTTTTTGTTTTGTTTTATTTTTATTTTAATAAAGAGTGTTCAAGAAGTCGGAGAGAGGAGAAGAAAATAAGGTAATCCTTGATCTTCTATTTACTAACATAGCCTTAAGGTATTGCTGATTTGTATGGAGTCTATTTGCTATTATTTTGTCATTTGCTAAGATGTGCAAAGACGTGTGAAGCTACTAACCCAATTCCATAAGTTTTTTAGCTTCTAGGACGCATAATGACCACTGGTACGACCGCGAGACCCCATACCACGCTCGTACCACATCACATCTTGAAAAGATAGAAATTTTGATTTTTGCCACATGACACGAAGGGTTTCATCGACCCCAAGGCATGTCACTCGGTACGACCAGGCTCCGGCCATACCGTCCGCCCGTACCACGTATTCGGCCATGATATCAACACTTGAAGAGGTAATCCTAAAATTTTCAAAACACAAATCTCTCGTTTTTCTACCTCCAAACTTCAAACCACCTCCATTGGATCTTTAATTTTACCAGTTCTTTGTTCGATTCCTCGCACCCATTCGATCTAATGTATGTTTCTCCTCTGAAGGGCTTCGGGTGTTCCCCTCCTCTCTCTTGGAAAAGGAGGAACCCTAGGACGAACAACGTCGTCAATGTCGCGTTTCCCTTCTTCCTTCTTGATTGCTTTGTGTGGTGACGACGCACTAGGTCCGTGATGGCGATCCGTACAAATACTGGCAATACGGGTCATCTTTGTCTTATTCTAGTCGATCTATCGTTGTTGGCATTGTTTCCTTTTTTTTGGTTTCTCTTTATTTTCGTTTGGGCGTGCTTGTGCTAAATCCCGACAACAATCAGGTGGTTGCTATATTAATATAACGGGACAAAAACATGATTCGAAGAATTCAAAGACCCAGACATGTTTCCTATGGGCCATGTTGTGGCGGACATCAAGTTTTCATGTTGCTGCTTCTGAGTCAGATGCTTTCATTCATGTTCATCATTCAATTAACGGTGTGGTACATATTTTGGAAGTTTGTATTATAAGATGTTTTAGTAGGCTAGGCTAATTTAGCTTACCAAAACATTTTATAAATTGAAATGAAGAAACTATACACCCTCAGTCTCAAATTACTTGTCTTAGATTTATCTAAATAAAAATATATCTAGACATGTTTTATAACTAGATATATCTGTACAAATCTGAAACAAGTAATTTGAGACGAATTTCAAAGAAAACTAATTTGAGTTAAAGGGAATATTATAAGTACTGCCATTTTTACTGTAAAAAAAGTGGCCGCTAGCTAGTTATTACCAGAAAAGCCATAAGGAGTTTTTGTTTTGAAAAAATCGAAACGGGCAGGATTTTCAATCTTTTATTACAGTAAAAAGAAGGAAAAAAGATAGAGTCCGGGGAAGTTCCCTAACGACCTGCTTCTGCTCCTTCCCAATCTGAACAGCGCCGCCGCGGCCGCCGTCGTCGCTGCTCCCGCACGCGCGAGCGAGAGCGCAAGAGAGGCTATGGCCGGCGAACGCCGCGTCTGTCGCGTGATTATTGATGGTCTCGACCACATGGATCGAAGACCGGAAGGCATCGAGCACAACAAGTCCGTCGCGATGGATCACATCCACGATTGCTACAAGAAGGCGCTGGATCTACTCCCGCCCGAGCTGATTCCGAGCCTACTCGAGGCCGGATTCTGCTTCGGCTTCCTCGACCCTGTGTCCAACATCATCGCCAACACCGTGTCCCAAGAGCGACACAAGAGGAAGAGACCACGACGGGCCGGCGCCGCCGCTACCACCGGCACCAAGAAGAACAGCAGTGACCGACGGGTCAGGTACAAGGCCATCTCCGAGATCATAGAGTCCAGCAAAGACTTCTCCATGGCACCCAAGCGCTCGGGGAGGAGCACCGCACTCCAGGAGGGGGGCGCCGGCATCGCGGTACGGTCGATCCGCGGTCTCGCCACCTTCCTCACCTCCTACTTCCGCTACCTCACCATCCAGGACGCCCTGCGCTACCTGCGTCTGTCAAAGGCAGACCTTCTAGTCGCCGTGCATCTCATCGAGCAGGATTATTCTGCATACACCTTCACCATCCACGACATTACGGCCAAAGTCGCTCTCGGCTGTGCTGCCATCTCTGCAATGCATTCCGGGGTTCCCAAATTCGTGTCTAGATCCCTTTCGTTGGCTTCCCATGTGGACGAGGTCTTCAACCTTCTGCCCAAAAGGGGCTGCATCACCCATTCCACTATAAACAGACTCTCCTCCGAGCTGCTCTTCACCTCAACCAAGGATACGACGATCGACCCACTGAGGCCTATGCAGCATGCCATCTCAAGGATGCAACAATGCAGGGAAAGGAACACTACAGTCATTCCAGCTGGGCTGGATTACTCTCTCCAGCTATTGCTCCTGGATAAAATCCATTTGCTGTACCTCGAGGCGATCTCCCGCATTCCACGGCACGAATTGTGTTTGTGCCACCACCGTGGCCTCCTCAAGGCTGGCCACTGCTACGGCTCTTTTGATCCCGTCACCAACATAATCCTCAACGCCATTTGGTACGACGCCATGTTCCCTGCCGAGCGAGAGTTTGAGGTCCAAATGATCTGCACAAAGAGGCTTGCGCGCACCGAGTGCCGCTCCCTCGACGGTCTTGTTGCCTACGTCCGTGCCCTCTTTCCTGCCCTCTCTAAATATGAAGCTATGAGGTACCTGCTTATCAACAATACCCAACTTGATAGGATCATTATGAGGGCAAAAGAAGATGGTCATGACCAGTGCTTCCCTTTTTCTCAGTCTCAGGCCTTTGATGCCGCCTCTCTTGCAGCATGTCATCCAAGCCCTACTGCGTTTGTAGAATTTGCAACTACGGTAATGCCAGTGATGGGAGAAACCCTGCATTCAACGCTTAAGGTTAACCCGATGCTCTCCTCTAGTGATGTTCGTACCATATCTGAAACTTTATCACAAAACTTTCCGCCTAGTAAACCTTCAAAGCTGGTTCCAGAATTGAACATGCACGCCGCCGATTATGTCGCAGGCAAACGTAGGAAATTTGAGGCTTTTCAGAGTGCAATTGTCAAAAGGGCTAAAGCTGCATTGCTCAGATACGCACAACAAGTGGTATGTTTATTTTTCGGTCCTGTTACGTTTTCTCTCTTAAAGTACTAGCTAGCACTACCTTTGGTAACACCTCTGCTGATGTTGTCCTTGTCTGAATATAGGGGCAGGAATATGAGCTTCATGTTATCTGTGATGTAAATGCTGAAATACCTGAGTATGGTATATGCTACATCCCGGACGACTACAAATACCCATTTTGTCACATGAACATCTTGGCAAAACGAAAAGGTTCACAGATTGTTGATGCTGATGCAGTTCCCACACTTTTCTTCATTGAGTGTAGCAATATTCATGAAGGCATGACATATGTGTGCTACCCTATTTTAGAGCCATCAAAAGATGCTGGTATGCTCTCACTGATAAATTCAGATCTAGATATATTATTTTTCCTTGCATGGTTACTTAGTAGCTTATGCATCATAATCCTTTGAAGGATGCTCACAGTGCTGCAGAATATACAGAAAATCAGAACAAATGTATTTTGAAAAATCATAGAATCAGCTAGAAATTTAGTTTGTCTGCCCCTGATGACTATGATTGGTGATAAATACCTAGACGATCCATGCTTATTCCACAGTATGTGAATCTAGTTTCCCATAGTCGTACTAGAATCAGTTTGATTGATGCCGTGAGGGATTTTGTTGTGAACATATTGTCGCAAATTATGCTTAACTTTTGACAAATGTCCCATATAGGTAGGATAATGTTTCTTGACATCTGATATGGTGTATTTTCAAGGAGTTCAAATGTTAAGTTTAATTTAGTGATGATGAAAAACTAGATTACACATTTTACTAGAAGCTAAACTAGTTTACAATTTTTTATTAAGGATGGCAGTGGGTAACCATTAGGGTACCCTCTACCCTACTTAGTAAAAAAATGAACTAAACTTTGGCAAAACACCACTTTTTGAGAAAATTAGTTCATTTGTTTGAACTACGCTAAACTAGAGGGTACCCTAAAGGTTCCAAAGTTCCATCTCTATTTTTTATAATGCAGTTACGTGATTATTGATTTGTCATGGCCATAGACAGGGTATCATTACCACCAACATATCTTATGTTCTAATTTCCTAGTCAATTTCCAACCTACCATCCCCTCCTTGCCCCTTCCGCATCCTCTCTGATGAAAACAGGGACCTTTCCAAATTGTTGTGATCACTGCATTATGATGCTTAGCTAAGAATGAAATGCAGCAAAGCAAAACCACCTCAAACTCCTAGAGTGCAGGTGGCTGTTTGATGCGCAATCCCCATTCTCACACCCCTCTCTGTTCTAATTCTATCTCCTTCGCCTCTCACCATCTACCTCTTCCTGATTCTTTGCATTGCTTACAAACTTTCTGGCTCATTCGTTAAGAGGATTCTTGGAAGTATGCCTGACACTTGTTGTGCCGCATCTGACATGTGTCAAGGATGATTTTTGCATCCTGGTAACACTCATTGAAGTTCCTGCTATCATCATGTATTCATATTAGATATCTCCCTATCGAAGGAGCAACCGTGATGGTCTTTCTGTGACTCTGAATCCCCAAGGGAATACAGATAGAAAGACCGACTAATTAACCTCGTGAACTTATTCTTGTTACTTCAATTGTATGCGATATGCCACTCTTAATGATTAATTTTTTGTGCGTACATGCCCTGAATCCTAAGTGGCTCTTTATCCTGCACAAAGCAGATATCTCTATATCACAGGGATGGTTGTGTACTGGAATGTCCTAATGTGAAAATTTTATCCGGTTGATGCTTTTTTACTGTGCCAAGTCATGTACATGTTAAGTTGACATGACCATTTGTTTTGTTTTGCTGTTGAGAAAAAGGCCGCTGCTTTCATTGTGAGTGTGAAGGGACCAAGGTTATCCATCCACCTTCAGAAACATTCCGTGGGTGCTGCATGGAATTCGAGGATATGGCTAGTGGAAAAAGTCCAGTGTCCAACGAAGAACTTATTAACCAAGCGAAGTACGGGACTATGTTTGTAGATACGATGGAAGATGACTGTGTCTATTTTGATTCAGCATGGGACGCTAAGTTTGCCGTATTCCTTAACGAGATGGAGCAAGATACGGATGATGAAGAGGCGGACCTCTCTTGGTTAAAAGAGGAGATGCAAGAGTACTTCTTGGCTTACCAAAAGGAAAAGGGTGCCCCTGTTAATAGTTAGCTGTTGCTACTGTTGTTTGTGTCTTTCATTATGCATGAAGGTTTTTCTTCCGAGAATATTATGTACATTATGAAGCTTGAAGTTGCTGGACAAGGATGGTTCTTTCTACTAGTTACTAGTTGGTTCGCCCTTCTGGTCATTAGTTTGCATGAAACTAAGTTATGTGGGATGTATGTCGAATGTAATTATATTTATCTGGTTCTTTGACTTGGTAGGATTCCAAGAATTGTATTAAGTAATACTTGCGATGACTTTGTTTCTTTGCAGAGATGTTTCAAGTTCTTGCAAAGCTATGGCGTCCCTTACACTGCTCACCACTTGGGAGATTTGGAATGAGCGCAATGATAGGTCTTCCGCAAAAAGCACGTGACGCCTCTTGTAGTCCTAGATAGAATTAAGCGAGAAGCCCGCATGTGGGTGAGGGGGGGGGGGGGGGGGGCTAAGCGCTTGGATGATTTCATGCCGCGAGAGTAATTTGTATGTTAAACTTGAACCTTTACTTTCTTGTAAAATTCCTTCTTAATTAATAGATTGGGGCATTTAAAAAAAGTTCTTGCATAACTATATCATCCTGATGCTTTTATGTCTTGCGCGACCTCCTTTGACTAACATTCAGAGAAGTATAATTTATTGGGGTATTGTTTTAGTAATGGGCAGCCTCTGTTCTTATTTATTAACTGTACTTCCTCCATTCCGGATTATAGGGCTAATTCGTCTTTCGAGTAAATAGTTTGACCGTAAATTTGATCAATAATATATAAATCATATGTCATAAAAATTGTACCATCGAAAGCGTATTTTGAATATGAATCTAATGATATAATTTTGTTAAATATAGTTTGTATTTTGTTGACCAAATTTATGGTCAAACTATTTTCTCGAACTACGTATTTGCCTTATAAACCGGAATGGAGGTAGTATATATTTTGACCAAAATCAAGTGATTTTTTTTATGGAATTGGTCAAAACATTACTGCACTAGACACTGAAACCTGGAAATCAAACTACTAGACCACACCAGGAAGCATTCATTCAGTGTTTTATATACAAAATTGTGCTTACTGAACAGCTGATGTTTGGCAGCGCTACTTGTGTTCTTAAACTAGAAAATGAGTCCTATATGTGGAGCACCTCAGTGCTCAAAATTACTACAGGCTGGTTCTTGAAGGCATGGAGCAAGCTAACTGAATTTTCTTCCAAGACCCTTTGTCAGGAAAAAGATAGGTGAGCAACAGGGAGATCTTCGACTAACAATCACACGGACACCAGCCAGCGGCCGTTGACCCTCAGAATCATGTCCAGTTGCTGAACGCGACTATGCAAGGGACAGGAAAATAACAACCAAAATAGGCTCTTCCAGTCTTCGTCGCTGTATAGCCGTGCCACTCGATACAATTCAATATATTTTTTCAAAACAGGGGCAAAACTCGATACAGTTCATGAACTTATACACATTGCAAACAATAAAGAAAGGTACATCTTGGAGTTTAACTGAAGATATGCTGGAAACGAAATAAACACTGCAATGAAGATTGGACCGTTCATACTCTGTTTATAGAAAGAAAAAAAATTGGACCGTTCAGATTGGGGGTGACACTACAAAGCTAACCAGTATAACACCGGCTGCAAGGCTTCACAACATTCAGCTCAACTCTAGACGGAACTATTCCCTCGATGTATGTTCTTATTCCTGAGATCGCTTTCGGGATTTCGTTGAGATTATCCATGGGATAGCAAGTGAGTAACGTGGTGAGGCCACACCGTCCTGCACTGGTGTCCAATGTAAGGCACTCCAGTGATGTTGCATTCTCAAGAATATGGCATGCCAGCTCAACCAAGCCCTTTGCCGAGTAGAACCTACAGATCTTCACTCTCTTGAGCTTCCCAAGGCAGTATCCTGGCATTTGCCGAAAAGATGAGGTGTCTACAAAAATAGATTCACGTTCCACCTCCTCTGTAGGTAAGGATACCGCTACGTGAGGATGAGAAAATAATTGGATCAATTGTTCAACCATAGCCACTGATTATATTTACAGGATGAACAGTGACTTACATCAAGTATGAATGTCTCCAAGGAGGGGGCAGCATCAAGAAGAAACCAGAGAAAAATAATCATAGGTGTAACGAAGAGAAATTTTCAAGTACTTCAGGTGAGGGAACTTGCTAGGCATTATTGTTGTGGTGAACTTCTGCATAAAGATGGCACATTAATATTCCATGGTATGACTACTGCTATTTTCATATTGCTAGTCATTGGCCTAAGTATACCTCATGAGTAGAATATATGGCAAGACTTTCAAGATTCGGTGCACTGGATGGAAGCGCTTTACGTGCATAATAGATAACACCGTGGGAACAGGCAATATCTAGGTTTTTCAATTGCAATGACTCACCAAGGAAGAGCTTTAATTTCCCACCACGAACCTGAAAACTGGAAATAGATGGCGCTTGGATTTTTATCCTGCTCAGGTGGCCGCATTGATTTACCTTCAGGCAGCTCAAGAAGCAGGAAAGGTAGTTTCAGCCAAGTTATCTCGGAACATTTCCTGAGCTCCAAACGCTGCAAAGCAACACAGCTGGAAAGAAGGCACTCTAATTCATCCCCAGTGATACGCACATCACAAGATTCAGTGTCGTCAGGCTTCTCAACCTACCAAGTCTGACTATGGGACGGAAGGCACAATTCACAAGGCTCAAATCAAGAGGAGGCCATGGCTGGAACTCCAGATCAAGGTACATACCCCTGATCCTATCTTGTGTGGCTTAAATTTTGAGCTAGATGATCCTCTACGGCTTGTTCGGTTATTCCACTCCCTAAGTAGATTGGGGTGGAACGGAGGGAAATCAACGGGATTTTGATCTGAAAGGGAATTAATACACATCAATCCCTGCCATCCCTGGCCAATTCCCTTGAAACCGAACAAGGCCCTAAGGATCTAACATCTATATATTGATCGAGATCATCCCAACAGCAATTGAAGGCGAACGCGCCAAGGGCAACAGGAGAGCCGCCGCCGGCGTACAGACCGGGCGGCAGCGAGCGAGTGCCGGTCGTCGTCGAGCAGGCGGTGCTAGAACATCCCCAGTTCGTCTCCGTCGGAACTAGTCTAGGACCGCGTCAATTCCACGATGGATGCCACGTATGTGCTGTCGGTGGGCCCAACCGCCCTAATTGGGTGTCAAAACTAGTCCAAAAAAAAAAACTGGACCAACTCCCAATCTACCCCGAAACAAACACTCTAGCGGCACGGGAGCCGCCGGGATTTCCTGCACCTCCCCTCGCGACTCGCGTCTTAGCCCGACTCCCGCAGGGATTACCCTTCGTCTTCGTGCCCCCTGTTGTCTGGGTCCCTGGCATCGTTTCTCTCAGGATTTACCACCCAGGGATGAGACTCATGTCCAGGAAGCGGTGCCGGCAGCGTCAGCGCTGCCGCCGGCGAATCCGAAACTGTAAGGTTCCTCCTGTCTGCTCTCTCTCTCTCTCTCTCTCTCTCTCTCTCTCTCTCTCTCTACGCGTCTCTCAATTATCGATATGTTATCTCTGCACCATGCTTATGTTGCGTCATACACTCCGTGTGTGTGCGCGCTATCTATTGACAGGGGAAAAACTGTTTATTTGTGCAATCTGTGGCACTGTAGCTGTAGGCAGGCGTGGTTTCTATTTGGATGAGAACTGTATGAAACTCAATCGCTTCGACGATCTAGCTTGGCTGGCCTATGTTTATTTGGCCCCAAGATTGGGGAATATGAACGAAATTTAGTATGGTAGGCCTCAAAATCCCCCTCTTAACATGCTCTCATAGTGCCAACAAGCACACACAATTGTTCATGTTAAATAGCACTCCCTCTGATCCAAAATAAGTGTCGGGGATGTAGTACAAACTTTGTACTAAATCACCAAGACACTTATTATGGATCGGAGGGAGTAGTATATTTCAACGGTTCAGCCCTGCTTCTCATTTGTTGACTCCTAAATGGATATAGAGATCTCTCCACCACAGCAACTAAATTTTGTAACAGATAGGGGTACATAATTTTTCGTTTATATACCAAGTAGCATGGAAGCAAACTGCAAAAGATAGTTTCAACTATGTGTTTAGCAAAGTTCAAAACGGCAAACCAAGAATGCCTAATGGAACAAGAATGGCCTAAATGAATATTAGAAATAATAGTGCAAGGGAATAAACATGTGGGATTCGTCCACGGCACACACTGCAAATTGTTACTTCTGGTTTGCACCGTGATGCTCTGTTTCTCGTGCCTGCCTCCTGGATTCAGAGGCGAGGCAAGCTAGTCTTCGTGTTGGCTTTGCTGAGGAAATCAAGGAACAAACAGTGTGCATGAGAGCAAGCATAATGTCAACAAAAGAGTTGTTAGTGTGAGTTTCTTGGGTCTAATTAGAGAAACAAAACTATTGTGTGCGGGAGGGAAAAGGTGGGGACCAACTCCCCTTAAAATAGTGAAGATGATCATATCAGCTTGAAGAGATTACTTTGCCAGCAAATTTCAATAGAAATAATTGAAAAGGTATTTTGATTGGAGGGAGAGGTAGCATCCACTTAGTGTCTTGAGCCAAAGATGTAATCCTTTTGAATAGCCTACCCCTAGAGGGATACTTCCTATTTTTCACAAATAGGATCTGATGTGTATACTTGTCGTTATTCTTGAGCTTCCGTTATAATGTCTCTTCTCACCATAACTGTGGTCTGTTGCAGGTGGATCGGTTGCTTTGGTGGCTAAAAGAGAGAATCTGCCTGGCCAGAAAGATGATAACTACCAAGTTGTCAGAGGAATATCACCGCCCGATCTTCCAGAGGTATAGAATGCTGATACTTAAAGAATTCCTTTTCAAGTAAAATCACATTTTGTCTGCTGGAAATCACTGGTAGGATTGTACTTGCTGGATAAAAATAAACATGTCTTTTAGCGCTTCGTGATATGTTTGTTTTCTAAAAGTATACATGCAGGAAGGGGAACTGAAAATGAGTGGTTGGGGGACTCTCAAGTCGCTTTTCGGTTATTTGGCAGTAGGCATCCGAGCTAGTTGTGACTCATGAATAGGAATTTGGAGGTACGAGGTATACAGTCGGTTTGGTCATTGCATTTTACCGTAGTTAGGCATGTGATTGGAATTTTTGTTCTTAGTAGTTTTCTGTCACCGCATTGATCTCAAATGACTTTGGCTTGTCTCCAGAATGGGAGGCGACGCATCGTCTTTTGGGGTGATTTGATTGGAGAATGGATTGCTCGGAATTTGGGTAGGTAGCTGTCTGGGCGAGATGTTTTTACTTTCAAACTTTCTAGCTTGCGATTTCTGTTAATGTAAATTAGGGGAAACCTTATAAAAAAGTGGATAGGGTTTAAGAGGAAATCAAAATTTGAAGCTAAATTCATGTGAAGTTACTAAGTTCCTCCCATGACAACAGTGGCCTATAATCTCCATTCAACAACCCAATTATGTCCAAACAAGACAGTACTACTTTGTTACTGTTAGGGAGAGGGTGGCTGGACCCCCGGGGCGTGCAAGGGTCGTGTTTTATGGGCAAAAACACGTGGATTTGAGTGGGATTCAAGAGATTGGCGCACACCCCTAAGCTAGACGTAGAGGTTGGCTCGGTCGGATGCAGCGGAAAACCGGTCCTTTAGTATCCGTACGGGATCAGGATATGAGGTGTATTGCACCGTGAAATTGACGATTTGAGCCCCGCTGCGCAACAACGTGTTTATCCGGTGTCATCCACGATATCGGGGGAGCCGTTGCCCCGGTTACGTAAACGTTCCTAGTCGGTATGATTCCCCAAAAAGGTATTGCCGCGTTACGTTTTTCGTGTTCCATATGGGCTACTTCTCCTCAGTCGATCTGGGTGGTCATCCATGGTATCCACGGATAATGCGTTTATCCGATGTCATCCAGGATATCGGAGGAGCCGTTGCCCCGGTCACGTAAACGTTCTCAGTCGGTATGATTCCCCAAAAAGGTGATTGCCGCGTTACGTTTTTCGTGTTTCATATGGGCTACTTCTTCTCGGTCGATCTGGGTGGTCATTTCATGGTATCCACGGATAATGCGTTTATCCGGTGTCATCCAGGATATCGGGGGAGCCGTTGCCCTGGTCGCGTAAATGTTCCCAGTCGGTATGATTCCCCAAAAAGGTGATTGTCGCGTTACGTTTTTCGTGTTCCATATGGGCAATAACTCCTCAGTCAATCCAGGTGGTCATCCGCGGTAACCACATTCCATCGTCCCTAGTCCCTTCAGAGTTTGTTACTGTTGCAATTTGTAGTAAGAGTAAAGTCCATCTATCTAAAATTGAGACAAATTTGGCTATGGCATAACTATCAGATTCATAATGCTGGCATACAAGAATTCTGTTGAAAAACACAGCATCCAAAAACCTGGGAACCTGGAGTAGAAGTTGGAAGATTTGAACCAACTAATAAGAGTAGAAGTTGAAAGATTTGAACCAACTAATAAGAGTAGAAGTTGGAAGATTTGAACCAACTAATAAGAGTACCCAGAATTATAACCAAGCTTTGCAAAGGATGCACATTCTGACTAGAAGGATATGAAAATAAACACTTTCTACTGCTTAATCATTTCTCTGAATACTTCATTACCTTTCTGAGGTCTTGAGGAGTTGTAATCAGTGTTTTCCTTTCTCCAAAAGAAAACTGTAACCATAGTTCGATGCATATCTGCGTACTATCAGTTGCTTCACTGTTCACTTTATAATTTCTAATTCAAATTTCTAGGTGGAATGGATCACCATTTATTCTTAGGGATTACTATTCTGGTTTGTTCAACCTATTTTCTTGCATCTAGAATTCTAATGTGTGTATTCTCCTATTCTGGTGCATGCAGGACATCTTGCGGCATATTCATGCCAAAATGACACTTCGAGATGCTGCACGTGCTGCTTGCACGTCGCACACATTTCAACGCTCCTGGAATTGCTTTCCCAACCTTACATTCAGTCCCGAAACACTTGGATTAAATAGAAATGCATCTATGGATGTAATAACAAGAGACCTTATCAGCAAGGTTGACCAGATTCTGCAAAATCACTCAGGCATCGGCGTGAAGACACTAAATCTTGATCTTCTAGAGTGTGGCAACATTGACTTCAGCTATGTTGATAGTTGGCTTCACATTGCCGTTACACCAGGGATTGAAGAACTCATCCTGAGCCCCCCTCTAGTCACCTTTTCAGTATACAACTTTCCATGCTCACTTTTATCTAATGGGAGCGGAAATTCGATCCAATATCTCGAACTAGGTCACTGTACCTTACATGCCACAGTTGGTCTTGGTTGCTTAAGAAGCCTGACAAGACTGCATATGTTTAGAGTGCGGACTAGTGGGGATGAACTATGGTGTCTTCTTTCCAATTCTTCCGCTTTGGTGCACTTGGAACTCTGGTACTGCAAGGAGATAATTTCCTTGAAAATACCTTCTCTGCAGCGATTCCGTTTCTTGGATGTGGTTCAATGCGATAGCCTGCAGGAGGTAGAGAGCAATGCTCCAAATCTCACCAAATTTTACTATAGTGGCTTACTAGGTCAAATCTCACTCGGTGGTTCACTGCAAGTGAAGACTCTACGCATGATATGCCCGAGTCAGGCCAATATTGTCTGCTGGTACGCTCATAATCTTTTGTCTATTGCGCCGAATGTTGAGACACTTACCATATCATCATCAAGCGAGGTATACTCTGAACATTAGATGATAATAGACTTACTATTTGTGTCAATAACAATACTTATACATTGGACTGCAATTAAGACGTGAGATGTATTTTATGCAGACGGTGAACACACCAATGCTATCTGGCAAGTTTCTCCACCTCAAGCATTTGGAGATTTTATTAGTGGGAATGGCTGCATATGATTATTTATCTTTGGTTTCTTTTCTTGACGCTTCTCCTCACCTGGAGAAATTCGTGCTGGTTGTAAGTCATTTCATCCACCATTCGTATCATGTATCCATGGGTGGACTGCCGATTCAAGTATCTTGGTTTCTAGAGAGGGTAGTGGTACTGATATTGTCCCTATGCAGATAAAGCAGCATCACATGGAGCATGATTCGATTCTTGGAGGCCCCTCCCATGATTTAAGGCAGATTCGGGAGCAGCGCTATGACAAGCTTAAGAATGTGAAGATCTCTGGCTTTTGCTCGGCAAAGAGCTTAGTTGAGTTAACATGTCATATCCTTGAGAATACAACATCACTCGACTGCCTTACATTGGACACCACCAGTTGGTATCTTAGATGCTCTGTCACGAAATCTAGCAAATGTTATCCTCTCATGGATAGGGATAGCCTCGTCGAAGCCCAGAAAGCACTCTTGGCCATTAGAAGATACGTCTTGGGGAAAGTACCCTCTATGGTCAAGTTAAATATTCTGGAGCCTTGCAGCCTCTGCCATACCGTTGAGCCTTTGATGTGAACCTCAAATATTACTTCAGGTTTTGTAATATTAGTAAAACAATCTTGTTAATAAGAGAGAATATGAAAGATTATATTTCCTGGTTCATTGACCCTAAAAGTATTTTCTCTGTTAAATCTGCCTACTAACTGTTAAATCGGCCTTAGGATCATCTAGGCTAGATCTAATCAGGTACTACACTGTCTATGCCTTTTGATTCGTGTTGGTGCTGTCTATCGATTGAGAGATAGAGAGGGATCAGAGATGGAGCATACCTTCCTTGGCTAGAGGAGGGGTCGATGTGGCCATGGTGTTCGACGGCGACAAACACGGGCTAGGCGGCGGGTGAGGCTTCCGTGGCTAAGCGCAAAACCCTAGATCGGAAGGGGTTGTGGTGGGGAGAGCGGGCGATGACGAACCTCGAGTCGGTGCCCCGGTCCCCACTCTTTATATTATGCCACAGGCCCACCAACCTTGATTGGTTGGGCGCCCCGATCGTATGCGAATCGAGGGTCCGTATGAACCGTTGGGTTCATACGTGGAGAGGTCAACCTAACATTCTCCCCCTTGATCTCGACTTTACTTTTCACTTTATACTTTACTTATTTCATCATAGAACGATATATAGAGCATGTTTCATCGTCTCAGCTCAATTGCCGATAGAATCAGACAGCCACTATATACCTCTATGTTTTGAAACAAATCCTGTTACTTTTGGGCCTCTATAGTCCAGGAATCATAGGCTTCCCGTTAAACCCATGTCGGCTATGTGTTCCTTGAACACGTTGGGTGGTAAGCCTTTCGTTAGCGGATCCGCAAGCATATCATTTGTCCTTATATGCTCGAGACTTATAGTTTGATCCTGGACTTTATCCTTCACAACATAATACTTTATATCTATAGACTTTGAAGCATTACTCGACTTGTTGTTGTGAGCATAGAATACTGCGGGCTCGTTGTCACAAAGATATCTTCAGTGGCCATTGATGCAGTCAACCACTTTCAAGTCGGGTAAGAATTTCTTTAACCATAACGCTGTCCCATGGCCTCATAACATGCTATAAATTCTGTATACATCGAGATGATGCAACTATCGACTGTTACGCTTCTCCACGAAATAGCACCTCCTGCGAGTAAAGACATACCGTCAGGACTTTCGTCGCCTTTATCTCCAAAAATCTGCATTTGAATACCCTTTTATCTCTAGGGAATCAGATCTTCTATATGTAAGCATGAGGCCTTTTGTGCCTTGCACATAACGCAAAGCTTTCTTTACCATCTTCCAATGCTCTATGCCTGGATTCTCTTGATATCTACCGAGTACCCCGGTGATAAATGCTAAGTCAGGGCGAGTGCACACTTGTGCATACTGTAAGCTTCCAACAGCCGAAGCATATGGTACTGACTTTATTTGATCGATCTCATATTGATTCTTTGGACATTGGGATTTCCCAAAACTATCGCCCTTGACTATGGGAGCAGGTGTTGAATTACTCGCATGCATATTGTATTTCTTTAAAATCTTTTCACAATACGCTTTCTGCGGCAGTCCTAACACTCCATTCTTTCTGTCTCGGTGAATTTCTATGCCCAAAACATAAGAGGCTTCACCAAGGTCTTTCATGCCAAAGTTAGATGACAAGAACTTCTTTGTCTCTAGTAGTAGACTAACATCACTGCTGGAAAGTAGAATGTCATCCACATACAAAATTAGGAAAATATATTTCCCACTTTTGAACTTTGCATAAATGCAATTGTCCTCAACATTTTCTTTGAATCCAAATCTTTTAATGGTATCATTAACTTTAAATACCACTGCCTAGAGGCTTGCTTTAACCCATAAATGGATTTCTTTAGGCGGCATCCCATATGTTCCTTCCCCTCCATGAAAAAACCCTTGGGTTGTTTCATGTAAACATTTTCTTCTAAATCTCCATTTAGAAATGCCGTCTTGACATCCATTTGATGTAAATCTAAATCAAAATGTGCAACTAGTGCCATGATGATTCTGAAGGAGTCCTTACATGAGACCGGAGAAAAAGTCTCATTGTAATCTACGCCTTCTCTTTGCGTAAAGCCTTTTGCCACGAGTCTAGCTTTGTACTTTTCTACATTCCCATTGGAGTCATACTTTGTTTTGTAGACCCACTTCCATCCTACTGTTTTGGCTCCTTTGGGAATTTCCTCTAAGTCCCAAACATTGTTGGAACTCATCGATTTCATTTCATCTTCCATTGCCTCTACCCACTTGGCTGAGTGAGGGCTACTCATGGCTTCTTCATATGAGGTAGGATCGCCCTCCATATGAACTACATTATAAACTTTGTAGATTTCTTTGGAAATGGCTGGTCTTCGTTCTCTTTTAGACCATCTGAGTTCATCAGACTCTTGCTCATTTCTTGCCTCGGGTTCAGGCACATTTACAGTAGGTGGCTGTTCTGTCTCCCTTTCGTGCTCAACAGTGGGTTCAGGTGGCTCCTGATGGACAGGTTTCGAACTTTCGCCCATTGTTGTCATGTGTGGAGTCACAACAGGTGCCGGAACCACAACCTCAGGGGTTGTAGATGGTGGCACAACAGGTAGCGAGAAAAATGGTTCTTGAATCATCGGATTAGGTGCATGCACCCTCTTCTCCTCAAGATCAATTTGCCTAGCTACCGTGCTCCCCCTCATCAGTTCGTCCTCCAAGAAGACTGCATGTCTCGTTTCTACAAACTTTGTGTATCTGTCGGGACAGTAGAAACGATAGCCTTTGGATTTATCTGGATAGCCAATAAAATAGCAAGATACTGTTTTGGGGTCTAACTTTGCAATGTTTGGATTGAAAACTTTTGCCTAAGCTGGGCTCCCCCAGACCCTCAAGTGGTGCAGAGAGGGGACTCTGCCTGTCCACAATTCATACGGTGTTTTGGGCACCGACTTGCTTGGTACTCTGTTGAGAATGTGAATGGCGGTTTTAAGGGCCTCCATCCACAATCCCAATGGGAGGGTGGAATAGCTCATCATGTTGCGCACCATATCCATAAGGGTACGGTTGCGCCTTTCACCATCTGCTTTTCGAGGTTCACGCCACGATACTGGGCGACTATTTCATTTTCTTGCAGGAACCTTGCAAAGGGTCCTGGTACTTGACCATATGGAGTATGCCGACCGTAGTACTCCCCCCCACGATCGGACCGAACTATTTTAATTCTTTTATCATGCTGATTTTCTACTTCAGCTTTGAAAATTTTAAATTTATCCAATGCTTCAGATCTTTCTTTAATTGGATAAATATAACCATACCGGGAGTGATCATCCGTGAATGTTATGAATGAATCATAGCCATCCACACTTTTCACCGAAAACGGTCCACAAATATCCGTGTGGATTATTTCTAGTGTAGCTATGCTTCGGTTTGCACCCTTTTTAATTTGTTTGACATACTTTCCTTTAATGCAATCTATGCATTGTTCTATATCGGAGAACTCTAACGGAGGAAGAATGTCATTTTTAACAAGGCTTTCTATTCTTCCCCTCGAAATATGGCCTAGTCTGTAGTGCCATAACTTCGACGAGTCAAGAGTTCGCTTTCTTTTCTTTTGTTCTTTGTTCGACAAGGGAACTTGTTCATTCACATCACACACAGAAAATACTTTCTCATGCAAATATAATAAATAAAGCTTGTCATGTAGTGTAGCAACACCCACACAAGCGTTTTTAAACCATATGGCATACTTGCCACATCACACTCATAGTTATCTTTGTCCACATGGGATACACATATCAAATTTCTGTGTAATGAAGGTTTTTAGTCTTTTCTATGTCCAAATTTTATGGGGACATGTTATAATTAACAACAAAAGTATCAAACTGTTGAGGCAGTGAAGCCATCACCAAGTGAACAAGGAGTGCAACCTTTAGCTCCAAATCAGCATCCATGGGCTTAAGCTTAACTGCCATGTTGCTTATCTGGAGTCTCTTATGCCATGTGCACCTTCATTGCACCTTTCTCACCAAAGCCGTTTCAAAAGCTTTGTCGGTATTAAACATCTTTTGGTTCTCTAAGGTATATGCCATCTCCAATAGAGCATGATCCCTTTTGTTTTCCTGCCATGCAACATCATCATCTTTTCTTCTTTAAACCACAATGATGTGTAAATATAACAACAATTGCATGCATTAATCCAACGTTGGTATAAATTAAAACATAAAACTATTTATGCAATTAAATCTATATCACCGTTGGGCAGATAATAGAGATAAATGCACATGTTATTGCAACAAAACATGATCATGTTATTAATAACGTTGGTCATAAAATAACAGAACCATAATTGTTTCAATAATCACTTTAACATACTTTTAAAATTTAATTCTCACTTTATTGCATTTAAGCAATTACCTTTAACTATTTGCAGCGGAATATGAATACAAAATTCATCAACTTTAATACTTTGCAGAAATATTTCTGTCCCTTTTAAATTCTCTAAACAAATTTTCGTTGGAATAATTTGAATAGAAAAAACTGTATGAATTTTGCCCAAAATTTGGACAAAAAACAGTATAAAACCTGTTCTGTAAAAAAAATACAAAGAAAATTATGTCTGGGCCTTTTTTTCACGCTGACCACAGCCTGTAACTCTTTACGCTACGGGCGCGACGCTTCCCGGCTTTCGCCCGCCTGAATGGCCCAATGGCTCAGGTCGCTTGGCCTGGAACCGCCCCTGCACGTGGCGCTATCCTGGCCATCCATGAGATCGGACGGACCGCCGCTGAGTTCGGTAGATCAAATGTTAAATCGGCCTTAGGATCATCTAGGCTAGATCTAATCAGGTACTACACTGTCTATGCCTTTTGATTCGTGTTGGTGCTGTCTATCGATTGAGAGATAGAGAGGGATCAGAGAGATGGAGCATACCTTCTCCTTGGCTAGAGGAGGGGGTCGATGTGGCCATGGTGTTCGACGGCGACAGCCAGCTGGGGCTGGGCTAGGCGGCGGCGGTGGGAGGCTTCCCGTGGCTAAGCGCAAAACCCTAAATCGAAAGGGGTTGTGGTGGGGAGAGCGGCGACGCGACGAACCTTGTAGTCAGTGCCCCGGTCCCCACCTCTCTTTATATGCGCTGCCACAGGGGCCCACCAACCTTGACTTGGTTGGACGCCCGAATCGAGGGTCCGTATGAACCGTTGGGTTCATACGTGGAGAGGTCAACCTAACACTAACTGCTGGAAAATCTGCACTAAGGAAGTGCACCAACAAATCATGCAGAAACATTCAAGTCTTCCATACTTCTAAAGATTAGAGTTTTTTTCGAAATGGAGTTTTTCTGAAGATTAGAGTTGGTGGTGAATTCACTAGACCTAGCCTAGTTTTTTACACGTGGGACCTGTTGCAAGAACAAAATATTGGCATGGCAGTGAGATGATGTACAGTGGTCGTCCTACTTCTTACCATTGGACTCAGCCAACTATTGGTTGAACTGGAAGGCTAAAATTACACAAGCAAAATATCTGTTGGTTAAATTTGATTGCCATTATTAACCTGCCAGATACGGAAATGCCCATTAGATAACTTGGATTTTTCCTTCAGGAATCATTGATTAGCATCTTGCATTAGGAGATACCATTTGGATGAAAATAAGCTTTGGAGATAGATTATAGACTATGAATGCAACACTCATAATCCAAACCTTTCTCCTTTCTGGAAAGGTGTTATGTGGGCCTGTAATGCGGCAAAACTGGGTTACCAGTGCAATGTAGGCAACAGTGAGTCTGAAATTCTGGGAAGATTGTTGGTTGGGGCACTAGCCTTGATATTAATTATTGATCAAACATGTTTGTTCTGTGCAGAACAGGAAACTGTTTATCATCAATTTTTTTGAATGTGATATCGCCAAATTTTGCTGGTCTGAAATTTCTGATATATATTCGGTTGTGTTATGGGCAGGAAAAATCACTGATGATTGTGTTCTCAGCTGCTCTGCTGTGGACTTTGTGGAAAGCGAAGAATGATATCGCAAGTTGACTGTGTTCTGCAATACAGGACTGCAGGTGCAGCAGCGGCCGTCAAATACTTCTTTGAGTGCGCGCACATTGCCTGTGGCAATTTCTTGGGCCGATTGATGGATGGAGCGGCAGAAATGTAATGTACGAGCGAGAACGTTGACTGGGCAGGGACGCTCCAAGCGTTGGCTCGTGGTTCCGGGCCCAGGGCAGCGTAAACCGAGTTCAGAATTTATCAGGGTCAGCGATAACGAACTGAACGTGAAGTAAATTTGGAGAATTTCTCAAGCAGGCATGTGCGTGGAGTGTAGGATGCGAAGAAAAAAGGAAAAGTGCAGCCGTGTGCCGGGAGATTCGGCAACGCTGCACGCTAGTTATATTGTGAAGTATTTTCTATGTTTCAAAATATAAGATGTTTTAGATTTGTAAAAAAAAATGCATCTGTACTTATTTTAGGTGTAGATTTATCCAAACCTAAGTAAATCTACATACTAAAATTAATCTAGATACGTTTGCTTTATAAATTTAAAACATCTTATATTTTAAAACGGAGGGACTAGTATACTAGTAACATGCAATTACTAGGCTATTACTTCCATTTTGGATAGTATCATAGTTGTGATAACAAAAAACTCTATCTATTACATTTTAGAGTTATTTTTCTTTAGAAAATGCTATGTGATGGTAACATATACGCAATTACTAGGCTATTACTTCCATTTTGAATAGTATCATAGTTGCGATAACAAAAAACTCCATCTATTACATTTTAGAGTTATTTTTCTTTAGAAAATGCTATGTGATGGTAACATATGAAACCTGCATGATTGTTCCGTTCCCTATCAGATATACTAGTTCCGTCCCGAAAAGGATGCCATGCCACCAATTTATCTAAATTTGAATGTATTTAGACACAAACGCCGTTTTGGGTTTTGACCGTCACGGGGTAACGAGAACGAGGGGATTAACTCTGGCAGGGGACGTTCAAGGTGTTGGCTCGTGGTTCTAGCTCGCCCATGGGCCATGGTGGCGTGAACCTCAACGATGACAACTTTAACGTGAACGGTGTGGAGTTGGTTTATGCTCGTTGCTCGCAGCGAGTGGTGTCGTTCTTGTATTCAAACATCTGTCTTCTATACGAATATGGTACGCCTTTGGTGTACTCTGGAACTTCAACGTGAACAAAGTGTACAACAAGTGCAGGGTGGGCGCTGAATGGATAGTTGAGGAGCTTCAGCTAGGCCCGCACGGCGGCGGGCGTGGTGGACGGGTGATGCGGCTCAGATCACTGTAGAGCTTCGTTGGGAGACCCCAAGAGGAAGGTATGATGAGTAAAACAGCAAGTTTTTCCCTCAGTAAGAAACCAAGGTTATCGAACCAGCAAGAGGAAGGAAACGACTCAAAGGTGTTGCTGGCAACTTGAAACCTACACAACACAAACTCAAGACTTTGCCCCCAACGAACAGTGAGGTTGTCAATCTTACCGGTTTGCTGAAAACAAAGGATTAAATGTATGGTGTGAAAGGTAATGGTGGTTTGCAGAAAGTAAACAGGAACAGTGGAAGATGTATCAATGGTAAAGACTAGACCGGTCCATAGTTCACTAGAGGTGTTCTCCTTAATATAAACAACATGACATGATGGGTAAACAAATTACAGCAGGGCAATTGACAGGACAGAGCAAGGCATAACAATGCAATACTAGACATTCATGATCCTATGAGATTAGATTGGGAAATACAACAAGATACATAGACCGCCATCCAACTGCATCTATGACTAGTAATCCACCTTCAGGTTATCATCCGAACCCCCTCCAGTATTAAGTTGCAAGCAACGGATAACTTCTTTAAGCAAAGTGTGTAAGGTAAACAATTCACTTGTTCCATGAACAAGAGATCGTTGTTTTCTCCCTAATAGCAACAACACATCTACAACCTTAGAGATTTATGTCACTTCCGTAGATTAAATAGAGGCATGAACCCACTATCGAGCATAAATACTCCCTCTCGGAGTCACTAGCATCTATTTGGCCAAGATAGCTACTAGAAACGGAGAGCATGCAAGATCACAAACAACACAGACATGATAAAATCAATAAGATAGAATCATTAACCAATTTGACATAGTAATCTCAATATCCATCGGATCCCCGCAAACACAATATGCATGATTACAAATAGATGATCTTGATCATAAACGGAGCTCACAAGATCTAAACATGGTAGCACAAAGGAGGAGAAACAACCATCTAGCTACTACATGGACCTGTAGTCCAAGGTGGAACTACTCACGCTTCATACCGGAGGCTGGCATGGTGATGAAGAAGGCCTCCGGGATGATCTCTCCCCTCCGGCAGGGTGCCGGGAAGAGCTACAAATCTCCCCGATCTAGGGACGATGGTGGCGGCGGCTACGGACTGTTTCGTGGAAGATTGATTGGGGTGCTTAGGGTTTTGGTATCGAGGGCTTCTTATAGGCGAAGATGGAGGCCGAGGGGGTGCATGTTGGGGGGGGGTGATCCCGGATAGGGTCAAGATAGGGGAAAGAAGAAAGGAGTCTCCCTTACCTTAAGCCGAAATACTGACCGTGTCGGCCGAATCATGTAAGATCCGACCGAGATAAGCAGAACCATGGCAAAAATAGAATGAGTAACACCTTACTCGGCCAACGTATGAGCTATGTCGGCCGAATGAGGCTGATCGACTTGTATGCAGATGAAGGCCGAGCCGAGTTATGCGAGATGAGGCCGAGTAACAGGAAAGTTGCAGGAGAAGGAGGTGCCTATAGTCAAACCCTAGTTGCTGGCTAGGAGGAATTTAGACAGAGCCAAGCGCTAAGGACAAGGAGCAGAGCTGCAGAAGGGCAGACAAGCGTCACGGAGGTGATAGTGAGGAAGCCCGAGGCGCACATGTGAAGGTCTCTGGAACATTGCCACCGATAGAAGGGGGACACGGAAAGGAGGTTGCCGAGTTGCCGCTTTGGGACAAGCATATTCCAAGAATATGCTTGCCACGTCAGCCCTAGGAGTCAAGGAACCCCTTTATAAGGAGGGGAACGGGCTCTAGAGAGGGGGATCGATTCATTCCACACCGAAAGGCTCGTGTAGTAGTTTTCTTCTTCTCTATGATACAGCTCTAGGAGCACTTGTAATTCTTGAGGAGAGGAATAAAGATCCACTTATTGGTCAGTTGAGTGTAGAAATCACTACATCTTCCCTCCCCGGATCCCTCTAGCATCCATTGGCCCCATACTTTAGCCTACCCATGGCATCTGCCGTGCCACCACCACGACAGTCGGCACCCACCGTGGGGCTAGCAGCGGTGCTAGCTGGAGTCAAGATCCGGACGGAAAACTTCATCCACACCGGCGAGCGGGTTGTCTCAGACTTAGTCCAAAGATTTGATATCTGGGACTATGTCAGCAATAACGCCGGCAGCTTCAGGAGGAAAGCACCTCCGCGCAACGGCGTCTTCATCAACCTGGGCGCTCACCAGATCTACGTCAGCGTCGACACATCATGCGTCTACTCGCATCGAGTCATTGAGGCGGGAGAACCTCCCCTCCGTGCTGCTAGCGGTCCGCATGGAGTACGCCCTGTTGGCAGCGTCGAGGTGATGATGACGGCAATGACACCAGCAGCAGGAGCAGGCGCCGGACCAAGCAGGGACCCGGCGACAGGAGCACAGGTGGCCAAGAAGCAGGCAGCTCCACAGCCCACCGAGATAGATCCACCAGCAACCAAGTCAGCCGAGATGCAGGAGGTGACTCCAAAGGCAGCAAGGGTAAGATGGCCACCTCTGGAGAGGCCAGAAAATATCCTTCAGGCAACTATAGATAATCTAACTACGCTAGTGGCGCCGATACTTGATCCGGCTAACGCACAGGCGGAGTTAGAAGAAACTAGACAGAAAGTACTAGTAGAGGCAAAAAAAGGTGTCGGCCTTGCGGGAGTCTTTAAATAGGACCCTGCGAGAATACGCTAGGGCGAACAAACTAGATGTGGCCCCTGAGCGAGTAGATGAGTTGAGATTAAGAGGAAAGAATCTCAAAAATGATATCAACAAGGAGCATGAGGCTCGTCTAGATGATTCAGTTGATCCTGGCTTGTCGAGGTATAGTACCCCGGCAAAGAACCTCAGGGCGGCAAATGCAGCAGCCCTGGAGTTGGAAGGATTAAGCGGGGAAGCCCGGCAAAAACAGCAAGAAAGAGTAAATGAGCTGGTGCGCATCGCGAACCAGCAGAATGAGGAAATGCTTAGGGTTGACCCGGCGAGACCAGGAGCTTCGCGCATGGTTCATTCGGCAGGAGCAGCCCCCGCACTATCTGCGGCAGCAGCGTCCTCACCCGAAAACAATGCGCGAAAAGATAGGGCGGTGACTTAGGGAAAAAGAAATAAACAAATTGTCCCATATGATCTGGCGATGGCCGGGAAGGTCAATGAGAATAGAGGCAATGGGAGCCGAGGTAACAGTGGAGATAGAAACTCCGTCTGTGCAAACAAAGAGCATGGGAACCTCGGAAGAGGAAATCATGAGAACAATAACCCGCGGAAGGGAGGAGGAACCCTCCACCAGATCCTCAGCCGAGGTATGAGCCTCGGCAAGAATGAGAAGCGAGACCAGCTCACCATAATTAGGAAAATGGTAGATACAATGATGATTACTCGGATATGGAGCATGCAGAGCATGGTGGGCATAACCACTATGGAATACAAGAGAGAGTCATTTATAGAAACTTGTCGTCGACTGACGCAAGACTGAAACTGGACATATTGTATCGGTCCGAGCTATTGGAGGAACAGGGTCCACCTGGCCCGGCGTGTTTTGGACCTCGGATCATGGGCGAACCACCCGCGCCGAATTCCCAATTGGCAAGGGGCACAAAAACATACAATGGGAGTACGAAGCCACAAGATTGGTCAATTGACTATGCCACGGCGGTGAAAATAGCTGGCAGAAATTTACGATGGGCGGTAAGATACGTCCCCCAGATGCTGGAAGGACCAGCCAGAGTATGGCTAAACAATTTGCCAACAGGGAGTATCAACTATTGGTTGGATTTTGAAGAAATGTTTGTCAGCAATTTCACCAGTACCTATAAGAGGCCAAACAGGCCTCAACAGCTCACGATGTGCAAGCAGAAACCAAATGAAACAGATAGAGAATTCTTGACTCGGTGGTGCAACCTCAGAAACTCATGCGAAGGGGTCATAGAATCTCAAGCGATAGCTTGGTTTGCTCAAGGCTGCCGATATGGGAGTGTATTATGGCAAAGGTTGCAAAGAGATATGCCAACCACGTTGGCAGAAACCATCAGGATAGCAGATTCATATGCCTTAGGGGATCCGACTCAACCAGAGTTAATGTCGGCAGAGCATCGGGAGCACCAAGATCAGTATGCAAGGGATGGAGACGGATCATCGCGGCGCAATGAATACCGAGGTAGAAGAAGGGAAGAAAGGCCAGATTACAGATATGCTTCCAATCAAGTGGCAGCAGTTGTACAGGATCAGCCGAGTCATGGGAACAAGCAACGACAGAAGAATGTTCCTCAGCAATGGATGCCGAGGAATGAAGGGAAAAGACAGTGGACACCAGAACAGAAGAAGCAATGGCAGGAAAGGCCAAAGTACACATTTGAATCCATGCTGGATCAACCATGTAAGTTCCATCCTCCAAGACCGGCCAAGCCGGCTAATCACACCACTCACCAATGTGCTTGGATGAAAAATGCAATGGGAAATCCGGCGGGCATGTCGGCGCCTTCTCATCAAGCACATCAACAACAGCAGCCACAGCTAACGGGGGCAAATGTGCAGCAGCTAATGTTACCACCGCCCCCTCCGAGGTATGATAACTCGAACCGGAGGGATGCAGTACAACAGGTAGTAAATCAAAATCAAGATGGAAGGGAAAACCCCAGGAACAATGGGCGTAATGATTACAGGGAACATCATCAATCATATTGTGTGTTCACAACAGAACAGCAAGATAGACAGAGTGTACAACGTCGGCATATGGAAGTGAATGCAGTTATGCCAGCAGTACCAAGATATGTGCCATGGTCTGATCAAGAGATAACCTGGAGCATGAAGGATCACCCGAAGATAATGCCGAACCCGGGGTCGTATGCATTGGTATTGGATCCAACATTTGTCGGGCCTAACATCAATGTGAAATTCTCAAAGGTACTCATAGATAATGGAAGTAGTATCAACATCATGTACAAGGACACAGTGCACAAACTCGGAATAGCGCAGAATATGCTTCAGCCCACAAGGACCACATTCCATGGGATAGTGCCGGGGCTCTCGTGCGAGCCCACTGGGAAGGTCCGAGTAGATGTTTTATTTGGCACAAGGGAGAATTGCAGAGCGGAGAATCTGGAGTTTGAGGTGGTTGATCTAGAAAGTTGTTATCATGCTTTACTCGGACGACTAGCACTGGCTAAGTTCATGAGCAGCTGTCACATTAACTATTTGAAAATGAAGTTGCCAGGGCCTCAGGGGGTAATAACAGTGGTCGGGGATTACAAAAAAATCAATGGAATGTGCTTCAGCCGGGTCAAACCTGGCCGAATCATTGGTAATTGCGAGGGAGAAAAGAAGGATTCAGGACGTAGCAGCTTTGGCACAATCAGCACAGCTTAATATGCCGACATTAGCCAACCCGCATGGGAGTGTATCTTTCCAGCCGACTATAGAGACAAAGAAGATTCAGATAAATGATCAGTTCCCAGAGTGTACCATCACGATTGGTGCTGTCCTAGATGCCAAATAGGAAAGCGAGCTCACCAACTTCCTCCGTGAGAATCAGGATATCTTTGCGTGGTCAACTCAGGACCTGCAAGGTGTGCCGAGGGAGTTGGCTGAGCACTCTTTGCATGTAAGGCCAGAGGCAAGTCCGGTGAAGCAACCTCTCCGCCGCTTCGTCGAAGACATGAGAAATATAATAGGGGATGAGATAGCCCGGCTCCTTGCGACTGGGTTTATCATGGAAGTGCTTCACCCGAATTGGCTATCAAATCCGGTGTTAGTAGAAAAGAAAAAGGATGACCCAAATTGTAGCCATCGTATGGCGAATGTGCATCGATTACACGAACCTCAATAAGGCGTGTCCCAAAGATCCTTTTCCTTTACCTAGGATAGACCAAGTCATTGATTCGACCGTTGGCTGTGAGATGTTATCATTTGTAGACGCGTATTCTGGTTTCCACCAGATACCGTTAAACCCGGCTGATCAAATAAAGACTGCGTTTATTACCCCGTACGGGGCTTATTGCTATCGCACCATGCCATTCGGCCTGCGTAATGCAGGAGCGACATACCAAAGATGCATGCAAAAATATCTACATGACCAGATAGGAAAAAATGTGCAGGTGTATGTAGACGATGTGGTTATAAAGACCAAAGGAGCAAAACGCTCCTGGAGGATATTCGGCAGACGTTCGCAAACTTGAGAAGGTTTCGAATGAAACTTAACTCGGAAAAGTGTACCTTCGGTGTGCCGGCTGGAAAATTACTCGGTTTTCTCGTGTCCAGCCGAGGTATAGAGGCAAATCCAACTAACATCCAGGCAGTTGAAACAATGGAACTGCCGAGGTGTTTGAACGATGTACAAAAATTATAGGATGTCTGGCTTCTTTAAGTCGATTCGTATGTTGGCTAGGGGAAAAGGCATTACCTCTATACCAACTGATGAAAAAATCTGACAAGTTCATCTGGACACCACAGGCCGATAGTGCATTTCATGAGTTAAAAAAGATGTTGGTCACAACACCGATTTTGGCTTCTCCATTGTCAAAAGAGCCTATGCTACTCTATGTGGCAGCTACTAACAGAGTGGTGAGTGCGATAATCGTCGTGGAGCGGAATGAAGGGGATAAATCAATACAAAGGCCAGTATATTACCTAAGTGAGGTATTATCGGCCTCGAAGCAGAACTACCCGCACTACCAGAAGATGGCTTATGGAGTATATATGTCAGCGAAAAAACTCAAACACTACTTCGAAGAACATCCGATAAAAGTGATTTTTGAAGCACCCATAGCCGAAATATTAAGCAACAAATATGCAAGTGGCCGAATAGCAAAATGGGCAATCGAGTTATCACCTTATGCTCCACAATTTGATAGGCGAGATGCAATCAAATCTCAGGCAGTGGCCGACTTCTTTGTGGATTGGACCGAGGTACAATATGAGCCCCCATTGCCAGATCCGAACTATTGGACAATGCATTTTGATGGGTCCAAGCTAAGAAATGGGCTAGGGGCAGGAATAGTACTAACTTCGCCGAAAAAAGATCAGCTGAAATACGTACTACAGATACATTTCGCTGCATCGAACAATGTGGCCAAGTATGAAGCGCTCGTCCATGGGTTAAAATGGGCAAAGAGATTGGTATACGTCGGATCCTGTGCTACGGGGATTCAGACCTGGTAGTACAGCAAGTATCAGGCAATTGGGATGCGCTAGATGCGAATATGGCCCTGTATAGGTTTCATGTGCAAAAAATCAGTGGTTATTTTGACGGGTGCGAGTTCCATCACATACCTCGGGTGGAAAATGATGTTGCAGATACACTGTCAAAACTCGGATCGACTAGGCAGTCAATTCCCCCGGGCATAGCTCTGGAGCACCTGAGAAAACCTTCAATTACACCATCGCCAGAATCCGAGTCCATTCGTATCTCGGCAGAACAGATAGAAGGAAATGTCCCAATGGAAACCGACAAAGAATATGACCCGAATCATTTAAAGGATAATTCGGCCGACCCACGAGTGAGCACGGAAAAGCCCAAAGATATTATGTCGGCGGAAATTATGGAAACTGACAATATAATTTCCCCGGAGAAAGTTACGCCGACATGGGCACAACCCATATTCTCATTCCTTAAAGAAGAAATCTTGCCGAGTGATGAGGTCCTGGCTAGACAGATAGTAAGAAGAGCAAAAGCCTACACAATCATAAACAATGAGCTGTATAAGAGAAGTGTCACGAGCATACTGCAACGATGTGTCGACTCAGCAGAAGAGCAGGAAATACTATTGGATATACATCAGGGAGAAATCGTCTAGAGCCCTAATGGCCAAAGCATTTAGGCATGGATTTTATTGGCCGACTACGCTGAAGGAAGCAAGAGAGTTGGTAGAAAGGTGTAATGGTTGCCAGATACGCCAACAAGATACATCTGCCTTCGTCCGAGTTAAAAACAATACCAATCACTTGGCCCTTTTTCTGTATGGTGTTTGGATATGATAGGTCCGTCAAGCCTGCCCGAGGCGGAATGACTCATATAATGGTCATGGTGGACAAATTCACAAAGTGGATCGAAGTGAAACCAATAAAAAAATGTGACGGACCCACAGCGATGAAATTCCTCAAAGATATTATCTTGAGATATGGATACCCACACAGTGTTATCACGGATAATGGCACAAACTTCGCTGAAGGAGATTTTGCTAGGTTCTGCCAAGAGAAACACATAAGACTAGATGTTGCCTCGGTGGCTCACCCGACATCAAATGGGCAAGTAGAAAGATCAAATGGACTGGTATTGTCAGGAATAAAACCTCGGCTAATCGAACCACTGCAAAGGTCGGTAGGATGCTGGATTGAGGAGCTTCCAGCAGTACTGTGGAGCCTCAGGACCACCCCAAATAGATCGGCGGGGTATACCCCATTCTTTCTAGTATACGGGGCAGAAGCTGTACTTCTAGCCGACATAATGCATTACTCGCCAAGAGTGATCCAGTACACAAGTGCCGAGGTAAACGAAATATCGCGGTAAGACGACGTGGATCTGCTGGAGGAAGCAAGGGAATTGGCATTATCAAGATCAGCTATTTATCAGCAAGAGCTCAGACGATATCACAGCAAAAAAGTCAGTCCGGGAGTTTTTAAAGAAAGAGATTTAGTTCTTCGGCTAGTGCAACGCACAACCGGCATGCACAAGCTCTCACCCCCATGGGAAGGACCATTCATCGTGAGTAAAGCATTACACAATGATGCATATTACCTGATCGATGCTCAGCCGCTAGAAAAGAACAAGGCAAACAAGGCCAGAGATGAATCAAAAAGACCATGAAACATAGCCTTACTTCGCCCGTTCTATACTTAGAAGCCTTATATTGCATATTGTGATGTGATGCACCAAGTCAAAATATCAAGCGTGTCTCAAACTTCGGCACCCCGAGCACTGACTCGGGGACCGCCCCATATTATTTCTTGTTTTTGAACTATGTATCAAACTTCGGCAACCCGAGCATTGACTCGGGGACTGCCCCATGTTATTTCTTGTTTTGAACTATGTATTAAACTTCGGCACCCCGAGAAGTGACCCGGGGACTGCCCCATGATGTTCTTTGTGTTAAATTATGAATTACATTTCGACAAATCGAGTAATAACTCGGGGACTGCTTCATATTGTTTGATATTTTTCAGCATGTGTAAAACTTCAGTAACTCGAGCGGTAACTCGGAAACTGACTTATATTACCCACTGGTTTTTTGTCATACACATAAGAGTTCAATAACTCAAGTAGAAACTCGCGGACTTCCCTTACTTGTCAATCATAAATCACAAGATGTGATGTAAGCTTACCTCGGCCATCGAAGAAATAACAAGGAGGAAACAGACAACAATTTCTAAAAATCATAGTAACAAGAATGACAACTTCAGCAAGTAGAGGTATAATAAGGGACACGCCCTATTTATATGATTTTACCAATGAATACCTCGGGGAGGGTGATAAGCCAATCTATGGACTTAGAACATAGTACTTCAAGGAGAAGTTGCGAAAACAACAACTATACAACCAAGTTTACATAAATAACACAAGATAGATGCCGAACGAAAGTCAGTCATATGGAAAAGTACGATCCGGATTTACGAAGTTAAAATTTGGCAAAGCAAAGATATGATTCAAATAGATTCACTTAGATAAACTAACAACAGTTACCATTACCAGTTCCTCAGCGGCACAAGGCAAAAGGGTTAACACTATACCAAAAGGCAGACAATTGTTTCAAAGACATCATACGCCTGGCATACCGGGGACTTAAAACGACTAAGAGTTTTTTGAACCTAGACACCAGCAGAGGCCGAATCACCCGTAGGAGGGGCAGCAGCACTGTCAGGAGCATCGGACGTGGGTACCTTGGACGTAGGCGGAGTGACCTCGATCTCCTTCAGAAGGGTATATTCAGGAACTGGGCGCTTCGAGGTTGTTTGGGCCTCAGCAGAGGTTACCTCGGCATCAACAGAAGCCATAGTAACCTCTATGGCAAGCCCCGGCTGCTGAGAAACGTCAACTTGGGCTCAAGAGGTTTCAGTTCCTTCGGAAGACGATCGAGCGTCATCATCCCCATCTGAGCTGTCATTGGAATCATTGGCATTCTCCGAATCATCCTCCGAGTCATCTTGATCGACCGAGTATCCACCTGATGCATCTTCAGCTTCGGCATCATCAGCCGGGTTGGGAAGAAAACTCGGCCCCTCGATCCAATGATGCAAATCAGCATACTTGATAAGCTGGAAGGCACGCGCTTGACGGCGAGCAACGAACTCCGGATTCTCAACACAAGGAGAGCTAGTGCGCAGATTCATCAGAGTATCGAGAGAAATATCCTCGTACCAAGACAAAACGGCTGTAAGTGTCATATCAGCACCATCCCTTCCAGCAGATTCCCTCTAGAGGTTAAGTTGGGTTTGAGATTCCATTAGCCTCGCCACAAGCACTTCAACTTCATCAATATCCGGCGAATTCGGCCAGAGAACATGGTAGGCTCGGATGGCTGCTTGCACCAGATCTCTTCTCATAATCTTCATTGGTCCAATAGCAGCACCAACTTGCAATCAGGAAATCTTCTATGGAATACTCTGGATTCGAAGCAACGGGGACACCTCGGCGCTCGCGAGCAGAAATCACAGCCTTGGAGCTCACAGGTTTAGCTTCTAGAAAATGATCTGCACGAAAGAATGACATATGGGTTAGAAATAAGAAAAGAGGAAGGATAACTCGACGAGAGACAAAAACTTACGATGAATGTAATTCAGCATTTTATGGAGATCCTAAGACCAGTCGGTCCTACTCTTCTCAAAGCGAATGATTTCCTCGCTCATCGCTCGGTTCTTTAATTCGGCAGCATCAAGAAGTTCCTTGTCTTTCTGCAACTGCAGACTGAGTCGGTTCTTTTCTTTGGAGAATTCTTGATCAACTTTTTCCAACTCGGACTTCTGGGAAAGCTTGAGAGATTCAACCTCGGCGCACAACCGGGTTATCTCGTCGTATTTTTCCTTGAGTTGCACCGAATGAGCGGCAACTTGTTCTAAAAAATGCAGCATCATATCAGGCATAGATATGCATTCTTGATGCGACGCTACAAGTATTTGTAACTCGGCTATACCAAAACCAGAAGATTGTAAGGGACCCAAGATTTACCTCGAACAAAAAGTTGACAAATTAAAAGGTACAAGGAGTAACTAACCTTCAAGAACGCCAACTTTCTTGGTAAGGCGAGCATTCAGGTTGTTGATACCAGCTGAGCACCAGCAATAAACTAATTAGCACGAAAAACTAAATCTATTAGAAAGATAAGAGAAATTACACGGACCAGTTGATTTACCCGTTTTCTTCACAACATGAAAAATCTTCTCATATTTATCTTGCAGTTTCTTGTGCGCAAAAAGCAACCTTTGAAATTCAGCTGTCCGCCGATCATGGGCAACCTGAAAAAAGGAAACAAGTTACGCAAAGAATAGACAGATCCGAATCAAGTAAACTGGACTCGGATCTAGATGGCTAGATATTCAAAACTAAGGCAGATCCGAATCAAGTGAAACTCGACTCAGATCTAGGTGGTTGGATATTCAAAGTTAAAACAAATCCGAATCAAGTAAAACTTGACTCAGATCTAGGTGGTTGGATGTTCAAAGCTAGAACAGATCTGAATCAAGTAAAACTTGACTCAGATCTAGGTGGTTGGATAATCAAAGCTAAAACAGATCCGAATCAAGTAAAACTTGACTCGGATCTAGGTGGCTGGACATTCAAATCTAAAGCAAATCTGAATCAAGCAAAATTTGACTCGGATATGAATGGTTTGATATTCTGGACCACGGATAATCCGAGTCACAAAGAGAATTGACTTAGCAAGTAATGCATTTGAAACCTGATAAAGCTTCCAAACAAACAAAAAATTATCCGGTTGCAAGCTTCAGGGACTAGTGTGTATATAATACCATCTGAATAATAGACAAAGTATCAACGAAAGCCCTTACCTCATTCATCTTGTCACTATCAAGGACAATCTTAGCAGCCATGTGCAAGCGACTGCTAATGTCGGAAAGCTAAAATGGTTGGCTACTCAGATTGCCTTCAAGTTGATCGGCGGCGTTCCAATTATTGGCATACTCCACCAGAGAGCCGAGGCTGTTCCCGCTCTCAGTACGGGTCAACACCTTACCTCGGGCCTGTTGTGTAACTACCTCCGCTGCCGGACTCTTATGAAGAGTAAGCTGAGTGTCGGCAGCAAGGGTGATGCTAGGTTTAGCAGAGGAAGCTCCCTTGCGAAGTACATTAGCAATGCTGGGATGAGAAGAGCTAGTTGGCCCCTTCTGAGATGCCGAGGGTTTAGTAACAACAACTTTCTTGCTCTTAGTAGAGACTTCGGCAGGGGCAACAACTTTAGCATCAGGAATCACGCCCTTGGCGGCAGGAGGTGCTATAGTTTTTGAAGGGGCCGAGGTAGTGGTGCTCTCGGTAGGGATTGGAGTAGGAACTGGAGCTGCAATAATCGAAGGATCATTGGGGGAAACCTCAGGGGTCTTGAGAGGAAGAACAAGCTTAGTCGGGTGATCCGGTGTAGGGGTTACATCGGCAACAGCGGGGGAGCAATAGGCTCATCTTGTTGAGGCGATACATTAGTCGCCGGAGGAGGAGAATCAACATGAGAGGGACTGGGAACCCGAGTATCTTCTGGAGGTGGGGGATAAGACGGCCAAGTAGTATGGCTTGTCATACTCGGACCGCTTGGCTTTACGGAGAGAAGAGCTCTGCAAGAGAGAAAAAGCTGAGTCAGAAACAGAAAGAGAGAAACAAGAAATACAAATGAAAATAAACTCACCCAGTAACCCCAGGCATGGTCTTACGCCTCGGGATATGCTGAGTAGATTTCTTGACTCGCTTCTTGGGGGAAGCACCGGAGGGATCCGTCGAAGCGGTGTGCTTCTTCAAAGCAGCAGGAGCCTCGGAAGCAAGAGGTTCGGCATCGTGCACCTGACCAGCTTGATTAGCTGGGAAAGAAGGAGCCATAAATGCGTAAGAGATAGGCACCACGACAACTACCTCAAGAATTTGGACGTCGTCCGAGTCACCTTCATTCGCATGGGCCGAGGTCTTGCTCCGGGTACGAACAGGAGCAGCATCCGACTTAGGGACAAACTCCTCCGAGTCAGGTTCCCCATTGTCCGAGGTATTGTGATCAGTAGTCCAAGGAAGAGCCAAAACCTCGGCATCTTCCGTCTTCTGCTCCGTAAACCTCTGGAGAGAAGTAAATTAGAGTTAGCAAAAGAACAATCAAAAAAGCAACTCGGAAGAAAACACTAGTGTTTAACTTACCTAAGGAGGAGGATTCCCACGAGAAAATGGCTTCAATCCCCATTTCCATTCTTCTGGCATCTCGGTCTTAAAAATAGCCCGGACGCGCTTGTAGATTTGATAATCATCAAGCTCAACCGTAGATACTCGGTTGGGTCCAGAGGACAACTCATGTAACAGAGCTTATGAGAGCGAAGCTGACAAGGGCAGATTCGGCTGCTGACGAATGCAGTCATTAAATCTTCACCACGTAGCCTAGCACAAATCAGTTCTTTAAGCCGGATCTCAAATGCCTCGGCGAGACCATGGCTTTTCCTAGGATTGTAGTTCCAATTCTTCTTGTAGGGTGACCGATAGAGAAAGCGGGGAGCAGAATATTATCTTCTTTCCCAGTATTTTTGATATAGAAAAACGATCTATGCCATTACTTACAAGATTCGAGGCCGGCGACACGGGGGAACTCAGAGTTTCTCCGAGGTGTAATGGATGCAGCCTCGCATTGGGTAAGAGATTTATCAGAAGGATGAAGAGATTTGTCCGGCACAATGTTAGTTCGGATCTGAAAGAACTTGGACCAGATATCTACGGAGGGCCAGAGGCCGAAATACCCCTCTTGAAAGTACCGACTTGATATGACTAGAGGGAGGTGAATAGGCGTCTACCCAATTTTAATTTGTTTCTCACTTTTAGGCTCATCAAGAAAGAAAGTTATCTAGAGATGCAACTAAGTGAACAACCTAAATGCAAGAAAACAAACACCAACAACAAAAACAGTAACTAGCAAGGAGTAAAGGAAGGGAACGAAGTAACCGGCAAGGGGACACGAAGATGTAATTCCCGTAGCTCACTCCCAAGGAGCTACGTCTACGTTGGAGAGGTGTCGGGGCCACACAAGGTCACCCGAGCGCCACAAAGGCCTCACCTTCTTCTCCGGTGAGCTCCCCCACAAAGGAGGCCTCACAATCCACTAACCGGTGACCTTGAAGGCCAACAAAACCTTTACACCAAGGTTGAGGGAGGCTCCACAACTCAATTGAGGCCCTCAACGACACCTCGAGCTTTACAACACATGCCTCAGCTCAGGATGCCCTACCGCCTAGGGTTCCAAGAAACCCAAGAGCAACAAGATCCACAAAGGATGGGTGGGGGAAATCAATTCTTCTTTGGTGGAAGTGTAGATCTAGGTCACCTCCCTCACCTCTCAAAAGATCAAGTCATTTGAGTGGCTAGAGAGAGAGATCTAGTGAGGTGAAGCTCAAGCATTAATGGAGGAGAGAGAAAAATTCGAGAGAGAGTGGGAGGAAGAAGAGGGGTGCCTTAAATAGGCCCCCACGCTGAACTGCTATACAGCCTCCCATGACCTCACCGGAAGTTCCGGTGAGGGGCCGGAAGTTCCACTGGCTCCAACGGTCATCGCACCATTGACGCCTGGCTCGAGCGCAACCAAGTTCCGGTCAAACGGACCGGAAGTTCCGTGAACTTCCGAGCAAGTTCGATCAAGTTCCGCAAATAGCACGCTTCAAAACAAGGTTCGAGCCTTCACCGAACTTGGGCGGAACAAGGGCGAACTTTTGGGTCGCTGGTTTAGTTCGACCGAAGTTCCGGCCAGCGGAAGTTCCGCTCAAGAACTTTTGGCAGGTAAGTTCGATGAAGTTCCGCCAAGTTCAAATAGCACACTTCAAAACAAAAGGTTACCGAACTGCCACCGAACTTGGCGGAACTAGCGTCGAATAAATCAGAACAGCCGCAGAAAGTTTGAGCGGAACTTCCGGTTTATGACCGAAGTTCCGTGAGACACAAAAGGCCCCAATGTATCAGAACATGCTCTCTCTCACGGGATAATGGGATGGCTGTGGCGGTGCATATAGGTTTGTGCAAGAACAAGTGATTTCCCACAGCCTTCCAACATGGACCCCCTCTTAATAGTATGGTGACCTAAAAACAACAACCGGAAAGAAACTAGGAGAAGACTAAAAGGCCACCGTCTTCAAAAGATCACAAGAGAGCATCCATCACAATAGAATGAGACATCAACGACGTTTCCCCTGAAACTCAAGAGCACAGTTAAAAACACGGTTGGGATTGTCATTTTAACACCAAAAACATCATGGGAATATATAGTCCTTTCAATCTCCCCCTTTTTGGTGTTAGATGACAATCCCACAGATTTGCATAGAAACAAAGCAATCTTTGCAATGGACGGGGCAAGCTCCCCCTTTATGTGTGCAAGGTAGAGAGAAGACCTCTAAGGACAGGACTAGCACACATACACGGAGGCTCCCCCTAACAATTGCAAAGATAGCACAAGTACAAAAAGGGATAGAGATCATACCAGAACCAACTAAATGTGGTGGAGACAAACGGAGTAATGATAACAATAAGAGCAATGAGGCTCCACCACCATAACAACAGCTCAAGAGATGACAACAAGATACCACACTCACGGAAAAGTATAAGATACCACAAAGATACCACATAGTCTCAAACATAACATACCACATGGTCCACAAGCACACATAAGTTCACGGACATAAAACCACAAGCACACAAATAAACTAGAGAGTTCACGAGTAAGAAAAGATCAAAGGCAAGAACAGGCTCGCGACTCAACCCCTGCAAATCCCGTAGACAACCTAATAGACATCTTTCTCCCCCTTTGGCATCGAGACACCAAAAAGGAAGAAGAGATCAATCTACTCGTCCCAGCCACGAGAAGGGGAAGGAGGAGAAGACTCAGGCGGACCAGTGACATCCTCCTCAGACTCATCTTCGGACCTCCTCCTTGGGAGCAGTGACAGAGCTAGAGACCGGTGAGCAAGGAATGTTGAGGGCTGCCATGATGGCCTTCTGGCGCTGAATATTGTGACGCTGATCAACATAAGCTTGATACTCGCGGTCCTGCAGAAAGCAGAAAGTTTTCTTCACTTTCCCAAGCAGCTTCTTTGCCCAAGATGGCTGCCTCTAGAGATAAGGACCACCAGCACTAGAGCCACCAGGAGCAGAGGAGGGACCACTAGCAACATCTTGAGTCTTCTTGAGAGCAGCTTCCTTTTCTTCCTGAGTACGAGGCTTCTGGTTCTTACTCACACGGAACTTTTTCTCTTCATGAATGGTGATGTTGTCTTGAGGGAAGGGGTTGCCAGTCTTCTCGAGCCACTTGTGATTGATGAGAGTCTGAATGTAGGGAGCATAGATGCAGGAGCGCTTTTCAATGAGAGTCGCCCACATATCTGAGTAGATGAAGTGCATAACATCCATTGACCTGTCAGTGTCTCGACGAAGATAAGTCTGATGCATGAGGTCAACCTGATATCCATGAAACTGATCAAAGTTGCCAACCTTGGGAGAGATAGTGTTCAAGTACACCCTGCGCATGATGTCAAAAACTGGCAGCAGATGATTCACATACCCAACAGACCCCCACCCTTCAATGTAGAGAGGCTCCAGGACCTCAGGATCAGCAGCTACAGGACCATGAACACGCCAACCATTTGCCCCGTGGCCAGGATGAATGGGATAGCCAAGAAGCTCAGCAGACTCAGTCCAAGTAGCGGTAAGAAACACGTCCCTGGTCATCCACTTCATCACACCTTCAGTAGAGGACTGCATGTGAAGAAACAGAGTGGAGTAGAACTGAGCAATAGCAGTCACATCAAAGTTCTGTCGGTGCTCCATGAGGGGAATTAGTCCAACCTTCTTGCAGATGTCAAGAGCCTCTCCAAAGTATACTTGCTTCTCTTCCATGTGAGGCACATTGATATACTTCTGAGGAGCAACAACGAACTTCCTCTTTGATGCATAAATTTCTTCATAAATCTGTTCCTAACGGCAGGTGTGAAAATGAGGATCCAAGCAAAGATGATCACGAGGCACGAGGTAGGTATCCGTAGCCCTGAATGCAGAGTAAGCCTTCTGAGACCACTTGGAAATCTTGGCTTTGGTCATGTCTGGCCCAGCAGCAGTGGCCTTCTGAGCAAGAGCAGGCCTCTTTCCTGCAGCAGCAGCAGCAAAGACGGCCGAAAAGCAGCGACAACCTCAGCATCTTCCTCATCAATCTCAGGAGGAATGTCAGCGGATGGTCGGCGGGCACGCTTGCCTTGGCGAGTATCTCCTTCCCCTGAGAAGAAAGCACAAGAATAGGGAGGGAAGGTGGGATAAGTGCACAAGTTCGGAAGAGGAAACAAAAGAAATAGATTGGAAAAATACAAACAGAAAAAGTTGCATTGTGGCCGGAACTTCCGCTGAATCGCCGGAACTTCCGGTGAAAATGGTCCACCGGAAGTTCTGGTCGTGGCTCACCGGAAGTTCCGGTGAGGCCACGAACTGACGGTTCCAAACAGTAGTTCACTAGATGTAGATCTAAAAAACCACAAGTTCGCAGATTTTTCTAGGATGTATTGGACCAATCTACTCAAGCATGATACCCTAGACCTACCAAGATCTTCCAACAAGTTCTAGCCAAAGAACTAGCCTAGACAAGGTGTGCCCTAACTCAAGCCATGGAGAGAGCAAGATCTCCATTAATGGAGGGAGTTGAGGGCAAATACCGGAATCCATGGCGGGAGATCGAGGTGGGGAAGGATCCACGGAGCAGATCTGCGGAGGAGAGGTTGGAGACGAAGGGGCCGGAGCTCCTTCGTGGAGAGGTCCCGTGGCGCCTCCAAATAGAAGATGGGTCTTGGGGAAAAGGGAAGAAGATCCTGCTTTCCCTGTGGCCTAGCTTATATAGGACAGGAGCACCACCGAAGTTCCGGTGGATCGAACTTCCGGTCGAAGACCGGAAGTTCCGCTGACGCCAGGAAGACCATCTCAGGATAGGACAACAAGGAAGAACTTGTGTAGGGAATAGAGAGGGCTTGAGGTAAGGAAAGGCTTAGGATAGATAGCTCAAACTGTGAAGAACCAAAAACAACAAAAACTAAGAAAAACAAAAAGGGCAAAGAACCAAATAAAAATGAGTCGGTGGCCGAAGCCACCTTATATAAGAGTAAATGGCTTGACACCGCGAAGATATATCTTGGATTCATTACCAACACTCATCATGAAGCTCAAATGGTCTCCTTTAGAGACTATAGAGTATGAAAACTTTAATGTGCGCATAATAGGGATAGTGTTTGTTCATAAGAGGAACTACACTCCCCCTAAATCCATGCCTACATCCAAACAAGATACACATTGAGACACGGGTAGGTGTGCAAGGGCTCAAGCAACATTGCTCGAATCAATGATATTTAGCTCATGCCTTAACTCTCGGAACCTTGCTTCATCAAGAGGCTTCGTGAAAAGATCCGCAAGATTTGCCCTTGTGGGAACATACTCCAAAGAAATGTCTCCTCTAGCAACATGGTCCCGAATGAAATGATGACGAATCTCAATGTGCTTGGTCCGGTTGTGTTGCACGGGATTGTGAGAAATAGCAATTGCACTCTCACTGTCGCAAAGAAGAGGCACCTTGTCAAAAGATAGTCCAAGATCCTTCAAGGTTTGCTTCATCCATAGCAATTGAGCACAGAAGCTTGCGGCAGAGATATACTCAGCTTCGGCAATAGACATAGGCACACAGTTTTGCTTCTTCGAGGACCAACAAACCAAACATCTTCCGAGAAACTGACAAGCTCCGGAGGTTGACTTTCTTCCCACTTTGTCACCAGCCCAGTCCGAGTCCGTGTAACCAATGAGATCAAAGCTGGCTCCCTTGGGGTACCATAACCCAAAGTTTGGGGTAAGAACTAAATATCGAAAGATCCTCTTGACAGCCACCATGTGACTTTCCTTTGGTGCGGCTTGAAATCTTGCACACATACCCACACTCAACATAATATCCGGCCGGGATGCACAAAGATAGAGCAAAGAACCAATCATCGATCGATAGAGTTTTTGATCCACCTCCTTACCCTTGGGATCGAGATCAAGATTAACCTTAGTTGGCATGGGAGTCTTGGCACCTTTGACTTGATCAAACTTGAACTTCTTGAGCATGTCTTGGATGTACTTGGCTTGGTTGATGAAAGTCCCTTTCCTCAATTGTTTGACTTCAAATCCAAGGAAAAACTTCAAATCCCCCATCATGGACATCTCGAAGCGGTCGGCCATGAGCTTGGCAAAATCCTCATTAAAAGTTTTGTTAATAGACCCAAAGATAATGTCATCAACATAGATTTGGCATACGAACAAGTGGCCTCCAACTTTCTTAGTAAAAAGAGTGGGATCAATGAGGCCCACTTCGAAGCCACGGTCTAACAAGAGCTCCCTAAGGCAATCATACCACGCACGTGGGGCTTGCTTGAGGCCATAGAGTGCCTTATTGAGTTTGTAGACATGGTTCGGAAAAAGTGGATCCTCAAAACCTGGAGGTTGCTTGACGTATACCAACTCTTTCAAAGGACCATTAAGAAAAGCACTCTTAACATCCATTTGATGCAATTTAAAGTTATGATGGGTAGCGAAGGCAAGAAGCATACGAATGGATTCAAGGCGAGCAACGGGGGCGTAAGTCTCACCGTAGTCGATGCCCTCAACTTGTGAGTATCCTTGGGCAACTAACCTTGCCTTGTTGCGCACGACAATTCCATTCGCATCGCACTTGTTCTTGAAGACCCACTTGGTTCCAATGACGTTTTGACAGTCTTTAGGCCGCTCAACCAATGTCCAAACATTGTTCCTCTTGAAGTTGTGAAGTTCCTCGTTCATAGAATCAAGCCTGTCATCATCTTCAAGAGCTTCTAAGACTTTCTGTGGTTCCACAAGAGAGATAAACGCATGGTGAGAGCAAAAGGAAGCTAGTTGCCTCCTAGTAGTGGAACCTTTATTGAAATCTCCATAGACATTATCAAGGATATGGCCATCTCGAACAAGCTTGGCGAGACGATAGGCTTGACGACGGGCTTGTGCTTCAATTCGAGATTCTTGAGCTACCACTTGGTCATTTCCACCAATTGAGCCGCCCCCTTGACTATAAGCACGAACACGAGGGTCATCTTCATCAATTTCCACTTCGGGGGAGTCATCACTTGGAGAGGATCCTTGAGGATCATTGACTTGCTCTTGATCTCGACGAGCTTGACCTTGGGGAGAAACGTGACCTTGAGGAGGAGCCCCGTCTTGGGGAGGTTGATGAGGTTGATGAAGAGCTTGTCCGTGGGAGGTGCCTTGAGGAGGAGCCCCATCGTGGGGAGGTTGATGTTGTTGATGAAGAGCTTGTTCTTTAGAGCTTGGAGAGTCATGAGCATGGGAAGCTTCGGAAGAGCTTGAGGGAGCTTGTGCCAAGAAAGTAGGTCCTTGAGGTGCAAGATGATCTTGTGAGAGTGAGGGCTCCACTTGAGTAGAGCTTGGTCCTTCTCCTTCGTCCATAAGGGGATCCTCAATGGGGAGGTGGAAACCCACACCCATTCTTCCTATGGCCTTGGGAGGAATTTCATCACTTGGATCACAAACACCATCTTGCCTAACAAGAGACTCATGATTTTCATCAAACTTCACGTTGCTCGTCTCTTCAACTCTTCCATTGGCTTTGTTGTAGACTCTATAAGCATGGGACTGATTTGAGTAACCAACGAAAATTCCTTCTTGAGCCTTGGATTCAAACTTTGACAACCGAACTCCTTTCTTGAGGATGTAGCACTTGCACCCAAACACCCAAAAGTAGCTAACATTAGGCTTTTTCCCGGTGAGAAGTTCATAGGGGGTCTTGTTCTTATTCTTGCGGAGATAAAGCCGGTTGGTTGCATGGCAAGCGGTGGAGATGGCCTCGGCCCAAAAGTTGTATGGAGACTTGAACTCAGCTAGCATAGACCGAGCTGAATCCATCAAAGTGCGATTCTTCCTTTCAGCAACTCCGTTTTGTTGAGGGGTGTAGGGAGTGGAGTATTGATGCTTGATTCCTTCATCACTGAGAAACTCATCCAAGGTATAGTTTTTGAACTCGGTGCCATTGTCACTTTGAATTGAGAGAATAGTTGCATTGTGCTTCCGTTGAACCTCATTAGCAAAGTCAATGATGGTTTGTCGAGTCTCACTCTTGTACTTGAAAAAGAACACCCAAGTGTATCTTGAGAAATCATCCACAATAACCAAGCAATACTTCTTGCCTCCAAGGCTATCATGAGAGGGAGGACCAAAGAGATCCATATGCAAGAGCTCCAAACATCTCTCGGTAGTGATTTGATTGAGCGCTTTGTGAGGAGTTTCATGCATCTTCCCTTCAATACAAGCCCTACAAACACGATCTTTGGCAAAAGAAACATCGTTAATTCCAAGGATGTGGCCCTCGGAGTGAAGTCTTTGCAAAGTACTCATGTTAACATGGGCTAGGCGGCGATGCCACAACCAGCCCTTGTCGGCTTTAGCATAGAGACATAGAGCATGAGGAGTAGTGGTCCTTGAAAAGTCCACCACATACAAGTCATGTTCCACATATCCTACAAAAGCCACCTTGAGAGACTTGCTCCACATGAGGACCACAGAATGAGAATTAAAGAAAGAAGAAAGACCCATAAGATCAAGAGCACGAACTGAGAGTAAGTTGTAACCAATAGTTTTGACAAGCATGACGTCAACCAAGGATACATCCGGGGTTACCACCACTTTGCCAAAACCCAAAACCTGAGAGCTTGTTTTGTCACCGTAGGAGACCATGGTGTTGGCAATATTGGGTCTCAATTCGGTCATGATAGACTTGCTTCCGGTCATATGACTTGTGGCACCACTATCAAGCACCCATTTTGATCCGCCGGAAGCATAGTCCTACAAGAAAATCAAGCCTTGGTTTTAGGTACCCATTTTGCAATGGGTCCCCTTTTGTTAGTGACAAGAACCTTTGGCACACAAATGGCCCAATGATAATCATGCGTGTAAGATGTCCCCACATATCTAGCATATACATGACCATCATAAGATTTGCAAAGAATATAAGAGGGATTGTTCTTTCCGGCAAAGTTGTCACTTTGCAAGAGGGTTAGGCCATTTGGTACTCCTTGGGCCATGCCCTTGTTCTTTTTATTCTTCTTGTTCTTCTTCTTCTTCTTCTTTTTCTTAGTCTTGGCAAGTTGATCCTTCAAAACCTTGACCTCCTCTATGAGATGCTCATGCTTGCAACAAGGGTTAGGAGAGCTAGACAAGTCTATAATTTGCACATCGGAAGACTTAGAAAGATCACAAGTTAATTGAGTTTGAAGCTGTTCATGAGCCTCAAAAAGACTTGAGAATTTACTCTCCAAGGCTTTGTGTTCCTCTTTGAGTTTCTCAAGATCCTTTTGAGACCTATCATGACCACCCACAAACTCAGCATTTTCTTTCTTGAGAACCTTAATCAAAGCAAGAGCATGGTCACGTTCTTTAATTGTAGAGGTCAAAGTGTTGTTATGATCATCTACAAGCTTAGACACATTTTCTTCGAGATTAATTCTCATATTTTGTTCATCCTCAAGACTTTGAGTGAGAGAGGCAATTTCATCGGCGGCATCTCTTTCATTTTTACTTAGCAAGTCAAGAAGTTCTTCCTTTTCATCTAAGGCATCTCTAGCATTTTCAAGTTGTGCAAGTAAGGACTCAAAGCAGTTTTTAGTTTCTTCATCTAAGGTAGCAACAAATTCACACATGTCAATCATCTCTTTCTTCACCTCTATACCAACAAGATCAAGAGAGGAAGGCTCACTAGAGATAGGTTGAGGAGTGGGTTTTGGTGATACCTCGGTGGCCTTGGCCATGAAGCACTTTTGGTTGGAGGAGATGACATTTTGATTTGGCGAGTCGAAGAGGGATAGACGTGGAGTTGAGGTAGTGGCAATGGCAGCAACCCCCACAATCTCTCCACCATGAACTTCATCATCATCTTCATCCGTGCCCGAAAGATATTCTTCATGGACCACAATTGCTCGTTCCTTGTTAGTGGCGTTCTTGACGACGTAGTTCTTGTTTAAGGGATGAGGAGGTCTTGACTTGATCTTGCGAATGAGACGACCACCAGTGTCTTCACGGTTCTCAAAGGGACACTTGGCCACGAAGTGACTCTTGTCGTTGCAATTGTAGCATGACCTTGCTTTGGGAGACTTGTTGGGTGAGTTGAATCTTGAGTTGTCCCTTGATCTTGACTTGAATCTGGACTTGTTCCAAAAGGCCCTTGAAGCGAGAGCAAGATGTTCGTTGAAGGCACATTTGAGATCTTCTTGAGACCACTCACTTGATGTATCATCATCATCAACTTCAATAGCCTTGGTCTTCAAAGCAAGGTTCACTTTTGTTGATCCAATGGCTCTAGCTCGAGCGGACTTCGCATTCTTCTTAGCAATAGTCATGGCAATTACTTCACTCAAGACTTCTTGGGAGGTCATTAAGTGAAAGTTGGTTCTTCCCTTGATAGAGTTGAGCTTTTGTTCTTCAAATGGGAGAAGAGCTTGAATGAACTTCCTCTTCATAAACTTGTCATCAACATAGTGAGCCCCAAGGTCCCTCATAGTGGAACAAAGGACCTTAAGGCGCCTATACATGTCTTCAGGGGTCTCATCATCTTGCATTGCGAAACCATCGCACTCGTTGTTGATCTCATCAAACTTGGAGCTTTGGATGCTAGCATTCCCAACAAAGAGCTCGGTGAGTTGATCCCAAGCTCCCTTGGCAGTGTCAAATTGGCGAATGTGAGCAAAATCCTTTGGAGTCAAGGCCTTTTGAATCATTCCCAAAGCTGTAGCATTGAGTTGCTTGTCCACCACTTCACCTCGTGTCAATTTCTTTGGGTCAAATGGAGAGAATCCATCCTCCACAATACTCATTAACTCAATGGCTGAGCTGGAAATATGTGAGCGCATTAGATATTGCCAATTGGCAAAATTAGACGTATCTAGCATGGGTGATGCTCCTTGAGGTATAATGTGTGGCATTGGGATGGGTGGATCCGGAGTGTACTTCGGCGGTGGGGGTACCGCCGAGTAGTCCTTTCCTCCATTTTCCCCTTTGGAAGTTGGGTTCTCGGGCTCCTCGATGTTCTCACTTGGAACCTTGGTAGAGGTTTGAGCAACAAAACCAAGTCCCAAGTGAGTGGTGGCAGCCGCGGGAGTTACCCCGGGGGCGGACACCGTAACGGTAGGAGGAGCCTCGTTGGGTTGGGGTGTGTCAATAGCAACCATGGGGTTTGGCTTGAGAGACTGCAAGAGAGTCATCATTTCCTCGAACTTGGACATCATGGATGACTCCAATTGCTTGAGGTCATCCATAGTGGCCAAGTTCTTGGCTTTTTCAGTTTCACTACCCCCTTCGTCGGCCATAGTCTCTTAGGCGGTAAAGCCCGAAGTAAGAGCCTGGGCTCTGATACCAATTGAAAGTACCGACTTGATACGACTAGAGGGGGGTGAATAGGCGTCTACCCAATTTTAATTTGTTTCTCACTTTTAGGCTCAACAAGAAAGAAAGTTATCTAGATATGCAACTAAGTGAACAACCTAAATGCAAGAAAACAAACACCAACAACAAAAACAGTAAATAGCAAGGAGTAAAGGAAGGGAACGAAGTAACCAGCGAGGGGACACGGAGATGTAATTCCCGTAGCTCACTCCCAAGGAGCTACGTATGCGTTGGAGAGGTGTCGGGGCCACACAAGGTCACCCGAGCGCCACAAAGGCCTCACCTTCTTCTCCGGTGAGCTCCCCCACAAAGGAGGCCTCACAATCCACTAACCGGTGACCTTGAAGGCGCCAACCGAAACCTTTACACCAAGGTTGAGGGGGAGGCTCCACAACTCAATTGGAGGCCCTCAACGACACCTCGAAGCTTTATAACACACGCCTCAGCTCCGAGGATGCCCTACACCGTCTAGGGTTCCAAGAAACCCAAGAGCAACAAGATCCACAAAGGATGGGTGGGGGAAATCAATTCTTCTTTGGTGGAAGTGTAGATCTAGGTCACCTCCCTCACCTCTCAAAAGATCAAGTCATTTGAGTGGCTAGAGAGAGAGATCTAGTGAGGTGAAGCTCAAGCATTAATGGAGGAGAGAGAAAAATTCGAGAGAGAGTGGGAGGAAGAAGAGGGGTGCCTTAAATAGGCCCCCCACGCTGAACCGTTACAGCCTCCCCGCGACCTCACCAGAAGTTCCGGTGAGGGGCCGGAAGTTCCGCCCAGCCTGGCTCCAATGGTCATCAGACCGTTGACGCCCGCTCCAGAAGCGCAATCGGAAGTTCCGGTTAAAACGGACCGGAAGTTCCGGTGAACTTCCGAGCAAGTTCTGATCAAGTTCCGGCAAATAGCACGCTTCAAAACAGAAGGTTACTGAGCCTTCACCGGAACTTGGGGCGGAACAAGGGGCGGAACTTTTGGGTCGCGAAGCGAGTCTGACCGGAAGTTCCGGCCTTCAGGCGGAAGTTCCGCTCAAGAACTTTTGGCAGGGCTAGTTCTGATGCAAGTTCCGGCCAAGTTCCGGCCAAGTTCCGACAAATAGCACACTTCAAAACAGAAGGTTACTGAACTGCCACCGGAACTTGGGCGGAACTAGCGTCGGAATAAACTGTAGAACAGCCCGCAGAAAAAGTTTGAGCGGAAGACCGGAAGTTCCGGTGAGACACAAAAGGCCCCAACAGAACAGGAACATGCTCTCTCTCACGGGATAATGGGATGGCTGTGGCGGTGCATATAGGTTTGTGCAAGAACAAGTGATTTCCCACAGCCTTCCAACATGGACCCCCTCTTAATAGTACGGTGACCTAAAAATAACAACCGGAAAGAAACTAGGAGAAGACTAAAAGGCCACCGTCTTCAAAAGATCACAAGAGAGCATCCATCACAATAGAATGAGACATCAACGACGTTTCCCCTGAAACTCAAGAGCAAAGTTAAAAACACGGTTGGGATTGTCATTTTAACACCAAAAACATCATGGGAAGATATAGTCCTTTCACCTCTGAAGCCGAGATAAAGGCCGATAGAGAGGCAACAGCGTTAGCCGACAGATGATGCGGCTGAAGGCCGAAATAATCGAGGAAACCCCTAGCGAAGTCGCTAAGAGGGAGGCCAAATCCACGAGCGAAGTGGGACATAAAAATTACGTACTCGCCCTCATTGAGTACAGGCGAGGATTCTTTGCCGGGTAAGCGACAGCTTACCTCGGCGGGAATGCGGCGTGTTTTGATTAACCATTCTACCTCCCGGCGAGTAACAGTGGAACCCTGCCAGGAACCACGCTCTGGACCAGCCGCAGAGTCATCTTCCCCGACGAGAGCACCGCTAGCCGAGCTAGACATAGGCTCGTCGGAGGAATCGACGGAGGAAAAACTGGCGGCGGGGAGAGGCCTAGAGGTGTAGGGCCCCATCGTGACGCTAACGAGCACGACGGTGGAACATAAAAAGAACCGTCGTGGGGAATCTTGGAAAACTAGAAAGATGCCTAGCATAGAGACCTAGCGGCGGCGCTGTAGGAAAACTCACCGGCAAGAGCGCCAAAGCGAAGGCACTGTGGCGAGGTCGTGGGAGCCGGAGAACAGTAGCGTGACCGTCGAGGAGGACGACGATGGCGCGGCCGCTGGAACACGAACAGAAGCGGCGGTGCAAGGAAGAATATGAAGGGAAAAGGAAGGAGAAAAGTGAATCGTCCAACCCCGCTCCCCTCTTTATAACCACATAGGGTTAACCGTAGTGGGATCGTGGCTGCGCCGCGATAACCGCATAATCGCGTGTATGGCAAAACCACTCGCAAATAGTCGAGCCACACCAAAGACCACACGGCGCATGAGAGGATCGGGCCTTCTGACTGATGCGGTACTCGAGGCGTCACTGCACCAACGTGACGGGCGCAGTAATCACTGTAGCTTGTCAGTGGACACTGTAGAGGAACAAAAAACTAGAGAACTATGATGAATGGGACACATAGGACGAGGCTTACCCAGTAAGCCAAGCAAGTATCTCGAACGAAAGGAGATAACTCGGAGCATAGCCCACAGCGGGAAAAGGATGAAATCAGGAAGATGATAGCAGAAAAGGAACGTCGGCTAAGAAATATCTCGGAAAGAAAGAAAGAAGATAAATGTCTGGAAACTGATGTGGCCCGGCCGAGGTTTACGGCTGGACCACACCAGCTTCGAGGACTAATGTTGGGGGGGGTGACCCCAGATAGGGTCAAGATAGGGGAAAGAAGAAAGGAGTCTCCCTTACCTTAAGCCGAATTACTGACTATGTCGGCCGAATCATGTAAGATCCGGCCAAGATAAGCAGAAACATGGCAAAAATAGAATGAGTAACACCTTACTCGGCCGACGTATGAGCTATGTTGGCCGAATGAGGCGGATCGACTTGTATGCAGATGAAGGCCGAGCCGAGTTATGCGAGATGAGGCTGAGTAACAGGAAACTTGCAGGAGAAGGAGGTGCCTATAGTCAAACCCTAGTTGCTGGCTAGGAGGAATCTAGACAGAGCCAGGCGCTAAGGACAAGGAGGCGAGGCTGAAGGGGTATAAGCGTCACGGAGGTGACAATGAGGAAGCCCGAGGCGCACATGTGAAGGTCTCTGGAACATTGCCACCGATAGAAGGGGGACACGAAAAGGAGGCCGCCGAGTTACCGCGTTGGGACAAGCATATTCCAAGAATATGCTTGCCACGTCAGCCCTAGAAGGAGTCAAGGAACCCCTTTATAAGGAGGGGAACGGGCTCCAGAGAGGGGGATCGATTCATTCCACACTGAAAGGCTCATGTAGTAGTTTTCTTCTTATCTATGATACAACTCTAGGAGAACTTGTAATTCTTGAGGAGAGGAATAAAGATAAACTTATTGGTCAGTTGAGTGTAGAAATCACTACATCTTCCCTCCCTGGATCCCTCTATCATCCATTGGCCCCATACTTTAGCCTACCCATGGCATCTGCCGTGCCACCACCACGACAAAGTTCGAGGCGGTGCACCCTCCAGTGCGGGCCATGGTCAGGGTGTGGCCCCCTCGAGGCCCTTCTCCATCTCATCTTATGGCTCCGTGTTCCCCATGGTAAAATATTGACTTTGGCTTTTGTCCCGTCCAATTCCGAGAATATTGATTTTCTGCCTTTTCTGGAACCAAAAACAGAAGAAAACATGCAACTAGCTGGAATCTTGTTAATAGGTTAGTCTCAGGAAACATATAAAAATACCTCAAAGTGTAGACAAAGCAAAGCAAAGTAGATAATAAACAAGCATCGAACATCAAAAATAGAGATACGTTTACGACATATCAACGGGGATTCAATACAGCGGATACACGCCATTCCCGGTGACACGGCCAGGGCGAGCGCGAGTGCCAGCCAGAGCAGGCTACGCAGCGCGAGCCTGGCGCCTCCGCTCATGTGTTCCATGGACCCAATGGGATAAGGAATGGGAGGGTCCTTATGATGTTGTTGGAGGCGCTTGGGTGCTACTTCAGATGCCTACCCAATTGTGTCCTCTAAATGGCCTTTTAGTGTCCTTAACATTGTCCACGGATAACAACATTCAAAAACGAGTTCTCAACGATGGCGTAAATTGTCAGGTCCTGCCACATTCACGGCCCAAATCGGATCAGTGTTTGCGCTCGTGCGGACGGGCTCGTTAGGGACAAAATTCCCCATTACTTCCTGATGAGTGCGTGAACACTTCGTTGGGAGACCCCAAGAGAAAGGTATGATGATCAGAGCAGCAAGTTTTTCCTCAGTAAGAAACCAATGTTATCTAACCAGTAGAAGGAAGGAAAAACGACTCAAAGGTGTTGCTAGCAACTTGGAGACCTACACAACATAAACTCAAGACTTTGCCCCAACGAACAGTGAGGTTGTCAATCTCATTAGTTTGATGTAACAAAGGATTAACTATATGGTGTGGAAGGTAATAGTGGTTTGCAACAAGTAAACAGTGGAAGATGTATCAATGGTAAAGATTGGACCGGGGTCCATAGTTCACTAGAGGTGTTCTCCTTAGATAAACAAACATGGAATGCTGGGTAAACAAATTACAGCAGGGCAATTGATAGGACTGAGAAAGGCATAACAATGCAATACTAGACATTCATGATCCTATGAGATTCGATTGGGCAATACAACAAGATACATAGACTGCCATCCAACTTCATCTATGACTAGAAGTCCACCTTTGGGTTATCATCCGAACCCCCTCCAGTAGTTGCAAGCAACAGACAACTGCTTTAAGCAAAGTGTGTAAGGTAAATAATACACTTGTTCCATGAACAAGAGACCGTTGTTTTCTCCCTAGTGGCAACAACATTACAACCTTAGAGATTTATGTCACTTCCCTCAGATTAAATAGAGGCATGAACCCACTATCGAGCATAAATACCCCCTCTTGGAGTCACTAGCAACTACTCGGCCAAGATAGCTACTAACAACGGAGAGCATGCAAGATCATAAACAACATAGACATGATAGAATCAATAAGACAAAACCATTAATCAATCTGACATAGTGATACGTCCAAAATGTATCTACTTTTTCGAACACTTTGCTATTGTTTCTCCTCTAAACTTGTGTGATTTGGATACAACTAACACAGACTGACGCTGTTTTCAGCAGAATTACCTTGGTGTCTTGTTTTTGTGCAGAAAATGAACTATCAGGAAAAATCCCGGAAAATATGCCAAAAATTATATTTCACCAGAAGATCCACGGAGCCAGAAGACGAGACAGAGAAGGATCCTGAGGGCCCACATACATGTCAGGAGCGGGTCTACCACTAGCCGCGCCTTGAGGGGTGAAGCCACCCCAGGCACCCCCTCGGCCTCCCTCTGCGCCTATAAGTTTCCTTTTGACCTAAAAACCGAGGGGTGTTTGATAGTTTTCCAAAAAGAGTTCCGCTCCGCCGCCGCCACCAGAAACCAAGATTCGGATCCAGAAACTCCGTTCTGACACCCTGCCGGGACGAGGAATTTGGAGAGGATCATCGCCATCGTCATCACCAACGCATCTCCATCAACCACCGGTGTTTCCCTCATCCATGAGTGAGTAATCCCCCCTGTAGGCTTGGGGATGGTAGGGATTGGATGAGTTCTATCATGTAATCGAATAAGATCTGTTAGGGCATAGTGCCTAGTATCTCTATTAGTGCTATTTGACTTTGTTGCAACTTGTTGTGCTTAATGCTTGTCACTAGGGCCCGAGTGCCATGATCTCAGATCTGAACTTAATATTGAATTATTATGATAGTATTGTTTGTGATCTTATCTGCAAGTTGTGTACACATATCATTGTTCGGATCCAAAGGCCCCAAAGTGACAATAATTGGGACAACCGGAGGGGATGGCCGTGGTGTGAGGATCACATGTGTTCATGGAGTGTTAATGCTTTGCTCCAGTGCTCTATTAAAAGGAGCATCTTAATTGTCAGTAGTTCCCTAGAGGCCCTGCTGCCACGGGCTGGCTGGACAGAACATGTTGTGCAAGTTCTCATTGCGAGCACGTGTGAATATATATGGAGCACATGCCTAGGATTGTTTAGTACGTGGATGCTTATTATTATTTATCTGCAATGCCCTAGATCTTGAAGTTACATGTTTAGACTCGTCCATGCAACGCCCGTCCATCCATCCCTATGCCTACCGCACTCGAATCCCACTATTACTGTTACTGTTACTATTGCTCCTGCTTCTGTTGCTACTTTGTTGTTGCTACTGATAAACTTCTGTGAACAAGAACTATTTCTAGGTGCAGCTGAACTGACAACTCAGTTGTTAAGTCTTGCAAGTATTCTTTGGCTCCCCCTGTGTCAAATCAATAAATTGGGTAATACTACCCGCAGAGACTATTGCGATCCCCTATACTTGTGGGTCATCAAGACTATTTTCTGGCGCCGTTGCCGGAGAGCATAGCTTTATTTGTAAGTTCACTTGGATATATTATTGTTCACTGCTACTCCTTTCATCATGGGGAAGTCTCGTGATGGAAAGTTCCCTATTTTACCATCCACTACAAGAAGAGGTACCGTCCTAAACACCTCTGCTGCTTTTGATTCACCGTCTGTTATAAGTAAGCTTGTTACACCACCACCACATACACATGCTACACACACTGCTACTACTGCTGAGTCTGAAACTGCTTTTGATACTCATGATGTTACTTCTACTATGCTTGATGCGAGTGGTTTATTAGGTCCTTTTCTAGATGCTACTATGGCTAGTCTAGGAAATACCGAAACTCCTAATGAAGACACTGTTACACCTGTTAGCTCACTTGAGGCTAGTGAGAGTTATGATATTAATGATGGTTACATTGAGTTCACTGATGATTTTGTTGAAGAGTGCCGAAACACACATGGTACTAGTGCTATTAAGAGTCTCCTTGCTAGACGTACTATTATGCATAAGTTGTCCTCTGATCCTAAGTTTACCACCTCTCCCATAGATATTAAAGATAAAGATTATGATTTCTCTCTTGATTTATCTTATTTCGATATTGTTGAGAAAGAACCTTTTTGTGGGACTGAAAATGAGAGTGATGTGGCTCATATGAATGAGCTTTCTACTATGAGTGCTTTATTCTCTGATGATTTTAAGATGCGCAAGTACTTTGTTACTAAGATCTTCCCTTTTTCACTAAAAGGAGAAGCTAGGGCTTGGTTTAATAGATTACCTCCTAGTTCCATTGATAGCCCTGGTTGCTTGATTGCTTCTTTCTTCCAGAAATATTTTCCTCCCAGTGCTAGACATGTTGCTTTGCAGAGACTTTTTGATTTTAAACAGGGAGAAGAAGAGAAATTGTCTAAGTCATGGACAAGGTTCTGTGCCTTGATTCATGCACATCCTGGATGTCTATTACCGAAGAATGAGCTTCTTGATATTTATTATAATGGACTAACTGATAATTCTAGGACATACATAGATAGCTTTGCTGATTATGTTTTCAGGAAAAGGACTCCTACAGATGCTGAAGAATTAATGGCTAAAATAAGCAAGAATTATGATGATTGGACTTCAACTAAGATGAATACACCTGAGCCTATTACTCCTGAACCAGATATTCCTGAACCAGTTCCAACACCAACAACGAAGAAGAGGGGAGTTATTGCATTAAATGATGAAGTGATGAAGGAAGCTAAAAAGTGTCTAAAGGAGAAATGTATTAGAGCTGAAGATGTGAAGAATCTACGTCCTATAGAATAATTATGTAAGCCAATTCCCCACTCATCCACTATTGAGGTATACTCTCTCCAATACTTTGATGAAGGTGATATTCCTTATGGTAAGCCTCTTGATCAATGTTTAGAGGAACTTGACATTTTTATTGTTAAACAAGGTCATTTAAACAAACAAGTTCAGAATCATTTATTGGAAAACTCTAGAGCTATCCATGAGTTGAAAGATATTGCGAAAAGAACTTATAATGATATTAAAATGCTTTGTAAACACTTTGAAATGGTTCAAACTCAACTTGACCAACTTGCTAAGGTACAAAAAATATGCTAGTTAATGCTTCAGGAGATAAACATGCTTATGGAATTAGAACTAGAAGTGGTATAGCTACTCAAGACCCTTTATATCCTGAAGGACACCCTAAAAGAATTGAGAAGGATTCCAAACAAGGTGAGAGTAGTGGTAGTCCTCGTAAGAGAAAGAAAAAGAAACATAAGATAGTTGAGGAACCACTTGAACCTGCTGTAGATCCTAATGGTATATCTGTCTCTGATGCTGAAACTGAGAGTGGTAATGATAAAAATGAGTCTCCTGATAAGGAGGAAGGTGAGGAAGAACCTGAGAAGCACACTAAGAATACTAGGTACACAGGAAGATTTTATTGCTAATAAACATGGTAAAGAGAGAGAACCTTGGGTGCAGAAACATATGCCTTTTCTAGGTAAGAAACACAAGTCAAAGGAGGAAGAACACTACAACAAGTTTTGTGAGTGGATGAAACCTTTATTTTTGCAAATTCCTTTGACTGATGCTATTAAGTTGCCTCCTTATTCAAAGTATATGAAGGATATTGTCTCTAATAAAAGGAAGATTCCTAATGAGGAGATTTCTACTCTACTTGCTAATTATTCCTTCAATGGTAAGGTTCCAAAGAAACTTGGTGATCCAGGTATACCAACTATTCCTTGCTCTATTAAGAATAATTATGTTAGAACTGCTTTATGTGACTTGGGAGCTAGAGTTAGTGTTATGCCTTTTTCTCTCTATAAGAGGCTCCAGCTAGAAAAATTGATACCAACTGATATATCTTTGCAAATGGCTGATAAGTCAACTACTATTCTTGTTGGTATATGTGAGGATGTTCCTGTTCAAGTTGCTCATAATTGCATGGTTTTAACTGATTTTGTTGTGCTTGAAATGCCTGAAGATGATAATATGTCTATTATTCTTGGGAGACATTTTCTTAACACTGAAGGTGTTGTCATCAATTGCAATCAAGGAAAAATAACTTTTAATATTAATAACAACGAGCATACTGTCTATTTCCCCAAGAAGGTTGATAAGAGCTATTGCCTGAATTCCATTGAAAATATTGAGAGCATCAAGGTTGGAGAAATATATTGTCCCATTCCACAAGAAAATTTTGAAACTATTATGATTGGGACCATAGCTATAAAGTATGAGGTAACATAATCACCTTGTGAATGCAAAATTTTGCTTCATATAATATTTTTTTGGTAACAAGACTTGATTAACCTTGTTAACAAAAGGATTTTAATGAACAAAATAATGTTTCCACTGTGGTTATACTTGCTTTCTTTTACTTTTCTCCCTCCTAATCTTTGCCTTTCTTTTGCTAGCTTTGGTTTTGTTAGTTGTTTGTTTGTTAGAGTGTCTTAGAGATGCTGTAGTTTGGTTCTTGTTTGCTTATGCTTCTTCTGAAAAAGACTGTTTCTGCGAGAAAATCAATTTTCATACCCTGAAAATTGGCCAAAAATAAAGTTTCCCGAAAAATCCCAGAAAATTCAAAATAAATTTTTCCTCGAAAAAGGGGCAAAGAGACAACTGAAGTTACCTAGGGGGACACCCCAGGACACCACACCCATGGTAGGCGTGGCCTACCAGGGGGTGGCGCCTAGGGGGTCTGGCCCACCTAGGCCCCACCAGGCTGCCTCCTCAAAGCCACCTTCTTTCGCTCTCCCAAAAAACACCGGAAAACTTGCTCAAGCTCGAGTTCTTGCTGTTCTTGCTCGCGATTTTCGATCTCCTTGTTCAGACCATCTCAAGTGCTGATTTTTGGAGGGTTTGCTCCTTGGTATGTGCCTCCTCCACTTGTCCAATTAGATTTGTGATTGGTAGATTGTATCTTGAGTATTTTGCTACTATAGGTGTCAGGTTGTTTGAGATTGCATGCTTGTTCTATGGTTAGAAACTTTATTTTGATGCATGTGTAGTCCTCTAGCAAGTTCCTATAGTAGTTGCTCATCATTTATCAACTTAGAAATCACTTGGTTTGATGTTTGTCTAAAAATTTCAGAATTAAAGAAAGGTCATGGACAACCATACATTTGGTGAAATATTTGAGAGTGATGCACCTAGAAGGGCAAGGCTTCCAAGGTCATCCACCAGTACTAGACCCTCATACAATGAGGATCTCATTACTCTGCGATTTGGTGACGAGGGAGATGAAGGGGATGCGCACCCCTCCACCTTTCCTTGCCAAACTCTCTTGTGGGCTGCTGGGATTCTTAATGATTTTATGACTTTGGTTCGGAAGGCTAGACTAACAAGTTACATGTAGGATGAGAGTGCACAATATGCTTTACTCACTAAAACATTTGTGAAGACCTTTTCTTTTACTAACGGTGTGTTCAAGCCAGTTGTGTCTTTCAAAATTTATGGCAGTGCTCATTCTATGACTTTGAAGCAATTTTGTAAGGCCCTGGGACTTGGTACAACTGGGTCATCAAAGAAGATTCCAGCTCTACCCGCTGATTTGTTGGAGCTTTACCGAAGAATAACCAATGATGATGACCGCAGAGCTCAGCGAGGGAAGATAAAGAATATTCAACTCCCAGCCATCAGGTACTTTGCCTACTATCTTGCCACCAGTCTTCTTGGTAGGGAGAACACTAGTAATATTTCCAACTATTAATTGGCCTTCCTAGCTGTTGCGCTCAACAATGAAGATACGTATAATCTTGGTTCTCTCATTGCTCGTCGTTTAGCTGCTAAGGGACCCATTTATGGGGGAATTATTGCTACTCGTATTGTTGCTGCCTTGAACATTGCTGTTGATCCACATGATATAGTTTTGGCTCCTTAGAGGCTTGATATTGCTGCCATGAAGGCGCACCACTTTGTCACCACTAGCTCTACCCTTGAGAACTTGGTTTATAGAATGTTGTTTATTGACGGGGAAGAGAGAGATCCCTCTACTCCAAACCACTTTGTTCAGTATTTCTCAGGGACCTTTGTCATGCTCGAAGGCGGAGATGGTTGACAAGATGCACTCTCTTAACTTCCACGGGCACTATCAGGAGGAAGCACCAGCATACGACCCCTCTGTGTACTACACAGGGGAGGCCTCGAGCTCGTACCAGGACGAGGGAGCTTCCTCGACATACTACGAAGGTTCATCCTCTTGGGCACCATGGGATTGAGCCCCACTTAGGCCAAAAGCCTAAGCTTGGGGGGAGGTATACCGACGTCACACTCATATATATATCATGTTTGGTCGGTTCTTTATATATCCATTGTTTCGCTTTCTTTTTGGTTCTTGTTGCTTCTTTCTCAAAAACACAAAAATTCCAAAAATATTTTCGTTGTTTTCTCTTGGTTTGTTTCTTTGCTTTGGTTTGCCTTTTTCTTTGTTTGGTTTTGCTTTGTTTGCTTTCTTTAAAAAATCAAAAACACCAAAAATATTTGTTGTTCTTCTTTGGTTTTGTGAATTCTTTGCAGAGTTCAGCCGTCCTCAGTGGATTTTGGTTTTATGTTATTATTCAAGTCACACAAGTGAAGGGCAATAATGAAGATAAAGACAACTCGAGGTGTAGTAAGAGGCTGGTAACGAACTCTGTTTGTTTCATTTTTGTACATATACTCATCATTGTGAGCATGCTTAGCCTATTTGTGTAAGGTGTATGTCATCATGGATGCTTAGTAGTTCTTGCTTATCTATGATTAGCTCTAGCTTGCTAATAGTTTGTAGCATGTCATATGAATGTTTGCTTGCATTGTTTTATTCATACTTTGGTATGATATTGTGGTATCCTCCTCTGACCGTTCATGTTGATCGACTTGGCACATGCTCATGCATGCATATGACTAATCAATAGTCAGTAAGCCTCAATGATTTATTTTGTCTCAGAGTTCTTGTATCACTTTCATGCCATAATTAGTCTTGTTTTGTTGCAAGCATGATTATGACAGTCGCTCTCTCGTTTGTCGCTCCCTCTCTATTGCTAGCCTTCACTTGCACTGAGTATGTGCTCTACTTGTGCTTCCAACTCCCCAAAACCATTATTGCCAGCGGTGTCCACCATACCTACCTATTAGCATCATTTGCTACTTCAGTGCATAATCTATATGTCGTGTTTTCTTCCAAATAAAATGTTTGTCTATTTTGTGAAAGTTAGTTAGTAAAGCTCTCACGAACTTGATGGCACACTTTATTCTTTGCGCTTAATAATATTGAACCATTGTGACTTGTCCATGAAAGTTATATGCTTGCAAATTATATGCTGGGAGTCAGCAGAACCGTGTTGTCACGGGGAACACTTTCAACACTTTTTGGATATCCTATCCAGTTGATACTTTGCTCTTTTGTTTATGGATGTCGATGATGTGAAATAAAAGGGGAGCTTGTGAGTTCATGGATTTTATACATTGTGTTAGAGAAACGCCTGTGCCGCTAGACTAAGACATGCCTAATCATGGCAGAAACTTGTAGCATCACCATAATGAGCATTTATGAAGCATCCTCAATAAAAAGCTATACACATAGTAAATAAAAAAGATTGCTGAGATGCTCATTGTCTGCTTGGCTTGTCATTTTCATCACGGGATAGCTCCTGTATCATGTGCAAGGGGTACCTCGTTGGCGGTTCTCTATGATATGCATGTATTTACAATGACAAGAACTTTCAGGTAACCAAAGTTGAGTATCATGCGGAGTGACCCTCGTACTCAAGGGACTTGGGATTTCCAGTCTATGGTCTGTCAAGCATATGATTCAGAGTGGACCTCACTTTCACCTTAACCACATGAAGATGCCTATGATAGGGGCAATGAGAGCTCAAAGCTAATGAGTACCTTCCTTTCAACATTGGGAAGCCTTTCAAACATTTCAAAACCGTGTTCACAACTTTGTTGAGTCACCATTTATTCTATGAGCACCCTCTTGAGAGTGTAGTTGCCATTCTTGTGTTTGTTCCAAAACCTAGTTAATTATGTCATGACTTTGATGCTTGTATCTCTGATATCTTTATCTCTAGTCTTCACTTGAACTTCATAGGTGCCTTGGCATTTATATTGTGCTCATCAAACAAAGGCAAGCGAGATACCACTCTATCATATCTTATTATGAGCATTGCAATGTTGCTTATGTTTATGTTCCATGCTACTTATTATTATTGAGTTGGTTTCTCTTCATAGCTTGCAATGACTATTGAGTAAACTTAGTGCATAATCTTTATTATGAATTGTCTAAGCATCTACTCCTGTGCTGAGAATATATACATCTTATGAAGCAAAGTGTTCGTGAAAGTTCTTTTATCGCACTCAGTTTTCAACTGAATTGCTTGAAGACAAGCAATAAGCTAAGCTTGGGGGGAGTTGATACGTCCAAAATGTATCTACTTTCTCGAACACTTTGCTATTGTTTCTCCTCTAAACTTGTGTGATTTGGATACAACTAACATGGGTATTTGTTTTTCAGCAGAATTACCTTGGTGTCTTGTTTTTGTGCAGAAAATGAACTATCGGGAAAAATCCCGGAAAATATGCCAAAAATTATATTTCACCAGAAGATCCACGGAGCCAGAAGACGAGACGGAGAAGGAGCCTAGGGGGCCCACACCCATGCCAGGCGCGGGCCCACCACTGGTCGCGCCTGGGTGGGTGCAGCCACCCCAGGCACCCCCTCGCCCCCCTCTGCGCCTATAAGTTGCCTTTCGACCTAAAAACCAAGGGGGGTTCGATAGTTTTCCAGAAAGAGTTCCGCTCCGCCGCCGCCACTAGAAACCAAGATTTGGATCTAGAAACTCCGTTTTGGCACCCTACCGGGACGGGGAATTTGGAGAGGATCATCGCCATCGTCATCACCAACGCATCTCCATCAACCACCGATGTTTTCCTCATCTATGAGTGAGTAATCCCCCGTTGTAGGCTTGGGGATGGTAGGGATTGGATGAGTTCTATCATGTAATCGAACAAGATATGTTAGGGCATAGTGCCTAGTATCTCTATTAGTTCTATTTGACTTTGTTGCAACTTGTTGTGCTTAATGCTTGTCACTAGGGACCGAGTGCCATGATCTCAGATCTAAACTTATTATTGAATCATTATGATAGTATTGTTTGTGATCTTATCTGCAAGTTGTGTACACATATCATTGTCCGGATCCAAAGGCCCCAAAGTGACAATAATTGGGACAACCGGAGAGGATGGCTATGGTGTGAGGATCACATGTGTCCACAGAGTGTTAATGCTTTGCTCCGGTGCTCTATTAAAAGGAGCACCTTAATTGTCAGTAGTTCCCTAGAGGCCCCGCTGCCACGGGCTGGCTGGATAGAAGATGTTGTGCGAGTTCACATTGCGAACACGTATGGCTATATATGGAGCACATGCCTAGGATTGTTTAGTACTTGGATGCTTGTTATTATTTATCTGCAATGCCCTAGATCTTGAATTTACATGTTTAGACTCGTCCATGCAATGCCCGTCCATCCATCCCTATCCTACCGCACTCGAATCCCACTATTACTGTTACTGTTACTATTGCTCCTGCTTTACTGCTGCCGTTGCTTTGCTGTTGCTACTACAAACTGTTGCTACTGATAAACTTCTGTGAGCAAGAACTATTTTCAGGTGCAGCTGAACTGACAACTCAGTTGTTAAGGCTTGCAAGTATTCTTTGGCTCCCCTTGTGTCGAATCAATAAATTGGGTAATACTACCCGCGAAGACTGTTGCGATCCCCTATACTTGTGGATCATCACATAGTAATCTTAATATCTATCGGATCCTCGCAAACACAGCATGCATGATTACAAATAGATGAGATCTTTATCATGAACAGAGCTCACAAGATCTAGACATGAAAGCACAAAGGAGGAGATACAACCATCTAGCTACTACATGGACCCGTAGTCCAAGGTGGAACTACTTACACTTCATACCGGAGGCTGGCATGATGAAGAAGAAGGCCTCCGGGATGATCTCCCCTCCGGTAGGGTGCCAGGAAGAGCTTCAGATCCCCCCGATCTAGGGACAATGGTGCGGCGGCTACAGACGGTTTCGTGGAATATTGATCGGGTCCTTAGGGTTTAGACATCATGGGCTTCTTATAGGCGAAGAGGGAGGCCGAGAGGTGCCCGAGGCGGCTGCACCCCCCAGGCGCGGGGTGGGCCCACCCGTGCGGCTAGGGGGTGTTGCCCCCTCGAGGCCCTCCTCCGTCTCGTCTTCTAGATCCGTGTTCCCCATGGTAAAATGTTGACGTTGGCTTTTGTTCCGTCCAATTCCAAGAATATTGATTTTCTGCCTTTCTGGAACCAAAAATAGAAGAAAACAGACAATTGACACTGTGGCATCTTGTTAATAGGTTAGTACCAGAAAACATATAAAAACATCTCAAAGTGTATACAAAGCAAAACAAAGTAGATACTAAACAAACATGGAACATCAAAAATTATAGATACGTTTCTGACGTATCACTTCCCGCATCCAACCCCGAGGCACTCCTCTTCCCATCCCTTCCTCGTGTCGCAGACGTCCGCTGCCACCAGATTCGGCCACCCCTCTTCCCCTCCCTTCCTCGTTCGACATGGATCCCTTCTCTTGTCGTTGTTTGGAGGCCAAATTTGCCCAAGCGTCGCAAGGGTCGACCGTCGGAGGAACGCGGCCAGGAGCATCATGCCCACGAACTGTTCAACCATTTGTAGACAGGAGGCTGGTTCATTTGGCCACTTCATTTTGTTGACAATCTCGCAACATTGTAGGTAACTCTTGTTGTGACTATGGTTTGTTATGTAGATGACCATGGATAGCTCGAATGAGTTCTTTTACAAGCATTTCGTCGATACATAGGGCGACTCCTATGATGATGATATCGATATCATCGTGGCCACGATCGCAGTCATCGAGCAGCTCGAAGAAGATGCGCTCCCATCTTCCACAATACAGGAGCTCTTTGAAGGGTTGGGCGACTGCGTTGGATCGGGATAGTGAGTTCGGCCATGTTCGGCTATACAACGACTACTTCCGCTGCACCAATGCATTGTACACTCCGGCTTAGTTTTGAAGGCGGATCCGCATGAGGAAGCATGTTTTCATGAGAATTCTTTAAGGAGTCAAGACTACAGACTATTATTTCGTGTTGAAGAAATATTCTGCCGATAATTTTGGTTTTACTTCCTACCAAAAAGGCATTTCAGTGATTAAGATGCTTGTCTACGGAGTTACTAGTGATCTCGTTGATGAGTACATGAGCATGAGCGGTTTCTTAACCCTCGAGTCCATGTATAGGTTTTGTCGCGCTGTTGTTAAGGAATTTGGCATACTTGGTAGCTTAGATGGAGGACACTTCCTGGCTTTTGTCTATCAACAAGGCAAGATGCTTTCCTAGCATGGTAGCGATTGTATGCATTGGAAGTGAAAGAATTGTCTAGTTGGTTGGCAGAGACAATTTAAAGGCCAATTTACCAGGTGCACAGTCATACTCGAGGCAGTAGCATCGCATGATATTTGGATTTAACACTCTTTTTTTGGCATGGCAAGTTCTTGCAATGATATAAATATGGTGCAGCGCTCTCTGATATTTTCGTGGCTTGTAGAAGTCAATGCTCCAGAGATCGACTTTGTGGCAACAACCATCACTACAACAATGGGTATTATCTAGACAATGGTATCTATCCTGAGTGATCCCCATTTGTGAAGACAATCCGCGAATCCACTGACAAGGCTGAGCGTAAGTTTGATAAAGAACAAGAGGCATGTAGGAAGGACATGGAGCGAGCATTTGGAGTGCTGCAACCTCGTTGGGCCATTGTTCGGTTCCTTGTAAGAAGATGGATTAGGAAGAGGATGAACGAGGTGATGACTGCTTGCCCCATGCACAATATGATTGTAGAGGACAAGCTCGATGACATGCTTCATGATCAAGATTGAGAGTTCCATGAGGTTTTGGTTGAACCTTAGCCAGGAGCAACAACATTCCAAGAATTTCTGCATACTCAACATGAAATTCATGACCGAACAATCCACAATGCACTCAAGGCAGACCTCGTCAAGCACATGTGGCGCATCTAGGCCACCGCGGTAGTTTTATTGTTGGTGTGTTGAACTTTTTAATATGTAAAACTATTTGTATGTGTTATTTGTACGGACAATTTATTATGTGACCGAATTTGTATTATTTATATGGACAATTGAATGATTTATATGGATAACTGTGAAATAATGGCCCCATGTGATCTGATTGAGGAAAAAACTATGAAAAATGCCCTTTGCGGCCACGTGCCACATCCGCGGCCAAATTGGCGGGAGCGACCGAAGTCGGCGAGAGAAATGCTCCCGGAAATGCTCCACCCGTTGGTCGCACGCGCAGATAAGGAAGAACATCTCGGCCTCGGCCTGCCTTAAATGGTCAATTTCGAACATATTTGGTGTTCAAAATGGACCGCCCCTTGGGATGGGATGCTGAAAGCAAGCAGCGTGACCTTTTTTTTGAACATAAAAAAACTACAAACATAGTCAGAGGCGACGAGATGAGCCAGAGGTTTTCACTATGTTTAGAGCATCTCTAGCAGAGCCCGTACAAAGCCAAACCGAATACAGAGGATTCAGTTATTGAAATGCCGATTATTCAGTCAGAAATCGTGTTGCAAAGAGCAGAAACTGCAAAGATGAACTATAAAATCGAAAAACGGAATTGGCGCAAAATCGAGTTCATCATCCACGCAAGTTCAATGCGATACATCACAAAATTGATCATACACACATAATTATACAACAAAATAAACATACTCATCACACCACCGGCTCAAACCCTAGCTACTACAAAAATTTAGGCTCACCAGAATTTTAGAATTTGTTTACATGCATCTTCTTTGCCGCTTGTCCGCTTCCTTTTTCGGTAAGATGGCCACCTGGTTGAAATGACCTCGTCGTGCCATAAAACTATGTTGACCTTAGTGTAGTTGTGTCGTAAAAAAATACTCATTCTCCGGTTCATATTAATGTTCTCAATTTTATTTAAATACAAATACACGTGGTCTAAATAGTTAAATATATAGTATATACGGATTTAGTCAAAGCTAAAAACAATAATTGACATATTTCTCTTCCCAGTCTCAAAAAAAAAAAAAAAAAGGAAAAGTAGCAACACCGCCCGTGCCTTTCTGTGCAGCCACGCCTCGGTCCTCGGGCCACTGCCCCGTCCCGTCCTCTACAAGCACCCCTCCTCTCCCAGTCACAAACCCCTCACGTCACCACTCACCACCCTCTCCCCTTTCTCTCTCTCTCTCCCCATCTCACGCGCGCGCACACACCGCAAACGACACCACACCACCGTACAGCCAAGATGGTGAGTTCTCCTCTCCTACCCCGGCCCGCTCCGTCCCTGCGCCGCCGGCCAGCGCGTGCTAACCGGAGTACGCCGTTGTTCCCCGTGGATGCAGGTGATGGCTCAGAAGACCAAGGAGGCGGAGATCACGGAGCAGGACTCGCTGCTTCTAGTAAGTCCCTCGCCCTCGCCCCTCCGTCTCCGTTCGGATTCCGCACGGTTCTAGTTGGTTCCCTCGAGGGTTTCGTGCCGGTAGATCGAGATTTCCTCTTGCGATTCCTGAGAAACGCTTTACCGTGGGATTTGGTAGGCCGCCTTGAACTGGAAGTAGCGATTGGGTGGTGCAGGTTCGCTTTGCGTGGACTCGAGCGTCGGGTCGGGTATCGGGGTTTTTTTCCGAGTGTTTTGGGGGTGGATTTTGAGTGCTGCTCCGAGGATTTCACCGATTTCGTGTTGGTTTTGGGGGCTTGTAAGGATGCTAAGCGGTGGGGGTTTTGTGGGGGTTTCTCCTCCAGTGTTGCTAGTGGAGCCACCGCCTCGAATTCTCGGTAGATTCCGTGTCGCTCGAATGGAGTAGGTTCCTAGTTTTATCCCGCGAAGCACATCCGCCTCTCGGATGATCTTGGGTGTACTGGAACGACCCGTTGCGCTAGAACCGGTGGATTTGTTGATGGTTTTCCCTTCATGCTACTTGCTTGCTCGAATTCGTTCGCTGATTTGAACCATCGAATCTCCCTTTAGGAGGTTTGCCTGGACGATTCTCTCGATTTCGCAGCGAACTGGCGTGGAAATCCTCCTTTGTGGTTTGAACAATGGGTTTTTCTACTCCACTGGTTGTTCGCTCTTACGGAAAATCGTGGAGGCGCTAGTTGGTAGCTAATCCCGTCTCGATTTGGGTTCTTCGCTGTGGCCGAAGTATGCTTCTAATTTTCGCTTTTAGATTTGATCTGCTAGAAATGTGGATGCTATTAGTTCTGATAGAGGCGTCTAGAAATTTTCGGTGCTTCGAATTATTCTCCTGTACGCGTGGATTTAGTTTAGTATCAGCCGATTGTTGTCTTGTTGATCGTACCTTCATGTCCCTTTCAATATGTTTTGTCGGACGTGGAGGTAGTCAATGTTTACTGACTTGCATATCTCGCTTGGGACGGTTGGGAGAGCAGCACAGACTTCTTTCATCTGAGTTTCAGTTGGACTATACTAGTCTATAGGAGCAAGTTCTTCTGTTGTTTAAACACTTCAAATGCTGTAGTAAACGTCTCTATTTGAGTTTCTTCTGTAGTTTCGAATCGGTTGTTTTCTGATATGCTGTGCAATTTTGAATCTATGTTCTGCCTTCAGGAATAATCTGAGTTGAGCAAACCTGTCTTGGCATGTTTGTAAACCACCCCAAGAATTGTGGTCTCCCTTGTGTTAGATATTACTCCACTAGTTTTAAGTAACTGGACAGTGTTTTGACAAAACTTTGCAGGATTATTGGTTGATTATCAAGTTCTGGTAGCTTTTCCTTCGAAATTCTGGCTGGCTTATCCACTATAAAATATCTCCATTGCATTTCTCGTGTACCTGTTCATGTTCAGTTACAATGTTTTGTTCTATGCTCAGTTGAAAATTTTGATGATCAATGGTCATACTGTTCTCAATTTTTTATTGGTGCTATATATGACATGATCCATCAGTCCACCCTTGTTGTAAAATCTGTGCTTAACTCTGAGATTGTCTGTCAGTAACACAATTTTGTGATGAATTGAGCTGTTCCCTTAAATCTGTACTAAACGTATCATTTTGAGTTTCTTCTGTAGTTTCAAATCAGTTGTTTTCTGCTATGCTGTGAGATTATGAATCTATGTTCTGCCTTCAGGAATTATGTGAGTTCAGCAAAACTGTCTTGGCATGTTTGTAAACCACCCCAAGAACTGTGGTCTCCCTTGTGTTAGATATTGCTAGTTTCAAGTAATTGGAGAGTGTTTTGAAAAAGCTTTGCAGGATTATTGGTTGATTATAAAGTTCTGGTAGCTTTTCCTTTGAAATTTTGGCTGGTTATCCACTATAAAATATTTTCATTGCATTTCTCGTGTAGCTGTTCGTGCTCAGTTGCAACGTTTTGGTCTATGCTAAGTTGAAAATTTTGATGATCAATGGTCATACTGCTCTCAAATTTTAATTGGTGCAATATATGACATGATCCATCAGTCCACTCTTATTGTAAACTCTGAGATTGTCTGTCAGTAACACAATTTTGTGATGAACTGAGCTGTTTCCTTAACTCTGTAGTAAACGTCTCTATTTGAATTTATTCTGTAGTTTCGAATCAGTTGTTTTCTGCTATGCTGTGAAATTATGAATCTATGTTCTGCCTTCAGGAATTATGTGAGTTCAGCAAACCTGCCTTGGCATGTTTGTAAACCACCCCAAGAAGTGTGCTCTCCCTTGTGTTAGATATTGCTAGTTTCAAGTAATTGGACAGTGTTTTGACAAGACTTTGTAGGATTATAGGTTGATTATCAAGTTCTGGTAGCTTTTCCTTGGAAATTCTGGCTGGCTTATCCACTATAAAATATCCTCATTGCATTTTATTGGTGCTATATATTACATGATCCATCATTCCACCCTCATTGTAAACTCTGCTTAACTCTGAGATTGTCTGTCAGTAACACAATTTTGTGATGAATTGAGCTGTTTCCTTACGTATCTATATCATCTGATGCAAGTCATAGCATATTGCATAGTTTCAAGTTATTCATATGGCTATTTGAATTATATTGGTGATCTGTTTAACCAAACAGACAAGGAATTTGCTCCGGATTGCTATATACAACATCAGCTACATCAGAGGCCTATTCCCTGAGAAGTACTTCAATGATAAGTCTGTTCCGGCACTAGGTCAGGAGCAAACCCATTATTTTATGCAAAATCTGCAAGTAAATGTGATACTTATAATCTCCAAGCCTCAAACGACCTTTTGTTTGTTGCAGAGATGAAGATTAAGAAGCTGATGCCCATGGATGCTGAGTCGAGGAGATTGATTGATTGGATGGAGAAAGGTGAAATATGTTCCTATACAACTTTTGTGCATTCGTTGAATTAACTGTTCTGTTCTATATGTTATAGATGTGAATGTGTGCTTTTATATTTGTTTATTTGATTAACTTTGTGATGACATTTAGGTGTCTATGATGCTTTACAAAAGAAATATCTCAAGACCCTTCTGTTTTGCATATGTGAGAAGGAAGAAGGCCCAATGATTGAGGAGTATGCCTGTGAGTCTCACTATTGTGGAGTTTGGCTGTTTTGTGGCATATTTAGTTTTGTTCACATTTCTGATGGATTATCTGTCCTGCCTTTGCTTATTATGTGTCATAATGAACATGCAGTCGCATTTAGCTACCCCAATATGAAGGGTGAGGAAGTTTCAATGAACATGAGTCGCACAGGGAGCAAGAAGAATAGTGCCACATTCAAATCAAACGCAGCAGAGGTCACTCCTGATCAGATGAGGTGATATCTTGCATATCCCTTTTGGATGCCTTGATTTTTTTTTGTAATTAGTCTTTTGTGGTCCTTAGCATCTAGTGTGTTCTTCAGTGTAGCTGTAGTATTTGTGCAGAAGTAACGTTGCCATGGATTGCTGTTTATTGGTCCATATGTGCACGCTATTTTCAAAGTAAAAAAAACGTCAGTTGTAACTTGTAACCATCAAGGGTAAACTGGCTATTTCCTGACATTGCAATGGTTTTCCTTTCAGAAGCTCAGCTTGTAAGATGATCAGAACGCTGGTTTCACTTATGAGAACCTTGGACCAAATGCCAGACGAGGTAGTTTTGGCATGCTGTAATTTGGCTAGAGTACATTGCGCAGAGCTGACTCTATCACTTGTTTGTTGTTCAGCGAACCATTCTAATGAAGCTGCTATACTATGATGATGTGACGGTGAGTGCCTTTGGTTCTAGTTATTCATTGAAACGTGCTGCAATGTATATAATCTAATTATTACTTTGCTCTTTATGAGAAATGATTTATCCTTTCTTGGTTGAAGCTTAGACATTTTATTATGTTGCCAGCCTGAGGATTATGAGCCTCCCTTTTTCAAGGGCTGTGGTGACAATGAGGCCATAAATATATGGAACAAGAACCCCTTGAAGATGGAAGTGGGGAGTGTCAATAGCAAGCATCTTGTGTTAGCTTTGAAGGTAGTGAAGAACTGCAGGCATTTGGCCAGAACTTTTTGTCGTGTTATTCAATTGAATTTCTCAGGTTTTGTTATATTATGCAGGTTAAGAGTGTCCTTGACCCATGTGATAACAATGTCAACAGTGGAGATGACAACATGAGCTTGGGTCATGAGTCTGACCATGATGATGATGACTTTTCTGACACTGAGGTAAAGGCCAGTCAAATCACATAATAATTGATATCTCCTAATATAAACTATGTGTTTGAGAAAAAGATCATGGTTCTGAACTGCTGATAGGTTTCAGTGAAATTATCTTAAAATTGCTCTCTATTGTGTTATGCACTTATGGATGCAAATGCTAATGCTTCTACATATTTCATTTTGTTTTTATCCATGCATTCCTGGCATTACATAATCCCTGATTCTATTAGGTTCGCCCGTCTGAAGTGGATCGTTATGTTGTTGCTCCTAATGGTAACATTTATTAAACGATTCTCTTGTTGTATCTATTATTTTTGGTGCTAATATACTTACTAAAACAGATGCAAATTGCAAAGGACAAAGTGGTTCAGTTTCAGAAGGTCGGTTGATTTTGTTCAGAAGAGCTTTATTTGCACATGCATATATGTACAATTTTCATACAAAACCAGACTGTCAATTTGTTTGCTCTTCTCTAACCTTGTATATTTGCAGAGGATACTCAAGATCCTGCTCACGAGGAAGCAATGGCAGCTCAAGTAAGAGAATGGATATGCTCAGTAGACATCAGTGATGTCCATGCTTCAGATGTCCTTTCTAACTTCCCTGACATATCAATGGTAATTGTTGCTGCCATTTCCCTTTTCAATGATTATTTATATTTTGCACCGGTTAATGTTCTATTCTAGTCGCTGAACTCACGCATGTGCCAAATTATACATGTTATGCGCTGGTGCATGTAAAACAGACCGTGCCTTGATTGATACACTTTGTAGACTGCTGCTAACATCTGCTTGTCTAATGTTTTGCAGGAAATGGTGGAAGGTAATGCAGGGGAAAACAGTTCTGTGTGCTTGTCATCTTGATTGTGTTCTTGTGACAGGCATTCTTTCTACATTTACATTGAATTATTAGACTAATGGGTCACTTTTCAGATATTCTGGAGAAGCTACTTAAAGATGGTTTACTTTCCAGGGCAAGCAAGGATAGCTATGCTGTTAACAAGGTCAACCTAAGTAGCATTATTTTTTACCATGTGCTATATTGACTTCACCAACATGAATACATGATCATTTTATGATTTCAGATTACTGATCCCAAAACTCCACATATAAAGAAAGAGGTCCTGGTGCAAAATGTTTCACCTCCTGAAGGAACTAAAAGCAACAATGTTGATCCGATGTATATGAAGGTGACCTTCCTCTTGCCCTTGACTTATTAATGTGGACCTTCCTTTTACCCTTGACTTGTTAATGCATCTCGTTTCCCTTACATATTTTTGTTGTTACAGGCATTGTACCATGCACTTCCGATGGATTATGTGACCGTAGCCAAGCTTCAGGGAAAGCTAGATGGGGAAGCCAACCAGAACACAGTCCGGAAGTTAATTGACAAAATGGTGCAAGATGGATACATTAAGAATTCAGGAAACCGAAGATTAGGTAACTACTTAAACTTATCTGCCTTTCCTGGATTCTAGCATCTGTGTTTCTGGATGGTTCACATGCTAAATGTTATTATTGTGAGTTGGCCAGCAAGTGAAGAAGAATAAATCAATAAACCAGTCCTCCTAATCACAGTTCCTGAATGTTTTTTCTGAAGCTCAAGCGATCACTTTATGCATGTTGACCATTATCTTTTCAAACTGTTGAACAGCTCCTTTGAAGGAGAACCATTTCTTCATGAAAATTCCTTTTAGCACTAATAATTGCTTGTGGATCTTTCTTGGATATGCATCAGCTGGAATGCTTCATAAGTCGTATTGATTCATTGGTACTACAATTGATCTTTAGGATAACTGTTCATTTCGTTTTACTGTCCCCAGTGAAATTGATGAGCTTGATTATGCTAGTTTGATCTGTTATGTGGTTTACTAGGTTAGTCTTTTACGAAATACATGTTACTTTGTGTTACAGGCAAAGCTGTGATTCACTCTGAAGCCTCCAACAGAAAGCTTCTTGAGGTAAAAAGGATACTGGAAGCCGACTTAAATGAAGAAATGGTATGCTGTAATTTCTCACATAACTGTCTGACCACCAGATCCAAGCTTTGTGCGCTATTTGTGTAGTAATTCTACCACTCATGTATATATATATTGGTTGATCTGAGACTCTGCTGCATCATGTAGCCCACTGATACCATCCCAGGAGCTGCTGAGTTTGAACACAGAGACCACCACCCTATGACTGGTAAGTGGCAAGTAACCACATCTCCATGTCCCTTGTACTCCCTCCGTTTCAAAATATAAGATGTTTTAGGTTTGTGAAGAAAATGAATCTAGACTTCTTTTAGTGTGTAGATTCATCCCAAAGTTAAGTGAACCTACATACTAAAATAAGTCTAGATTCATCTTCATAAACCTAAAACATCTTATATTTTGAAACGGAGGGAGTACCTTGGATTTGGCAGCAGTCTCTGCTGCAGCAACACCGTGGCATTACCCAACTTTGTCTTCTCAACAGACCAAGAAATGAAAGATGGCTCGACAAACGGCTGCTTCCACTCGGTCGGATCTGATCTTACACGCACCCGGGAGCTACCAGAGGCAGAGCAGAATATGTCGATTCAGAAGGACCCCAGCAGGACTCCTACCAGCATGCGCGAGGTACGACCCAAGCCTGATCCCCCAAGTAGTCAACAACCCTTGCACCGCTAAGAATTTTGAGCCTGAACCTGATGAACTGTGATGCCTTTTTGCAGCCGGTTACGTCCCTGGAGAGCGGGGTGCTCGGGCAGAGGATCAGAAAGTCCTTGGCTAGCGGGGAAACACAGTGCACCCAACAAGGCAAGCGAGCCAGGAAGGCCAGCATGGTAAGAACTTTCCTCCACTAGGCTTCTCTCTTCGAATGAGCTAAAATTGTAGTATGATCCATAAATGTAGTGAATTTGGCATGTTGGTCACCCGATGCAATCGATTAGCAGTTTGGTGCTCTGCATGGATATTGATCCTTGGTTTCTGTGAAATGATAACGCAGGCGAAGGAGCCGATCCTCCAATACGTGAAGCGCCAGAAGCCCCCCCAGGTTGTTCAGTGAGGGTCGGAATCCAGCAGCGCAACTAACCTCGTAGCTCATGTGAAGAAGCAGACACCCCTAGTTCAGTGAAGAAGAAGCAGACAGCCCTAGTTCAGTTAGTTCGGGAGTTTACAACTTGTGAAGACAGTGAGAGAGATGTACATCCTTTGCCCTGCGCTTGGTAGTAAAACGAGAGAGCGAGCGACCTGTCCATTGCGATCTTGTCCATGATTTTGTTTCACGCGAGATTGTACTGAGATCACTTTGCCTGCTGCTGAAACGTGACAGTAGCATCTTATACCCATTGGTTGGATCATTATCATTATATATATATGCATTCCTGTGCTGAGATCACTACATATGAATAGGAGCAAGTTTCTCTGCTCTCCTGGTGTTTGCTGTAGCTACTGTTCTGAGATGTGTACGCTGGCGAGCAATCGCTGCCTTGCTTTGCCGTATGACGAAGGTTTTCCAGCGGGGATCAACAATGGCGGTGTGTCACCGGATCGTTTATATCTGCCACGGACACATATTTTTCTGTCGTGTTAGCAACACGTACTGTACTTGAAATTCAGCTCAATTACTGAGACGTGGCCAGGACCTGGTGTCCCTCGCATAGCTCCATCACAAAAATGGTTTCTACATTAAGAGCGATAAAGTAGCTCAATGTCTAGCGGCCTCGGCTAGAAATCTGGACGAACAAGATTTGTGCTGAAATGTGGAGACCATGTCTTGTTTTTTTATAACAAACCAACATGTGACCCAATCTGGAATCGCGTCGGTATGTTCAAGTCTCCAACCACAGAATTTCCTAGAGAAAGAAAACACAAACTTGAATTTTCCCTTTTCGAAACTAAAACCCAGATTCAGTTTCCTTTCTGAAAACTTGAACACACTTTCGAGACAGAGTTTCCCCTGAATATCCCCCTCCACACTACCAGGGACCAGGCCACCACCGTTGGCTGCCGCCGCACTTCCCCCAAATCTGCCCGCACGGCCGCACCGCACCCACTCTGGAAATCTGGAGTCCGGACGCTGACGCCCAGACCCCGGCCCCTGCGACCGCGATGCCGCCGAAGCGGGACAAGAACCCGCCCGCCGGCGGCGGCGGTTTCGAGTACTGCGAGCTGTGCCGCCGCAACCACGACCAGGGCCGGCGCCACCGTTACTTCCCCGCCCACCGCGCCGCCCTCGCCGCCGCGCTCTCCGGGTTCCGCTCCAAGCTCTCCGACCTCCGTCGTGCCCTCCTCCGCCCCTCCGCGCCCCCCGGACGCTCCCGCCTCTGGTGCCCCTTCTGCTCCGCCGATCTCGTCGACCTCGACAGCCGCTTCGCCTGGTAGCTTCTGCCTATTCCTCCTCGTAGTCGTCCCCGCACACCTAGGGTTCTGATTTGGACATGCTGCAGCAGTTTGGACTTTGGATAGCCCAATTGAACATACGATGAGGCACTAGCAGTACATTCGTATCTGGGTGTTGTTGCAAGCATAGTTAGATGTTTTAGAAATATATACTGTAGACATTACTGAGTTTATGTGAAAATTTAAGCCCAACATTATTACTCGACTGCAGTAGCAATGCGATTTACCATCTCGCGAGCGAGGAGCACCTGAAGGGCGTCAAGGGTTTCCTGCGGAAGCATGGGGGCGGGATGGATCAGGAGGATTCATTTAGGATTTCAGACGATGAGCTCGCAAAGGTTTCGTGCTTATCTGTTCTGTGCTTGCATTTTTGCGTGAGAAGTACACGCTGTAGTTCTTTCTGCATTGCTGATCTGTTATCTTCTTGCAATTTCAGTGGGAGAAGGGCTGCGAGTCCTCGAGTAAAGCACAGACATTGACCGAGGGGATGATCGGACCATCTCTGGGGCCGCTGAAAGATATCCACAATGAATCTACCTCTAAAATTATGGATAATTTTGCTGAAACTGACATCCCATCTTTTAGTAATACTGCATCCTGTGTTGTTATGCCTTTACAAAGTCCTACCAATGGGGCCTTTCACCCCACTAGTACAGCATGTTATGGATCTTCAACTTCTGGAAGTGTTGCTTATTCTGCCCCATTTGGTGCTTCCGGACTGGCCATCAAACCCTGGGCCACAACGCACGAACATCAGGGCATACCGAGTAGAAACATGTTCCTTAAGTTTGATGTGCAAATGAAAGGTGAGCAATAGTTTTGAAATTCTCTTTTGCTCTATACTTTTGTAATCGTAAAATTGTGCAGCTTAGTTTGTACTTGTCTGATTTTTCTAACCCTTTACAGGTGCTCAAACTACTTTCATCGGAAATGGACAAAACCCACCGGGTTCTTCTTCTGTACATGTAAGTATGTAATCTGTGCATGCACTCATGTGCGTGTTAAAAGCACACATTTGTTATGTAAAAAAATGCAAGCAGCCGTGTATATTTTTGTCCATTATTTAGCGGTCGCTATGTAAATAAGTTTAGATAGGAAATTTGAAGTGCTGGTAAGTGATAACAACAAAGGGAGTATTCATTTATGCAAAGAAAAAGTAAGCTTAGTCAATCTTATTCAAAGTAGTATTGCAATGTTTGTGTATCTTGAATCTGATGAATATCAGAAGGGCTAATCGAGGGGAAGTTGTCATACAAACTCAGGAAGTTAGACCATGTGCTGTCTTTAGTGATGTGATTTTTGTTGTGCAGCCTCTCTTGTAGATTTTCGTTTGCACTTATATTTGTGTGGATCAGTTCTTGATCTATATGTTGTTAATCAGAAGCATGTGTAATTTATCCTCTTACTATGGTAATGGAGTGAGTACATCAGACATGTCACATGTGCTATTGAATTTATGTTCTGATCTGTCACCCGCCTTTACTCATAGTCCTCCGCTGTTCCTCCATATCTTAAGACATGTGTTTACCTTCCTTAGTAACGTTATTGCTATGCTGTCATATGTTAGCACAACTTGCACAATATTAATATCAAACAAAATGTAACGACATATCTTTTGTTGTAATACTAGGGTTTTATTGTTAGTTCTTGTTTCCTAAAAGAAGCAACTACGCATAGATGTTTTTCTAAATGTTCGTTTGTAATGGTTTCTATACACATCACTGTTCTGTGTGCATGATTGGCATCTGCTTTATATTGTCTTTTTTAGTACTTTTTGGGTTTATTTTGTCATGAAATATTTGCCCTTGCAGGTCCAACAGAGTCACTATGGAGGGAATTTGAATCAGGGTATTGGACACTGCACTTTCTGTAGTATATATTTCCTTACACTAATCTGAATATGAAACTGCTGCAGCTTTAGCAAACAGAAGATATATCTAGTAAAATCTTGATCCACGCATGAATTTTCATACAATATTACTGTGTTATGAAGGTCTGAAAGCAAATGTGCATACTGGCGCTCCTCCTCCTTGGTTAGAAGCTAGTGAGCATGACCCAAAGAATGGCTCACTCGCCAGTCATGCTTTTCCATCTTCTGGGAAAGGAAAATCAAGAAAACTTAACCCAAAGCGTGTTGGAGCTGCATGGGCAGAGAGAAGAAGAGCTGAAATAGAAATGGAAAAGTGCGGTGAAGTTATTCCAGAAACGTCTGATTCTAGTTGGCTCCCTAACTTTGGCAGTGTCTGGCAATCTGGTTCGCGCAAGGAATCGAGGAAAGACTTTGAGAAAAGTCATAAGCTTCACGAGAAGAACAGTCCTGAGTTATCCCCTGAGATAAAACCATATATCAGCAAAAGGATGGTAAATGTGTTTTCTCATTTTCTCCTACGGCCTTTTCTGCACGTTTAGGTTGGTATTCAGGATTTGGGTGTGTTAGCAATTAATCTCTGACCTTCTGTTATTCTTCAGTCGATGGTGTTCCACCATTAAGATTAGAACATCGATTTTCTTCTGACCGCCTTAAGTATTGGGTAAAAAAAGAACTGCATTATCTTCTTGACACTTGGAAATATGGAAATTCCCGCTGTTTGGTAATATTAATTTATCTAGTATTGATAGACCAAACATGCTCTATTTTCTTTGTTACTCGTTTGATTTCTCCTGATTCCTAATAGAAGCAACATATGTGCCATAACTGCATAATTCATCCATGCCACCTGACCTATGTTGTTTATTGAGGCTTATGAGTACAGTAACAGTTAAGATGAACTGTTCCACCTTTGTGCAGTTGTAAGGCAATTTGCAGTGAAGTTTCATTATGTGGTTTTATGCTAGAAGGAAACATGTGGTGCATTGAGGGGTTAGTAGTAGTCTAACCGTTTAGTGGAGAAATCAAGATGAACTATAGATAATTCTTGTCCTATTTGTATTTCGCACTATTATATAGTTTGCGCAAGCATGCCTTGGATGATATTCATGCTATACATTTATACGTCTCTTTATTCTTTGTATACACGGATTATGCATTTGGGCAGTTTTCTGAAATGCTTGTCCGTGAACTCTTGCAGCGTGCAGGTCATAATAAAGATGGACAACCTGACAGTACTGTAGAATAGTGAGGAGATGCACAGTTTCGTGCCAGACGCTTTTATGGTATGACCATATGAATCTAACTAAATTTAGCACAGGATGATTTCGAACTTTTGACTTGTATTCCAAGTAACCAAGACTAAAATATTATGTGTAATTACAGCAAGTAGCTAGATTATGTTTGAAAACTATGAGCAGATGCATTCTCTTGTCGTCACATAACTCATTATATAGATTCTCAAGGGAGAAGAATATATAGGTGATGATTTCTGATAACTGAAATCAAATATGCTAACCGTAACGCCTGCACATGCAATTGAATGTGAAATTGGGCACCTGTACATGGTCCTGCTATATTGTTTCAAATGCAATTGAACAACTACTAACTGTTTCTGACTTTCTATTACTGTTTGGTGTATGCAGATTGTGGTCACAATTTCCTGTACAACGCCTGCTTGGGTGCAGGAGAGTGCCTTTTTTTTCTGTCCAACACCCGTTGATGAAAGGTCGATGTTTTTGGCACATGATTGAAGAGATCATGTGTGGGCTGACAACAACATGTGCAAGTGCCAATCAACCCCAGTAATAAACAAAGAAAAGGTGGAACCCTTTTTTCGAGAAGATTTGTCGGGTAAAGTCGTTTGAGCCTGTTGGTTGGTGGTGCTGCCTACGTTGGTGGTTTCTTTAGTCCTTGATTGAACATGATCAGCTGACATAGGGAACCTGAGACATGGATAGGTGATTCTCCTAAGCTGACTTGTAGGGCGAAACCCCGTCTGATTTGGCTCTTTGGTTTCCTAGCTCTGGGGCTTCAGTTTGAGTGAAACCGAGAGTGCAGTAGGTCCTTGGTTTGCTTCTCTTTATGATGGCATCTACAGGAACCACGCCAACTCACTAACATTATTGCTGCGCAGAGGTTGCCATTGGCCTATATATAATTTTTTTGACCAAACGGGTCTTCTTTATTGGGCTTTTGTTAGTTCGTCAGCGAGTCGGTCGACGGCGCCGTCGCCGAGCCATTAGGTCTGTGACGCGCCAATATCTCGACAAGATCTGAGTGTGTTTGCGACAGTGTGATTTAGGAAACGCTTGCTTTCCTAGTTCCGTTGTCGCGAATGACTTTCGGTACCACAGTGAAGTTAGTGAACACATCATATCACCAACAGAGGGTTAACAAGGAAAAAGGCAATCGATCAATGGGTTACGAGGCTACTACTTGTGTGGTCCTGGGCGTGGTACTGTCACCAGCGCGTCCAATGACGATGGCGATAACATTCAACGAGTTTTGAGATCTCTCTCACGCCATCACATGCTCGCCGTGTTATTGGACGCGTGCACATGGGCTTTTTCCCTTCTAGTTCAGTCACGTTTCTGTTTACGCGATTCGACCGCGCCGATAACAAGGCATGAAGATTCAAAACAAGAACAGTGAGAGGGACGTGGCTCCCCCAGTTCCCTTCGTCCAACGAAACCATACAGAGCGGCCGTGTTCTGCAGTACAAAAAGGAGTAGTAAATGCTAACCTCCGTACATCCACGTACTATCCGATCGGTTACATATGGTGCGCGGCAATAGGATGCATAATGCCCACGGTTTAGCCAGACACCAACCAACCATGTCCTGAGGTCGCGCGCGTAGCAGTACGTGCAGATTTCCATTTTTCGCAAGTTTCAGCTGATCATTGGGCCGTTTCCCATGTCCCATCATCTAACGGAATCAATACGCACATCCTCTCTTTGCCCAATCCATCGGCAACAGAGCCCCATGTAGTAATACTTAATCGAGTTGGAGATTAATTTTTTTTTTTGCTATTTTCAAAACCTTGAACTGTATCTAGTATGATAGTAGTAATTCAGAGTCGAGCTCTTTTGACCGATCGAAAGGAAAACGAGCCAGATCTCATTGGATTCTCCCAGAGCTCTGCACTCACAATACCTACCGTCTTGACAAGCCACATCCACCTCACCCGTACGGCTTGCCTGTTTCTTCAGATGCGTTCCTGGACATGCTTTGTGGCTAATCATCGGCTGACCAGAGCGACAGTACGTTTTACATGTCGATGCGCCACAATATTTTGCAATCGATTTACATGTCGAACCGAAGAACATGAAGAGAACGAGGCGATCAACACCTTGGATACGGTTTGCATTTCCAACAGTTGTCCGATATGCTTGTTCTGTCAACTCTTGCAGCGCGCGTGCTGGTCCTGATTAATAAAGACGGACAATACCGTAGAATAGCGAGGAGATGTACAATGTTATCAAAAATCACGGATGTTACAATAACGTCTGACACAAGCAATTGACTGTTTAATTGGGTACTCGCACATGGTCCTGCTATGCCGTTTCAAATGCATTAGCATCGTTGTTGTTTCCTTTTTTTGGAGGTGTTGCTTAGTTCACGACGCTTTCGAGTATTAGGGGTGGTGGAAATTCTTCAGAGAAAGCAACGGTTGCGAGTCATCTCTGTTTTTGTCGAACCGCCGGCGTTGGCTTTGTTTCCTTTTTCCTTTTTTTCTTTTAGGATTGAATAGTGTTGTTTGCCCCAACAGTGATCTCGCAGTTGTATCATGTGGTTGATATATTAATATAGCGGGGCATGAGTCTGTTTCGAGAAGAAGAATATGTAGGTGGTGTTTTCTCATAACAAAAATCAGAGATGCTACAATAAACGTCTGGCACAAGCAGCTGAATGTGAAATTGGTTAGCCCGTAGATGGTGCTATGCTGTTTCAAATGCAACCGAACAGCTATTAACTGTTTCTGACTTTCCAGTACCGTTTGGCGTATGCAGATCGTGGCCATCACATTTTTTCTGTACAACTCCTGCTTGGGTGCAGGAGATTGCTTTTTTCTGCCCAACACTCTAGGATCGTGTCACGGTTCAGAACATGATTGAAAAGTCGATGTTTTGAACATATCACGTGTGGGTCGACAACATGTGCAAATGCAGTTCAACCACATTAGTGAACAGAGCTACAAAAGGTGGAACCACCCTTTCCAAGAAGAAAGTCTTGCCAAGTCTTTTCAGCAGCATGTTGGTTGGTGCCGCAGCTAGCGTTCATGCGTTCCGATTCACTGATTGAACAATGATCGGCTGAGCCTGGGACATGGACAAGTGATGCTTCTAGCTGGACAAGGTTGACCTATAGGCTATAGCCCGTCCAGTGTAGTAGCTTTTCTTCTCGCTAGCTAGCTAGGCTCTTCGATTTGGTATTAATCGGGGTGAACCGATATAGTGTGTGATGCTTGTCTGATGACAACGCCAACTCTAAAATTTCATTAACTAAGAGCATCTCTAGCAGACCCCTCAAAATACCCAGCCTTTAAATTTGTTTAGGCTTTGTTCGGTTAATCCCCTTCATGCGTGGGTTGGAGTGGAATGAAGAGGATTAGGGTGAAATTTGGCTTAGATGAGATCCAATCCTCCTCAATCCAAGTCAATCCCGTTCGATTTTGGGTGAACCGAACAAAGCCTTAAGGGGGCCAAGAAAAACACCCCCAGGCCCGTTGATACACGGGTTGCATCTTCGACCCGACGCTGGCCCTTATCGCTAGAAACCCTTGGCAGGAGGGACATTTGAGCTCGTTCCCCTCCTTCCGCCAACTGCCGCAGCCGCCACCACGCGCCGCCGTTGATTCAGGTCGTGCCATGCCGATTCCTCCCGTGCAGAAGGTCGCCGCCGCAATTCCTGACCCCGCTTCTGACCGAGGTTGCCGTGCGAGAGATCTGGCTCGCGGCGGAGACAGTGCCCATGGACTCAATAAAGATTCTCTACTCCATTGATTCCTAGAACAAGCTACCATACAATGAAGGTTCAAAGAACCCTAATCCATTATGTCGCTTCCGTTGTCTTCGTCATCGACCTGGTTCTCCACCTGGACGTCCTCCTCCTCCGCGTCACCATTCGCCTCCTCGTTGCCGGAATCGAACTCGACCCGACATCGTCCGCCCTCCTTAAGAACTCTTCGCGGCGCGCCGTCTCGATGATGGTGTAGATTGTGTGGCCATGAACAGCCCATAATCGCTCTCTCCCTTCGTTGTTGCGGAGATCCCGATGGACCCGCAACCCGTGAACGATTGTGGTGACCCAGCATACCACTGCATGATATAGTACACTATAGTCGTTGACATAACACCAACGAAACACCGTTCACTAGTATTACATCCCTCAGAGTGGTACAACAGAAACACAGCAGGTCCAAGACATGACTATAGGTTACAACTCAACTCTTTACACAAGATCCAGAGAACACTCTAGGTTAAAAAGAGAGAAAGAAACTTCTTACAAAGAAGAATCAGAAATAAACAACTCAAAAATTATCATACTAATAAGACTAGTATCTGAACTATTGGGGCTTGTATTGCTGCTATTGCAATACTCTACATAAGTAGGTTCTATGGCTAGAGATTATATTTCTATCTAATAGCAACTTCGTCTTCACTTTAGTTGATGTATATGCTGACTTCCTTTACTTTATTGAAGAGCTTGAGCTTTTGATGATGATTCCTGGAGCATAAATTGATGTAGACATCGTCTGTGCTGGCTTTAGAACCTAGTAAGGGTTAAGAAGATACGTTGAGTACGAGCGTACTTAGCAAGTTTACTAGAAAAAGAGTGTTTGATGCACTATATCTACAGCCACAGACCAAAGGTCGTAGGCAATGCAAGTTTTCGTAAACATTTCTTCAAAGGTTGCTTTTATTTTGAAAAGCTATGTCCGTTAGCCTTCACGGGTTTACCAGAACTTTCATGGAGTTCCTTTCCCGCCGCGTTCGCAGCTCCTTCCCGAAACAGAGAGTAACAAGTTATAGTTCTTACACTCTGCAGAGGTGCGTTACTTTACCCATGAGAGATCTTAGCTTTGCTGCACATCCGAGTTGCATTCTCGTCCACACTTCCTTGGTGTGGGGCCTAGACTAAGATCCAAGCCAATCACTGCCCCCTTCGCGACCTCGCATGCCTCCTTGGTGTACACCATGCCCACCCATTGAATTACGATAATGGTTTGTATAGACCGTTAGATGCTAGAACTATCGTGGGAAGTTGAGGGTTCCCATCCATATGCTGCATATCCTCTACGAATTACCAATTAATATGCACGCTACGAGTGATAACAGCCACGGCCTGCACATCCGGCTACATGCGAGAGAAAGAAGATACAACTGACTTCTCCGTCTCATTCCAAATCTCATGGTTAAACGCGTGATATACACGCAAGAATCACTGGCAACATTGGTTGTTAAGTCCTAGATAATATGTTACTTTACCACCGGAACTTTCATAGTAGGTTATTACCTCATGGTAAATAACCTATAATCATATTATTATAAAAATAGTGTTTTCTGACCTTTTTCAAATGCAGGTGATGACAACACTGGATTTGTAAAATACTTTACAGAAAATAATCAAAGGAAATGAGCAAGTGTGAACTTGCCTTTTGTGATTGCAAGATTATGCACTCACGGTCTTCAATACAATATAAGATCCAATATCTGAAATCAGCATCATTGGTCCGGTAAGGACTAATGTTTAAAGAAGCAAGATGCTTTTATGCATAAGTAATGTAATGCAAGTTGATAAACTCGAATCCCGGGGATAACGTTGATCTAGGGTTTGGAAACTGGAATGGTTCCTTTGGAATGTGTTGCCCTTTTAGATTAAGTTTTACACTTATGCTTCTTATTAAGGCTTGTGAGTGTGTCTGAAACAACATGTAATTATAATATCATACAACAATAAGTTTCAAAATTGTGGAATGCTATTCAAAGATTACTTATATAAGAATTGCCTTATCTTCAAATCTTACTTTACGAGTATTGGCATTTTTATAAGGACTTAAGTATTAACAATCCTAAGTATATAAGTAAGGTTTAAAGCAATGTGATTATGATTAATTGTTATCTGTTGACTATGATGAAAGTCCTTGAGTTTAGTTGTTAAGAGTTGTGGATACTAACTTAAGATTTGTTGTTTGAAGTGGCAAAAAGAATAACATTTGAAGAAAATATTTCCTTACTAAGGTTTAAACAATCTTTATGGTTAATCAAATGTGATTGATGTTGTTTGAGCTTGCTTGAATAGTTTGGACTTGAGATGTTTTAGGTCTTATTTAAAATAGACCAAAGTTAACTATAAAACACATAATAAAGTCTTTAGCATAATATTTAAAGTCTTGTAGACTAAAATTAACTTGAAAGACATAGATGGACTTAAGGTATATTGCTTATGTTATTTGTACCTTATTTATTTTATAATATTTCCTTAAAGTTACTTAAGAATAGTTATACTTTTATTTGGTGTAGTGATTTCTTGATTTTATATTGAAATAGAAACTTTTATCTCTTTATAAAGGTGTGGTTAAGATTTGTATCTAAGGAATAATATTACTTAATTACTTATGAATTTACTATAGACTTTGGATATTTTTATACATTTGTGATTAAAACAATGGTAATAGATTTTATTAAGTCAAAATAATAATCTTGAGAATTTAATATTTGATAACTCCATCTGAAAAATAATATACACTTAATGTTGAATTATAATTCAAATAAAATTGTATTTAAAATGTGTTGGACTTTATTTTCGCTTCATATTATCAACATTTAAGACTAGTATTACTTATTAGAACTAAATTGGCAATTTTAGAAATATTAACAATTTTTGTTTACCCTTATATGAATTAACAACTCAGGAAATAGGTTTAAATTCAAGTTATCAACATATTTAAATTTTTATTTAACTCAAAAGTTGAATATTATATTTTTAACATGTAGGTATTATTTTTGTGATCATTTTGGTATATTACATTTATTTTTGTGATTTATAAATAATAAGATATGATTTTTATAAGATTTATTATTTTATAAATACTTAATGAATAACAAATATTTAATTAGGTGAAATAATAATGCATTATTATAGTTTTAAATTATAGTTCTTATTTTTCTAAGATTTTTGGTATTTTATTTATATTTTTAACATTTACCAATACTAAAATATGAATTATCTAAGTTTTATTACTTATAAAATCTTTATTAAACAATAATTATTTAAATTGTTAACATAATAATGTTTTGTAATAGTTTAATGTTATAGATTTTATTTTTCTAAAAAAATTCATATATTACACATATTTTTCTGAATTATAAAACAATAGTTATTGAATTTACAATGTTTAATCAATTTTTGAAAATAATAAAAGGAATTACTGCATCACTGTGACATCATCATGCCACCAGTGTTTGGATAAAACATTTTATACCCGACCTAAATCTACCCACACCGACACTGACTGGTGGGGTCTGCGACCCCGCTGATGTGCCACGCTAGCGTGGACCAGTCAATGGACCTGGTCAATCACGATGACGTGGCCAAGAGTGATCTCACCCTGACGTCACCTTGCCGGTGACACGGAAGACGATGGCGAGGATGGCAGTAGAGGGCGAGCAAGCGTGTGTGCAGGGGCTTTTTCGAACCGAAACAACGAGGCGAGCAATCTAGTGGTGGCGCCGCTGGGTTTTGGTTGCCGGAACAGTTGTTGCGACGGTGGCTAACGGCGGCGGTGGCAGATGATCGTCGGGAAAGCATTTCATGATGAAAACAAACAAAGTAAATGATGCCCGAGCATCAGCAACTCACCAGCGTTGTAGCGGAGGGGTTAGCGTGACCGGAGGTGGTCGGAATCGATGGAGACGGCGGCGGAACCCGTCGGAGTTGGAGGTGACGATTGGTGCGACTAGAGCTTCTTCGGCATGTATTTCGTGGGGCAATTTAACCAGTTGATCAAGTGGATCTCAACAGTGGGTTCAGCGGTTCAAGGGGAGCTCGGAAACGACGACAACTCCGGCGAGGTCGAATCTAGGGTTTTGAACAAAAGAGGAACTCGAGAGACAGATGACGAGAGCGAGTGATACTGGTATGGATGGATAGAGGAGGACGTGGGCGTTCTTATCCCCTCCTCCATCAGCGGCGGCATGCATCGCAGCGCGGCAGATATCGGTGACGGCCGCGGTGCCACACAGCAGCTTCCTCCGGCGAGGAAGACGACGAAGAATAGAGGCCGAAGGGGTACGGGCTCCTGGCGGGCTGGTACTAGGCCAGGTGGGCCGCGGTGTGACGCACGTGAGCGACAGGAAAGGGAAAAGAAAGATGAGCTGCTTCCAGAAACTGTTTTTATTTGTTTTTCTTTTCTGTTTTGCTTTCTAGATTTGTATTATAACATTTGATTTGAACTTTTCTTATAAAGTTTATTTGCTGAATACTTGCAACAACAATTGATGTTGATTGTGATTTATTTTATAAACCTTTATGATAAATATTTTCTTTATTTCCTTTATATATTTCCTTTGTAATATTTTGTAATAAGTTTTGTGATGAATTTTCTCTTCATAATAAACCATGTATTTATATTAGGATATTCCTTTATTTGTTTTTGGGACTTTATTTTAGTTAGCTAATAGTTTGGAGGGAAATATATGTATGGTGGTCCTTTTCTTATTATATGATACATAAAGTTTTAGGTAATTAATATGATTAATATTATTCTCATGAGTTTAGGAATAGCAATGTATATATTTTATTATAACTAACATAGGAGTTAGGGTTTTGAATTATAAATGCTTACCCTAGGGTTTAGGGTTCTTAATATACTTATTCTTTTGTTGATGTGAATAGAATTATCTTTATGTTTGTGATCTTTAATGATATCACCCTTTAAAATAGAAAGTTATTATCTTAAATGTCTGATGGAAAGGAATTGATAAAGATAACTCCTAAGCACATATGGTTATGATAATTGGAAATGACTAGAATGTGCTTGAGTGATTTGTTATAGGAAAATATTCCTATAAAGCATTGTGAAAATAAGATGATAGATCAATCAGATGAAATGGATATTAGATTTGGTTAAAGATTTAAGGTTTAGTGTTTACCAAGAATTCCTATCTTCCATAATTCACAATCCTGGACTCCTAATTAAGGAATTCCTTTCCTAGATATACTACTCCTTCATATCCATCATCATGTGCTAACATGATGAGCTTTACTTCACAAGAATATTCTTATTCACCTTTTATTCTTCTAAATCCATTTATAAATCCAATGAGCTTGACACTAAAGCTTTTCATAATCTTCTCATATCCATACTTGATTATATCAACTACTCTATTGCTGATAACCTCCAATCCAACAAGTAGTTACTTCTAACTCCAGTCATACTCTTCCTTAATCATTCCTCACGAACATTAATCCAATAGATGAATGTATCAAACTATACTTCACCTCAAGTGTTTAGTATTTACCAAGAGGAAACTACTACTTCTATATTCCAATGTTGCTATAGCATCACCTTAATCATACTATCTTGTCTCTACTTAACTCCAGTAACTAATACTCCAACTTCACATTATATTAATATGACCTGTCATGGATAACCTAGAATAACATATCTATACTAGGGTTTAATCATGTTCTATCTACCAATGTCACTTATACATGATATAAGCATTCAATCTTGGTGACTAAAGCATGATCATTATAATCCTTTGATCATTTATGGTTTAGGTTTCCAATTGGCTAATCAAGGACTTCATCCATACAACATTACAATTGTATTATAACTATCTTCTTAGTATCTCTACTGGATTAAGAGATGTTATTCATTCACTATGCCTACTTAATCCAATAGGATTACTCATGGGTAACTATCTTCAATATTTATCCTTGTAATCTTCTTTGTTACATACAATTATATATTCCAGATAACTCTTCTATCCATTCAGGAGTGAGTTAACTCCTTCAATTATCACATTGATCTTACTCTCTTCTTACTTCTTTCTTAATATGATTTAAGTGAATGCTATGATAAGGACAAGAGTTGATAGATCAAGAATTGATAGACTAAGGATTGGTGAATCAATAGTTGATTTCTCAACATTGATGAACAACAGATATTAGAAAATGATTCAATAGAAATGGTAAAGATTGATATGGAAATAAAGATATATGGTGAATGATCTTGACTTGGCTTCTTTCCTACTCAATATCACTAAAGAGTTAAGGTTAAGTATTACCATGATACTCATGGTATAAGTAGATGAGATTAAGATTTAGTTGTTACATTCCTTTGGCTTAAGTTATATTTATAACTAGGTATTCATGAGTTGTGTAATGAATACTAGGATGTGATCACTTAAAGATTAACATCAAACATTAAGTAATATGTGGTGGTTTTATTTTATTACATTTGATCTACCCTTAGATCAAATCATGTTTACCCAAAAATAAGGTTTTAACAAAGGTCATATTGAAACTTATCGCAGTCAACTTGATGATCTACTTCAATTCCATCAAGTTGAGAGAAGCTTCAATCACTTTGACAATTTTTTTCAAAAGCGCGAAAATTATTCGGATTTTCTATGCATGAATGCATTGCACACATCTGTGTTCATCTTATTTCTAAGCTCTAATGCTGGGATGTTACAACGATGCATAGGGCAAGCTCCGCCTTTCGCTCCTTCTTGAATCGCTTCGGCCAGTACACGCTTGTGGACGAGTACCGGGCCATTGTCCTCTTCCGCTTCGACAGCTGGCAGCGACGCTCCTCGATCTGCATCGCCAATTTGTTGCCGTGCAACATTGGCGCCTCATGCACACCAACAAAGCTGAGTTCCCAGCTGGCAGGAAACGTCGCGCGGCGGCGGCGCGAGGATGTTGTAGTAGGCAAAAATTACATCCTCGTAGAAGTTTTGGGTGGACCTCTCCATGATGACGGGGAGGAGAGAGTGTGAGGGTAAGTATGGACCAACCCTCGACGAACATATATACACGGAGATGACGAAGCGACGCTGAAATCAAATTAAAATATTCGCTTTTACGGATCACAAATACGGGGACAATTCCGCCTCAGCCTCTCGGAGGAAAAAATGTATTTTTCTCAGCCTTTATAAGCGTTTTAAGAACCAGACGGATATGCTAGAGATGCTCTAAGTTTTGTTGTCCACTGGCTGTGCCTTGGCATCTAATATTTGACCGAATGATGGTTTTGTTTGGAGTAGTTGGAACGTGAAGCATCGTTAACACCTCCTGGACTCTATTTTTTTCGAAACAAAGCCAAAGCTTTTGCCTTATTCATTAATTAATTAAAAAAAGATGTTCAGTTAATTAGCAAAAAACCGGACGAAAACCATACAAGAACGACAACACCACAGGCAACGCCCACACTCAGCCGCCACGGGGCCAAGCCCAAGAAAAAAAGAGAGAACAAAGCTCCACTCTGCCAAGATAGACGACCATTCACCTCTGTTGGAGAGAATACGCGTGACTGTTATGAGAGGAGCAAGCACGGGATACTCAAATGAAGATGAAGAAGCCAATCCTCCTAGGAGCCCTCATCACTGCCATAGTTTCGTGGCCTCCACCCAGACATCCAACCGCTCCGCTACGCCGTGAGGACGTCCTACACCACCTTCCGGGATCGCCATCCCGATATGACACCGCTCACACTCTTGAGCCATGACGCCTTACGACTCAGCTACCCGCAGCCCAAGCCACACAGGTTAAACCGCTCGCAGACCACAGCTGCCATACCAACGTTCGAGGCTGCTGCACCGGCCTAAAGTCAAACCATCTCCTTTGAGACACGTAGACCGAGTCAACAACCTCGCAGCACTAGCGACACAAGATTTCTGCTCAAGCCATGGGAGCAACTGCTCCGTCCCATGAAGCTTCTGCCTGCCATGGATTCCGAGGCCGCCGCCTCGACGCACAACCACCATCCAAAGCCGCTGCCTCGACGTCCACCAACCCCAACATGAGATAAGAAACGCACAACCGCCAAAGCTGAGTCACCAATGCGACGTCCACAAGAGGGAGGTGACACTGTATGAGACCCTGGCGTATGGCTCAATAGGATTGATAGGAAACTCATACCAACAAGTTGCAACTTCTTTTCCGGAAGCTCATTCGAAAAGAACTCTAAGATTAAGCGTGTTTGGCCTAGAGCAATTCTAGGATGGATGACCGACCGAAAAATGGGTACCGGGTGCGCACGAGTGAGGACAAAGTGCGCAGAAAAGACTAATGTTAGTCTGTAGGGTTAGTCTACAGATCCTATTGAGCTGCCAGAAGTGACATCCGTCGGTCTGAAGTGACCGGGGGTGTTACACATTGACGCCATCGTCGCCCGCTCCGGCTAACCAAAGCTTGGGTTTTAACCCGGAGAGTCCAAGCCAAACTAAACAGAAGAGTCCGCGAAGATGTCACCAAGGAGGGATACGACGTTCGTATACACCGTCAAAGAATAATATTTTGGATGTAGGTAACGATTTATAATACGCGCGTGCAAAGAATAATTAGAAAATACTTTGTAATCTAGTCACAACAAAAAAGATAATACTTCACATCTGGATGTGAACAGTGCAAATTTGTATAGGCCTCCATTTTCACAGAATTTGTGATATTTGACTTTTTTTTTTGTTGTGCCTGAAATACATAATATTTTTGATTGCAAATTTGCATACATATATTCACTTTTCATATTGGTTTTTACACGTAGGTATTTGTTTTCAAAAGTATTTGATGAATTTTGAAAAAAAACGAACATTTTCCACGCTATAGCTAGCTATTTAAAATCATGGAGAGTAGGCACTAGGCAGTGTGGTGAGTGTCGGCATGTCAAGGAAACTCGCCCGTCCATTGGCTTGTCCTGTTGTGTATTTTGTTCCGTGTGGCAGCTACGGATCTGGTGTGTGCTGTGGACCTAGGAGACATGCTATGCTACAGGAATCGCAGCATTCAGTGGCGCATGAGAGCTAACAGGAGGAATCAACCAAATTATTTGAACAAAACCAAGTGGGGCGGGGAAGGAACCGTACTGTTCCTGCACAAGGGCGACGAGCTCGGCGTATTGGCACGTTTGCAGGTCCTGACAAAGTTGGAGTCGGAGATCGCAGGCACGAAATTAGCTTCGCCGCAGCAGCGCCAACCAGGAGAAGCAGCAGCAGGTGACGTGTGATCCCCCTCGATCGGAAACCCCGTCGCTCTCGTGCGCCCACCCGCCAGGCGCGTGTGCACCGAGAGCGACCGAGCGGTGATACCCCGGCCGTCGCCGTCCCGGCCACTGTTCCGGCAGCGGAGGCCGTGTCGCGCGTAGGTCGCTGCCGCCTGCCGGACACGGACGGCGAGCGAGATTGACATCCACCGCGCTGACAGCAGCAGGGCGAATGTGAAACTGACTGGCCTTGCTGGCGGGTTCGGTCTTGAACAGGATCATCGGCGGCTTGTCTTGGGCGGTAGAGGTCGACGGAGAACGCAGTCGCCGCCAAGCCTGCGCCCAACAACGTGTCGTGTGTTGGTTGGTTACAGGAGCGAGCCTCCCACTCCGGATGACTTCTTTGCCACGACTGCCTCGTGCCTCGGATGCACAGCGCGCAGCGCAGCCTCCACCACACCCGTCCCCATTGATGAGCTCTCGCAGCGTCGCACATCATCACGTGCTCGCCGTGTTATTGGACAGTCACGTTCCTGTTTACGCGATTCGACCGCGACGATCGAGTCCATCAGATTCAGAGCAAAAGCAGTTTAGCCCGTGACACCCCAGTTACGTTCCTGTTTACGCGATTCGATCGCTACGATCCTGGTGGACCCGCCGTCCGTGAATGACGCATAGGGCAAGCTTCGCCTTTCGCTCCTTCTTGAATCACTCCGACCAGTACACGCTCGTTGGCGAGTACCGGGCCATTGCCCTCTTCCGCTCGGGCATCTGGCGGCGGCGCTCCTCGATCTGCATCGCAAGTTTGTTGCCGCGCAAACACGGGATACTCAAACGAAGATGACGAAGCCAATCCTCCGAGAAGCCCTCATCAGTGCCATAGTTTCGGGGCCTCCACCCTGACATGCAACTGCTCCGCTACGTCGAGCGGACGTCCTACACCACCTTCTGGGACCGCCATCCCGACATGCCACCGCTCGTACTCTAAGCCATGACGCCGCACGACTCAGCTATCTGCAGCCCAAACTGCACGGGGTAAACCGCTCGCAGAACACGGCCGCCGTACCAACGTATGGGCCGTCGCCCGGCCTAAAGTCAAACCGTCTTCTCTGAGACGCGTCGACCGAGTCGAGAACCTCGCCGCACTAGCGACACAAGATTGTCACTCAAGCCATGGGAGCAACTGCTCTGCCCCGTTGCTTCTGCTTGCCGTGGATTCCGAGGTCGTCGCCTCGACGCACAACCACCATCCGGAGCCGCTGCCTCGACGTCCACCGCCAAAGCCAAAGCTGACTCACCAAGGCGACGCCCACAAGAGGGGGTGACACTGACGCCATCGTCGCCCTCTTCGGCTAACCAAAGCTTGGGTTTTCACCCGGAGAGTCCAAGCCAAATTGAATAGAAGAGTCCAGAATGATGCCACTAAGGAGGTATACGACGTTTGTAGACGCCGTTAAAGAATAATATTTGGGATGAAGGTAATGATTTATAATACATGCGTGCAAAGAATAATTCGAAAATACTTTGTATTCTAGCCACAACAAAAAAGATAATACTTCAGACCTGGATGTGAACAGTGCAATTTTGAATGGGCCTTCATTTTCGCAGAATTTGTTATATTTGACTTTTTTGTTGTGCCTGGAATACATAATATTTTTGATTGCAAATTTGCATACATATATTCACTTTTGCTTCGGTCCCCCCTTCTCCTCAAACTTTGACAAACAAAAACTCGATATCGATTGTTTAGAGGACCGTAGAACATATACGAAGTCCGTATGGTCCTCTTAGACACATATTCACCGTACACATATACTCATGTGCCTACCGAAGACGAAAATCGGAAGTTATATAACAACAACAACAACAACAACAACAGCAACAGCAACAACAACAACAACAGGCAACAGCAATAGGCAACATCAACGGCAGCAACAACAGCAACAACAACAACAACAACAACAACAACAACAACAACAACAGAAATTTAAAATATAATATGAAAAGACGTAGATCGCGATAATGGTAGGTGGGATTAGCTGACCGGAACGTGGATTATATCAAGTTCGACCGAGTACATATATACGAAGATATACGTGGTCTTGATATGAGTTTCGACGGGTAAAAAAAATAAAACACCTCATACAGCTTAAGTTTAGGGGGGGGGGGGCGAAGCACACCTCATATTGTTTGTTACATGTAGGTATTTGTTTTCAAAAATATTTGATGAATTTTGAAAAAAACGAACATTTTCCACGCTATAGCCAGCTATTTAAAATCATGGAGAGTAGGCACTAGGCAGTGTGGTGAGTGTCGGCATTTCAAGGTAACTCGCCCGCCCATTAGCTTGTGATCCCGTTGTGTATTTTGTTCCGTGTGGCAGCTTGCGGGTCTGGTGTGTGGTGTGGACCTAGCTAGGAGACATGCTATGCTACAGGAAACGCAGCATTCAGTGGGCGCATGAGAGCTAGCAGGAGGAAGCAACCAAATTATTTGAACAAAACCAAGTGGGTTGGGGAATGAACCGTACTGTTCCGGCACAAGGGCGACGAGCTCGGCGTTTTATATTGGCACGTTCGCAGGTCCTGACGAAGTTGGAGTCGGAGATCGCAGGCACGAAATTAGCTTCGCCGCAGCATGCAGCGCCAACCAGGAGAAGCAGCAGCAGGTGACGACGTGATCCCCCTCGATCGGAAACCCCGTCGCTCTCGTGCGCCCACCGGCCGCGCGTGTGCACCGAGAGCCACCGAGCGGATGATACCCCGTCGCCCTCCCGGCCACTGTTCCGGCAGCGGAGGCCGCGTCGCGCTTAGGTCGCTGCCGGACACGGACGGCGAGCGAGATTGACATCCACCGCGCTGACAGACAGCAGGGCGAATGTGAACTAGACTGGCCTTGCTGGCGGGTTCGGTCTTGAACAGGATCATCGGCGGCTTCTCTTCGGCGGTAGACGGGTAGAGGTCGACGGAGGGAGAACGCAGTAAGGTCCCAACATCGCTTGTACGGAGTACTACCAATGGAGTACTCTACTACTATCCGTCCGATGGTAACGTCAAAAGGATGCATCATGCCCACGGCTTAGACTGACATCAAGTCATCAAACCAACCCTCAGGTGAGGTAGCAGTAACTAACTAACCAACTAACTAACTGCAGATTTCCATTCCTTGCAGGTTTTAGCTGGTGACACCGTGAGAGAGGGCCGTTCCCAAGCGTCACGTCATCTGACGGAATCGACACGCCGTTGATTAATTAGCATCTTCTCTCTTTGCCCAATCCATAGGCAACAACAGCCCCAACTGAGTTTGGGAGAAAATAAAAAGAGTTCTTTTTACGTCTTTAAAACTGTATCAATAATACTTCTTCCGTTTTTAAAATATAACTAGTAAGGGGGCCTCGCAAATGCGAGGGCATCATCTTAGCATATTGTACATGTTAATGAAATTAATTTTTGGTTGAGAGATGCTTAAAGTATCGCATTGTGAATTACATGGTTTATGAACAACAAACCTTTTATATTAACTAAAATAATACCTATTCGAAAAAGATTTATAATTTTTATATTTCACTAACATTAATTGCGATATTTCAAAAAAAATGGCATGTCACCATTTTGTAACATAGAAGAGTGGTGTTTTGATTTAATTCATACCCTTTATCTATAACCTAAGCCACATGCATACGTTGTATGCAATCACATCACTACGCAACCTCGGATTTCTCGTAACATAAAGAATAATTTCTCATGAATTTACTATACTAACATGTCAATCGCAGTCTTCGATCATTGATTTGAATGGATCATTATTATGTGTTTTTATTTTTCTTCATTAGTTAAGGGATGAAAAATAATTTGGTAGCATGCCTTTATAGAACGGAGCTGGACCAGAATTAATTTGGCTGTACTATTCCACTATTGGTGGCCTATGTAGGATTTTGGACAAATATACGCTATAAATATGTACTAATTATATGCGATAGGGACACACTAACTTTCAGGTAGGCTAATTATACGGAAAAAAAATCGGAGAGGAACACACAAACTTTCAGGCTAATTGTATGGTAAAAAGTCCAACACAAATGCATGTGTACCCTTCTAGCTATATGTCTTTGTGAGCGATGTGGCTATGGACATTTGCGCTCAAACATCCTATGGTCATATTTCTAGGTAGGTGTCCCTAGGTGTTTTAAGACTCACAAGGTTAGTGTAAACTTTGAAGATTTGATTTCGTATGAATTCATCACCAGTGAAATGGAAGAATATAGGATTTATTGGAATGATAGCCGATTTCGAAGGACACGGATCATTAATTTTTAGTGGGGATATCTTTTGTTTGCCGTTGTTTTATTTTTTTACCTATCAGTAAGCTTCACCCTATTGCCTTTGTGAGAGATGTTGTAATGATCATTGTGCTCTCGAAGATCTTAATGTCTCCTTTTTAGGTTGGTGTTTTCTTGAAGGATATAGGATGCTAGGAGAATCGCCGATTTCGAGGAACATGACAAAACTCTAATTTTTATTAGGAATCTTTTTGTTCGCCATCATTTCGATTTTTTATCTATCAAATATTTTTAATAGGTTAATAAGTTAGATTATTATTAACAAAATAAAAGGTGCATGCACATTTGAAGGGAACATTTTAGGAAACACTTGTAATCTACTCCCCCTTTCCAAAATATAAGATGTTTTAGTTTTTTCTAAAACACAAGCATCTAGACCCATTTTAGCGTGTAGATTTACTTATTTTGTTCCGGATCTACACACTAAAAAACGTCTAAATATATGTGTTTCAAAAAAACTTAAATATCTTATAATTTCAAATGAAGCAAGTAGAAGGTAATATAATCCATCGTCGACTTATTTCCTATTATCAGCCATATACGTGTATACCAATTTGAGTTTGTAGTATAGCATGTGCTTGCCCTCGTATGTATGTGTGATCGGTTTGAAAATGTCCTAATGTAATACTTTTGGAGAAGTCCAAGTGTATCATAGTGCTAAAAAGAACCAATATATGCTCTCCCATACGTGTTATAATAATTAGAAGACATGTTCGATATCAATGTTAGAGGACCACACAGGGTCCTTTGTTAAAAAAAACGCATGTGTTTAGGAAAGGGCGTACGGAAGCAAAACTTTTGTAAATCACGGTCAGACGTATTAAGTCAGTTTTTTTTATATAACTACCACAATCCAGCCGGGAAGCTAGCTGATTGCCTGATTCCAGAGTCCAACTACGACTCATGACTCTATGAGACGTGACATTCTGAACATAAATTGTGTTGGACTGGTTACGTAAAAGTTAACTTTTTTGGATAAATCTAAGTCGTTTATTTTAGATATAACTATCGTGATAATTTAGATGATGTGGATCAACCTGGTGCCTCGAAAGACAACCTTATATTGTTTTTAGTATATAATAGATATATTTTAGCTTTGTGAAGAAAATGTATCTACACTTCTTTTAGTGTGTAGATTTACTCCAGGTTGGTGCCGCTTTTAGCGCTTCTGCCGAAGAAGAAACACCACGCTTACGCTGAAACTGGATCGCACGAGCGCGGCGTTTTGCAGTCTCTTGTTGAAGTTGCTCTTACTGTTTAGCGTAAGTTCGAGTCCTGTACATGATTTTTTCATTTTAAGTTTTTATTTACTAGATGATAAATCAATAAGAAAAAACTTGCACACATGATAGTAAGATTTCAACATAAAAAAGTTATGCAGTCGTTGAACACATAATTATGCAAAAAGTTATGCAGTCGGTTAACACATGATAGTTTTTATTTTTAATTTACTAGATGATAAATCAATAAGAAAAAACTTGCACACATGATAGTAAGGTTTCAGCATAAAAAAGTTATGCAGTTGTTGAACACATAATTATGCAGAGTTTGCTAGAATGTTTGGAAAGAACGAAATAGAAGAATCTTCACGCATCGCCGCCTAACCTTTGTTGAGGTTGCCGATATCGCGAGGGAGGACTTTCGGCAGCGCGAGCGTGCTTTCGCGGCCTATGGGCCTGCCATCCCTGCAGAACCTGATTAGGTCTTTCTTTCTCTTTTCCCATTGCTGGTGTTTTTTTTGGCATGTTTCCACCTTCTCAAAACACGCCCTTCTTGTACCTTTCTTTGGGTTTTCCCCCTTCTAATTGAAAAGGCAGAGCTCCTTCCGGTTGCTCAAAAAAAATAAAAATATGCAGAGTTGATGGCGGGTGCAGGAACTATGACACCATCGGATAGAGAGAGGCATGGACGCACAAGCGAGGCGGTCAGTCGTAGTCAGCGACAACAGTGCGTACGGGGACAGCGACGCGTGAGCTCCCGACCTCGCCGTCATGAGCCGTTCCTCCGCCAAATGCGAGCGGGGCAATGACACCGTTTGAGCGGGCGAGGCATTGCCTCGCAAGCGACACGGACACCGGCGCCGGCTCCCGGAGACATGCTCGACCATAGTCCGGTATGTAACGGGTACCTGCGACAACGCCTGGAGCTCCTACGTGGCCATCTGCGACGACGCCCGGATATGTGCTTCAATAACGATGTAGTGAACCATGTATGTGTTGGGTTATTAGGCAATTTTCGGTAGAGTTTAATTAGCAAAATAAGTATCACATGTGCACTAGCTAGTAAACTTAACCATATGCATAGTTAGTCATTACTATAAGTGACGATGTTTAAATATCAAGTACTTAGAATGCATGCATTGCGGGTTATCATTGAACAAAATATAGCTTGTAACACACATTTGACCAAAAAACAGGTAGAGAGTCAAGTTAATGGTTCAATTTATATATAATCTAGAAGTATCTATAAATTTGCTTAGTGATGGTACGCTCAAAATCGCTATTAAGATACTAGTTAGAATGTAGCATTAGATTTGTATACCAAAATATTGAAGATATTTAAACATTATAGTGCAGACGCTGAGATAGGAGGCGTACAATCTAGTTAATTTATAGACAATGTATATACAATATAAAACTCACATACTTTTTGTTAAAAAAAATTAAGCACACATTAAGTCCATTTTCTAATCTACGTTAAAACAAAAAAAATGCTAAAATTTACTACTAGTAGTTTTTCATATTCAGATACACTCAGAAAATAGTATAATAAACAAAACTATAAGAAAGTATAAAATTTTAGTGTAAAATATATTTATGTAATTTTACCTTGGACCACATACAGAACCACGGTTGAGCACCCTGGTTTAACTTACTCGGCACCATAGTTTAACCCATTAAGCACCATTTGATTCCACACTTTAGATGAAATTGTTAAGCACTCGTATGATTCAACACCTCAGATAAATACATTCAGTGTCCTGGTTGAAATTACTCGGAACCAAGAAATACATTTGGTACCACTTAAAAGAAATTTATTCGGCACACTGGTGTTGTAACCTCGAAACAAATACATCCGGTACCCCAGTCAAAATTACTTGGCACCAAAGAAATACATGATTAAACACCGCGCCACTAAACATTAAGCACTTTACAAGACACCCCAGACATCCCAGATGTACTAGTCCTGTACCTCGGTATGATGCATTACGAAAGAAAATAGCAAGTATGCCTGAAAAGTAACAATATCCCACCAGTGCACAATGACTAGATAAAGCATAATAAACATTTAAGTTCTTCGAGCCACAGAAAAGGGAAGTTAGGAATACATGTAACGACCATCCTCACCAACTCATGGTCTGGAGCATACGATGGAAGTGGCCTCCTACATATCTCTGAGCCTGCTCTGCAAGCTTAGCAATGTACACATTCTCCTCACTAGAAAGCTTAGAAGACTACGACATTTTCACTCTCTGTGGTTTACCGATGGTTGAATCTGGAGTACTGTAAGACATTCATTTGCTCAATATTGGGTAACATCTCATTACAACCACCACGAGAAGCATGAATCTAGCTTTGTAAACACAACCAAGTGATATCTTGATCCATTTATTCAATACCTAAAAGAAACTTTTGTCTAATTAATCCCAGCAACATCCCACATAAACCACGCATGTCCATGCAGCTTATAACAGTATTCAACTCCCACATGAAACTTGTTAAGCACCCAAATAATTTAGTACCTCAAGGAAAATTGTTAAGCACCCAAATGATACAACACCTCTAGGAAAAGTGTTAAGCACCCAAATAATTCAGCACCTCAGGGAAACTTGCTAAGCACTTCAGGGAAACTTCCTCTACTTGCGGTACCGAATGTACTGGGCAATGGAGGAAAATAAAATCTACCTCTACATGTGAACAAAGTTCGGATAACTTGCTATAAACAGAAATTGACACAAAGTTCAGAATACAACCATCATACTACTAACATACACTTCTACTGAAAGTCTTACTATTAGTTACCTCAGGTTCCTAGTAACTGATTCAGTGATCAATGCCCCCTGTAGAGCGTCACGTACAACTGTTGTTGTTGCATATCTCCGTTCAGTAGCTTTGTGTAAAACAGTAAGAAACACAGAGAGGATGCATTAGATGAACCATGAATGGATATTGTTAGCAAAAAAAGGAAATTAGACCGCATACATTTTTTTAACATTCTTGACACCACCAATTACTGTGTGCAAGACGGTTTAGTATGTAGAAATTCAGTCATAAAAAACACACACATTCAATGCTCAAGTATCCAAGGGTGCATGTTCTAGTACTAGAAACATCAATCTGACTATCCATTAAAAAATAAGTGCCTAACTAGTAACTAGCTAGGACTTAGTCTATGTCTACTGAACTTACGGGCTCACAAGGAGTCCGGAGTATCAGTGCGGCAGTACCTGATGATTATGCACTTGGCGCTAAGATTAGAAAGATCCAGTACCTGGTAAAAAATATAAAAAGTAATCTGCAATAAGTTGAAGCCAATAGGAACACAACTGAGTAAATGGAATCAATAGGAAGGAAAAGCACCCCTAGTGAAAAAAACAAGCACCTAGGTCGAGATCTTCTCGGGGTTAATAGCTAAGTCAAAGATTATTCATTATTCAATACAAAAGTAGGCATGAGTAAGAAGCACATTCAGTCCATATGGTGTCCTCCGCAAGTCCCTATTGAACTAAGCACTCTACCCTAACTAACAGACTGTAAGCTTATCTTTTTTTATCTTCACTTTCATGATGTCGTCCACAGCAAGCTCGTATCCGGTTTTGCCACCAAGGTTCAGAACCCCGCTTCATGCACAACTCCTGCTTGGGTGCAGGAGGTTGCCTTTTCATGCCCAATAGTCTGGATCACCCAAATAATTTAGTACCTCAAGGAAAATTGTTAAGCACCCAAATGATACAACACCTCTAGGAAAAGTGTTAAGCACCCAAATAATTCAGCACCTCAGGGAAACTTGCTAAGCACTTCAGGGAAACTTCCTCTACTTGCGGTACCGAATGTACTGGGCAATGGAGGGAAATAAAATCTACCTCTACATGTGAACAAAGTTCGGATAACTTGCTATAAACAGAAATTGACACAAAGTTCAGAATACAACCATCATACTACTGACATACACTTCTACTGAAAGTCTTACTATTAGTTACCTCAGGTTCCTAGTAACTGATTCAGTGATCAATGCCCTCTGTAGAGCGTCACGTACAACTATTGTTGTTGCATATCTCCGTTCAGTAGCTTTGTGTAAAACAGTAAGAAACACAGAGAGGATGCATTAGATGAATCATGAATGGATATTGTTAGCAAAAAAGGAAATTAGACCGCATACATTTTTTTAACATTCTTGACACCACCAAGTACTGTGTGCAAGACGGTTTAGTATGTAGAAATTCAGTCATAAAAAACACACGCATTCAGTGCTCAAGTACCCAAGGGTGCATGTTCTAGTACTAGAAACATCAATCTGACTATCCATTAAAAAATAAGTGCCTAACTAGTAACTAGCTAGGACTTAGTCTATGTCTACTGAACTTACGGGCTCACAAGGAGTCCGGAGTATCAGTGCGGCAGTACCTAATGATTATGCAATTGGCGCTAAGATTAGAAAGATCCAGTACCTGGTAAAAATATAAAAAGTAATCTGCAATAAGTTGAAGCTAATAGGAACGCAACGGAGTAAATGGAATCAATAGGAAGGAAAAGCACCCCTAGTGAAAAAAAAACACCTAGATCGAGATCTTCTCGGGGTTAATAGCTAAGTCAAAGATTATTCATTATTCAATACAAAAGTATGCATGAGTAAGAAGCACATTCAGTCCATATGGTGTCCTCCGCAAGTCCCTATTGAACTAAGCACTCTACCCTAACTAACAGACTGTAAGCTTATCTTTTTTGTCTTCACCTTCATGATGTCGTCCACAGCAAGCTCGTATCTGGTTTTGCCACCAAGGTTCAGAACCCCGCTTCATGCACAACTCCTGCTTGGGTGCAGGAGGTTGCCTTTTCATGCCCAACAGTCTGGATCACCCAAATAATTTAGTACCTCAAGGAAATTTGTTAAGCACCCAAATGATACAACACCTCTAGGAAAAGTGTTAAGCACCCAAATAATTCAGCACCTCAGGGAAACTTGCTAAGCACTTCAGGAAAACTTCCTCTACTTGCGGTACCGAATGTACTGGGCAATGGAGGGAAATAAAATCTACCTCTACATGTGAACAAAGTTCGGATAACTTGCTATAAACAGAAATTGACACAAAGTTCAGAATACAACCATCATACTACTGACATACACTTCTACTGAAAGTCTTACTATTAGTTACCTCAGGTTCCTAGTAACTGATTCAGTGATCAATGCTCCCTGTAGAGCGTCACGTACAACTGTTGTTGTTGCATATCTCCGTTCAGTAGCTTTGTGTAAAACAGTAAGAAACACAGAGAGGATGCATTAGATGAACCATGAATGGATATTGTTAGCAAAAAAGGAAATTAGACCGCATACATTTTTTTAACATTCTTGACACCACCAAGTACTGTGTGCAAGACGGTTTAGTATGTAGAAATTCAGTCATAAAAAACACACACATTCAGTGCTCAAGTACCCAAGGGTGCATGTTCTAGTACTAGAAACATCAATCTGACTATCCATTAAAAAATAAGTGCCTAACTAGTAACTAGCTAGGACTTAGTCTATGTCTACTGAACTTACGGGCTCACAAGGAGTCCGGAGTATCAGTGCAGCAGTACCTGATGATTATGCACTTGGCGCTAAGATAAGAAAAATCCAGTACCTGGTAAAAAATATAAAAAGTAATCTGCAATAAGTTGAAGCCAATAGGAACGCAACTGAGTAAATGGAATCAATAGGAAGGAAAAGCACCCCTAGTGGAAAAAAAACAAGCATCTAGGTCGAGATCTTCTCGGGGTTAATAGCTAAGTCAAAGATTATTCATTATTCAATACAAAAGTAGGCATGAGTAAGAAGCACATTAAGTCCATATGGTGTCCTCCGCAAGTCCCTATTGAACTAAGCACTCTACCCTAACTAACAGACCGTAAGCTTATCTTTTTTGTCTTCACCTTCATGATGTCGTCCACAGCAAGCTCGTATATGGTTTTGCCACCAAGGTTCAGAACCCCGCTTCATGCACAACTTCTGCTTGGGTGCAGGAGGTTGCCTTTTCATGCCCAACAGTCTGGATCGTGTGTGGCGGTTGATGAAAGGTGTCGACGTTTTCCGGCACATGGTTGAATAGATCCTTGAAATAGGCTTTTGCCCCGCTTTATAAATAAAACCGCACACGGCCGAACCGATATAAGGTGATGAGGAGAACCTCTTACAAAGCAGATCAAAATAAACAAAAAGGTACAAGAAGGACAAGACCTGCCACCAGAGCTACTAAGATGAGACCGAGGGGATCGGAGCTCCACGACTACGCCCCCAAGAGGGTAACGACGCACACGCCGCCGTCATCGAGACCGCAAGGTCAAAGGTTTTCACCTGGAGCCCTAGCGTGGCGAAGGTAACCACAACGGTGCCCCCAAGAGGGTCACGACATCCGCAGACATCGCCATCGTTGGCGTCGAAACGCTGAGCTTTCGCCCGGAAAAACCTCCACACACGACCCAACTTCGACCGATCATAGACCCCGAGTCTAGCCTTCACCACACAATTTGGGAGGAGTCGGAACCACCGTCAACTCCAGGAACTCCCGCCGCCTGCTCCTCGCCATCCACATGACCAAATAACAAGGCCACCACCGCCGCCACGTCGCTCGCTAGAGAGTCGCCCGTGCAGTCCACCTTCCAGAGCCGCCGCTCCGACGTCCATCACCTCACACCCAAGGCAACAAGGCATCACGAAGTCATCGAATCAAACGATGAGAGCTAGCGACAGAACCAGGTCCACGTGGGCGGCAATGGCAACCAAAAGGAGGAGATCCATCCTCCACCGCCTTGACGGTCGCCGACCGAACGTAGCAGCAGTGCTGGTCAGGCCCCAGATCCGGCCAGACCAGGCCCGACTAGCTCCGCCGCCCGCCAGAAGCGCCGAGGTCACCGCCGCCACTGCAGTTGGTAAACGGACACACCGGTCTAGGCCCGATGAGCCCAGATTGGGCCCAAACGGGCCCAGATCTGGGCCAAGCAGCCCTGCCATGGCTTCCTCCTTTGACCTCCCTGCCGCACACCCTCGCTGCCACCACATCCACCGTCGTCGTCGAGGCACCACCGTCGTCCTGCCACCAAGCTGGGCCGAGGCCACCGCCACCCGGACCACGCCATGACCCTCGCCCGCCTAGAGCCTAGCGCTCCACTGTATGCCGCCGCCACGCCGCCGCCAAGAAGTAGACAAGTGCATCCGCCAAGCCTCCCGACGGAAGAGGCAAGCTCCGCTCGAGACGGACCAGCGCCACCCCATGAAGGGCGAAGGCCTCGCCGCCGCCGGCGACGACCGGGCTTCGCCCGGCCGCGCCCTCTGGCAGCGGCGAAGGAGGAGGAGAGGAGGGGAGGGGGCTGGCGGCGAGATTTCCTTGATTCCTCCCGGTCGCCGCGCGGGTGCGACGCGGGAGGAGAAGGGGGCGCGTCGCTTTCTATGGACAGCTCCGATTTTCCGGAGATTTCCAGCACATGGTTGAATAGATCACCTGTGGGTTTGACAACATGTGCAAATGCCAATCAACCACATTAGTGAACAGAGCTACAAAAGGTGGAACCACCCTTTCCAGGAAGTCTCTTGCCAAGTCTTTTCAGCAGGCATGTTGATTGAACAATGATCGGCTGACATGCATGGGGAGCCTGGGACATGGATGAGCGACGCTCCTAGTTAGCTGACAAGGTTGACTTGCAGGCTATAGCCCCGTCCGTCCGATGACATGTAGTAAAGCACCCGCCGCGTGAATTTTCACTAACTAAGGTTTTGCAGCGCCGTACGTGGCGTCTAATATTTTACCGCGAATGATGGTTTTGTTTTGGAGGAGTCGGAACGTGAAGCATCGCTAACGCCTCCCTGGCCGGCTCTAGTTTTGACCGAGGGGGTGTTTTCTTCATTTCTTGATGAAGGTACCCCCAAACGGTCGCTGGAAGAACCGAAGGCACCAGCTCTGAACCCATCGTACGTGGGTTTTACTTTAACTGCATCTCGGGTGGCGTAATTTTGCTGTCAAGGCACCCTAGCTAGCCTCGGAGGGTACGTATAGGCAGTATGGACCTAGCTAGGAGACATGATATGCTACAGGAAACGCAGCATTCAGTGGCGCAGGAGAGCTAGGAGGAAGCAACCAATTAGTAGTAGTATTTGAACAAAACCAAGTCAAGTGGGGGCGGGGGAGGAAAATGCCACCAGAGTTTCATACTCCGTGCGTACGAGTTCTGCTGTAGAACCGTACTGTTCCGGCACGAGGACGACGTGCTCGGCGGATTTGCACGTTGGCAGGTCCCGACGAAGTTGGAGGTCAGGCACAAAATTAGCTTCGCTGCAGCAGCAGAAGCAGCGGGTGACGTGCTCCCCCTCTCGGAAAACCCCGTCGCTCTCGTGCGCCCACCGATCACGTGTGTGCACCGAGAGCGACCCAGCGGTGATACCCCGTCGCCGTCCCGGCCACTATTCCGGCAGCGGAGGCCGTGTAATGTGTGTACGTCGCTGCCGGACACGGACGGCGAGCGAGATCGCCAGATCGGTATCCATCGCTGACAGCAGCAGGGCGAATGTGAAACGCACTGGCCTGACAAAGATCACCACGCTGATGACTCGCAGAGTTGCCTCACTGCAAGACAGTGAAGTATCACCATCCCAGCATCCCTCTCACTTTTCCTTCTTCTAGAACAGGAGGGTTAAGAATCAAAACTTTTGGAACCTGTCAGTAACCATCGGCAGCAAATCAAACTACGATCGACGATTCTCTCCGCGTGGGCTGCTAGCAATTGCATGGTCCTGCCTCCGTGCCGTGATCCTGTCCATCGCGGTGCGTGTCACCAGCGTCCAATTGCACTGGAAGAACAGTGCGAAAATGACCAGGCCCGGAAATTCAGTCACCATTTTTTTTACTTTCTTGGAAACAAATGGAAATCGCAAGAATATTGGAACCTGATCCCAGATGGATCTAGCTTAGCTATACTATAAACCAAGCAAGAAAGGACATGATTTTATTTTCTCAAGTAGAAAGCGAGGTGAAACTTTTTTAGTACAGGAAGGGAGTACTTTCGATAGTCGGGAGTACCATATGGTGCGGCAAAAGGATGCATGATGCCCACGGCTTAGCTCGACTACAACAAACCCTGCCCTGAGGTACCAGTACCTACCTCCAGATTTCAATTTCCTGCAGGTTTTAGCTGATCATTGGGCCGTTCCACACGTCCCGGCCGTCATCTGACGGAATCGACACGCCCTCGGTTGATTAGCATCCTCTCTTTGCCCAACCCATCGCTTTTGCTTCAGTGCGCACCCACGTGGAAACTAGAAGTTGGGGAAAACATATGGACGGCTGGGGAAAATATATGGAAAAAAAAGAATCGTAGAAGCCCACGTAGAAGCCCGTACGGCCCGTTCACCAGCGCGTATTATACACATATGCATGTGGGTGCCGAACCGTCAGCTTCCTTAAGTAGCATAGTCAGTGGTTGGTGTGCGTTCCAACCACTTCGAAAAATTCCCCAAATCGGATAGCAAACTCTAGCTAGCCGTCTCTCCACAAATCCTTGATCGCGGCGGCCGTCCATGGAGAAGGGGAAGCAGGTGGCGGCTCCCGCTGACAACACGGAGAAGGGGAAGCAGGTGGCGGCGGGCGGCGAGCATGCGGAGAAGGGGAAGCAGGTCGCGGATGCAGAGGGTGGCAAAAGGAGCTCCGGCTTGGGTGGGCGCGTCTACACCGGTGTGCATCCAATGAAGCGGAAGTACGAGACATAGGCGCAGATCATGCGGAAGAAGAAGAAGAACTTGAAGAACAAGTTGTGTCAGGAGAGGAAGGAGAGGGGGAGAAGATATACTCGTCTGCGGACGTCCAGACCTTTCGCGAGTCCGACAGCGATGACTCCCATGAGGTAAGTCCAGATCTCGCTCCTACTGTTCTTGCCGCCGAGGTCTGCCTCGTCCTGTTCTTGCTAGGGTTTGTGGTGCTAGTAGGGTTAGATGTGCCTAGCGATGCTAGGTTGTGCCAAAGTTAGATCGCCCGAGATTAGCTTCGATTTCCCAGACCCTTTGGGCGTTGTGATGGATGTAGGATCGAGTAGGCTTCTGTTTTGGCAGGCTAGGTCGTCGAGTGGTTCCTCTTACTTTAAATGTTATGACATCTGTAATCTGTGCCAGGTTTACATGCACCTAGATGTTGTATCTTATGCTTGGCCTTTGTGTCTGAGCTTGGCATGTACAAGTTCATTAGGAAATTTTATATCTAAATAATGCTCCATATTCCAATTGATTGTTATGTCTCCACATATATATGAGTTATGCACGGCAGTCGGCAAAGAAGTAAGAAGACACGTACATATATATGTAAATAGTATGTGTGCTGAAAAACACCGTAAAAATTAACAAGATCATGGTTTACTTTCCGGACATCGCGTGTTACAGTTTCTCCTTGATAGAAGCTAGCGTGGCATAGATGAGGAGTGTGTGGTAGAGACGGGCTTGTAGAGTTTAGTGAGTCTAGAAGATGAAGTAGTTTGTAAAATGCACCACACCAGCCCGCCTTCTAACAGGATCATATCCCTCCATTTCCAATCCAAAGGTCCATGTTCTTGCTAGGATGATGTTGCCTGCCACGGCTTCTAGCGCTTGGCGTCAGCCGTCCTCGTTGAGGTTGATCTTCTGGTAGGCGTTAGTGTCGCCTTCGTTGGGTCTGATCGGCGGATCTCCCCCGTTTCCCCGTTCTCACCTTGCGGGTTGAGAGGTGGGTTGGGTGCACTCGAACCTGGCGGCAATTCTGCTTCACTCTGGATGACCACGGCGCATCGATAACGTCCGCGGATTGAGTCGCTGCTGTCGCAGCTTTCGGATCTGGAACCGTAGGTTCCTTCATCCGAGGGAGGGCTGCACATATCTGAGTTGCAGCTGCTGCTGTCATCTGACTCGTCTGTCAGCTTCGACGTGTGTAACGCACCGATGGGTGGGACCCACGAAGTGGGCCTGATGGATGGTGGTGGCACCCGCTCTGGGAGGCGGAGAGTGCCGGTCTGCCCCACCTGGAAGCAGAAGCTCCCGAACAACATCTCGAGCCTGTCGCCAACGGACTCAAAATCCCTCAGGGTGGCTGGCGAGTGGGCAGTGAAGTTGAAGGTTCTGAAGAGGAGGTGACTCTCTGTCGCTGATGAGTTGTAGATCGCTCCGGATGAGACCATCACAATCGCACAATCAGCTCCCCCAGTTCCCACAGACGACGCCAATTGACGAGGTTTGACATCATCAATGCCCATTGTTATGGACTTGGGTTTTGGAGAAGATGGGGATGCTGGAGATCGCGGAACGGTTAATAGATAAGCAATGCGGGACACGAGGTTTTGCCCATGTTCAGGCCTCCGGAGGGAAAACCCTACTCATGCTTGTCTGCTCTTCATTACGGCGAAACCGAAGGTTACAAGGGTGAGCAGATGCAATCTGGCATGAAGGTGTGTATGCGGTGAGTTGAGGTCCTCCTCGCCGTGCCCTCCTAGCCTTTATATAGATAGGCAGGTCCCGGGCTTTGGTCGAGTCGGTTACAGATTAGGGTTTGTACCCTTTAAAATTCCATCTACTCTAGTCTTGCTCTCCAAAGATTCGAACACATCATGGGCTTGGGTCACCCGAAATATCCACAGGCCGCGTGTCTTGACGTGGGCCTTCCCTTGGGCTGGACCAGGTAGACCAATGTTGTGTACCCGTGGGGTATAACCATGTCACCGACAGATTTTTTCGCCGGATGGATGCAGTTTTTTGCCTAGGGGACAAAAGATTTTCAGTCGTGTAGACCCCCATGCCACAGACAACTCGTACTCCGCTCTCTTGCCACCTCGCCATACGTGGCATAGGAGGACCAGCGCCGAGCTCCGCGCGTAGGCAAGCTCCGTCGTGCGGCCACGCCCGCCTCGAGATCCGCCATGCACGCCGAGTTTATTCTAGGAGGGGTGAGCGGTGGCCAAGAAGGGGAGAGGAAAAGAAGGGATATATATATATAGAGAGAGAGGGCCGGTGGGTGGGACAGAGAAAAAAGGAGAGAGACGATGGGTAAAAGCTGACAGTGGGCCAGTTTTGCATGCAAAAATAAATTCGGCGTCCCTAGCTGTCCCCCTAGTGCGTCGAGGTTGGCCTGGGATCGCCAGCGTATTTTAGGCCAAAATCCGGATAAAAAACGAGACTCTAGGGGTCTGATTGGAGCGTTTTTTTGGCCTGGGGGGGGGGGCAAAAAAGGCATATTTTGGGCCCCGGGGGCGCTCGTAGGGGATAGGTGGAGATGCTCTTAGAATGAACTCCTTAAACAATGAAAATACCATGACTCTTGGAACCTGATCCCAGAGGGATTGATGCAGCCCAACACATGGCGTTCACTGATGGCTCAGTTGATGTGGAGCCTGTTGGGAACCCCAAGAGAAAGGTGTGAAGCAGCACAACAGCAAGTCTCCCCTCGGTAAGAAACCAAGGTTATCGAACCAGTAGAAAGAAGGAAACGTAACACATGTGTTGCAAGCAACACGGAGACCTGCACAGCACAAACTCAAGACTTTGCCCCAACTAACAGTGAGGTTGTCAATCTCACTGGTTGCTGTAACAAAGGATTAAACGTATGGTGTGGAAGGTAATGGTGGTTTGCAGCAAGTAACAAGTAACAATGAAAGATGTATCAATGGTAAAGATTGGACCGGGGTCCATAGTTCACTAGAGTTGCTCTCCTTGGATAAACAACATGGCATGAAGGGTAAACAAATTACAGCAGGACAATTGACAGGAACTGACCAAGGTATAACAATGCAATTACTAGTTAGAAAGATCCAATGAGATTGGATTGGGGCAATATAACAAGATACATAGACAGCCATCCAACTGCATTTATGACTAGAAGTCCACCTTCAGGTTATCATCCGAACCCCTCCAGTATTAAGTTGCAAGCAATAGACAACTGCTTTAAACAAAGTGTGTAAGGTAAACAGTCCACATGTTCCATGAACAAGAGACCGTTGTTTTCCCTCTAGTGGCAACAACACATCTACAATCGAAGAGATTTCTGTCACTTCTCTTGGAAACTAGAGGCATGAACCCATTATCGAGCATAAATACCCCCTCTTGGAGTTACTAGCAACTACTTGGCCAAGATAGCTACTAACAATGGAGAGCATGCAAGATCACAAACAATACAGACATGATAGAATTATAAAGACAAAACCATTAATCAAACCAACATAATAATCTCAATATCCATCGGATCCCCGTAAACACAACATGCATGATTACAAATAGATTAGATTTTGATCATGAACGGAGCTCACAAGATCTATACATGAAAGCACAAGGAGGAGATACAACCATCTAGCTACTACATGGACCCATAGTCCAAGGTGGAACTACTCACGCATCATACCGGAGAGAAGACCTCCGAGATTATCTCCCCTCCAGCAGGGTGCCAGAAAGAACTTTAGATCCCCCCCGATCTAGGGACACCGGTGGCGGAAGCTACAGAAGATTTCGTGGAATATTGATAGGGTGTTTAGGGTTTCGGCATCGGGGGCTTCTTATAGGCGAAGGGGGAGGCCGAGGCGGTGGCCAGGGGCCCCACACCCTGCCTAGGCGTGGGGCAGGGCCCACCCGCGCCTAGGGGGGTGTGGCTGCCCTGGCATGCCTCTCCGTCTCCCCTTTGGACTTCTTGTTCCCCACAGAAAGTTATTGACTTTGACGTTTGTCCCGTCCAATTCCAAGAATATTTCCTTACTAGCTTTTCTGGAACCAAAACAGCAGAAAACAGGCAACTGACACTGTGGCAACTTGTTAATAGGTTAGTACCAGAAAACATATAAAAAGCACTTCAAAGTGTAAACAAAGCAAAGCAAAGTAGATACTAAACAAGCATGGAGCATAAAAAATTATAGATACGTTTCTGACGTATCAAGCATCCCCAAGCTTAACTCCTGCTCGTCCTCGAGTAGGTAAGTGATAAAAAAGAATAAATTTTTAGGTGACATGCACCCTCACAATAAAGATCTAACCATTTGCAAGCATTGAAAGCTGGGATCAAAGAACTCTAAACATGTGCATGAAAGATGGAGTTCTAACAATATGTCATAGTAACTATGCATGCAACATGACAAGCTACAAACAAAGATCATGAATAACATGCATTGAAAAACATTTGTTTGTTTCACATAAAGAAAACATAGCATAGTGGTAACCAGCTTATCCCTCATAGAGTAGCAAATAGATGCATAGGACACCTTCAAAGTTCACAAGGGTGACTAGAAACAAATAGCACATGAACAAGTAATATCATAATATGCATCAATCAATAAGCTTTCGGACACTGCACACAGAATGACAACTATGCTCTCTTAATGGTGCCTAAAGGTAGAAGGTGGAGAATCAAAAGTGGTGGAAGAAAGGCCTTTTATAAAGGAAGCAGGGATTTCAAGTTTCAAAAAGAGCTTCCAAAAATTATGGTACTTATTAGCTTTCAGCCCTCATTGCTCTTATCATAAGCATCTTGAAGTGATTAAGGTTAAAGTGAACAAACTATGGAGTATATGCTTGACAAAGTATAAGTTGGCAATCTCAAGTCCCTTGAATACGAGGGCCACACCTCATGCTACTCAACTTTAGTCACCCGTAAGTTCTTGTCATTGTAAGTATTTGCATATCATTGAGAACCGCCAACGGGGTACCCCTTGCACATGGTACAGGAGCTTTCCCATAACCAAAATGACAAGGCAAGCAGACAATGAGCATCTCAGCAATCTTTTTATTTACCATATGCATAGTTTTTTATTAAGGATGCTTCATAGATAGATCAGTATGGTGATGCTGCAAGTTTCCACCATGATTAGGCATGGCTTAGGCTAGCGTCCCACGCGTTTCTCTAACACAGAATACAAACTCCATGGACTTATAAGTTCCCTCTTTATTTCACACCGGTGACATCCATAGACAAAAGTGCATGATATCAACCGAGTACAAAGTACAAGTGCAATATTGAAAACGTTCCTCGTGAAAGCACGATTCTGCTAATTCCAACGTATAAGTGCAAACATATACAACACATATGACACAATGGTTCAAGTTTATTAGGGGCAAAGAATATAAAGTGTGCCATCAAGTTTGTGAGGGCTTTAATCACTAAGTTTTCACATAACAAAATAGTTTTTAATTGGAAGATAGCTGAAAACAAGAATATACTTGGAATGTTGTAACACACCGTGCATAGGAATTTATAGTGGACACTTTGGAATAACTTGGTTTCTTGGGAGTTGGAAGCATGGGTAGAGCTTACTCATACAAGTGAAGGCTAGCAAAAGACTAGGAGCAACCAACTAAGAGAGCAATAATGGCCATAATCATGCAGAGCAACAAAGCATAAAGTGGTACTACAAGTCAAGGACTAAATGATCATAGAGGCTATGGTGACTTGTCATAGTCATAACATGGTGTGAGCATGTGCCAAGTCAACCCAAGCAAAGCATCAAAGGAGATTACCACAATACTATGCTTTTTGCATGCTAAAACAACGCATAATTTCTTCAAGGCACACTAAGCAATTCCAATTGTTTGGAACAAGACATGTTACAACAATAATCACTAAGCATAAGGTCAAAGAAACACCTAGCATGTCATGCTAAAGTCTAAGTAACAGTCAATGCAGGCTCCTCTTGCACTTATCAAGCAAGAACTTACTACTCCTTTCCAACACCAAGCAACTTATTTGCAAAACAACACAACGAGAATGGGGGTCCGAACTAATTTATTCAAGCAAACTAAACAACTTAAGCAAAGCAAACAAAAACTAAGATGCTCCAAGAACAACATAACTGTGCATGAAACAATAAAAACGAAGTTTCTAAAGACCTGAGCTTTTTATTGATGAAGAAGGGGATGCCTTGGGCATCCCCAAGCTTTGACGCTTGTACCTCTTGGATATTTCTTGGGGTGACACCATGGTGGCATCCCCAAGCTTGATCTCGTGTCCATTCTTGATCTCATTACATCATTCTCTCTCTACACCTGAAATTTTTCCTTCATACAAAACTTCACACAATCTTCATTAGCAACATTAGTGTATTCAAAAGATATTAGACCTCTCAAAAAGCTTTGGAACAACAAGGCTTTTCACTAAAAACACAAGCTACTATAGTAACTCCTTCAAAAATCTCAATTCCCCAAAAGAGAACTCAAAAAGGAATCAATTAGAAGCAAATGCAAATAATGGCAGAAATCTGTCAAAACAGACCAGCAGGTAGAAACCGATTTTTTCGAAAATCTTTTGTTGCTCAAATAAAAAGTGTTGAACTAACAAAATTTAGCTAACTAGGGGATTTATTCGTAAATGTTGAGCTCAATCCGAGTTACAGAGACTCCTCATGAATTTTTATGGTGGAGGATAGAAATCTGTTTCGGGTCAGCAACTCCCCAAATCTTACTTCCCTCTCATTAGAGGCCATTCTTGGCACAAAAAGCAAACAAAAAGGATAAGTAGAGGTCATTACTAAAGTAATAACTTCCAAGACTCAAGGAAACTCTTGGTTATCTCCCAACAAGTACTTTTCTTTAACGCCTTTAAGTTAGGCACAAGAAGTAAGAAGAATCAAGTATTTTCAAATGAGGAAGCATTAACATCAAACCTTGCTTTCAAAGGAGGAGCAAAAATCAAATTCTCTCTCCTCATAGGGAAGTGTTCAATACCTTTCTTGAATGGAAAATGATATTTAATGGTGCCTTCTTTCATATCAATGATGTCACCAACTGTTCAAAGAAAAGGCCTTCCCAAAGTAATGGGACAATAAGCATTGTATTCAACATCCAAAACATAGAAATCAACAAGAACATAAGCATTGTTAACCATAATGAGAACATCATTAATACTCCCCATGAGTTTCTTCTAAGCATTATCATTGAGTAGGACATCTAAATAACAATCTTCCAATGGTGTCAAATCAAGCATTTCATAAATCTTCCTAGGCATAATAGAGACACTAGAACCAAGATCACATGAAGCTTTGAGATCAAAGTCATTCACTTGTATATTAATAATGGGTTCCCAACTATCTTATACTTTCCTAGGAATAGAAGCTTTGTGTTTTAGCTTCTCTTCCTTAATCTTAACAAGAGCATCTGTAATGTGTTTAGTGAAAGCAACATGCATATCACTAGCATCAGGACTTCTAGCAAGCTTTTGTAGGAACATAATCACTTCAGAAATATTGTAACCATCAATATCAAAGTCAAACTTAGCATCACTAGTAGTAGATTCAATAGGCTTAGGCATAGTAGGAGAAGGAATAGGGACTACTTGTGGTTTAGTGGTGATGGTGCACACACTATTGTTTCTATCAATTTCAGCTTCCCTTTCCCACCTAGCATGAAGTTGAGCTAACAGCCTAACATTTTCATCAATAGTAACTTGTATGGCATGAGTGGCAGCAAAGGTACTTCCCATAGTTTCAGGTTTAGCAGCCATTTTATTAATAAAGGAAGTTTGAGCTTCAGACAAAGAGGATATATTTTTCTCAACATTTAAAAGCTTTTCCTCTATAGCCTTATTAAAAGTGGTTTGTTTACTAATAAAGTCTTTGAGCATGAACTCAAGTTAAGAGGGGGCACTTCTAGTATTATTGTAAGAGTTTCCATAGGAATTGCCATTACTAGGAGGATAAGGCCTATAATTGTTACCACCAAAATTACTCCTATAAGCATTGTTGCTGAAATTGTTGTTTCTAATGAAGTTCACATCAACTCGCTCTTGTTGAGCAACCAAGGAGGCTAAGGGAACACTATTGGGATCTAGAGGAGCTTTCCATTAACAAGCATAGCCATAATAACATCAATCTTTTCACTCAAAGAGGAAGTTTCCTCAACAGAATTTACCTTCTTACCATGTGGAGCTCTCTCAACGTGCCATTCAGAGTAGTTAACCATCATATTATCAAGGAGCCTTGTTGCAGCACCCAAAGTGAGGCCCATGAAGGTACCTCCAGCAGCTGAATCCAACAGATTTCTTGAGTATAAGTTCAAACCTGCATAAAAAAGTCTGGATAATCATCCAAACAGTGAGTCCATGAGTGGCAAAATTATTAACCAAAGATTTCTTTATTTCCCAAGTTGGAGCAACATGTTCACTATCAAGTTGTTTAAATTTCATAATGTCACTTCTCATAGATATAATCTTAGCAGGAGGATAGTACTTTCCAATAAAAGCATCTTTGCACTTAGTCCAAGAATCAATACTATTTTTAGGCAAGGATAGCAACCATTCTTTAGCTTTTCCTCTCAAGGAGAAAGGGAAAAGCTTGAGCTTAATAATATCTTCATCTACATCCTTATACTTTTGCATCTCACAAAGTTCAACAAAGCTATTGAGATGGGCAGTAGGATCATCAGAACTAGCATTAGAAAATTGCTCTCTCATCACAAGATTCAACAAAGCAGGCTTAATTTCATAAAAGGTAGCATCAGGAGCAGGTGGAGCAATAGGAGTGCTTAGGAAATCATTGTTGTTGGTTCTAGTGAAGTCACACAGCTTGGGGTTCTCAGCAGAGTTCATTTTGGCAAAGGTGGGCAAGCCAAAAACAGCAGCAGCTAGAGCAGGAACTAATTTTTTTGTGTTTTTGGATAAAGCAAGCAAACCAAACTATACTAATTTTTTTGGGTTTTTTGAAAATAGGCAAACAAAACCAAGCAAAAGAAACAAAGAAAACTAAGAACATAGTAAAGAGAAAGGAAGTGGAGAACTCCCCTAGTGAAGACGTCCTTAGCCTAACCGGCAACGACGCCAGAAAACTTGTTGATGGCTCAGTTGATGTGGAGCCTGTTGGGAACCCCAAGAGCAAGTTGGGAAGCAGCACAGCAACAAGTCTTCCCTCAGTAAGAAACCAAGGTTATCGAACCAGTAGGAGGAAGGAAACGTCACACATGTTGCAACAGCGGTGACACCTAACACAACCTCAAGACTTTGCCCCAACTAACAGTGAGGTTGTCAATCTCACCGGTTGCTGTAACAAAGGATTAAACGTATGTTGTGGAAGGTAATGGTGCTTTGCAGCAAGTAAGAAAGTAACAGTGGAAGATGTATCAATGGTAAAGATTGGACCGGGGTTCATAGTTCACTAGAGGTGCTGTCCTTGGATAAACAACATGGCATGAAGGGTAAACAAATTACAGCAGGGCAATTGACAGGAACTGAGCAAGGCATAACAATGCAATTACTAGTCAGAAAGATTCTATGAGATTCGATTGGGCAATACAACAAGATACATAGGCCGCCATCCAACTGCATCTATGACTAGAAGTCCACCTTCAAGTTATCATCCAAACCCCCTCCAGTATTAAGCTGCAAGCAACATACAACTGCTTTAAACAAAGTGTGTAAGGTAAACAGTCCACATGTTCCATGAACAAGAGACCATTGTTTTTCCCCAGTGGAAACAACACATCTACAACCGAAGAGATTTTTGTCACTTCCCTTGGAAACTAGAGGCATGAACCCACTATCGAGCATAAATACCCCCTCTTGGAGTCACTAGCAACTACTTGGCCAAGATAGCTACTAACAACGGAGAGCATGCAAGATCACAAATAACACAGACATGATAGAATCATAAATACAAAACCATTAATCAAACCAACATAATAATCTCAATATCCATCGGATCCCTGCAAACACAACATGCATGATTACAAATAGATTAGATCTTGATCATGAACGAAGCTCACAAGATCCATACATGAAAGCACAAGGAGGAGATACAACCATCTAGCTACTACATGGACCCATAGTCCAAGGTGGAACTTCTCACACATCATACCAGAGAGAAGACCTCCGGGATGATCTCCCCTCCGACAGGGTGCCAGAAAGAACTTCAACCCCCCCGATCTAGGGACGACGGTGGCAGCGGATATAGAAGGTTTCGTGGAATATTGATCGGGTGTTTTACGGTTTCTGCATTGCGGGCTTCTTATAAGCGAAGGGGGAGGCCGAGGCGGTGGCCAAGGGACCCACACCATGCCTAGGCGCGGGGCAGGGCCCACCCGCGCCTAGGGTGTGTGGCTGCCCTGGCACGCCTCTCCGTCTCCCTTCTGGACTTCTTGTTCTCCACGGAAAGTTATTGACTTTGACGTTTGTCCCGTCCAATTCCGAGAATATTTCTTTACTAGCTTTTCTGGAACCAAAAACAACAGAAAACAGACAACTAGCACTGTGGCAACTTGTTAATAGGTTCGTACCAGAAAACATGTAAAAAGCACCTAAAAATGTAAACAAAGCAAAGCAAAGTAGATACTAAACAAGCATGGAGCATCAAAAATTATAGATACATTTCTGATGTATCATTCACCATTGGTCTACGTCATGCTACGGTAACCAGCAATCTAAAGGTGAATTCCTTCCACACCCCGCCTTTGTTTGGTAATCATGAGAATGAAATTCTACTTGAGACAAATGCCCATGATATGACTAGGACCATGACTATGACGCCAAGAGGATGCGACGAGGATGAACCAGGAGCCAAGACACCCAAGCAAGAGGCCTGGAAGAGGAGACACAAGAAGATGCTGGAGCCAGACCGGTGTCTCCGCCCCAGCACAACGGAGTCTCTGGTATGCTACACCGGAGTCTCCGGCCGATCTCTGGACCAACCCCTGAACCAAGCCCTGGGATAGTCTGTGACCCCCTCCGAAGACGGACCGGAGATAGACCAGAATCTCCGGACCGTACCGGAGTTTTCGGACCGCTACATCGGAGTCTCCGGTCTGAGTGATACGGGCCTGCGTGCCTCAGGTTGGGCATGGCCCATGTAACGCCCAGAACTTCATGTTTATGCCTGTTTTATCCCTAGCTCGTGCCTGACCTATATATAAGCCCCCACCCCTCCTTGAAACCCTAGAGTTGAAGATGAAATAAGGCATGTGCCTAACCCTAGATGGGAACCCCCCTCTATAGTTAATCTATAAGTTGTGCAAGGCCTTGGAGTTCGGTGTTTGTCTCCAAGTCGTCAAGATCCTCCTCAAGTGTTTGGTCTCTCCTTGTCAAGGATTCTAGTAGTGCTAGGTATCTCCCTTTTGGGATTATACTTGTTGATACTCTCTCCTTTGATTTGGATTCTACCATACGCTTGTCGATCTCTCCGTTGTCGATTCTACCTCACGGTCTCTCGCCGAGGATTCTATTGGATTGGTTGTTCGAACCAACGGGAGAAAATTGAATCAGATTGTGTTTGTGTGCGTTTGTATCTTTACCTTGCATTTGTGTTGCATTCGGCTTGTTCATCGTGTTTCCCCTCACTCCCGCCTCAAATCCGTGAATATTGGGCCACCCTAAGGGTAAATCCACAAGGAGACCCATATCAGGGATCTAGCCATAGCAACCAAACAAGAAAAACACGCTTTTTTCCCAAGTAGAAAGGTCAGACCTTTTTAGTACTATGAGAGTACTTCCAGATAGTGCGAAGTACTAAGTACTACTCCGGTAGTTACATATGCATGGTTAGGGGTGGAATCGAGCCAAGCCGAGCTGGCTCGTGGCTTGGCTTGGTCAAGCTTGTTAAAATTCGAGCCGAGCCTGGTTTGGCTTGTGTCTAAAAATTTCGGAAATATTGGGCTCGCGGCTTGGCTCGTCCAACTTGTGGCTTGGCGTGGAAGGCTCACGAGCCGAACGCCACAACCCAGTTTCCTAGAACAACTAAGCCCTAAACGCACTCCCCTCTCCTTCCTATCTCTCGTGTCGCCACTGCCAACATGATTTTAGTCGTCCCTTGCCGCTAGATTTCAATTCGTCGCGCAGGCTGCCTCGCCACCGTCTTCCCCAGCCGTCCCCGGCCTGATTTTGCCGATTCCTAGGCCCTCCCGTCGCCATGAACAACCCTTGGTTGAGCTCCTCCATCGTTCTTGCTATGCACCGCCTCCTTGTATTGGCCGAGCAACACTGCTGAAGCTACGCCTCTAATTCATAATATGACAGTTCCAATTGATATATTCTACAAAATATTTTCTTGTACGATCTACAGTAATTGCTGAGACTAGATTATCATAATGTAATCATTCCTTCTGTTTAATTGGTTTGATATATTTTGGTATGAGGAATTAATTCTATGGAGATAGTGTGTGGGCATAAATTTGGTGATGCACATACTGGACTACCCTATGGATCATGCATATATCATGTTGTAAACTATCCCTTAGACTAGGTTATACATCAATGCATGCATATATCATGTTACTTCTCATTGCGAATTGTTTGTTTTAGCAAGGATCCTAATGACTTTTGTGGCCATCGAGCCTTTGAGCCGGCTTACGAGTTTCGTCGAGCTATCTTGTCGAGCCTCGAGCTTGAGTAGCAAGGTTTGGGCTTGGCTTGCCCAACCTTCGAGCCGAGCCCGAGCCGAGCCTTGTCGAGCCTGAGCCGAGCTTCGATCCTCGAGCTTTGTGTTTAATTCGAGAGGCATGCATTTTCGATAGAGTTTAATTAGCGAAATCAGTATCACATATGCACTATAAACTTAACCACATGCATATATTTAGTCATTAGTATAAGACTATAAGTGATGATATTTCAATATCAGGTACATAGAATGCATGCATTGTCGGGTTATCATTGAACAAAATATAGCTTGTAACACACGTTTGACCACACAAAAAAGGGGTAGAGAGTCAATCTAATGGTTCAATTTATAATCTAGAAGTATCTATAAATCTGCTTACATGATGGTACACTCAAAATCGCTATTAAGATACTAGTTACAATGTAGCATTGGATATGTATACCAAAATATTGAAGATATTGAAACATTAATGAAAATGCAAAGATAAGAGGCGCACAATTCAGTTAATTTATAGACAATGTATATACAGTATAAAACTAAGATAGTTTTCATTAAATGCTATATTTGGTTAGCACACATTAAGTCCACTTTTGAATGTATGTTACAATAAAAAGAATGCTAAAATGTACTATTATTAGTTTTCATATTCAGGTAATTGTGTTAGCTGAGTAACGGGAAGATACACTCACTAAGAATGTAGTAAAATAAAATAATATAAGAAAGTATAATATTTTAGTGTAAAATATATTTATTTAAGCTGAACCAGGACCAAAATTTGTTTGAACTGGCCCAACTCTGGTTATAGCCATGTCCAATTTGGCTATATGATTTGCTAGCTAAGTTAGTTACGGCACAATTGAAGCAAGGCCAGAGTAAATTCCTTTCACTTTGGTGGAGGCAAAATAAAAAAATATCATCCGCAATAGAATCAAAGCCATCACCGAGCATGAGCCACAAACCAGGGTGGAGTTCTAGAGAACAAGTGATGAGGTGCTTCGGGGATTGAGGACAGGTCTGAAGCATCAGGGACGCACCTCAAAAGAATACGTTTACCTATGTAATCACCTAAAGGTTGAGTTGAAACTAGTTGTAGTTGATAGTTGGGTGTACTTTTAACACGAACAATGTCACTTTTGGTTGAAACTGAGTCATTTTAATATGTCACTGGTAGTATTAGAGCAAATAGTATCACGGATCAATCTGAATTATGTTAACCATTTTTACTAGTGTCACTTTGGTTACTTGCTTGCTCGATCTTGTTGACTGACTAGAACTCTTTCTCTTTGGCACAACCTTTGATCTTTGTGATTCTACTTCAATAGATACTAGCTGGGATCGGCGCGGCGGCACGCCGCGCCCGTGTTATCGTCGCAAGTTGTATATCATGTCACGATGTGGGGGCATCAAGGTAAGATGAGAACACATGTTGTTGTCGTTTTCTTAAGTAGACGGTCCATGTTTGATTGTTGTCGCCAGCTGTGCGCTCATGTAGTGTGTTGTCGATGCGAGAGAGTCGAAATTTATGCGTTATATACCAATGCCATTCTTGTTTTTCAAGGCCATTGTGTGATCTGAACTCTAAGAGTTCTCGTAGAGTGTGTTCTTCTGTGCGGAGAGCCAGGGGAGCATGTTCGTTTCTTTTCGACAATATTATTCAGTTTCGGGCTATAGGTGCCAATTTCCCGGCTGTTATGTTTGCACGAGTTTTTATGCGTGATCAACGTGATCTCGTAGAGTGTGTTCTTCTGTGTGGAGAGTCAGGGGAGCATGTACTTTTCTTTTCGGCAATATTGTTCAGTTTCAGGCTATAGGTGCCAATTTCCTAGCTGTTGTGGCTGCACAAGTTTTTATGCGTGATCAGCGAGATCCTTATGGTCTTTATGAAGTGCGTTATGACGTTGATGGGTCTCTGTGTTTGCCTTGTTTTCCAATGCATGTGATATTGATGTCAAGGTTTTATGGATCGCTCGTATATTATTACGTTGTGCGAAAATCAGTCCTGCTTTCTTGTACGGCCAAAAGCTTTTCTATGGCTATTTTTTATAGTATTCTATGGCTAGTGTATCCAGGGTAATGCACACCGAGCGTGTGTAATATATGGGGCCTAGGCGCTTATGTCGTGAAAAGGAAAATCTAAAAAATCGAATTACTAAGCGTCATGGCACACAACGCGAAGTTGCTTATTTGGTCGCCAGTGAAATTAAAAAGAATTAGGAAGCATTATTAAAAAAAAATAGAAATCAGTGATGACACGCTTTTGTCGACATGTGGGTTTCGCGGAAACGTCGCGCGTTTGCCTGCTAGGCCCGCATACGCAATCCTCCTCAAATAAGTGTAATTCTAGTTTTTGTTAAATCAAATCTTACTAAATTTGATCGATTTTATCGATAAATATAGTAATATATATTATATAAAATTGTCTTCGACATGTGGGTTTTGCGGAAACGTCGTGCGTTTGCCTGCTAGGCCCGCATACCCAATCCTCCTCAAATAAGTGTAATTCTAGTTTTTGTTAAATCAAATCTTACTAAATTTGATCGATTTTATTGATAAATATAATAATATATATTATATAAAATTGTCATATTATAAAACTAAAATTTAAAACAAATCTAATGATACATATTTAGTGTCATAAAAATTGTTACGTGTTTTTATAAAATTAGTCAAAATTTTACTAAGTTTGAGACAAGTATACTTGTTTGTGGACAGCTCACGACATCAGGTTACCAAACAGAGCGGCACGTTCGCAAATGCCAGTGTCACCCGGCAGCCGGCGCCTCCGTCCATTGCCACCTGCCCGTCCGGAATCACCTCGTCGCCACCCCCACACCATCATTTCCCAGCCGGCGCCACACCATCGCCCTTCTCATCGACTTCCCTTCCCCGCTTGCGCTACCCCGTCTAGCCAACACTGTTCCCATCGCCGCCTGCGGACGGAGGAGGGGGAGGAGAAGATGTTGAAGGCGGCGGGGAATGAGGAGAAGGAAAACCAGACGGAGATCAGGAAGAGAATACGGGCGGCGGGTGCCTAGGTCCCTCTCATCCTCTTCTTCGATTTGAGATTTTCTTTGTTGTCCCAGCATCAGATATTTGGATCTACTAATTTCAGTTCCATGCATCGAGTTGGGCTGAAGCAGAGAACACAAACAGAGGTGGAGCGGGCAGTCCTGCAACTCCTGTGTTGCCTTCATAGCCACCAACAGCAGTTTCTGGGCCGTGGCTAAAGCCAAATCCAGGTCAGAGCCATCAATAACCAATCTACTGGAATCTGTACTACTTCTGGATGTTGATGAGTCGCCTAGGGTCATGTAGCGATGAAAAAAAAAGAGTAATAATGTTGTTTTTGTTAGTACAGTTCAGCGGTATGATTTAAGAGCTTATAGATGATCATGCCACTACTATTAGTGTTCTAAAGCTGAGACATAAGCAAACTCTCACATGAACTGAGGAATTAGCATTACATCCATCCGTTAGAATGGCCTAGTACAAACATAGGAAATTACGGTCCTTAGTACAGAGAGTAGGAAACTGAAACCATCATCCGAAGCAAACATCTTTTACCCCAAATAACTTATAAGCAAGAATTTGGTTGTTCCCGGCCTGTTTCTCCGGGTGGTCTGTATGCTCGGGCGCTGTATTTCTTCCTGTGTTGGATGATTCGGATGTTTGCTCTGTGTTTAGGAAAACCGTGGGAGGAAAACCAGGTGGGGCATTAGGTACAGTGCTTGTTCTCACCTGGATCACCTGCTGGTGTTGCCTCTATTGATTCTTCGTTTATCTTGATATCCTTGTGTCGTTCCTTGGAATGTAGAATTAGTATAGTGAAGTCGAAAAGAAGACGGATATTTCCTTTAGAAGGGAGATAGCGTAAGAGAGGTGGCAGGAACTTACAGAACGACAGGGAACAGGGTGCTCGTCCGGTGATCTCGGCACCATGGCGCAAGCGTTGGATCTGAGCTGTCTTGTTTGAGGGAAGAGAGGCGGAGTCTTTTGGTGCGTGTGTGGTATTTACCGATAATGTATGTTGTGTTCATCATGGTCGCGTTCCTGGGAAGAGATTTAAGCGTCGCAAGAAAGCCGCAAGTAGAACCTTTGATCCACAGCCCCCACCACAAACCCTATCCTATGATTGCGGCTGTCCAAAGGAGTAGGAGGAGAAAGGTTTGGCTTTTTGGTCCATGGCGGCGGCACGGCTGCTGGTGGTGGACAAGTGGCACGGAGATCAGCTAGACCACGGCGTGGAGCCGATGTGGTCGGCCTAGAACTCCACCTCGCATCCAGTTGTAGCAGCTGCACGAGCAAGTTGACGTGGGGGACAACGAGGTTAGCCGGGAGGGGCTGTCACAACTCGCTGGTGGATGGACACCAAAGCACATGTCTTGCCGGCACCGTAGACACTGCTTGAAGCTCTCTGCTGCCTGGGCATACAACCGAGAAGCACCCCTGCCCCAGCCCGAGGATGCTGCCTGTCTACATCGAGGGAGATATGCACACGTATTTTAGGATGACAATATTTCAGGCTTCTATGTTCTGCTTGAAGAAATTTTAGCAATTTATCGTCTTAGCAAGTTGACATGCATGGTCATCTCTGGAAAAATTTCAACAAACACATGCTCTGAAACTTAGAACTGGTGAGCATTGTAGCACTACCTTCTTAGAAGGCACTAAGGTCACTTCTCGTCTGTTGCTTATGTTTACCTCAATTATGGAGATCCTCACTGCAAATTGTTTGTACAATACAGAGATATTCTTTAGTTAACATAGATTAAGGATGGATTATGTACATTACAGTTTAGTTAGAAAAGTTTCAGTGATTTGTTTAGCTAACATTTTCTAGGCAAACTGATATGTCATGCACTGTCATTTACATTATCATGTATTGTATTGGGTGATTAGCACATGCTCACCAAGTATTTCCTTAAATCCCTGTGCAAGTTCAAATGATGTTTGTAACCCTTATTAGTGTACATCAATTCCAAAGTGTGAGCATGTACATTTACATGTACAAGTTAGAATGTTTCTAAAACTTAAGTTTTTTCTCTTTGTTTAATAGGATTATCAGCTACAGGTGGGAGATGAATAGATCAGGGGAGAGAAACCCAATCAGGCGCATTAAAATGTGCATGAATCAAACTCAAAACATTTATGATGTCAAAGTGCAACAAAATATTGAAATGTGCAAGTTGGGTCTGCGTTGCGTGCTATCTAACTGGCATACAAAAGTCACTCCTGATCAGTCCAAATTCTTGACAATTAGCATTCCTGTCATTATTCCTAACCTTGCTTCCATTTCTGGATATCTTATTTGCCAGTTATCTGTTCTCCCATTTCTGTCATCACTTCTTTTGGAAAAAGAAGACACTTAGTTGGACAATGCTGGACACTAGGGTCACAAGGTGTTGGAGCAAGATGGCAGCGAAGAGTCAAGAGGTGTGTGGCGACTGGTAAGACCCTTTTCGATGTGATAATGTGCATGATATGAGGCAGAGAAACAAATTTAAGATATCCTTTATCCCAAGTTGTTACTGTTTTGGTAAGAAATCAGTACATCACTGAAACTGCTCATATGAAAGTTAAAGTAAAAGACAGTAAAGTCCAAACAGAACACCCAGAGCATAATCTCTTGTACATCAACTGGTTCGAATCCACGGATCCATTGTGAGCATGTATGTTAACAATTCAGATGACATGAGGATAATCACTAATTACCTTACACCAATATTCTTGAGAACATAGAAAGAGTACAAATGGGATCGAGATATGTACAATAATGACTTTCATCTAAAACAAAGCAAGAAGTACGAAGGAACTTAAGAACCAACATTACAAAAGCCATGTTTGGTTCAAATGTGGCCATATACATGTCTTTTGTATGGACTGCCGAAACAAAAAATGAAATACACAATCTCGCTATGTAACCGTGGAAGCCTCCTTGGAATTCTTGTCACATCCACCATTCTGTCCAAAAAGGTCCCAAAAAGCGTGGACATCATGCCTCTTCATGGTTAAGACCTGCAATAAGAAAACTAATATTTTAGCATCAACGTCCGCTAAGTGATTATAGAATGCCATATATAGACCATACCATATGCAACCGGTGTGTTGGATAATGAGTGATTGGACTATTGTGTCTAATTTATAATTGGTTGATTCTTTATAAGATGATATGCATATCTAAAACGGGGAAGCAGTGTTATGTTTTTAGATACATATGATATTTTTAATGAGCCGTTGCATGAGAATGGTGATGGTACCAAGTGTAGTTTTGAATTTATGTTCACAAATAACACCAGGCATTTCTATTGAGGTGTTTCTGTAAACACACATGAACTTTGTATCTTATTTATTTTCCTAGTTTCTTATGTGTATGGAATCCTCAACTTTTTGCATCTAGACAATACGAAAATTAATTAGTTACCAGTGTTGTATAGTGACTAATTTCCATTTTCTGATACAATGTAGCTTGTCCTGCTCCACTGAAAGTGTTTGCTGCTCGGTCTTCCATTGGGAGACCAAATGGCATTGTAGTCAGTCTCCCATGAACATTCAAAGCTCAATCTGCCTATGATAGTCAAACTGGTTCAACTTGCAAGCAAGAAGCATCGTTTAGATTCAGAACCATCTTGGAAGCTTTCAAGCTTCAACAATAATATCATCACATGAGAGAAAAGGCGAAAATAAGACATTATAGAGAAAAGGTAGATGCAACGTATACCTATGATTCAGACGACGCCACCGTTGGCAACCCCCATGGATTCAAAGCTGTGGCGGGTTGTGATCTATAAGGCGACGTGAGCTACCTCGTCCCAATGGTGGGGCTGATGGCAAGGAGAAACCAAGAGAGAGTGGGATTGACCAGAATGGTGGCCGCGAGGGCCACCTGGTGCTATCACGCGTGGTTGGCGAGGTCGTTCCCGGCGTAGATGCCGTTGGCGGCGCCTCGGTCATGGACCAACTCCGCCTATAAGGTGACGTGAGCTACCTCTCCCATTGGTGGGGATGATGGCGAGGATAAACCAAAGAGAGGGCGGGATTGACCAGAATGGTGGCCGAGGGCGCCACCTGGTGCTATCACGCGTGGGTGGTGAGGTCGTTCCCGGCATAGATGCCGCTGGGGGCGCCTCAGTCACGGACCAACTCCGAAGGAGAGCCACGGCCGCTGGCTGTGTAGGAGCTTGGTCATTAGGAGCTTGCGACACAACATATGTGACCATGCATGCCACACTTTCGCCAGCAGCTTGTCTCATCCAAGCTCGAGGCGACCTCGCCGGCGGTCGTCGTACCCGTTGCTCCAAGTAGTGCCGCCTGCTCCGGCTGCCGCCTACCTCTGGCAAGGCTCGTGTCTGGATGAGAAAGGCTTGTGTCTTGATGTGAGGGCAATATAAATAGGAAACAAAGGAGGACACCAGATGTTTCTACAAGGTCGGGTAAGATAGTACGTGTAGGAAGATAAAAAGAAAAGAAAACATGCAAGCCAATACGCGCCCCAGTGACTACCTATTTGCATGTACACGCGTCGAAAGTTTTTGAGACAAAACAGGAATCCGATTTGCATGCCCACCCATTAGAAGTTGTTGAGACAAAACGGAAGCCTCTGGATACACACACGTCAGTTGGCAAAATAATATATACATATGCAACAAAAATCTTCCTCACATGCGCACACACGTGTTGGCTAATCATACACACAGACAAAATTGAATCTACCAGAGATACACGTGTTGGCAAGCCAAACCATTTCACACCAAACCAAACACAAAAGACAACACCATCTGAAAAACAATCGATTCCCTCAGCTGTACCATCCTTAGAAGGTCACCAGCTAGAAGCACCCGAAGAACACACCAAAAAGACTCATGGTGAACACAGCACACTGTAGCAAGGAAGAAAAGCAGCATACACACGCAACCACATGCTAGCACAGCTCCACCAGGGCACATAAAAAAGCTACACGAACCAAAACAAAAGACCACAAACCAATGCAGACCAGGTGTCGGCGCCATGTTAATTCCCACGGCTCCCCAAAATTCTCATATGGGTTGGCGGTAACATCTTATACATATTGGCTGGATCCTTTTTTTTTTCTTCCCGCCAATCGGTTGCTTGATGCATTAGTGTACTGAGATTTTATACGTCGTATACATTAAGCTTGTACAACGACACAATTTTGTACAGAAACTTAAACACAAATTTTAATGGGACCGGTATCGGTCCCACTGGAACCATCTAGGATTTCCTAGGATGAGCTTGATAAGGCGCAGTTCTATCTGCTGTATTCTTGAATTTTTCTCTTTTAAGAATTACATGTCGTCGTTTTTTCATAGCTCTATTTTTAAGAATTCTTCACCTTGGGTTACGGTAGCGACAACTGTCAGTATGATTTCTGTGCTCGTGCTCGTTGGACCGGTGAATTCGGTGTACTCCTTCGCCGGGAATGTTTTCTCTGTGATATACTATACGAGTATTATGTGCTTCTATAAACTTGGTATAACAGAAACCATTGCGTTCTGGGTGTATTTGCACTTCTATGTCATTTATGCTCTTGGAGCCTGGCATGTACAAGTTCATTAGGGAATTTTTTTTATGTAAATAATGCTCCATATTCCAATTGATTGTTATGTCTACACTTATATGCATGTGTTATGCACCGCAAAGAAGTAGGAAGTATGTGTAAGAAGAAACACATATATCTCTGTAAATAGTATGTGTACTGAAAAAAAACCCGGAAAAGTTAACAAGATCACAGTTAACTTTCCGGCCATCGCCTGTTACAGTTTCTCCTTGATACAAGCTAGCGTGGCATAGATGAGGAGTGTGTGGGAGAGACGGGCTTGTGGAATTTAGTGAGCCTAGAAGATGAAGTAGTTTGTAAAATGTGCCACGCCAGTGCCTTCTAGCAGGATCATATCCCTCCATTTCCAATCCACACAGGTCCACGTTCTTGCTAGGGGTGCAGCGGGTCCATAAAATGGATCGTTTTTCACTCGTTCAAATGATACGTTGCCCTACCCGAGGCTCGGGCTAGTACTAGTTGCGTGGTCCTGCCTGCGTGAACCTGTCCATTCGTCTCGGTGTCACCAGACGCGCACATTGATGGACGGGAAGCCGTGTGTAGATCAATGATATAAGTGGCTTAAAACATTGGCACAATAAAAAGTAACACATTGACCACCATTTTGTGTTGGAAATTTCTTCTCTCGGAGAAAATAATTAGATAATTGGAACGCAATGCATGCAAGCCCTAGTAACATCAATTCAATTGTTGTTGTGCAGTTCTATTGTTTTGTTAGATTTTTATATACTTTGTGAAAAAAAAGTTTGATGGGAATAATTTGGAAAGGTAATTATATCTCGGGCTAGAGTAAGTGAAGATCACTCTAGATACTCAAAAAAGAGAGCTCATGCGGTATTTTCCAACACGAATTTGTTGGTCCATTATCTATTTTTGGCCTCGTGAGGTGAAGGAGACCGCGGGTCACCATTTTAGGTGTATAGTTTTTCCCTACTTTTACTTGGTATTGTGTTCTTAGACTTTTGTGTCCAATGTGGTGTCACAATGTGGCGTAGCAAGGAATAAGTGTCTCCTAGCTAAAATCCTTGTCTACGCGTTGTTGTCTACAACGGTGTCGTGGAACTACCGGTGTTTTCTTTCCACATATTATACAGTTGCACAATAGCTCTTCAGGGTGGTGATGGCACTCGGAGCAAGAAAAAGGGTATGCATGAGACTTGCTACTTTCTCTATTTATTTTTGGCGTCGTATTCGATCTCAATTTTTAGAATCATAAGACAAGCTTCTTCTATAT